>CM053790.1:177906662-179199162 GCA_028749045.1 Cupressus sempervirens | reverse complement strand
GTAAAATAGGAGGATCCATAAAATTGATAATTTTAGTCATATATCATTTTTTGTAAATAACTTCCATACTCATAGCCAGCTTGATAGCCCCAATAGGAACAAATTATAGTGATAAGTCCATTTCATTTCTTTAAGAGTGACCACTCTAGGTGAAAATTTCAAATTCAATTATGTTTGATTCATCAATGTGACAATGAATATGGCTGAACTAAAGTTTATTGGTTTTTTTTTTCCTACTAGATTTAGGCCTCTTTATCTAATAACCCTTTGAATTTGTATTATTATCTCCAATGGGATCTTTTTGATATTCCATGCCAATGAAAATGACCATTAAGATTGTCTTACCTATCCACCTAAAATGTATAATTTTTGAACTTTTTAAACTACCTAAATGATCACTGCATGGTGTAGATTCCAGAAGGGTGAAGAGTCTGACTAGAGAATATAGTTGATATAATATATGACCATCTCATTTTTATTATCTTTCTCTCCATTAGCTTCCTCTCTTTCTCAAAACTTTAAATACTACTATGCCTTATATGCTTCCATATTTTGCACACATGTCTACCAAGGCATTTGTAACTACAATTATCTACATCCTCCATGCACTATGAATTGGATCCAAGGGCCATCATAGCTTGGATAAATTTTGGGTCATCTTCCACAGTTAGATTAGAATCAGGTATCTGCACAAACCTACCTAAAACAGAAGTCCAAAACCTTAAAATGAATACCTCTCTTGTAAAACAGGGTATAAAGAGCTCCTTGATGAATCATGAATTACCCTAAAGCTAGAGAATCTTATGAAGTGGAAAGGTAGACTAATGAACCTAGTTCAAGTTGATTGAATGTGCTCATGCTCATGTGACACACACCTATATGATAAGATTCATATGCCCTTTTAGAAATCCCTTGTGTGTAAGTTTTAGAAATGAGCTTAGGAAGACCTCCATCAAAAAAAAGAAAAAACAAGGTGCATCTATTTGGTGCAATTTTAGGGAAGTGGGAATTGAGAAACATCTTTTAGAGAATGATGTTTATAAAGATGGCAGGGGTAAATTTGTATCTATCTTAACTACTAGCTCATGATGTTCAACACAAAGTAAAATTGAGAAGTTGGAAGGGCTCATTATCAACTCGCATAGAAAAAAAATGATTTAATGAAATTAGCTTGATTCTATAGGCCTTGTAGACATTATAATTATCTTCTTTTTCTTCCTTTTACTATTCCTTATAGAACTCAATAGCTATTTTCATCTCTCTAGACAATTTACCAACATCTTTTCATAGCTCCAAAACATTTTGGTCTCTCGAGCTAGCTTTCTAACATTTCTTCATAGCTCCAAAATATTTTCCCTCTAGCCAGTTTTCCATCATCTTTTCATAGCTCCAAAATATTTTTCCTATCTTTGGCCAATTTTCTAACATCTTTTCATAGCTCCAGAATATTTTAGATTTCTTTTTATTGGGTAAACTTTAGTTTGTAGCCTTCTTTGAGCCCATTGACTTTATCATTGAGACCATTATTGGAGGGCCTAAAAGTTTCAAACCCCTGGAAAAGGCTCACAACCTTTAAGTTTGTTAGCCCAGTAGAGGCACTCGAAATCAACAATTTAAGAAATGCTTGAATCTTGGTGGCTTACACAATGGTGTATTTACTTGACCACTATAGTGCATCCTCATCGAAAACTCCAAGTACAAAATAATTATTAGTCAAACATAGATTTTTTTGCTAATAGGAATTCTACAATTTCAACAAGGTTTATAGGGGTTCAACACAATCTGTGTATGAGAAACAAAATGCAGATCCACCATATAAGTAGAAAATTGAATTGAATTTTTCCTAGAAATCAAAATTAGATTTCATTTATTTTTAAAAACTAGAAATTGAATTGGTTGTATACAGTGGTAATTGGACTTAGGATTTTTTAATTTTATCAATTTCCCTAATGATATCTATGTGTATATTTTACATAAAATTTTCAAGTAAACTATATCTAGTTTTTGAATAGAACCTTCATTATGCTATTTATTTGCATTTTATTCAGTGGCTCTCTTGTTGTATGGAAAGAATAATAAAAATTCAGTGAAAAATGAAAATAATTCAATTAGAGCAACAAATTTTATTCCCATTCAATTAAATTAGCATATGTTGATCCTTACAGTCATCTTGTTATTTTTCCCGTGTGTTTGCTTCAATTTGTAATTGTACCATAAGAACTGGTATCATGCTAATATGCACTATGATATATTTCAAGAAAATAACAACTCTCAAAAAAAATTGCTAAAGCACATTGTAGGATGCCATGCTTTCAAGGTCAAAATGAGTTACAAATTTTGCTCCTGATGATAGGAGACTTCATTCCAAACATTAAGAAATTCAAAATTCAAAATGCAACCATTTACCTAATTCAAATATATCACATGTATCTTAAGGTTTAAATTGGCATCTTTGCTATGAAGGGTGCAAAGACTATTTTATAGATCCTTAACCAAAGCTTATTTATGTATCTATTACTAAATGTTTATTATTGTAATTGACAATGCAATTTCTATAGTATGTTTAATCACTTGTTTTTGCATGTTATTGATTTCCAAAAATTGGTAATCAAGTTTCTTTCCTTGAGAACACTTAAATGCATTGATATTTGTAGTTTGATTGTGATTTATGATATGTTAAATAAAATCAGGTATTTTTTGCATTTGCAGCTAGCCATGCTCTAGAGATTTTGAATTATACTAGTGTTAATGGTAAGGCATTGAGAATAATATTTTCCCATCGTGATCCAAGCATTCAGAAGAGTAGCTCTGTAAACATCTTCATCAAGGTGAATATGTTACATCAAAATTTTAACCTAGACTACAAATTTCTATTTATTTTTCTTGCTATGACATAAGAGTTGAAGATTTGTGTGTTAATCTTAAAGTTATTTGTTCGTAGAATCTCAACAAAAAGTATAGATAATAGAGGATTGTATGATACATTCTCTACTTTTGAGACCATTCTTTTTTGCAAAGTGGCTACAAAAACAATGACCAATACAAAGGTTATGGTTTTGTCCAGTATGAGCAAGAAGAGGCAACACAGAGTGCCATTGAAAAATTTAATGGCTTGTTGCTTAATGGAAAGCAAGTCCATGTTGGCTTGTTTGTGAGACAGAAAGAAAGAGAGTGATCAATGGGTACTTCCAAGTTTAACAATGTTTTTTGTGAATAACTTGTTTGAAATGACTACATATGAAGACTTGCAAAATATTTTTAGTATATTTGGCCCCATCACTAGTGTAGTTGTTATGAGGGATGTGGATGGAAAATCCAAAGGCTTTGGATTTGTTAATTTTGAAAATGCAGATGATGCAGCTAATGTTGTTGACAGTTTAAATGGAAAAACTTTTAATGATGATAAGGAATGGTATGTTGGGAGGGCACAAAAAAAGGTTGAAAGGGAGGCAATATTTAAAACCAAGTTTGAACAAGAGAAGAAGGAAAAAATAGAAAAATTTTAGGGTACTAATTTGTATTTGAAAAATATGGATGATTCCATTGATGATGAAAAGCTAAGATAACTGTTTTCAAAATTTGGCACCATGACATCTTGCAAGGTATGTCTTTTCATGACTATGATGTTGTTAAGGTTCTTCTCATTTTATTAGTTTTTTGTCGATTACATTGTGGTATAATTTAGCTCCTATAGCTTCTCATGGAAAAACATTCTACTTATTTGTGTATTTAATTTCTTAACATCATGCCACTATTTTTAGGTTACGAGGGACCCCCAAGGTCAGAACATGGGATTTGGGTTTGTGGCTTTTTCTTCTCCAGAAGAAGCCATGCATGTTGTAAGTTGTTATTTATTATCACATTAGATGTTTTGTTTGAATTCATAGTATCTAACCAAATTTTCTTGTTTGCTATCCACTAGAGCATGACATGGTTTTGAATGTGATGTATTTGTCATGAATTGTAGGTTGTTGAGATGAGTGGAAATATGGCTCAATGAAAACTAAAGAGAATGGTGAGACTATAGGTATCTAGAGTTCTTGTGGTAAAAAATTCAAGATGCCCATATTGATTTGCTAGATGCATAGAAGATTTAAGTACTTGCAAAGAATGTAAATGCTTGATCTGTTTTCATGCTAGGCTTAGTCTACTCAGGAGAGTTCCTATTGGATTTATTCCTACAATACTAACTAGTTTATCACCATATCATCCTAGTGCTCCAAGGCTCACCCAATAACAATTATTCTATGGTCAGGGTCCTCATGGCTTGATTCCTCCATAGGTTAGTAAATGGAATGGGTAGTACTTTAATTTTGATTCATAGGGAGTTACTTCGGCTAGAAATTCCCTAATTCTTGTAATTCCTTACAACTTGTAGGTTTTTGTTATCAACAATAGTTGCTACCTAGCATTCACCCTGGAATGACACAAATGCAAAATTTTATGCTACCATTTCAATTATAGAGGTAGAGCCAACACGGACACAGAATGGGTGGAATGAGGGGTGGTGCACAACTAATTCAACAATAGGTACTTGGCACATTTGTGTTTCCTAGACTTGATAAACTATTAATAACTCATGCTACTTTGTTTTCTAATTATGTGGGAATGCAACATGGACAACTTAGAATACTCTCAAGACTTATAAACTTTACTTGAGAAACCAAACTTTGTTAGAACTCACTGCCATCCAACCTTTACTGGTGTAGCTTGCACTATTGCAGATTCATCATCTTTTGAAGCAAGGCCAATACATCTTGAGCCCATCATCAGAATGGAAATTGCCTCGCTACACTACTAGATCATTGCCTGGATGGCTTGGTGATTGCTATTCTTGTGTGATATTTTATTGGGATTTATTTGCATATTTTTTTAGTAAACACTTATCAACTCAAATTTTTGGATAGTGTTTCATAAGAACTTTGCTTTTGGGTGCTATATTGAGAATGAAATGAAACAAATAATAATTTATTATGTATTCTTTAAAGGGTGTTAGCTCAATGGAAGAGCACCTACTTTATAAGTAGGAGGATGGTGGTTCGATTCCATTGTGCCCTATTATGACCAAGTAAACTACCAAATATGTGACTAAATATGCTATTGAATATGCTACTAAATATGTGACCAAATATACTATTAAATATGCTACTAAATATACTATCAAATATGTGCCAAATATGTGACTAAATATGCTACTAAATATGTGACCAAGTATACTATTAAATATGCTACTAAATACACTACCAAATGTGTGAGTAAATATACTAAATATGTGATTAAATATGCTACTAAATATACCACTAAATATATGACTAAATCAACTATCAAATATACAACTAAATATGTGATTATATATACTACTAAATATACCACTAAATATGTGACTAAACTGATGATCAAAATTAGTGATCAAATAAGTGACTAAAATTATGTAGTAGTAAATTTAGTAGCATTATAAATGACTGGACATTAACTACTATTAGTCACATATATACAGAATTTAGTAGTTTTTTAAGTCACATATTGATGTTTTTGTACTAGTGTGTGGATGATGTGGGTCAAACCCTTGACCTCTAGATGCTTGTGTTCTAGCTTCAACACATCACTTTAGAACAATGCACCATATGTTTGATCCATCTCAAAATTCCCTAATTCTTGAATACAATAGTGATAAAATGATCTAACATTGTAAATGAGAAGTGCCTTCGGAGGAATCGACGAGTGCACACCTTGTGGATCCTTCTCCTCAACAATTGTTGGATATAGCTTGAATTTTAAAGGAATGCAATCTGAACTTTTTACCAACATTTTTGAACCCTTTTTGACCTTTGCACTAGAAGCAATTGTCATACTACTTGGTTGATGAAGAATTTGAATATGGTGACTTTGCCTGAGACTTTCTTTCAACAAATTTGCTCTAAATCGCTTTAGAGGCTTGAGGAATGTTGTGCTCTTAGAAAAATCTAAATTCATGGTGAAAAATGAAACTTTTATTTCCCCCTTTATCAAATTTTCAATTTTAGGGCTCCATTAACACTCCATACTTGAGTAAGTGAAAGATGCTCGATTTTGTGTTCAACCCTTTAATGCTCGACTAACATTAGCTGACCATGACCAATTGAGCTAGTGACCCAGTTGAGTCTATCTATGCTTGGTTAGGTCTAAAAGGTAAATCGATTAGGTCTAGCAACTTAGTTACGCCTAAGGAGTGACATGATTAGACCTAAGAATTTAGTCAAGTCTATGCCTTCCTTCTGTTTAAGTGCTTTCGATGTGTTGATATGAAATTTTGTACTTAGATTAATGGAACTAATGTTGGATATAAATTTGATCATAGCTCCAATGATCTCCTTGCCTATTCAAGCAAAGATAATTGAATTATCCAATCTGTTGTCTTGGGTGTCAATAACCTCACTGTTTTCACTTGAATTATCTGGAGATTTCCTCACCCATTGTTGCTTCATTTGATTCCTAATCTTGTCATCCTTTGATTTCTTTTCATCTTCAACTTTACCTCTATTCATGTAATTCTTTGCTAGATGACCAAGTTCTTTGCATACATAACATCTTTTGGTAGGATTTCTCTTTCTGAGGTGAGTTCTCATGCAATTAGCTCCTACGTGTCCAAATTCTCCACACAGATAACATATGTACCAAGTGTTGTAGTCCCAACCAAAGATTGCTTTAGCAAGTTGTTTAGTAGGATTCCAATTCTTAGTTCTGCACTTTGAAGATTTGTGACCTTGTTTGTTGCAAGTAAAACATTTTCCTTCAAACTTGGTTTTCTCTGTGCATTCATTTGCTCTATGTCCAAGTTTTTACAACTATAACATTTGCCATTAAATTTTGACTTTCCATTGCTCCAATTTTTTTTGATGTATATCTTGCCTTTCCACAATAATTGTATATAGGTCTTTTATTGTTCTGAGCTCCTTGTCTTGATGATTCTCCTTGTTTAGTGTAGCCCAATCCTACTTTTCCTTTGTGTCTATGCTAAGATAGTTTAGCTAACTGATCCATGCTTTTGTGTGATCTCATCATTCTTTCATTTATTTCTCTTTCTTCTCTAAGATCATTCATGAGTCTTTCATTTTCTATCCTTAGATTGATGAGTTCTTGATTTGCATTATTCAACCGATTCACCATATCTGGCTAATGTAGTGAAAGTTGGTGGATTTCAGTGTCCTTTTCTTCTATCCTAGTGTTGAGTAATCTTATGTCTTCTTTTGCCATATTTTTGTTATTTTCAACTTGGTTCTTCTATTCCATGACTTCACATATCCTAACTGAATGAATCTATTGTTCTCTTTTCAAATTTCTAACTTCTTAAAGAAAAAGGTTCCAAGTAGATCTTTTATAGTTGCATCTACTTCATCTGAACTTCTCTCTTTGAAAATATCTTCAATTCTTTCTTCCATGTATAGATTATCATTCACCTTTTATGTCAGTTCTTTTCTTATTTTTAGGAATTGAGAGAGTTGATCCTGCAGTTTCTTGGTTTTCTCCATGGCCACATGTAGATCCAACTTCTAATTTTCAATGACTTTCTGTAGCTCGTATACTTCCATTGTCTTTGATCTTTTCTCTCAAGATGCTAAACTTATGATAAGAGAACCTTGCTTTGATACCAATTATTAGAAATGTAATGCAAGCTAGGTGACTTAGAGGTGGGTGGGGGGTCTGAATCAGGAAATACTTAAACTTCTTTTAGTTAATGCACTTTGTTAAGTTGTCTAATCTACTTGCATGCAAGAAACATAAAGAAATAAAGTAAAAACACCATAACACAATATTTGGTAACCCAAAAACCCTCCAAGTACAGGTAAAACTGGGGCAGGGATGATACCCACAATGCTTCACTACTACAGTAATAAAGTTGGCTTGTTAAGGCTTACAATTGATCACTTTTGGTGATCTACTCAGTTAAGAGTAATAAGGACTGCTAGGTCCACCTTGTGAAAGGATTTATACAATACAATTAAGTATGTGCTTTGTTAGGAGTTTCTGCAAAGGATTGTGAGATCCACCCAGTTAAAGGATTTAGGACTAATGCACCTGTTAGGTTGAATCAGTGGATTGATCTATAAAATGCAACTCTGATTGCTGATGAAGATCCTTTGAAGTAAATTAATCACCTAACTATGATAGATGAGTCTATTCCTTTCCTTATGTTGCTTTTAACATTCTATATATTCCACTCTTCTATATTTGCTTCTATTCAACTCATAATACAATGATATTAGAATTATGTTTTGGATAAGAAAATACCTCATACTCATATTTACCCAAGTAATTCCTTCATAGGTCAGCTAGAACATAATTATTTCCAAAAGTAATTACCAAGTCAACTCAGTGTTGTAACTTGGGTCCAAAGACTTACTCGGGTGATACTGAAGATACTTGGGCAACGCTATCACCTTGGATAACTCTGCCACTTGGTTGATATTGGATGCTTAGTTCATACTAATCACTCAGTAGACACTTCTAACTTGGTTCGTACTGGAGCTTGACCAACTTGATTATCATCTTGGAATACTCTTTTGACTTAGTTCTCACTAGAGATTAGTGGAACTGTCAATTCAGTTGACACTATAACTTGGTGGGAACTGTCAACTTGGTTGACACTGCTTGCTTTTTGCAAGTTTAACATTAATAGCTTGGTTCCTTTATGAGTTTGGTTAATACTAAAAACTAGTAACTTAGTTACTATTGTCTTTCTATTATGACTAAGTGTTTTTACAGTAATTGATAATATATATTGCAATGAGATTAACATATACACCTTCTTGTTAGGGCAAAGAATACATCAAGCTTTGGATTCCAAGGGCTTTCAAGCCCCATCTTTCTCATCTGGGTCCAATTGTGTCATCTCCATGATAAAATGTAATTTTGTCTCTGTCACTCGTGTGGAAAAATAAACATATTTTCTCCTCTCATTCTTCCTTAGGTATCATTCATCTACCTAATTCACACCTCACTTGATGAAAACATGTCCTAAGTTATACTATAAACATTTTAGCTCTTCATTTGATATTTTCTCTTGTATATGTTTTTTTCCTCATGGTCCTCTATGAGGTTAAATTGTTTGATATAGTAGTCCTTTTTGCTTCATTTTGTTTTGAATGTATAAGACTCCTATATTTTTCCATTGCAGACTTTTTCATTACATCATTGTTATCCAAACATTCATGCATATTAACATTCCATTATTTTTTCATACATTCATGCATACTAGGTAGGGGGACCCCATTTCTCCTATCCTCTTCACTATTATGGCTAGAAGTTTGGAAAGATTAATGCATTAACTGATTGAAAATAGGTCTCTAAGAGGTCTTAAACCTTCCTCAACTAATTTAATGTGCTCACATCACTACTATTAGGATGGGGAGCTCCTTCATTAGATAAGTGAAAGCTATCAAGAGGGTTTTAAATCTTTGTGAGGAAGCTTCTGGGCAAATGGTGAATAGATAAAAGATCTTTCCATATTTCACAAACACAATTGAGGCTAGACACAAAATAATTATTTTCTATTACATATCAAGGAGCCGAAAAGAGATTACCCTTTAGTTCAAAGCATCAACGAAGTACAAAAAATAGCACAACTATTGAAAATGAAGAGTTAACAACATATTACATCATTATAATTACTACTACAACATATAGAAAAGTGACACTAAATTACTCTTCTTCATTACCACTAGACTCAAAAGTAATGAACCTCAGAGGAGAAGGCATAAATGACATGCTTGGCTCCTCCACTCTTGATCCATGTGCCCTCCAGTTGCCTTCCCTTCTAATTTTCTACACCAACTATGATGAAGGGACATTGAAGTCATTTCCATCTTCAACAATGCTACCATCTTTTTCTTTCATGATAGTGAATACATATTTTAGGTCCTTCTTTGTCAGTACTCCTTTTCCTTCCTGCATAAATTTTTGGAATTGTTCCTCCTTCAATTTGAAGATGGTCATAACCTACATAGTAATGTCAACCCTTATGAGTCTCCTTAGAGATTCGGTAAGCATCCTTTCTTTACCCTAAAAAATGTTATTATTCCTAACTTTCCATAGATACTAGAGTATGAAAGAAGAAAGGATAGACCAGAACACATTAAGATACTTGTTGCCACAACAAATCTTGCCAAAAAATAATATTCTCAACATAGACATTCTCATTAGAAATAAAACCAAATATATGAAAAATAGCTTGAGCAAAGGGGCACTGAAAAAAAAAAAAACATGAGTAATAGATTCAGGTTGAAACAAACAAAACAAATATTAGGCTTCCCCCTAACTTAGTGAAAAGTAACCTATGCAACAACCTTCTCCAAATAAAACAAAGAATCTTGGGTTCAATAGGCCTGGTTCACAATTAGATGAGAAGTTTTTTCTAGTCATTATGTGTAAGGGATAACTTCCACTAGTACAAAAACAACAATATATTTCTAAATAAACTACTAAAATTTGTAGATATATGACTAATTTTGATCACGTGACCAATGGTAGTTTATTGCTAGACATTTATCTCCCAACCACATTTATGACTGAACTACTTTAATCATTGATTAGGTCATTGATTTAGTCATTTATTGTTGTTACTTGGTAGTTTATTTGGTAATTTTGGTAGTTTATTAAGTAGTTGATTTTGTAGTATATTTGGTAGTTTTTTAGGTAGTATATTTGGTAGTTGATTTGGTGATATATTTGGTAGTATATTTACTAGTTAGTTGGGTAGTATATTTGGTAGTTTATTTGGTAGTATATTTTGTAGTATATTTGGTAATTTATTTGGTAGTTTATTTAATTATTAATTTAGTCATATTAGGACACGATGGAATTGAACCACCATCCTCCTACTTATAAAGAAGGTGTTCTTCCATTGAGCTAGTACCTTTAAAGAATAATGCAAAAAATTGACAAAGTTTCCTTCCCAACATTAGATCTACCATGATAATGGTCACTATAACATGATATACTCTTCTCAAAGAACACAAATTTTAGTTATTATAAAAAACAATAATCTAAATCTTTATCAATAACAATTCAATAATTTTAAATTCTTCTATTCAAGCATTTTAAAATTATATTTCACATCAATTACACTTCTCTAAATTATTGTAGTGATAAAATCTTATAAAATATAATTTGGAGCACTTTGGACACACACAAGTATTGTTTCTTATGCTAACTTCTCAGAAAAGATACAAATCATTATGCAATTTTTGTCAAGAAAATAGACCGTTGCATTGAATAAAAATATCAAGCCCCATTAAAAAATCACATCAAACTGGCCATTTTTTCTTTTCATAGTCTTTGCAATAATTGAGACTAGCTTGTGTGCATTGCAAAAATAGAGTCACTTGGTGTAATGATGAAATGTAATCACCATAATGATACCAATATTAAGAGAATGCAAAAGTTGCATATGGTGGATGTATAGAGAACATGTTGAATTGTGCCAATTCTTGCCATGACCTAAGAGACTATTTTTTGGTAGGAAATTTTTGTGAGGAAAAATAAAAGACTACTGAAAAAATTGACCCAACATGCTTCAACTCCAAGAATGAAAATGCAACCAAATTTCTTGTCACTATAATTTCAATGTTAGACAAATCCAAACCCATTACAATATCCAAGACGTGAATGTGTTGAATAATATCTATTGAACCTTTGGCTCAATTAATTATATCAAAGACATTGGAACTATATGTGGCAAAATAGTAAATATAATCAAGAAAAGAAAACATTAACATCATATTTACACTTTTTATGAAGAAAATCTTGAAAAAGATTAAGGAAATGTAAGCTTTACAAAGACAAGATTTAGAACCTTGGTTAAATTAATATTCCTAATAAAAATATTAAGGATCATTAAAAAAGTCTCATCTTGAACATCTTGTATTACCAACAGCTCCTTATCCCTCCATGCTACCACAATTGAACAATCCAGAGAAAGAATAACAATAGGACTAATTCATTAGAAAACCTATGAATCTTGAGGCATGAAAATTGATAATAAATACAGATTTCAAAATGATATCTTACCTTTACAAGTGATGACTTTACCAGTAACTTTTCTGCAAGAGACAGAGAAACTCTACCATCTCTACTATATAAATTCTTGCTAAAAGAATCAATTTCTATTCCACACTCTATCCCCATTCTCCAAACAACAAAAAGGGAAAAATATTTTTGCTTCTCTTTTAATCACTTAACCTTAAAATATTTTCTTTACCAATATTCTAAGCCCTTGGACATAAAATCTCTAATCAATATATTGGACTAAGATAAAGCATAGAAGAAAAAATAGGATAATAATCCACAGATATTACTCTTTAGAAATCAAATATCCAGATCAAACTAATTAGCATTAGCACTCATCGGAAGAGCAGAAATCAACATTCAAGAGGAAAATTACATCAAATTCAATCTATTTAACTTACAACAGTGGACTAAAAAAATTATCATAGCACCACCTCAACAAGAAACGCTTATCATGGATGAAAAGGATTGCAATTCATGTAGCAACGAATAAGAATAAATAAGTCTAAGCAAGCAATCTTAAATTAGCAATCAAGTGAAAATAAGCAGTGAATAGACTAATAATAAACAACAAAGGTAATTAGAGTTGTTAATAGACATGGGAAGGTGCAATCAAGGAAAAGGAATAGGTAACTAAAGCACAAGTCCTTACAACTATAGAAGAAATCATTTCAAAGACTAAAATGATAATTAAAAAATTATTTAGGTAATTGACTAACTAGTACACTCGATTCAATATTTGATATGCCGTTTAAGTTGATGTGACATATGCCGCCTCTTCATGGGGGACTTTAACAAAACAAGCAAAATTGAGAAATGTGTGATCTAGATCCAACAATAAATAGAGTTTCTTTTTTGGTAGTAACTTCTTCATATCACTATCACATAACCATGCAACTTCTCTATCAGTGAGATTAAAATCCTAAAATGTATTTACATATGAAATGGTTTCAATTATAGAAGCATATAATTGAATTGTATTTGCTAAAAGATCAATGTAGGGAATTATACAAGGCAAATTTATGACTAGTTGTATTGTCTACATTTCTGGATCCTAATTTTTTGAGTATAACATTTAAATTATTAAATATTTTGAGTAAAAAATACCTTGGTGGTTTTGAGCTGCTTACAATTATGTGAAATTTTGAATTATGGTAAACACCAAGAAACAATTTATAGGGCTGAGATAGTTCATCCCAAGGTGTAGAGACATTTTAGGAAATTGTTAAGGGGCCATACCATTATTTAGGAATTCTTTCAGTGTAAAATAAGATTTATCTTGTTGATGACAAAGGCCCTTGTATGTTTCAGATTACAAATGTCTAGTCCTGTGGAGTTACAAAAATTTGGACATGTATAAAAATGAATCTAGTTTTATTTGAACCTTCTTTTGCATTTGGATGTGAAGTATATCGAAAGATCCGTTAGAAAATGTAAAAAAAATCATTAAACCCCCAAAAGAAGTCCAATCTGAGAGGTTTTTGATCATTTCTCTACTTATAATCAGTAGAAAAATCTTATTCTTTTTTCTCTTTGGAGTTATTTCACTAATCTTTCAAAAGGATTTGGTCTTGTGTGAAATAGTTTTGTATTCAATGAGGGATTTGATTGACTAGCAGGCTAAATAGTAAATCTTCTATGTTTTTCTTGATAGTAAAATCAATCTTGATTTGGAGGGATTAACTTTTGATTGCACTGTTGGATTTCTTAAATTTTTGATATGTTGTCTTGATCCTAATTACCTAAAATCTCACCAGAGCAATTTTCTAAATTCATTCTATGCTATAAGATATTAAGCTCTGAGCGTGCATATAGAAAACTGTCAAAAAATGATAGTGACATCAACTGGAAGATGATTATTCATTCCTTGACCTTTGTTACTAAGAATTATAAGTAAATTATGGATTAAAGATCATGGACTACATTGTGTATTGTAGTATTTTAAATGATGAATCCAAGTAATATTGTTAATAACTTATGTTGCTATTGCTGATACAGAGTTTGCTGATTAGAGATTAGGATAGCATAAAAATTTTAATGGATGACCAATGCCATAGTTATTACCCATAGTGGGTAACAATGTTGCTTTAGAGTTAGAGTTCTTGTGAACAGATTTGAAGGTAATCCTCATTTTGTGAGGGCATTAAGGTTATGGCTCGTATTAATGATTGTGTATATACAGGGTGAAAGATAAACAAGGACAAATGGTGATCTAAGAGTGTGAGAATCATTGTATTAGAACATGAAGTCATTAGTCATTGTTTGTACAAATATTAACCTCTGATATAATGATTTTTAAAGAGTACTATTGATGAGTTTGAAATAATAGTGTGCTGGTAAATTATGGTAATAAGGATCTTAGTTGTAATGTTACCTTGAATTAGGAGAATGAGAAGATGTTGTTGAACAATTTTATAACACCTTAAGAAGATACTGAATTGTTATTGGAAATTTATTATGTGAATGGATCCTCAATAATAATTAATGATGATGATCTGATTGTTAATTATGTTGGAATGCTTCTAATAAGTGAAGATAATTGGGATTTCATGGCTGGTTTGGAGTTCCTAAATTTTTTTTTAAAGATGCTCTATATCAAAAGATCAAAAGGAGAAAACATGATCATGTGTGAATTTAGTAATAATTTTTTTTATCAAATTACTATTGTAACAAATCATTTAGCAACTTAATCATTATATACTTATTTTGTATTAACTTTTATTACTCAAGCAACTTCTAATCTATATACAATTATCACCTTCAATAGTCCTTTATTAAAAGCCAACATCTTAATGAATTTTGTTTAAACTCCTAATAGTGTTCTCAGTTTAATTTGTTAGCCATTAATTGGAGGCCAATAGTTGAAGTTAACATGGATTCCAGGTTATTCTACCCTCAGTTTACTAGAAAGTGGCATATGTAGGTCAATCCTCCTATTTTATGAGCTTGAGCTACCTAAATTCGATCCTCCCCTATGATCATCACATAAATGCAATGAATTTTTCCATTCATTCTCATTAGAAATGAGATTTTTTAACCATTAAACATTAAAAATGGATCAATATGACTCAAAAACTACATAGTTAAATCCAAATAGAAATATCACAAATTGACTTTGGTGCAGAAACACCTATATTAGAGTAGCTATCATGGGACCATGAGGAAGGATCAATAAAAATGAATGGAATGGTGCAGAGCAATTTATAATTTATTCCTATTCCAAGAAGCCTTCACATTCCTCTATTTCACTTTTAATAAGCAGTCTAACTATTATTATTTTAGCATGACAAGAATGTGAGCATCCATGAGGATTGTGTGTCTAGTGGAGTAAAGGTTGAATATAGAAAAATAATATGAGTGAGCACAACATTAAAGTTTTTCTCTAAATTCAGTGAGATTAATTTTAATAGTGACATGGATTTTCTGTAGTAGATTATGTTTTTCTGGGCCATCAAGTTGTCAACAGTAAGAGAGTTGTTTGTATACAACAATTTGATAGTTGTGAGTGGAAATTGTTGAGTTTGTAGTCATCGTATGTAGGAGAATGCAAATTAAGAAAGGGGAATAGAGTCATTCCTTGCAACTATTAAAGAGTAATCCTAACTTTTTTTTAATGGTAGAACTTGAGCAACATTGAATTGTGAAGAGATAAACAATTGCCATGATTATAAATTATTGGTAAGATCTCTAACAGTTAGTATGAGGGTTGTGACTATATAAAGGCATTAACAATAAGAAGTGGACTTTGTTTAATGAAAAAATATTTGGGAGCTAGAGTTCTCTAGGTCTTTGATATTCCACTCTTAGTATCTTTCTCTTTTAACTGTACCATGCCAATTAGAGGATTGCCATATGAGATTTTCAGCAACATAAGTGAGATAATAGTTTTGTAAAGGAATATGCAAGGAATTATAGATGGCCTTTTGTTAATACAACTTATTGGTATTAGTGTTTCCTGCAGCTTGCAGATATGGTTGTTGAAATTGATCCAGATTGTTTGGGACTTTCTCTAGATGTGAAGAAAGGGATCCTTCTGAGCCTACAAGAATAATCTGGCATGGAATTACCAGAAGATTGGGAGGCTAATACAATTGATGAAGTTTTATTACAGTTAGCAAGGGCATAGTCCATCAACTTGCCTCAAAGTCAAAATGGAGCAGCCCATTAACTCAAGCCTCGCAACTTGGAACAAGCAGCTGATATATATTTGTTGCAACTTGTACACCCCTAGTATCTATTCTGATTATGTTAACTGAATGTTAGAGTTTCATATGATCTATGCATTTTTATCCATCATTGTTTTTGGCTAATCTCTGGAATGTCTTATGTATTTGAATATTGTGCTACGGTTTGTACAATATGTGTAAATGTATTATTCAAATTGATAACAAAACTTTATAATTTTTTTGATGCCTTCACTTTTTGGGAGGTTTTGGATTGAATTTGCAATATAATTATCAATTTTGAGGCAATGGTGCAAGAAATTAAGTAAATGTTACAGCTATTGGTTTTACTAGTCAAACCTTATCTACTACATTTAGCATACTCTCCCCCCAAAATCAAAATTTGGTGAATTTATAGGTAAGCACAAAAAAATTTACAAATATAGTATTACCATATTCATTAGTGCATTGTTGACATGGTTACCCATCCTAAATTTTTTTATTCAAGAAAATAAGAATCTGTTTGATGCTTTTGTAAATTGGCAACCATAGGCACCTGTAGATGAGAGATGTTGCCAGTAAGGGGTGGGGGAATTATTTTTCAAAAAATAAGATAGGAGGGTACAAGAAAGTGCTATTACAATTTTTTTAAATGTATATAACTTCAAACAAACTCTTATGGTACTACATAATTTACAAGTTAATATTCTTATTATTGAGATGATTTATAGATGATAATACATATGAAAGATCAGGAGCATCAAACAAATAAAAGAAAAAACTCTTGGAATTTTTTAGAGACAATTCTGATGCAAAGTTTGAGAAATCATATATTTGGAATTTGTTCCATGTTTTTTGTTGCACGGGAAAACCAATTGAACCAAAACCACTCGCAATGGATGAATAATTTAGAAGTCTATTTTGGAAAACCCGTTAACTGTAAAAAACTTCTCCTATATCTTTGCTTCAAAATATTGCTCCTTCACACTTGGATGTCTTAACCTTTCTTACTTCTATCTCGTCTGTTTAGTATCACTTTGGACTCAGATGTTAAAATAGTTTACTAAAAAATACAATCTTACACAATAAAATCTGCCTATTAAATTTTTCTCTAATTTAAAAAAAATAAAAAATTATTTAGCATCCTATTCAAGAAAATTGATAGTTCAAGTGAAATATTGAGTATATTGCTTGAAATAGACATGATGAAGCTACAACCCATAAACCATGAAGAGATCATTCCAAAGACCAAACATAATGGCATGATTAAACACAAGCATCAAAAGCTCTAACCTTGATAAAAAGAGAGTAGAATTATGATTCTCTATTACTTAGATCAATAGCCCAACCAGCCATGTCCACTACTATTACCTCTTCTTGACCATTATTATCATCACCTATGGAAGAGCCCATAAACAAAGGATCCTGTCCCCAATCTTGCACCTTCCTAGACATCCATAATTGTGGTTAACTTGGACCCAAATCCAAGTAGAAAGTGGAAATGCATATCCCTTTATAATCTTGTGCTGCAGGTGTTTTAAAAGTACTATAACTTAACCTTATTCATAAATGACATTCATCTTCACCAAACCCAATTCAAATTAAAAGAGCATTTAACCATGATTATTGTGAACCCTAACATAACAAATCATTCAAATATGACCATAATTAGTAATAATGGAAGGCTTAGAGGTGCATCTATTACTGGAGTCAACACACTTTGTAGTGTCATTCATCTAGTGGAAAGAGAATACCTTGAAATGGAGGGTCTGGCCTGATCTACTCATCACCATCTTGGCAGTGCAGAGCATGCGAAGTTATTTTTCATCTTCAATGTTAGGATCAATTCCAATTAATGTTAACAATTTTTTTGTACGCTCTAACAAAAAGCAAGTAAATTTATATTTTAACTTTTAAAAAAAATTAAAAATAGTAATCAACTATAATGTTTTTATTCATAAAATTTTAATTCTTTATCTAATTGGCTACTTGATTGGTCAAATAGAAAATATGTACCTAAGTATCCTACATTTGGTAGGAACTAATAACACTCAACGTTATTTTGAATTGGGGGAAACAACCTAGTAGCTGCCTAGGTTAACTTCACACATTACAGTTCCTACTAATACGTATGTCAAAATTTGTCTATTTTTTGAGTGAACCTCCATAGGCGAGTGAAGAGATTAATTATAACCTTTTAACTTTCCCATATTTATGGATCTATCTATAGAAGTTCTATGATGTGAGGTGGTCTAAAAGTGTCATATTAAAATGTTCACTTGAAACTAGGCACTAAGACCCACCAATAGCCACTCACCCAAAAAATAGTACTTTTTGCACAAATGGACCAATCAACAACTAAGAAAAACTAAAAAATGATCAACTATTAATACATGTGTGATTTTCTATTAGTATATGTGCAATCATTTTTTTGTGTTTTTTTTAGCAATAATTGCGGGGATAAGTTAGTAGTGGACATGATGGTAATACAAACATGGGTGATAACTGGCTCATTATCCCTAGTGCTTGAATGATTGATATGGTTTTCAAAGAAATCATGTTCAAACATTGATCTCCCTCAAGTTTGAGGAATTCGAGATTGAAAATATGAAGGTTTTAGATATCCTTTATATATTTATGTTAAGTGGGGTTTGAAATTGTTGAAGGTAAAATAAATTGTCTTATACTTAAGAAAGAGGAAACTAAAAATAATCAAAATATTTCAATTGACATAAGCAAAAGAAGCTTGGACAAGAAAATGTTCCTAAATACATGCTCATATCTCAAAACAACAATCTTCATTATCTTTGGATGTTGTACTACCCCCTCTTAATATGCCATAAGATAAGGAACTATGGTCCAAAAAGGTAGAGCCTATTAAACAATAGAAATCCCTTAATAATATTATATAATAAAGTTAAAAAATTATGAACTTTCTATATTATATAAATAAAATTATGAACCCATTTATTTAAGGTTTTCGAAGGTAAGAAATATACCAATTTGTATTGTATTCACAGGGATGACTGTGTTTAATTCAAGTTATCTTTCAAGAAAAGATGAAAGGATCTTTAATTTTTTAATTACTTGGGAGAGTTATATTGCTTTAAGGCATAAAGATGTGCAAAAGAATTCCAAGTTAGTTGTGGCTGACATTTTAGGTTATGAAATGAAGCACATTGTGTCACTTATGCTTATTCTTAGATATGGTGATTAGAGAGCTATGTTTCAGTGAGATAGAAATGAATATGATGAACCTCCTTAAACTCACCATGAAGATTTCATAAGCCATTTTTATTATGTATCTATATAACCTAGATATTATTAACATCAATTATCCATTTAAACAATACTAAAATCCCTACTTAGATGAGGCTTTTATCCTAGTAGCACTAAACACCCTTCATTCTTGCAAGAAAGCTTGTAAAGCTCTTTTCCATTTCTTAGCATCCCTCATCTCTTTGTAATCAAATTGAATGCCCACACTCAGTCTCAAGAAACTTTGAATGAATTGATTTGCTTGTGAACTGTAGTCTATTATTTTAGAGGTTTTTAATTATTTTTTCTTAACAACTATGTAAATAGCTCAAGGTGGTGCTTTATCTACTATCTTTCTAAATCAAATTAATCAAGTCTAATGATATCACCATGTTTATATATAGGGTTTATAAGTGCCTATTAAGTGTGTGTATATTGTGCCTAAAATTGTTGTGTGTGCATACATATGCATGCACATATTATTTATAATGATTTTTTTTAGACAATTTATAAATGTGAAAAAGAAAAAAATAAATTTCTATATAAATATAAATTTTCTATATTACTTAAAATATAAATAAAATTAATTTTAAATAAATTAATTCTAATATATCTTATTACTATATAGCATTTCATAAAATAATTAAAGATTGTGCACAAAATATATTTAACAAAACAAAATAAAACAAAATTGAGTGCCTTGAGCTCCTATGAGAGACTTGAGCAAGAAGAATTAGAGCATAAACATTAATTTTAGTAATAGAACAATATTTATAATAAATTATAAATATCTATAAAAACTAAACACAAATTAGAAAAAATTTAAATTTATTTTTTGTATAAAATTGAAAACAAATTGGCAGTATGCCACAACTATGGTTTGTGGATCATAGATGGAAGAATTTATGATCATGTATTCCCTCTAATAAGTTATCACATGCAAAAATTCATTTTATAAATATGGTTATTACATGACATTAATGTGATTAATAATAATTATATGTTGATATAACTCAATTGACAATTTATCTTTTTGATGTGAAAAGATAGACTTGGAGTTTATTTTGAGTGCAAAGAGGGGTTTTATTTTCTTCGAAAGTTCATAGATGGATTTTAAGTAGGTCAATTGTAGACTGTGGTGATTTTGATCAGTTCATTTCTACTTCAATATCAATTGAGAAGACATTTGAGAAACTTAATTGATGATAATGTTTGATAGGATGAAAAATCCATTGATAAGTAATAAAAAATATAAAAAGGTTAAAGAATGTAGTAATATGATAAAAAATTCATTGATCATTCATTTAGTAATTTATTTGGGTTAAAATTATTAGCGATCAATTTCTTAGTCATTTATTTGATCATTTATGTAGTCTTTTATCTTTGTCTAACCTCATGATTTTACTCGATGACCACATTAGTCATTTATTTAGTCACTTATTCTTATAAATTACAGAAGATTACTAAGACTTGATCACTTTTAGTCTTGTAACTAAAAATTTTAGTCACAAAGTCATTTATTTTCCAAAAATCTACTAGTGTTCCAACAGGTATTAAGGTGTTCATGGACAACAATACTAGAGGAGAGAGAGGAGTAAACATTCTTGGATTTAACTAGGTGAATGGAGAGAAGAATTGAGCCATCTCAGTTGGAATGTGCATGACTTAGGAGAACAACAACTCCTTGTAACCCCAAAAACATCAAGAGTGTTAACAATCATAGAGTAAGTTTTCCTTTGAGAATCACACATGGAGAATCTGGTCTTAAGTAGAGTCAAGTCAATAAGACTTTCACCACTCAAGATGTCCCTAAAGGTTTTAACTCCAACTCTGGCCCATTTCTTTTTTGAACACCCCTAAACTAGGGCTAGAGGCTTAGAGTTTCTTTTCAAGTTCCACTAGTTACCACACCATTTATTGCCCAATTCTACTTTTGGAATGATCCCCAACAATGGTCTCTCTTTGCCCCAACTTTTCTAGATTGCCTTAAAACATTAGATCCTCCTACTGCTATCTTATAGTCAAGAGAAAGAAAGTCCAAAATATTAAGATTATTCCAAAGCTTGGCACCACATGAATATCCTCTAGTCAAATTATACCTGATGAGAATTTTCTAGGGTTCATCCCCCTAAATGACTTTTGTAATCCATTTCACCGTTAGAGACAATCCTTGAAGTCTAATATCTTTCAAACCAAGCCCCCCTAGCTCCTTACTTTTTGTGCACCAATCCCATCTCCTTGCATGAGTCTTACCATTCCTCTTCCCATTTGACCAAAGAAAGTCCCAAATAATTTTTTGCAGATAGTCAAGCTGATTAATATTAAACAACCACGTTGACAAGAAATAAATAGAGTAAGATGAAAGGATCTTTTGACAAACCTGCACCCTACCCACTAATGATAAATAGCAGTTGTTCTATTTGTGAAGCTTGCCACTAATTTTCTCTTTAACCCAATTCCACATGTCATTGATGCTAGGATTGGTGGAAAAAGGAATACCAAGGTATCTAACTACCTAGTTAGGGCCACCGCAACCGAGTCCATATTTGAGGCACCATCCTAAAGGATCAAGATCTCATCCTAGGATTATAGATTTAGCAATTGATAACTTAATACCTGAGGCAACACAAAATAGATCTAATTTGTCCATCAAATGCATCATATTACTCTCATCAAGTTCAAATAGTATTGATGTGTCATTAGAAAATTGAACATTGAAAATCTCATTGCCATTTGGAAGCATGGGACCTAAAACTTTAGGAAAGATTGAGGAATCTCTTAACACAAAAAATAATTACTAATATCCTTGGATGATTTATTGGGTCTCTCCCCTTCACATAGCTAGGTCTTCCCCTTAGTTGCAAACAACCTAACTCTATTTGGGTCTCTCTAATTGATAAGTTCAATAGGATGCTTGTTGTTTGGGAGAATGATCTCCTTAGTTAGGCTCAAAAGGTTCAACTTCTCAAGTATTCACTCCATGCTTGCATGTTTATGTGTTACATTTATTTTAAATCCCCTCAAAATATGAAGACATTAGTAAGAAAATCCAAAAATGTTTCCTCTAGTCTGGGGTAGAGGAAAGGAAAAGGATGCTTCGTGTGGCTTGGGAGAATGTTTGTAAACCTAAGAAAGATTGTGGTCTTGGGCTAAGAAATATGATAATATTTAATAAAGTTCTCTTTGCAAAGTATATTTAGAGAACCTACATAAGCAGAGGTGGATGGAATGATATTTGGCATAAGAAATACCTTTAAAATTTTGATGCAGGAGCATCCTTGGCTCATTGGCAATCCTACCTTATCCAAAATTAGTTTGCTTTATTCTTTGTTTTCTAGTTCTAGGCTAAGTGTTTGTGGTTGCAATCATTTGATCACATGTTCCAATTTATGTGAGCTTGATTTCTTAATGAGGACCTATCATGGATCATCTTCCTAAGGTCACATGTATTTATGTTTCATGTGCATGGAGATCTAATTCATTTTCTTGAGTGGTGTGTTCTTTGTTGGCTCATCAGGTGATGTGTTGTAATTTACTTATGTGACGATCACCTTCAATTGTGATGTTTTGTAACTTTTCATGTAGGTTTTTGGATTTTGTGGGGACCTATATTTAAGGTTCCTAGTTCTCTTATGTTTAATTGTGTGTTTTGTCATTTAATATCAGGGTAACATGTTTCTTGATTTAGGAAATTGTGATCTTTGAGTCGATGTGCATGTCTTGATGGCTACTTATGTAATGTAAGATGTATCTTGAGAAAGGGGAGGAGGGGGAATATATAGAAGTAAGGAGAAGATCTTCAAGAAGATGCATGTTGATAGAGTTGGTTTCTATTTTGATTCTTTGTATTGGTTGTAATGGGAAAGGCCTTACAACCCAACATGTTTGATGTTTATTTGATATAATTGGATCTTCTATAAATAAAAGCAATTATTTTCAATTGTATATCTGGTTATTTCCACTATGTGATTCTTACCTCGAGTTTTTTCATCCCCTTTGGGGATTCACTATCCTTTTAATGCATAAAATAGTATTAGAACAGGTTAGATCTTGAATTAGTGACTTGTCAAGCCCTGAATCTCTTGGGTGTGGGGAGGTAGATTGTGGTCCTGGCTTGCAATTATAGAGAACTTGAACAAGGTGGATTCTTGAACTACTTATAGACATGGTAGAGTTGTTATTGTTCCTACTTGTAAACATAATGTTGAATTTATGGAAGACTACAACTGTGAGAAATGAATCCTTGAAGCTAAGGCAATTTCAGTTGGAATTGACTAAGTATGTCACCTATAAGGATGAACCCTAGGATATTATAGCACATGTTTTAGGAATTCAAAGCTGAAATGATAACTAAGATTCATAATGTCTTGAATAGATTGAGAAGGAATCTAGTGATGGAGGATGAGTATGAAAAAGTTGTTGAAGATATTGAAGCACATGAAGTAGAAATTCCTACAAAAGAGGAAAAGTTGTTGAAAGCTATGGCACAAGTTGGTAAGAGTCATAAAATAAATGTTTCTAATTTCTCTGGTTCAACACATCCTACAGATTTGATTGATTGGATTAGTGAACTTGAATATTATTTTGAGCTGGAGGATGTTAGAGGCCCACAAAGGGTTAGGTTAGCATAGACTAAATTGAAAGGTCATGTTGCCTTATGATGGAAAAAAATTAAAGAAAGATAAGGAGGACAATGGTGAACTTAAGATTAGTAACTTAAGATTAGTAGATGGAAAGTTATGATCTGTAGACTTAAAGCTAAGTTTATACCTAAGGACCATGAGCTTGAATTATTCAAGAAATTATAGAAGTTGAGACAAAAGTATTTATTAATTAAAGAGTATATTGAGGAATTTTACAAGATGCAAATTATATCTGGACATCATGAGATTTCTAAGGAAAAGGTTGTGAGGTATGTAAATGGTACAAGCCTTAATATTCAAGATGGATTAAGTATGTTGATGATTGGTTTAGTTGAAGATACTTATTAGTATGTCCTAGAGGTAGAATATAAATTAAATAGAAATAAAAGTAAACTTAAGGGTAGAGATAAATAATTGGTTAATTTGGATAAAGGGAAAAAAATGATTATAGTTGAACTATATTAGAGAATTCCAAGGAAGAGTTTTGGCAGTAAGGTATTCAAGGGTACTTATTTCAAGTGTGGCAATGAGGGACACTAAGATTTTGAATGCCTTAGTAGGGGATTCAATAAGTATAACCTAGTGGGACACGAGGATCAAGTTGGGAAGGGACATAAAGTTAATATGGTTTCAATAGAGTAGAAGGATGAATCCTATGAGGTTAGAGCATGTGTTTGAGTAATTTAAAGTTGAAATGAGAACTAAGATTCATAATTTCTTGAATGGATTAAGAAAGAATCTTGAGACAAAGGATGAGCATAAATAAGCTATTGAAGATCTTGAAGCACATGAAGTAGAAACTTGCATAGGAGGAAAGGTTGTTGTGAGATATGATACAAGTTGTGAAGATTAATAGAATAGATGTTTCTAGTTTATTTGGTTCATTGCATCCTAAGGATCTGATTGATTGGATTGGTGAACTTGAATATTATTTTGAGCTAGAAGATGTTAGAGATTCACAAAGAGTTGGATAATCATAGACTAAATTGAAAGGTCACAATCCCTTATGGAAAAAAGAATTATAGAAAGATAGAGAGGACACTAGTGAACTTAATATTAGTAAATGAAAATTTATGGTTTCTACAAACTTAAAGCTAAGTTCATACCCAGGGACTATGAACTTGAGAAAACAAGGTAAGCTTTAGGGTAGAGATAAACGATTGGTTAATTTGGATAAAGAGAAACAAATGATTCTAGTTGAACCTAATCAAAGAATGAATTTAGAAACTTTAACTCATATGTCGTTGACAAGCGGGACTACTTTTACCCCGATAAGGTCAAATCCCAACATGTAAATGGTCATGGTGGTGTGATGGGTTGTAAGTCTTGTGATGGTGCATATATTATATTGGCATGTTGTTGACATGGTAAGCATTTCTTGAAAAAATCATAGGCATCGTGCACTAACATTGGCCAATAATACCCATCTCTTAAGATCTGCCTAGCTAGGACTATTCCACTCATGTGGACACCATAAAATTTGACATGTGCCTCCTTTAGAGTCATAAAAACCTTATTCAAATCCAAACACTTAGAAAGGGTATCATGATAACCATGACAATATAGGGTGTTGGCTATAATGGTGTAGCAGGAAGATCTATGGATAAGGTTAAGGTATTGGTCTTGTGTGAGATGAGGGGATATGATATCATCCTTTAGGTAAGCATGAATATCATGGTACCATAGGGATTAGGGACCACCTAGAATGAACACCATCTTTGATTCATCATTTTAATATACAGGATAATGTAATTTCTCAACTAAAAATTGATATTTTGAGGCTTCCTACGGAATGTCAAGAAGTGAGCTAATAGTAGTCATTGCATTGACAACCTCGTTCTAAAGTTATGGGACCTATGTGAACTAGACCTTGGTGTAGGCTAGGAAAACATAAACAACCCCACCATACATAAATGAAAGGGGGAATACCAAGATCCACCCCTTTTGGATTAGGTTTGATTGACACAAGGAGTAGTATCAAAATGAAACCTAATGGATAAAGGAATGAATGACTTGATTTTACTTCCCACTCACTCCCACCTTAAGAGGATTTAGGTAGAGATATATGTAATTAAAGTAATGTTGAAATGGAAGATATGGAAATAGAAGGGAGAAGATGATACCTTGTAGAATACAAACTTGAAAAATCTATTTCAAAATTATGTAGGAAGTTGATGTAATTTGGGATCTAGGCTGAAGTCTGCAAGGTAGACAAAGCCCAAAAATATTTTGATGATCTGTTAGGGACAAACTAGTGCATCAGGGGTGGAATGTGACCTTGATTAACTATGAGTGACATTAATTTTGATGTTGGATTTCCAAAGAAAGATGAAAAGGGTATCCAAATCTACAACTTGTTTGTCAATTTGAGATCTAAAGTCTACAAAATAAAGGAATTATTTGTTTGTTGTTTAGGAGGGGGGATTTACATTGTTCAAACCTAGTTTAGGAATTAACCTTGAATTGAAATGTTTGAAATAGAATTCTAGCAAGTAGTAGTGATAGATCTTTCATGAAATAATATAAATCTATGAATATGCTCTTGAATTTGGAATGTAATCAAGTATGTAGATGCAATAGCTTTGACTCAACTTCAAAAAGCCCTAGAAAGGAAATCAAAGTGAAACCAAAACATTCTTGAAAGTATCTTCTTGAAATATATCTTTATATATCATGAGAGAAGATGCAATAAAGGACCTTGAATGTATGAAGGGAGATCTCTAATGTTGAAAATGCAATAGAAGATCTAGCATCAACTTCTATGGCTTGAATGCATAAATCCTTGATCTTCAATGGAGGGAACCTTAAATGCCTTGAGCACTTGGACTTATGGATGAAATTTCTTGTAGATACTTGGATAGTTGAGAGAAAAATTATTTTATATAAAAAATGTAGTGAATGGAAGGGTTTATATAGAGATTGGAATTAACTAACTCCTGTAGGCTGACTGTCCTAGAAGTTAACACTTGATTATCTGAAACATGAGACTTAGAGAAAAATGGCCAAAATAGGGCCTCATTAGGGGTGTATTTTTCCCTTGACTAGCCCATCAGGGGTGTAGTGAATGCCTAATTTCCAAGTGCCCAAACCCCGAGGACAATCCAAGAACCCCAAAATAGGTCTCAGAACCTAGAAATCATGTTCAAATTCCAAGGAAACCCTATTTTAGTGCCAAGAGTAGATTCCAAATGGAAAGGTGGACTAAAAGAAAGGATCTAGGGGAATATATCCTACCTCAAGCTTATCACCATAAAAATAGGATCTTTTAAAGAGATGTCAGGTTTTACCCCATTTCCACCTAGGAGAAGGGATGAAAAAGGGAAGAAGAAATGGAAGAGAGAGGGAAATTAATGATATCACATTAAATAGGTGCTTAAAATTTCTTAAATTAGATTTCTTCCAATTTAATATGGTACATTTTTCCCCCACTTTAGTGAAAGTGTGATCAATCCATGCTTGCGATAAAGTAGAGAGAAGAAAAGAAGAAACAGATAGATCTCAACAAGATAGGACATCACTTAGTGAAAGAGAAAAGGCCCCCAAGACTAAGGGTCCTAACTCCACATACATGCATGAGGGTGCAAAGAAAAAAAAACCCAAAAACAAAGAACGAAAGCACAAAAAAGGGGTTAATACTAAACATAACCAAAATCAATTAGTGTGAGAAAGATCTTCAGTTGAAGAAATATCTCTCCCACTAATATCATATTTGGAAAGCCATTGCAAGAGAATAAATGATGACATAAGAAATGAAAGATAAATATCATTAGTCAACATATCTTATAGATGCATATCTACTAGCATGGAAGTGAAAAGAGACAAAAAGAAAAATAGTGATTATGTCACCTAATATAGTGCCCACCCTTCTGTGAATCACCAAGAGAGCTGCTACAAAAGATGGCATTGAAATAGTTTAACGAGAAGGTAACCTACTAGTCAACCCACTAAAGTTCCACCCATAGATCAACATGCATTGTATCACAATGGTATGTGATGTAGCATAGGGCAGGAGAATCCCCAAAGGAGATGTCCTAGCCCCCAACTATACAACCATGCAGAAGAAACACAATACCAAGAGACAAAAAAGTAAGATCTCATACCAAATCATAATAATATATTCATAAAATATAATTGATTACATGCAACGTGTCAGGCTATAAGGCCTTCCTAGTTATGGCCAAATACAAAGCAAGTAATAGTTCTACAAGATCCCTCAAGATCCAATCCAAACACTAGGTAGTCTAGATCCACACTCTGATAGAAAACCCCAAGGAAAATCTCAATTTGTGCTCGCAAGCCCATCAAGAAATCCCCTTGTTTTCCAAGCTGCAACTACTAGCTCTTCTCCAAATTCACTCTTCCAAGCTCCTCCACT
This sequence comes from Cupressus sempervirens, assembly GCA_028749045.1. Classification (NCBI taxonomy): domain Eukaryota; kingdom Viridiplantae; phylum Streptophyta; class Pinopsida; order Cupressales; family Cupressaceae; genus Cupressus; species Cupressus sempervirens. The sequence goes on along the minus strand of CM053790.1, from coordinate 179,170,681 downwards.
TCTCCATGATGGATAAATAATGCCTAAAGACTTCCCCACAACCCTTATTTATATCAATCTAAGCCACAAGTCAGACCATAACACAAATTAAATACAAATACATAAATTAAATGCCAAAGGTCAACCAAGAATAGTAATTAAATGCCCAAAATTGATGTCTTAGTAAAATTATGATATCTCCTAGATCTGAATGAATTAGAACTCATGCTTCAAACTGTAGTTATTACTCTAGGCCCTCTTTAATATTTCAAATTTTAATCCTCTAACTCATTGTGGTAAATTAGATACATGGCCTACATTAGGCACCAAATTCCTAAGCAAAGCCGAGCTCCTCCCAGACCATGCCAAGCAACTAAAGACCATGCCGAGTGACCAAAGACCATGCTGAGTCCCAAGAACATGCCAAGTCCCAATACCATGCTAAGAAATCATAGACCATGCTGACCAACAAAAACTATGCCGAGCTCCAAGACCATGTTGAGCTCTAAAGACCATTTGAAGCTCCATAGACCACGCCGAGTTCCAAGACCATACCGAGCTCCATAGACCATGCCGAGCTTCAAAGACCATGCCGAGATCCTAAACCATGCCAAGCTCCCAATGTATGCTAAGCACCAGTACTTACCAAGCTCCATAACTATGAACCAAAATCTCTCCACACATTCAGGATTGCAAACGAACCCAAGATGCTCTTGCATCAGTATGATTATGTGTAAAAAGATGCATTACCCATATATGGGTCTTAACATGTTGTTTTTGAATGCATTACCTATGTATGAGAGTTTAGAAAATTATCATGTGTAGCCCAAATATAAGAGTTATTATATATGTATGTATCTAGATGTGTTACCCATGAATGAGATTTAGCAATTTTTTATACCTTGAGATTTAGCATATGTGTTTGTGTGTAAAGAAGAGGGATGAAGTAATAGTGCATAGATTTGAGAATGACTTAGAAAGCATACCTAATATCTAAGGCTAAAGTAGTCTAAACCATGCTCAATATCTATATTTTCTATCTAATACAAGAAATATTATGTACAAGGAGGGATTATGTATCCCCCTCCTTATCATCTCTATGTCAAATAAACATGAGAAGAAAGGGAAAGAGGATGCCTACTTACACAAGAAGGAGATGTCCTTTTAGCAAAAATGAAAACTACATTCATAGCAAAGGGTTGTGACTCTTCAATAGTAGAACATAGAAAATAATGAAAAAGATATATTGCATATGCCAAGAGGGTCCTCAAAATGGAGAAGCTTTAATGGGTGTGTGTGTGTGTGTAAAATAGGTATCCTTAGATGAAGAGAAAGGAAAAGTGTGCATAATAGAAATAACTTTTCTTGATAAAGAAGAGGTGATGACCTAGGACATGTACCTCTAAAAGAGAGAATCCATAGGCAAGACAAAATTCTTCATAAAAAAAAGAATAGTGTTGCATAATGAACAAATTCCATGTAAGTTTTAAGAAATTAGATCCATAGATAGAGACAAAGAATGTACAAAGGCTCTTGACCCCCAAGCATGAGATAAGAAAGGAATAGTATATTAGATTACATAATAAAGCCTCGAAGATATAAGGATGAATCATGAGCAAAAACCATTAGCCATGCATAAAATGACAACATCTAATATCTTATCAAGAAAAATATAATGTCATACTATGAAAGATAATAGAAGATTGTAGTATGAGAAGCATTAAGATCATAGATATGAAATATACTCTTCCAAGCAAAAATACAACAAAGAAGACATACCTTAAGATAAAAAAGTTCTATAGCACAATAATAATCTATAGAAATATTGAGCCATTATACTTCTAGAGACAAATCTCATAGAGATAATGGATCATATAAATGTGAGTGTAGAGGAGATAACAAAATCTTCATCTCACACGAGAGGGAAAAGAATAAAGGAGCTCAAAAGGAAGAAATAAAAAGAGAAACCTTGCCCCCCAAGTGAAGGAAAAGGGATATGAACTTATTGGGAGATTCCAAGGACATGGTATATAGAATAACATGGAATCTACTCCAATAGGCAAGACAAAAAACTAAGTGAAATAATGCAAAAATTGTAACATCTCATGTGTATAAGGAATTATACCCATTAAAGCCTTTTCCCTAACATACAAATGAAAAATGAAAATAATCAACAATGCTATGATCATCATTATAATGAAAGGGACAAGTATAAACAAATTGGAAATTATCAAGAGGTATAGGAAATTTCTTTGGTTCAACAACAAATATTTTATTATTCACCTTTAAAGCTAAATCTCGAGGAGTATTAGGATACTCAAGATTAGGGGTAGGTAAGAGGAGGTGAATAGGAGGTCAGCTAGAATATTCTTGCACTATGTCAGAAGGAGAATATCCAAGGGCATGCTTATTCATCTTAGGAGACACATGAATAGGATTTTTAAGACCATGCTCATTAATACCAAGTCTTAAGATAGTGTAATCCTTTTGAACAACCATGTGATAACCTTTACGATAGTTATTCATCGGATCTTCAATAGGAGGATTTTTTCATTAGAATCATGTACAAAGGTAGTGTAAGAAATAATAGTAGGAGGAGGAATTAAAGGGGCCTTAAATTTTCTCCTATTATGAGTAATAGGAGGGGAAATAAGGTCCTCAAGGAAGGTAGATACATCTTCATCATTAACTAGAGTTTTAGCTTTAAAATATGTGGAAGAAGTTCTAGGTGATGAAGAAGGGGAAGGAGGATTAGGAGGGTTAAGAGGTGGAACATCCTTGACTAAAGCTCTCACATAATCCAAAGAGGTAATAAGTTAAGCACTATTTTGAAAGAAGGCAAAGTTGTATTCGTCATTCTCATAACAGCATAAAAAAGGAAAGCAAAAAGAGTCATAAACATCAGGAAATATATAAAAATATCATAAACATCATAAGTGCTATAAAGAGAATATTGAAAAATATAACCATAAACCAAAAGATCTCCATGATGTAAAATGTTTGCAAACCAAGAGAAGAATCTAATTCCAATGCATTAACAAGAAGGAAGATAACCAAGAAAGAGAGAAGAATCTAACTTTGAGAAAGAAGACACATGTTGGGTTCACCAATTAAATGAAATGCAAGCTCCAAGATCAAAGAAGAGTGTGTCAGGTTCATAAATTAATGTAGGGTAGGAAAATGGAATAAAGCCCACACTACATAAATTAAAGGGGGAATACCAAGATCCATCCCTTTCAGATTAGATTTGATTGACACAAGGAGGAGTATCAACATGAAACCTAATGGATAAAGGAATAAATGACTTGGTTTTACTTCCCTCTCACCCTAACCTTAAGAGGATTTAGGTAAAATTTAGGTAAAGATATATGTAATGAAGGTAATGTTGAATGGAAGATATGGAAATAGAAGGGAGAAGATGATACCTTGTAGAATACAAACCTAAAAATCTGTTGTTGAATGATATAGGAATTTTTTGTAATTTGGGATCTAGGTTGAAATCTACAAGGTAGAACAAACCCATCAATCTTTCAATGATATGTCGTAAACTGGTGCATCAGGGGTGCAATGCAACCTTGATTGGCTATAAGCCATGTTGATTCTAATTTTGTAGTTTTGAATAAAGGAAAAAAGGGTATCCACATCTAGAACTTATTCATCAATTCACGAACTAAAACCTACAAAATAAAGGGATTTTTTTTGGTTTTGGTGGGGGGTTGTTGCCTCGATCAAACCCCAATTTAGGAATTAACCATGAATTTAAATGATTGAAATAGAATGCTATCAAGTAGTAGTGATAAATCTAACATGAATTAATGTAAATCTATGAATAGTCTCTTAAATTTGGAATGTAATCAAGTATGTCGATATCACAACTTTGACACAACTTCAAAAAGAACTAAAAAGGCAATCAAAGTGAAACCAAAATTTTCTTGAATGTATGTTATTAAAATCCATATTTGTAGATCATGAGAGAAGATGCAACAAAAGACCTTGAATGGATGAAGGGAGATCTTGAATGTTGAAAATACAATAGAATATCTAGCATCAACTCCTTCAATGGCTTGAATGCATATATCCTTGATCTTCAATGGAGGGGACCTTGAATGCCTTGAACTTTTGGACTTATGGATGCAATTGATTGTAGATGCTTGGATACTTGAGAGAAAGATGATGTGATATAAAAAATGGAGCAAATGGAAGGGTTTATATCGAGATCATAATTAACTAACTCCAGCAGGTCGTCTGTCCTAGAAGTTAACACCTGATTATATGAAACACACGACTTAAAGAAAAAGGATTAAAATAGGGCCTCATTAGGGTAAAATGCACCCTTGATTGGACCATAAAAGGTGCAGTGTACCCCTAATGCATTACTGGCACAATGCGCCCTTTGATTGTTAGGTGCAAAAATCCTAGGGACAGTCTAGGGACCTCAAAATAGGTATTAGAACCCAAAAACCATGTTCAAATTTTGAGATAAACCTATTTTGGTGCCAGAAGTAGATTCTGAGTGGAAAGGTGGATGGAAAGGAAGGAACTAAGGGAAATATATCCCACCTTGAGCTTATCACCATAAAAATACAAGCTTTTAAAGAGGATATGTTAGGTTTTACCCTAATTCCACCTAGGAGAAGGGATAGAAAAGGGAAAAAGAAGAGAGAGAGAGAGAGAGAGAGAGAAATTAATGATCTTGTGTCAAAATAGTTGTTAAAAATTCATTAAATTGGAGTGATTCCAATTTAAAATGGTACACTTGGGAAAGTATTCTTTCATCTTGTCCACCATCTCTTTATATGATAGTAGTTGGTCATCTTTTTTCTTATACTCATCGAGGACCTGTTTGATAATCAATTGTGAATTACTAAAAACTTGTAGTTCTATTATGTTTCATTTTATAGTTTTTCTAATTCCCATGATAAGAGCCTTATATTGAGATATATTGTTGGTACACGAGAATCTTAACTTGAAGGATTTAGGGATGTAGTCACCTTGAGGGGTATCCAACAATATCCCTACTCCAGATCTATTTGGCATCTAGGATCCATCAAAGTAAAATTTCCATGTTCTTTGTTCATCGATCACAAAAATATAATCATCAAGAAATCCCACGACCAATGTATGGTCATCCTCTATAGGTGCATCAACCAACATGCCTGTAATGAATTTCCCTTTTACTACCTTTCAATCTACAAAGTGGATGTCAAAATTGTTGAGAAACATGACCCATTTTTCTAGACATCCTGTGAGAGCTATCTCAGAGAGAATGTACTTGAGTGGGTTAAGTTTGGATATGCAATTTACTATGTGACTAAGCTTGTAATGCCAAATTTTCTGAGTGCAAATTAATACTTCCAAGCATGATTTTTCTATTGGTTTATAGTTAAGCTCATAGTCGACTAGGGTATGACTAATGTAGCATATCACCCTCTCTTTCCCATTATCATCTAGTTGGGCTAAGAGATCCCCCAATGTTTTCAAAGTAGTGGATATGTACAATATTAAGGGTCTCCCTACAACTAATGGTAGTATAATAGTTTTGCCAGGTACTAGTTGATCTTTTCAAAGGCCTGTTGACATATGGGTTGCATTTAAAGTTTTTATCCTTATTTAATAGATGTGTGAACAATTGGTGCTTGTTTGCAAGTTGGGAGATGAATCTTCTTATTGATTATAGCTTTCCCTAGAGGCTGCAAATTTATCTTAGTGTTTAGAGTGGAGGCGTGTTCATGATTGCTTTGATTTTTTTAGGGTAGGTCTCTATACCTCTTTGTGAGACAATGAATCTGAGAAGCTTTCTTGATGTGACACCAAAGACACACTTATTTGGATTCAACATTAGATGAAATTTTTTAAGGTAGTCAAAGGCCTCCTCTAAGTCACATACATGATCCAAACCATCAACTTTTTTGACCAAAATATGCTCTACATATATCATGGAAGATAACTTTCATGGATCTTTGGGAGGTTGCATCAACATTATTGAGGATTAAAGGCATGTTTTTGTAGTATAAGGTTCATCACATGGTTGTGAATATTATATTTTGTTGATCTTCTTTTGTAATATGAATCTGGTTATATTCTAAAAAATCATCCATTAGAGACAACATCTCATGTATAATTGTGAGGTCCACAATTATGTCTATATCCAATAATAGGAAGTCATCTTTAGGACATGCTTTTTTTAGATATCTAAAGTCTGTATATATCCTCATATTACCAGATGGTTTGGTGACTGGAACCATGTTGGAACTCCAATTTGAATAATCAATAAGCAAGATGAATTTTGCTTGGATCATTTCTTCTAGTTCTACTTTTATTAGTAGGGCTACCTTAGGATGCATCTTTCACAATTTTGTTTGACAATCTTGGCATTTGGATCAACTTCTAAATAATGTACAACTAATTCTAGGTCTAATCCCAGCATGGCATGGTATGACCATGCAAATCTATCAATGTTATCCAAAAGCACCTCAACAAGGGAATTCTCTTGTGGTTTTTTCAAGGATATAGAGATGTAGTTGATTTTGGGAATCTTTGATGTACCAATGTCAATTGGTTTTATTTCTCTAGTCATTATAGATGATACATATAAATTTTTACCCTATAAGGGAAGGATGAAATCTCCATATTCAAGCACCTCAAAGAGGTTTTCACCATAAGATAGATCTTTTATTTTATTTTCTTATTTGATTGGGTCCCATGGTGCTCCATAGGAGTTTTCACCAAGAGAACTTTGTATCTTTTTTTTTATACTTTTTTTTTTCAATTTGACTAGAGATTTCATCCTCCCCAAAGTATCCCTTTGGGTCCAATTTACATAATTGGAAAATGGTGGCTTTGTTTTCTTACATTGTACATCAACTCCCATGCATCTTAGGAGCACATCCTCCATAAGAAATTTGTTAATATGAAGTATTCTTTGTTGGTCCCAAATAACAAGTTCAAAATGGACAAGGGGAAGATCAATGAGGATAATGGATAGTTTGTGGAGCATAGAGTCTCCTAGGAAGATCTCATTAGGGATATCATTATAGGCTTTTCTTTTCAACCTCTTCAAAGATGTCTTCAACTTCTATGAGTTCATTTTGAATGTTTATGAAGCCGTTACTATTCTCATTAGTGCCCCCAATTTTGGGTAGTCCAAAGATGATACATTTGTTATTTTTTTATTACATACCTCTATAGGTTATAAGACTCTTGTTTATTCATGGCATAAGCCACCTCCTTGGCAATCCTATTGTTCTATAGCAAGTTTATGTGAGTGTAGATTTTTTTTTTTGAAAGATTTAAGTATCCCTTCATCTATTAGAGGTGGACCTTTGTATAACTAGGTGTTGATATTTGCTGCCATCTCCTTTCCATTCAAGATCCCTTTGGAGACAAAAGTGTAGGGTCCAATCTACTTAATTCGAGGTGTGGTGTCCTTCTTAGGTGCTTGATGCAAGGGTCACCCTTATGTATGTGGATCAAGGGGAAGACACCAATTATAAATGCGTATGCTATATTATATTCCCACAACCTTTGTGATTGATCTTATTGGTAGATAATGTGGAGGCAAGGATGGTGTGTGGGTCAGAAAAATTATCGAAAGATCCCACTATAGAAATTCCAATTTTGATCCTTATAAAATGATTATTATAGGATAATTCTAATGCATGATAGTATGTGAAAGGTTTGGGATCAACATGGATGGTTATCTCAATAACACGATCCATAAATTAGATGCATTGATGATTTATTGATGGGACAACCTTCATTAGGTGAATCCAAGGTCTATTGAGGAGGATGTTATATGGGAGGTTAAGATGCACCACATGAAAAATTCTTTCTTGAATAACTGGTTTGACTTTGATATGTAATAAATTAGATCCCTCTTATATCCTCTCTAAGTTATTATGTACCTTGATTTTGATAATGTCATCAATGATGTATGTCTTTGTGTACCATGGATGTTTGATGAACTTCAAGGTGTATAAGTTTAGGACTGATCCCATTATCTATCATGATTCTTTTGATAATAAAGTTAGCAACCGTGATGACTATGTAGAGTGGAAGGATGTGGTCTTGTTATACTTCAGGAATGTTGGAGGTTTTTAATGATAACACACATGATGTAGACAAATGTCCCATGAGGATTCTAAATTTTGTTGTATTGATATCTGTGGGAACACATAGTTCATGGAGGGAATTGCTAAGCATTTCATGGTGAAGTGAGCTAGTGCATAGAAGGTCTAAAATGGAGATTTGGGTTGGTGTATTCCCAAGGTGTTCCAAAATGTTGTACTGTGATCCAGTGGGAGTAGTTGAAGGTGGGTCGATGATAGATATTTGATCATAGTTTTGATAACACATTAACTTTCCACACCTTTGACACGTATGATGTTGACAAAGGGTTCATTTTGGGATATATAACCAATTAGATTATCATAATTGATGTAGGTTTTTGTGTGTCATGAAATTCTCCTTTTTTATGTTTTCCATGATTTTTGTTGTTGGTTATGGTGTTGTTGTTATTGGTGTTGGATGGTTGGATGGCTGTCAAATTGTTGTTATGTTATGGGAATGCATCTTGGAAGATTTTTAATCCTATATTTAGGAAGGTTTGTGCATTCCCTCCTAATATTATCTCCTTGTACTCTACAAGACCTTCGACATAACCTTTGAGCTTCATGCATTTGAATGTGGTGTATCCCTTGAAGTAGTGATAAACACACAATTCATTTTCTTTGTAGTTGGAGGAGGTGGTTGTTGGTGTTGTGCATGGAAAGTTATTTTTGTTTGATTTGGTATAGTGGGACTAAAATTAGGGATGCCTACAAAGTACATTTATGATTGACTAAACCCCCATGGTGCAGGCGAAAGTGATGTGGGCATGCTTTGGGTTGTTGTGAATGAATTGGTAGTATTACTAGATGGTGTAATGGATTGATTAGTGGGCCCTTATAGGTGGCATCCCTATGGTAAATTGAGGTGTCAATTTTTGGCCTTGTTGAGATGTGGTGGTAAGATTTCTAGTAGGTAGGATATTGGATGTAGATAAGGTTTATTAGGTGGCAACATTATAGATAGGTATTCTGGTTATAGGAGGCTTTGCAATGTTTAGCAGGGTAGATATGGGTTTTGTGAAAATAATAGTGGTCACAAGAATATTGATGGATACAAATTATGGCATGCTCATTTTTTTGGTGTGGTATGGATCACTGATTGTGAGATGGAAGATGGGATATTTTGGGGGATGGGGGCATTGATGGTGCAAGGGCACCTAGGTGGGCTAAAGGAGGACCTAGGGCTCCCTTTGTGATTTTTTCTTCTAGTGGTCCTAGCCACACCACTAGGTGAATAATAGGGCTAATCTAGTCCTAAGGTGAGTTTGTGTAGGCAAAGTTGCTCATAGTTGCTCAAAATTGCCAATTTGGCCATATATAGCATTTTTGGGTTTAGAGGCTAGAATGGTCAAACAAGTGTTTGGAGGAAATTATTATATTTTTTTCAACCATTTAAGACATTTTTCATGGTTTGACATCATTCGGAGCAATTTTGGGAGTCAACTACTCAAAATTGCAAAAAATGCTCAAAATTGTCAAGGTTGTCATTGGCAACTTTTCTTGCAATGGAGCAACTTTTCTGTTCGAGCATTCAAATTGTCTAAAATAGTTAAGGGTGCTCATGGTAATTATATATAAGGCCATTCTCAAACTATTCAAGGGGTTGGAGAAGTTAGTTCTTGCTTTGTATGGATTGTAAAGCAAGCTCTGAGTAACAATTTTATACATTTTGAGTTCTTTTGGAAAACATATGGATTAGATTTGGAACTTTTTGTATTGGAAGTGTTAGAGTAGGTTGATTCAAGGTTCTGTAGAGCTTCAGTTGATCATTTCATAAGGTTTTGCGTGCTTAGTTAGATTCTTTTGTTTTCTTCTAGTGTGTTGTTCTGAAACAGGTTGTTTGTGCAAATGGAGTCATAAGGCCACTTCCTACTGTAGGTTTTGTACAAGATTTTTGGATTTGGAACATGAATCCATGTAAATTTTGTACAATGGAGATGGGCCCCTAGAAAGCTAAAGAGCTATTTATGAGATGATTCCCTAGGCAAGTCTTGACAACTTGGTTAGGGATCACAGAGCAGAGCAAGTGGAGTTAGAGGGGTTGAATGTGTCTGATACTTCAACATAAGTTTGGATTAGATTAGGAGGTATTGAGAAGTAACCCAAAACCAAATGGAAAGTTTTGATGGAAGTCTTAAGGAGTGTGAAATTGTCTTTGCATCAAGTTGTTGACAAAACTCTTAAAACCCTTAATTTAAGGCTATCTTTGTGCCAACATTGTACAGATAGTTTGAAGTCCTTAGATCCTCAAAATATTTAAGAACTTTAAAAAGGGTGTTTGGAATGGACATTTTTTTAAACCCTTGTTAAGGATTTTTGCAAGTTAATTGGGTTTTTCTGCATTTGGAGGGCTAATGCTTGTAGCCCTTTTCAAGCATTTGGATGCATTTTTACTTCATAGTTGGAACTTGGTTAGGGTTTCAAGATTTATTTTACTTGAGGATCTTCAAGAGAGTCCAAAGACATTCCAAGATGACCATATAATCATTTGGGATGTCTAATGAGCATTTGGGAGTTATTTGTGTTGATGGGAGTTATCAAGCAAGTTGTTCTACCTTATTGATGTGCACCAATTAAATAGTTAGGATATATTGAATAGAGTCCTAGGGAGCATAGGGTGAGTAGAAGCCCTAATTGGTCAAGTGAAAGACCTAAGGAGGCCTTGGGAGATCTTAGGGAGAAAAGAAAGATTGGTTGTCACATTAGAGTGGTATCAGAGCAAGTTAAATACTTGGGAAAAGTGGTGTATGTCTACAACTACTCGAGAATTAGTAGTTGAGTCCAATACGGTGACTAATGCAGAGCTATCCAAGGAAGTTGATGAAAAAAAGGAGAAGAATAGGCTCCTTGAAGTATCCTTGGAAGAGGTGAAGACAAAGTTGGAAAAAAGTTGCTAATTCAGCAAAAAGGAAGGAAGAAGAAGATGATGAGAAGGGTACGGAGGTAGCAGAAGAGGATGTTGTACCAAAACTTGACCTTGTCTTAAATGAAGATCCCTTATTGAAGGATATCAAAGACCTAGGAGGAAAAAATTTGGAAGGTGTACCACTTTTTAGTGGAAAGATAGACATTGATGCAATAATGGATTGGTTAGATGGCATGGAGACCCATTTTGAGTGTGAAGGGGTATCAAAGGCACATAAGTTCAAAGTGGCTAAGTCAAGACTAAGAGGCTCAACCCTAACATGGTGGAATTATGAACAAGATGAGAGGATTAGTATGGGCAAGAATCATATAGCCAATTAGAATTCCATGGTTACTAAGTTGAAAGAGAACTTTCTACTAGAAGATTTTGAGATCCAACTCCATAAAAGAAGGCAAGGACTAAAGCAAAAAGACCTAGATGTGACCTCTTATATAGAGGAGTTTCAAAGATTGTGTCTTAGATCCAAAAAGAAAGAAGAGGAGAAAATAAATGTGGCTAGATACTTAGGAGGTCTGAAATGGAACATCCAAGAGGAACTTATTTTGTGGGCACCTACCACTATTAAAAGGTGTTATCAACTAGCCTTAAAGGTGGAGGAAAAGAATAGGAAGAAGGGAGACTCTAATTTTAAAGAAATAGGTAAGGGTATAAACCAAAAAGTACAAAGATGGGGTTACCAAGGTAGGAGAAGTGAACAAAGGAATGAAAGTGAAACAAGTTGATAGAGAAATCCATTGAAAGCACTCCTAGACAGGGTTATAGTAGAGGAAGAGGTAACCAAGGAGGCTCAAATAGAGGTAGAGGATAAGGCAGGAGTAACTCGTACTTTTCTAGTATGAAGTATTACAATTGTGGTCAATTTGGCCACCTTGCATACAAATGCCCTAACAAACCCTCTTCTTCTAGCCCTGACATATGTTTAAGAGGACAACTGCGATAAAGATTCCAAAGTGGGCCATATAGAGTCAGCAAAGGGAGAGAATCTTATGTTTAGAATGGTGATGATTAAACAACCTACTCCTGATGAGCCTAAACATATAAGAGCTCTATTTAGGATCAGATGTAAGATCCTAGGGAAGGTATGTAAAGTGGTAGTGGACTTTGGACCTAATGACAATATAATATCAGAGCAAGTAGTGGAAAAGCTTAAACTACCTAAGGTACCATATGTGAGTCCCTACAAGGTGACTTGGCTTAACAAAGGATAGAGTATACTGGTCAATGAGCAGACTTGGGTAGACTTTTCATTGTAGGTTATAAGGACATATTGTTATGTGACATCCTACCCATGGATGCTTTCCATCTAATTTTGGGAAGACCTTGGCAATTTGATAGAGAGGTAGTGTATGATGGGAGGACAAATTCCATCTCATTTAAGAAAGGAGGTAGGACATTCAAAATCCAATCTTTGTTGGAGGGAGAAGAGCCATAAACCAAGGTACCTAGTTTCTTACTGTGTAGTGGTAAGGAATTTGTGAAGGATCTCAAGGATGAGGAGGGCCACAATTATGTAGTAGTACTAAAGTCTAAAAGAGAGGATAATATAGTTAAAGAGCCATTACCAAAGGAAGTACAAGAGCTACTTGAGAAATACAAGGATATAGTAAGTGATGGAGCTCGTAATACCCTACCACCTAAAAGGCTCATAAGTCACCGAATTGATTTTGTTCCTGGTGCATCTCTACCTAATAAAGAAAAATACTAGCTCACTCTTGACCAAAACTTGGAATTGTCAAGGCAGGTGCAAGAATTGATGGATCAAGGTTTCATTCAAAAGAGCATAAGCCAATGTGAAGTCCATGTAGTATTAGCATCCAAGAAAGGAGGGAAATGGAGATTGTGTATGGACTCAAGGGCCATAAATAGGATCATAATCAGGTATAGGTTTCCTATACCTAGGATTGAAGATCTCATGGATTATCTTGGAGGAGCTATGTATTTCCCCAGGTTGGATTTGAAGAGTGGATACCGCCAAATTAGGGTTAAGGAGGGAGATGAATGGAAAACAAAATTCAAGACCTCATATGGGCTTTATGAATGATAGTGATGTCATTTGGCCTCTCTTATGCTCCTAGCACACTCATGAGGCTCATGAATGAAGTTCTTAAAAACTTTAGAGGCAGATTTGTAGTTGTATATCTAGATGATATACTCATCTTCAACAAGACTAAAGAGGAGAAAATCAAGCATGTGGAGGGAGTATTGCAAAGATTACATGAAGAGAAGATTTCCATCAATCTTGAGAAGTGTGACTTCTTCAAGCAAGATCTTGCGTACCTAGGCTTTGTGGTGTCTAAGGGAACCTTGAAGATGGACCCATAGAAGGTTGCTACAATCCTCAACTGGCTACCACCTACTACTTCAACTAGGGTAAGAATTTTTCATGGTCTTGCTCAATTTTATAAGAAGTCTACTAGAACTTTAGTGGCATAGGTGCACCTTTTATAGAGACCATAAAGGGTGGAGTCATGTCCAAGTTTAGGTGGACCTTGGAAGCTGAAAAGTCATTTGAAATGCTCAAGAAGCAAGTAGCTACCCAACCTATCTTGCAACTACCTAGTTTTGAGAAAATCTTCACCCTAGAATGTGATACAAGTGGCCTAGTAGTAGGGGGGGTATTGAGTCAAGAGGGTATGCTAGTAGCCTTCTTTGGTGAAACGCTTAATAATGCCAAAATGAAGTATTATTCCAATGACCTTGAACTCCATGCCTTAGTTTAGTCCCTTAATAAGTGGAAGCACTATATATTGTCCAAAGAGTTTTTTTTATTTAGTGATAATCAGGCCCTAAGCTACATCAACACTCTACAAAAGTTGAGCAATAGGCACTTGAAGTGGATGGAGCACTTGCAGGCATTTGCTTTCACAATCAAGCACAAGAAAGGACTAATGAATAAAGTGGCAGATGCATTGAGTAGGAGGGTGTTGATAGTTCAAGAAGTTTAGCTACATAGCATTGGAATAGAGAGCTTCAAGAGTCTCTATAAGGAGGACAAAGACTTTGGAGAGGCCTACAAGGTATGTTCAGATTTTGAGAACCACTTTCCTAGATTTTTTTTGAGTTTACCTTACAAAATGAGTTGCTCTTCAAGGGTAATTAGTAGTGTGTGCTAAGGGGATCAATAAGAGAGAACTTAATATAGGAGAAACACAATGGGAATCCAAGGGGACACTTTGGGGTTAGTAAAACTTTGGAATTAGTCCAAAGATTCTATTATTGGCTGAAACTAGTCAGAGATGTGACTACATATGTGGAACAATGCACAATATGCTTGAAACTTAAAGAAGGGATGAGAAATGTAGGTTTCTATCAGCCCTTACTAGTCCCTAATAGGACATGGGAGTGTGTGAGTATAGAATTCATTTTAGGATTTCCCAAGACCAAAAAAGGCTATGGCAATATCTATGTGGTTGTTGACAGGTTCAGCAAGATGCGACACTTCATGTTGAAAATATAAGGTAGGCTAGGTTACTGAGAGGGGAGGGGTGAATCAAGAACCAATAAAACTTTAACTTACTTCACCAATTAATCTTTCGTATATTATTTTGATCTAATTGCATGCATGAAAAAATGAAAGAAAAAAATATTCATAACACTTTGACACAAGATATGGTGACCTAGAAACCTTCCAATTAGAAAGTAAAACTAGGGTGGGGATGATAACCACAAGCTTTAGTACTACAACATAAAGTTAACCTATTAAGGCTTACAAATGACCACTTTTGGTGATCTACCTTGTTAGGAGCATTAAGGACTATGAGGTCCACCTTGTTAAAGGATTTACAAAAATATAATGAAGTATGCGCTCGGTTAAGAGATTTAGCAAAAGATTGTTAAGTTGACTCAGTTAAAGGATTTAACTGATGCACCTATTAGAATGAATCAGTGGCTGATCTCTAATCTACAACTTTGATTTGTTGAATAAGATTCCTTGAATTACAATAATCACCTTGCTATGATGATAAATCTTTGTTATCCCTTATACTGCTTCTTCCAAAGCATGTAAAGCAAGTTGTATGTCAATTGCCTAATTCTCTATGATCTTCCCAAGTTTGTAGACTTCCATTTCCAGATCTTTTCTCCAAGCTGTAAGGCTCCTTCTTGTGAGAACTCAACTCTGATACCAATTTTTGGAATTAACAAATGGGAAGATTTACTTCTGAGGGGGGGGGGGGGGGGGGGGCGGTGAATCAGAAGTAACTAACTTTAACCCTTTTAATTTCTTTCAACTAAAACCACTCACATGCATTTAATCTATCTACTAAACTTGAAAGGAAATAAATGCATGAAAATAGACAACAAACAAAATTGGTAACCCAGAAACCCTCCAAAATGAGAAGGTAAAACTGGGGTGGGGATGATACCCACAAAATATCACTATAGCAATGTGTAACTGTTCAAGGTTACAATGTTTGACCACTTCCAGTCGTCTGCTTGTGAAAGGCCTGTCCTGTTAAAGATTCACTACCCTACTAAAAGTAGGCCTGGTTAAAGGACTTTTGTACATTCACTTGGAATGCCACCCTATTAAAGGATTTACAAATGGCTACTAAGCCAACCTAAGTCCATAGGATTTCCATTATCTAATACAATTGCTAGAAAGTATTAGAAAGTCTTTGACCTGATAACTTTGCAACCTCCAATTGCTAATTCTAGATCCTTGTTTTTCTCTAACTGACTTGATCCTTTCTTGATCTGATATGTCACTCTTTGATATTCTGATACTTTGTTCTTGATCAACTGAATACTGTAATGCTACTTTGTTCCTCTAAGTCTTTTTACACTTCCCTTTGAATTTCACTATAGTTCACCCATACATTTCATTCATCCATGCATGCAATGGGGTTTCATCCTCCTTTTAAGGATTTCAAAGACTTAGGGTTAGGTATGAATCAATGATCCATATTAAATCTTTATTTCTCACTCAATTCATGCACTTTTCTTATTGGTTGCATGCTGATTGCATAGGAAATATAAAAGATTTGTTCTTATCCTTAATATCCTTTGAGATTCTTCTATGTCAGCTAAAAAAAATGGTTTACATAGGTGTTTGTGCAATTACAAACAACTATGTCCAATCTGTGTTACTCGGCACTTGTTACCTCTAATGCTCGGCTCATATAGAAAAATTGGCTCACTCGACATTTATAGTAATTCTATTCCACTCAAAATCTATAGTGACTCAACACCTATAGTGACTTAGCACCTATACTTTACTTGGCACTTGATCTTCACTCAGCACCTAAAGATTGCTTGACACCTAAAGATCACTCAACACCTATTGTAGTTCTATCTGGCTCAACATTCATTGTAGCTTGACATCAACTATTTACTGAGCATCTATACATATTTTATGCAGCATGTGTTACTAGCTTGATATGAATTTAGTAAACATCTTAAGTGTGTTGACATGAAATAGTCAAAACCTAGTCTTAGATTCAACAATCTCCCCCTTTGACATGAGTGTCAAAAACACTTAACAATATATCAAAGTCTAATTTTTTTTGAGTAAAATTTGCATACAGTTTGACATATATAAAAGAATTCAAATTTTTTATAAAAACTATATGTGTATATATATATACACACCTCAAAAAGTTTTGTAACTCCCCCTGAGCTGATGTATCTGTGTACCCTGTACTCTATATCTGTGTTTTCTCCCATTCTTATTTACAACTCCCCAAAACATTATATCTCCTTCTCAATATTTCTCCCCCTTTATTAATTCTCCCCCGTTTTGATACTTATGTCAAAGGGTTCTAAGGATTAAGACCATATTTTTCCAAAAAATGTTTTATTGACCTCCATAATCATCTTGAGAGATGCATCCCAATTGTCTAAAGTAATTTCCAATGATTTATGCTAGATTGTTGTCTTTGCTACAAGATGAACAATTCCTTCCAAAGTATAAAGATGGCTCTTTCTTTAGTACATTCTCAGCATAGGATTGTTCTTTATGGAGTACTTCCAGATGTGGGGTTATGGAAGACTATATTTGCATCAATTTGGCCTTGATATTGGCCTCTTCAACTATCAATACAACTAATTCTTTCTGTGTCTAAAGTGTTTGGGAAAAATGCTTCTCACTCTAAGTTGGATCATTTGGTAGCTGAGTGCTGGAAATCTTTAGATTTCTCTCCAAGCTCATTATTCTTTGGCTTGTCTCCTATGTGAAGTATGAGAAATCACACAACTTTTTGTACAATGAGAATATATTCTCAAGTACCCTTTTCACTTTGTCAATTTTCTTTTCCAATTCAATCTATGACAGTGTTATTTCACTTGATATCTTTTCATTTGCTTTTCCTTGAAATTTCTTCTTTGACCATTCCATGAGTTTCACATTGGTTTCTTGGTCTTCATTAGTCACCTATACTATAATATCTGTCAATTGTTCCAATATAGACTTTGTTTCATCAGGTGTCTACAAGATGAATGCATCAAGAAATATTTCTTTTATTTCTACTAGTGCTTGCTTCTGCTTATACTCATTTCTGAGTATCTCTTGTCTTTTTCTCTTTTCTAGTGCCTCTTGCACTTCATATATTTGCTGCAAGTTCATTGTCTTTAAGTCATAGCTTGGTATGACTATTTCTTCATCACGAGTAGGGTCTCCATAGTGAAGTACACTTGCAATCTTGGTAGTGCTTGAGCCAGGTGTAGAGATTTGCAATGCCATTGCATTAGTGCTTGACTTTTGTTGAGGAGTCCCTAAGCTAGGCAAGTTTATCAACATTTCTATTGCCTCCTTCTCCTTAGGGGTTTTCTCTACTTCTTTCTCCTCTTGTCTGATGCCTTGGTCAATTATGACAACTTGAGGAGGTGTACCTTGTGTTTGTGCTGCAGGAACATCTTGTCCTATTGGTTCCTTTGTAAGCTCCTCAGCAATAGTTTTCATCTTTGTTGTAGAGTCAAGCTTAGCAATTTTTTCTTGTACCTTTTTCTCTTTAGGTTTCTCTACTGTAGTAGTGGGAGGTTGTGAGGATTATTCTTGAGTAGTTTCCTTCTCCCTAGTTATTGCTGCTATAATTTTCTGTAGCTCATCAACACTCACCAATACTAGATTTGTGCGTAGTTGTGCTTGTAGTGTTGATTAGTGTAGGATCTTCTTGAGATCCTCTACAATTAAACGATTGATGTTCTAAGTAGAAGTGTGAGGAACATCCTTTACAGTGACTATAATTGTAGGTGTTATATGTGGAGGACTAGGAGGTGGCAATTGTGTATCTTGTACATTCTGTTAAGTTTGTTGCTCCTCTTCAACTGTTGCATTTCTTTTTCTTTTTCTATTTCCTCCTCCACTATTTCTTTTTCTAGTTCTTTTTCTCCTTCATCCTTTTCTTGTTCTCTTTCTTCTTCTTTCTTGCTAGCCTCAACCTTATTTGCATCTTTATCCTTTTCAATGTTCTATCTATAGACACTTAAAATTGTCCTAAAAGACTATTAATTTATTTAATATTTCCCTTGACATTATAATTATTAATTAATCAATTAATTATATTTTTCATATTCTTCTACCTATTTAATTAAACTTATTTAATTAAGTGGGTTCACTTTTCTAAGGTATTTAAATTTGATTTAAATAATTCCATCCTTAGTGTGTTAAATTTATTTAATATATGATTCTCCATAATCCTCCTTTTAAATAAATTTTATTTATTTAAATCCCCTCCATCTCATTAATTCCTCTAAACCTATGATTAAATTAAATCTTTTTTAATTTAATCTTAAACCTAGCTTAAAACCTAGTCTACACCTATCCCTTTCATCCTCCTAAGCCTACCCACCATTTAATCCCACTTAATTACTTTAATCATC
The DNA here is from genome assembly GCA_028749045.1 of Cupressus sempervirens. Taxonomy (NCBI): domain Eukaryota; kingdom Viridiplantae; phylum Streptophyta; class Pinopsida; order Cupressales; family Cupressaceae; genus Cupressus; species Cupressus sempervirens. Next base: position 179,151,850 of record CM053790.1, on the reverse strand, counting down.
TTGCTAATTCCTTCTTAAGCCTAAGTGTGTGCTCAGACATGTGTGAGACCACTCCCTCTTGCAAGCTTTGTCCCCCACTCTTCTCTCCAAGTTTGCTCACACATGTGTGAGCAAACTTTGAAATGTTGACCACTTGCATGGCTTGCTTATGTGTCTCCTTGTGGCACTATGGGATGCCACATAGATGCCACCTCACCTAGGGTCTCTATCAAACCTATAAATAGGGCCCTTGTCTCAAGAATTTTCATCTCCCATTTGCATTGTTAGAGTAGATTTATGGCTTGCATTTCTCATCTCCATTTCATTTGCATCTTAGTTTAGCTTGCATCATGGTTTAGATTCCTTTATTGCATTTCATATCTTCATCTTTGAATGCCTCCAAGCATGGCTTTCTCCATAGCCATTGTTTGAGGTGTTTTTCATATTCATATAGCATAGGCTTATGGTTGCATTCCTCACACTTGCATATCCATCATCAAGAGATTCAATACATTATTGTGTTTGAGAGAGCACACCAAAAATTCCTCCAATCTTAACACACCAACTAGGCCTCTCATGGGTGCCTTTGTTGAGTTGTAGAGGTTGCTTAGGGATTTGGCTTGATTGGCTACTTTGAGTTGCAAAACTCAAGCAAGCATTAGTGAGTTTTTTATTTCATTTGGTGAATACTTGATACATATTTTGGTTTGAACTAATGTTTTCTTATTGATTCATGCTCCCTACAGTTCATTTCTTTTAGCATACATTTTTGAATGCCTAGTGGGACCAATGTCCCTATTTTCTTTTCAAAAATCTGTTAAGAAACTGTAATTTCTTGCCAAAATCTATGCATTGTTGTTTGCGCTAGATGCAGTGTCATTTTTTGTGAACCGTCGTCTTTGTAGATTGGCGTCTGTATAGACTAGCATCTGTGCAGATTGGCGTCTCTTCTCAGCTCGCAAAAGTTATAAATTTTTAAAAGTTTTTTGTTTTGTCATCTACGTTTTTTATATTGTCCTCTACGAATAACAATCTGTCATTTGCATTGTTCAAGCTGTTTTCTCCATTGTACATTATCATTTATGTTTTCTCAATGATTCACTATTTTGGCATTTGCAATTTTTTGGTGAGTTTTAGTTTTGTCATCTGTGATTTTCTGGCGAGTTTTAGTTTTTTCATCTACGAGTTTTGTCATCTACGATTTTTTTTAATTTTTAAAAAGAGAGTATCAATCAAATTTTTGCTTTTGGTTGTTTAGTAGGATTGAGGCCATTCTAAGCTTATTTACGTATAGAAAAAATGACAAAAAAAGTTAAAATAAATTTTCCCATAGTAAAACCTTCATTTTGGAGTTTTTCTTGTGAGGCTAATCAAGTTTGTTTTTTCTTACAGATTGGAGCATTTTAGAAACACCTAACCATGTTTTCTTGTAGGTTTTTCTTAATATTTTATTGCTCTTGAGAATGAAATTAGATGCTTAAACACTTGTCTTTGAATAAATGTTGCACTTAATGAGATAAATTAAACACTATCTTGAATGCCTTAAGGAAATTCACAAACATTTTTTGGAATGCATGTTTAGAAGTCAAATACGCTCTTGAATGCATAAAGGTCAAAGAATAATGCTATGATACACATTTCAATTTGGGTTTAAAATGAATCTCATCAAATCTTGAATGCTTAAGGATCAAAGAACATGGTAATGAACATTTGGATTTGGTGCTTAAAATGAATTCACACTCTTGAATGCCTTAAGGAAATTGACATGAATGCCTAGGCTAGCAAATATTTGGAATTGGTGCTTAAAATGAATTCACACACTCTTGAATACCCTAAGGAAATTGACATGAATTCTTAGGCTAGCAAATATTTGAAATTGGTGCTTAAGATGAATTCACATACTCTTGAATGCACACACTTGGTTTACTTTCTTGTTGACGAATCTACGCTTTTCATTTATGTTGACGATGATTTCAAGTTGGAAAGAACATTGTATGCTATAAACACGTGTGTCTTAAAAATAAATTACAACACCTAAAACTTCATTGGGAAAGAACAAGTATCTTTTAAACCCCAAGGCCACTTACGTATTCTCTCCCCTCGCAGCTTCAGGTGATCTTGGGTACACAAGAAATAAGTGGTCTTGTTTTATTTTTTAGGAGGTTTCTTGGGGATTTCATCACCCATTGGGATGACCTCAACTCCAATGTTTTTGTGGAGTATAAAAATTGGGAGGTGAATCGAAAGACACCTCTCTTGGAAGTAAAATCTTGTCACTCTTGGCTAAGCCCCAAAAAACTTTATACCTTTGGGAAGTGAAGGAGGAGATTTGGGTTACCGTCTCCCCCAGACTATGTGGCATTATTTTCTTTCATCTAGAGATTTGGGCCTCATGTACTTTACGTATATCGAGGATGCCCTCTAGATAATCCTTGTACATCCTAATTGAAACCTTATAGGATTGTTGGTGTGTTTGATGTTACTGAGTGTTTGAAACCCTCCCTCGTTGAAGGGGACACACTATCTACAATTGTCTTGTACATATTTCATTGTTTGATTTTGCATCTCAAAGTTCAAAAAATCCAAAAAACATCATAAAAGTTCAAAAATCCAAAAAAAATTAAAAAAAATCTCAAAAAACAACAAAAACATGTCTTGGTTTAAGTCCTCTTAGTCAAGCCGTCCACATCAATTCCACATCATGTCTTCTTTCTATCAAATTCATCACCCTCATATCATCTCTTGTCTTCATCATTCAAACCATTCTAGCTTGAAGTCTTAATCATTTCTATTCATCCAAATCACTTCCTTGTCTTCCTAATCATTCAATCAAATCGATAATCTTCATTGTAGTCATGATTCTTACTCCACGTCACACTTCAATTCCCTCATCCAATGCTTCATCATCATCCTTCTAATCCAATTCCTTGTCAAATTTAGTAATTTCTAATCAATTCTTAATTCAATCAATTTACATCTTCATCCATAAGAAATCTTTCTAATTTCATTCACGTCTTCTTCTAATTCAACTTTTCATCAAATCTTCTACTTTTCATAAGGTTTTTATCAAATCAAATCAAACCTTCATCCAATCAAATCAATATCAAATCAAATCAAATTCAATCATATCAATATCAAGTCAAGTTCAATTCAAATCAAATTGACACAAAGTCCAAAATTGCTCCTAGTCCTAAGTTCATATTTCATTCATCATCAAATCTCTCATCACTCTTCATCTAAGATCCATGGATAAGAATTGGTTTAATCAAATGGTTGATGATCTTAAAAGGCAATATGGAGTTATACCTCCCTTTCAACCTACATATCAAATCCATCCTCAAAACTTCATATCCAATTCTAATCCATCACATGTTCATTATTTTTCTAGCTTTGACAAGGGAAATCCACCTCATTATCCTTCATCCACATACGATTCCATTCATAGCCCACACAATTCCTCAAACAAAAATGCCATGGCCAAAGAAATTAAGGAACTAAAGAATTCTATCTTGATCCTAGGAAATCAAAAGCAAAAGTCTACCTTCCATGACATATGACCTCTTCCCCCATGTTTTGAAGACCATAATCCTCATGTCCCATCCAATCCAAATCTTCCATGTAGTTCCCCATACTTCCAGCTTAATGTCCAAAACCATCATGCCAATCCCATACCCATGCATCAGACTTCACACAATCCTAATCCTCCAAAAACATCATCCCCACCTCGTAATAGGTTTTTCTCACCCGAATTCTTCTCTAAGTACAAAATTCAAAATAAAGTCATCCAATCACCCAAAGTCATACTCCCAATTCCATCTCAAGCCCTTCCTCCAAAGCATGACAATATAGATTCCTTGTCTCATCTAGATTTGAGCATTTCTCCATCCCATAATTCCCTTATCCCTCAAGATCCATTTATCCCTCTTAGTCCATCTCATGATCCCCTTCCTAATCAAGATCAAGGCATTTCATATACCACACACATTATCAATTCTTCTCCATCTCAAAAGTTAGCATCCGTAGATCCTCCACTTCATGAAGAAGTTCCTTCCACTCCATCCACTAATACTCCTCCATGTCAAGATCAAATCACTCCATGTCATGATCCTATTCCATCTCATGATCCACTCATTCTGCTACATGATCCTCTTTTCAATCAAGATCAAAGCACCCATTCCTTTGCCTTTCATGATCCCTCTCCATCTCATGATCCTATTATCCATCATAATTCCCCTTTCGATCCTAATCCTCCACATGACCCTATCACACCTATCCAATCCAATCATGAACCCCATATACATGGACTTGCATCTTGTGTTGAAAATGATAAGAATCCTGTTGAAGAAATAACATCTCAAGATGTTGGTATGCCTTCCACTTCTTCCAAATCCACAAGTACCCCTTCCAAACCCAAAGCTTCCCATCATTCATCTTCCAAGTCCATTTTGGGCCCTTATATCCATATTCCCATTCCTTCCTCCCTTCCATCCATTTTGGGTCCTTATGTTCCATAGCTAAGCCCTTCATCCCTTCCTTCCATTTTGGGTCCTTACATATATCCATCCACCATATCCATGTCTTCCACTTCATCCCCTCATTCTCCTAATCAAGATCAAAAAAGGCACACATCCTTGAATTCCTTCCAACGTTCACCATCCATATGCTCTCCACACCATTTATCTTCATGTACCCATACCATGGCCAATGGAAGTAAATTGGATGCCAACAATAAAGAGAATAAAGCCAAAAATCCAAAAAAACCCAAGGATCAACATGTCCCCTCTAAAAGACATGTCCAAGAAAAGAAAAATCTAATCCAAAACAAAACTAAAAGGCCACAAAGGCTAAAAATTAAAAATGAAAAAAATTTGTGGATCCCAAAGCTACTTAATGTGGCAATGAATCTCAAAGAAAGATTCCAAATGACATCCAATTTTGCTAATCCAAAGGTTTCCCTCATTCATAAATCATCCAAGCTTCCATTTTCCAAATCCATTTTGGGTCCTTACATACCCAAATCCACCATCCCAAATCCATCATCTCCTTCATCCATTTTGGGTCCCTATATCCCAAAATCCAAACTTTCTCCTGCATATCCTCCAAAATTTCCTCCTTTCCATCACCCTTCAAGGTGTGTGCCAATGGCAATATTTCCACCTCCTTCATCCACCCTTTCACAAGTCTTCCAACCTAACATCCATCACCCATATCTTCCTCCTAACCACTCCACCCCCTTAATCCAAACCTTTTCCTAAGTTCTTGACCTCCATTTCCCAACCCATTTCATACTTCTTTTCACCATCCTACCAACATCTATGAGAAGCTAGTACAAATTCCTTGAAAATAACAAAGAAAAAAATGAAAAAATATCAAGGGATATCATCCATATATCTTGATACTTGACTCCTCCCTTCATTTTCCTATCATGTCTTCCACTTTCACTTATCCATCCATTCATTTTTTCTCTTCCACTTGTACTCTACACTAGGGGCAAGCTCCATCCATACCACTCTTCCTTACATATCTTCCATACTTCCATCTACCATTCATCATCCACTTCATTCTTTGATCTTGACTTTCACTTTCCTTTCATCCATCCATATGCACTTTCTATGTCCCTTTCTCATTATCCATACTTTATCCTATATACTCCCATAATTCTTCCATATCTTTGATCTTGACATTATATCCATATCTTGCATTTCATAGTCCTTTTCATGTTCATTTCATCCATTTTCCATCCATACTCCTATATACTTCCATGCTTATTCCATATGTCCTTGATCTTGGTTATTCCTTCCATTCCATCCACTTCATATCCCACATTTTATCCATATCATTACCCCTTTTCCATACCCTCCCTCCCATATCCCATATTCATTTTTCTTTCGTACCCATGCTCATGATCACTATTAGAGGCACAATAACAAAATGTTCATAAATGCTTTGGAAAAACACATGCCTTCTCTTCCTCCACACGCTAGACTTCGTACCATCTTTCCATTTTCATGCATCCTTTCCCACCATATTTTCTTAAATTTTTCTATCCTTGGTATGGGGCATTTGGACACCTTTGAAACATGGTCCTTGGCTCCACATTTTCCCTCATATCATTTTACCATTCCTTTCATCCACAAACTCACTTTGCTTTTCCTCCATTTACCATTCCTTGGTTATCCCTTGTCATTGGTTCTAATCTATTCTACCTTTCATCAATTTATTTTACTTCCTTCCAATCCATTCAATCAATTCATTTCTCCTCTAATATAATCATATTTCCTTCTTCTATTCATTTCATACACATCATTTTCCATAATCAATTCCTTCATTTTTCCAATTGTCTACATATACCTTGCTCAAATTTCTAATATTCCATTAAACACACTTTCCTCTATAGAACATTTATCACTTTCTCTCTCACATTCCCCTTCCATTCCAATTCAATTCATCCATTATATTATCATATCTTATCCAAATTCTTCTATTTATCTCATGACACTGAGCTTCACTCCATCAAACTAAGCTTATCAAATAGTGATTGCAAACAAAACATGCACAAATTCACACTAAGACTAAATGATTTAAGAACATTGTTCCTTTCACACTATTGCCAATGAACAATGACAAACATTTCAATACAATTTCAATCAAACAATCAATTTTGCTTTATAGGATGAATCCTTCCTACACAGGCCTAACAAATTTCACTATTAGACTAAGGCTTCTGGCAAGAACTGTGGATTGAATGACTACTTGGTCATAAGGTCTTTTTGGTGATTTTATCTTTGTGTGTCAGTGATAGCCTTCTCAAGTGTGCCTCGATCTTCAATATCTTGGTATCATTTGAATGGCTTAACCTGATTACATGTGTCATTTTGTGATATGATCTATTTTCATGATTCTTTAGCACATCTCTGTTGGTTTTTTGAGTTATGGTTATGCATTACTCACTAGGGGCAATGGGTTAGCACACTTTCCACCAAGATCCTTAACAAGACTTTGGGTGTTCCTAGACCTCTCCAGTGTTTACATGTCATTTCTTCCATCATGACTCTGAGACCTATATTTATTGTGTTGAGAGTCTAGTCCATGCAAAGGGATCTTGTCATCTATGCTTCTATAGCATTTGATGTATAACTCCTCTTGCAATATCAAACTAATTAGGTGTGCTCTCCCATATGAACATAAATGAATCTCATGCATTCATGCAGTTAAGATGCATTTAGATTAATCATTATCTAATTCACCTTGCTTCATTCTGAGCTTACCAACAAGTCATGCAAGTCCTTCTTTTTAAGCCTTTTTCCTTCCCTTTTCTTTCCCGTGTCTATTTTTGAGAAAATAGGGCAAAAAAATAATTCCTTTTTCAGCCCATTTCCTCGAGAGGGCACCCTCCTCCTCTGTCATCCCTCCTAGACTCCTACTTTCTCTGGGGTAACCTATATTTTATTTTCTTTGATATGATGTTGTCCTGACATCACATCAAAGAGGGGAAAAATGTAGACACTTAAAATTATCCTAAAAGACTATTAATTTATTTAATATTTCCCTTGACATTATTATTAATTATTAATTAATTAATTATATTTTTCATATTCTTCAACCTATTTAATTAAACTTATTTAATTAAGTGGGTTCACTTTTCTAAGGTATTTAAATTTGATTTAAATACTTCCATCATTAGTGTGCTAAGTTTATTTAATACATGATTCCCCATAATCCCCCTTTTAAATAAATTCTATTTATTTAAATCCCCTCCTATTGGAATTATAGATGAATTAACTGAGAGGGGGGGTGAATCAGTTACCACAAAAAAAAATCCAAATCCCTTAGATGTCTTAAATAACTAGTTACTGCTGATACTTGGTAAACACTTCACAAAAATGTTGTAATTCAGTAGATTAACTTGTTAATGATCTTTAAGCATTCATAATTGTTAACATGCATGCAAAAGTAAATAACATGAACATAAGAGACACTAAATTTAATGTGGAAACCCAATATGGGAAAAACCACCAAGTAACTAGCTACCAATTTTCACTCTTCTAAAGTGAGCCCTATTAGGAGCCAACCCTATTAAAAGTTACAAAACACACTATTAGGTGTAACCCTGTTAGAGGATTTAATCACCCTGTTAGGAGTGGTCTTGCTAGAGATCTTTTAGAACAATTCAATTGAACTATCCACCTTGTTAGAGGATTTACAAAATGGATGTTAAACCAACTATGTTAAGAGATTTTGAAATCACTACTAAAATGGTTAGAAAGTAACAATGAATTGACCTAAAAAAGATGCAATTGAATTTGCTGAGTACAGATCTCTATTCTACACCATTAGATCCTCCTTGATTAAATATAGCTTTGCTACTCCTTAATGATCTTTGGTCATCTTTCAAAATTTTCTCTTATAATATTCAATCCTCCTTCACATTCATATCACACCAAATTCATCACACACTTAGAATTCACAACTTGACCTCTTATATATACCATTCAGATTATCAAGTCAGCTCATTCACAAGTTACTTTTACCAATAAACCATACATCAATCAGCTACAAGTATTACATTAAAAAAATAAAATTCATTTCCCAAAATAATGAAATCCTTCATTGGTCGACCTAGCTTAGTAAACACTGCTCCAAAAATAATTTCCTGAGTTAACTATCTCAACTCAGTTAACACTGCAAATTCTGCGAAATCCTTTGGCTGCTGAGTGAACTCAGTAAGAACTGAATCTCCTTTGCTGACCATGAGAGATCAATAAGAACTATTATCTTCCATATTTCCTTTGATGACCAAGTAAGCTTAGTAGACACTGAATTTCATTTGTTAACCTTGAAAGCTCGATAACAACTATCTGCACAAGGTAAAGTTTGAGAATGCTTAGTAGACATTGTAAGTCTTCTTGCAAACCTTCTGAGCTTGGTAGACTCTATCTTTTGCCTTGTTGACCAACTGAGCTCGGTAGACTCTGATTGATAACTAATATGACATTTGTGTAACATCGATGACAACACACAATTGAACAATTATATCCAACAATCTCCCTCTTTGACATTGATGGCAACACAACATGTCATAGAAGAATGAAATTTGAGAACAAGTCTTTTCTGACAGAATGCTTCTCCTTCTTACATTTCATTCCTCAAAACTCTTTAAATACAATAATCTCCCTCTTTCATAGTAATCTCTCCCTCTTGCATAAATTCTCTTTTTCTTGCAAATTTCAGAAAGATATGACAGTAAAATCTCTCTCTTTAACAACACATGCCAAAGACAATACAACTCAAATGAAATTCAATGTACCTTAAGTAATGATTCATATGCAATGTCTTCATTACTTTGTTGCATCAACTGATAGATCTTCAATTTTGTTCATGTTGATGATCACTAAAACTATATTTTAGTGAGCTTCTCATAGGGGAATGACCCCTAACTTACCTCTTAGATACAAGAATGCATCCTTAGGTAAAGGCTTTGTGAATATGTCAACAATTTGTTCCTTTGTGTGGGCATATTCCAATCTGATCTCCTTATCTTGCACCAATTCTTTGACAAAGTGATACTTTATAGCAATATGCTTGGATTTTGAATGCATCACTAGATTCTTGGATATATTAATTGCACTTGTATTGTCACAAAACATAACAACAGGTTCTTTGATTTTTTCCTTCATACCTTCCAATAATTGTTTGAACCAAACAATGTTTGAACAGTTTACCGCTGCTATAACATATTCGGCCTCTATTATGGACCGGGATGTACAATTTTCCTTTTTACTTGTCCAAAAAACCAACCTCGTTCCAAGAAAGAAAGCTCCTCCACTTGTACTCTTTCTGTCATCAACATTTCCTACCCAATCTGCATCAGTAAACACTTTTAAATCCATATTTCCTCCAAGTTTATACCATAATCCATACTCTTTAGTTCCTTTCAAATACAACGTCTGGTCTTGTATGCACCAAGATCCTTAACTTGAAGGACTTGCATGACTTGAAGGACTTGCAAGAGCAATATCTGGTCTTGTATGCACTACATACTACAACTTTCTAATCATAGATCTATACAATGTATGATTTACTTCCTTTGATTCATCATCCTTGGTAAGTTTCAATCCAGTACACATAGGAGTCCCAACTGGTTTGCAGTCTTCCATACCAAATTTTTTTAGTATCTCCTTGATGTATTTAGATTGAGTGATGTAGATGCCATTCTTATTTTGCTGAATTTGAAGACCAACAAAGAATTTGATCTCACCAAAAATTTAAATTTCAAATTCCTTGTTCATTTGTTCTAAAAATTCTTTGAAAAGATCATCATTTCCTGTGAATAAAGTATCATCTACAAATATTTTTTCCAAAACAATCTTATGATCTGGTCCTTCCTTGATATACAAGCTACTATTATCATTAGTTCTTTGAAAACCAATCTAAATAAGATAGTTGTCTAGTCTTTCATACCATGCTCTAGGGGCTTGCTTTAGACCATACAATGCTTTATGTAATTTTTAGACCATGTCCTTCTTGTCTGGATCAACAAAACCTTTAGGCTATTCAATGTAATCCTCTTTATCCAATATACCATTGAGAAATGTTGACTTGACATCCATTTGATAAACTTTGAATCCTTTGTAGGTAGCCTATGCAAGTAAGGTTTTGACACCTTCCACTCTTGCAATAGGAACAAAAGTCTCTCCATAGTCTACACCTTCTTCTTGAGAGTATCCTTTTCCTACCAGTATAGCTTTGTTCCTTGACACCTTGCCATCTTCATTTAACTTGTTTCTGAATACCCACTTAGTTCCAATCACATTTTTATCTTTAGGCCTAGATACAAGAGTCCATGTTTTGTTTTTCTCTATTTGCTCTATCTCTTCATTCATAGCTTCAATCCAACTTTCATTTTCTAATGCTTCTTTTTTATTTCTAGGTTCAAAATTAGTAAGTAAACAAGTGCCTTTAAACTTACTTCTTGTCATAGTTCCTTCAGATTTATCTCCAATGATTTGATCTGGTGCATGATGCCTCCTAACATACTTGGTTAGCACATGCTCCTTTCCTTTTGAATGACTTGCATTGTTATCTTCTTTTTTTTCAATTTCTAGTTCTGGTTGCTTGAGCTCGGTAGCTGTTGATTTGGTAGCTTTTGTTTGCAACTCCAGTCCTTGCAGCTTAGTAGGTATTAGCTCGATTTGAACTTCCTGCAACTCAGTTACTGAAGACTTTGGAGTAGAATATTTTTGATTGATAGGTGTATTTGGCATTGTATCAGGTTCAATGAAAACAAATCTCCTATAGTCTTCTGGTTCCCTTTTGCTTTCTTCTTTAGTTCTTTCTACAAATTCATCAACTTTCACGGTGCACTTTCTATGACTTTGTGAGTAGACAAATTCAAGCATCTATATGATTTACTCTTGAAGGAATATCCCATAAATATTCCTTCATCACCCTTCACATCAAATTTACCTTTTCTAAATTCTTTCAAAATGTAACATTTGCTTCCAAATACTTTTAGGTAACTTACATTGGGTTTGTAGCCATACCATAACTCATAGGGGGTTTTGAATGAGTCCTTCTTCAATTGTACTTGATTCAAGGCATGAATTGTAGTGTTGATAGCTTCCTTCCAGTATTTGATAGCAAAGCTCTTTTCAATCATTAAGGTTCTTGCACAATCCATGATAGATCTATTCCTTCTTTCAACTATTCCATTTTGTTTAGGAGTTCTAGGTGCTAAGACCTGCCTTTTGATTCCCCTTTCAATGAATTCACCACCTCTATCTTACCTCAAGCATTTTAGTCTTTTTCCTATTTCCTTCTCTACTCTAGCCAAATACCATTTGAACTTCTTAAATGCTTCTAATTTTGCTCTTAAGTACATGACAGTCATCATTCTTGAGTAACCATCAACAAAAAGAATGAAGAACTTTTCACTAGTATAACTTTCAATTCCAATAGGTCCACACAAATTAGTATGCACAATTTCTAAAACTTCTTCAGACTGATAGTTTTTACTTTTAAAGCTAGTCTTTCCCATCTTGCCAATTTAACAATTCTTGCATAAACCAACCTCAAGTTTCTTTATGTTAGGAATGTCTCTTACTTTCTTGAATTTACTTATTTTCACCAAGTTATCAAAGTTCACATAACACAACCTCCTATGCCATAAACAACTTTCTTAACCTTGAGCAATAAAACATGAACATTCACCAAGTTCAAGATAAAACAAGTTACCTTTTGTTTGAGTGCCTGATCCAATCAACTTTCTTTTTCCATCCAACAATCTTGCTTTTCCATGCATGAATTCCACTTTGAATCCATTATTGAGTAGCTATGCCACACTTAACAGATTGTGTTTTAGTCCTTCTACCCAATATGCATTATTACATACAAGTTCTTTGGTTACTAAGATTCTTCCTTTTCCTTTTATGCAACAAAGTTCATTATTACCAAACCTCACATTTCCACCATCATAGTCTTCAAAATGTTCAAACTTAGTTTTATCACCAGTCATGTGATGAGAACAACCACTATCTATAATCCATGTATCATTTTTGCTCACATGAGAAATAAGTGCCATTTCCTCATCATTATCAGACTCAACCTTTACAAAAATGTAAATAATTTCATCTTCTTCTTCATCATCAGAATCATTAGAATCGTTAGCCATGAAACATGTTTTCTTACCTTTGTCCTTGAATAACTTGAAGTCTTTCTTGCCATTGCACTTGTGACCTTTCTTCTCATCCTTGTTCTACTTATTTGGGCACATAGAAACAATATGTCCAATTTCTTCACAAGAAAAACAAATTAGAGTAACCTTACCTTCGTATTTCCCTTTGCCTCTTGAATATTTCCTTGCTAGTAGAGCTTCAACCACCTCAAGATCACTATCCAAACTCTGTTTTGATTCTTCATCACTATCTGACTAAGAATCCTTTATATTCTTGCCTTTCTCCTTGAGTGAAAGCTTGGCTTCAAATGTTGATTCAATGTTCTTGGCAGCTAGAACATAATTATCATAGTTATCTAGCTTGAATGTAGTCAATCTTCCAACTATGGCCTCTAAATTTATCTTATGATTTGCTTCACATCTTTTTTCTTGAATTGCAAAAACTTTGATTGCATAAATGGGAAGTAGCATTCTAAAAAATTTACTTATAACTATTTCCTCCTTGATATCTCCTCCAAATGCTTTGATTACACTAACACTTGCTTTAACTCTTTCAACATTTTTTGCAATGTTTTCATCTTCTCTCATCCTCATTTGATCAAATTGACCTCTCAAACTTTCTGCTTTGGCTCTTCTCATATTATCATCACCTCCATAGACCTCTTTCAACTTGTTCCACATTTCAAAAGTAGTTTTGCAATTCTTGATGTCATAAAATTCTTCATAACTTAGGGCAGATGCAATATCTATCATCATGTTGTTGTGAGTCTTCTTTTTAGCAATATCATTGACAGATAATGTGCTAGTAGGTTTTGCATATTTTTCATCAAGGTACTTCAACCTTGTATCACCAATAGAAGCAAGATGAAGTCTCATCAATCCCTGCCATGCTGAGAAGTTGTCCCTATTAAGTCTTGAAATTTCCCTCTTGAAGACATCCTGATCTTTAGCTTAGATCCTTGAAATCTTTCCCTGAAAGCACCAAAAACTCTGATACCAATTGTTCAAATTATAGATGAAGTAACTGAGAGGAGGGGTGAATCAGTCACCACAAAAACAAATCTAGATCCCTTAGATGTCTTAAATAACTAGTTACTGCTGATACTTGGTAAACACTTCACAAAAATGCTATAATTTGGTAGATTAACTTGTTACTGATCTTTAAGCATTCATAATTGTTAACATGCATGCAAAATTCAATAACATGAACACAAGAGACACCAGATTTAATGTGGAAACCCAATATGGGAAAAACCACCAAGTAACTAGCTACCAATTTTCACTCTTCTGAAGTGAGCCTTGTTAGGAGCCAACCCTGTTAAGGTTACAAAACACACTGTTAGGTGTGGCCCTATTAGAGAATTTAATCACCCTATTAGGAGTGGCCTTGGTAGAGGTCTTTTAGAACAGTTTAACTAAATTATCCGCTTTGTCATAGGTTTTACAAAATGGCTGTTAAACCAACTCTATTAAGAGATTTTGAAATCACTGTTACAATGGTTAGAAAGTAACAATGAATTGACTTGAAAAAGATGCCATTGAATTTGTTGAGTACATATCTCTATTCTACACCATTAGATCCTCCTTGATTAAATATAGCTTTGCTACTCTTCAATGATCTCTGGTCATCCTTCAAAATTTTCTCTTACAATATTCAGTCCTCCTTCACATTCATATCACACCAAATTCATCACACACTTAGAATTTGCAACTTGACCTCTTATATATACCATTCAGATTATCAAGTTGGCTTATTCACAAATTACTTTTACCAATAAACCATACATTAGTCGGCTACAAGTATTACATTAAACAAATAAACTTTATTTCCCAAAATAATAAAATCCTTCATTAGCTGACCCAGCTCGATAAACACTACTCTAGAAATAATTTCCTCAGTTAACCCTTTGAACTTGTTTAACACTACAAATTTTGCGAAATCCTTTGGCTGTCAAGTGAACTTGATAAGAATTGAATCTCCTTTGTTGACCATGAGAGCTTGATAAGAACTATTCTCTGCCATATTTCCTTTGATGATCGAGTAAGCTCGATAGACACTGAATTTCTTTTGTTAACCTTGAAAGCTTGGTAACAACTATTTGCACAAAGTAAAGTCTAAGAACACTTAGTAGACACTGTAGGTCTTCTTGCAAACCTTCTAAGCTTGATAGACTTTGTCTTTTGCCTTGCTGACCAATTGAGCTTGGTAGACTCTGACTGATAACTGATATGACATTTGTGTAACATCAATGACAACACACAATTGAACAATTATATCAAACACCCTCCATCTCATTAATTCCTCTAAACCTATGATTAAATTAAATCTTGTTTAATTTAATCTTAAACCTAGCCTAAAACCTAGTCTACATCTATCCCTTTCATCGTCCTAAACCTACCCACCATTTAATCCCACTTAATTAATTTAATCATCTTGCTAATTCCTTCTTAAGCCTAAGTGTGCGCTCACACATGTGTGAGACCACTCCCTCTTGCAAACTTTGTCCCCCACTCTTCTCTCCAAGTTTTCTCACACATGTGTGAGCAAACTTTGAAATGTTGACCACTTGCATGGCTTGCTTATGTGTCTCCTTGTGGCACTATGTGATGCCACATAGATGCCACCTCACCCAGGGTCTCTCTCAAACCTATAAATAGGGCCCTTGTATCAAGCATTTTCATATACCATTATTGCATTGTTATCATGTTGGTTTGAGATTTGATCTTTCATAGTAGTTTGAGTTTAGATCTTGCATAGTGATTTCTAGGTTGCATACTAACCTTTGGTAGCTGATTTAGAGTTCATTTGCATAGTTAAAGTAGATTTATGGCTTGCATTTTTCATCTCCATTTCATTTGCATATTAGTTTAGCTTGCATTATGGTTTAGATTCCTTTGTTGCATTTCATATCTTCATCTTTGAATGCCTCCAAGCATGGATTTCTCCATAGCCATTGTTTGAGGTGTTCTTCATATTCATATATCATAGGCTCATGGTTACATTCTTCACACTTGCATATCCATCATCAAGAGATTCAATACATTGTTGTGTTTGGGAGAGCACACCAAACATTCCTCTAATCTTAACACACCAAAAAGGCCTCTCATGGGTGCCTTTGTTGAGCTATAGAGTTTTCTTGAGGATTTGGCTTGATTGGCTGCTTTGAGTTGCAAAACTCAAACAAGCATTAGTTTTTTTGTTATTTCATTAGGTGAATACTTGATGCATATTCTAGTTTGAACTAATTTTTGCTTGTTGATTCATGCTCCCTACAGGTCATTTCTTTTAGCATACACTATCCCTCAAAGGGATATTCTTCTCCATCCTTGATAGTAGTCAAGCCATATATCAACTTCCACATTTTTGTTGATTTTTGGACAAAATCTTCAATTTTATTATGCAAGATGCTAAAGGCTCTATATTTTGGTGCAAACTTGCTCCCATGTTTCTTGTTTGCCTTAGTGATTTGTCCTTTACTCAATTCTAGCATTACTTGTGCTAATGTGGATTCTCTTATTTCCTTTTCCATTTTTAAACAATTATGTCACTTATTTTCAACAATTTCATATAATTCCTTAGGCATTGTATTGTCTAATTCAAGAGGGGTGTTGAATTTTTCCATCATGTCATATACTAATTCTTCTACTTTATTTTCATCCTCTCTACTCAATTTATTAAAATCAACATTTTTCAATCCAAAAAAATTTGCATTCTTCCTAACATTATCACAAATTTTATCAATATTGGACTTAGGAACATGGCTTACCACTATGAATTGGCTGATATCTTTAGATTCTATCCTTTCCTCATCATCTGACTCTAGCTATGCAACATATTTTCTCCTTTGTTTCTTCTTCACAGGACCAATCTACTCAGTAGCCTTCTTCTTGTCTTTGTCTTGCTCCTTGGCCTTTTCAGTTGAGGCTCTTGTTACTTGTATAGTTGTCTTGGCTTGGGTTGGCTTTGTGACCTTCTTTGCTTTAGGTTGGGCTGTAGGTTGAGCTTTGGCTTTTCTCTTCTTGGGCTTGGCTTGAGCTGGTGCTTCCTTGGCACCTTCTTCTTTTTCTTCATCCTCACCTAAGCCCTGAGTTAATGCAAGAGGTTGATTTTTCTCTTCATCATCTTCATCATCTTTCTCTTCCTCGGCTTTAGCACCTTCACCTTCTACTTCTCCTATTGCACCTTCTCCAAACTTTTTCTTAAGCTTCTTTACAAGCTTGTCTTTCTTCTTTAAAGTGGAGGCAGTCTTTAGCTCCATGTCTACTTTGGATCATACCACATCATATGTTCCTAAGAGTGGTGCATCCTTATCAATCTTCTATTCAAGCAATGTTGTGATTGTTGCTGATGCTTCATCAATGTTCAGCTCATATCCTAGTGGTCTTAACCATCTAGTCCTTGGAATTGTTGCTTGGATATAAGTATAATCAATATCAACTAAGAAAAAAATATCATTGATGTGATGTTCCACTAGGGAAATTGGTATCCTCAGTCTTTGCTTCATGGATTTCTTGAAATCCTCAAAGTAACTTTTTATTAGAGAATCAAATTTGTCTCCCATTTGCTCAATATATTCATTAATTTGAGTAATAGCTGACTTATCTAATTTCCAATCTATTTTACCAAAAGAGGGAAATTCTTTTAGAACATAGAAAAATATACAAATCAGAACTAATCCAAACTTACACTAAGCACCTTTTGATCTTCTTATTGCTCCTAGATTCTCCATGATCTACTGTAATAACAATTCTGCTAGATCATATGAATAATCTTTCTTGACAATTTTGTATGCCACATCCACAGCAATGCATGGAACACTATTCAATCTGCTTGATTGATAGAACTTATGAGATATTATTCTTACTACAAAGTCTAGAAGGGGATCTATGATTGTATCAATACTCATGCCCCTTTTGTTCCATTTTGCCTCGGTGTTCTTTTCAATAGCTAGAATCACTTTGTAGGGTCTTGTGCTAACCTAGGGTTGGAAAAACTATAACCCTATGCATGATTCTCTTTGTTATCTTGATAGATCCTCCTTCTAGCCATAAACATCTATTGTGTATTATGCTTAGAACAATTCTTATCCATTCTATTTTGAAAATTGTGGGGAAAACTAGGGCATGGGTTAAGCCCTTCTTCTCAACTATTTGAAATTCTTTCTTACACACTCCATTTTCACATAGTTTATCATATGCTTGATAAATCTCTAAGTCTCCTATTGCTCCTACCCTGCAATTGTAACATTTCTTGACATCTTGCACCATTACGACTTTGGGTGGAATCATGGATAGTGCGCCAGCAGGGTCATTCTTATATGCAACTTCTGGAATCGGCCCAAAATCTAGTTATTTGACCTCATTGCTAACTAATTGAACCTCAAAAATTTCCTTTTCCTTAGGGTTTTTAGAACTGGAAACCATATTGTAAATCTAGGGTTTCAAAATATATTAAACTTTATAACTGCGCAACTCGACACTTGAAGAACACCTTAGATTGATGAAAATAGTGCTTGATCTTTGTTGAAATCCATGCAAAAGCTTCAATTATTGTTCATCAATCACTTATGTGCTCTTCTCATTCTTGCTTTGCATTTGAATGACAAGAAATGATTAAGAAATTAACCTTATACTCTTCAAAACATAGCATTAAATGTTTAGTGTATATATAATTATATGCTCGACTCCTTAAGGATTTTAGCTTAACTCGACTTCCATTGCCAATTCACTCGGCTCCTACTAGCAGCTTGGCATATACTAACATTTACTCAGCATCTAGGGACAACTTGGCAATACTAGTGAAAACTTTGAATTTTAACTCTGCATCTCTAAACATGTTGATCTCTTCTTTTCAGTACTATCTTTTCTAAGACTGATGCTTGATAAAATTTTGTAAATTAGTCCCTTATGCCTTCTTTTTCTTAGTTAGATGAAGTGTGACCACTTGACCTAGTAGGTGAAGTGATCCCTTCATTTGATAAGCTACACTATTTTTTCTTCTTCCAAGTCTTGTTCATTTGTCCTCTGATGTGTTCAACATCTACCTTCTCTTTTCCTTTGTTGACTTCTAACTTGGGTGCCTTTGACTTTGTTGGGAAATTCCTACTGATATGACCAGTCTTCAAGCAACTGAAACATGTGGTTTGACTTAACCATCTGATGTAGTTCCCTCTGAAATGTGTCTTTATGTAGTTTTCAAGAATGTGTCCATATTCCTGACAATAATGAAAATTATACCTAGTGTTGTAGTCCCAATTGTGGTGATGACCATGGTTACCTTCTCTTGTTGCCTAATTTGATGTCCACATAAGCTTTGATCTACACTCAAAAGCTCTATGTCCATACTTCTTGCAATTGTAGTAGTGGCCTTCAAATTTTGGTGTTTTGATAGTCCTAGCCCTGCATTCATGTGCTTAATGTCCTTGCTTTTTGCACTTGTGAAAATAGCTTGCATTCTTAGGCTTATCATGCTGATGGGCATTCTTTCTCTTGCATACATTGGAAGTATGTCCCTTTTACCACAGAAATGACAAGTATGTTTAGTTTTCTTACCTTTGTTGTTCCTTTCTTCTACAGTCTTGGATGACTCTCCTTGTTCAGTGCTGGTGTAACTAAGTCCTGAAGTATCATTGCTAGCCCTTGGTGATTTTAATAGTTGCTCAAAGTGCTTGATGGCCTCATTGGGTTTGTTGAAGCTCTCTACAATCTCCTTCTCTCTTTTCAAGTCATTTTGTAGTTGTTCATTCTGTATCTTCAGTGTAGAGACCTCAATATTCTTGACATTTAGTTCATGATGTGCATTCATCATCTAATTTAAGGTGTCCAGCTACATGTTTGAGATTCTTTCAAACTCAATTGTCTTTTCCTCTAGTCTATTGGTAAGATTTCTCTTGTCATCTTCTAGCATAGCCTTGTCTACAATGGCTCTTTTCTTCTGTTTAGTTACCTCACAAAGCATTATGGCTTGTGATTCTTGTTCAAGCTTGAGTGTTCTAATTTCTTTTGCTTGAGCTCTATTCTTCTCCATTAGGTCTGCTATTGCTCCATCAAACTCTTTAGAATCTCCATTTGAAAACAAATATGAGGTTTTAATCTCCTTGTACTATGTGTCATTCTTAGCTATGGAAATCTCTTTTCTTCTTTTTAAAGATTTTCTTAGTTCTCCTCTAGCTTCTTCCAAAACATGTAAAGCAAGTTGTATGCCAATTGCCTGATTCTCTATGATCTTCCCAAGTTTGTAGACTTCCATTTCTAGATCTTTCTCCAAGCTGTAAGGCTCCTTCTTGTGAGAACTCATCTTTGATACCAATTTTTGGAATTAACAATTGGGAAGATTTACTTCTGGGGGTGGGAGGGGTAGTGAATTAGAAGTAACTAACTTTAACCCTTTTAAATTGTTTCAACTAAAACCACTCACATTCATTCAATCTATCTACTAAACTTGAAAGTAAAGACATGCATAAAAATAGACAACACACAAAATTGGTAACCCATAAACCCTCCAAAATAAGAAGATAAAACTCGAGTGGGGATGACACCCACACAATATCATTGTAGCAATGTGTAACGGTTCAAGGTTACAATGTTTGAACACTTCCAATGGTCTACCCTATGAAAGGCCTATCCTATTAAAGACTTTACACTCTGTCAAAAGTGACCTGGTTAAAGGATTTCACTACCCTACTAAAAGTAGGCCTGGTTAAAGGACTTTTGTACATTCACTTGGAATGCCACCCTATTAAAGGATTTACAAATGGCTGCTAAGCCAACCTAAGTCCATAGGATCTCCATTATGTAATACAATTTCTAGAAAGTATTAGAAAGTCTTTGACTTGATAACTTTTCAATCTCCAATTGTTGATTCCAAATCCTTGTTCTGCTCTGACTGACTTGATCCTTGCTTGATCAGATATGTCACTCTTTGATATTTTGATACATTGTTCTTGATCAACTAAATACTGTAATGCTACTATGTTCCTCTAAGTCTTTTCACACTTCCCTCTAAATTTCACTATAGTTTTCCCATACACTTCTTTCATCCATGCATACAATGGGGTTTTGTCCTCCTTTTAAGGATTTCAAAGACTTAGGGTTAGGTATGAATCAATTATCCATATTAAATCTTTATTTCCCACTCAATTCATGCACTTTTCTTATTGGTTGCATGCCTTCTCCATTTTTCTTACTGACTGCATGTTGATTGCATAAGAAATATAAAAGATTTGTTCTTATCCTTAATATCCTTTGAGATTCTTCTATGTTAGCTCAAAAAAAATGGTTTACATAGGTGTTTGTTTAATTACAAACAACTATTCCCAATCTGTGTTACTTGACACTTGTTACCTCTGATGCTTAGCTCATATAGAAAAATTGGCTCACTTGGCATCTATAGCAATTCTATTCCACTCAGCATTTATACTGATTCAACACCTATAGTGACTCGACACCATAATTTTCTTGGCACTTGATCTTCACTCAGCACCTGAAGATTGCTCAGCACCTGAAGATCACTCAACACCTATTGTAGTTCTACTAGCTTGACATACATTGCAGCTTGACATCAACTATTTACTCAACATCTATACATATTTTACTCGGCATATGTTACTAGCTCAGCATGAACTTAGTAAACATCTTAAGTGTGTTGACACAAAATAGTCGAAACCTAGTCTTAGATTCGAGATAATATTCTTCCCCCCTTTATCAATAATATTTAATTCTTACTCTATATAGATAATCTTCTTCTCCCCCCTTTTGACATAAATGCCAAAGGTGTATAATATCTACAAGTTAATACCAAGATGTGACAAGAAATCAGAATGTACCTTTAAGATTAGTACCATAGTCTTGTCCCAATTCTCTTGTAATACCTTACTTGCATGCAAGGCTATCTGTACCTCTACTGACAATTCCATCATGTGGTCAGCTATGGAGAAGTTATTATCATAGACAATAGTCTTTGCATGTTCAATGTGCTTTTGCAGTGCATCCATGTTTGGAAGAATCACATCCTAAATTTCTACAAGTGTAGCCCTAATTTTAGCTTCTTCCCTCAATAGTTCTACCTGGAGATTTTTCAACTATCTAATCTTTGTGAAGAAACTATAACTTGGATTAAATGACAGTTGGTGTGCACTTTCCTTCATATCCTCATCTATCTTGGATAATTTATCCTTGATCTCCTTTGTGAAGATAGACGTGTCACTCAATTTGACAAATAAAGAAAAAACATTACTGAGAGATGTTTCCAATGAAGTAAGAATAGTAGACAATTCTACTTAATCAATAGCAATCTTCTATGCTTCCTACTCCAAAACTTGATTTCAAATTTTCTCTCAACTGTCTACAACAATTTTTCTTGTCCATTTAGTTCTTCATTATATTTGTGGACAATTCAAGCTACCTAATCTAGAATAGGTTTTTTCCCATCAACCTCAATATTTAGAGGATCAACAAATATGCTCTTTATGTTGTTAAGGACTTGATTAATCTTTTTCTTCTCTTTTCTAAGCTTCTTTTATTTAGCCCTTTTCTTCCAAAGTTCACCAGTGGTATCAATCTTTTCCAGAGTGCAGTTAGAGGTATCCTAGTTTGGAATAATAATGTCCTCATCCAAATCAATTTCTTCTTCTTATGTACTCTTGATCTTTGGAATGGAAAAATGAATAATTTATTTTCCCTTTTTCAAAACTTCAATGCTTGGTTGAGACTGATTATCAACTGTCATTGCACTAGTCATGGTGGAAACAATAGTTGAAAAAGTAGGAATAGCACCAACTAATCTAATATTAGAAACAACACTAACAAGAGGAATACCTTGTTGTTGCTCAATCAAGCCTAATGCTGGAAAGACTTGTTACTTAATATATGAAGTGCTTGGCACTTCAGTTATTGAAATACTTAGCAAAGCAATTCCATAGATTGGTTGTGTGCTTGGTGTAGCAAATTTGACCACAACCAACTCGGTAGAAGCCTTCTATGTGCCTAATTTCACTAAGGCTTTGCTTGGAGCGTGAGGAAAGGAAGTCATTATCTATACTACAATCTTTTCTACATCAAATTCTTCAATACTCTATATTTTTGGAAGACTTCTTGTAGTGGCTTCTTGCTCTTCCTCCTCATCATCAAGATTAACATCATCTATCTCATTATCTTTGATTTCCCCTTCTTCTTCAACATCATCTTCTTGGTTATCAAAATAGGATGATCTAGCCATAGTTGCATCTTATGAACATGGCTTAGGATGAGTCCAATTCACTTCACTTGAAAATCCCTCAGCATATGCAAAATATGCATCAAAACCTTTATCTCCAATTATTGTGCTCAAGTTTTAGACTACCATACATACATAGTTCATTGAATGCCCCATTCATTTCTAGAGTTCCAAAATCTTGAATAGAATAGTGATAAAATGATCAAATATCATGGATAAGAAGTACCTTTGGTGGAATCTGAGATTGTGCTCTAGCAGGGTCAAGTGCCTCTGCAATTGTTGGACTCTTGTAGGAGCCTTGCAATAAACTCCACAAACCAACATTTTAGAACCTTTCTTAACCTTGTTGCTTGGAGATTCCATCACTCAGTAGGGTTTTGAACATGAGAATAATCTTCAACAATGACTGCTTAAATCACTCAGAGGCTCTAAATTCACTCTTTTCTCTATGCTCTGAAAATTCATAGTGAAACAATACAATCAATTTCCTCCTTTTAATGAATTTCAGTCTTTATGATTACCATTAATGCTTCATACAAATATCTTCTCAGTGATAGGTTGTCCTTCACTTATTTTGGTCTTTAATGCTCAGAAGAAAAATTCAACTCGGTAAGGTCTCTTGACTCGGTAGAAACTACCAACTTGACATCTACATCCTGAAAAAGATATGCAACTTAAACTTGCTTGGTAAGGTCTTGCGACCCAATCTTTCTTGATAACATCTTGAATTGCCATCATCACTTAGTGATCCTCATGCATCTTAAATGTCAATATGGATCTTTCTACTTTCTAGCTAGAACTAATGTTAGATGATTTCTTTTGAATCATAGTTCTAGTGATCGCCATAGGGAATTAAGTTGAAATGGTTGGACCACCCAACTCATTGATTTGGGTGTCAACAATTTTAGGACTTTGGCTTACATTCTCTAAATATTTCTACATCCATTGTTGCCCCATTAATTTTCTAATATTGTTAGCTTTGACTTTCTTTTAATCTTCTATTCTACCTATATTCATACAATTCTTGGCAAGGTGTCCAAGTTTTGTACAAACACAATATCTCTTTTTACTGTCTCTTTTCTTCATGTGATTTTTCACATAGTTTTCTCTGATGTGCCCAAACTCGCCATAGTCTTGACATCTACACCATGTGTTGTAATCCCATCCAAATATTTCTTTCACAATTTTCTCTGTTGGGTGCCATTTCTTGGTCTTTCACTCTGAAGATTTATGTCTTGTTTGTTGCAATTGTGACACTTTCCTTCAAACTTATATTTCTCTATGCATTCACTTGCTCTATGACCATGCTTATTGCAATTGTAACATTTTCCATTGAATTTTTCTTTTCCATTGCTCCAAAACTTATTTGATGTATGACCTATCTTACCACAATGACTACAAGTAGCTCTTTTGTTCTTATGAGCTCCTTGTTGAGATGATTCACCTTCTTCAATATATCCTAATCCAACTTTGCCTTTGTGTCTATATTGAGTTTTCTCATTCAATTGATTCATGCTTTCCTAAGATTTCATCATTCTCTCATTGGTTTTCTTTTCAATACTGAGATCATTCTATAGTATTTCATTCTCCATCCTTAGATTGATAAGCTCTTGATTTGCATCATTGAGTTGGTTAATAAAGTCTGCTTGCTAAAGGGATAGTTGTTGAATTTCATTGTCCTTTTCTTCTATCTCTTCTTTGGCTTTGTTTTTTTCTTCCATGACTTCATATAATCTGACTAATTCAATTTCTTGCTTTCTTTTTAGCTTTCTAACTTCTTCTTGAAAATTTTATTTTTTCTCAAGTGGGTCTTTTATTGCTACATCAACTTCATCTAAGTTTCTTTCTAGACATAAATCTTCAATTCTTTCTTCAATGTAGAGATTGTCATCCATTTGTACTGCAAGATCTTTCCTTTTTTTACAATGATTAAGAGAGTTTCTCCTTTGCTTCCTTGAGTTGTCCAATAGCTAATTAAAGATCCATCTTTTCATTCTCAATAGTCTTATCTAGCTTGTATACCTCCATTGCCTTTAATCTTATCTCAAGCTATTAAATTTCTGATTTGAGAACTAGTTGCTCTGATACCAATTGTTGGAAATATAAGGTAGGTCATGTTACTAAGAGGGGAGGGGTGAATTAGGAACCAATAAAACTTTAACTTACTTCACTAATTAATCTTTCATATATTATTATGATCTAATTGCATGCATGAAAGAATGAAAACGATAAAACATTCATAACACTTTGACACAAGATATTGTGACCCAAAAACCTTCCAATTAGAAAGTAAAACTAGGGTGGGGATGATACCCACAAGCTTTACTACTGTAGTATAAAGTAACCCTGGTAAGGCTTACAATTGACCACTTCTAGTGATCTACCCTATTAGGAGCAATAAGGACTATGAGGTCCACCTTGTTAAAGGATTTACAAAAATAAAATAAAGTATACATTCACCTAGTTAAAAGATTTAACTAATGCACCTATTAGAATGAATTAATGGTTGATCTCTAGTCTACAAATTTGATTTTCTAAATAAGATTCCTTGAATTGTAATGATCACCTTGTTGTGATAGATAAATCTCTATTGTCCCTTATATTGCTTGTAACCTTCTTCAATTCACACTCATACACTTCATATTACTTCTCATTGAGACACTTAGATATGATACAATGAGTTACATTTAAATCAATCCAAATAATTACTTACTAGATTCAACTACAATACCAAATTCATCATAATTCACAAAGATGGCCCAACTATTTTAACTCAGGTTCAAAAGAAAAACTCGGTGATGTTCTGACACTTGGAAAACACTGACAAAGCTCAAAAAAGTTAGGAATTTGGTTGATATTGAAGCTTAGGCAATATTGATCACTTTGAGTAGCTTGAACTTGGCCAACACTATGTGACTCGATGAACCCTAAGAAACTTGGTAGATGCTAAATCACTCGATTGACACTGCATGACTCGATCAATGCTGGATTCACTTTGTTAACGCTGCGAGCTCAGTAGACACTATAGAACTTGGTTAACACTATAGAGCTCAGTTAATACTAAGATCTTCATCACTTCTACTAGATAGTTTGGTAGAAATTGCTACACTTGGGCTATACTATAAACTATCTCAACTGGTTGGTAAACATTGTATAGCTTGACATGAACTATAATATGACTATTTATCCCAATAGCAACTGAAACACTTGGTTAACACCATTTGATGAATGGTAGTCTTGGTAGCAACTATGGAGCTTAGTAGCAATATAACCAACTAACCAACTATTGAGTCACAAATAGAAAGTTGACCTTAACATCAACACTTCATCCCATGTAAAACAACTAATAATTCAAGCCACATTGCACATTTGTTCCTGAAAGAGGTTGTGAGGATTCATGGCCTTCCATTAAGCATGGTTTTAGATAGAGATGTGAAATTCATGAATCACTTTTGGAAGACCTTGTGGGGAAGAATTGGCACAAATTTTTCATTTGGTTCAGCATACCATCCTCAAACTAATGGTCAAATTGAGGTGGTCAATAGGGTCCTAGGTAATCTTTTAAGATGCCTAAAGGGTATGGAAAAACTTGAGATCTCATCATTCCCAAAGTAGAGTATGCCTAGAATGATAGTAGAAATAGAACCATAGGTAGAATCCACTTTGAAATTGTCTATGGCATGCATCCTAGAGGTGTGTGTGAGTTGAGGGATCTTGGAGGAATGGAACATAAGAGTGGATATGCTGATGATTTTTCCCAGACCATGAAAGAGATACAATAGCAAGTCAGAAAGACTATTCAAGACAATAACCAAAAGCTAAAGGCCAAGGCAGATGAAAGGATAAAGGACATATAGTTCTCCATTGGGGATGATGTCATGGTGCACTTAAACAAGGAAAGATTGCAAAAGGTGTACCTACTAAGTTGCAGATGAAGAGAGTAGGACCTTGCAAGATCATAGAAAAATATGGGGCAAATGAATACAAGGTGGATTTACCATAAGATTTGGGCATATCTCATATTTTTAATTTGAAAGACTTATTTAAGATTAAAGGCACATTTCCTATAGATGCTACCAACAGTAAGGACTTCAAGATGACTTGGCACCTACAATAATCCCTTCTTCCAACAAATTGGAGGCTGAAATGGTCTTGGACTCCAAAGTCAAGAAGACCACTAGAAACAAGACTTACATGGAACACCTTCTCAAGTGGAATGACAAAATAGGCTAAAAAACCACTTGGGTTGCTCAGGAAGACTTCAACAAATTGGGCATCACAAAGGATCTACTATCCACAAGAGTGACATTGCTTTTCTCTATGAGGGAGTATGGTGCAAGGGCACCTAGGTGGGCTAAAGGAGGACCTAGGGCTCCCTTTGGGATTTTGGCTTGTAGTGGTGCTAGCCACACCTCTAGGTAAATAATAGTGCTAATCTAGTCCTAAGGTGAGTTTGTGTAGGCTAAGTTACTCATAGTTCCTCAAAATTGCCAATTTAGCTATATAGAGCATTTTTGGGGTTTAGAGGCTATAATGGTCAAAAAAGTGTTTGGAGGACCTTATTATATGTTTTTCAACCATATAATTCATTTTTCATGGTTTGAAATCATTGGGAGCAAACTTGGGAGTTAACTATTCAAAATTGTCAAGGTTGTCATTGACAACTTTTCTTGCAATTGAGCAACTTTTTTGTTGGAGCATTCTAACTATCTGAAATATTTAGGGGTGCTCATGGTAACTCTATATGAGGCCATTCTCACCCTATTCAAGGGGTTGGAGAAGTTAGTTCTTTCTTTGTAAGGATTGTGAAGCAAGCTTTGAGTAAGAATTTTATGCATTTTGAGTTCTTTTGGAAAACTAATGGATTAGATTTCAAACATTTTGTATTGGAAGTGTTATATTAAGTTGATTAAAGGTTCTTTATAGCTTCAGTTGATCATTTTATAAGGTTTTGCGTGCTTAGTTAAATTCTTTTGTTTTCTTCTAGCCCATTGTTTTGAAATAGGCTATTTGTGCAAATGGAGTCATAGGGCCACTTCCCACCATAGGTTTTGTACAAGATTTTGGGATTTGGAACATGACTCCATGTACATTTTTTAAAATGGAGATGGGGCCCTAGAAATATAAGGAGTTATTTATGAGGTGATGCCCTTGGCAAGTCCTAGCAACTTGGTTAGGGATCACAGAGTATAGCAAGTGGAGTTAGAGGGATTGAATGTGTCTGATACTTCAACCTAAGTTTGGATTATGTTAGGAGGTATTGAGAAGTAACCCAAAAAAAAAAGGGAATATTTGATGGAAGTCTTAAAGAGTGTGAAATTGTCTGTGTTAGGTTGCTAACAAAACCCTTAATTTAAGGCTATATTTGTGGCAACATTGTACGTATAGTTTGAAGTCCTTAGATCCTCAAAATCTTTAAGAACATTGAAAAGGGTGTCTGTAATGGCCATTTTTTTTAACCCTTGTTAAGGAATTTTGCAAGTTAATTGGGTTTTTCTACATTTGGAGGGCTAATGCTTGTAGCCCTTTTTCAAGCATTTGGATGCATTGCTTCATAGTTGGAACTCGGTTAGGGTCTCAAGATTGATTTTGCTAGAGGATATTGAAGAGAGTTGAAAGAAATTCTTAGATGACCATCTAACCATTTGGTAGGTCTAATGAGCATTTGGGAGTTATTTGTGTTGATGGGATTTATCAATCAAGTTATTCTACCTTATTGATGTACACCAATTGAATGGTTAGGACCTATTGAATAGATTCCTAAGGAAAATAGGGTGAGTGGAAGCCCTAATTAGTCAAGTGAAAGACCTAAGGAGACCCTGGGAGAGCTTGGGTAGAAAATTAGGATTCATTGTCACATCAATTGAGTTGGCTAGATCATGTGGTTGGGTTTACAACCTGTCATATCACTCATTGGTGATCTTCTCTAGGAGTAGGAAGAGGATGATTGGGATCTATGGATCCCCATGATGGAGGCATTCTGAAAGGTGGATGAGTGGGATTTGTGAAAATGATGTGTGGCAGTGTTCTTCCAAAGTAAAATGGTGCAACATTGTCTCTTTTCAAATTGGTCATTCTATTATATTTATTCCTATCAATGATGACATTGACAAATGTTACATTCCCTAATTGATCCATAAATTCCTCTATGATAGATGTTGTACACTGTGAGTTCATGATGTTTTTAGTACCTATTCCTAGATTTTGAGGGGTCAAATCATGCATAGCAATGGCAATTTCAAGGTCTGGTTGTTAACTAGCTAAAGTACTACTAGGATTATGATTGACGTCTCTTTTCTTCCTTTTATTTTCATTGAGACATGTGGTCGGTGGCATGAAATGGTACTACACCCGGGTGTCGAATGTAATAATGATATGAAGATGGATGTAGATTGTAAGATGAAGTCTAAGCTATTCTATTGGAGATA
The DNA here is from genome assembly GCA_028749045.1 of Cupressus sempervirens. Classification (NCBI taxonomy): domain Eukaryota; kingdom Viridiplantae; phylum Streptophyta; class Pinopsida; order Cupressales; family Cupressaceae; genus Cupressus; species Cupressus sempervirens. The sequence goes on along the minus strand of CM053790.1, from coordinate 179,122,557 downwards.
AGATGATGTAAAATATATGATGCAAGAATCTTCTAAGAATTGAATATGGCGACTAATGCAATACTAGGTAGGATGTACGTATGATGAAAAAAGATGATGGACATTATGCCTATAGGAGCATAAGGATTACTTTGGTATCATAGGAAAATGAGATTTGATCTATGTGGAAGCTTCAAGATGATGGTGGATTTTTCAACCTAAGGTAGACTGATGACCTCTTAGGAGACATGGGATAATCAAATGTAGAGCCCAATGTATAGACCAAGGTGATGAGGGACACAAATGACAAGATAATCTACCCTTGACATGTCTATTAGTACTAGGGATAGTCATAATTACATGTCTATTAGTACTGGGGATAGTCATAATGATGTGATGTATGTATGTTGTAGGATAGGTGATTTACAAGATAATGATATAAAAGATAGGATATGGTGTAGGACTGAATTTAGGAGGTTGATTAGATGGAGTTTATGAATATGTTCTAAAGATGATGGATCTAATAATACCTAAAGGATGATGAAATGTATAATAATGCTAAAAAATAACTCTAGGGTGAGATAAGTGTAGATAGTGTGTGAAGAAGAAAAGGGAATCTAATCATAGTGGTTTTAGCTCATGTAGTTGATAAACTTGTGATCAAATCCACTTTTAAGGATTATGTTATTGATTTTATAGTCCCACTAGGTTTGTAAAGCTACCTCAATACTCTCTTTCTCAAATTGGGGTTCCTTTGCAACTCTCAGTTAGGCTGCTATCCTTTTCTTCTTCTTCTTCTAGTTCTCTATATGCTAATGATGGTTTGAGTTGGTCTTTTTTGAACTTAGGTTTGGGTCAATCTAACATGGGTACTCAATTTGATTGCTTTTTGGTGAAACAAATTTTAGATTTAGGTAGTTACTACGGTAAGTATACCCTAACTTAGGTTTGATGACACTTTTCCTTTAGACATATGCCTAAAGTTGTTGCAAATGAACTTGCTAATAACTTGTTGGTAGATAATAATAATTTATGATAAAATAGGCTAGGTAAACAAATAATCTCTTCAAGGAGACACCAAATTCAAGGGAGAAAAGCAAGTGATCTCTTTTGGAAAATGGATTTTAAAATAGAACTAGTGGTGTGTATGTTCAATAAATGTTTTCACGTGATCAATACAAAATAAAGACAATTCATGCACATGTTATTCCTATGGTCATTTTGGCTTCAATATAGTATTCGTAGGCCTACCAAGGGGAGCCCTCATGACATTTTCTGGTTCTAGTGCAACATTTCCTTCTCAATCTAAGAGGTGAGTTGGTACAAGAATTGATCCACAAAATTACACTTTAATGAACCTTCAAGGTATAGAAAATAGAAGCTACCTTTATAAGGGTTTGAGAACTCTTTGAGATGAAGCCCAAGTAGCCTTATGCCTATACCAAGGAAAACACTATCAGGTAACTTCCAATAAGCCTTATATTCTCTTGCACTAGGAATAAAATACAAAGGATAAATGGGGTAGCTACTAGATTGGTGTTTAATAAGATATGTGGCACCCTCTTAATAAGATTGTATGCATTTGACTCATTAAAGATCCTAGTTGACCATGCTTAAATTGTAGGGATATTCACCTACCTCGGGCACCTCACCTAAGCTTGAGGTATAAACAATATATTACCTCACTTTATTTTATATATTAGCTAGGGAATTACTAGTTTGAGATTTTTCTTTAATGGGGATGCACATTTCCCAAAATATAGATCTCTTTAGAAGTGCTCCTAGAGTTATTGCAAATGATCTTGCTAACAAATTTTTAGTACAAACTTCAAATTTCATATTGGATTTCACAAGGATGAAGTTTTGTGTGATATTGTTAACATGAGTGTTTGTCATAATTTTTCTTGGCACATCTTTGCAATATGATAGGGGAGTTATTCATGATTGTAGAAGGAACATTGTTACTATTGAGAAGGATGGAAAAAAGTTTATTCTAATTCATTTGAAGGATGGGGAAGGAATATGTGTAAATAACTTGAGTATTGCTAAGAATCTCATTCTGAATGTTGCATAACCTGTAGATGAGATAGTTACATATGCTAATCAATCTAATATTTGTTTATAACAATTACCTAATTATGTGGTAAATAATAGAGGTAAAGAGAAAAGGATTGTTGGTAATGATTATTTAATAATTTTCAATAGAAGTAGTTTATTTGATCCTAGTAGAAGAAACAAATTTTTTGTTGAGAGTAAAGGAATGAGTTACATAAATAAGCTTGGGCAGAATTTAGCTATTTTTGATGCCGAAGATTTATGGGTTATGAGTGAACATGGGATTTATGTTTTGAATCTTGTCAGATGTTCATATATCCTTATGGAACATCTTCTTATCACCTTGGGTGTCTAATTTAGGAGCATCCTTGGGTCATAGGAAATCTTGCATCATCCAAAAATAGTTTTTTTTGTTTTCTATTTTTTAGTTCCAGTCAAAGTGTTTGTACTTGCAACCATTTGGTTATATGTTCTAGTTTATAAAAGTGTGGTTTCTTAATAAGGACCTATTATGGACCATATTACTAAAGTTGCATGTCTTTATGTTTTGTGCTCATGTAGATCTAATTCATTTTCTCAAGTGGTGTGTTATTTTTTTGGCTCATCAAGCGATGCATGGTAATGTTCTTATGTGATTATCATCTTTGATTGAAAGTTTTTGTGGTTTTTCATGTGGGTTCTTGGATCATGTGGGGAGCTATATTCAATGTCTCTAGTTATCTTATGCTTAATTATGTATTTACTCATTTAATTTAAGGGGTTAGTCCTATATTTTGTAACAGATTTCCTTTTTTAGGAAATTGTAATATTTGAGAAAACTTACATATCTTAATGGCTATTTATGTAATTTAATATATATCTTGAGAAGGGTGAGGGGGGGGAGGGGAAGACATATATGTAAGGATAAGATAATAAAGAAGAGGCTTGTTGATAAAGTCAGTTTTTTCTTTGTATTGACCATATGTTTGTTGTTCATTTGATGTAATTGGATCTTCTGTTAATAAAAGTAGCTATTTTTTATTATATACCTCATTATTTCCATTGTGTAAATCTTAGTTGGAGGTTTGGTCATCTCCCTTGGGTATCTACCAACCTTTTACTTCATCAAGTATTTAGGATTTTAGCGAGCTTCTTCATTCCCCAAATCTTTCAAGTGGATATTTTATTTGCAACAACATTAATAAAGGTGGTGAGGTTTCCAACTTATATTCTTGCTCAAAAGTTGGTAATGGAAATAATACCCTATTTTGGGATTACTGTTCGGATTAGCAAGGCACCTTCAAATTATAGCTCGCTATAATATGTTTAGGGCCCATACCTAAAAATTATAGCCCATAAAATTATAGGGGGCTAGCCCCCCATAAAATTATAGACCATAAAAATTTAGGCTAGGGCCCATCCCTCCTCGTAGTTCTTTGTTCCCCACTGGTCTGGGGGTAGGTTTCTACACCTCCCACCCATGGTTTGGTAACGATAGAACTATCTTGACCTTGATCTACGTAACCCCCAACCCACCTCTTCTAATAGTCTTGCAAGTCCTTGGTGAGTAGGGGGAAGCTAGCTATGGGGGAATGTTGATGTTAGTGGTGGGTGGGAGGAGATAGAGCATACCGTTGGTTCTTAAGTGCTTTAATGTATCATGTATATAATTGTCCCATGTCATTGGCCCCTATATTTGGTTGGTTTCTTCACCCTGGGTGGGAGGGCCCAAGTAGAGTTCCTAGGGATGGGTGGGCCCCCCCAATGTAGAGGTAGATTATTTGAACCCCTAGGCATAGAATAGTAGGGGGGTTCAAATGAGATGTTATTCTTGCTGGCTGGAGAATTCTATTTCTAGTTCCTCACCCTAACTCTAAACAGGGCTGGCCTCATGGATCAATCATCTACTCACCCTATTCATCCCACCCTCTGGGCTATAGTGCCAGGAGGTCAACATTTGCTTCATGAAAGTGAATGGTGCTACCTTTTCCTATGCTTGCCTCTTTGCTAGTCAAGGGAACTTACCTTGTCCTATGGATAGACCTCTTTAACAAAGTTTCCCTTGAATGGGTCGATGGCTGGGGAGTGGTCATGAATTCAAAAAGTGATAATTTTGATTTCTAATAGAATTTGGCGGGGTGCCCTATAGATTTTTTTGCTTACGCGAAGTGATGTTACATATATTATTGAATCATGAACTTATGCTACTCATTAGAAAGAGATAGGAAAGAGGTTTTAGCTTGAGAAGTGACAATTCTATGACCAGGTTTCACAAATCTACCCCATAGAATTGTAGGGAACCAAAAGGAAGAATTATTGTCAATGAAAAGGTTGGTTCTCAAAATCAACCAGACCTACCACTAAAGAAGTACAAATTGAGCAAAGGTTCCAACACTGGAGGCATATGTGTGAGAGCAAGCATCTAAGCTAGCTCTAGCTTTTGACCTTGAAGCATATCTATACGTGGATGCAGACCCCCTATAGATAGTAAGGCAAAGTGGCCACCATATTTTCTGGTATATTTAGTGTAAGTAGAGCTCTCCCATGGTACATGTTGTGATGTAGTTTTTTATCCACCTAAAGCATCTAGCAGCCCAAGACAAACTACCCATAATCCTATAGCCGCCCCACTCGAGCACATCTAGCTCCACTTTCTTTCAGAGATCAAGTAGGTAAAGGATCCCTACTAACACGCGGGCTCCTACTCAAATTCTAGAGGGTCCAAATATCAATAGGTGCCAGAGCAACTACAATTGCTTTAGCAGGAGCTGCTACCAATACTGGAAATGTTTTTAGTTCCTTGATTCATCTTGTTGCATGGAATCCATCATTTCCTAAAAAATCCATTCTATTTAGATAGGTCAGTCTTAGTACTGGTCAAGTCAGCCATAACTTACAACCATCTAGAGTGAGTAGTTGTTGTTGTGAGGAGGCAAGGGAGATGTGGGGATGGGGATTATTCTATGGGCAACTAATTTGAGGCGCAAAACAACTAATTGAATTCTTGGGAAGTGGCCAAATATACAGTCTTCACTCTGTGAAGCCTGACACTATTGTTGACAAGGTCCTCCTACTGGTGCAAAGGTCTAATCACCCACAACAGGCTACAGGGAAGGCCAAAAACTAGGGCAACAGAAGACCTCCTTTGTGCTACACAACCACACTACTGAATAAGTTGTTCAAGATAAGGCAAACACCATTCCAAAAGAGTCACTAGTTGTTTATCATTTGCTTTGCCCATGCTTATAGAATGGTAGGGGCTTGCAATAATCCCTTATAGAATAGTGGGGGTAGGGTGGCCCTATATTTTCTATGGCAACTCTATTGCCTGATCCCCTAGCATTTAAGTACTTTCTTGATCCAGAAACAAAGATCTTGAGATAGGATCTCTCAGAGAAGAGTGCATTGCCACATTTGGGAAGTATGTTTTTTATTATTAGGTGAATGGTAAGTGGGTGGATGTAACCTTTATCAAATACCTTAATCTACCCATTGTAGAAAGATTTAATTTCTCTCTCTCTCTCTCTTTAGAGAGTTGTAAAGAGGAAGACATTTTGGTTTGGAGAGGTTTCTCTTATGGTAGGTTCTTCATGGCTTCAATTCTAGATTTGTTATCTCATTCCTCCCTTCCTCCTCCTTGTTGATCTAAGACCTCAACTAAAAAGTTTATACATATAAATACATACATATATAAATACATACACACACACACACACACACACACACACACACACACACACACACACACACATATATATATACAAGAGTTTGTTCCTATCTAGTCATACTTATCCTCTCACCTTGATCAAGGATATTCCACCTTTTGTGGATGTATGGTTAGTTGTCAACCTTATCTTCTAGAACTTTCCAAATTGTTCTACAAGCTTCCTTGAGGCCTTTATATTCAAGCTCACTCATTGTAACTCATATCTCATTTTCAAGGCATATTGTATAGAAATACATTTTTCATTGTTTGCAATCTTCTCTCTCACAGTCCATTTAGTGTTTTTTCAAGCTCCACCTCTTCCTTCTTTGGTTTCCCTTCAAAAGGTTATTTGCATGCAGGTGATCTTGGCATTCTCCCGTGTTGTCAACAACTCATCAACTACAACTATTAAATAAATGCATTAACCTAAGTAAACTTAAGTAAAAGAATAAATAATTAATAAATAATTATTTACTCTAACACCCCCCCTTAAGTGCAACTTAGGGGAATGCCTTTTTATTTAATAGTTGTAGTTGATGAGTTGTTGAGAACACGGGAGTTTGTTCCTATCTAAGTCATACTTATCTCCTCACCTTGTTCGAGGATATTCCACCTTTTGTGGATGTATGTTTAGTTGTCAACCTTATCTTCTAGCACTTTCCAACTTGTTCTACGTGCTTCCTTGAGGCCTTTATATTCAGGCTCTCTCATTGTATTTCATAACTCACAACTCATTTTCAAGGCATATTGTATAGCAATACATTTTTCTTTTTCTGCAATATCTTCTTTCTTAGTCCATTTAGTGTTTTTCCAAGCTCCACCTCTCCTTTCTTTGGTTTCCCTTCGATAGGTTATTTGCATGCAGGTGATTAACCTAAGTTGCACTTAAGGGGGGGGTGTTGGAGTAAATAATTATTTATTATTTTACTTAAGTTTACTTAGGTTAATGGATTTATTTATTAGCTATAGTCTAGGAGTTGTTGACAACACGAGAGTTTGTTCCTATCTAAGTCATACTTATCTCCTCACCTTGATCGAGGATATCCCACCTTTTGTGGATGTATGCTAAGTTTTCAACCTTATATTCTAGAACATTATATTTTTGGAAAGTTGGCTCTATTTACTTTTCAAAAATGCTGTCCTTTCCTTAAAGTTTTTCTCTATGGTGGATATCTTGGGTGTTCTAGGTCTGAGGATCATTTTCATGGTATGGGATCTTTTGTTTTGGGTTGTAATCTCACATAAAGTGGAGAAAGAGAGAAAACCTCATGGGAAAAACCCTCCCCCAAAAAGAGAGATGAAAAACACATACGATGTATGGATGGATGGAGTAATCAAGACCCCCCCATTACAACATACATCCAATATATACATAAGAGAAAAATGAGAAGAGGAAGAGAGACATGATAGACTCCCCCCCAAAAAAGAAGAATGTCTACCAGTGACTACTCTAGTGAAGAAGCTAATCCTCCAAGACTGTAGAATGGTGTTCCTCCCCTTAGGATGAAACAAGGTCAAGTATACAAATGAGATGCTTTCGCTGTGTGTGGAAAGAATCCCATGGATAAGTGATGTCTCTGAAACCTGCTCAACAGGCTGAAGAACCTGTCTCAAAGAATTGTCTGTCTCCTCAGCTAAAATTCATAGCTCACCAAGATCATCTACATCCAAATAACCAGTTGAAGGGAAACCAAAGAAGGAATAGGTGGAGCTTGGAAAAACACTAAATGGACTAGAATGAAACAATAGAAAAAGAATTGTTATTACAATATGCTTTGAAAATGAGATATGAAATATAATGAGAGAGCCCAAATATAAATGCCTCAAGGAAGCTTGTAGAACAAGCTAGAAAGTTCTATAAGATAAGATTGACAACTAAGCATACATCCATAAAAGGTGGAATATCCTCGATCAAGGTGAGAAGATAAGTATGACTTAGATAGGAACAAACTCTTGTGTTTTCAACAACTCCTAGACTACAACTAATAAATAAATCCATTAACCTAAGTAAACTTAAGTAAAATAATAATATGAATATCCCATGTTTTCAACAACTCCTAGACTACAACTAATAACTAAATGCATTAACCTAAGTAAACTTAAGTAAAAAATAATTAATTAATAAATAATTATTTACTTTAACACCCCTGCTTAAGTGCAACTTAGGGGAATGCACTTAAGCTTACAAAAACTAAGATGAAATGTAGAATGAGTCCTAACAACTAGGCCATGTTAGGTACCCATGTACAAAGCAAAGAAATGCAACCTTTGAAAATGGGAAAGAGAGAAAACTTCATGGGAAAAACCCTCCCCCAAAAAGAGGTAAGAACACTTAGTGAAGGACTATAGAAGCCTCCAACTAGTGGAATGTCCAAGAAAATAGGAACAAAGAAGATCATGAAGAGCATCACTAAAGCATGAAAAACTCACAAACTCTATCATCAAAAATAAAATGTTGATCTGAAAAACCTCCATGGAAGAAGAAGGCATGAACTGAGAGTGTCTATATGGTAGATGATCCATCTCATCGAAATGCATAGGTAGCCAACCACTACAATCGACTAATATATAGGATTAGGTACTAAATACATAGTTCACACTATCGAACCAAGGAAGCATTAGAACAATAGGATAACCCCCCCTCCCTCCCCCCCCCCCTTAATGCAAATAGGGTGAGATGATAGGCAATTGAAAAGGTGGGCCAAAATCCTCTACAGAAAGAACCAAGAATGATGAGAGAGTTGAAGAGGTAAAAACACCTATAAAGGCATGGTCACTGATGTTGCATGGGGAAAAAAAGGAAGAGGGCATGAAAGTGGCAAACAACTATCCCCCCCATGGTGCTTTATAAAATAGTGCTAGTACAACTGTCTCAAAACAATGTTCATGAACCCAAAATGTAAAAGTGACACTTTATCTCAATGTGTTTGCATAAAGATGCTTACAAATAATATTAACAATGATTAGAAAAGGAAAAAAGCTAATACAAAAGATAGTACAACCCAAAAAAAAAGATCCCATGCCATGAAAATAATCCTCAAACCTAGAACACCCAAGATATCCACCATAGAGTAAAAATGCCAAAAACATGATAGAAAGAGCATGGGGTAGAATCTAAAGGAAATGATAGTATTTCTAAAAAGATGACAAAACCAGCTTTCCAAAAATATAACATTTTCAAAAAAGGGATATGGGACGCAAAAGAAAAGCTTGCCAAAGTGTAAAATAAAACTTTGGACTTTGACTACAAAAATGAGCCATAAAACTGCATCAAAACCTAAAAATACCTACACCAATGTCTCCATCTTGAAACTAGCTTTTTGACACTCTTTTAGATCAGAAAAATACCTTTGTATGCTCAAGATATGGTAAAAAAATTGCAAGTAGGTCAAAAAAGGACCTGGAGTGCTGGCAGGGGTGCTGATGCAGGATGACATCAACAAATCACACCATTAAAATTGATAGCTTTGCAGCCATCATAGCAAAAAAAGGGCCACATGGTAGGAAATTAATGTGGCCAGTGATGTGGTAAGGGCTACGTAGCAGATGCCAAGGTCAAACCTATGCCATGTAGCACTCAAAAACTATGCCAATTGTCTAAAAAGAAGTCCACGTAGGCAAGTACGTGGTAGCAACAAAGTGACATAAAAGATCACCGCGGGTGGTGGCCACAGGGGTGGTTATTGTCGATGTCATTGCAGCAAAGGAGGTGGACCTATGGTGCTAGGGTGGTCACGAAGTGGTGGCTATAGGTGGGCTATGCCGCGGTGACTCTATAGTGCCACGCCGATGGAGGTGGTTGCTAAGCGGTGCGTTGGCAGCGCCGTAGTGGCACGACAATGGCCACTTGATGCTGCAACAAAAATTGATTTTTAAAATTTTTTTTGCTCTGAAATTTTGTACAGCTGCCTATAGGAAGCCAAAAAAAAAACTCCAGATGCTTGGAAGCCAAAATAATTTTTTTATATATGAATTATGACTGTAACTGGCCTTCTGAACTCAATGGCAGCATCTGTTTAGGCCCAAAGTGCTCCGAAAAAATTCTCTTCCCCCAAATTGAAGAAAAATGTACAAACAAACTAGGGTTTATGTCTCAGAATCGTGGCTTCAAAAATCCTTCAGCTTGGAAGTAGCAGGGAGGATATATATATATAAAGCTATTTGGTGCTTCAAAATAGAATGCTCACTATTGATAATTTATGCAAGAGAGATTTCTCCATTCCTAATAGGTGTTATCTCTAGCTTGTTGATGTGGAATTAGTTAATCATATTTTCCTCCATTTCCTTTTTGCTTTAGGTTTATGGAGTCATATTTTTAGTTCTTATCATAGGCAGGATACTATAGCATCTATGAGATACTTTTTCTGAACTTTTATTCAACTAGTCAAATATTTGAATTTTTATGTGAACCTTTTCAAATATAATGTTTTTTTATATAAATTTGTTTATTTACTTTTAGGAAAAACTATTTATCTGTAATTCTATAGGCTTGTACTATGAACAATTATTATTTAATATTTTTTAAAAACTTTTGATTGGTCATTTTATTTTGAACTTTATTGTGTTCACGTATACCACAATGCAACATGGGGATAGGTATTATTGAAAAATCTAAACCCATAAAAAAAAGATCTACAAATTTGTACTAAAAATGTGCTGCTTCCATCGATGTGACTCATAGATAGGGTATATTTGCTAGTTTGTGTAGTGATCAGTGTTAAAATTTAATAAAGTGTTCTACAAAACATTGCCTGCATTGAATGTGAGTTAGCCATTGAAATTGAAAATTATGAAAAATTCTAGAATCTCAAACATTCATGTATTGTATTTGGTCTTCTCAGTTCTTATAGTCTCTCTCGAGTGAAGTTGCAGAGTTGTGTTAAGCTTTGTATTATGTCGACTCCATTTTCTAAGCTTTGTATTATGTCAGATTTACCAACCTTTTACTTCATCAAGTATTTAGGATTTTAATGAGTTTCTTCATTCCCCAAATCTTTCAAGTGGATCTTTTATTTGGAAAAACATTAATAAAGTTGGTGAGATTTTTGACTTAGATTCTTGCTCAAAAGTTGGTAATGGAAAGAATACCCTCTTTTGGGATTATAGTTGGATTAGCAAGGAACCTCCCATGGAAGATCCTAAGAGAGGCTCTCTCAGAGAAGATTGAATTGCCAAATTTGGGAATTATGTTTTATTATTATTAGGTGAATTGTAAGTGGGTGGATGTAACCCTTATCAAATATCTTAATCTTCCCATTGCAGAAAGCTTTAATTTATCTCTCTCTCTCTCTCTCTCTCTCTCTCTCTCTCTCTCTCTCTCTCTCTCTCTCTCTCTCTCTCTCTCTCTCTCTCTCTCTCTCTCTCTCTCTCTCTCTCTCTTTAGAGAGTTGTAGAGAGAAAGACATTTTGGTTTGGAGAGGTCTCTCTTATGGTAGGTTCTTCATGGCTTCAATTGTGGATTTGTTATCTCATTCCTCCCTCCCTCCTCCTTGTTGATATAAGACCTCAAATAAAAATAATAATTTATGCAAGAGAGATTTCTCCATTCCTAATAGTCGTTATCTCTAGCTTGTTGATGTGGAATCAATTAATCATATTTTCCTCCATTTCCTTTTTGCTTTGGTTTATGGAGTCATATTTTTAGTTCTTGCCAGTAGGCATGATACTATAGCATCTATGAGATTTTTTTTTTTGAATTTTTATGTGAACCTTTTTAAATATAATGTTTTTTTATATAAATTTGTTTATTCATTTTTAGAAATTTTTATTTTTATCTATAATTCTATAGGCTTGTACTATGAAGAATTGTTGTTCAATATTTTAAATTTTTTTTTGATTGGTTAGTTTATTTTGAACTTTTTTGTGCTCACGTATATCGTATTGCATCACAGGGATAGGTATTATTGAAAAACCTAAAAGCATAAAATTGGATCTACAAATTTGTACAAAAAATGTGTTGCTTCCATTAATGTGACTCATAGATAGGGAGATATTTGCTAGTTTTTGCAGTGATCAGTGTTAAAATTTAATAAAGTGTTCTACAAAGTACTGCCTGCACTGATGTGAGTTAGCCATTGAAATTGTAAATTACAAAAAATTGTAAAATCTTGAAAATTAATGTAGTGTATTTGGTCTTCTCTCTTCTTATAGTCTCTCTCGAGTGAAGTTGCAGAGGAGTTGTGTCAAGCTTTGTATAATGTCGTCTCCATTTTCTAACCAATATTGAGGTTAAAAAATCATTTCCCTTCAAGTTGTAGTTTAATTTTTCCCTAATTTTTAATTTTTTTTAAAAAATTTGTGTAGAATTTGTTTAGTCTTTTGTACATGACATTTTCTCTTTTGTCTACAAGCCCATATAGGTTGTGCACAACTTTTTGTCTATGTAGTTTTGTCTTTAAAATATTAGGGATTTAGAGCCATAGCTATTAGGGATTGTCTCAAAATAGCATTGTAACTGTTATAAACTATTGTGAAAGAATAAAAGAAAGAAAAAAGAAAAACACTATTACTAGTACCAACAACTGTGAGGGATTTATATAGTTGGTGCGATACCCATGACCCTTGATACTATCATCTTCTTCCTTTTATTCACCCATTTTACATTTGAAATTATCATACAAAGAGGCTATATGTATTTTCCCTTTATTTTTTGGGCTTTCCCTCGTAATTGGACTCTCTTAATAGTTACCAAAAACACAAAGAAAAAACCATTGGTCGAAACTCCACTCGAAGATTTACAAAGCAACAAAAAAATCAATATAAAGAAGTTTTGGAGAACATCTACCTTAATTTGGGCAACCTTAATTTTGCCTTTACTAAAATCCCACCCATCTTAAATTTTGAAATTACCTTTGACAGTTTACAATAGCAAGAGTTTGGCACTTTTTAAAATTCTACCCTAAATTTTGAAATTGTGTCTAGTTTTTTTGTTGCAGTTTATTTCAGAAGTGCCCATCTAATAATAATAAAAAAGATTTGGGCCACATGTTTATTGTCATTGTGTCTAGAGGATCCAAAAACCAAGTCATGTTATTTTGATATGTTAAAATGGTTTCAAATATTTTTGGATTTAAACGAAATATTACATTCAATAATGTGGTAGTCATTATCAATAACAATAATTTAAAGTTAATTGTTGGTATATATTGTTAAAAAATTAGTTTTTTAAAAATCATATCTTCCAATGCTTTTATTTCTTAAAAGAATAATATTTAATTTTTATATTTATAATTGTTTTGATTTTATATTTGGCTAATTAAGATATTTAATTGTATGAATATTTTTTATGACACTTTGATTATTTTAGTTCTTGTTACATCTATTTTCATCCTTTTTGTGATTTATAATAAATTCATCTCATTTCCAATTCAAAAACCAAGATCTAAAACATGTTCATAATTAATACTATGTATATTGCTATAATTTTTTAAATCAATTTTTAAATTTTTTTTGTCCAAACTCTTCATGGTTATCATAATTTATCAATATGAAATTGAAACTTGCAAATAGACAATGTAGGAATGGATTTGTGCCCACTTAATAAAAGCTAAAATCTTATGTATTAATTGTGGAGTGTCATCTGAAATGATGAAGTGAGTAAAAACCTTACAAAAAAAAATTGAGAAGTAAGATAATGATTTTATGAACCATAGAAATCTACTCTCTGATCTGTACATTTATTTGTCACTATTCATTTTCTTTTTTCTTATTTTTAAACAAGAACCAAATGTCAAATCTATTAAGAAAGTTCTGTTGTAAAAATTAAAATTTTAAACAACACACGAAATGTTGAATTGACTAAAAACCTTACTCAACAAAATTTAGAAATAAGACAAAGATTTTATGAAATACCTAGAGAATTGGCGTTGCTTTAAAGAATGCAGGTCACCCTAAAGCAATAGTGCATGAGAAGACATGGGTAATGTGAGGCTTTAAAATGAGCACAAAGAAAGGGGGAAAAGGGTGGTCATGTGTGGACAAGATCTGGCGCTCCACCTCAGCTCGATACAACTTGTTCTTATGCAACAAAGCCTATGATATTTCAAACTAAGTGTGCAGTTATAAATCAAAGAAAATATAGAATTCTTGGAATTTGAGATGCAGAGAGGAGCTCAGTAATATACACTCAAAATCAAACACCTTTTTAGAGATAAAGGTAATAAATAACTCCCAATAACAATGACATAAAGTCTAAACCATACAAAACAAGGTGAACACTTTTAGCCAAAGCCTCCTCTAAAGAAGAGTTACTCTCATAAGAGCCCACAAAAAGACAGAGTACCACAACAAAAAAAAACAAACACTATTGACTGCTGAGGTACATACGCAATATAAACCCAAAAACTTGTTTAGTAAAACACCATTGTGGACATGTTGGATAGTCATGAGAACATAAGTCTTCCCCTAAAATCTATATGATATAGAATGTACTTTTCACTCACCTCTGTCAATAATAGAGTCATATGTGAAATTCATTGTAGTTTATGGGCAATGACTATTTATTGAAATTGACTTCACAAGATGTTTTCAAGAGCTCAAATATATTAATGAAGGCTCACACTTGACCACATCAATTTTTTCAAATAAATCGAAGAAGAGAAATACATGTGATGCAAGAGTCCTCCCTTTCACACAAAATAAAATTTTCTTTAGAATAAAACACTTTGCAACAAGGCACTCCAAGGAGCATGACTTTTTGTTTTATAAACCTTTTATCTAAAAATATCATGTTTTTATCATCATCCATTTTTACTTAAAAAAACCAAAGATTGTTAAAAGAAAAACCATTGACACAATAAAATAAATATGTTTCTTTTGATCAACATCAAGTATGTTTTTTGTAGCCTAAAAAATAGGCATCGGTGACTGCAACAAGAAAACCAACATATAGGGGACACAAACCATACCGAAAAAAAATATTACTATTGTGGAAGAAGAAATAACTAACTATTATAGTCATATTATCTTCAAAATATTTCCTGTATCTGTCATTCAGTTGTTGCTATATGCATGAAACTTTCTCTATGCAAGATTCTAATACCTAACATAGATATATAGGTTAAACAAAAAAATATATAATAAGATTTAATGACACTATTTTGGCATTACAAATGTGGCCCATTCTCAAAAATAGCTATGTTAATGAAGCACTTATACTCCCTTCTCAAAACCTGATTTTCCAGTTGCAAGAATTTTCCCTTGTAAAGAGTATATTATACTTGCTTACAACATTCTTTACCATGTGCTTTACGACTCAAGATTTTTAAGAAAATTGACATTATCTACAAACATTTGTCATGAAAAAATAAAACCATTCTCTACATTTTTTTCTTCCCTACTTCTTGTAGTCAATATGATCTCCACATTCTCTTTTTTTGTCCACCACACAATCCACATGTCAGTCACTATTGTAGAATTGATCTATGTTTAAGGGAATTATTAGAATATAACTAGATTTGTCTATTTGGTAATATTTATGTCCACCTGTTATATAGCTGTAGACACCTAAAAACCTTTAGAAAATAAAGTATTTTTATTTTTTGAAAAAGTCCTGATGACATCATCATTTATTAATTAATTAATTTTTATGCCATTAAATCCCTTTATCTTAATTAAAAATATTTAATTAAGGAATCCCTCCCAAAAATGTTTAAATCTTATTTAAACATTATTTCCTTATTTATTAATTATTTAATTAATAAATTGACCAAAAATCCTAAAATAAATAAAAAATTTATTTTTTGCCCAAAACTTGGCCAATTTCCTTATGACCAATAACCTCTTCCAAAATCTTCTAATCCTTCTTTAATTTCGATTAAAGGCTAATCCCATCATTTCCTACCCCTAATCCCAACTCAAAATATTTAATTAAGATTAAATATTAATCCTCATGTTTATTAAAAAAGTTTTAATAAATATCTCCTCAACCCAAACCCTTGAAATAAATAAAACTTTATTTATTTTCTAAAAATCTAATTTATCCTCATCCTAAGAAGTTCTAGACTCTTCTAGAAAGTCTTCATCCTCATCCTAGGAAATTCTAGACTATTCTAGAAAGTCTTTATCCTCATCCAAAGTCTAGACTCTTCTAGAAGATGTCTTTAAACCTAATCCTAATCCCCTCCTAACCTTGTCACATTCCCTAAACATGGGTTAAAACTTACTAACCCAAGCCAAAGTTAACAAATATCTCCTCCTTCACCCACCCTCATTAAATGCCATCCACTTACCTATCCCTAAGCTAATCCTAAACCATCCTAATCCATCCTCTAATCATTTGCACAAGCCTAAACAAGCTTAAACCCTTCCTAATCAAGTCCAAGTCAAAATTTCTCTCATCACCTTCAAAATATCTCAACCATAAAACTTTATGAAGTCCACTAGGTCATAAATGACTCTTACAAGCCCTTTTATTGCTCTTACAAGTCATTATGAGGGTCTTTATGAAGATTTTATCCCTTGAGCCTCCTTTGTTGACTCATCCTTCCCCTTTCCTCCATCCTCTCACCATGTGACATGTGTCACTCCTTGATTGGCTATAAGGAAGCACAATCCATGTGCTCTCCTCTCATGCAATCTGAGCCCTCCATAAGCTTTTTCCCATCCTTGCATCTTAGCCCTCAATCCCTCAAGCCTCTTGCCTATAAATTGGATCCTTCCCCTTTGCAAAATAACACAATCCATGAAGTAAAGTCATAATGCCATTTTGAGAAGCCATTTTACATCCAAACCATACACTCACATCCAAATTCCAACTCCATTTGAAGCCCTTTTTGAAGCATAAGCTTGAGCATACATCCTATCTATTTAGACAAAGCCACTCAACAAGAGAGCTTCTCATTGAGAGAGTCCATTAATGGCTCATATTCTCAATTGAGATTTCATCTTAGTCTATCTTGAAGTTTATGAATTTTGTTTAGTTTGTAGAAGCTTTATTTAAATTTGGTTTCTATTAGCATACTAACATTGCTCATATACATTTTGGCACGCCCAGTGGGACCCCGCATGGGTCATCTTCATTAGCTTTTTTAGTCAATTTTTGTATGTTATTTGCTGATTTTGGCTAATTTTTTTTGTTTTTGTGATTGGTAGGATTGTATAAATTGGTTTTGTAGGTCCACATGAGCATGAAGAAGACAAAGGAACTCATAATCTATCTCATAGTGTTTGCAGATTTTTCAAGCTTATAGGTGGACAAAGAACTTGAAATTCTTCTTCCTCTTCTTGTCTATATTCTTCTTATTCCATCTACTTCTTCTTCTTCTTCTTGTGGGAGATCTTGGCCTTTTTTTTTAAGGAAGCAAAATCATACACTTCTTTTTAGTGCTTAAAATGAACCCCCAAATCATACTTAAATCCATTGAAAAATTAAAAATTTGCAAAAAAGAAAAAATCTTTTAACAAGTGAGACTAAACCAATCTAATCATTTGCATCCTTGCAACATCAAGGTTTTAGATGCATTCATGCAAAATTAGGAACACTTCATTTTTGGGAATTTAAAAAGAACTTCAAGTTTCCATTTCAAAAGGTTCAAAATCAACACTAAGTGCACACTAAAGTTCTTTTAAAAAATCTCATGAAAACTAAGAGTCCTAAATGGTTGCCAAAAATTGTCCTAAAAGCTTTGTTATTTGTTCCAAACAAATGTCTTATTGCAAAATCTTGAATGTTTCTTAGGTTTTTCATGCATCAAAACAATCTAGGAATATCATTTTTGGGCTTAAAACATGCAAACTAGAACACAAAATCTTGAATGAAAACCAAAGTCCAAACATTCATTTTCACTTTTGAGTCCAAAAAAATCTTGAATGATCTAAGGTTAAAACAAAGCACTTCAAAGTTCTTAAAACAACACACAAAATCTAAATCTTGAATGCTCAAAAGAAAACACTTGAATGTTTAACCACTTGTCTTTGAATGCATGTTGCTAAAATCACTCTTGAATGCCATGGATTAAAATCAAATTTTCTTTGAATGCATGATTAAAAAAACAAATCCAATCTTGAATTCTAAGGGTCAATTAACCATCGCAATATCAAACACTTCATTTGGAGCTTCTAAAAATTGAACAAAACAAATCTCTTTTCCACATGCAATCTAGGTAAAGTTTGATTTTTGGACATTTAAGAAACCTTGTTAAGTTAAAATACAAATTTGCAAAAATCAATTTGAGTAGTTCCTTGGACTCACCTCTTTCCTAATCACTCATCAAATATTAACCATTGGTTGCAATCTCAGCGCCATTTATGGGGATGGGTCTACTTGAAAAAGGTGTTAAATGTTCCACAATCTAACTCACTCACTTGGTCTTTGAATGTTTGCTTTAACTTTATCAAAATTCTTAAGTGATCAAAACTCTAGATTAAATCGATCACACTTCAAGTTTGGGCACTAAAATTGAACAACAACTGACGTGGAGAGCCTCCGGGCACATGCTTGAAATCGAATCTCACACACTTTTGTTTTGGGCTTAAAAAAAACTCACACTCAATCTTGAATGCCTTAAAGAAAATTAATCGATACTTGACGTGGAGGGCCTCTGGGCACGCGAGTTTTCTTTTGTTGACCCTAACTCTTCTTATTGTTTGCATTCTTCGATCGATTTACTTTTGTTGGCGCTTCAAGTTAGAATAAACATTGTATCTTAAACATGAGTGCTTGCAAAGTCTAGATCAGAAAACTTAAGCGTCAGTTGGTAAAAGAACAAGCGTTTTTTTTAGCCCAAGGTCATCCAAGTCTTCTCTCCCCTTGTCGTCTTTCGAGGCCATCTTGGGTGCATAAGATTAGGATCCAAAACCTTGTTTCTTTTTAGGAGGCCTGCTTGGGGATTTCATCACCCCTTGGACGACCTCAACTCCAGCGTTCTGGCGGAGTATAAGAATCGAAAGGTGAATCGAAAGACACCTCTCTTGGGATCAAGATTTTGTCACTCGGGCTAAGCCTCAAGGAACTTTATACCCTTGAGAAGTGAAAGAGGAGAAGTGGGTTACCGCTCCTCTCGGCTGTGTGACATCTTTTTGATCTCATCTATGGATTTGGGCCTCACGTACCTTGGGTATATCGAGGACTCCTTAGCTAAACCAACTGTCAGCCTTGTAGACAACCATCTAGGATGTTAATTTGTTTGAGGTGACTGATCGAAACATTTGTAGAACATACACACTCCTTGGCGCAAGTGTCACTTTCTGAGAATCAAAAACTTCTATCTGGTTGTTTCTATCTATTGCTTGATATTTTATTTGTTGAATGAATGTTTGCCAAACTTGGTCAATCCTATCTTAGGGCATACTTAGCGTAGTCACTGCCTATTCCAGAAGTTGAACGAGTTGAAGCAAAACAACCAAGATCTCTCAAAGCCAAGCAGATTCAGGAATTGATGTCAGAGCAACCCAAACCCAAACAGAAGTTCCACAAAGTTAAACTCAAACCATCTCTAACAAACCAAGAACTTTCAGCCAAGAGAAAAGAAATAACACCAAGCCCACGAATTGACAAACTCCAAAAAGAAGAGGACAAAGCTACCGACGAAGCACTTCAAGAGGCCTGGTTAGAGCGCACCATCAAATTTAGCCAAAATCCAGGAGTTAATCCTGCTTATGCCTTACCAACAAGGCATGATTTCTATGATTAGACCCCCTTGTTTCTCCACATCCTCTTGGATAAGCTTCACTTTAGAGTCATCTTTGTAGAAAAGCCAGCCATCTTAGGTTATCCCCTTAAGCATTATTAGCTCATCCATCTCATTTAGAATCAAACCATCTAGCCAGCAATCCAAAATCTACACATCTAAGCTTTCAAAATTGTTGTCACTTTTGCCAAAAGTTTGCCACTCCTAAAATCTTTCAAATCCATCAATCTCACCAAGGTTATCCCTTTGACAGAGCTTTGTCTATGGTAATCCAGCTTTGTCACTTGTTATCCCTCATCACCTTGAGCTAAAGGTTGGGATCCACAAGTGGTCAATCTCGTGTTCTTCCTAAAGGATCATCAGTCTATCCTTAAGTTGACACAATCACCACCAAGCTTGCACATAGGAAAGCAGACCTTTCATGCTTTGGCAACATATCTTTGAAGTTAGAATCTCCAACCCAATCCTCCTTAGGTTTTTTCATATAGCTTTGCCCTAACCTAGGAAATCATTTGCATAGAGAAGCCTTCCCCCTTTTGCATCCATCAGCATTATTGCATCTCATCCCTAGGAGCATTTTTCATGCCACCCGTCACTCGCTTAGCCAAGAAGAAAGAAACAATGGAGCCCTATCATTTGGATCGAACAGCCTCACCCCCCTTGAGCACTCATCCATCCTTCAGCCCAGAGAAAGCTATGCCATCATGTACTGACATTGAAGCTTTCATGAACCAACCAAGAAATGCAGTATTGGTAAATGCCATTATAGACAAGAACAAAGAGACAATCATGGCTAATTTTCGAAGGGAAAATGTAGGAACCTTTGACTTTGGAAGACCCCCTCCATTATCAGATCCATCGCACCCATTGTTTGGGCAGCTACCACCACCCATAGGCTCTTATGATCCAAATTATCCTCAATATATGCCAAAAGAAGAGCCTCCAACCAATCCATATGATCCAACAGACCCAAACATACCATCATCCACCCAAGTTGAAATCTCCATGCCGCAAGCCAACCCAGCCACCACCACTCCATCCTTGGTTCATACCTCTCTGCTCCAAACCCCCTTTACCCAAAACAACTCACCGTTCACCCCCTTCACTATTGTTGCTGCTGCTCCCCAACCCAGCCTTCCAAATCCACCCATCTCCCAAATCAGTGCTAGTATCTTTGGCCAACCTCAACAATATACAATAGGGATGCCACCCATGGGGCCAAGTAATCAACCTTTCATCACCCCCAGCTTGTTTACTACAGCCCAAAGCACAATCCCATCATTTCCATTAGGTCTTGGGAGCTCAATACCATTAGCCACAAATCTACAAGCTACTACCCTCACTCCACAAAGCTATCAAATCCCACAAGCTACTACCAATTTTCTACCAAGCTCCCAAGTGACCCGAGCCCCTGCCACCACTCTACCAAGCTTCCAAATCCAACCACAAAGCTATCAAACCCCATCAGTTCCATTCCCAAGCTTTCAATTCCCACCACCTCCACCACCAACTAATCCATTACCTCCAATTACCAACTACTTTTCAATGCCAATTCTAAGAGGTAATCCACCACCCCAACCAACCACCAATTATTTATAGATACCATCCCAAATGGGGGCACAACCCACATATATTGGTCAAACCCCACAACCCCCACGATCCTTTCCCCAAGCCTCACAACCATCTTATACCTTACCTCCACAAAGAAATCCATTTATCCCACAACCAGCTTATGTTCCTCAATCCCAACCTCAAATCCCATATCAACAGCAAGCTTCGCAACACATGCAGCAATATGCGCCACCTCCCCCTCAGCAACCTGTCATCCACCATGCAACTGCCCAAACAATGTACAATCCCTATCAGCAAATCCATCATAGCCATCCATATTAATTGGCCCCATCCAGCACATACCTACCTCAAGGCACTCCTACATTGGGGGCACCCCAGCCATCACCTATCAATTCAGAATGGGAGCAAATGAAGATAGCTCTGAAAGCCATCCAAGAAGGGAATGATCCAAAGACATTCAAGTTTGAGAATGTGTGTCCTTACCCATTTGATAGAGCCATTACCATGACACCATTTCCCAAACACTTTGAGGTACCCAAATTTGACAAATTCAGAGGAAAAGGAGACCCTGTCACACATATCAAAGAATTTTACATACACTACCAGGACGTAGCATACAATGATGTCTTCCTCTTGCGCCTTTTTCCCAAAAGCTTGGCTGGACCAGCTCTTGAATGGTTTTATAGAATCCCCTATGGCACAATTAAAAACTTTGCTGAATTATCTGAGGCATTCGTAGCCCAATATGCCCATCTTGTTGAAACAGAGCTATCAATAGTTGACCTTGTCCACACTAAGCAAAAAGGTGGAGAAAGCCTTGCTGAATACCTGCAAAGATGGCAAACCCTTACCACCCACATATCTTGCACCTTGCCAGAGAGCCATGTGGTGAAAATGTTTATTGATAATGCCCATCCTAGCTTGGTTCATCACATGACCATGAACTGTTTGCAGACCTACAAAGATATCAAAGAGAAAGGAATGATCCTTGAGCAAGGACTCATTAAAGATGGTGTGGTCAAGATTTACAAGGAAGCCAACCAAAATCAATCACATTCCAATGACAAGTCTAGGTATTGGAACAAAAACAAGCACATTGCAACAGATGGTGTCACTGACACCAGACATGTGAATATTGTTGGTTCTTCTCAAAACCTGTCCAACCCACCATATCAACCAAACAATCAAAAAGCTATCAATTACCAACAGCATAATCACCAAAGCTATCAAAACCACAATCCAAGACCCAACTTTCAAGGGTCTAGCAATCAAGCTAATGCCATCAATGTAGCTGCAGGACAAAAGCCTAGATTCCAACCTACACCTAGAAACTATACACCCCTCGGTGAGCCATTGGATGTCATTTTTGAGAAATTAGTCAAGGAAAACCTCATTAAATTTCCTCCTACCCAGCAAATTGACCCAAGCCAATCCAAAGCTGCATGGTACAAAGATAATGAGTACTGCAAATTTCATAGGGTAAAAGGTCACACTACCCTCAGATGCATGAAACTGAAAGACTATGTGCAAGACCTCATTGATCGGAAGGAAATCACTGTTGGTGCCCAAACCTCTCCCAATGCAGGCTTACAGATCTATCAAAATGCTTTTCCTCCACACCACAACCAAAATCTTGGAAAAGCACCTATCCAAACCAACAACAACAAAACCAACAACCGTCAGCCAAACCAACAGCATGGGAAGAACAATGACCACACTTCATCCTATATAGACTATGGTAGCCTTATAGGTTGTATATCTGAGAAAGAGCCTTCTGTCAATGTTATCAATATCCAAGGACCAAACAATGAGTGTGCAGTCACCACTCGAAGAGCGCAATTTAACATCGCAGGCCCACCCATTCCACCAGCACCATCAGCTCCATCAAAAAGCCAGTACAATATCTTGGAACACCTTGGGAACATGCCAGCCCAAATCTCCATTTTAGACCTTCTTCGCACTAGTCCTGTGTACAAGAACATCCTTGACAGTGCTCTCATAGAATCTCGTGTCCCTTCTGATATCAATGCTACTAATTTTTGTAATCTTGTTGGACACCTCTCATCCTCATGTGCCCTATCGTTCAAACCCACTGACATACTCGTGGTCGAGCCAGATCACACCCTTCCGTTTCGCATAGCCATCATGGTATCCAACTTTGCTGTGAAAAGAGTAATGATAGATAATGGATCAGCCTTGAATATTTGCACCCTAAAATTCATAAAACAAGTTGGGTATACTGAGGCAGATATCATCAGTGAGGTTATCACCATCAAAGCTTATGACAACTTGGAAAGAACCACAGAAGGAACTATTTTGCTGCCAATCAAGATTGGGCCAGTCATCCAAGAGACACTCTGCCATGTTATTGATCTAAACCTACCATTTAACATCCTCCTTGGTCGCCCATGGATTCATGCCATGAAAGCCATTCCATCCACTTACCATTAGTGTGTCAAATTTCTGCATCAAGGCACTGAGGTAACCATCCATGCCGATCCAGAACCCTTTGCTTACTGCAATGCGGTTGAAGCTTCATATACAAACCATTGCCCTGGAATTGATATCGGCACATCCATCACTAGCTCATCCCACACTTATAATGACCCAAAAACCATCCTCGCCTCTACCCTGTCTACCGTGAAGATCAATAACAAAGGTTGTGGAGAGTATAGTCTGTCAGATGCATTTGCTGTCAGGGCACTCCCACTTGATCCACATGCCCATGGATGATCGACATATCACAAAGCTAAGGAGGTTCCACCTCCTCGATACAAACAGTTTGGCCCAACAACCTTTGTATCCTCAAAAATCCCTCTTCATGAGGAGCTCACTCCAGATATCAACAAATGGTTACATAAGGATGCACCTCAAAGAAATCAAGCACGCCTTGATCACTTCAACCAAAATTATCCCCAAGAACATAAGCTCATCACTGACAAATGGAACTATCAAGGTGGTGGTCTAGGACCAGAAGAAAGAGGCATGCAGTGCCCCATCGACGCACACAAGTGGGAATCGAAGTCAGGTCTTGGCTTTGGCATACCCACAACTGGGGGCACCAATGAGAACGGTCACACTTTTTTAAACATTCACCGCAACCTTGTCGAAATCGAAGACATTCCTGAGGAAGTTGAAAAGAGAGCCTACGACGATATCCTAGACCAAATCTCCCTCGGAGACTCTGTTCTCCAAGAACTATCCATCCACCTCATTGACCTACAACTCACCCATCCACAACTCATAGATTGGGACCAACCAAGGGTCATACACATCGATGAGTTCACATCAGAGGAGGCACTTCTAAGATTCATGGGAGATGAAACTCCTCACAAGAAAATAAAGCTAGATTCTGCCTATATCTACAAGCTAGATCCCAAGGGGTATTTTGGAGAAATCCCCAACCTAGTTCCGATACACCCAAAATTGGAACTAAGGTGAATCTGAGACTAGCTAAGGCAACGAAGAGAACCCCTCAGCAAGAAAATCCAGAGCCACAAGAAGAACATGAGGATTTAGCATTGCCTCCTCAAGATAATCGACCAGAGGTGTCTTCTATTCTAATTGAGGATACTCGAGAAGTCAACATTGGTTCTTCAGAGATCCCCAGACTTGTTCACATTGCTGCATCCCTATCACAAGACCAAGCTGACCTCCTCTTTGAGGTCTTAAGAGAGAACATTAGCCAATTTGCATGGTCATATCAAGACATGCCAGGACTTGATCCAAAGCTTGTAGTTCATCATCTTGCAGTTGATCCAAAGATCAAGCCCGTCAGACAAAAGCTTAGAAAAATGCACCCCAAGGTGGCATTATTGGTCAAAGCTGAATTAGAAAGAATGTTAGCTGCTAAGGTTATCCGACCTATCGATTACTCAGAGTGGATCTCCAACATGGTCCCTATCACTAAACCTTCTGGTGACATCAGAATCTGCACTGATTTTAGAGATCTTAACAAAGCTTGTCCAAAAGATGATTTTCCCTTGCCCAACATAGATATGATTGTAGATCTTACAGCTGGACATGAAATTTTGTCCCTCATGGATGGATTTTCTGGGTATAATCAAATCAAGATTGCAGAAGAGGATCAACATAAGACAACATTCACTACCCCTTGGGGAACCTTTTGCTACAACATGATGCCTTTTGGCCTAAAGAATGCTGGGGCTACCTATCAAAGAGCTATGACAGCCATTTTTCATGATCTCATCCATAGCATTTTGGAGGATTATGTGGATGATATCTTCGTCAAGTCTCATACCTTCATGGATCATCTTGCTGACTTGGAGAAAGTCTTTGATACGTTAGCCAAATATCATCTCATGCTGAATCCCAAGAAATGTGTCTTTGGGGTCACATCTGGCAAGCTTCTAGGCTTCATAGTTTCTAAATGAGGTATAGAGATCGACCCCAAGAAGGTCAAGGCTATCTTAGACATGCCTCCTCCCCAGACACTGCGACAACTTCGCTCTCTTCAAGGAAAGCTCCAATCTGTTCGGCGCTTCATCTCCCAGCTTGCAAATAAGTGTACACCATTTTCACAATTACTAAAGAAGGATGAGAACTTCAAGTGGGATCCTTTATGTCAGCATAGCTTCGACCATCTCAAGCAGTATCTCATCAATCCCCCTATCTTGGTTCCACCAATTCTTGGTCGTCCCCTAATTTTGTACATATCAGCAACACCTACTGCTCTAGGGGCACTTCTAGCATAGCTTGATGACTACAACAGAGAAAGAGCCATCTACTACATCAGTAGAACCCTAGTTGGTTATGAACTCAATTACACTCCTATGGAAAAAGCTTGTTTGGCAGTTGTTTTCTCAACTCAAAAGCTTCGCCATTACATGCTAAGTCATACCATCCAACTAGTCTCCAAGATTGACCCTCTCAAGTATATGCTCTCCAGAACAGCACTTACAGGCCGTTTGGCCAAATGGGTTATGCTCCTTAGCGAATTTGACATCCAGTATGTGGATAGAAAGGCAATCAAAGGGAAAGCTATAGCAGATCACCTAGTTGATGCACCTCTAATAGATGCTTATCCATTGATCACAGAATTTCCAGATGAGCATATCTGTCTAATTGAAGAACAACCCCCATGGAAACTTTATTTTGATGGCTCATACACATCTCATGGATCAGGGGCAGGAATATTTTTGGTCACACGTCAAGGAGATTAAATTCCAAAAGCCTTCAAGCTACAATTCCCTAGCACCAATAATATAGCTGAATATGAGGCCCTCATAGCAGGATTAAATATAGCTATAGAATGGAACATTGTTGAGCTACAAATCTTTGGCGATTCTCAGCTCATCATCAAGCAAGCCCTAAATGAATATCAAACCAAAGATGAAAAGCTATTACCCTACAAAGAGCTAGTTGATCAGCTAACCCAACATTTTACAAAGCTTCAGTTTACACAAGTGCCTCGAATACAGAACAAAGCAGCAGATGCTATGGCTACTATAGGCTCGCTCTTGGAAATTCCCCAAGCAGCTACACAGTATGAGTTTTTAGTGGAGCAACTCCTCACACCCGCCTATGCGAATGAGGATTCAAACCGTGTTTGTATCTTGGTTGGTCCCCAATCCCCTTCGTACCATGAGATTCATGCTTACCTTAACGATGGTATCATATCCCCTCACCTCACACGTACCCAACGCCAGAACCTCATCCAAAAATCATCCCGCTATGTTATCATAGCCAATACCCTATATCATCGAGGTTATCATGATACTCTCTCTCGATGTTTAGACCAAAATGAGGCCGCGATGGTGTTAAAGGAAGTACACTCTGGACTTTGCGGTGCCCACACGAGTGGTATTGTCCTAGCGCGAAAAATCCTTAGAGTAGGCTACTATTGGCCTACCATTGAAGAAGACTCCTGTGACTTTGTCAAAAAGTGTCTCCCATGTCAGCAACATGCAAATCTTGTGCACGCTCCAGCACAGGATCTACAACCTATTACACCACCTTGGCCTTTCGCTTGTTGGGGCCTTGATCTAGTTGGAACTATCACACCCCTCTCATCTGATGGACATAAATGGATAATAACAGCTACAGACTATTTCACTAAATGGGTGGAAGCAGTCCCCCTAGTCTCAGCTACAGGAGTTCAGGTCTCAAAGTTCATCTTGTACCACATTGTTTGCCGCTTCGGCATCCCATCCACCATCTTCACCGACCACGGAGGTAACTTTGAAAATCTCAACATGGAAGAATTATGCACTTCCCTTCGCATCCATCACCGCTTTTCTAGCCCATATTTCCCACAAGGTAACGGCCAGGCAGAGGCAACTAACAAAACCCTCCTCAAAATTCTAAAGAAAGTTGTCAATGATTCCGGTCGTGATTGGCACCTACAAATAAATCCAGCCCTATGGGCCTATAGAACTTCCTTCCATACATCCATAGGCACAACTCCATACTCCCTAGTCTATGGTGCCGAAGTGATACTACCTATAGAGGTTGAACTTCCCTCCTTGCGCATATCTTTGCAAGGGAAAATATCAGATGAAGAATATAGAGTAGCTCGGCTCACCCAGCTAGATCTCTTAGACGAGAAGCGACAACAAGCCTATGATCATCTCATAGTCTATCAAACTCGTCTCAAAAGGAATTTCAACAAGAAGGTGCTTCCACGACACTTTCAGCCAGGTGACATGGTCCTTAAAGAAAACATGAAAGTCCAAGCAGATCGAGAAAAGAAAGGCAAGTTTGAACCTACATGGCTTGGTCCTTATGTTGTCACTGCTTCCTTTGGCTCCGGAGCCTATCAGCTATCTACACCGGAAGGAGAACTCTTGAATGATCCTACTAACATCATTCATCTCAAGAAGTTCTATGCTTGAAGATCCTTGGTATACCTAGCTTTTGAAAAATACAAAAAAAAAAAAAAAAAAAATAGTAAAGAGAAATAAGCGTCCACTGGTGAAAACTTGGCAATTCAAGCGCCTTGGATAGGTACCTTGGTGAAAACCTGGTAATTCAGGCACCTTGTGTACTAAAGACTAATCCATTATCTATCACTATCCTATTCCTCATCCATTCACCCACCATCCCATTAGACATGCTTGTTCCCTTGGTGTTCCAACCAAATATCTAAAATCTGATGAAGCTTGTAAATACCTCCTGTACAGCTTGTAAAATCTTGTACCAAAGCTTGTATTATACCTTGTAAATCTTGTACCATACCTTGTATATCCAAATCTTGTCCAAAGCTTGTACCATACTCCAAATTGTAGATAATCTTGTATCCTAGCTTGTATCCTATCACATGCACCCAAAGAATTCCATTTTCCTTAAGCTTTTCACAAACCATCTACCTATCCACCTATCAACTGTTATAGACATCCCATCCTTCACAAACATTTCCATCTCACAAAAAACCAAAACATGAACAAACTTGTACATTTGTAACATATCTTGGTCGATCAACCTGTACATCCTCTTTAACTTAGTACCATTGTATCTATCCAGCTTTCATGTCATTTCATCCTTGATCAGCATTTTGTACACACTGCACAACTTGTTTAGCTATTTCAATGCATACTTTAGCTAGATCTCCTATCACCAAAGTGTTATCCTTCTTAGTTCAGCTTGCCAGACGCACCACTCATCTCAATCCACCAACTTAGGTGCTCTTCGATAGGTCCTTGTAGGATATAGCTTTCCTCAAGTCTAATCTTGGTCCGTTAGTACCTCGTCCTACCCATCTTGTTGGCAAATGGCTCTCTTTTGGATTTTCACTTTCTTTTGATTTGGAATCTCCCCTTTTGGGTCTTGAAGTATCTTTTCCAAGCAATCTCCTTGTTCCCTCCTCAAGGTTGCCACGATCTTCCATATCATGGTATGCTGCGAATGGGGCAATTAGAGCGTAAGGTCTTGATCAAGTCTTTCTTTTGTTTTTCTTTTCTGCTTGTGGGTTACCCAGTGTCGTTTCCACGCTGCTTCCTCTAGGATTCATGTGTGATGCTGGGGCAATCCTTGCATGTTTGTTTTGAGTTAGTTTGTCAATCCTTTGGATGGTTGGTGAAAAGGCCTTGATGTTCTTGGTAACCTTGGCAATTAACCAACAGTCCTATAGCAAATCTAGTGCTCAACTACATGGTGGTACTTCTCTTTGAAGTATCCCCCCGCTCAAAAAGCTTCAATGGTTTTCCTTCATCTCCATTATCCCCCATCCATATCCAGCATCCATCTCTCCTACCCCAACTTATGCATCAGTATCTCTTTGAATCACTCATCACTCTTAGCTTTAGGGATCCACAATCCTAGTCTTAGGGATCCACCAAGCCTCATCTTTTGAGATCCACAATCCTAGTCCTAGGGATCTCTGAAACCCATCTTCCACTAATCTAACTCTTTGAAATCCTGTTGCATCAGCTTTATAATCCCCTCATCCATCTCCCTATCCTGGATTCCTTTTTATAGCGCTCCGCTCCTTCATCCTCCACCTTCCCTAAAGTCTTAAGCTTGCTTCCTCTTGTGCATTTGATTCTCCTTTATCATTCTCCCATAGTGAGAGTTTGAGCTAATTTAACCCCTTCTCTTAGCCCATCTGAGTTTCCTTGCTCATTTGAGATTCTTATACTTTTCAAGAAGCCATCGAGCCTCGCTTTCTCTCCCCGCTGCCTTCTTGAGGGGGCAACTCGCAGTCCATTCTCTCCTCTTCTGCTCTAGCCTTGGGCATCTTATTTTCTTATCTTTGATGCCATGCCACTTGCGGCATCACATCAAAGAGGGGCAAAATGTAGACACCTAAAAACCTTTAGAAAATAAAGTATTTTTATTTTTTGAAAAAGTCCTGATGACATCATCATTTATTAATTAATTAATTTTTATGCCATTAAATCCCTTTATCTTAATTAAAAATATTTAATTAAGGAATCCCTCCCAAAAATGTTTAAATCTTATTTAAACATTATTTCCTTATTTATTAATTATTTAATTAATAAATTGACCAAAAATCCTAAAATAAATAAAAAATTTATTTTTTGCCCAAAACTTGGCCAATTTCCTTATGACCAATAACCTCTTCCAAAATCTTCTAATCCTTCTTTAATTTCGATTAAAGGCTAATCCCATCATTTCCTACCCCTAATCCCAACTCAAAATATTTAATTAAGATTAAATATTAATCCTCATGTTTATTAAAAAAGTTTTAATAAATATCTCCTCAACCCAAACCCTTGAAATAAATAAAACTTTATTTATTTCCTAAAAATCTAATTTATCCTCATCCTAAGAAGTTCTAGACTCTTCTAGAAAGTCTTCATCCTCATCCTAGGAAATTCTAGACTATTCTAGAAAGTCTTTATCCTCATCCAAAGTCTAGACTCTTTTAGAAGATTTCTTTAAACCTAATCCTAATCCCCTCCTAACCTTGTCACATTCCCTAAACATGGGTTAAAACTTACTAACCCAAGCCAAAGTTAACAAATATCTCCTCCTTCACCCACCCTCATTAAATGCCATCCACTTACCTATCCCTAAGCTAATCCTAAACCATCCTAATCCATCCTCTAATCATTTGCAAAAGCCTAAACAAGCTTAAACCCTTCCTAATCAAGTCCAAGTTGAAATTTCTCTCATCACCCTCAAAATATCTCAACCATAAAACTTTATGAAGTCCACTAGGTCATAAATGACTCTTACAAGCCCTTTTATTGCTCTTACAAGTCATTATGAGGGTCTTTATGAAGATTTTATCCCTTGAGCCTCTTTTGTTGACTCATCCTTCCCCTTTCCTCCATCCTCTCACCATGTGACATGTGTCACTCCTTGATTGGCTATAAGGAAGCACAATCCATGTGCTCTCCTCTCATGCAATCTGAGCCCTCCATAAGCTTTTTCCCATCCTTGCATCTTAGCCCTCAATCCCTCAAGCCTATAAATTGTTTATCTTTTACTTTGATTATAGATTATTGTTTTTAATTTTTTTTATTTTTAATATTAAAATAATATTTTTAAATATTTATAATTAAATTATTAACTATTATTAATAATTATATTTTAATGTTCAAATATTAATATTAGAATTTTTATATATAATGGAAAACCCAGCTCAAATAATAGAAGTTTTTGTGCAATAATTTAAAGACATTTTCAACAATTATGAATACAATAATCTTTCAGCTCAAAATTTAATGAAAAGTTCCATACCTAAATTAATTACAAAACAAGATAATAAATCTCTTAACCAAAATTCTCATTAGAAGAAATAAAAGCAACCCTCTTTAATCTTAACCTAGATAAATCTCTAGGTCTGGATGGATTCAAGCCTTCTTCTTCCAGAAATGTTGGGATATGTTAGGTTACAATTTATGGGAAGCAATTGAGGCTACTAGAAACTCAAAATTTCTACTTACAGAAATCAATAATACCTTTCTAGCATTAATTCCTAAGAAATCTAACCATGAGGAGCTTGGGATTTTCATCCTATTGTGTCATGTAATATCATTTATAAAATACTAACTAAAGTTTTAATTAAAAAAATAAAAAAAGTACTTCCTCAAATCATCTTTGAAGAAAAAACAAGTTTCATAGCTAATAGATCAATTCTCGATGGAATTATTATAATTCAAGAAATCATCCACTCAACACAAATCAACAAGGAACCTAGTATGCAAATGAAACTAGATACACAAAAACCATATGATAAAGTAGACTAGAGATTATTATGCAAGATAATGGAAGACTTTGGATCATTCACTCATCAATGGATAAATCTTATTTTCAATTGTATCTCCCACCCAAAAATCACTACTCATTAATGGAACACCAGAAGGATTCTTCAATATATCATGAGAGATAAGACAGGGAGATCTTTTATCACCTTTCCTATTCATCATTATGGCAAAGGCTTTTAATAGAGCTATAAAGAAGGCTCAAGTAGAACATAAAATCAAAGGTGTTTTAGCAATAGAAGGTGTGCCTAAAGTAACACACCAACAATTTGTAGATGATACCATTCTCCCAAGAGATAGCATAATGAAAGAGGCACAAAACTTCAAACAAAAAATCAAATCATACATGGAAGCCTTGGGGAAAAAAGAAAACGCTAAAAAGTTAGAGATTTTCTTTTTAAACACTCATCAAGACATGGAAAGAAGCATCTGCAACTTAATGAGATATAGACAAGGTAATTTCTCATGCAAATATCTACGTATCCAGCTAGAAAAAGGAGAAAGAGATAATGAATTTTGGAAGAAAATCTCTAGAAAAAATAGATTAAAAAATAGAAAGCTGGAAAGGTAAATGGCTTACAAAGGTTGGCCAAGCAAGTATGATAAAATCAGTACTATCTACCATTCCAACCTATCAAATATCATGTTTACCACTCCTAAAAAGCATTATAAGAAATCTAGACAACAAATTAAGGATTTTCTTTTGGAAAGGAACAAAAGATAAGAAAAAACAAGCTATGATTAAATGGGAAAAAATTGCAAACCAAAAGAGTTTGGTGGATTAGGAATTAAGAATCTAAATTGGAAAAATGAAGCATTAGGAACCAAATTAGTTTGAAGAATTTATAATGAACATAAAAAATAAATCGGCTAAAATTCTATATCATAAATATCTAAATATATATAATCCCTTCTCTTTATTTTGAAACCAAAACCCACATAAAGGTTAGAAACATGGAACTTTTTGATGCAATGTTGACCCTTAATCAATAACAGTTTAACATGGGATATGGGACTAGGCACAAAAACATTATTTTGGGAAGATTCATGAGATGGCCTCCCATTTTCGGATAGTTATAACCTACCCAATAATATCAAAACTACTCTAACAAATACTTGGGGGAGATATGCACATGACTATAAACAAGTAATAACTCATAAGCATATTGGAGGATGGAAGTGAAGATCTATAGAGGAGACAAATTTGATAGAGCAAGAAAAACAAATCTTCGAGAATTTCTAAATCAAAGACAAGCCAATCATAAAGAAAGGAGTGATAGATTGAGATGGGGGGCTTGCAAAAGTGGGTTGTATAGTGCTAAAAGGGCTAAAAATTGATTATAAACTCACAAAGATGGGAAAAGATCGATATCCCCCTAAATCTATGTTGGGATTCAACATGCTTACCCAAAGTGAGAATATTTTGTTGAGTTGCATTGCAAAATAGAATCCTTACAACTGAAAAATTTATTAAGATGAGATTTGAGGGGCCTTCTAGATGTCCATTTTGCAAAAATGATTCAGAGACGATGGATCATCTGTTGTTCCAATGTTTATTTACCACTCAATGTTTGAATTGACTATGCCAAAAACTCAATTGGTCAACAATCCTACATAAAAATAGTTTGACTCATTTAAAAAGATAGCCTAGAAATGGTAAATCTAATAGTTATAACAACCTATGTAAATTCTCCCATTCTCTTATTTTATGGGAAATTTGGAAGGAAAGAAACATGAGAATATTTGCTAATGAAAAAATGACAATAACCTCCTTTCTAAGCAAAGTGGAAGCCAACATAGTAGAATTAATTTTAATAATAATTTAAGGATTATGCTTATTGAAGAAGGAACCTTCTATATTGGGATGCAAATATGCGCAAAAATTAGAATAATCTTATTAATCCCCGGATGACATATCTAAAAGATAATAAAAAAGTAAGAGAAGAGTGTAAATGAGAACCTCCCCTAGATCAGGATGGACAAAATTAAATTTTGATGGAGCATCTTGAAGCAATCTAGGAGAGATAGGAATAGGATGTATCATTCATTTGGAAGATGGATCTTGGAAGGTAAAAAGAGCCAATTATTTAGGGGTGTCTACGAATAGCTTAGCAGGATTAGATGCATTGATTGAAGGTCTTTATATTAGTTTGGATTTAGGTACAAAAAGACTAATAATAGGAGGAGATTCACATGTAATATTAAATACAATTAGAAAGAGAAGTACATATAATTGGAAAATCAATTCCAAACTTTAAATAATAGACAATTTTGAGGAAATTAGAGTTCAACATATATTTCAAGAAAGAAACAAAGAATAAAATAGACTATAAAATCAAGGGGTTGACATCAAAAACTTTTTTATTTGGAATGATCTAGTTATCCATGTTTAGCTAAAGCTTAATACATCTACCAACTCTAGAATTCTTGTACTCTAGATAGATAGATCTCATATATGTTTCAATGTCTTTACTTTAATTTTTAGAATTAAATTTGAATTTTATAAGGAAAGAAGTTCTAACACAATTAAAAATACAAATATGCCAAATATTCTAAGGTCATAATCTGAAATCACTAATAAATATCTTAATAAGGCATTTCAAATTTCATTCTTAAAAACTAAGCTAAAGAAACCAAAATGAGTTTGCTATTAAAAATTATTACACATTATCATATTATAATTAGGGTAGATTAATTTATTTAATGAAATTATTAAAATAAGGATTAAGAACCCATAATTATAGAATTTTAGAGACTAACTTTTTATGTGAGCTTGAAGTGTAAATGAAGTTGCAGGGTTATCATGGGATAATGTAAAACAACCACGTAAAGAAGACAATTTAAACAAGTTAAAAACTCCAAATAAGAAGCATCGACATTAAAATAATGCAATTAAGAGGCAATTAATCTCCTTTAAATCCACACAAGAGAAACACCAATTATATGATATTAAATTATGTAATAGGAAAGGATTTTCTATCCTAGATCCTAATATTAAGGGGTGATTATATATTTTATAAAGCTTTATAAAGATACTTTTAAATTAATTTAAATGTAACAAAGGGTATGCCCCCTCAAAGATCTTTGTTAATTCACAAAGGTGAATGCATTTGCGTGAAATTAGGACATAAATATCTTGGTTGCACTAGGGCTTTTTTCCTCATTCTTTTCCCTCGAGTGCCTACACTTTGAATAGGGATAGTTTGTAAAATATTTTGAATATAATACAATCACTTAAACTTGTAGGTTACTGTCAAATCAACGTTGCAAAAATGTAAACATGAAACATAGTAGATTTAATAACACATTTGACACAATGATTTAACATGGAAACCAAATTTGGGAAAAACTACCAGTAACATGCTACTCATTCTCACTCTTTTGAAGTGATGTTATATGAAAGGCCAACCCTATTAAAGGTTATAATGCACATTGTTAAATGTGACTTGGTTAAAGGATTTCAATCATCTTGTTAGGAGTGAGCCTTGTTATAGGACTTTAGATCATTCAATTGGAATGTCACCAGTTAAAGGATTTACAAATGATTGTTAAGTCAACCTTAATCCAAAGGGTTTACCCTAGACTGGTACAATGATTAGAAAGTAACAATAAGGCTTGATCTGATAACAACTTACAACACACTTGCAGATTATAGATCTTTTTTTTTAGTCCTCCATTCTACTTGGCTTTCACACACTTCAACTTTGATAGCTTGCTCACCCTTCAAGCATCTGTACCCTTAAGCCTTCTTGCTTTGCTTGCCAATGCAATCTCTTCTCTTAGGCCACTGAATGAAGCAATACCCTAGACTCCTTGTCTTCCTTAGGTTCTTGTACATAAAAACCTTTGCTTCAAACCAACCATCTCTATAAATAGAGAATTAAGTTCTTTTGTCATTCATCCTCCATTGTCCATTTTAATGTTAGGATAGATTAGGTAGGATTCAATGAATCTACCCATTATTTCATTTCATTCCCTTCTAGAAACTTCTCCTTCAATTCTCTTTGAATTTGCCTCAAAATGATTCACCATGAATTTAGTATCACCAACTCATCAAGCTTATCTTCCACATGGTTCACACTATTCAAGAAATCAAACTTGTTGGCTCAAATTCATCGAATTCTTGATTTTTTTCATAATGCTAACACTTGACATTAATTAACTTCGTGTGCTCGGCACATACTACATTGCTCAACATCCACTATCAAAAAACTCAACATGAACTAAAGTTTACTGGTGCTTGGCATTAACTAAACTTTACTTGACTTATATTGTATCACTCATCTTACACTGGAAGTGACTTTTCTCGACTCCAATTGATTTTCTATTTGACTTATACTAACTTTACTCGACACCTACTGTGCATAATGTTAAGGTTGGCAAACATACTTCGTTTAACTTGTTCTTCTAAACTTAATCAATGTATCCATCCTTTGCAACCTTAACTAGAATACCAATGCATTATAATACCACTGTCTTAACTTATCCTTATTCTCCTTTTCCATATCATAACTCAACCTTTCCTCTAGGTTCTATTGTTACCTCATTTGATCAAATCCTCTTCATCAATCAAACGAATGATAGTACTTAAATCATATACACAATTGTCTCACCATCAAGTAGTAGGTTTAACATCAATGAAAAAATAATGATTGAAACACACATTCATACTTGTATCAATCTATTTTCAACAATCTCCCACTTTGGCATTTATGGAAAACCAAACCGACCAAACTAAATCAATCCAACCAAAAAAGAAAAGAATTTTGTGTATTGAAATCTCTCCCTCTATCAACAACTTTCATCTTCTAAATTAGCTTACAAAATTATGTATTTTGTTCTAATCAGTGGATAATCAATCAACTCATCTTTATGAATCTCTCTGGATTACTTCATATATCACCTTTGACATTAAATCCCTCTTACTAGGTATTCATGTTTCTTCTATGTTTTCTTTCATCTCCCTCTTCAATCAGAATTTCTCCCTCAACAAGATTAGGTAGATCAATATTTTTCCCTCATTTCTCCCTCTTTGACAATAATGCTAAAGACTTGTCATCTTAATATGCACATATGAATATTTTTTGTTTCTCCCTAGGTCACTTAGCTTGTGACTGATTTGAAACTCAACTCTTTGATTACTTTAGGTAGCTCCTAAAGTAAGATCCATTGCATCAATGTATAACATATCTCAATCAACTTTTTTGATGCAGGGCACTACTCGTGCTTCTTAGATAGCCTTTTATAGGGGTATCACCCCTAGTTTACCTCTGAGATACTCATGAGCATCCTTAGGTAATGCTTTTGTGAAGATATCAACTATTTGTTCTTTTGTGTTAACATATTCCATCTTCACCTCTTTATCTTGAACTAATTCTCTCAAGTAATGATACTTGATTATAATGTGCTTAGTCTTTGTACACATCGTATGATTCTTTGATATATTTAGAGCACTTTTATTATCACAACAAAGTATCACAAGTTTAGTGATTTCTTCCTTCATACCTTTGAGTAGTCATTTGATCCATACAATGTTTGTACAATTTACTACAACAACAACATATTCATCTTTAACAATAGATTGAGAGATGTAGTTTTGTTTCTTGCTATTCCATCTAACCAGCCTTTTGCCTAAGAAAAATGCTTCTACACTGGTGTTGATTTTGTCATCAATATTTCTAGCCCAATCAACTTCAGTGTAGGCTCTCAATTCAAATTTTTCATTTTTCTTATAGTATAGACCATAGTCTTCTATTCCTTTTAGATATCTCATTATTCTCTTAACTACCATCAAATGATTCTTCCTGGGATTAGCAGAGAATCTTGCAACTATCCCAATAGATAATACAATATCAGGTTAGTTGTGTACTACATATTATAATTTGCCAATCATAGACCTGAATATTGTTTGATTCACCTCAATTGAATCATTATTCTTTGACAATTTATGTCTTGTTACCATAGGTGTGCTTATTGGCTTGGAATCCTCCAATCCAAAAAATTTCAATATTTTCTTAACACACTTTGACTGAGTGATGTATATACCATATTTCATTTGATGTACTTGTCAACCCACAAAGAACTTGATCTCTCCAAACATAGACATCTCAAATTCTTTCTTCATTTCATTTCCAAAACCCTTACATAAAATATCATAACCTCCAAATATGATATCATCAACCAAAATTTTAGATGGTAAAATACCTTTGGCTTTCTTTATCTTCAAGTATAGACTGCTTTTATCATCATTCCTCTCAAATCTAATCTTCACAAGATAATTATGAAGCCTTTCACACCATGCTCTTGGTGCTTGCTTCAAACCATATGAAGCTTTGTGTAATCTACATTCCATGTTTTTGTTGTTAGCATCAAAAAATCCTTCTAGCTATTCTATATAAACCTCTTCCTCTAATATAACATTCAGAAATATAGACTTAAAATCTATTTGATAAACTTTGAAACCATTGTATGTAGAGTAAGCAAGCAGAGTTCTTACTCCTTCTAGTCTTGCAACATGAGCAAATGTTTCTCCATAGTCAATCCCTTCTTGTGCATATCCTTTACAAACTAATCTTGCCTTGTTCCTTGTAACTTCACCATTTTCATCTAACTTGTTTCTGTATACCCACTTGGTACTAATCACATTTTTGTTTTCTTGCCTAGGGACTAAAGTCGATGTCTTATTTTACTCAATTTGTTCGATCTCTTCTTCCATGGCTTTACTCCAGTCCACATCCTCTAAGGCATCTTTCACTATTTTAGGTGCTTGCATGCTCAAAAAACATGTATTATATCTCAACTGGTTCCATGTCATTGGTCTAGCATCTTTATTTCCAATGATCTATGTAGCAGGGTGATGTCTCTTGACATACTTAGACAATCTTGGTTCTGCTCTAGTTTCTTCACTTGGTCTTTCAACTTTTGAATCATTTTGTACATATTTTTTAGGTAGTTCAACATCTCTTTCATGTACACTAATCTTAGAATTAGAATGTGCCTCAACTTTATTATGTAACTTAACACCTAAATGTAGCTCAGTTCCTAAATGCAACTCAACATTCATAGTATGTGACTCGGCAATCACTAAAACTTGCTATTGGTTTGTAACTTGGTTTACAACATCTTCATCAATAGGCATACCTTCATAAGAGTATAAAAATTATTTTTATTCTTCTAGTTCCTTCATAGGTTTAGCCTCATATACTTCTTATATTCATTAAATTTCACATTTGCACTTTCCACAAATTTGTTAGTGTTAGTATTTAAACAATTATAAGATTTACTTCTTGTAGAATAACCAAGGAATATACCTTCTTCACTTTTTGCATCTAATTTACTATTCCTAAAATATTTGAGAATACAACACTTGCTTTCAAATACCTTAAAATATTTTACATTGGGTGAGTATCCATACCATAGTTCAAAAGGTGTTGAATGAGTACATTTCTTGACTTGTACATGGTTCAAGGTATAGAAAATTGTACTTAAAACTTCTCTCTAGTATTTCAAAACAACAGTTTTCTCCATCATGAGTGTCCTAGCACAGTCCATTATAGATCTATTCCTTCTTTCAACAATTCCATTTTGTAGAGGGGTCGTAGGAGCAAGTGTTTATCTTTTGATTCTTCTATCATTACAAAACATCTCAAACTCATTTGATGTAAATTCTCCTCCTCTATTAGATCTCAAACATTTTAGACTTTTACATGTTTCCTTCTCAACTCTTGCTAAGTACCATTTAAACATTTGGAAAGCATCAGATTTCTATTTCAAAAACATAACTATCATCATTCTAGAATAATCATCAACAAGTAGCATAATGTACTTATCTCCTTTGTATCTTTGCACTTTAATTGATCCACACAAGTTAGTATGAACAATCTCTAATATTTCTTTAGAGGTATGAGTCTTACTTTTAAAACTTGACTTTGTCATTTTGCTTAACTGGCATTGTTTGAAAATTAAATTGTCAGGTTTCTTCAACTTAGGCAAACCTCTGACTCTTCTCATGTTATTGATACTAACCAAGTTATCAAAATTAATATGAAATAACCTCTTGTGCCATAGCCACACATCATCAAATTCTACATTTAAACAAGTAGCATCCTCTTTATCAAGGTGCAATAGATTACCTCTAGTTTGATCACCTTTTCTAAT
This sequence comes from Cupressus sempervirens, assembly GCA_028749045.1. Classification (NCBI taxonomy): domain Eukaryota; kingdom Viridiplantae; phylum Streptophyta; class Pinopsida; order Cupressales; family Cupressaceae; genus Cupressus; species Cupressus sempervirens. Next base: position 179,082,790 of record CM053790.1, on the reverse strand, counting down.
TAATTTTCCATCAGTATCAAATGTCTTAGCAATCTTGTTTTCAAACTTAACCTTAAAACTTGAATTATTTATTTGTGACACACTCAACAAATTATAGTCAATTCCTTCAACATAATAAGCATTGTCATGTAAAATCTTTTCTACGAGTTTGATAGAACTTTTTCCTATTATTAGACATGGTACATAATTACCAAACCTTACATTATTTCCATCATTATAATTCAAGGTATTGAACTTACTTTTACCTCTAGTCATGTGATGTGAACACCCATTGTCAATGATCCATTTGTCATTCTTGTTCACACAAGACACCAGTGCATTTGCCTCATCCTCATCAGAACCATCCTTCATTGCAACATACACCTCTTCATCATCACGATCGTCAGATCCATCTTTTTTTTCCTCTTCAACAATGTAGCAAGACTTCTTGCCTTTGTCTTTGTAATATTTGTTGTCCTCATCTCTTCTATTTTTGTACTTGTCTACACCTTTGTAATTCTTCTTGTTTGGACATCTAGCAGCAATATGACCATCCTCATTGCAATTGAAACACATGATATGTAACTTAACTTTGAACTTGTCTTTACCTCTTTGAACTCTCCTTACTAGTAGTGCTTCAAGTTGATCTACATCTTCCTCATTTGTATCACTATCACTGGACACATATTTTTCCTTTTCCTTCTTCTTCTCTTTAGGTTCCTTCAATAATAGCTTAGCTTTAAAAGTAGATTTAACATTGTCAAGTTTATAGTTATCAAAATTAGATAGCTCAAAAGTAGTGAGGCTATTTACAAGACTTCAAGATTTAGATCATTCCCTGGTATACATCTTAGTTCTTGTATTGCCAAAAATCTAAAAGCATAAATGGGCAACGGTGTTCTCAAAATTTATTTTAGTACAACCTCATCATCTATTGTACAAGTAGCTCCTCTTTTTGCATTAACAACATCTTTTATAATAGATCAATATTGAGAAATATTCTCGCCTTCTTGCATTCTCATATGATCAAACTTACTCTAAGACTTTCAGATTTGGCTCTCAGAACATTTTTTTTCACCTCCATAGATAGTGTGTAGAGCATCCCACATTTTATTTGCACTTTCACAACCCTTGATATCATCAAACTTAGAATAGCTTAGGGCAGAGGAAATTTCCAACATTGCCTGGTTGTGTTCTTTCTTCTTTTTTAGATCTTCAGTAGTTAGGACTCTAGTAGGATCAACATGCTAAACAACAATGGTAGATTGTGCATGATCACCAAGACCTCCTAGGTGTAGCTTCATCAAGCTTTTCTATGCATGAAATTTATCTCTATTAATCTTGGATACCTATCTTTTTGACATCTTGATCTTTTTGTTTTTAGTACCTTCAAACTAGTCCTCTTAAGCAGAGGGATCTGATACCAATTTTCGAAATTCTTTAGAATAACTAAGAGGGGAGTTGAATTAGTTATCCAAGGTCCAAATGTGCAATTACAATTTTTCACAATTTAGTGAACCCATATCTATAAAATATTTTCATCATGCATGCATTCATTAGATCATACAATCACTTAAACTTGTAGGTTACTATTAAATCAACTTTGTAGGAATATAAACATGAAACATAGTAGATTCAATAACACATTTGACATAATGATTTAACGTGGAAACTCAATTTGGTAAAAATCACCAGTAACATGCTACTCATTCTCTCTCTTCTAAAGTGATGCCCTATGAAAGGCCAACCCTATTAAAGGTTACAATGCACACTGTTAAATGTGACCTAGTTAATGTATTTCAATCACCCTATTAGGAGCAAGCCTTGTTAGAGAACTTTAAATCATTCGCTTGGAATGTCACCTAGTTAAAGGATTTATAAATGACTATTAGGTCAACCTTAATCCAACATATTTACCCTAGACCCATATAATGATTAGAAAGTAATAGTAAGGCTTGATCTAATAACAAATTACAACACACTTGCAGATTATAGATCTCTATTTTCAGTCCTCCATTTTTCTTGGCTTTCACACACTTCAGCTCTGATAAGCCTTCTTTCTTTACTTGCTAATGCAATCTCTTCTCTTAGGTCATTGAATAAACCAATACCCTAGACTCCTTGTCTTCCTTAGGTTCTCACACATTACAACCTTTACTTCTAACCAACCATCTCTATAAATAGAGAATTAAGATCTTTTACCATTCATCCTCCATTTTCCATTTTAGGGTTAGGTTAGATTAGGTAGGATTCACTGAATCTACCCACTATTTCATTTCATTCCTTCTAGAAACTTCTCCTTCAATTCTCTTTGAATTCACCTCAAGATAGTTCACCATGGATTCTGTGCCACCAACTCATCAAGATTATCTTCCACACGGTTCACACAATTCAAGAAATCAAACTTGTCAGCTTAGATTCATTGAATTATTGATCTTTTTCATAATAATGACACTTGGCATTAACTAGCTTCTAGTGCTCAACATCCACTATCAAAACACTCAGCATGAACTAAAGTTTACTTGTGCTTGACATCAACTAAACTTTACTCAGCTTACATTGTATCACTCGACTTACACTAAAATTGACTGTGCTTGGCTCCAACTAATTTTCTTCTTGGCTTATACTAACTTTACTTGGCACCTATTGTGCAGGATGTTAAGCTTGGAAGACATAATTTGTTTAGCTTGTCCTTCTGAACTTAATCAATGTATCCATCCTTTGCAACCTTAACTAGACTATCAATGTATTATAATACCATTGTCTTAACTAATACTTATTCTCCTTTTCTATATCATAACTCAACCTTTCCTCTAGGTGCTATTGTTACATCATTTGATCAAATCCTCTTCATCAATCAAACAAATGATAGTACTTAAATTATATAAGCAATTGTCTTAGTAGCAAGTAGCAGGTTTGACATCAGTGACAAAACAATGATTGAAACACACATTCATACTTGTATCAATTTGTTTTCAATATTTTGGTTGGTTCTTGGTTGTCGTTCTCTCTATTTTTCTTTTTGTTGTAGCCTTTTTATTTTAGGTCTTTCTCTAGTGTTTAAATGTTATATTTGATTATGGAAGAATATTTTTGTATTAATGGTTTTGGGCCCCTTCAAAACCTTTCGTTGTCCTAATAAAAACATTTTATTTTTTATTCATTTGACATTTTTCTTCATCCATATGTTCTTTCGTTTGTCAAGCCTTTCCTCCATTATCATCAATTTAGGCCAATGATATTTTTTCATACCTTGAGTTTTCTTTAGATATCTTATTAACCAAACCATTGTCAAAGCCTCTAAAGGAAATATTCTTATTTTTTCTAATAAGGTATCATAGAAGATATCCATTTTAATTTTGAGGTTGTTGACGATTAAATATTTTTAGATTCTTTCTACTTGATTCCATTTTTTATGTAACATGTTTCAACCCCAAATCTCACATCCATAAAGGATCTTAGGGGTAACCAATAAACTAAAAACTATGATGAGGTGTGAAAAAACTTTTAACTAAGATTTTTATACTTCCAAATTAGTTATGCATTTACTTAAAAGGACCCAATCATAGTCTTAAAATGCCTAGACCAATAATATGTTGAAGAGGGAGAAGGATGACACCCCAAGAGCTCAAAGAATGACACTAACAGGTTGTAAGAGCACCAAAGAAGCCAAATGAGTGCACCAAGAACCAAAATATGTAAATAAAGTCAACAAAGTACTAATAACAAGATGGATTGAAGAGTGAAAATAGAGGCTTTTGAGAGCCAATTAAGAGAAATATGATCAATAGTAGTGTGATGAATGGGCATAGTGAGTGTATGAGATTCTAGAGAGGCAAATGCATGTAAGAATCATCCTATTTAGGGTTCTACTATAGAATCCTTTGTAGGGCCATCATGAAGAGACATTACATTTCTACAGGGTGGTAGATTTGTAACACATAAATGGCTCCTTGCACATCTACATATTCATGGATTTCCATGTGGCATGTGGATGTATCCATGATGCATATGTGTTTATGGCTTCTAGAGCTCAATTAAGTAAGATGTTAATGACTAAGTGACATGGAATAGTGACATGGAAGGTGATGCTTGATTCAAACTAAAGGAGGACAATATGCATGAATGGCGTATACCTTGGGGTGTCAAATTTATGTCATTACATTTTTCCCCCACATTAGTGAGTTTATTGAAGAGAGCATGAAGAGAAAGTAGGAATATATTAACTAACTTACCTACATGGAAGTTTTACCATGAGGTTATCACTAATTAGGAATCTCTTATCTTATATTGAGTTAGTGCATCTATATTATTAGCAAGGTATGTTATGCTTAACCATATGATAGGATGGATTTATGAGTGTTGATAAGTGGATTAGCCCCCATAAAAATAAATTAAATATTGACCCTTTCAAAGGATATGACATATTGGCCTCTACAAAGGTAGCAATAAATTGGCCCTTGTGAAGTTAATGATAGCTTGGCCCTTGCAAAGGTAGTGACAAATTGGCTCCTACAAAGGCTAAATGGTGGTTTGGCTCCTACTTAGGGAAGTTGATCTTAAATAATTTGATTAAAAAGACTTATTGTATAGAGATGTCATTAGTAAACACAAATAAGTAAACATTATCCATTATTAAGATACATCATGTTTCTCATAAAGGAGCATGATATATTGAAGAATGGCAAACAAGGTGTGATGGCAATACCACATCCTACACAAGAGATATTAGGGGGTTCAATTGGATTAGCATCAAAACCTAAAAGTAAGGACAAAAATTCACTCTCAGGGGATTTATCATCACTTCCATCCATATTATGGATCTAAAAAATACATATGAAAACAAAAAATTAAATTTTGGGTCAACATGAAATCAGTGTGTAAATGTTCCAAGTACTTTGCATCATCCCCAAATTTTAAAATTAATATTTACAACATATAGAAGAAGTAGAAAAAAATAGAAAAAAGGTAATGACAAAAAACCTATTCTTTCAAAGTACCTATAGAGTAAAAGGTTTTTCCAAGAGGAAACAATAATGAAATACTCACATTCACAAGAGAAGCACATATGTTCTTAATCTAAAGATGGATGAGAGGTTCCAACCTTCATAAATCGTCCAATAGAAGATCTTAGTCCTCCCAATATTTGATCATATTGTAGGAAAGTTGAAACTATAGTGGGATGGCTGCCAAGGCATTCCAAAACACCTTTCTTGGAGCCAGGGCCATTGAAGAGGCATTAGGTATGTTCTCATCAAGAAGCTAAACTATAGTGAGTGAGAGGGATATCATTAAGATTTCTATTAGTGTTGAAATATCATCCAAGGAGTCAAATATGCATGTTTTGGTGTTTGATAGAGACTCCAATGGGACAAAAAATGAAGAAGCTACTATGAAGGGGCATACATAAACTTAGGAGAAGGTGGATCTTGCTCCATAGTAAGAGCTACAACTAAAAGGATCTCCTCAAATGTAGGTTTACGATGACTAGCTTATGGAATTGAACCTTGTTATTGATATTACATTTAAAAGAGGGAGGAGTTGACCTGCTACTTTTTATGGTTGTTATCAAAGCATAAGTTTGGTCTACATGGTGAAAATGGTATTGTGTTATATAAGGATCGATGGGCATGATTGTGCTTAGAGTGGCTTGGTTATGCAACATGTTGATTAGTCTCAAGAATGACAAGACATCTAGAAAAGAGGAAACTCCAGTAAGAGAGAGATGAATACTTGGAAATATTTGGAATGAGGTCTAATTATCAATCCTAGTGTAGGGGGAGTGTGAAATAAGGAGCTAACTAAGAAGTAGTGATAAGAGTAAGAGAAAAGATAGAAACAAAAGTTGAAGCTAAGGCAAAAGAAGAAGTAGATGTTGGTCCTAAAGACATACTCTAAGTTTGTCTCACCACCTCTCAAACTAGGTCCCTCTCTTTATGACATCACTTTCAGTTTTACACAACATGGTTTCAATATAAGTAGGGTCCAGGTTGAGGGGGTGACGTAGGTGTGGTACTATTCTACCCAACAAGTAGCACCTATAGTGTTATGAATGACACTATGGAAGGTATGACTATGGGAGTGGAAGATGGTATCACAACCTGAGGAATTGTAGTCTTATCTCTAAGTTTCCTTCCCATTTTTTCCTTGTGGTAAGTTAGAGGAAAAAGGGTTCCTTAGGAGGGTAATTAGTAGGTGCCAGAGGTGATTGCATAATCTTATGAGGTTTCCTATCATGTCCAAAAAGGTTAGGATGAGGAATGTTTAAGATAATGGGAATGATAGGTGGTATAAACACTTAGGTTTTGATAACAAGGATACTTTTTAATTGTCCTTTTATGAGGAGTGCATGGGAACAAAATGTTTTTTTGCGGTTTGTTCGACCTTATGTGGACTATGAGGCTTGGTGTGGGGCATGTGATTCCTCTAGGTCCCTGAAGAAGGACCTAAAGAAGAAGAGGCACACTAAGCCTTGTAGGAAAAGGGGATTTGTAAGGTAGCCATAAAACATAGTGTCGATTCCCTTTCCTTATAATCTTCGTAATCAAGAAAGGTCACATCCTATCTAGGTTGCAAACATCTAATGGGTTTAGGCCATAAATGATAAAGAGACAATCCTCCACAAGACACTAGTGGATGATATCTACTATCTTATATTATATGGATGACCCCTTCATGATGAAATTTTAAGCATTTGTGAATGACTAAGGGGATGAATCCAATGCTCATGAACCAAAGGGTACCTAGTTTTATCTTGAAGAGGTCAAACTCATCAACCACAATGAAGGAAGTTAGGATAGTCCTAGGACCTACTTTGACAATTAGAGTGATTGATCCCATGGTGGTTAGTAACATCTTGTCACACATCTTGATGATGACATTGTTGAAAACAATTGGTTAATTATGTATTGTCTTTGATGTTACACAAAATGGCATATCTATTCTAGTCAGTGCATGCTGAGCTCACTCTAGTGAATAAGACAGTTTCTTGTGTTTGCTGAGCATTCTAGAGTTTTCCAAGTTTAGAAGACAATGTCTATCGAGTTCACTCGGGTGACAAAGAGAAGTTCACAGAAGATTGAGTGTTAATTGAGCTCACTTAGTTAATGAAGGAAAAGTTGGATGAAACCAGTGTTAACCAAGCTCACTCAGTTACCAAAATAACTTTGTGAATATGCAGTGTTAATCAAGTTCACTTGGTTAATATAGGAAAATCATTTCTGAGTTAGTGTCTACCAAGCAAGGTTGGCTAATGAAGGATTTTCTTGTTTTGGCATATTGAATGTAATAGACTTTTTTGTTGGTTATAACCATCTAAGGAGATGGATATTAATTATTCTAAGTTGTATTCAAGATGACTTGACAATGTGTAAGATATAAATATAAGGTCAAGTTGAGGATTGAATGTGAGGAAGTGAATAGAAGATTTGAAGATGCTTAGAGGAAGCGAATTAGAAGGATAAGTAGAATATCCTTGTGGAGATACAAAGATACATTTAATCATAAAGGATCAAGTATACAAGCCAAAATTGAGATATGTAATCAACAATTTAGTTATGTTAGAAATCAAATCATTTCATTGTTACTCTCTAACCATTGTAGCAGTGATCTAAATCTCTTAATAGAGTTGGCTTAACAACTATTTGTAAATCCTCTAACAAGGTGGAATTTCAAGATTGAAGTATCTAAAGACCTCTAACAAGGCCACTCCTAATAGGGTGACTGAATCCTCTAATAGGGTAACACCTAATAGTGTTTTTTGTAACCTTTAACAAGGTTGGCTCCTAACAAGGCTCACTTCAGAAGAGTGAAAATTAGTAACTAGTTGCAATTAGTGGTTTTTCCCAAATTGGGTTTCCACATTAAATGTTGGTATCACTTGTTTTTATGTTATTTCTTTTATGTGTATGAAACTAAGTTAAGTAAGGGTTAATCACATAAACTATCATAAGATTTGCATGTTAAGCATTTACCGAGTTACAACATTTTTTAGTGTAAATTGAGTGCTTGTGTGTTTACCGAGCATCAATATTTTTAGTGAAGTTTATGTTTTGTGCTAAAATCTAAGGGATTAGGGATTTATTTTTGTTGTAATTGATTCACCCCTACCCTCTCAATTACTCCTCTTATATTTCCAACAATTGGTATCTAAGCTTCTTGGTGCTTGTAGAGAAAGGTTTCAAGGACCTAAGCTAAAGATCGAGATGTCTTACTGTTGTCAATCAAGATTGCACCTATAGCAAGATGTAGAATCTAGCTACCCTATTGAAATATTGAAACTATCTCAGGTGGTGGGTTGTCTTAAAATGAGAGATGAATCTCTAGAAGCTAGGCTGGTTCCTAAATAGTGATCACCTAAAACCTAAATTGTATGCGGGAAAAGGGATGAGAAGTGAATGACAATAACATATACTAAACCTAAATGAGGTGATACACCAATAATTTGTATACAAATTTTAATCAAATAAATGCAAATTACCCATAATATGAATGATTCAAAATACTCAGACAAACATGAAACTACAAAAGTGATTCTACGCAAGAATCCAAAATCTTCTGCTTTGAAAGGAAAATGTAGGTTTTACCAATTTTCTATGAAAAGAATAAAGACACAAACAAAGACTTGCAATTACAAGTATCAAGATTTTAACATGCAATAAAGAATATAGCTTTAATGAAGGATGAACACAACATAAAAAGAAAAGAACCCACAATATTGCACAAGAATCAATGAGAAGGAATCGCTTAATCTATATAACCAATGCTGAAAAAATCTCTATTACGAAGTGCTTTTACAATGAACTCAAAAAAATTAATGCACAAAAAATGTGAGCCCAAAAGAAGATTCCTCATAATAAGGTGAACGTACAATAAATAGAGCTCAAAACCCTAATTTGGATATCAAAAATATGCATGGAAAAATGAGTCAAAGGTGATCCAAACTATGAAGAAACCCCTGAAAAATTTCCTCAAACACCTGTCCAACTAAAAGCCAACTAAAAAGCTACCTCTATCTCCTCAAAATTATGCATAAAACCCTAGGTTGGATTTCAATGTCAAGCTAAAAATATAGCATGTCAATCTCATCAATAAACATGCAAAAATGCATAAAATGGGCCCCAAAAATAAACTACATGTAAAACTAACCTTAACTGCTCCATATCTCGCCAAAAATAGCACTAAAATGCTCCCAACTGCATGAGAAACCCAAGCTATCTCCTCAACTAAGAATGAATTCCATGTAATGTCTAGATGACTGAAATAGTCTATCTCTATTAAAAATAGAACTCTTTTCCTTAACTAAAAGTCACTTGTAGTCTCTTAGATTTATAATTAAAATCACTACTTGATTAAGCTCTTTTGCATTTTTAGAAATAATTAATAATTCTTAGTGTTTTATAATTTTAACACTTAAGAACTTTATTTATTTATTTTTGATTGGTAAATGGTCAAAGCTTGGATTCATTATTATTTGTTGTAATTATTTATTTTGTGTGTTAAGCAAATTCGAACCCAAGACCTCCCACATGAGAGGCTCACAAGTTACCATTGTGTTGTAGGCTCTTGCCTCAAAGAACTTAATTTATTAATCACAATAACTTAATATCTATTAAATAATATTATTATTATTTAATAAATATTTTTTTAAATGGTTTTTTATGTGACTAAGTGAATTAATAAATTCTCTATCATTGTTTTTATTTACATATCAAATGATAATCAATTAAATCATTTAATATATAAAAATAAATAAATAAATAAAAGATTTAAATTGAAATACATCTCCCTTATATCCGGACCTAAAAATATATCAAAAGAAGTTCAATTTTATCAAGGCAAAAAGTGAAGGGTGAAAGTCATTATTTCATTTCATTCTTAGGTCGATGCACACAAGTAGAAAGAGAAAAGGTTTTGATAAACCCTAGCCAAACTACAAGGTATTCTATATTTTCTCTATAATTTCTTCTTTGTTGCTTGCCATGAATGTCATTATGTCTTGCTTTGAGTTGCTCGGACACCATGGTTGTTGTTTGTATAGCAGTGAGCTTTATTCTTCATGTTGTGACTTTCACTATGACTGGTGTGATCTTCATTATTTTCAAATTTTATGTCTTCAAAACCATAGTTCTATAACTTATAGGGTCTTCTTCCTCATCCATTCCAACTCCTAAATTTCATGGCTTCTCCTTTTGCTAGGTTGTTACTCTACGACATGTGTTTCTACTACTATTTTGTGGGTTTGTGTAGTTGTGAGTGTTGGTGTTGTTTGTATGGTAGATGTTGTGAGTTTTGATGTGGGTTATGAGATTGGTTATTTCTTACTATGAATGTTGCAGTTCATTACTGTAAGTTCTTGATCTCTCCATTTTATGAAAACTCTCCAGTGAATATTCAGAAGGAAAATTTACAAAATAGAACAAAAAAATTTGTTAAAAATCAATGTCTCCCTTTTAATATCATATACATCTATCATTATATAAAATCTTTGCACCTTTGAGTTCTCTTCATTTTGCCTAAAATATGGTTTCAATTTTCTCATGAGAACATTGTATTCTTCATCAGACAGGCCTAATCCAACTCTGCAAAATGAGAGAAATCTTGTAGGGTAGCCCACATGTGTTGAATTATGTACAAGACTAAGTGAATATTGTACAACCTCTCCTCCATCTTTTTGTTCCTATTGTATCATACATAAAAAACTAAAATTATTTTATTGGCTATGATTTGTTGATGGCTAGATGTTTATATGTTGATGTTGCACTTTTGCCGATATGAGCTTTCTCCTGTCAATTGTAAACTTTAGTTTTATGACTCCTTTGATTGATTTTTTTTTAACATCTTCATTTGACATTTGAACAATTTTATAGCTCTTAATATTCATTATGTCCATTATTGCTGATGTTGATTACATGCATACTAATGTAGCCTTTTTAACTTGATATTTTTATTGATCTAATTAATACTTTTCAGGAGTCACCTTCACAAAATCATTATTAACTCCTATCTCCTTGACATTTTAATAATTCTTCTTGCATTGCTACTTAATGCACCATGCTCTGGATAAAACCTAGAAAGCATTTTCCATTATTCCATTTTAGCTGTACAAAAACTAGCCAGCAAAATGACTACTCCAAATTTGATATCCTTAGCATTCTGGTCACCCCATTTGTTATAACATTTGATTCAAATAATTTTATTTTGTACTAAGAACCTTTTGTATTTACTGGGCCTACTATGTTATATCTGATTCTTGCTTATATATTTCCATTTTATCCATTTCCAAGTTATTGAACATGTTGCTTTCTTTTTGCTAGATGTTCTTGAAAATATAAAAATTTCTTGTTCTGTTGATCATATCATCTTGCATAGCATCTCTCTTAGTTAGAAAGCATCTTCTATAATCAGTGATATATCTAAAATGTTTCTCCATCTTCCATGATAATATACCCTTATTGTTGAATCTTACGATCTCTATGAATAATTGCACATTGGTAATATACTTGAAGTTGGTACTTATTACTATTTTTTGTGATAATAGAACATAGCATCAATAGGTGATAATTATTATGGTAAGGAACCTAAAATGAAGTGTTGATAATCCTTATGTTTGTTGCTATCATTTTATTTATGATGTAACATCTCTTTCCATTAAAGTTGTTTCATAATGACTGTGTTGATTGCTAATATCATGACTGAATGCATCTGTTGTTACAATTTTATTTGAAAGAAAAACTCATAGCATATATTATCCAGTTTGTACTTAGTTGATAAAGAAAAGTTTAAATGATAAACTTGGACCATATTAATATATTTTGGCTCTTTGATGTCCCTTTTTATAGTCCTTTTCATACCTCATGTAGCTTCTATTGCTAAGTTAGTTGATTCCGCATAATTGCCTCTATAATCATGATACTTTCAGTTTTACAATTTTGTTTAAAACAAAAGGTCTTAAGCCTCAAAGTCTTGTCCCTTTAATGTTTAACTCATATGATTTGTATATGTATATAAAATCAAAAGGTTTCATGTAGATAAAATCATGTCCCTTTAATACTTTTGTCTTCAATTGACCTTAACAACTCTATGATTTGATTGAAAGGTTTTATACTTGTAATTGATGTACATCCCTTTAACAATCTCCTCAAATCTTCAATCAACTACTTTGGTTCAATCAGAAGGTCCCATACTTGTAATTTATGTATGCCCCCTCAATAGTCTCCCCAAGATCTTTAGTCTTCGCCTCTACATATCTTAGCTAAAAGGCTTCATGTATGTAATTTACACACAATCCTTCCATAGCCTCGAGTCTTCATACCTGTATCTGCACATGAAAAAAACTTATTAGCACAAAACCTATTTTGTTTTCCAGATATTTCTCTTGCCTTTGCATCTTTTAATGTAGTTATCTGAATAATCATGTTGTAGGAACACTAAGTAGTGTAGAGATTTTTGGAATGGTTTCGAATGCTCAGTTCGTATGAAATGACCCCCTTGTTTACATTTTGCAAGTTTATTCAAATATGGAGATGTGGGCTCAAATCTTCTTTAACATTTAGATCAACGACTCTTCCATTTAGGTAATGGAGGCTTTCCCCTTCAGTACTTTTATATTTATGCAATGTATTTATTTAGATATTGTAATAGGAGTTTCCATGACTTGTGTGGTATCTAAATGCATTGTATAAAGTACTATCTAAAATTTGAATATTTTGTAACTTATCAAAACAGTTTTGAAATATATTTCAAGAAACTGTACTATTTTGGTACTTGTATGTATCTTGAATTAAAAATGATCAATTTCTCTTGTTTATTGATTTTTGTACTTTAAATTTTGCATCCAAACCATTCTATAATATGTATGATCAATAAATTAAAATTCATAGCATAGTATGTAAGAAAGCTTAACATAGAAATTTAGGAGAGAGGCTAAATTGGTAACACTTACATGAGAGAGATTCCCAAGCTAAACAAAGATAACTTCCAGGAATGGAAAGAACTTATGAAGTTGCACTTGGCAACCATTAGTGATTCAAGTTTGAAATACTTGGAAAATGCTTAGGAACACTAACTGTGGAAGAGATTATTGAAAAGAAAAATCATAACATCATGATGATTGACATTGCATCAACTCTTAACTATGTTGAGTTTGATGAGGTAAAAGGATGTGTAACTAATCATGACATGTGGACCAAACTGAAGGATATCTATGGAGGTGATGATAACATAAAAAGAACCAAGGTAGAAAGCTTGAGAAGTCAGTTTGATCAGATGAAAATGAGAGAGGACGAAAATTTTGCAAAATATGTTGAGAGAATCAAAGCTAGTGTCAATGCTATCAAAGCCTCTAGAGGAACAATTGAAGACATAATAATGGTAGTCAAGGTACTCAAAACCCTTCTTCTTATATATGCAATTAGAGTGTCTACTATTCAAGAGATTATATGTGATCCAAATAATAGGATAACTTTGGATACTCTAGTTGGAAGATTAACTACATTTGAACTAGATAACTATGATAATTATACTCCTAGTTCTAGCAATCTTAAGTCTACATTTGAAGCTAAGGTATCACTCAAGAAGAAAGCTAAAAAGTCTAAAAGAAAACAATCTAAAAGTGAAGAGGAAGATAGTACTGGAGTGATCTTGAAGCTATTGAAGCATTGCTTGCAAGAAGGTATCCTAAAGGTAAAGGAAAGTATAAAGGTAAAATCCCTTTAATCTATCTCTTGTGAAGAAGTTGAACACATTGCTGCAAGATTCCCAAATAGAAAAGACACAGATGAAAAGAAGCACAAAAAGTATAAAGGCAAGAAGGATTTCAAGAACTTCATGGACTACAAGGAAAAATGTAAGAAATCTTGTTTTATGGCTAAAGATTCAGATAGTAGTGAAGATGATGAAATGCTTTATATTGCTATAAAAGATGAATGTGATTATGAAGCAAATAAAATGACACTTATCTCTCATGTTAGCAAAAATGATACATGGATTATTGATAGTGGTTGCTCACATCATATGAATGGTGATAAAAAAAAGTTTGAACATAAGGAACATTATGATGGTGGAAATGTGAGATTTGGAAAAAATGAACCATGTTCCATAAAGGGAAAAGGTTGTATCTCATTAACCAATGAACTTAGATATGATAATGCTTGTTGATTTGAAGGACTAAAGTATAATCTATTAAGTGTGGCATAGATGAATAACATTTGATTCAAGGTAGAATTCATGAATAGGAAGGCCAAGCTACTGGATGGAAAAGGAAATCTAATTGGGTCTGGTAAAAAAACAAAAGGTAATGTGAGATCTATTAGATTTCCACAATCCATGCTAATGTGCTCTCAAATTTTTGGATTTGATTGTGTATAATTTTTTTTACATCAACGTTTCGGATCATACTACATGATCCATCATCAGGATGCTAGAGAGAAAAGAGAACATGAAAAAATGATGGATCATGTAGTATGATCCAAAATGTTGATGTAAAAAAATTATACACAATCAAATCCAAAAATTTGAGAGCACAAAAGGTAACGTATTCTACCTAGATCTCAGTGAAGTGCATGTTTCATTGCTCAAGAAGAAGAAAGTTGGTTATGGAATAAAAGGATATGTCATGTAAACTTTGATAATCTAATCAAGATAAGAAAAAACAAAAGAGTAAGAGGTATTCCGAGTTTGAGGAAACCTAATATGGGCCTATGCAAAAATTGTCAAATTGGTAAGATGGGAAAGACAAGTTTCAAAAGCAACGGCTATCATTTTAAAGAAGTCTTGGAGCTAGTTCATATAGACTAATGTGGACCTATTGGAATAGAGAGTTACAGTGGAGATAAGTATTGTATTATTTTTGTTGATGATTATTGTATAATGGTGACTATAATGTATCTGAAAGAAAAGTTTGAAGCATTTGAAAAGTTTAAGTGGTAGCTAGCAAGAGTAGAGAAAGAAACTAGAAAGAAGCTGAATTGTTTGATATCAAACAGAGGCGGTGAATTCATTTCCAATGAATTTAATGAATTTTACATTAAAAGAGGAATTAAGAGACAAGTATCAGCCCTTGGTACACCACAAAAAAATAGTATAGTTGAAAGAAGGAACATATCCATCATGGATTGTGCAAGAACTTTGATGATAGAAAAGAGTGTTGCATCAAATACTGGAAAGAAGAAATTAGTACTATAGTGCATACCTTGAATAGAGTACACCTGAAGAAAGACTCAAATCAAACTCCTTATGGACTATGATATGGCTACAAACCTAATGTAAGTTACTTGAAAGTATTTGGTAGCAAATGTTATATTTCAAAAGAGTCTAGGAAAGGTAAATTTGATGTCAAAGGTGATGAAGTCATATTCCTAGTAAACTCCTACATAAGTAAAGCATATAAATTTTTTAACTTATCAACTCATAAGATCATAGAAAGTGCACATGTAAGAATTGATGAGTTTGTAGAAAATAGTGAAAAAGAGAGCAGCAAAGAACCTAAGGATTATAGAAAGTTTGTCTAATATGAACCTAATACATTTCCAAATCAAATTGGAAGTGAGAAAACTTCACCTCTCGAGTCCCCAAAATCTCCAAAAGCTACTAAGTTGCAACCAGTGTAACTCAAGTCATAGTTTGAAGGATTCGAGTCATAGTCAAAAGCTACTAAGCTATTGCCAGAGCAAGCCAAGTCTGATGGACCTAAGTCACATATAATGGGACCCGAGCTTGATATAGAATATCATGGTGAAGTTAGTGGAACAAGTTCTAATTCCAAAGTACCCATGTTAGCAATATATGTCAGAAGGCACCATGCACCTGATCAAATCATTAGAGACAAGTCAAATGGAACAATGATCATAAACAAATTGAAAGGTACATTTTTGCTTGCTGAATTTGAACCTAGATTAGTGAAAGATGCTTTGAATAATGAAATTTGGATTGAAGTTATGAATGAAGAGATAGATCAGATAAAGAGGAATAAGACCTAGAATTTTATTCCTAGACCCAAGGATAAAAATGTAATTGACAAAAAGTGGGTTTTTAGAAATAATTTGAATGAAGATGGAGAAGTTTCCAGAAAAAAATAAAGGTTAGTTTGCAAAGGCTATTCTCAAGAAGAAGGTATTGATTATGGTGAAACTTTTTCTCCCATGGCAAGATTAGAATATGTTAAAAGTTGACTTTCTTATGCTACACACAAAGATTTAAAGTTTATCAAATGGATGTGAAAATTTCATTCTTGAATGGAATTCTTAAAGAGGACATTTACGTAGAAATGGTATGTAAATTGCACAAACCACTGTATGGTCTCAAGAAATCTCCCAAAGCTTGGTATGAAATACTGCATAACTACTTGATAAATATTGGTTTCCAAAGAACAAATGATTGTTAGAAACAATAGTCCACCAAGTTAACTAAGAGGTGGCGGGGGGTGAATCAGTTATCCAGTGTTTAAAACATTTATTAACCTTAAGCAATCTTATCCATTCACTAAAGTAAACAATAACCATAACAAGATGCGCATAGACAATTACACCAAATATGTTAACTAGGGAAACCCTTGATCAAAGGGAAAACTCTAGTGGGAATGATGCCTACAAGATGATGTACTAATATAAGCAATCCTTGTTAGATGATGGACCCTATTAGGAGTCTATTACAACATTGAGTACATAAAGTCCCAGATAGAAGACTTTGAATCCCTGTTAGGAGTTGTAGTACAATGTATGCAAGAAGAATACACTACCCAAACATGAAATTTCAATTACAAGAAGAGCTCATTGCCCAAACAAGTAATTTATTATTAAGTTCCTCTTTCCTCTATTCTTTCAACCATACCAATCATTGTCAAACCTAGTAGACTAAGTCACAAACCTCATATCCAAGTATCCAACTTTAGATCACTCAATAAAACCTTGGCAATGAAGTTAACTTCACTTTCACTCTGCTATGGTCAACTTCGCATTTCACTCTTCATGCTACTTGCAATCATCTCATGTGTCACTTCTAAGATAAAGGAAAATGACCTCCCTTTATACTAAATCCATAAAATAATTCCTTGTCTCAATTATTACACCTTCTCAATTAATTATTATAGGACCACATTAAAAACACTTTACACTTAGCGATAACATTAATCTTTCGCCTTGCAACTTAAATAACTTTTTATACTTGCAATATTATGACAAGCAAGCTTAGCCACATCATCATCAACATGTCTTCTTCACATCCTCAACCTCAATTCTTAGAATAACAATTCTACTAAGAGATATAACAAGTTTACCATAACATGCCTCTGCAAACTCTATCTCAGAATAGACATCACCAAAACTAACATAACTTCTTCTAGACTTAACATTTCTTCACCTGACATTAACTACATATACTAGATACTTAGAAGTATCTCCCATAACCTTAGATAGTGAGAATACTCAACTAGCCATCCATACCAATTTGATATTTTTATTGTTCTTCTGTCAAATATCGTAGAAAACTACTATGTTGACATCAATGACAAACACAGTCATGAATGTAACATATCATCATGATAATGATCTAGCCATATATCTACAATACTCCCCCATAGGAATATCATCAACATTCATGCTTCTAACAATCTCCCCCTTTGGCATTGATGGCAACATAGATGAAAAACATATAGTTCCAAGAATACCAGCTACAAAAGACTATTAACCTTTCTTTTCAAATCCTCTTCATCAATCATTCTCCCAAACTATTTTCTTCCAAACTGCTAAACTTATCCCAAACATGTTGTACTTTTTCTTGCTTTTTTTCCAAATTGTCTTTCATGCTAATCTTCTCCCCCATTAACATCAATGTCAAAGGTTTCAACAACCATCAAAACTCTACAACAATTGATTCTTACTAGCTCAAGTGTCCAAAGACAATGTTCAAAACCAACATCCAACAAGAGTCCTAGATGACTCTATCCATCACAGATACTCCCCCATATGGGAAGCATCAACATTCAATCCAGACAAACAATGGTGCTTTGTTACACTAGACTGATGCATTCTTATATATTTTACTTTAATGTAGGAAGGGGTACCATAACCCCTAACAAACCTTGCAAATACTCAAAAGTATCTTTACAAAGAGGATTAGTGAAAATATTTGCAATTTTCTCTTTAGCGCTCACATACTCCAATCTAATTTCCTTTTCGTCAACTTTCTCTCTCAATATGTTATACTTGATAGAAATATGCTTGGTCTTAGAATGCAGCACTGGATTCTTAGACATATTTATCGCACTTGTGTTGTCACGATGTATGACAACAGGTTCATTAAATTCTATCTTTATATCTTTCAGCATCTGCTTCATCCAAACAACTTGATTATAATTGTTTGCTGCTACAACATATTCTACTTCTATTGTACTCTGTGAGGTATAGTCCTACTTCTTGCTTAGCTAAGAAACCAATCTTCCTCCATGAAAGAAGGTTCCACCACTGGTGCTCTTTCTGTCATCCATACTAGCTGCCTAATCAACATCAGTATAAACACATAGAGTGAAATTATTAGACTTATCATACCCTAAAATCCAAACTCTGGTGTTCCTTTAATGTATCTAAATATCCTTTTGACTACTACATAATGTGCCTCTCTAGGATCATCTTGGAATCTTGCAACAATTCCAACTATATTTGTTATATCCAACCTTGTGTGAGTTAGATATTGCAAACCTCTAATCATAGATCTATACTTCTTCTGCTCAACATTAGGTGTCTCATCCTTTGTATATAGCTTGTTTCCAGTTACCATAGGTGTTCCAATAGGTTTACATGTTTCCAAACCAAACCTTTTTAGTAAATCCTTCAAGTACTTAGTCTAAGAAGTAAAGATTCCTTCTTTATCCTATACAATCTATAATCCTAGAAAATATTTCATTTCTCCTATCCTACTCATTTCAAATTCCTTCTTCATTTCTTCTGTTAACTTCTCACTTTCCTCATCATTTTCTCCAAATATGATGTCATCAACAAATATCACCAAAATTATTAATTCATCATCAATTTCTTTCCAATAGAGATTTCTATCAGCCACACCTTTGCTATATCCAAGCTTTGTTAAATCCTTGTCCAACCTTGCATACCAATTTCTTGGTGCTTTCTTCACGCCATACAACACTTTCTTCAATCTGCATTGTATGTCCTTGTCATATGTTAAAGGACAACCTTCAGGTTGTTCAATGTATATATCTTCTTCAAGTTCTCCATTCAAAAATGATGACTTGACATCCATTTGATATACTTTGAATTTCTTATATGTTTCATATGCTAAGAATAATCTTACTACTTCTACTCTTTCCATAGGAGCATAGGTCCCATCATAGTCTATTCCTTCTTGCTATGAATAACCTTTACATACCAATCTTTCCTTGTTCCTTACAAATTTGTGTTGTTCATTCATCTTGTTCCTAAATACCCATTTAGTTCCTATCACATTCTTGTATGTTGGTTTGGGGACCAATTCCCATGTCTCATTCTTTACTATATGATCCAATTCCTCTTTCATAGCTTGCTTCCAATAGTCATCTTTACATGCTTTATCTGCATTCTTAGGTTCAACTTGAGATATCAAACATAGTTCTTCATTGATTTTATTTCTTATCATCACACCTTTATCTCTACTTCTGATGATCTCCTTGAGTGGATGATTCTTTGTCATATTCTTACCCAAAGTAGGAGTTGTAATCTCAACTCTTGGCTCTACTGAAGGTTCCAAGCTTTGTTCCTACCTTGGCTCTCCTTCATTCTGCAAATCATTTTTAGTCTCAAAATTTACTTCATCATTCCTTGGTTTAGTAACCACATCATCATCTAAATTGTAATCAACTATTCTTTCTTGTATCCTAAATTTCTCATCAACTCTTACATTTGTAATTTCCATAATAGTTCCCAAAGTTGTCTCTTCTAATACTTCCTCTTTCTTAACTAATTCAGGTTCATTATCTTTATCATCATAATCATTCAAGAACCTTTCCATACTTCCTTTAAATTCTTCATCTTCATCAGAAAGTGAACTCTTTCTAGTTTTCCTTATTCTCTTAGGACATCTAGATGAAAAATGACCAAACTCTTTACATGTCCAACAAACAAAAATTTGCATACCTTCTAGCTTTATTTTTGTAAGTAGATCAATACCTTCTTTGATATCCATGTCTTCTTTGGATTTGGATCTATCTTTGCTTTAGCTTCTATCCTTTTGTATACAACAGAATGATTCTAGATCTAAAAACTCAATGTTCTATTCTTTACATAAATTTGATAACTTGCCAAGAATTTCCACCATCTAAGTATCAAAATTTCCTCTATCAGACTTAGGACTATCTTTCCTAAATATTCTTTCCATAGATCTCCCAAATTTTTTAAACTTTATCTTCAAGGACCTAATGCTTTGGTACTAATTATTAGAAACAATAGTCCACTAAGATAACTAAGAGGTGGGGGGGGAGGGGTGAATCAGTTATCCAATAATTAAAACATTTATTAACCTTAAGCAATCTTATCCATTCAACCAAAGTAAACAATAACCATAACAAGATGGACATAGACTATTACACTAGATATGTTAACTAGGGAAACCCTTGATCAGAGAGAAAACCTTAGTGGGAATGATGCCCACAAGATGATGTACTACTATTTGTTAGAGGATGGACCCTATTAGGATTCTATTACAAAATTTAGTACATAGAGTCTCTGTTAGGAGACTTTGAATCCCTGTTAGGAGTTTTAGTACAATGTATGCAAGAAGGGCCCACTACCCAAATATGTAATTTCAATTACAAGAAGAGCTCACTGCCCAAAAAAGTAATTTTCTATTAAGTTCCTCTTTCCTCTATTCTATCAATCGTACCAATCATTTTCATACCTTGTAGACCAAGTCACAAACCTCAAATCCAAGTATCCAACTTCAGATCACTCAATAAAACCTCAACAATGAAGTTTCGTTCACTTTTGCTTTGCTCTGCTCAACATTGCATTCTGCTCTTCGTGTTGCTTACAATCATCTCATATGTTACTGCTAAGATAAAAGAAAATTTCCTTCCCTTATACCAAATCCATAAAACAATTCCTTGAGTTGACTGTTACACCTTCTCAATTAATTATTATAGGACCACATTAAGAACACATTACACTTAGAGATAACATTGATCTTCTTCCTTGCAGCTTGAATAACTTTCTCTATGTGCAATATTATGACAAGTATGCTTAGCTGCATAATCAAGAACATGTCTTCTTCACATCCTCAACCTCAATTCTCAAAATAAAAATTCTCCTAAGAGATATAACAAGTTTACTAGAACATGTCTCTGTAAACTCTATCTCAGAACAAACATCACCAAAACTTACACAACTTCTTCCAAACTGAATATTTCTTCACCAAACATTAACTACATATACTAGATTCTCAAAAGTATCTCCAATAACCTTGGATAGTGAGAATACTCAACTAGCCATCCGTACCAACTTGATCTTTTCAATGTTCTTCTGTTAGATACCACAAAAAATTGCTATTTTGACATGGACAGAAAAAAAGTCATGAATGTAACATATCATCATGATAATGATGTAGCAATGTATCTACAATACTCTTGCATAGGAATATCATCAGCATTCATGCTTCCAAAAATTATAATAATAGCCTTTATATCAAAGAAGGACTAGGCAAGAAGATTGTGTTGGCTAAAATATTTGTGGATAACACTTTATTTATAGGAAATGATGATTTATGCAAAGCTTTTTTAGAAAAGATGAGTAAAGAATTGGAGATGTCTATGTTTGGAGAGAGAAAATTCTTTGTTCGTTTGTAGATCCAATAGAAGAAAAATGGTATCTACATTACTTAATCCACATACATCAAGGAGATACTAAAGAAGTTTGGAATAGAAGATTCAAGCCTAGTTGGAACACCTATGTCTATTGGACATAAGCTTTCCAAAAATGATGATTCCAAAGAGGTAGATCAGACCACATACAGATCAATGATTGGAAAATTGCAATATGTAGTGCACACAAGGCCTAATATTGCATTAGTAGTTGGTATGGTGGAAAGATTCTTAGCAAATCCTAAAGAAAATCACATGATGGAAATCAAGAGAATCATGAGGTATCTGAAGAGTATTGAAGACTATGGATTATGGTATGAAAAAGGAGGCAATTTGGATTTGAAAGCATTCACAGATGTTGATTGGGCAAGAAGTGTTGATGACAAGAATAGCACCAATGGTGGAGCATTATTTCTTGGTAAAAGATTAGTTTCTTGGAAAATAAAGAAGCATAATTATATTTCTCAGTCAATAATAGAGGCAAAATATTATGGCAACAATAGTTAATTACTCCAATGTTGTTTGGTTCAAGCAACCATTGGTAGGTATGAAGATAGAAATCAAGGATCTAGTGGTTATCTTCTATGATAACACCAATGCAATTAATATATTAAAGAATCATGTGGTGCATACCCAAACCAAGCACATTGCTATAAAATATCATTTTCTAAGAGAATTGGTACAAGATAAAGAGGTAAGATTGGAATATGTGAATGCTAAAGAACAAATTGTAGACATATTCACTAAGCCATTACCTAAGGATGCATTTGTGTATCTAAGAGGTAAGTTAGGGGTCATTCCCATATCTAAAGATCACTTAAATGAAGTTTGGTGATGCATCAACTAGAACATGTTGAAGATCAATCAAGTTGATGCAGTATTGAAAAAAGGCATATTGCATATGAATCAGTACATGAGGTACACTAATATTCACTAAATATTGTCTTTTACATGAGATATCAAAGAGGGAGATTTTTTTTTCATATCATAGAAATTTTCTAAAGAGGAAGAGTATACATTTCACAAAAAAATTGTTTAAAAATGTTAGAGATAGAAGATGAACTTAGTTTGATATCAAAGAGGGAGAGTTTGCTATTAGAAGAAGATGTTGAAGACAGAGTTTTCTAATTGAGAGAGAAACTAAAGGCAGAGGGAGTTCACATTAATAGAGGGAGTTCTCATGGATGAGAATCAGAATGAAACTAAGGATATGCTCCTTACTTTATTCTTGCTCCAATATTTCAGTATATTATGACATGTTGTGTTGCCATCAATGCCAAAGAGGGAGATTGTTGAAAATAATTGGTTAATAGTGTATTATCTTTGATGTTACACAAAATGTCATATCTTTTTCCGGTCAGCCTATATCAAGCTCACTCGGGTGAAGAAGATAGTTTCCTGTGTCTGTTGAGCATTCCAGAGTTTTCCAACTTCATAAGATAGTGTCTACCAAGTTCACTCAAGCGACAATGAGAAGCTCGTAGAAGACTAAGTGTTAATTGAGCTCACTCAGTTAATTAAGGAAAATTTGGATGGAACCAATGTTAACTAAAATCACTTAGTTACCAATGGAACTTTGTGAATATGTAGTGTTAACTAAGTTCACTTGGTTAACACAGGAAAATCATTTACGAGTTAGTGTTTACCGAGCAGGGTCAGCTAATGAAAGGTTTTATTGTTTTTACATATTACACATAATAGACTTGTTTGTTGGTTCTTGTCGACCGAGAAGATGAATATTAATTATTTTAAGTTGTATTCAAGTTGACTTGACAATGTGTAAGATATAAATATAAGGTCAAGGTCAAGTTGAGCATTGAATGTGAGGAAGTGAATAGAATATTTGAAGATGCTTAGAGGAAGTGAATTAGAAGGATAAGCAGAATATCATTGTGGAGCTACAAAGATACATTTGATCATAAAGGATCAAGTATACAAGCTAGAGTTGAGATATGTAATCAATAATTTAGTTGCATCAAAAATTAGGTCATCTCATTGTTACTTTCTAACCCTTGTAGTAGTGATCTAAATCTCTTAACTGAGTTGGATTAACAACTATTTGTAAATCCTCTAACAAGATGGCATTTCAAGATCAAAGTGTTTAAAGACCTCTAACAAGGTCACTCCTAAAAGGGTGATTAAATCCTCTAACAAGGTCACACCTAACAGTGTGTTTTGTAACCTTTAATAGGATTGGCTCCTAATAGGGCTCACTTCAGAAGAGTGAAAATTAGTAACTAGTTGCAATTGGTGGTTTTTCCCAAATTGGGTTTCCACATTAAATCTTGGTGTCACTTGTGTTCATGCTATTTATTTTATGTGTATGTAACTAAGTTAAGTAAGGTTAATAATAGAAAATATCATAAGATTTGCATGTTAAGCATTTACCGAGTTACATCATTTTCTAGTGTAAACTAAGTGCTTGTGTGTTTATTGAGCATCAATATTTTCGGTGAAGTTTGTGTTCTATGCTGACATCTAAGGGATTAAGTATTTATTTTTTTGGCAACTGATTCACCCCTCCCCTCTCAGTTACTCCTAGATTATATTTCCAATGGATAGTATAGTCATCATATCTCCCACAATTAATTAAGTTGTTAAGGAAGAGGGCCTCCACTATGATTAAGTCAACATGACTCCCAGGGTCCACTAGGATACCTCAAATAGTGATGTTGTTGATAAAAGTTAGGACATATAGCCAAGTAGGCTCTCTACTATAGGGCTCATCTAAGAGTGTAAAGGAGATGTTGGTATTTAGAACCCTTTGGGTTTGAAAAGAGAAAAGGGTGATTGTCACCATGTTTATATAGGGACTAACACCTAAGGACATAGGTGGTTAGGAAGAATTTGTGGTAAATTTTGACAAATGCGGCTAAAAAAATCCGTGTAGATCTTGTTAGCCCTTATTTTCACTATGCTAAATTTTGAATAAATCTACGGTAAAATGTCTTGAAAGTGTTGTGCAGTTAGGTTTTTTCATATTTTTTCTATTAGTTTTTTAGTAAAAACCCTAACCTATTGATTTTTTCCCTAGCCCAATTTGAAATTTTTCCCTAATATAGGGTATTTTGATGCCCTAAGGATTATGTATTTACCTTATCATTGAGAAATTTTCTAAATACATAGTATTTTTTGATATTTATCCTATGTTTTATGTTCAAGTGAGAGATTTCATGTGATTTTCATTTTTCCATCTTTTATTATGATCTTACGATTGAGGTTTTAAGTGGCTAGTTGTAAGTCTAAGTTCTGCCTCTCCCGATGTTACAAAATGAAGGTTGGTGAAAGATTACAAAGGTAAATTTTGGGTCTCTAGATGTTATGATATCCAATATAATTTTAGCATCATAGATGTGTGTTATGAAGGTTCTAATCTTATGATTGTCTCAGCACCGTGTCATCGTAATTGTCTTATGGTGAATAACAAGTGATACAATCTTATAATGAATTGAAGATCGTATAAGCGCAAAGGCTTAAAAGGGTCCCTCAACCATATGAAAGAAAGGAAATCATAAGACATAAAGTGATAAGGGTATTGAGTGTCATGATCTTATGAAGTGGGGCCAAGCATGTAGGTGTAAGGAAATTGAACACGTCAATAAAGTCTCCTGAAGATACGAATAATAGAGGATCGTAAGATAGCAAGGGAAAATCATGACAGTTTTCAAAGCTATGAAACAATGCTAAGCATATGATCATAAGGGTTAAGGAAAAGTGAATATTAGACTTTCTAAAGCTATGACAAAGAAAGGCCATAGTCAGCATGTGATTAGGAGGTAAAGGCACTAGTTAAGATAAAAATTCTATAGTTATGAAGAAGCTTACATAACCATGATCGAGAGATCGTAAAGCTAGAAAAGGAAGGGTCTGATGCTATGTCAAGCATGATCATAAGATCATAGAAGTTTATGTATATTGTAGTTATGCTACAAAAGGGTTTATAAAATGCTTAGCGTAAGTTTGTGGCTCTAGAATAAGACATGAAATTCAAGAGTTTTGATCTTGTGATAAGTTGTTATTCATGAGATCACAAGAAGCTTAAGAGGACTTTTCGAAGATACAAAATGTGATTGTTTGTAAGACTGTAAAGAAAAAATTTCTTGCTTAAGAGGATACAAAAGTTTTGAAATTCAAAGTGATTCCTAATATTGTAAGACCTAAAATAAGACATGAAAGCACTTTTTTCCCTTTTCTGAGATTGAAAACTGACAGAAGTCCTCAACCAATCAAATTTGAGTAAAGTACAGAGAATGAAAATCTAGATACTTATGTCGATGCTCCATAGAGGTGATAGGTAAAACTAATTTTAAGGCTCGTGCATGTAGGAACTCAATGCATAGAAATGGTTGATGAGATACACATAGCATAAAGACATTCTCTAGGCCAGTAATAGATTACTATTTACAGAAAGAGAATATTTCCAATAGTTGCAGAGTTTTCAATGTGAAGTATTTTTAGTTCTTAGTGCTAATTGAAGATTTTTTCAGATTTTCCCAGTTATTAGTCAAGATGTTAGATAAAGAGGTTGAGGAGATCTAGGCTATAGACATGGAGATTATTGAAACTTTTACTTCCAAAGGAGTAAAAACCTGGTAAAGGAAACCTAGTAGTTATGCAAATGAATGGATAAAGTTATTTCAAGACTCCTTGAATGCCATCTCTATAAATGATCATGATTTTAGAGTCCCATATGAATTTTGTAGAGATGCTACTTACCTTAGTGTTGACGGGTATGAATTATTTAGATATTTATACAACAAAAAATTTGATAATATTCTTGTCTACAATCCGTGGAAGAAATTTTTGGCAAAGCTCAGCTTCCTAGAAGTATTTGTAGACATTGATTTGGCAAAGTCCCTAATTAAGTCATGCAATCTAGAAACCAAATTATTTCATAGGCATGATGGAACCATTCTGTACACATCGTATCATGCTTCTTTCATTGAAGCTTTTGGATTAGATGGTGCAATGAGAAAATTGCTGGACTTAGAAGAACTTCAAAGGAAGTTTGAGAGGAATAGTCCTACACTAAGAAAACCATGATTTAGTACATCCCTATGAACCTCAATAAGGTTGGGTATTATCCAAAGAAAGTAGATAAAATGATGCCCCTGGACAAATTCAAGAATTACTTTGTGAAGATTGTGTATGGTGTCCATAAAGTGGTTTGCAAAGATGGCTCTGATGTGGTATATGGGTTGATATACATTGTGGATGGAGATGTATAGGATTCATATCATGATGGAGAATATGATTATGTAGATTATATTATGGAGAAAATCAAAGATAATGTTGAGCTAGCACAAAGTGGAGAACTAGGGAATTTAAGAGTCCACCATTATTCATTACTCATGCATCTAATTCTATTTAAGAATGTGGGGTATATTAGCCCAAATTTCATTGATCAAACATCAGATGCAAATGGGGAGCTACCAATTCAATTTTGGACATGGGTATGGGATAGATTCTATCACTATTATTATTTTGTTTCATTTTTCAATAATTTTAGCTCTATTATTATGAGGATGCTAGACGCTAGTTTTCTTAGGGCCCCTGAGATTTTGAAAATTTTATTGAGACTAGCCCTCCTTGAAAATAAGAAGCTAGACCACAACTTAGGAGACATATTCTTGTTCCCAAAATTTTCCCTCATGAGAGTCTATGGATGCCCTCAATGACCCCACATATTGCCAAAATACATCCCTCATAGACTAGCCATCATTGAATTCATGTCTCAGCTTTTGTTGGTTAATAAGGAATACCTAAGGCTTAGAGTGCATAAAGGCACATTTTTGTGTAGATGCTTTAAAATAGGAGACTTTCCAATTGGAAAAGAATCCTTGGATCAAATTCATTCTTTCCTCCATCAATATAATTTGTCACTAGCTCCTTATAGGATGTATGACCTAGAAGGCTACATGAGGAATAAAAATTAGGGGTTATGTATTTCAAAGTACAAGGGAGTCACCCCAAAAAGACCTGATTACAAATATTGTAGTTGAGGGGGAAGCTGCAAATAAGCTAGCCAAATTTGACGATATTTTAAGAGTAGAGAATGAGATGAAAAGGCAGGTCCAAACTTTAACTTGGATGTACCATATCCATGGAGGATAAGGAAGATGGTGGAAGACCACAAAAAGATCATGGAACAGATGCCTATAGTGCCAATTGGAGAAGAGGAAAGGGTAAACCCTGATAGCCTAGAGCCTTATGTGACTTTGGAGATTGAAGAAGAAGATCATGTTGAAGCATCATGGTTTACCAAGGGTAACAAGAGGCAAAAAGTGATCCAAATATCTGAAAAGGTGAAATAGAGGACACTTTAACTCATGCCTAGAAGAAATTAGTATTTTGCTAATTTAAGGAAAAGCTACATACAGGACAGGGTAAATGCAGCTGAGAATTCTATGACTAATCTAGAGCTGGAAGCAACAAGGTTGGATGATAGGATCATTCAAGCTCAATAGTTCATACAAGATGATGAGTTCGTAAAGTTTTCTAAATTCAAGAGATTCTTATATAAGGTGAAGCAGAGTGAACTAGTCCTAAAGTTAAAACTAGGAGAATCTGATGAGAAGATCCAAGAATTGGTTGACAAACTTCATGCTTATGACCTAGAGAGTGAAATTATGATTCCTGTAGAGGATAGAGACTTAGTGC
This sequence comes from Cupressus sempervirens, assembly GCA_028749045.1. NCBI lineage: Eukaryota > Viridiplantae > Streptophyta > Pinopsida > Cupressales > Cupressaceae > Cupressus > Cupressus sempervirens. The sequence continues at coordinate 179,054,313 of CM053790.1, read as the reverse complement.
AAAGAATGGGTATGCTTCTAGTGCCTATTTGGGATCTGGAACAAGCTTTCATGCTTAATCAAATAAGGAGATAAGAAAATGCAATATTTTATGAGGCATTTGGTGTTGGTGGACTTCATAAGGGATCAGGTTTCAATATTGATTCCAAATCCCTGACAGTATGTAGCATGACTCCTGAAATAAATAAGCCAAAACTAATGGATGTATAGAACATTTCCCAAGGAAATATGACAATTTGGACTCTATAGGGCACATCTGGTAAAGAAATCTCTAAGGCTATGAAACACTTCTCATTCATGACTGAGGCTAAAGTGGAGGAGATAGAAACAAAACTTGCCTATACATTCCATGAATACATAGACATCAAAAATCTTTATGAAGAAGAACTCAGAAAAAGCTATGTCTATAAGTAGAGGGTAGAAGAATTGGAGGCCAAAGCTTAGGGATTGGAGGCTGAAGTTGCATCCTTAAGGGATCAACTGAATAATGTCAAGAAAAATAGGGCACAAGCCAACACTAAAAAACCAACAAGGATTATACAAGAAGCATTTAATCAGACTTTAGAGCTGGAGCAAGAAGAGACTGAGCCAAGAAGGATGAAAAGTGTCCTGGCAAGCATGATAAGCCACAAAGTAGAAACTCTGAAGAACACATCTCAACAAGTTCATGCCCTTTATATTTCTTTACAAGATGCAGAGAAAGTTTGTAATGAAGCACTTGCATGGCTATCACCAACTCTTAATCTATGGGTTCCATATGTACATTTCTTAGAGAGGCTAACTGATGCAATGGAGCTTAGTGGGATTGATCACAAGGTGATCAACTGGTCCAAAAACCTTCTTCACTAAAGTCCTTTAACCAAATCTCTTGGTAAAGATGATCAAATGTGAAAGCACCAATCACAAGTGCTACAAGGGTGATACCAAGTTATCACAACCCTACATCCAAACAATAAAAACCCTAATCACTAGGGAACCCTATGAATAAGACAACTTATCACAAGTTGCTCACAATGCACAGATTGACCAATTTTGGGAAAACAACCTTAAACTTCTTCAAATGCTCAAGGAAGACTCAACACATGGGAATAGTTTATTTAGGTCACCAATGACATGAAACAATGGTTAAAACCAAACTATGTAATTTTTTCCACATAATTGATTTGTTAAACCATCCAAAAGGACTAGTAGCCCTTTTTGATGGAAATCAAATTTTAAAGGAAATATCTCCACACAACCTTGGGAAAAAAATTTCATTTTAGACACCCTTTTGGGATTACAAAGAATAATAAGGCACCAAGGTTTGATGACACAAACAAATGGGCTTTTGGTCACTTTCTTGCTTAGGCAACTAGGGAAATTAAGCCTCCATTTACAAAGAAAGTACATGTTCTAGGACTCCATCCTACAAAAAAATGATGGTAACATGTGAGGACAACCCTAGAGAAGTTACAAACTTTATTTCAAGCCTTGATGCTAAGTCTGGTTGGAGTTGTGGGAGATGCTACATCCTTTTCCTAGCATGCACATGGGGAATGCATGCCTAGGGCATCAAATTTCTCAATGATCCCTCCAAGTACAAACTTAAAACCACTTGAATCTTTAAAAAAATATCCAATACTAGGATTTCACTGGATTTCATTAAGTTTCCATGGTGAAATCCTCTTCTATGCTTGAAAATGTTTCAAAACCCTAGGTTAGCAAGAAATCTGGACCTACTTACACAAAAAATGTGAATATCTTAAGTTAGGGAATATATGGAGACTTAAAAACATAGGAATTGGAAAACTATTTCATCTGCCTATCCAAAAATGTAGTTTTTACACTCTGGAAGAATCCGTATGAATTTGTAAAACACATGACAACAGGTTGTTTGTAGTAAAAATATGGTATTTTTATTGATTGAAATTTTAAAATACATTATCTCTACCTATCACCTACCTAAAAGGGCTTATTATAGGCCTTCCAATTTTCATAACAATATTTCAAACTTTTTATGGCCGTTGGGGAAGTTTTTTCTTTGATTTGCAAAAAGTTGTTTAAAATTTGCTTGACAACTTTTCAAGCAATTTTGCATTTTTTGCACTTTTTACACTTTATAAGAAAAAGTTATGAAAAAATAAATCTAAAGAAACAAATAGGTCCTAAACATGATAAAACATGAAATAATCCAAAATCCTAAGATTCTAGGCCCTTTGACCATCTTTTACCATATTTGATCAAGGGCTTATAACAGTGCCAATCTTGGAGCTAGGTCATAAAATTTGGTCTAGATGCCTATTTGATTAATCTTTCTAAGGTTTTATTTTGAGATCTAAGGTTTTATATTTGGATTTGAGGTTTTTGACCTAGTCTAAAAGGTTTGGATTCATTTTGGGTGCTCTTGCACCACTAATCATGTTGATGGCAAAGAAGCCATATTCGCTTGATAAGATCATCACAGTTAAAGAAGGCCTAGAAACAATCAAAGAATTAATAGGCTTCTTTAGTGGAAAGTTGTAGATCATACAAGGTAAGATGAAAATCGTGTCACAAGGGATTTAGCCTTATATCCCATCAATTTTGGATGATGATAGTAAACTGAAAGAATGGCAAGAATGGTCAGATTCTTTCAGTACAATACTAACACAAGCGGGAACAACATCAGTTTTTGAGGATGACAATGATGTTCCCTTTAAAAATTTAATTGATTCATTATTTAAAGTTTAAATAGACTTAAACAAATTTCAATATAATCAAAGGCCATTATAGATGTCAGGTGGAATAAAGCAGTAAGAGACTTAGATGAAGTTAGAGGCACTAAATGGTCACCAAAAAGGGAAATATATGTATGGGAAGCAATTGGAGAAATCAAGGCTCTACCAATAGGGAGCAGTTAAAGAGCCACAGTGAGATGGAGGAAGAGACAAAATAAAGATAGAGACAAGGAAAGTGACATGCAGTTAGAATATAAACAGAATTATGTTGAAGACACCTACAAAAAGTGCCACCTGCTAGTTATAGAACTGTTTCCCTAATTTTGTTTGAATACAAAGAATGTTTTGTAAAATAGGAATATCAAAAATATCTTTGTATTTACTTTTCAAATAAAATTTTGACATATTTCCTCCCTTATGAAGCTTGTTGCAATCCTTTCTTATAAAAGGATTTCCAAGATGTGGAGTAAAGGCTTGAAGTTTGTAGAATTTTAGTTTTTTGCTAATTACAATTGGTCCAAGTTTTATGACAAATGTATGATGTATTCAATTTTGAAAATCTGAGAATACAATGAATCTTGAATGATAATTTTTTTCATGTCCAGAGTTATATTTTGAGTTTCATACCAATAATGTATGGTTTTCAAGGAAAATTAATACAAAGGAGAAGTTCTACATATATGTGTCTCTAAATTTTGTCTCCATTTTCATGTATATGTTATTCTAAGATTGAAATGAGAAAAGTTCTTTAAATTTTATGCAACTTGGATGATTTTTATATCTTTTCATTGATTTAAATTTTAATTGAAGGAGTTAAGAAATTTTTTCATAAATTGATAAGTTTTCGAGGTATAAGGGAGGGATATCATAAGAATAAAATTCAGGGTTAACAAATCATAAGTTTAATTGCAAATCAATTAAATAGGTCTAGGGTTACTAGTTTGACTTTGTATATCAATGAATAAGGCATTGGTCATCAATTCAAATGCAAATTGATAGTCATATGGGTGCACAATAAAAATTTAAATCAAAATCAATTTTCCATTTCCATAATAAAGAACTAAATTGTTGGTCATTCCCATGTTGTAATAGCTTTCTTGCAGTTTATAGTTAGCTATTGTAATACATATGTTGATTGCAATATCAAGAAGATTATTAACCATTTATCTACTATAACGGATAGATCTAAAGAGAAAAGTATCAATGAGAAAATACTAAAGAAGATAATCATAGAAGAAACCTATCTAAATCCCTAGGTGCACCTACCTTGGCCCTGCAGAGCCTAAAGAGTAGAAAGCCCTTGTGTGTGATTTGTTGAAGTTGGTCTAGATCTGAATGAATTTTATGGTGTACATGGGAACTAACCAATCCTTAGGCATTTATTCTTTTTCTACATGTAGTACATGGTTTTTTGTAACCTGTAGTTTCAAAGCACCAATAGATCTTTAATTTTTTATTAGTCTTATCAACATAATTGTTTTTTCTAAGCTTCTTCTTGTTCACTTTGATGGTAACCCCATGAATTTTGTATTGCATGAGATGGAAAAGATGAACACAAGTATTGGTGTTATGACCATTCACATGATGGTATTAATAATACTTAGAGTTGTCATACCAATGGGGATAGGGTCAATCACCAGGAAGTGGTTTGATCTTAGAAATAGTGATTAAGTTATCTTTAATAAGATTTTTCAATACAATAGTGTAGGAATATACAATATATGAATCAATTATCCAAATAATATCACAAATATTAACCTTATTATATTTTAACTATATGAGCAATATAATCAAAAATGGCAACAAGATACTCATACATAATACCACTAGATATGTTAACTAGGAAAACCCTTGATTAGAGGGAAAACCCCAATGGGGATGGTATCCACAAGATGATGTACTAATATAAATGTTCCTTGTTAACGGATAGACCCTATTAGGATTCTATGAATACATTCAATACATATGAGTCCCTGTTGACTTTGAATCCATGTTAGGAGATTCCAACCCTATTAGGAATTGTGGAAGACAACTGGACCCACTGCCCAAATAGCTTCAAGGATAAGATCAATGAACCCACTATCCAAATGATTGATGTATTATTCCTTACAGAATAATAGAATTGAAATGTACTTCCTCTTCTTTTATCTTGTCAACCAGACCTCTTCTCCTTTTGATCTTGTAATTAGATCACAAAAATCACATCCAATAGTCCCTTGGATCACTTACTCGCAAACACTCTACTCCATTTCATACTTCACACTTCATGCAATAATGGATGCACTTACAAACAAGGAAAACATCTTTCCTTTATACCATATCTTCAAAATAATTCCTTGAGTCAGCCTTGAAGATTTCCTAATTAATTATATTAAGATAATTAATTAATTACGATTAAAATAACATTGTTGACTCACAGTCTATACAAAAATTCACACGTGCGATACTAGGGCTTGCACAGTTGCTATCATCACCAATAGATTGTCCTCTATCATTGCTTATATGTTCATCTTCTCATTGCATCTTAGATGTAAGACAGTGAACAAACATCAGGAACTGCTTCCCAAATTCTTTGTCTCTGAACTACTCTCTATGAATTAGGTACAACTTTTGTACGTCTTCAAGACACTGTGTTGAACATGTCCATAAATGTGCATCACCAAACAATCAAACCATTGTCCATACAACTAAGATCTATGTATACTACTCAACCAATTTTTACAAAAACCATACTATGTTGATAGTAATGACAAATACAATCATGAATGCAACATGCCAATACTCTCCAATGTTTAGGATACTCCCCCAAAGTAGTATCATCAACATTCATGCTAAAAATATCCCCCTTTGGCATTGATGGCAAAATAGATGGAAAAACATCTAAGTTCCAAAAATACCAAAATAGTACTATGTTGTTGTTTTCATCTTCTCAAATCCTCCTCATTAACCAAGTCTGAAATCCTCTAGAATCTAGGATCAGTATTAGTTGTTCACACGCTAAAAAATTCTCAATACATCAGGTACATATCTCTTGCTTCCTCACATGAATCTTTCTAAATCTCTCCAAAGAGATATCTCTCCCACATTCTCACTTAGGAGTTCTTCTCCCCCATTGCTTAGGAGATGCTTTTCATGCATATTCTCCCCCATTGACATCAATGTCAAAGGCCTCAATACCAATTGTTAAATAGACTATTCCAATTCATCAACCAGCTCGAGTGTCCAAAGATACTATTCAAGAGCAAATACCAAGAGTCCTCAAAGACTCAACTCATGTAAGATACTCCCTCATACAAGAAGCATCAACATTCAGTCTAGTCTAACAATAGTTCTTTGTACCACTGGACTGATGCACTCTCAATATCATCTACCCAGAAGTAGGTAGGGGCATAACCCTAAGCATACCTCTCAAGTACTCAAATGTATCTTTCGGAAAAGGCTTCATAAAGATATCTAGAGTCTGATCTTTAGTACTCACTGTAGACACCTAAAAACCTTTAGAAAATAAAGTATTTTTATTTTTTGAAAAATTCTTGATGACATCATCATTTATTAATTTATTAATTTATTTATTTTTATGCCATTAAATCCCTTTATCTTAATTAAAAATATTTAATTAAGGAATCCCTCCCAAAAATGTTTAAATCTTATTTAAACATTATTTCCTTATTTATTAATTATTTAATTAATAAATTGACCAAAAAACCCAAAATAAATAAATAAATTATTTTTTGCCCAAAACTTGGTCAATTTCCTTAAGACCACTAACCTCTTCCAAAATCTTCTAATCCTTCTTTAATTTTGATTAAAGGTTAATCCCATCATTTCCTACCCCTAATCCCAACTCAAAATATTTAATTAAGATTAAATATTAATCCTCATGTTTATTAAAAAAGTTTTAATAAATATCTCCTCAACCCAAACCCTTGAAATAAATAAAACTTTATTTATTTCCTAAAAATCTAATTTATCCTCATCCTAAGAAGTTCTAGACTCTTCTAGAAAGTCTTCATCCTCATCCTAGGAAGTTCTAGACTATTCTAGAAAGTCTTTATCCTCATCCAAAGTCTAGACTCTTCTAGAAGATGTCTTTAAACCTAATCCTAATCCCCTCCTAACCTTGTCACATTCCCTAAACATGGGTTAAAACTTACTAAGCCAAGCCAAAGTTAACAAATATCTCCTCCTTCACCCACCCTCATTAAATGCCATCCACTTGCCTATCCCTAAGCTAATCCTAAACCATCCTAATCCATCCTCTAATCATTTGCACAATCCTAAGCAAGCTTAAAACCCTCCTAATTAAGCCCAAGTCAAAATTTCTCTCATCTCCCTCAAAATATCTCAACCATAAAACTTTATGAAGCCCACTAGGCCATAAATGACTCTTCCAAGCCCTTTTATTGCTCTTACAAGCCATTATGAGGATCTTTATGAAGATTTTATCCCTTGAGCCTCCTTTGTTGACTCATCCTTCCCCTTTCCTCCATCCTCTCACCCTGTGACATGTGTCACTCCCTGATTGGCTGTAAGGAAGCACAATCCATGTGCTCTCTTTTCATGCAATCTGAGCCCTCCATGAGCTTTTTCCCATCCTTGCATCTTAGCCCTCAATCCCTCAAGCCTCTTGCCTATAAATTGGATCCTTCCTCTTTGCAAAATAACACAATCCATGAAGTAAAGTCATAATGTCATTTTGAGAAGCCATTTTACATCAAAACCATACACTCACACTCAAATTCCAACTCCATTTGAAGCCCTTTTTGAAGCATAAAGCTTGAGCATACATCCTATCTATTTAGACAAAGTTACTCAACAAGAGAGCTTCTCATTGAGAGAGCCCATTAATGGCTCATATTCTCAATTGAGAGCTCATCTTAGTCTATCTTGAAGTTTATGAATTTTGTTTAGTTTGTAGAAGCTTTATTTAAATTTGGTTTCTATTAGCATACTAACATTGCTCATATACATTTTGGCACGCCCAGTGGGACCCCGCATGGGTCATCTTCATTATCTTTTTTAGTCAAGTTTTGTATGTCATTTGCTAATTTTGGCTAATTTTTCTTGTTTTTGTGATTGGTAGGATTGTATAAATTGGTTTTGTAGGTTCACATGAGCATGAAGAAGACAAAGGAACTCATAGTCTATCTCATAGTATTTGCAGATTTTTCAAGCTTATAGGTGGACAAAGCACTTGGAATTCTTCTTCCTCTTCTTGTCTATATTCTTCTTATTCCATCTACTTCTTCTTGTCGGAGAGCTTGGCCATTTTTATTTTTTAAGGAAGCAAAATCATACACACTTCTTTTTAGTGCTTAAAATGAACCCCCAAATCATACTTAAATCCATTAAAAAATTAAAAATTTGCAAAAAAGAAAAAATCTTTTAACAAGTGAAACTAAACCAATCCAATCATTTGCATCCTTGCAACATCAAGGTTTTAGATGCATTCGTGCAAAATTAGGAACACTTCATTTTTTGGAATTTAAAAAGAACTTCAAGTTTCCATTTCAAAAGGTTCAAAATCAACACTAAGTGCACACTAAAATCTAAATCAAACTCAAAACATCAATCAAGGATAAAGTGAACCTCATTTGCAAATATTTTAAAGTTCTTTCAAAAATCTCATGAAAACTAAGAGTCCTAAATGGTTGCCAAAAATTGTCCTAAAAGCTTTGTTATTTGTTCCAAACAAATGTCTTGTTGCAAAATCTTGAATGTTTATTAGGTTTTTCATGCATCAAAACAATCTAGGAATATCATTTTTGGGCTTAAAATATGATAACTAAAACACAAAATCTTGAATGAAAACCAAAGTCCAAAGAGTCATTTTCACTTTTGAGTCCAAAACAATCTTGAATGATCTAAGGTTAAAAAAAATCACTTCAAAGTTCTTAAAACAACACACAAAATCTCAATCTTGAATGCTCAAAGGAAAAAAACTTGAATGTTTAATCGCTTGTCTTTGAATGCATGTTGCTAAACACACTCTTGAATGCCATGGATTAAAATAAAATTTTCCTTGAATGCATGATTAAAACAAAAAATCCAATCTTGAATGCCAAGGATCAATTAACCATTTCAATATCAAACACTTCATTTGGAGCTTCTAAAATTGAACAAAACAAATCTCTTTTCCACATGCAATTTAGGTAAAGTTTGATTTTTGGACATTTAAGAAACTTTGTTAAGTTAAATACAAATTTGCAAAAATCAATTTGAGTAGTTCCTTGGACTCACCTCTTTTCTAATCACCCATTAATTCAACCATTGGTTGCAATCTCAGTGCCATTTATGGGGATGGGTCTACTTGAAAAAGGTGCTAAATGTTCCACAATCTAACTCACTCACTTGGTCTTTGAACATTTTCTTTAACTTTATCAAAAATTTTAAATGACCAAAACTCTAGATTAAATCAATCACACTTCAATTTTGGGCATAAAAATTGGACAAATCTTGACATGGAGGGCCTCCGGGCACGCGCTTGACAAATCGAGTTTCACATATCTTTGTTTTAGGCTTAAAACAAACTCACACTCAATCTTGAATGCCTAAAAATCAATGAACATCGCATGGTTTTGATGCATTTTCAATGATGCTTGCATTTCTTATGTTGACGATCTCTCGACTTCCATTATGCTAATGACGCTGTCAAATTGGAATGAACATTGTATGTCATAATCACAAGTGTCTTCAATCATAGCTTACAAAATCTAAATCATCAATTGGAATAAATGTGTGTCTTTTAAAGCCCAAGATCATGTATGCGGTCTTGTTTTACACTTTTTAGGAGGCCTACTTGTGGATTTCATCACCCCTTGGGATGACCTCAAAGCGTTTTGGCAGAGTATAAAAATTGGGAGGTGAATCCAAAGACACCTCTCTTGGAATCAAGATTTTTTAACTCGGGCTAAGCCTCAAGGAACTTTATACCCTTGAGAAGTGAAAGAGGAGAAGTGGGTTACCGCTCCTCTCAGCTGTGTGACATCTTTTTGGCTTCATCTACAGATTTGGGCCCCACGTACCTTGCGTATATTGAGGACTCCCTAGCTATAACAAATTTCATCCTTGTAGAAAGCTTCCTAAGATGTTGGTGTGTTTGATGTGCTTGCTCCAAAATTTTGTCTGCTTGCTTGTTCATAGCTTTTGAATGAATGTTTTCCAACTTTGGTCAAAATCCCAAAAAAGTAGAAAGCTCCTAGCTCAAGGCATACTTAGTGTAGTCACTGCCTCATCAGAAAATCATCCAAGCTCCCCCGCTGCAACTGAATCTATCTAGTTCCTTGCTTTAGAACAATCCCAAATCCAAACTCTCTCCAAATCATCCCCCCCAGTCAGCTAGCAACCCAATCCAAAATCACACCCAAGCCTTTAGAGAGTTGTTGTCATTCTGCTAGAATTTGCTATCCAATCAATTTGACCAATCCACCAGCCTCACCAAGGTTATCCCTTTGACAGAGCTTTGTCTAGGGTAATCTAGCTTTGTCACTTGTTATCCCTCATCACCTTGAGCTAAAGGTTGGGATCCACAAGTGGTCAATCTTGTGTCATGCCCATAGGATCATTAGTCTATCCTTAAGTTGACACAATCTCCACCAATCTAGCACATAGGAAAGCAAAACTCTCACTTTTTGACAGCATGCCCTTGAAGTCTTCCATCCACAGGAAAGCCAAAAATCTCCAGCCAATCCTCCTTAGGTCTGTCATACAGCTTTGACTCTCCCTAGGAAATCCTTCATCAGCCAATCCAAAATTTGTGCTTAATCCAAATCCAACCATGAGCCTCCGTGTTCATCCATATGCAAGACCCCATCCCCATCTAACTCATCATCAAAACATGAAATCCCAAACCTATCATGATGTGTTCGGTCGTATTTTCCTTGCTCTCGCAACCTCCTATTCCAATGATGATGAAAATCTTGTTGACTATGATGAGTATATTGAAAGCCTTAGAAACATTCCCCCAAGCATCCCCCAAAATCCACATATTCTTCCAAACTATCTAGTCATGTCATCTGATATCCCAGCTTCTCCTCCATCACCCAATCAAACAAGCTTCCAATCTTCCACCCGCATCACACTAGCTATTCCTATCAATCCACCTCGACCTCCGACACACGAGTCTACAAGGAATCTCCTAGAGGAAATACAAGAAAAGCCACCTCCAATAGTCGATAAGCCATGTCATCTAATCCAACCATGTGAAGTAGTCAGTGATGAAGCTTCCCCATCTATAATATCACCTCCATCTCCCATAGCTACCATCCATCAAATTGCTTAAAATCCTTCCACTTCCCACAAGTGTCAAAATCCCACCACCCATCAAATCACTCCAAATCCCATCCACATCTCCTCCTCCAAGCATTATCCAAATCCCATATAATGAACCTCATGCATCCACTCCCATCCATTCCTATCAAGATCTTGTCCAAAAGCATGTTGAAATATTCTCTGATAGAATAGCAGATCCCGCCATCCCACTTATTCCCCTACATGATCCACTTTTACCATCCCCTCCATATCTAAATCCTACCATCTTACTTACTCCATCTCAAGATCCCTTTCCCTCAGCCCACCCAACTCAAGATTCTATCCTCCCATCTCCTCTGCTTCATGATCATACATCTCCCATAATCCATGATGATATATCCATCGAAAAAGAACTAATTATCATATCCAAAGCTCCAACTCCTTCAGCTAGTAATGGACTCACATCTTGTGTTCCAAATAAAGAACATCATATTGAAAAAAGAAATGAAAATGTATTTCTAGATGTTGGTATCCCCGCTATTCCTGCATGGTCCCAAGTCCTTCCATCTCCACCCCAAAGTTCCCATCCATCTTATTCCACATCTATTTTGGGCCCTCATCCTACTCCTTATCTCCAACCCTCCATTTTGGGTCCATATATCCCTTATCTAAATCCCACACCCTTTCCATCCATTTTGGGTCCTTACATACCTAATATGAATCCTTTATCCCCTCCATCTATTTTGGGACCTACACCTTCCCCGTTTCCATCTATTTTGGACCCATATCCTTTCTTCCCTCCATCCATTTTGGTCAATTATATCCATCTATATCCTATGTTCCAATCTATCCTTCCATCCCCTCAAATCCACCAGCTAGATCATCAAAGGCACTCACCCTTAAATCCCTTCCAACCTTTAAACCCTATCACTCCATCAATTATCCCTCCATCTCCTCCATGCTCTTGTTCCCATCCCATGGATAATAGAAGCATATTGGATGCCAAAATACAAAAGCATAAATCCAAAAATGCACAAAAATCCAAGTCTCAACATGTCCCTTCTAAAATACATGTTCAAAACAAGAAACATTTAATCCCAATCAAAGAAAAAGTCAAGAGGCCACAAAAGCCCAAGCTAAAAAGTCAAAAATCATGTGGATACCCAAGATGATCATAAAAGAAATGCATCTCAAAGAAAAATCTCAATTGGCATCCATTCATGCTACTCAAAAAGCCTCATCCATCCATCCTTCATCCAAATCCCCATATAAGCATCCTTCATCCCCCAATCCACTTTTAGTCCATATGCTTCTTATCCTAAATTTCCCATCCTCCATCTTCGAACTCTACTTTTAGTCCTTATCTTTCTCTTCCTCCATTTTCTCCTCAACCTCGCTCAAAACCATCTTTCCCACTACTTTATCACCTCTCAAGGTGTGTGCCAATAATGATCTTTCCATTTTCCTCATCCATTTACCCACAAGCCTTATGTCTTTGCATCCATTATCTGTCAAACTCCCACCATTCCACTTGTTCAATCCAATCCTTTTTCATCCATCCTACCAACATCTATGAGCCAAAAATAGCTGAAGAAAGCCAAAATCATTCCAACTAAGTCAAAAGTCCAAAAGTCGAAAAATAATAAAGAAAAATAAAGCGTCCATGATGAAAACTTGGCAATTCAAGCACCTTGGACAAGTACCATGATAAAAACTTGGCAAACAAGCATCATGCATAATCCTGCCATCCCCAGCTTAGCCTATCACCCTCATGCTTTTGGTCATCTCTTGACATCCAACTCCATCTTCCAATCTATCCACCTATCCTCCACCCTCCATCTTCCATCTCACACCATCCACTTATCTCTTGTAGCTTCAGCCAACCATCCCAGCTATCATCCATCTCCCTAGCCCCTTCAACTTTTACCATCCTAGCTTCAATCCTATCACATCCATCATAAGACCTCCTTCCGCATGTTATCTTCTTATTGGGGGCACTATATTCCTTGGAGATCTTGTCTTGTCCATCCTCCCTTGTCATTGGTATCTAGCTCTAGGCTATCCTCATGCAAACCCAATGTCATCTCTTTATATCCATCATAATCCTAGCTATCTACCATCCTATCCAGCCATCTCATCCTACTCCTCTAGCTATCCTTGGTCACAAAATCTCTCATCATCATTGGATGCATCTTGCCAAATCCATATCTTTCACTATCACCCCACCCTTAGCTTTTGCATCTTGCACAACATCGAACCATCCCGCTATCCTCTCATCCTGAGCTTTTGCCTGCTTGTAACTATCTTGGTCAGCTTCAGCTTGTAAATATCTTGGTCCATCAGCTTGTACATCCTCTTTAGCTTAGTACCATTGTCTCTATCCAACTTTCATGTCAGTTCCTCCTTGATCAGCATCTTGCACACATCGCACATCTTGGTTAGCTATTCCAATGCATCCTTTAGCTACATCTCTTGTCACCAAAGTGTTATCCTTCTTAGTTCAGCTTGCCAGACGCATCACTCACCCAGATCCATTGGCTTAGGTGCTCTCCAATAGATCCTTGTAGGATATAGCTTTCCCCATGTCTAATCTTGGTCTGTTAGTACCTCGTCCTACCCATCTCATTGGAAAATGGTTCTCTTTTGGATTTTCACTTTCTTTTGATTTGGAATCTTCCCTTTTGGGTCTTGAAGTATCTTTTCCAAGCAATCCTTTTGTTCCCTCCTCAAGGTTGCCATGATCTTCCATATCATGGTATGCTACAAATGGGGCACTCTGAGTGTATAGTTTTGATCAAGTCTTTCGTTTGTTTCCTTTTTGCTTGTGGGTTACCTAGTGTCAGTTCCACACTATTTCCTCTAAGATTCATGTGTGATACTGGGGCAATCCTTACGTTTTTCTTTTGAGTCAGTCCATCAGTCCTCTAGATAGTTGGTGAAAAGGCCTTGATGTTCTTGGTAACCTTCGCAATTAACCAACAGTCTTATAGCAAATCTAGTGCTCAACTACATGGTGGTACTTCTCTTTGAAGTATCCCCCCGCTCAAAAAGCTTCAATGGTTTTCCTTCATCTCCATTATCCCCCATCCATATCTAGCATCCATCTCTCCTACCCCAGCTTGTGCAACCGTATCTCTCAGAATCAACCATCACTCTTAGCTTTAGGGATCCACAATCCTAGTCTTAGGGATCCACCAATCCAAATCAATCCACCAAGCTTCATCTTTCGAGATCCACAATCCTAGTCCTAGGGATCTCTGAAACCCATCTTCTGCCAATCTGACTCTTTGAAATCCTATTGCATCAGTTTTTTAATCCCCTCATCCATCTCCCCATCTTGGATTCCTTTTATGGCGCTCCACTCCTTCATCCTCTGCAATCCTTGAGAACTTAAGCTTGCTTCCTCTTGTGCCTCTGATTCTCCCTTTATCATTCTCCCATTGTGAGAGTTTGAGCTAACTAAACCTCTTCTCTTAAGCCAATCTGAGTCTTCTTGCTCATCTTGGATTCTTGTACTTTTCAAGAAGTCATTGAGCCTCGCTTTCTCTCCCCGCCACCTTCTTGAGGGGGCATCTTGCAATCCATTCTCTCCTCTTCTGCTCTAGCCTTGGGCATCTTATTTTCTTATCTTTGATGCCATGCCACTTGCGGCATCACATCAAAGAGGGGCAAAATGTAGACACCTAAAAACCTTTAGAAAATAAAGTATTTTTATTTTTTGAAAAATTCTTGATGGCATCATCATTTATTAATTTATTAATTTATTTATTTTTATGCCATTAAATCCCTTTATCTTAATTAAAAATATTTAATTAAGGAATCCCTCCCAAAAATGTTTAAATCTTATTTAAACATTATTTCCTTATTTATTAATTATTTAATTAATAAATTGACCAAAAAACCCAAAATAAATAAATAAATTTATTTTTTGCCCAAAACTTGGCCAATTTCCTTAAGACCACTAACCTCTTCCAAAATCTTCTAATCCTTCTTTAATTTTGATTAAAGGCTAATCCCATCATTTCCTACCCCTAATCCCAACTCAAAATATTTAATTAAGATTAAATATTAATCCTCATGTTTATTAAAAAAGTTTTAATAAATATCTCCTCAACCCAAACCCTTGAAATAAATAAAACTTTATTTATTTCCTAAAAATCTAATTTATCCTCATCCTAAGAAGTTCTAGACTCTTCTAGAAAGTCTTCATCCTCATCCTAGGAAGTTCTAGACTATTATAGAAAGTCTTTATCCTCATCCAAAGTCTAGACTCTTCTAGAAGATGTCTTTAAACCTAATCCTAATCCCCTCCTAACCTTGTCACATTCCCTAAACATGGGTTAAAACTTACTAAGCCAAGCCAAAGTTAACAAATATCTCCTCCTTCACCCACCCTCATTAAATGCCATCCACTTGCCTATCCCTAAGCTAATCCTAAACCATCCTAATCCATCCTCTAATCAATTGCACAATCTTAAGCAAGCTTAAAACCCTCCTAATCAAGTCCAAGTCGAAATTGCTCTCATCTCCCTCAAAATATCTCAACCATAAAACTTTATGAAGCCCACTAGGCCATAAATGACTCTTCCAAGCCCTTTTATTGCTCTTACAAGCCATTATGAGGATCTTTATGAAGATTTTATCCCTTGAGCCTCCTTTGTTGACTTGTCCTTCCCCTTTCCTCCATCCTCTCACCTTGTGACATGTGTCACTCCCTGATTGGCTGTAAGGAAGCACAATCCATGTGCTCTCTTCTCATGCAATATGAGCCCTCCATGAGCTTTTTCCCATCCTTGCATCTTAGCCCTCAATCCCTCAAGCCTCTTGCCTATAAATTGGATCCTTCCTCTTTGCAAAATAACACAATCCATGAAGTAAAGTCATAATTTCATTTTGAGAAGCCATTTTACATCAAAACCATACACTCACACCCAAATTCCAACTCCATTTGAAGCCCTTTTTGAAGCATAAAGCTTGAGCATACATCCTATCTATTTAGACAAAGCTACTCAACAAGAGAGCTTCTCATTGAGAGAGCCCATTAATGGCTCATATTCTCAATTGAGAGCTCATCTTAGTCTATCTTGAAGTTTATGAATTTTGTTTAGTTTGTAGAAGCTTTATTTAAATTTGGTTTATATTAGCATACTAGCATTGCTCATATATACTCACATACTCTAATCTAATCTCCTTTTCTGATGCTTTCTCTCTCAGACATGATACTTAATAGACATATGATTAGTCTTATAATGCAGTACATGATTCTTAGACATACTCACTATACTTTTGTTAATATAGTAAATGATAACAAGTTCTACAAACTCAATTCTAATATCCTTCTACATTTGCTTCATCCACATAACTTGATTATAGTTATTTGATGTTGCAACATACTTTGCCTCAATAATACTCCACAAAATACAATCTTGCTTCTTGCTTAGCCAAGAAACCAATCTTCCTCCAAGAAAGAATGCTCCACTATTGGTGCTCTTTCTATCATCCATACTGTCTGCCCAATCTATATTAGTATATGCACATAGAGTGAAATCACTTGACCTATCATACCAAATTCCATAGTCAGATGTTCCTTTCAAATATCTAAATATTCTCTTTACTGCTGCAAAATGATACTCCTTAGGATCAACTTGAAATCTAGCTACAATCCCAACTACATTTGCCATATATGGTCTGGTGTGAGTCAAATATTACAAACCTCCAATCATGGATATATACTTCTTCTCCTCTACTGCAAGTGTCTCATCTTTGTTGGATAGCTTATGACCAATTATCATAGGTGTACCAACAGGATTATAACTTTCTAATCCAAACCTTTTCAACAAGTCTTTTAAGTACTTAGCTTGTGAAATGAAAATTTCATCACTGTTCTACACAATCTGCAATCCTAGGAAAAACTTCATTTCTCCTATCATGCTCATTTCAAACTCATTCTTCATTTCTTCAGAAAACTTATCACTTGCTTCGTCATAACCTACAAATATGATGTCATCAAAAAATATTACTATTATCAAAAACCATTCTCAATTTCTTTCAAATACAAGTTACTATCTGTTGTACCTTTAACAAATCTAAGCTTTGCCAAATAACCATCCAACCTTGCATACTAAGTTCTATGTGCTTGCTTTCACACCATATATAGATTTCTTTAGTCTGCATACTATGTTTTTATCTTCTAACAAAGGAAGACCTTCAGGTTGCTCAATTTATACTTCTTCTTTAAGTTCTCCATTTAGGAAGGTTGATTTAACATCCATCTGATAAACCTTGAACTTCATATTTGCTACATAAGCCAAGAACATCCTTACTACTTCCATTCTAGCTATAGGTGCATATTTCTCCTCATATTATATGCCTTCTTGCTATGAATATCCCTTGCATACAAGTCTAGCTTTGTTCCACACAACTTTTCCTTGCTCATTCATCTTGTTTTTGAATACCCATTTGGTTCATATCATATTCTTGTCTTTAGGTCTAGCAACTAACTCCCATGTATTATTCTTCATAGTTTGATCTAATTATTCCTTGATTGCTTGAATCCAATGATCATCTTTACATGCTTCATTTGTGTTCTTAGGTTCAACTTCAAATATCAACCATATCTCTTCATTAACTCTATTTCTTGTCATCACACATTTGTCTTTGCTTCCAATTATCTTCTCAAGAGGGTGATTCTTTGTCAGATTCCTGTTAAGGGTAGGAATTGACATCTCAACTCTTATCTCATCTCTAGGTTCATATCTTTGATCTCTTCTTTTCTCAAAAATTAACACATCATTCTACAAATCGTTGTTAGTCTCAATGAAAACTTCTATAATGTGTCTAACAATTTCAGAATTATATTATTCTTTGTCTGAATTATAATCTACCATCTATTCCTTAGTTCCAAACTTTTCATCAATCCTTATATTTGCAAATTCAACTATTGTCTTAGTTCTATAGTTAAAACATTTGTATGCCTTGATTTTCAATGAAAAGAAAAGAAACATACCTTCATCACTTCTTGGATAAAACTTACCAATGTCATAATCTCTCTTAATGTAACATTTTCTCCCAAATATTTAGAAATACTTAACTGATGGTGAATGACCAAACCATAATTCATAAGGTATCTTGCTCATAACTTTTCTAATTTGAAATTTATTCAGAGTGTACACTGTTGTATTGACTGCTTCTCTCCAAAAGATCTCAGAAACATCATTTTCAAACAACATCACTTTTTCTTCCATTGCTACTAATTTATTTCTTCTTTCAACAATCCCATTATGCTTAAGTTTTCTAGTTGAGGATGGCTATCTTTTGATTCCAATTTCTTCAAAAACTATGTTAAACTCTCTAGAGGTGAACTCTCCTCCTCTATCTAATCTCAAAAAATTTATCTTAACACTAAATTCATTCTCAACTCTATTCTTAAATATCTTAAACTTCTCAAAAGCTTCAAATTTCTCTTTAAGAAATACTACCCACATCATTCTAGTGAAATCATTAAAAAAATCATAAAATATCTTTCACCATAGAATCCCCTTGTTCTTGAAGAACCACTCAGATCTGTGTGAAAAATCTCCAACTTCTTTGTGGTAGTGAACTTCTTGCTAGGAAATGATATTTTCTTCTATTTAGCCAAAATACATTCTTTACAAACAACATTATTAGGCTTTGTTATCTTAGGCAAGTCTCTAACTGCAAATGGGCTACTAACTTTCACAATATTATTAAATTTTACGTGATAGAATCTTCTATGCCATAACCAATTATTGTCCACTTTAGCTACCAAATATGTCATTTTGATAGGATTCAACTGAAATACATTACCTATGGATCTTGTTCCTATTCCAATCAGCTTACCATTATATCTTTGATAATGTAGGTCTTCTTAGTGAATTGCAATTGATAACCCTTGTCCATCAACTTTCCAAAACTCAAAAAGTATGCTTCAATCCATCAACAAAATAAACATCATGAGTGTTAGTTTTAACATCAAGAGTAATGGATCCAATTTCTATTATATGACAGGCTACATTGTTACCAACTCTAATAGTACCTCCATCATGATTCCTAAATTTAACTAACTTATTCGTATCACGAGGCATGTGATGTGAACAACCACTATCAATTATCCAATCAAATTTCTTTTCCACTTGGGAAACTAGAGCTCTTTCTTCTCTAATTTCTCTATCAAGACCATCCTCCTTGATAGCCAAAAATCCCAATTCATCATCACTCTCACTTTGACCTCTCTCATCTGATTCTTCATCTTTGTTTGCATACAAACAATTTCTATCTCTTCTAGGATTGAACTTTCTCTTATACTTTTTCTCTCTTTTAGGAAATTTAGATGCATAATGACCAAATTCATCGCAAGTCCAACACTTAAATATTTTCTTACCATCTTTTTATCCTCTCATAAGAAGGGCTATACGTTCCTCAACCTTCTTATCTTCACTAGATTTGCTTCTAACAACAAAATCTCCATGCGTGCTTGCACTCCTTGTCAAATTAGGTTGAATGTTCAAGGCACTAAAAGTTGTCTCCACTCTAGCTAGATCTCGAGATTGTCTCAGATCTAATTTTTCAACTTCTAATATTTGAAGCAACATTTCCTTGGTAAAATCCTTAGATCAAGGTATCAAAAGATGAATCATCTAAGCTACTTTCTTTAATGGTGATGTCCAACTTTTCAAGATCTTCCATACTACTTCATCTTATTCCTTGGTTCCACCATGAGACCAAATTCCTACAACAATTTCTAATATTCTACCAATATAGCTTCTTACATATTCATCTTCCATCATTTTAGCATCTTGAAATGCACATATCCAATTCTACAATCTAATTCTTTTTGCATTGTATCACCTTCAAAAGTAGATCCTAATAATTTCCAAATTTCATGAGATGTTTGAAGTGACTTTACCTAACTTTATTCATTCTTTGGAAGAGATAATAGTAGATATTCTCTAGCTCTCATGTTGCACATAAACCAATCTCTCTCTATTTCATTGCATTCTTTAACATCTTCTTCTTTTACAATCGTCTTCTCACTCATTTTCAAGATCCAATAACCTAGACTCATGCACAACAGGTAAGTCTTTGTCTTCTCCTTCCAACTATCAAAGTTGGCCCCATCAAATCTAGGACTATCATTTATAAAAAGATTCGCCATCAATCTCCCAAAGCTATTAAGCTTATCTTTCAAGGACCTGAAGCTCTGATACCAATTGTTAGAATATATAGTCCACCAATATAACTGAGAGGGGGGGGTGAATCAATTATCCAACTAATATCATAAATATCAACCTTATTAAATTTTAACCATATGAGAAATATAATTAGAAACCACAAGAAGATACTCATACATAATAACACCAGATATGTTAACTAGGGAAACCCTTGATCAGAGGGAAAACCTCGGTGGGGATGGTACCCACAAGATGATGTACCAATATAAATGTTCCTTGTTAGAGGATAGACCCTTTTAGGAGTCTATGAATACATTCAGTACATATGAGTCCTTTTTAGGAGACTTTAAATTGCTATTAGGAGATTCCAACCCTGTTAGGAGTTGTGCCAACCTTGTTAGGAGTTGTGGAACACAATTGGACCTACTGCCCAAAAAACTTCAAGGGCAAGACCAATGAACCCATTATCCAAATGATCTCTATGTTATTCATTGAATAATAATAAAATTGGAATGTACTTCCTTCCTCTTCTTCTATCCTATCAAACAAACCTCTTCTCCTTCTGATCTTGTAACCTTATCACAAAAATTGCATCCAATAGTCCCTTGGATCTCTTACTCACAAACACTCTGCTCCTTTTCACACTTCACACTTCATACAATAATGGATACATTTGCAAACATTGAAAACATCTTTCCTTTATACCATATCTTCAAAATAATTCCTTGACTCGACCTTGAGGCTTTCCCAATTAATTATATTAAGATAATTAATTAATTACAATTAAAATAGCACTATCAGCTCATAATCTATACAAAACTTTACACATGGGATACTGGAGCTTGTGCACTCACTATCATCACCAACAAACTATCCTCTGTCATTGATTGAATGAGCATCTTCTCATTGCGTCTCAAATGTAAGATAGTGAACAAACATTAGGAACTACTTTCCAAATGTTCTATCTCTGAACTACTCTATGTAAATTAGGTACAACTTCTATATGTCTTTGACTTAGTCTCTGTGCACCAAACCACGTCATCAGGACACTATGTTGAACATGTCCATAATCATGCATCACAAGGCAATCAAACCATTATCTATACAACTAAGATCTCTTTCTACTACTCAACCAATCTTTACAAAAACCATACTATGTTGACATCAATGAAAAACATAGTCATGAATGCAACATGTCAATACTCTCCAATTATTAGGATACTCCGCTAAAGTAGTATTATCAGCATTCATACTAACAAAGTGAATATTCAATTTATTTGATGTTTGATTGTAAAATATTTTATTTCCATTCTTGGAGGAGGTAGGGTGATATCATAGGCATCTTCCTTATAATATCAATTCCGCAAAAAGTAGAGGTCCCTCTATAAAGGTTTGAGAAGGAGCTCCAGAACTAGGTTATCGTATACTGGTAGTTAGTTAAGGAACTATACAAACTTGTAAATTTTGAATCTCCATTAAGGCTAGCCAAAATTCCTTGATGAATATCTTTTGAAGATCTACACTTGGTAGGGCACAAGGTATTCTCTTGCAAATAGATTGGAATCTGGGGATAAATTCAGTTACCCTATCATTTGATGCTTACTTACAATGTTCAATGCTAGTGATGTTGACCTAACATCCAATGTTCACTTGGAAGTGAGTAAGGGATGCTGCCAAAAGATGATCAAAAGTCCTGATAGAATAATCAGAGAGAGAACTCTAATTCATGGTATGATAATCATTGCATTGTATGAGGAAATAATCAACGTAGATTTTGGGGCCACCTTCCCTTCTATACCTCTCAAATTTCAAGGACTCAACTCCTTGTCAAAGTGGGGTACTTAAGACCTGAATGGTTAATGTACTATGATGATAATAAGAACTGAGGGAGCCCTAATTAGTCATGGTTGACAAGTTGACCATTTACTACTTTAAGTACCCCATATCTTGTAATATGGTATTAAGAACAGGGTTTCTGAGAGGAGGAGGATAAGGAGGAGGATGGGTATGAACACCATGAGGAACATTAGTTCCACCCATGGAATTTCCTCCACTACCATGGTTTTGGATGTGTAAATCTATTCTCCATAGAGACTAGAGGATTGTGCCTATTGACAGGGGGGGTTGAGGGAAGAACTCTTTCACTATCTTCCCTATACTAATAATAACTTCTAGACATTTCTTTTGGGCCACCAAAAACTCCCTCAGGTTTTAGATTATGTCTCTTAATTTAGGAAAAGTGCCCTTCTCCTTAATGAACTTTTTGAAGTTCTCCAAGTTATCATCTAAGGACTGCACTTTCTCAAAATCTAGTGTGATATTTGAATCATGATCTAATGCAAGAGGGGATTATGTCCGAGAGTTCTTAGACATTGTATATTAAGATCCCAAATTTGGGTCCATCTTGAGTCCTAAGATGGATCCTATAAAGAAATATGAACCACCTTGATTATTTACATCCATGTTACAAGAGAACATAATTCCCAACCTAGATGATCTATACTAATTAGTGGGGAATCTTTGTCTAGAAGACCTTCGTACAATTGACCCTATCACACGTTGTGTCATAAAGCTCATGGAATTTCACCATGCCTAGATCTTAATGAAGGTTTGGGTTCATGTCGAGTTCATCAAAATGTGGAGGAAATAATGCACCCCTCTAGAGATTAGTTAAATCTCAGAAGGATACACAATTACCTTCTAACCACCTCACTCGATTGACTAGGAGTGTCAAGAGAATGTTGAAGAGGATATCACTTATCTAGAGTGTTCACTTGCTCATGTTTAGAGCTCCAAGTATATTATTAGAAGTGCAAGTGTGTGGAGTCAATTAACCCAAGGTATATTAAGATATGTTCAATTATAATCAACTGTCTTGAGGTCAATTGACGTAATGATTAAAAGTGACAAATGATATATAAATGGGGTTTACAAATGTGTTTAAATGAAATAAACATAAATTGAAGACCCTATTAGACCAATACAAGTGTTTTAGCCATAGAGGCAGAAAGTACGATAACCCAAGATCAATCCCTACAATTGAGAAGCTCATTGCCATGGATGACCACGTAGGTCCAAAGGATGACAACATGACCTAAGGACATTTATGTAGCACACTAGATTCATGTATGGGTTAAGCTCAAAAAATATGGGTTTCATCAAATGAATGCTAGAGTGCTTAAAGTAAATTTTAAAAAAACTACTAAATTGCATGAAATAACTAGAAAGCCAATAAACTAAACCAATGAACTAAATGATGATGAAATAGAAAGATTTACTAATCTAAAAAAATATTGTTTTTATAATGCCTTTATGGAATGAAAGGAAAGGAAAATAAAGTGAAGAATAACACCTCTTTTGAAGTTTGGAGATGCAATCTCAGTGAATAATTAGAGGTGAAGAATGTGTGCAAACAAAATAAGGAAAATGGTTGGATAATTTGAGAGGCTTGCCATAGTTAAACCCTAGCTTTGGTATTTCCACCTCCATAGACAACCAAGACTAATGATAATGACAAAGTTGGTGATGGATAAGCAAACTATGGTAATGAAAAACATGAATAAGAATACTGATAAGTGAAACAATAAAATAGATAAAGAAATATGGTCAATATGCTCAAATAGACAAAAAAATATGTGATGGAGGGGTAAGAATAACTTTCCAAAAGTTCAAAGGACACCAACAGGGTTGTGAGAGCACAAAGAATCCAAAAGAATGCACCAAGAACCAAAAAAAGCAAGATGAAGACAATAGAGTACCAATAATAATTTAAATTAAAGAGTGAAAATAGAGGCTTTTGAGAACCAAGTTAGTGAAATATTATCAATGCTAGTATGATGTTCATGCTTGTAGTAAGTGTATTAGATTGTAGAGAGCTAAATGCTTGCAAGAATAAGCTTATATAGGGATCTTGTATAGAATTCTCCACAAAGACATCATGAAGAGATATTCCATTTATATAGAGTGACATATTTGGAATGCTTAAATGACTCCCTACATATCTAAAATTTCATGAATGCATGCATGACGCATGGACATATTTGTAGTGTGCATGTGTCTGAGGCCAACAGAGCTCAATTATGAAAGATGTCAATGGCTAAGTGACATGGAGTATTATGATCAATTCAAACTATAGGAGGATAATATGCATGAATGACATACCCCTAGGGGTGTAAAATTTATGCTATTATAGGGGTGATACACACACACACACACACACATACACAAATGTATATATGTATGTATGTACGTATGTATATGTATAAATATATATACATGCATATGTGTGTGCCTATATATAGACACACACATACATGTACACACACACACACACATATTTATACATACATACATACATACATATGTATGCATGCATGCATGTGTGTGTGTGTGTGTGTGTGTGTGTGTGTATATATATATATATAGAGAGAGAGAGAGAGACCTATCTATATTCTTTACATGTTTTATTTAATATAGAATCATAAATATAATGAAAAAATGATTTTTAGGTAAAATAAGTATCATAATAAATATATATATAATTCTTATATTAAAATATCATAAAATATGATAAAAATACACTTAATAAATTTAATATTAAGCATGTTATAGAAATAAATTGTAGAAAATGTAAAAATTCAAATATACGATAATAATATGTTATAATATAGTTTATATTTATAGAATATATCAAATATATATTATTTTAATAATATATTATATTTATATTTAATAAAATCTATTTAGAATATAATATATAGTAATTTTTTTTGAATATATATATTATAGGGAAATGTAAAGCTATATATATTTTTGATAGGTAGCAAGTTTTTTGTATTGATTATAAAAATAATGTTTACATAAGTATGCCATAGTGTAGAGTGGCCAAAATCTCATAAGTCTTCCTAAATACCCTTCCCTATTGACATTAAAGTGAAAAAATACATACTAAGGGCATTAACACCCACAAACATAGCCCATCCCAATATATAAAAGTATTTGCATTCCATGGAGAAGCTACCCATTATCCAAAAAAGTCCTAGCACCCTCAATTCTTGAATTAATTTGTAGCATCCTCCTTCGTGAAATTTGGGATGGAACAATGATCCTCCACTAATCGCATCTTCTTGCCAATTTCACTCTTACCTACCTCCCCTGCCAGAGACACATCAATCCAAACTCCCACCCTCATGAACTCCCTTGCAACACCATGTCCTTCACTTACTAGCTAGTGTCTCATTGGTTCTCCAAGTGGTCATACACTCTTTCTTGGGGTCTTCTTCATAAAATCCCTCCTCTCATCATCCATCACCCATATCTTCTCTTGAAAAAAAACTAACCACCTTCCTCCACCCTTTTATCACTTTTGGCAAATGCACCCCTTAAGGAGCTGTACAAGACTAGGTGACCAAATGTTGCAACAAGGAATCACCACCCCCAATCATCCTCCATGATTCCTACCCCATTTCCATTCCAACACCCACCACAACTCTATCAATAACATCATCTATCCCCAGCAACCATTGCAGGTCTAGATATGAAACAATAACCCTACAAACTTCCTCTTTTGTCTCTCCAACTAATAGAGCTATATCCACAAAGAGGGATCGTATGTCTAGGTTGGTCCTTCTCCTCCAGTAGGTTTCTAAGTATTCTGGGTCAAACATCTACATAATACTATTGGAATATTCAAATAATAGAAAGAATACTTATGAGAGGGGGGGGTGAATCAGAAGTGTCACACTTCAAGCAATAAAACTTTTAACTGAAAGTAAATTGCATACATGTAAACACATCAAATAAACATGAAACTAATACATGCATCAACAACACATAACACTGGAATTTGGTAACCCAGAAACCCTCCAGAAATGAGAAGGTAAAACTAGGGTGGGGATGATACCCACAAAAATCACTACAGTAATATTGTTCAACCACTTCTGATGGTCTGCCCTGTTAAAGGCTTTACACTGTGTCAACAGTGACCTGGTTAAAGGATTTACAAACACTTAACATGAAGTGTCACCCTGTTAAAGGATTTAATCACCTTTTGATAAGGATCTAGAAATAGTTGTTAAGCCAACCTATCTATATAGGGTTTCCTTTCTAATACAATGGTAAAAAAGTATTAGGTATTATAAACCTGATAGTTTGCAATCCTTGATTGTTGAATGCAGGCACTTGTTCTAGCTCTCTCTCTGATTTTGATCCTCTGAGATCTAATTTCTATTCATCTCCTTTGCTTTGTTCTGATCAACTAAATATTGAATTGCTTCTCTTACTCTCTATGTCTTCTTTCACTGAATTCCATTATGTTTTTCCTTTTTTTTAACACTATTCTCCTTCTCTCATCCTTCTTAAAATGAAACTTTCATCTTCCTTAAAAGGACTTCGAAGACTTAGGGTTAGATATGGATCTACAATCCACATTGAATCTCAATTTCTCGCTCAATACTTCCCTTTTTGCTGATTGGTTGCATGCCTTTCCAATTTTCCAATTGGCTACATGTAGATTGCATAGGAATTGTAAAAGATTCATTCTTATCTCTAGATCTTTTGACATTTACCTTGTGTCAACTAAAAAAATGGTTTACATCATAGTTTGTGCAATTACAAACTCTTATGTTGATATTCTGAGTTATTTGGCTCATGAAGCATTACTGATGCTCGGCACATGCTATTTCCTGGATAGCTCAGCACCTAAACAAAATTGTATCAATCGGCACCTTATGTTACTCAACACTTGATATCACTCGGCACCTTATGTTTCTTGGCACTTGATATCACTCGGCACCTTATATTACTCGACACTTGATATCACTCAGCACCTACTCTTTACTTGGCATGTATAGTGAAAAATGGTTAGGTGTATTGACACTCAGCTGTCAAAATTATTCTTTAAACCAACAATCTCCCCCTTTGACATGAGTGGCAAAAACACTTAACTAAGATCTTGTGATCTTGACATTATTTTGTGCATCTTCTTATTTGCTTCAAAAAAATTAGGAACAAATAAAAATATACCTTATGACTCCCTATGAGTTGATTATGTCTTGTTCACTCAGTGACTTCTGTCCTGTTTCTACATTCTAAGCAATATGTTATATCAAAATTTGTCAAAATTCTCTATCTCCCCCTTTCATCATACTTACCATTTTGCTCTGTACTGAACTCCCCCATACTTATTCTCCCCCTTTTTGACACTTATGTCAAGGGTTCTATAGGGAAATGCCATACTTGGCCAAAAATGTATTGTTTACTTCAAGGATTACCTTCAGAGCTACATCCCAATTTGCTAGTGCAATATCCAATGACTTATGCTGGATGGAAATCTCTGCTGCTAGATGTACAAGTCCATCAGATGTAGAAAGATTGGGATCTTTCTTGAGAATTGTCTCTGCATTCATCTACTCCTTGTGAAGTATTACCAAATGAGGAGTGATAGAGAATTAGATTTGCATCAATTTGGCTTTGGTGGTTGCCTTCTCTGCTACTAAGACAGCTAACTCTCTTTGTGTGTGAAGTGATTGGGAAAAATACTTCTCACTCTAAGCTAGATTTGTAGGGAGTTGCATGCTAGAAATCTTCAGATTTCTCTCCAAGCTCAGTATTTTTTGGCTAGTGTCCTGTGTGAATGTGGAAAAATCACACAACTTGTTGTACAGGGAAAATATGTTTCCAAGTACAGTTTTGACTGTTTCAATTTTCTTAGCCAGCTCCATTTGTGATAGTGCTATATCACCGGATATTTTCTTATTTACCTTGCCTTGGAATTTTCTTCCTGACCACTCCAATAATTTGGCATTTGTTTCCTGGTCTTCACTAGTCACCTGGTCAACTATATCACATAGTTGCTCTATAATTTGCCTTGACTCATCTAGAGACTGTAAGCAGAAAGCTTTTGTGAATATGTCTTTGATTTCATTCAAGGTATGCTTATGCTTGTGTTCTCTTCTTAGTGCTTCTTGTCTCCTTCTTCTATCCAATGCACTCTAAATTTCATTGATCTTCTCTTCAGTCAGAGTGTTGGATTCATAATATGGAATCTTTATTTCTTCATCAAGCTTAGGAACTCCATAGTGAATTTTCCTTACTGCCTTTGATGAGCTCGAGCCTGGTATCCTGATTTGCAATGGTAACCTATCAGTGCTCGGCTACTGAAGAGTCTGTGTTGGAGTACTAGGTTTGGGTAATGCAACCAATGTTTGTATTTCAGACTCCTCCTTCTTACTTGTCTCATCTTTTTCTTCAGCTAATTTATCCTTTTGGTGATCACTAGGTGGGGTTGAACTTGCTGGCTATTCAAATGTTTCTTTAACTTCCTTTACTGCTGTACTTGGCATCTAAAGTGTATTAGAGACTACACTTGGTGGAGGTGGTGGAGGAAGGAATAGAATACCAGTAGGTTGTATGGTCGAAGGTGGTTCTTGTGTTTTCACCTTGATTGCCTTTGTCTTAACTAATGGATTCTACAATTCATCAACACTGACCAATACCGGATTTGAACATAATTTTGCTACTAGTGTTGATTGGTCAAGGATTTCTAAATCCTCTGTAGTTAATGGATTGATGTTTGGATCAAAAGTGTTTGTAATATCCTTAATTTTAAAAATCTCTACAGGTGTGATGATGACATGAGGAGGAGTAGGAGAGGATACCTATGTGTCTTGCACACTTTGATCTTGTGGTACAGCTGTATCTTTCTCTTCCTCTTTCTCCTCTATATGTTCCTTTTCTTCCTTTTCTTCTTCAACCTTCTTCTCCACTTTTTCCTTTTCTTTTTCGTTGTTTCTTGATACCTTCATCTCCTTTTTCTTGGCACTTGCCTCTACCTTATATTCTTCATTGTATACATCTTCTATTTTCTTGTAAACTATCTTCCATAATCTTGTGGATTTTGTAATTACATCCTCAATTTTGTTCTGCAAAATGCTAAAAGCTCTATGTTTGGGAGTGAATCTATTGTTATGCCTCTTAACTACATTTGTTACTTGATCCTTAGTCAAATCAAGCAACAATCTTGCTAATGTTGATTCCCTTATCTCCCTTTCTATTTGCAAACAAAAATTCCATTTATCCTCTACAATTTTGTACAATTCTCTAGGTATTGATTCATCGAACTCTAGAGGTGTGTTCTTATACTCAGCCATCATAGCATACGCTGATTCCTCTAATTTATTTTGTTATTCCTTGGTAAGCTTAGAAAATTTTAGGTTCTTTAAAACTTTCAAATCATCATTCTTAATCTTTTTGCATAATTTATCAATAGTAGTCTGAGGTTTGTGCCTTACCACTTGAAATTGGTTGTTGTCCTCTAACTCGGTCTTCTCTTCATCTATTTGAGGTTGGGCAACAAATTTTCTTTTCTTCTTTGGCTTGGCAGTAGTCTTATTTGAAGTTTCCTTCTTCTCTTTTGCCTCTTCTTGGGCTTTTTGTGCTACAACCCTTGTAGTAGGTCTCTTTGGTGCAGGAGCAGCTACTTTCTTTTCCTTGGGTTGAGGAGCAGGAGGAGTTGTGGCCTTTCTTTTTGTGACCTTGGTTTTAACTTGTGCTTCCTCAGCTTCTTCTTCCTTAGCACTTTCTTCTTTATCTTCTCCTAACCCTTGAGTCAGACCTTGAGGTTCATCTTCCTCATCTTCAATGTCTTCTTCTTCCTCTTATGTTGTTCCTTCTCCTTCAACACCAAATTTTCTCTTGATTTGCCTTACCAATTTTTCTTTCTTCTTTACTGCTGAGACATTCTTCAAATCTATTATCACCCTTGATTTTACAATATCATAGGTTCCAAAGGCTTTTGCATTCTTATCAACTTCTTCTACAAGAAGGGTTGTTATTGCTGCAAAGGCTTGATCAAT
Organism: Cupressus sempervirens; assembly: GCA_028749045.1. Taxonomy (NCBI): domain Eukaryota; kingdom Viridiplantae; phylum Streptophyta; class Pinopsida; order Cupressales; family Cupressaceae; genus Cupressus; species Cupressus sempervirens. The sequence continues at coordinate 179,024,323 of CM053790.1, read as the reverse complement.
ATCAAGTTCATAACCTAGTGGCCTAAGCCATCTCACTCTAGGTATGACTGCTTGTATATAGGTATAATCAATATCTACAAGAAAGCAAATGTCTTTTTCATATTTCTCAGTCAATGAGACTGGAATCCTCATTCTTTGTTTCATGGACTCTTTGAAGTCCTCAAAGTAGCTAGTCATTTGGGCATCAAAATTATCACCCATCTGTTCAATATATCCATTGATTTGTTCAACAGTTATTTTGTCTAGATTCTATTTCACCTTACCTCTAGAAGGAAATTCTTTCATCAGATAGAAAAACATGCACACCAAAATTGATCCAAATTTGCACTGAGCTCCCTTGCTCTTCCTTATGGCTCCTAGATTCTCATTAATCTATTGAAACATGAGCTCTGCTAGATCATAGGTATGATCCTTTTTAATCAATTTTTATGCAACATCAACTACTATAGAAGACACATTGTTTAACCTGCTTGATTGATAGAATTTGTGTGAAATGATTCTCACAACAAAATCTAGTAGGGGTTCTATGATTGTATCAATAGTCATTCCCCTATTGTTCCATTTAGCACCTGTGTTTTTCTCTATTACTTCCTTTTTGTCACTACACAGGGTCTTTGGCCGATCTAGGGTTGGAATACCAGTAACCCTATGAATAGTTCTCTTGGTAAATTTCACTGGCCCTATTTCTAACCAAAAGGGTCCATCATGTATTATGCTCAAAACTATGCATACCCATTCAACTTTGAAAACAATCAAAAATTCTAGGGTTTTGGTCAATCCTTTTCTCTCGACTATTGAGAACTCATCTTTCAGTATTTTGTTCTCACATAGCTTGTCATATGCATTGTAAATTTCTAAATCTCCTATAGCTCCAATTTTGCAGTTATAGCATCTACGAACATCTTGGACCATAACAACTTTATCAGGAATAACTGATAATGCACCTGCAAGATCATTCTTGTATGCAACTTCTGGAATGGGCTTGAATTCAGGTTGCTTAACTTCATTACTAACCAACTATATTTCATGACTCTCCTTGGTCTTAGTGGTTCCCGACCCAGATGCCATTGTTTGCCAAACTAGGGTTTACAGTTTAAACAAGATTATAAACACTATGTAGCTTGGCACACAAGTAAAATACCTCAAATCGATGAAACTCATTTTGAATCGCTGTGGAAATCTTTTGCAAATGGCTTCTGAGCTGACCTTGATCTTCTGCGCTCTTCTCGTCTTTGTTTCATGTTTGAATGGTGAGAATTGATCAAAAATTGAACTATTTACACTTCAAAATAGAGCAATTAATTCTTAGTGTGCTAAAAACTATCTACTCAGCTCCTGAAGGATTTCAACATGACTCAGCACCCATTGTGTTCCACTTCGCTCAACTCCCATTGATATTTCACAGCTCGGCATCATCTATCAACTCGATCGCTGTTAGCAACTTGGTACCTGAAGACAACCTCAAAATTTTTTTGCAAGATTCTTAGTTTTGACTTAGCATCTTTGTTTATGTTTATTTCTTCTTTATAGTTCTTCTATGTCTTGGGACTGATGTATGATGTAGCTTAGTTTATCAATCCCACACACACCCATTTTTACTTAATTAGATGAAGTATGATCACTTGACCCATTAGGTGAAGTGATCTCTGCATTTGATGTGTTGCACTCATATTTCTTCTTCCATGTCTTATTCATCTCACTTCTAATGTGTTCAACATCTATCTTTGCCTTTCCATTGTTGTACTCAGAACTTGGTGCCTTTGACCTTGTTGGGAAATTCCTGATGACATGACCAATTTTTAAGAAACTGAAACATGTGTTTTGACTCAACCATCTTTTGTAGTTCCCCCTGAAATGTGTTCTTATGCAATTCTGGGGTATATGTCCATATTCTTGACAAAAGTGACAACTGTACCTGGTTTTGTAATTCCAATAGTAGTGATTTTCATAGTTTGATGTCTTTTCTGGTTGATTTGATGTCCACATAGGCTTTGATCTACATTCAAAAGCTCTATGCCCATATTTCTTGCAATTATGACAGTGACCCTCAAATCTTGATGTCTTAATAGTCTTGGTTGTACATTCATGTGCTTGATGACCTTGTTGATGGGCATTCTTGCTTCTACATACATTAGATGTATGTCCTTTCTTTCCATAGAAATGACATGTAGGTTTAACATTTTTACCTTTTTTCTTCTTTGTTCAACACTCTTTGATGATTCTCCAACTTCAATGCTATTGTATCCAAGTCCTGATGTATCATGGGTTGATCTTGGGGATTTCAGTAATTGCTCAAAATACTTGATGGCTTCATTGGGTTTGTTGACACTTTCTGAAATTTCCTTTTCTCTTCTCCAGTCAATCTTCTATTTTTCATTCTGCATCTTCAGTGTAGAGATCTCAATGTCTTTCATATTCAGTTCATGATGAAGGTTCATCATTTGGGCAAGTTTATCCATCTGCATGTTTGAGATCCTTGTTAATTCAGTACATTTTTCTTCAAGTCTATTTGCAAGATTTCTTTTGTCATTTTCCATCATGAATTTATCTTTAACTGCTCTTTTCTTTTGTTCAGTGATTTCACACAACATTATGCCCTATGATTCATGTTCCATCTTGAGAGATCTTATTTCATCTGCTTGCACTTTATTTTTCTCCATCAGTTCTGCAATTGCTACATCAAACTCTTTAGTATCTCCATTGGCAAATATATTTGTGGTATCAATCTCCTTGTAGTTTATCTCATTTTCAGCTATGGCTAAATCCTTCCTTTTTTTAAGGAATTTCTCAACTTATCTCTAGCTTCTTCCAAGCTATGCAAAGCAAGTTGCACATCTATCACCTGGTTTTCAATGATCTTTCCAAATTTGAAAACTTCCATCTTTAGATCTTTCCCTCCAAGATGTTAGGCTTTTTCTTGTGAGAACCTAATCTACTCTGATACCAATTTTTGGAATATTCAAATAATGGAAAGAATACTTATGAGAGGGGGGGTCAATCAGAAGTATCACACTTTAAGCAATAAAACTTTTAATTGAAAGTAAATTGCATGCATGTAAAAACATCAAATAAACATGAAACTAATACATGCATCAACAACACATAACATTGGAATTTGGTAACCCAGAAACCCTCCAGAAATGAGAAGGTAAAACTGGGGTGGGGATGATACCCACAAAAATCACTACAGTAATATTGTTCAACCACTTCTGATGGTTTGCCCTATTAAAGGCTTTACACTGTGTCAATAGTGACCTAGTTAAAGGATTTACAAACACTTAACATGAAGTGTCACCCTATTAAAGGATTTAATCACCTTTTGATAAGGATCTACAAATAGTTGTTAAGCCAACCTATCTACATAGGGTTTCCTTTCTAATACAATGGTAAAAAAGTATTAGGTATTATAAACCTGATAGTTTGCAATCCTTGATTGCTGAATGCAAGCACTTTTTTTGGCTCTCTCTCTGATTTTGATCCTTTGAGATCTAATTTATGTTCATCTCCTTTGCTTTGTTCTGATCAACTGAATACTAAATTGCTGCTCTTACTCTCTATGTCTTCTTTCACTAAATTCCATTATGTTTTTCCTTTTTTTTAACACTATCCTCCTTCTCTCATCCTTCTTAAAATGAAACTTTCATCTTCCTTAAAAGGACTTCAAAGAATTAGGGTTAGATATGGATCTATGATCCACATTGAATCTCAATTTCCCGTTCAATACTTCCCTTTTTGCTGATTGGTTGCATGCCTTTCCAATTTTCCAATCGGCGAGAAGTGTAAAAGATTCATTCTTATCTCTAGATCTTTCAAGATTTACCTTGTGTCGGCTACAAAAATGGTTGACATCATAGTTTGTGCAATTACAAACTCTTATGCTGATATTCTGAGTTACTCAGCTCATGAAGCATTACTAATGCTTGGCACATTCTATTTCTTGGATAGCTCGGCACCTAAACAAAATTGTATCACTTGACACCTTATGTTACTTGGCACTTGATATCACTCGGCACCTTATGTTGCTTGGCACTTGATATCACTCGGCACCTTATGTTACTCGACACTTGATATCACTTGCCACCTACTCTTTTCTTGGCATGTATAGTGAAAAATGGTTAAGTTTATTAACACTCAGCTGTCAAAATTATTCTTTAAACCAACAAATACCACTTGTGAATCCTTGGTCATAGAGATCCTTCATTTGTATGCCTGATTTTGATTGTCTGATTCAAAAGAAAAGTTGGCCTCCATTTCTGGTTACTATACAACTTCTCTTACTGAAAAAAGACCCCACCCTTCTTAAAATTATGCCCTCAAAAGATTTAGAAGCCTACACTTCAAGAGTTGTTGATTCATGATTATAGATCTCTATTATGCATGAGGGATTGCTTCCTCATGAGTGTCCTTCAAAATGAAGGTTAAAATTCATAATTGAGTGGTACTCCTTGTAAAAGGGAGGCATTCTCTCATGAATGCACTTCAATACACAACCTCCTTATTCCAAATCGAGAAACCAAAAATCTTTGAAAATTTCATGCTAGTTCCCAAAAGAGATATTTGCTTCCAAGTTGGCCAACTTATCTACCTCCTTGTTTGCCTCCCTATAAACATGAGATATCCTAAAGTCCTCAAATTTTGTCAGTGGACACTTTATCTGGCTAATGTGCTTGTCAAGATGCCAAGACTCCAAATTCCCTTTCTTGATTTCATTAATAATAATCTCTAAATCTCCTTCCAGATGCACTTGATGGATACCCAGTTTAACTCCTAACACTAAATTCTCCTTGACTGCTTCAAATTCTACCACATTATTGGCTCCACCTCTTAATCATTTAGCCACAAATGCTGTGTAAATACCTTCATGATCTTGTGTTATGCATCCATAACCAGATATACTTGGGTTTCTCAAGTGGCCCCATCAAAATTTATTTTTATTATCCTTCCTCTTGTGGTTCTCAACAACAATTTTCATTTCTTTGTTGAGGGTCAACCCTCAAAGGCCCATTAGTAGGCCAAATGTAAAGCTATATTATATGCTACATTTTTTTTAAAAAAATTAGGAATCTTTTTAAGTTAAATTTAAGAATATTTTTTAATCATTTAACATTTTTTATTTTATGCATGGATCCTTTAGGGTTTGTTTTATGTTTTCTTGTCTCATTTATCAAGGATTAATCTCATAGTAATAACTCATTCTCGTTATTTTATTTTTTTATTCATGCATTCAATTCCAATTGTTTATGTACTTTATTGTTTGAGTATTTTCTCTTTTGTGTGGTCAGTTATCTACATCTAGGTGATTATTGGGCTTGTGGGAATTTATCAATTTTTGAATTCTAACATGGTATAGGAGCTCAAGACATGACATTTAATTTTCATCAATTTTGAGATTTTTCTTAAAGCAAGTCTTTTGTGCACTGTGGAGAAATTTGGATCTCATTATTAGATTCATAAGGCTCAAGATAGTTATGACTACCTTTTTATCCACTGAAACTAGACATACGAGGTCAATTTTACAAGGGTTTTCTTTGTTCCACAAGATACCCAAAAATTTAAAGCACTTTGGGTCCAAACAAACCTTTCAATCAACTCCAAAAGATTGATTTTTAAAAATTTGATAAAAAAACCACTTATTTTTCTCATCAAAACATTAGGGGCTCAATCAGTACAAGAGTACAAGAGCTAAGGGCTCAATCAGTAGTCCATTTTCCTGTTCATACTGTGAGTGAAGAAGTTCACCCTATGATTCCAAGTTTCAAGGTAGAAACTTCTTCTCAATCCCCAACTCAATTTTTGAAGCCAAAGATTCCACTTTTCAAGGCTCATAGTTTAGTAAATTCAATAGAGCATCCCCAGGAAGAACCCTTGAGTGAGCATAGATAGCCAATCCATTGTGTTAGTTCCCCTATTCAATCATGTCAAGAACCTATTAGTAATCAAAGTGTTTAGCAAATATGGAAGCTTTCATGGACTAGGTATCCCAATTATGAAATGCCAAATCTTGTTAAGGATATCCCATGTGAGACAATCCAAAGTCAAGAGATTGAAAATGAGGTCACTATAGCTCATTCAAAACTATGGAATGGAGAAATAACTATGGAAGCCTAGTTGGGACAGCAAGTTTGTGAACAGCATGATGAAGAAACTCCATTAGTTGTAGGAAAAGACACAAATAAAGAAGAAACCATTATGTGTTTCTTTGATGAGTTACTCCTATTTATAGAGAAAAAGTGGAGTATTGATGTTCAAAACATATCCATCCAAGATTTGCAATAGAAGGACATAAATGATGAAGTTACACTTGACAAAGTATCCACTCAAGATATGGAAGATTACGAGGTTCTAGGAGAGGAGTGTTCTGATAGCATTATCAAATATTTTTGTGAAAATCTTGTTGTTGAAATTTCAAGGTTTGGGCCTATTGAAGAAAGCCCTATATTGGAAAATACTCTTCTTGAAGATTTGCTAACTAAGTTCAAGTTTGAACCTATTTTTGAGAACATTCTAGGGGTTGATAGCTTAGATAAGCTATTGAATGTTTTGATAGAAGATGGTGGGCCTCTAACTCAGGAGGAGGATATGATATGGAAATAAATTATGCAAGGGACTCATGATGAACTGAAACAAGGAGCCAGCAAGTTAAGTGCAAATTTTATTATCCCTAGAGGCTGCCCCATCAGCCACTTGGCAAGAATGGAGGCCAAAAATGAAGGATTAATCAAACAAGAAATTGAACATGATCCTCCATTAAAAGATGAAGTTGGGGATGCCTTTGCAGCTAAGTTGGAGTAGCTTCAACTCATTCCTACATTCTTGAGTAGTAATACATTTGATCAATTAGAAGAGGTGAGTGCATTTGCATCTATTATTCTAGACATAATGCACCAACTACTTTGTCATTTGTATGTCTTGTCATTTGTATGTCTTTCATGTATCCTCTTCTGCCTTTAAGTGCAGATTTTATTGTGAATTGAGAAGGAAAGACATATATTTCTTAGAACCTATGAATGGATTTGTTTGACCAAGCTTCTATGCTTGTTAGACTAGGGTAGGAGATTAGGTTAGTTTCATTTTCCCTAAGTGTTGTCCAACCACTTGTCTTTTTTTGTTTTCTATCCTAGGTTAGTTTCTTTTCTTTTTTTGTAGTTTTAGGTTAGTCAAGTTTTTGGTTTATGTTGACAAGCTATCATTTTCCACCCATCTCATTTATGCATGCATCAATGTATGTGTTTGAACATCTACTTGTACCTAGTACACACATACATACACATATACATATCATTGTAGCTATACAAGTCTGGTTGTTAACTGTACATATATGCATATCTATATATCTACCATATACATACTTCCATTCAAATTCATGCATTCATCTACACATAACCAAAATGGTCGGCTATGATGATTTTGACTTCTAAAGTTAATAATTGAGTCTCATTCATGCATATTAGTCAACCTAATAAGAGTTTTGAGTTCTATTTAGCTCACGTACATGCATTCAAAACTAAATCAGCAACTTTAGAAGTCACTTTGTGTTAGGTCTAGGTGCTAGGGATGCATAATTTTAGACTCTATGCCCAATGAATAAAGCAAACTGGTCAAATTTCTAGCAAGCAAACATACAATAGAGGTCACCAAAAATGTTACTAAAATTCTACACATGCTGGAATTTTACCTTAATAGTAACATTGCAAAAGAAAACATCCAAATCATTCTTTTTATATTCATTTACATTTCATAATTTTGCAATCATTTATAAATCATGAGCAAAAGGAAGTATAATGTTCATTGTATAAATCATCAACTGATATGTACAATTTTCAATTTACAAAAGTATGGAACGGATAGAAAATGTTGGAAATGAAAAATCTCACACAAGCCGTGAGTCTAACTATTACCTTTTATACATATTTAGAATAAGAAAAATACAACATAGGAAGGTAGAGTTAGAGGTAACCAATCATTGCCTTTTTAGTGTTTGACTAGTTATATGATCTTTGGTGTTGTTCTTGGTCTAGCTCTCGATCTAGCAGTTCTTGGTCTTTGTTCTCCTACATAGGAAAGAGTGGGGTTAGATCTTGAAAGATCTAAGCAATGACTAATTATCTACAACTATGTATCCACACATGTAATATCTTTCCTATTCTAAATACATATAAAAAATGGTAATGCTCAAACGACAAAAAATAGAAAATGTAATGTTAAAGGGACATATTAATTCTGATATGAAACCTTTCATTATAGTCAATAACAAGCATGTTTATCTCATAAGTTAAAGGTGTAAATCATAAAAGGATAGTTTATGAGTGTCATGAACCCATGCTCGAACCTCATGAAATATAGTTTCAAGCATCATCAAAAAATTGGAGTACCAATAGCTGGGAAATTGATGTTTCAACATGTGGAGATAGTGAATTATTTAGATGAATAGAAAGAGCTTCTAGAATTAGTTTTGCAGAATACAAAAAAGGACAAGGTGTTTCAAGAAAGGGCAAGAAACAAAGGAAGATATTAAGAAATTGAAGGATAAACAGGAGTGATTACGGTTATCAACCAAGAAAAAGCATGAGGTTAATGCCAAAAGCGCCCACTTTCAGTAAGTTTGGAGGAGCCGCAGAGGAATTTTTGAATGCTCTATCAAGAGTGCTATCATTGAATTATACCATCTTTTTTATGTTGTTCATGTAGATAAGAAAGAATGGGCTCAAATTCCTCAAGCCAAGAAAAGGCTAAAAGTGAAGCTACATTAAATGAAAATCGAGTATTATGCAATTATCTACCTTTGATGGGAACATGGCTAAAGATGTTGTAACTGATTATTCATTGATGCATTTAGAAGATGATGAGTTTTATTGTGCAGATCTGCATAAACCAATATATTATTGTTTATTTATCCAAGGTGGTTGGCTCCGAATCCAACATGTTGTTCTTATTTCATATCCTACAGAGGTGGTAGCTCGGTTCTTGACTTTGAGGAATGCCCATTCTAATAGAAAGGTCCAAGATCTCTTTGAGTATGATCAAGATGGGAGGCTATGGTTGCAAGGGTTCTTAGACTATACACACCATATTGGCTTCAATTTATGAGATGCCTACCTTTGTAATTTAGGTGTATCAGCACAAAATAAATAGGAAAATCCATAACAAGAGGAACTAATAATAGTTCTTGAAACTAAAATTTTATAAGAGAGGTTTTGTCTACTAGAAAATGCAAAGATCAACAAAATCTGAGCTTTCTTTAGTTTCCACTCAACAATTTTCTAAACATAATGACATTGATCAATGACCTTAATAAAATGAAGAACAACATGATGGCATACAAATTCTAGATGTTTGTATCAGCTTTACATTGAATTTGAAGGCAGAAAAAAAAAGGTGATTGAAATGGTCATAAGGAACCATAAAAACTTTGGCAATATTAGTCATCACCAAGACAAGCATGGTTAAAAGAAATATATAGGACTCACAACAAAATGTAATTATATGGCTCTTGAACAATGGGGAGCAGATGTAAGGGGTCCAATTTCATATGAAATAGATAGCTAGGGGTTTGGCTGTAGCATTATAGAGATGTTCACAGGAATCGTGCCTTGGTATGCAAAATCAGTAGAGGAAATTTATACTGTGGTAGTTATTAGACATGAAAAGTCAAAAAATCCCTAGTGGATTATTTTATGCCATTGAAAGTGTTGTGAAAGGTTACTTTGAATATGATTTTCAAAGTCGGCCATCATTTGTAGATATTTGTTTGCTTTAAAGAAACCCAAATGCAACTTTTGGAAATAGCAATGGATGGTAATATGCATATGCTTATGGGTTTAAATGGCTCCAATGACCCCTTGAGGATACATGCCAATAATTTAGAGAGAGTTTCTTTTGGTTTTTCTACTGGCAATTGGGTTCAACTACATAAGTCAAATCGGTTGCAGGTATGAATAAAGCAAACATGGTTCTACAGTTTTGGATGTAGGCTAAAAAATGAAATAGAAGAGGGTAGCTCCTCGAAGTTCAAATGGTGTCTACATGATAGACACTCACAGCTCGTGCTACAAAAATAAAAATAAAATGTGAACCTCCAATAGATTCAACAATGGCAGCCATCAACAATAAAACATATTAGGCAAAAAATGACAGATTTTAAAAAAAATATGGCAAGTTCAACAATGGTAGTGAGTAATAAGAAGAAAACCAATATTTGTAAAAGAAATTCATCTCTAACAGTGGCAAAAAACAATATCAAATGCTTCAAGATACCTTTCCAGCATATTCAAATGGTGGCTTTGAATTCTTTGTTGCTCTTTATCTTCAAAGACCAGCAAGCTTGACAATGGTGGCCACAAAAAAAGAAACCAGTGAAAGCCTCACTTCTTCCTCATTCACCGCAAGCCCAGATGCTTCCAATATGAAGAATGCAAAAAATGAAAAGAAGTTTAGGGTATTCAAACCTTTTTCATGCCCTTTTTTCTTTTCTATATTTTTTGAAGTCTGCAAGTATAGTGTTTTGTGTCATGTGGAAGGGATGGGTTTTCTTTTAATAATTATTTTATTTGCATATAATGTTTTCTAAAACAAAAATATTAAATGATAATCATAAATCTTTTTTTTGTTAATTTAAATGCAAATAAAATGGGTTTTTAGTTAATAGGTCAAATTTTGATAGTTGATAAATGTTGAGTCTTAGGGAGTTATATCTTGGGACTTATTATTGGTATTATTATTTGACTGAAGTTAGAATTAGTTTGGAAACATGTGGAGGGGATATAAGATTGATGGGTCATATTTGTCTTTACTAAGTCAATTTAGGGATCTTGATGACTAGTTAAAGCATTTTGTGGATAGTTGAAGATGAGTCATAGGTTTCATAATGAGTTAGTGGATTCTAATGAGTAATGAGACTTTATTTTAGAAGTTTCTAAGTCCTCATTTATGGGCTATCTTTCTATATTCGACCCAAGAGCTAGGCATTGTATTTAGTGAGTTTTTGAACTCATTTTAGGGAGTTCTGATTATGCAAAGAAGGTTTTTGTGACTACTTTTGAGTCCTTAGCTTTATTTGCAGATGTTTGTAATTCATTTTGGAAGTTTAATACAGGTGACAGCAATTGAAGTTATGTTATTTTGTGTCAATTTTCTAACCTTCTTTATTTCTGCAATTTTGTGTGTAATGTTAGAATGATTTGATAAAATAATTTGTGAACTGCTATTGTTCCTTGTTATTGTGTCTCATTCAAGCACCTAGTTGTAGAGGAGTAACTCTATTTGCAGGTTGTAATCTATGTTCTTAAAGGTGAAATTGACAAGAGAGAGGCATTTGTATTCCTTCTTTTGCAAATTCATTTTTCAAACCTTATTAAAAATTACTTATGCAAATCTTTACAAAAAAAAAGTGTTTTGTTTGTACTTAGAGTAGCTGAATAGTCCTTCTCTATCATTTGTACCCAAACTTTCATATCATTTTTGGTGTATCACCCATCTCTTAGTTTAAACTGTAGGTTTTAGGATTATTCTCAGTAATTTCTTTCCTTTTTCCCACAAGTTTAGATTAGGTTTATGGAAATGTCACTAAATATTTAATAGGAGCTGGCCTAGACACTGAGGTTTCACTTCAATCACTTGTCCCACCAAGAAGTGATTCCCATGTTATGCCAGAGTTACTGAACTTTTTTAGTTCAGTACTAGGTGCAAATTCTGGTACTTAACAGATACAAGGATTCAATTTATAGGCCAAATGTAGAGGAAATGGATGGATGAGATGCAAAATAGGAAGATTTTGAGGGAGGGCTAAGATGCAAGAAGAGATGAGCACATTGGTTGTGCTTTCTCAAATCCATAGCATCACAACAAGTGTTGCAAGGAGAATGAGTATGAAGAGATAGGCTTTGTGGAGGGTTAGTTAAGGAAATGAGGTGTGGAATATACTTCTATGTTTGGAGGTGGAAAGGGGAGATGTGGTAGGGGAGTGGACTTGGGGTTGAGTCAAGAAGACTCAAATCATGCCTTAACTTGGGCAAGTGATATAGAAGAGGGAATTAAACATGGATAAGGGGGTGATGTAGCTTAGTTGGGGGTGCGGGTGATGTGGCTTAGTTGGGGGTGATGTGGCTTAGGTAAGTTGATGAATGGATTTGTTATAAAAAAAGGTAGGTGGAGGAGTTAATTAAATAAATAAATTATTTAATTAAAATGGGTAATTATTGCTACATGAGCCGGGTCTGACTAACTACTGGATTGAGGGTTAGTTTGTAGTCTTGGAATTTAATCAATTAAATGGAAGGGGGAATTTGGTATTAAATTAAATGGGTTTATTTAAATTTAATATAGGGAGGGGGATTTAATTAATAAATCAGACTATTGGTTGTCATTTTATTTATTGATCAGACTATAATTAATTAATTAATTAGGAGATAACATAAATTAATTAAATATTGGTTGTCATTTTATTTATTAATTGGACTATAATTAATTAATTAGGAGATAAAATTAATTAATTAAATATTAAATAATTTAAAATATCTTAGAAGATGACTAAATATGAATACATTATTGTGGGATCAGATATAAGTGTCTACATTTTTCCTTGCTCGACATAGTGATGAGACAACACTATTCTGAAGATATTTTTAAATAATAGATGACACAAAGAAGATTTTTTAAGCAACAAGATTGTCCCAGTATCAAAAAGAGGGGAGAGAGACTAAATTGTGTGATGCCCCTCAAGAAGGCAGAGAGGAGAGAAAATGAGACTCACAAACATCTCAAAAAGTACAAATATGTGATGAGAAAGAGGATACAAAAAGGCTAACAGAGGGTTGGATATGCAATCATGTTACAAAATTTATGTAAAATGGGATTAAAAAATGGTCATTAAGGAAGGGAAATGAAGAAAAGAGGCTAAGAGGGAGTCCTACATAAGGGCCTGGATGGGATGAAATGGGTTATTTGCCTTCATTTTCCATATGGATTTATTGCCTTTTGTAGCTCTGATTTGGATTACTGAGATGGTTGCGCATGAATGTCCAATGCATTGAATAGAGATATTGTGATGCGTATGGGTGCAAGTGTCAGTTGAAAAATTAGTAGGTCTAAAACCTTTCCTTTTTCTTTTCTATATTTTTAGTTTTTTTCTTTCTCAATGGATTTGAAATGTGTTCACATGGATACGGGTCTGGCAGGATTGACATGATTGCAGTCCCATGCGAAAGTTCTTGGGTTAGGTGTATTTTGGGAGTTTTTGGTAGGGTTTTTAGGATTGCATTCCCATAATAATTTTTTTCAAGGATGCATTCTCGAGGTGAAGTGTATGCAGGAATGATTTCCTATGGGGAAGGGGTATTAAGATTGATCGGTCAATGCAAGGTTGAGTGATAGTTTTGACTGAAGTGAGGGATTTGGTGAACGTGTTCCCACTAGGGCACATACATGTAGGAATTTCTACAAAATTATTGGTCTAGGCTCATAAAAATGAGCTACATGAATGGGTTAGGGATTTGACCATGGGGAAAAGTTTTTGAATGCATCCCCACCAGATTGTATGTTTGTGGGAACACTATAAGAAATTTGTCCTATAGGATTGTGAATATGCACCTGTAGGAACACAAAAAGGTAAGGTTTGGTGGGGTTGTGATTGGTTAGGGTGTTAGGGGGGAGTTTGAGTTAGATGGTTGGGTAGAAATGTAGGTGTGTCTATAGCCATAGGAAAGGAGTGGCATGGTTATGTGTTGTGGGTGAAGTGCTTGATAGACACACTTCTATCACATGAGAATCATGTGGTAGTTTTGTGATTTTTAGAACACTTTAGACAAGCACAATAGGCATGGGTGGATTCCATTAAGCTAGGTTATCTAGCCTGAATGCTCCATCGAATACTTATATGATGATAATGGTTGCCTTATGCGAGAGATGGTATTTAGAGATTGCCACTTTCTATCTCTCTATAAAGGAGATGACAGATACCTTACAAGATATATACAAGATATTTATATTTTCTATATGAGGGAGGGAGGTTCTAGCAACTTGAGACATAACTAGGGAGTATGTGGTGCAGATGTTAGTTAGTTGTGACATCCCTTTTAGGATCTAACAAGGGAAGTTTTCTTTGGACATACTTAGATGCAAGGCTGGAGAGACATGGTTATTTCTATGTTTTTGGATTGGTGTTGGGATACCTTGCCCTAGACACATTTGGGATGAGTGTAACTCTTTTCTTGATCCCCAATATAGTGTAGATTATAGACATAGGTGTGCCAATGGCTTAGGGTTCACTGATTCTACCAGAGTTATATAGGACCTCCACTAGATTGTATATCATGGAGATGAAGCTAGTAGATGGAATAATATTGGTTTTGCTATGCTCTTGCAGGTTTGGGCCTAGGAGCACATAACAATGATCAAATTGGTCAAGGGTCAAGGTCAACAAGTTGATGAGCCAGTCATGTTTAGCTGAGTGGATCCCTTCACATATCACCACACATATGGCTTAGATAATTGGAGGGTGAGATTTGATGATGTACAATTTTTTATATAGAGGCCTTATTTGGGGTTAAGACCATGACCTGAGGAGCAATTTCTATTTCCTTACACCATTAAACTAGGGGTTGTATTTGGCTATTGGGATTTCATAGTAGAGTAGTACTAGCTAGATAGGGTGTTGCACCGGTTCGGGTGGCCACAAGGTGTACCTATAGATCTTGTATGGTCTCAATTTTTAACACATGAGTCCACCACTATCTTTGGACCTAAGTTACAAAGAGATGGGCTATTGGGGTGGTGGTGAGATCTTTAGCCATATGCATGGGATTGGTTTGTGGGATTGGTGAATGCAGGGGCTACTCATAATTATTTGGCACAATGGTAGAGATCTTGACCTATTAGAAGATCATGGGTTCCATAGGTGGTTGGGATGAGGAGAGAGGATACACAAGTGGTGAGGCAAGAATGATATGAGGTTCATAGAGCTAGATAGGGAGAGGGTCCAACTCTAGAGAATTGGAGACAAAGGATAGTAGGAAGAGAGGGGAGGAGAGGGAGACAGTGAATGAGGCAAGACCAAAATAGATGGTTATAGATTGAGGACAAGGTTTGCAAGTACCACTTGGAGGATTTGAGCAATACAAATCCACAAAACATGAAGAATACCTACATGCAAGAACTTGACATAGAGAAGAAAAATCAAAGAAGAGGCAAGGGTTTTTTTTTGAGAATGTGAAAATTATATTATCAGAATGAAAGAATGAGAGATATTTACAAAAGATCAATCCTTATAGAAGGAGATTGAAAAACCTAAAAGGAAAACCCTAAGAGGTAAATCACATTTAATAATTACTAATTAATTATTAAATGGAAATGTAAGTGTATAAAGTGAAATATTAAGAAGGAAGTAAAGGTAATTTAATAAATTAAATTAAATTAACACTTTACTCTAACACCCCCCCTTAAGATGAGCAACAATGCAAGTACAAATAATGCATGAAAAAGAAAAGAAACTACAATGTTGAAATAAAACCTGGGTCCTAGCAACAAAGCCTGATGAGGTACCCAATCACAACCAAATCTCTATGAAATAGAGAAACATGGAAAACCATGTGGGAAAAAGCCTACTCCAAAAAGAGATAGAAAAGAAAAAAATAAAAATGACATGTCTCAAGAGACTCTCTCAAAACCATAAGTACAATGAAACCCCCCATGATAGAGGCTTGAGACTCCATAGCTCCCCCAAAATGGTAGAACTCTTGTGTCGATGAAAATACCAATGTGGCTCCAATCTGAAAGAAACAAAGATAGTGAACGAGGACGGTGAAACCCTTGAATGTAAGGTGAATTTGGAAGTCTTAGCTAATGCAGAAAAGAGAATGCATGAGAATCCTAAAATGGAATCTCCAATGGAGGTGGGATAATAGGTGTGTTGAATCTGTCATTGGAGAGGAGATGTGTGTCGTCTGATATATTCTCAACAACTATAGCAGATGTCTTGATGAATAGAGCTATAATGGTAGGCAATGATGAAGAGTAATCATGCACAATAGATGGAATTTGAATAGGATGTGGAGGTGTAGAAGTCACAACACTGGTCTCACGAACAACACATAAGTTCAAGTGATCCAACTTCACCTCAGAAGTCTCTCATTAAGAAGGAGAGTGAGTCTTTGATAGTGGAGATGGTGGACCAAAATGAGAGAAAGAGTATAGGTAGAAAGAGTGATCAATAGTCCCTATAGCAACAATATTTCCTAGCTCGCTATCTTTGATGTGCACTGAATCTTGTGCAAATACAACTGTCTTCCTTGTCTGACTATGTGTCATCTGATAAATAGAGAGAAGATTAGAGGAAAAAGATGGAAAACATAGTACATAATGAAATGTACCATTGCCAATGTTAGTAGAACCTTTCCCACATATAGTTACACTAGTTTTGTTCCTTGTCAAAACGTGTGGAGTAGTAGAAGCCTCAAAAGAAGAGAACAAATCTTGAGAAGATGCCATATAGTGTGAAGTGTAGATACCTAAATCTGATTACATCATTGATTAACCTTATTTAGTTATCTTCTAGGACATTATTGATTAAATATTAAATATTTAATTAATTAATCATCATCCCCTAGTTAATTAATTAATTTAATTAACTATAGTCCAATTGAGAAAATCAAATGACAACCCAAAGTCAAATTATCAATTAAATCCCTATTCCTTATTAAATTAAATAATTTCTCTATACCTATTTAATTTAATCCCACATCATATTTTACTAAATAAATCATTTAATAAATCAATTCCTAAGCCCTATCATTATCCAAATCCAACCCATTCACCAAGGCTTACCTCTCTTAACCAGCTAATTAACCTATCTCATTAATGCTCAACTACTTGCATCCTAATCCCCTCCTAACCCAAGCCTAATCCCCCTCTTAAAAATGTGCACAACTTTAAACAAGGGTTAAGACTCCCTAACCCAAGCCAAAGTCAAAGTCATATCCCATCCTTCTTACATTCCTATCCAAGGACTTTAAGGCTCTTACAGAGCATTAATAGCTCTTTAAGGCCTCTTACATCCCTCTTCCATACTACTTCTCCCTCATAACTCCCTTTGACCATCTTCCCCCAGCTAATCTCATTATGACACTTGTCACAAGGCTATGGATTTGAAGAAGCATAATCTATGTGCTTCCCCTTCCTTGAATCTTAGCCCTCCCTCATCCTTTCTCCATCCTTGCATCCTAGCCATCCATCTCACCACCTCTTAGCCTATAAATTAGACCCTTCCCCTCTCACAATCTAGCACACTTGTAGGCTAATGTTATGATTCTATTTTAAGAGCCTAAAAACTACCAAAATAACATCTATAATGACAAAATCCCTCCATGCTCCCATTTTTAAAACCCTTCACTCATCCTCATGATCAATTATAACCCATCATGTGAAACTTGAAGCACATATGAGCATACATCCCCATCATTGGACACATCGAAGTATCAAGGTCACACTTGGAGAGATCACCATACTTGGTTTGCTTCCTCTCTATGTGTCTCCTTTGTCCTCTCATATGTATTGTTGTATTTTTTTAGCTGTGAATGTTAGATTAACTTTAATGTTCTTAACATACTAGGATTTCACAACATTATATTTTGGCATGCGTGGTGGGACCTTGCATTCGGGTCATTATCTAACCATCTTACACTTATGCTTACTAATCTAAAAACTAACATGTTGTATCATTTTTTTTGTGTGTTAGGTTTTTAAATATTCTTGTAGGTGTATCAATCCTAATATAGGCAACGCAGTTCCAACCATCTCATCAATTTTCTATCAGTGAGACTTATAAATAGTTTATTTTTAGAAACCCATGACTACAAGTTTGTGGGAAGAACTTCATGGGAACGTGAACCCATGAAATTGGGATTGAGGTCATCACTTAACCTATCTACCATGTGTCCATTTAAAAAATTCCCCTTCATTCTCGCCCTCTATTTCTCTACATGATCACTTGTTACTGCTAGTGGTTTGCTTGCCATAACTGTGGGATCATTCTACCAAAAATCTAGTCATAGAAAACCCTATTGAACTTACCACCTTCTATCCTAAGTTAAAAATTGGTGGTAGGAACACATAACATACTTGTGAGATCACCTTCTAGTTAGATTTCTCTATAAGTATTCATTCTGCAACCCACATTTTTTTAATTTTTTGACTATTTTTTTACCATGATCTTGCTAAGTTTGACTACATTCCCACACTGCGGGATCACAGGTTCCTCCTACAGGTTCACTAGTACTATTAATCTTGTTATGTTGGATTCTTGTAGGGGAAACAATGTGCAGATTGTTGTTTTATATTTTTTTCCATAACTGTTATTTGAAGAGTTACTTTCATTTTTGCAATAATCAAATTCAATCTTGAGTGCCTTAGAGAAAATTTACACTACTTTGAAATGGAATGAATGGTTAAATAGTGAACAAAATTTTGAATGCTAAATGTTAAAAAGAATGAATGTGATGAACATTTGGTTTGAGTATTAGATAACATTGTGGATCAAACACCTCAAATTTAGTATATTAACCCAATTTCTTATGTTGACTCAATTTACTATATTAACCCTCATTGTTAAGATGGAATAAACCTTTCATGCTAATCATGAGTGTTTTCAAGTAGTTAATAGGAATGACACATTAAAAGCTTCAAAAATAGAATGAATCAAGTGTCTTGCATGTATTTAGATTTCACCTTTTAGCACATCTTTGAATTTTCTCTTTCTTGCAAAACATAACCATTTAAATACGTAACACTTGTACCAAAATTTGTTAGCAAGATCATCCACAACAACCTAGGAGTGCTTATAATGAGTTCATCATCCTTTGGGAAGTGTTTCCCCTTTGGATAGAAGCTCAAACTGGTAAAATCCTCTAGCCGATATATAGACAAGAAGAAGGGTAAACTTTCTTGCTCCATTAGGCAAGTTTGGGCTATGCATTTCTGAGGGTAGCCAAAGGTGGGAAAACTTTCCCATGATTTCAACATGTCTGGAATAGATTCTTAAGTGAATCACTTACATAACAATTGATTGCCTAAATCCATAGATCTAATTATGAACCAACTTAGTAGCTACCCTTTTATCCTTGGTGTGTTACTTATGGTGCAAGAGAATATAAGGCTTCTCTGAAGTTACCTGACATATGTGTTTTCCCTGGTAGAGGCATAAGGCTACTTGGGTTTCATTTCCAAGAGTCATTGTCCCTACACAAGGGAGACTTCTATTTATTATACCTTGAAGGATCATTAACATGCAAGTTTTTTGATCGACTCTTGTATCGACTTGCCTCTTCAATTAGAGAGAAATATCGCACTAGATCTAGGAAACACCAAGATGGGCTCTGCCTAGCAGGCCTAATGAGTAACACATTTACACCAAATTTACCTTAGGGATAAAAGTATGCTTGAATTGTCTTACTTGTACAAAATATCTCTTGAAATTTTTTTGTAAAATATACACATTGGTTACTATAAAATCCTTTTTCTAAAGAGATCACTTGTTTGTCTCTCTCAAAGTTGTTTTTTCCTTTGAGAGATTGCTTGCTCACAATATGTTATATCCATTTATCAAAAAGAGTCTTATCCTTGTTTAAGAATAGTTGTTAGCAAGTCTATTCATCCATTTATCAAAAAGAGTCTTATCCTTGTTTAAGAATAGTTGTTAGCAAGTCTAGTTGGTTTTACTTCATCTCTTCTAAAAAAAAATCATTACACCATACTTTTGATAAAACCCATTACATGTCTACTTAAAACCATCCTTTATCAGAAGAAACTTATCCTTGTTGTTTCAAAATAGTTATTAGCAAGGCTACTCACAACAACCCTAAGTCTAATGGGTTTCTACTTTACCTATTTATAAACAAAAACAATTATACCATCCTTTGGTAAAAAGCCATCTCTTATCTACTTAGACACATTTATTATCTAGAAGGTTCATGATGTCTAACCTAAAGTAAAAGGTATACTTAGCATAGTTACTGCCTTAACTCACTGTTGAGATAAACCTAGTGAAAGCCTTATGTTAGACCAACCAAAACCCAAGTTCAAAAAGGTCAAAATTCTACAACCAACAATTTATACAGAAATTGAAGCAAAACATAAGAAGTACATACCTAATATAAGACTTGCTAAACTAGATCAAATTGAGAAAGAAGGTATTGAAGTTTCTTTACAAACTGAGTGGGACCAAAAAATTCAAAACATGACCTTAAGATGTGGATTCAACCAAAGCCTCATCGACTACACTTGATTAGGTTCCTCTTCTTTCACACACACTTTGCACTTATCATATCATAGATTTATCCTTTTAGGTTATCATATAGGTTATTATCCTCCTTAAATCATTTCATAGATCCATCATATTTAGGTCATGATTTTCAAAATCCAACCCCATCCAAATCAAAATCATAGATCAATCTCCTCCATCATTTTCGATATACTTTAGCATTTGGTGTCACTTTCTTGAGAATTGTCTGCCCTACATCCTACATCCATCACACTATCTTGGTTATCCTTTAAACTAAACTTTGTTTAGGGTAATCTATCTTTGTCATTTGTGTCCCTCATCAGCTTGAGCAAAAGGTTTGGCTCCACACATGATCATCATTTGTCTTCCAAAAGGTCACAATTCTACCTTAGATTTGACATCACCATCACATCTCGAGCTTATATATAGGTAAAACATCTCCTCTTTTACTTTGACAATACATCAATTGTCCTTAGGCTTCATAGGTATCATATTAGTAGAACTAGGATTTTTCTCGCACATCTATCATACATCTTTTTGGATCCTAGAAAATCCCTACATCATACTTGTTATGTCGTTAGAAATTTTTAGAAAAACCATATACCCAGATATACTTCCACTTATTTTCCTACCATCTTGCATTTCATCCTTAGGAACATCATCATTTCATGCCACCTACCACACATCTCACTAAGAATAAAAGGAAGAAGAAAGACATGGATCCTAATCTTAATGGTAGTTCAACTAGTACATAGCCATACCCAACAATATTTGCAATCACACATGATCCACCACCATAGAATCTAGAAGAGTTGGATCCCTCACTAGACATAGATGCCTTTATGAGTCAACCAGGGCATGCAACCATTTTTAATGTCATCATAGATAGAAATAAGGAAACCATCATGAAAAACTTCTCGAGAGACAATGTTGGTGTCTTTGGCTTTTGGAGGCCACCACCTTTAGAACTATTTGATCCTACTCATCCCTTATTTGGAAGACTACCACCACCCATTGGCCCATCTAATCCTAATGATCCCTCTTTCATACCCAAACAAGGACATCAAACAATGAAACCAAAACCCATGGATCCATATATACCATCAACCCAACTTAGTGTTCCCATTCCACAAAGTGATCAACCCACCATGGTATAATTATTAGTCCACAAAAAATCCCAACATAGCACTTCTAAACCATCCATGTCTACAAACACTACAACTATCCCTACTCCAATTTCACAATCTACTTCTGTCCCACTTAGTAGTGTTGCATCCCCCTTCCCTCAATTTTCCACTTCCACTTCATATGCATCCACTAGTACTACAGTCAATCCCCTCCAACAACACATCCCATTAACACTTCATTACTCCATAGAGATGCTTCCTCGATAATAATCCATCTTTTATCCTACCCACTATCAATATCAACCCGTTTGTTGTTGCTCAAAGCACTACCACCTCATTTCCACTAGGTCCTTAGAATTTTACACAATCACAAGGACCACCTACAAACCTTTTCACTAGCAATCCATTCATGCCTAATTTCCAACCACCATCACCATCCTCCATCAACCCTACACCTACCATCAAAAATTATTTTTCCATGCTACCTCTAGGAAGCAACCAAATTATACCATGCTAGTTAGTGCAAACAATAAGCACATTTCCTTACACTAACTATTTGGCTCGGTACAACTCCCAATTTCCACCTTAGCCAAGCACACAATCCCAAACTACAACACCACTATTTCCACCACTACTACCCTTCCAAAAAATCCCACTACAATTGTCTCATGTCCAAACTTCCATACATAATCCTCTTACTGGACAATAGTCTCACATCCACCCTTCGTCACAACAACCACCTTATCAAAACTACATCCAACAAGCACAACAATATGTCCAACCACCATTCCAACAACCCATAAATCTCATCCCAATAGAAGTGCAATCTATGTTTCATCCATCATAGTATACAAACCAAAGCCACCTACATTCACCTATGACATCTAATACATACCCTCTAACAGGGGCACTAGGAGTGGGGCCACCAATAATAACACCTATCAACCCTCAGTGGGAAGAAATGAAAAGTTCCCTAAAAGAACTCAAGGATGGAACTGAATCCAAGACCTTCAAGTTGAGAATAATTATCCATATCCCTTTGACAAGACTATAACAATGAAACCCTTCCCTAAATACTTTGAAGTTCCCAAATTTGATAAATTCAAGAGGAAAGGAGATTGGGTCACACATGTCAAAGAGTTTTATATACACTACCAAGAAGTGGCTTACAATGACATATTCCTGATGTGGCTTTTCGCTAAAAGTCTAAGAGGTCCTGCTCTTAAATGGTTCTATCGCATACCCCAAGGAAAAATTTGTACCTTCACTAATCTTTCATAAGCCTTTGTGGTCCAATATGCTCATCTAGTTTAAACATAGTTATCTGTAGTAGATCTATTCCACACCAAACAAAAGGGAGGGGAAAGCCTCACTAATTACTTATAGCAATGGAAAACTATCACAATGCAGATCTCATGTGCCATACCTAAATGCCACCTTGTCAAGATGTTAATTAACAATGTACATCCTAGTCTTGCACACCACATGGTTATGAATTGCTTGCAAATATACAAAGACATCAAGGAAAAGGGGATGGGCCTTGAGCAAGGAATCATTAAAGATGGTTTCATCAAAACTTACAAGGAAAACATCCAAGAACGATGACAATACAATGACAAACCATGGTATTGGAAAAAAAAAATAGTCACTGATGGTGCCACAGACATCCAACAAGTTCATATGGTTGGAGTAGTGTCTGATGCACCAAATACTCCTTATCAACAAATACTGCAACAACAATACTTAACCTATTAGCAAAGTGCATACCAACAATCCTACCAACATCCTCCATCACAACACACCCAACACAATACACATGCACCCAATCCTTAAAATCAAACTAATGCCATCACTATCATAGCTGGGTCAAGGCCACAAGTCCAAAGCTAGTCCCAAGTATACACCTCTTTGGGGGAGCCACCTGACGTCATTTTTGAAAAGTTGGCCAAAGAAAATCTTATCTAACATCCACAGACACAACAATTAGATCACAATCAATCAAGAGCATCCTAGTATAGAGAAAGTGAGTTTTGCAAATTTCACCATGTTAAAGGGCATCCTACCCTTTAGTGTATTCAACTCAAGGACTATGTACAAGACCTCATCAATCAAAAGGAAATCACAATGGGAGCATAAGCCTGTCTGAATCCAGGATTATTGATCTAACAAAATGTATTTTCCCCCCACACAACAAAAATATTGGCAAGACCCCTATTCACAATAACACCACCAACAACACCAAAAAACCAAACAAGGTGACATGATAAATCATAGAACTATACATTGGCATACTTAGACTATGGTAATTTGATGGTGTGAGTGTTCCAAGGGGTGCTTGCATTGCTCCTCAATATACCTAGCTTGTCTCTTTTAGGCACCTAGTCCACCTCGGTCCTTGATTGGCTTAGATGATTAACACACACCAATACAAACTCTTCTCCAAGAGTTTGATCCTTTGTGGTTACCCTCAAAAGACTAACAAACTAGTTTAGTACTCTTCTCTCCACACACTTACAGAGCTCTAAGTGCAACTTGCTCACAAACTTCATCCTTTATTGAAGGGTCATACATAGACATGAGATCACTCCATTTTCTTTCATTTGAGTCCATTTAGAAAGGTATTAAGACTTCTTCCTTATTGATTTCAAGGTTTTGTCTCTAGGAAGCCTAATTAGGCCTAGTTCCAATTGGCCCTTGGAATTGACTAATTCCTCTTTCTTGCAAAAACTCTCCAAACAACCTAGTAAAAATTTTATAGATTTGAGCACCCTTTTGTATTTCCTAAAGGATTTTGTAGGTCTTAGACACCTAACTTGTTCATATAGTTGAGTCCTATTATATAGGTCTAATAGGACTAAAACGCTTATTTCCTAGCACTAGACTACAAACTTGTTTGGAAACCCACTCAAAGGGATTGGTATGACCTCAGTGATTAGGAAATATCAAGATATAACTAACCCCTTCCTAGAACTATACCTATTTCATACAACACTTCTATCCCCTACACTTAACCATTGGATTCAACACTGTCAAACCTCTAACCAAGCCTTCCTAGCTTGCCTATGGCTTGAGTTTTGAAATAGTAGCATGACTTCCCTAGACTCCTACCTTTTTATAAAACATTTACAGTGGCTCCACTCTAGGATTCATCCAAATTTTCAAAGTTTCAAGGGTTGAATCTTAAGTGGGAGCCAAAGCCAAAATTGTCTTCTAATAACTAGCACACTGTCTAAACTAAACTAATTTTCCCCTAGCTACAAGATTAACTCAAATCAACTTTCTTACTGAATGAAAAAGTCTCTAAACTAACCTAGGAACACTATATAATCATAAAATTAATTCTTTCAATCCCTATAACTCCACACAAGATAAAAATGCTCGGTCTACACACTAATCATAGTCACAGTCACTATTGTATTTTTAAAAACTTCTTACAATCCAACCTCCCAACTCGAGATTGAACCTTCAATAAGTATTAGATGCCTTTTCCCTAGTTTTTAGGTCATCTTAGTAGATTAGACACTCCTCATATTTATGGGATCTAAGGTAATTGAGTTGCATGCAACATTTGCAATAAATTGCAAATGTTGTCATGACAACTTTTTGACAACATTTGGCATCTTTGCACCTATGACATGGTCCTTGTTTCTAGGACCTCTAACCCCTCTAGGTCAATGCATAAGCAACATAAATGAACTTAAAGCATATTTTCCACCTATTCTATGTGTTAGGACACATTTAAAGACTCTGACTTGCTATTTCCTCAACACACTTAAAATTTTGAAATAACAACTAACAACGGCTAATTGTGTGACCTTAGTCTTAATGACTAACTCACCTAGACAACAATGCACATGACCTTATAAGGTCTAAAAGAAAAATAACCTATTCTCTTGACTTGGCTAGAGTCAATTACAAGCCAAAAATCTTTCAAACAATGGAGGTTTCATAGGTGTGCTCCTGCACCATTTGATCAGTTGCATATCTCAGATAGAGCCTTCTGTAAATGTGATAAATATCAAAGGCCCAAATAACTAATGTGCAACTATCACAAGAAGAACATGACTCAACACAGTTGGACCATCTATGCCTACCCCCTTAGGACCCCAATATAATATCTTGAAACACCTTGGGAACATGCCAGCCCAAATCTCTATCCTAGATCTCCTACGCAGTAGTCCACTTTACAATGAAATCCTTGACAGTGCTTTGCATGAACCTTGCATCCCTAGTAATATCAATGTCATAGAATATAAAAACTTGTTGGGCCATCTCTTTGCATCATGTGTATTATCCTATAAAACTTATGGCATCCCAATAGTTGAGCTAGATCATATCCTTCCACTCCATATAGACTTCATGGTTTTTTATTTTGTTGTCAAATACTAGTAAATTTTGACCTATTTTTTCACAAAAACAGGCCAAAATTTTTACCTATGTTGGTTGAATTTGTGACCAAGTTGTGCATCATAATTTTTGTCGCCAAAATTTCAATGAACCCTCCAATTGGTCAAAAATTCAACCAAGTATTTGGTAGAAATATGATACATTTGGTGGGAGCATTATTGGTGGCCATTAGTCAAAATTTTGACTAATCTTTGTCAAAAGTTCCACCAAACAATGGTCATACTATTGGTCTAATTTTTTATCAATCTTGGTTGAAATGGCCACCAAACAATGGTATAACTATTGGCCAAAATTTTGACCAATATTAGTCAAAATGACCACCAAAGTGTGGTTGAAAGATATAATTTTTGGTATATTTATTTGCCCCTCTTGTCATTTTTCTTCTCTCTTGTGCTTGTAATGTCATTATGTCTACAACTTTGTTGACTATGATGATTTTGAGCTCCTTCTAACTATTGTACATGAGCTATTTTCAATTATTTGATTTGGATGTGAATCATGGTTATCCTAGTGTTATTTCATTTCGTGGCTCTAGTTAGGTTTCCATCTTATGAGTGTTGATTACTCTATTTCATGAGTTCTCTATGGTGTCGTGAGTGTTGATGATTTCATGGGTTGCTTCAATTTATCTTGTATTCATGAGCCATTGTTCTTTAGATTTAGATTTTTATTGTTGAAATCATGACCAACTAAGGCTTTTGGGTGTAACTATTGTTTACACTATGGAGGACTTTGGCTAGGTTATTCATTTTTACTTGGCTCTATTTATGTCATAGGTCTTGGTTGGGTCTTTTCCTATGAAGTTGTGACTGCTGGAGTTGATTGTTTCAACTTCCCATGATATGGCTAGACACTTCTATTGACATAAAGTTGGTATGAGGTCTTTTACATTGCTTATTTCTCTGCACTTTTGGATGCCATTATTGTTGGTGTTGCTATTGTTTCTTGGAAATTTGTTGTAACTATTTCGCTTCACTTGCAAATAAGATATCAAGATATAAAAAATGTGGGTTGGAACTCATTCATTCTCTACCATGAATATTGGGAACATATATGAATATTGTTGTGTCATTTTCAAAGTATTTTAAAATGCTTCCCATGAAATTTTTGATTTCCCTCTACATATTATTTAGTCAAACACTTTGAACAATAAACCAGACACATTTATTTGATTTTGCATGTCATATTTTCCTATCGTTGAAACTTATTGAAGTTATATTCACTTTGAGCTCGGGATGTTTTGTTACATCATTTTCTCTTAATAGATTTGAGTCACTTTGTTTACCGTATCATTTATGTATGCTGATTGAATATTCACTACTCATTGGAATGTCATCCTTGTTTCCTTATGCATAATATGGTTACTACTTGAATTCTAAAATCTACTCTCATTGCAATCCATGCTTTTGCTTTTAAAATTAGTAGCTTTGATATTGAAATACATGTACCTAGCTACAATGGTAAAATAGAAAATTGTGCCTTTAGAAAACAACCAATATATTTTCATGTATGCACTTTATGAGGATTTTTCTTGCGTGAGACATAAGTTGGCTCATTATGCAATAAAACCAAATGTGTTTTTGTTAATTCCTCTTTGTTTTCCCAGAAAGTCAAACACAATAATGATATCATTTTGGATTTATCTCTCACTATCATATGTTTGATGTCTGTTACTCATTACATTCACAAGGATGAAAGCTCATATATATTTTACCATGCTTTGGCCTATTCATGTAAATATAGCTAAAATTCATTATATATTCCATGTATACAATTACCGATGCTTGCACATAAAACAAAATGTTAATTAATATGTATGATATTCCAATTACTTTCCCTCTCCTTTACTTTTCTCAATGATGTGATTGAAAATGTGCATGTATAGTTGTCAAATGTAGAGATGTGAATTAAGGTTTATCATTGCTCAGTTCTTAAGAACTGACAGCATTTTATCATCCCATAGGTACAATTTCATGAGGACACAAAGCCTAGCATGCTCAAGGAGTTATCTGATCTAGATTAACAACTTTGTCTGTGATTAACATGCAATGGAAGACCTTACTTTATTCGTTTATACTTGACCTCTATACATCTCTCTTTTCAATTTCATTGTTCAAAGAGCTTATTCCACACTTGTGTGAATTCTATGTTTACTTCTCCTTCATCATGTGAATATGTGAATGTAAAAGTAGTTTGTATCTCCTTTTGTAAATACAATTGAAAGAGTTTAATTGTATTACTTATGGTTTTCTCTTCTTTTGTATCAAGAAACTCACAATAAATCTCCAAATTAATTGGAATACATATTTTAAAATATAGTGAATATGATTTTTGTTAATACTTGTCTCTTTTTGTTATGTTTTGCACTTTCTTTTAGCTATATCTGCACTTATATGGCTCAAATTGCAACACAAGATATGAAACTTCAAAAATTTTGAACGATGCCAATGTACCTTAGCTATAACGCTTGTATAGGTATGAAAATTTTAGCATGATGCTAAAATTGGTAATAAGAACCAACCAAAGAAATTCCCCCATTAAATCTTGAAACTTAGCTTGTCTATATTGATCTTTGTGTTGAATTAGATGCCCTTCAAGCTGCTTTCAAAGCTCCAACTAAGAAGGACCCCTCTGAGTTTTCCCATGAATCAATTAGTATTAACTTTCCCTCCCTATCCCTAGGGTCTCTTGGGTTGCTACAAGGGAAACCTAAAGATAGGAAATGAATGCTCAACAAATTGTTCTTGAAAAGATCAAGAAGCTTTCTGGTCATAAGTTTAGAAAAGGATCAGTTAGGCACCCTATTCTACCACCTCTTGATGAGGTAGATGCTTTATTGAAAGGTCAAAAGTTCCAAAACTTTAGTCTGGCCTCAAATATTAATCCTAAACAAAATTACCCTAAGAATGATTATACAAGTGATAGGCTAGATGCTATTATGGAAACCTATGATGTTGTAGACAAGCTCAATGGTTTTGACATGGTTGTGATCCCAGTTGGATTGGGTTATTCTATCCCCCTTGTTGGTGGTGAAGACCCAAGGAATCTTTCCTTAGATATTAGAATCCCAAGTGAGGATGAACTTGATGATCATGGATTAGAGGTGTGCCTAGGAAACATAATAGAAGCCCCTAAGTTGATTAAAGGAGAGAAGGGTGAAGGTTTTATTTTCAATGCCAAGAATAAGGTCATAAAACCTAGAAGAAACTCTATGGAAAGGATTGAGGAGTTGAATACTAAATAAATTATGCAATAGAAGGGTGAGCAAATGATCAAAAGAAAAAGGGGTAGACCCTCAATGTCTTGCACCCCTCCTAAGCCTTCTAAGATTCAAAAGGGCAGTCTCCCTAAGTGTTTTAATAGTTTTAAGTCCCCCATAGGAAAGTAGACCCTATTGCCTTAGTTTTAATGGATAAGTAAATTTCATGGAATGCTAGGGGTTCAGAAACTCTAGATAGGAAATATGTAATAAAGAGATTTCTTAGAGCCCATAAAGACATTGATTTTTTGTCATTACAAGAAATCAAGGCTTTTGGATTCCAACTAGACATAGCCTTAAAGTGTATATGGAAGGATGCTAAATTTTTTTACACCAATCATGATAGAGGTAGGGGAGGGAATTTTATCATTTTCATCCTTAAGAGAAAAAATTCAATAGTTGAATGGGGATCTTCACCTTGCAATAGGGTTGTGTGGGTTGTGCATAATCATCGAGAGAAGATGTTTGGCATTTGCTCACTGTATGGCCCTAATGAGCATTTAAATAGGATATCCTTATGGAACTAGATATCCCAACTTCATAATATCCCTTGGATAATGGTTGAGGACTTTAATATGGTATAAAGTCAATAAGATAAGGTGGGAGGATGCAAGTTTGATTGAAAAGGACAAGAGAGGATTTTTTGGTCTGGAATGATAAGTAAACAATTTTTCTTTGATCCTCTAGCTAGATGAAGAGAAGATAAAAAATGCATATGGTATACTTGGACTAACTTCCAAAAAGATAATAGATGGATTTATACTAGATTGGAAATATTCTATGTCAACAAAAATATTTTCAGTTTTCAGCTCTCAGATGAAGGATATAGCGTGCTAGAGTACCCTTTTACATTGTTTGATCACCACCCCATTATTGCTACTATCTTTTAAATTGATAAGCAACCTTTGGATACCCCTAGGACTATAGGGTTTTATCTCAATACCTCCTTATTAAAGGAGGTTGATCTTAATGTTTCTACAATGATGGTGAGATGGTTTAACCATTGTGTTGTTTGTCATCCCAATGCAACCACCAGATGGACAACTATGATGGAAAGATAGAGAAAAGTATTTCAGATAGTGGATAAGAAGAAAGAAAAAGACATGAGAAGAGAAGAAGTATCCTTATATAAAACCCTAGTATTTGCATAAAAATTCTTGCAATCTAACCCTAATTATAACTCCCTACAATGAGCCCTAGTTGGAGCTAGAGATGCCTTGAGAAAGATTCAACATATTAAAATACAAGAGGCTAATACTAGACCAAGAATCAATTGGACTGAACATGGAGATAAAGGATCTAAATATTGTTTTCAAATTCTTAAGAGTAAGGAAGCTAGAGATAGGATTGAGACTCTTAGAGATGAAGACAGATTGATTAGTGAAAATGAGGAAATTGTAAAGCCTTTTGCAACCTATTATTAAAAAAATTATTTACAATAGCAGAGCATAACTTTGATACAAAAAATTAAAGAAACATGATAAGGAAATTGGTTCTAGGAAGAGTGTCAGAGAAAGACAAAGTGATACTTGATAAACTTATTTCTAAAGAAGAAATTGTGTAGGCTATATCTCAAATGATTAATGACACTAGGGCCAGATAGAATTCCTGTGGAATTTTACAAAACCCACCTGGACTGGATTTGGCAAGATCTTCTTATGTTATATTAAGAAGCTATTAAATGTGGTTCTCTAAGAGTTGTGATCAACTATGGACTGATCAAGCTCATACTCAAAGAGGGAGATAAGACCTTGATAAAAAAATGGTGGCCTATCACACTCCTCAATGTCTCTTATAAGATCCTGGAAAAGATATTGGCCCTTAGACTCAAAGAGGTCTTGCCTTATGTCATCAAATATACTCAAACTAGATTTATTAAGGGGATGTATATCTTAGAGAATCTCATTACCTATTGGGAAATTATGGAGAGGGCTAAGAACTCTAGTAAACAATAAAACATGTTTCTCATTGACTATGAGAAAGAATATGATAGAATAGAATGGAAGTTTATCAGACTGATGCTTGAATGTTTGGGATTCCCTAAAGTTTTTAATAAGATGGTGTTCATTCTAATGGAAGATGCCTATGTTATAGTGGAGGTCAATGGCTTAAGGTATGATCCCTTTCCCCTTGCAAGATCTATTAGGAAAGATTTCCCATTAGCCCGTTCCTTATTTTCCATTGCATATTATAGCCTGCATTACATTCTTACAGATAATTCCCTATCCCCTAAAGTTAGAGGTGTAACCTTGCCTAACCTAGAACAAATAAATAATGTGTAGTTTTTTATGACACCTCTCTTCTCATTAAATTATTAGAAACCAATGTTATCAACCTCATCACTTAATTAAACTTGTTTTGCAAGGCTTCAAGTAGCAAGGTTTCCATTGTTAAATCTATCATGCTTAGGTGGGAAGACCAACCTCCCCAATGGTACTGTAATTTTGGTTGCTCTTGGGGTGGTCCTTTACATATAGTTAGATGCTTAGGGATTCCTTCTCTATCTCTCCCAATTTTAATTCCATGTGGGATTGGATTAAAGGAAAGATTGAAAGAAATCCAAGAAAATGGAACAACACCTATATGTTTGATGAAGGGCCAAACCACCCTTACCAAAAAAAAAAACACAACAATATAGAGACAAAGAGATGACAAAATGCTTCACAAAATATGCTTTTATTATACTTGAAAAACCTTACAACATCAACAAGATGGTATCATAGATATGACTTCTTCCAAAAGAAGTTTACAAATGCTTCAACATAAGAGAACTCCCAAATAAGAGCTTCCACAAGAAGAGTCTTCACACCAAGAGCTTCACCAAGAAAAATTTCCCAACTAAGATCTTATACACTAAGATCCTTCACCTCCAAAGCTTTCTTACAAGAGATTACACCATGATAGCTTCACTAAAGGAGCTTACACTTGAAGAGCTTGATTACAAATGATCATAAGCCTTGCTTATATAGGCACTTACCACCCAAGATATTACAAACACAACCAATGTAGGATAAAAGGTAAATACAACTACCCTAAAATAAATATTAAATTTCCACCCAAATACAACTAACAACCACCATGTGGTGCAATTAGAAAATTACATTTCTTTTGTGGATCACAAATATTAAATGCATGATTTAAAGAACTTTCCACAAACTTCTAAGATGCCACCTACACACCTCCATAAATGAAATGACAACCATTTTGTTATTTTTCTATTTATGCCAGCTATGCACCTTGAAAATAGAAATTCCTCTTTTTCTCCTTTTTTTCTATTTTTTATTTTTAGATTATTTTCCTCTAATTTTACATTGTGAGAGCTTCAATACAAGAGCTTACACTTGAAGAGCTTACACTTGAAGAGCTTGCACTTGAAGAGCTTGCACTTGAAGAGCTTGCACTTGAAGAATTTGTACTTGAAGAGCTTCACCAAGAGCTTCCACCAAGAGAACTTCCACAAAGAAGAGCTTCACCAAGAAGAAAATTCCTCTCAAGATCATAGACATTAAGATCTCTACATCAATTTCCCTTGTTCAAAGAGTCCAAATTTGTCAAAAAGTTTTATCAACGTACACTATTTACTATTCTTCTGCATGGATCTTCAACTAGAATCAAATAAACTATATCACTACATGGATCTTCAACTAGAATCAAATAAACTATGTCCAGAAAGTGATAAGGGACTTCCTATGGTTAGATGAGAAAGGAAACAAGAAGAACCATACAATTAGATGGAGTTGGTATTCTATGAGGAAGGAAGTAGAGGGACTATGACTGAACGATCTAAGATTACAAGGAATAGCTCTTGTCACAAAGTGGATTGCCAAATCCACAAAAGGAAATGAACCTTGGAAAGCACTGATCATACATAATATTGCTCATGGTGTCCCTTATATAGGTAAATCTTGGAAGAGTCTGCACATTCATGACCTCCTCTCAGGTAGATGAAAGATCAAGGTAGAAGGATTTGTGGTGTTTAAAGCTATTTGGAAGGTATGGGAGAAAGTAAGACATTGGGTAACGAGGGCTAAGATCATAGACAATAAGACCAACATTTGTGGGGGGAAATCCCCTTGGTGGAATCTAGAAAGAAAGGGTAAACCTTTAGCACTTTTGCAAGGATGCTCAGCTAGAGCATGAGACAAATTAGGGGTACATAGATTTAGTGACCTTATTTAAGGGGAAAAAATGTGTACTTGGTAGGCCCTTGCTTCAATATTTAACCTTCCCCTTTCTCAGAGAAGAACGTTTGTTGTTCTTAAAAGTGCTTGGCTATATGTCAAGCTTTACCAAATGTGGTAATGAGACTGATAGGCTTCCTCTCCTAACCTAGCTAGATGGCTCTCCTCTCTTCTCTGCCAAGGTTAAGTAACTCTATAATTTGGTGTTTGATAACAATAATGTCATAGAATATCTTAACACCAAATGGTCTTACAAGTTAAAACCTAAATGCTAGTCCAAGCACCATTCCTCAATCTGGCACTGCAATGTTGAACCTAAGATCTAATGCTTTATTTGGAAAGCCATGCTTCATTTCTTACCCTTGAGTAGGACTAATGGCGATCCTTTCTCCTAAACAATTCACTCAAAGCTTGAAACTATGTCTCACCTACTATCTGAATGTGACTTCACCAAAGGGGTCTAGAACCAGTTGGCATTTAGTTTAACCCATATATTTTCACCTTCTATGTTGTTACTATTTTTATCCTTGATCTACCCAAATTAAACATCTAAATAGATTATGGGCCACTTTTTATTCTTACTTGCGTTGATCTATTTTGTTAATCAAGAATGGTGATGTATTTAAAGATAGAAGTAGAATCCTTATTAAGTCTCTGCGGAGACTCATTGTGCACAAAATTTTTATGTAGGTTACTATTAATTACAAAGTAAAGGAGAGGCATGAATTAAGGATCACTAGTTCCTACTCTAAGGTCCTTAAGGACAAGAACATTTAGTTTGAGGTGAAAGAAGGAGTTAAAGAACCATTCACTTTTAAGGGTACCCTTAAAGACATGTTGGATCAAATCAAGTTAAGAAGAGGACTTGAAGACTTGAACAAGCAGTCGGAGACAATGGATCAACAACCAACTCTAATGTTAACATGCTCAATATAATTAGGACTAAGTTGAGAAGATTTATCAATCAACTAGAAGACATCATAGAGATAGAAAATGTAATTGTGGTCATAGAAAACATTGATGAATTCAATGAGGGTAGAACCCCATGTATAATGATCAATGTTGTCCCCCATGCTCCATTACTTCCATGACAATATTTTATGAAGGATCCAAGGACTATGATCAATTATGAAGCCAAGAGGCTTAGATGGATTGAGTGACCTCTTCAATGAACAACATGGATGGAGGGTTGAGATCTCTTTTGTTATCCATTACATGATAGGTTTTCTTTTTGGAACATTCAACTCTTAATTTTGATTGGCCTAATTCTTTAATATTAATTTGTATGTACCACAGATTGTAAACTTGTTGGTTTTTTATTCATAGACCCCTTAAAACTATGATGATATGACTTTATCAAGACTTTTACTTATATCTAATAGAAAAATATGTGTGTGTGTGTGTGTGTGTGTGTGTGTGTGTGTGTGTGTGTGTGTGTGTGTGTGTGTGTGTGTGTGTGTGTGTGTGTGTGTGTGTGTGTGTGTGTGTGTGAATCCTTATAAATAAAAAACATAGCGACAATATGGGCATAATAGTTGAACAAGTGTGCAAAAAAACAAACAACAATGCCCAAAAAAAAGTTTACAAGGAAGATTGTTTAGCAATAATAAGGAATAAGAATATCACTTGAGATAATATAAAGCTAAGTACAAATGCATCAACAAACATGACAATAAAGATGGAGTATGGGCTAAAACAAGCCTCGTAAAATATCATATTCCACAATCCAAAAAAATTGTGTATGAATGTTCAATACATCTGTCCAATAAAATGATGAAAAATATTATATGTACATTTATTAAAACATGATGTTTATAATAAAATATAAAATATAAAATAGGCAAGAGCCTACAACACAATGGCAACTTGTGAGCCTCTTATGTGGGAGGTCTTAAGTCTGAGTTCGCTTAAACAATAATTAATCTAGGCTTCGGCCATTTACCGATCAAAAATAATAATTTATATATATATATATATATATATATATATATATATCTATATATTTTTTTTTTTTTTTTTTTTTTAGATCTAAAAAAAATGTAAGTACTAGTTAGTTTATTAAATGGTACAATAATACTTATTATACCAAAAAATATTAATACAAAATAAAGTTGATTAATTAAGCTGATAGGCTTATATGTGGGAGCTTTTCTCTCGAATTTAATAATTCTTTATTGGAAAATTGTTAGCCTTGACTATTAAAAAAAATCAGACTTTTTTTTTTCTTCTAAAAATCATTTTTTATTTTAACCTTATCATGGAAAAGTTTCTAATTATTTCTTTTTTACATTTTTGTCTATTTGTAGAGGTTAATGGCGTTACTGAAATCAGAATTATGAAGGCTTTTTGGCTTTTGCGAGTAAGAAAAGAATTGAAAATGGTTCTTTTCTCTATTTTGTTTGGAAATGATTTATTTTTTGTCAATGGTGGCAATTGTTTCCTCGCCTAGAGACAAACTCCTTGCTAAGATGTGTATTGAGATGAGATTCGTGAGTTTTTCAATGTTTGACAACAAAGTTTTATTTCACCTTTATGTGTATGAGTTCTTTTTGAAAATAATTTTCTATTAGAAGCTTTCTTTGCAAACCTGTGATTTCGTTGGAAAATATCCCATTTAGAAGATTTACAATAGATTATTTTGTTTCTTGTGTACATTTTGTGCCCTTATTGTGAAGGAGACTCGAAACTAGATGACATCATTATGCCAAAAAAAATCCCTTGGCTGCAAAATGTTATATTTAGGGTCACTCAGACTGAATTGCAAAATTGTGGGTGAATCAAGATTTTTTGTTGCCTCAAGGGGCTCATGAGATGCACAGACGGGTTAATATTCAAACCTAATTAAAGTTTCTTATAAAACCTAATATGAGTTTGCAAAGCCTCCTCTATCCCAATAATTGCATTATCCCTACAAAGCTCATCTTTCACAAATTCAACACACAGCTTGCAAATTCACTGCCCATAAAATTGTTAGGGTGGGGGTTGTCATTACATCAAAAGGCCAATCTATCAATGCTCAATACAACCACTCAACTTATAGTACAAAGGAGGCGGTTAAGCCCTTGTCATGAATTATGAGGGGAGCATCAAACAAATTTCCAACAATCTCCCCCTACATGTTACCCAAGTCTAAGGATTTGAGCCTATGACCAAGCTCTGATACCACTTGTTAGAGTGGGGGTTTGCGTTGCACCAAAAGACTGATCTCTCAATGCCCAATTCAACCACTCAACTTATAGTACATAGGAGGCAATTAAGTCCTTTCCATGAATCACAATGAGAGTGGTAAACAAATTTCTAACAAAAACCTTTCCCTAATATGAGCAATATAAGCATGTCATTTCTCCTTCATCATGGTTGATTTTTTCTTATATTTATTTGTTTGTTTATATTCAAGTTTTGATTAATCAACTCCTATTAGATACCATTTACATAGGATCATAATTTCTACTGACTTTTCATTGTCACACAATTTTGATTATTCTATTTTAAAAAGTTGTGCTTCAAATTGAAGCAAGGAAGCACCTATTCAAACTATCTTCTCAACCTGATTTAGTTCCAATTTAAAGATAATTCATTTACAAAATTAGCCACAAATTACAACAACTATGTTAGAAATGTTTAAAATAATTGAGAGGGGAAGGGGGTTGAATCAATTACTCAAGGTCATAAGTATCATTTGAACAATTAAACATACAACTTTTACTGTTCTGCTTATCCTGTTATTTTTCAGTCTTTAATGTAATGATAAACCAAAATTACTAGTCCAAATATAACATACTTTGCTGAATATAAAATGTAAAACATATAAAGAATTCAACACAAGTTTGCAACTAGGATTTTATGTGGAAACGCAATTTGGAAAAAAACCACCAGCAACATGTCTCCACTTTTCACTATTTTGAAGTGAGCTCTTTTAGGAGCCAACCCTGTTAAAGGTTACAATACACACTATTAAATGCAACCTAGTTAGAAGATTTAATCACCCTGTTAGGAGTGACCTTGTCAGAGGACTTTGATCATTCCATTTATAATGTCACCTTGTTAGAGGATTTACATAGACTATTAAGTCCTTCAAATGATTGTTAGGTCAACCTATGTTAAAAGGATTTCAATACAAATTGTATACAATGATTAGAAATAAAACAATAGGGTTTTAGCTGTATGATTACAACTCACTTTACAAGTTTAGATCTTTGTTCAATTTAGGTGTTGAATCACTGATAAGCTCTCTGCTATCATCTATGTTCTTGATTTACTTGACAACCCTTCAAGTAATCAATCTTTCCCCTTCAACAATAGTTAAGCCTTCTTGTGCATATTTCACTTATCAATATCAACAACATCTATATAAGAAACCTCCTTTAGCTTCACATTCACTCTCACACTTGTATGTCTTTGATCCACCTTTCTCTATATTCCTCTCTCTCATACACCTTACACTTACACTTGCTTTTTCAACTCTATACCTCTTTATATAGGCAATTCTTTCTTTACCATTTTCCATAATCACCATAGATCTTAGGGTTTACAATCAAGTTCAACACGATTCATTGTATGTATCCATCTTCTTGATCTTCCTCTAGACACTTCTCTAGAATTTGTCTGTTAGGTATTTACCTAATTCCCACCTTGAATTTAATCATCTAACTCATCAATCTTATCTTCAACATGGTTTACATCTCCCAAGAAATCAACTGAGTCACCTGGGAATCATAATTTCCTCAAATATGTCTTCAATAGTGTTACTCGACAATTACTAAATTGTGGCACTCGGTCATCACTTAACGCTCGGTCATTGTGAATCTTTCTAGCTGGGCATCAACTATCTTGCTTGGTCAATATTGATGCTTGGTCAACACTAGATTTTCTCAATACTTACTGTGGCTCAGTTGACACTAGCATCACTTGACATTCCTTAACCATTTACTCTATTACTCAACTTAGCTTAACTTTCTTGATATAAACAATCAGTCGATGTCATCAAAGTCTAACTAATCAAATGTCTATTGTAGCTTCCTATTGTCACAAAAGTTTTTACCCTTGCCTAAAGTTTGACCTAAAGGCAACCTTATGAAACATTGAAATAATCTCCAAGTTGTGGGACTTGAACAATGAGATTGAGTCTCTAGAGAAGGCCGACTTCCTCACTACCAGGATACACCTAACTACTTCTTTGAAGGAAAATAGAGAAGGACATGCATGAAATCAACCTACTTAATCTAATCTAGAGGGGTGATAGACCAAATAGTACATTCAGTCTTATCTTTGCCCAGAACTACATAGTTCATCTATAAAATCCCATAGTACACATATTCAATCTTTTCTTTAACTCAACAATCATATATAGATCAAAAACCAATGGAATGTTATAAGGAAGGAACTTCACTCTATATCATTCAAAGGCAAAATAGATACAACATACAACTTAAACAAAAAAAGCAATACATTAACAAAAGGCAAGAAGGTTTTGCACATGTATTAATGGAGGAAAGAGGTACAACAAAGAAATATATTTACTTAGAGGAAAAGGAAATTACAATAGTAGGGTATACAATACAAATGATATAGAATCAGAGAAGATACTGACCCTTGAAAGAGTTACAAAATTTTCCTTTATAGCTTACGCATAACTAAGAAGACTTCACTTGAAACCCTAAACTCAACCACTATCTTCAAGTTGCAAAAAACAACAACTATTGATTCTAGGAAGATTTGATTGGATGCACGTCCATATGTAGGAAATCTAATCTTTACATGCAAACTTGAGCCTTGAAGAGACAAAAAAGATAGCCATAATTGCTTTGACTAATACATGGATAGCCATGGCGAAAAAGGAATGAAATTTGCATTTATCAGGCATTGAGAACACCAAAAAGTGGTTGCAAGCGATCAAAGGATTTGTTCAGCATCAGTGAACCACTTTGATAGTGTTCACAATAGTGCCAAGTCATCTTTTTCATCAATTGAATAGTCAAACCTACCATGTGGCCTAATATTTTTGAAGCATTTTTCCAGATCATCTTGTTTCCAACTTAGAAAAAGGGAGAAAGTGTTTTCATGTCTTACTTTAGGGCTTGTGATCTTACCATTGACTTTAGCATTCAAACTGATCATATCATCTCAAACAAGTAACTTAGCCTTTATGATCTTACAATCACTTACTTTGCATAACATCGGGCTTTACCTTTTCTTTCCTTATGATCTCTCAATCGTAGCCAACTAATCTTTTCATGACCTCAAAAGTTTTAACTTAACCATTATCTCTGACTCTCGATCATACACTAGCTATTTTCTCTCCTTTGTCATAACTTCAAAGACTCTTAGATTCACTTTATGTTAACCCTTATGACCATACACTACGTGCATTTCATGGCATCAAAAACCTTCATTGCTTGCTCCTCCAATCTTATGATCTACAATTTTTCATATCTTCAAAAGATTCATTTACCTAATGGAATAATTATTTCTATTCATGCACCTAGGCCCACCATTCCACATATCACTTTCTCACTTTAGCTAAACTTCATGCAACTCTATAAAGTGAGAAAGTGACAACCGTTGATCTAACAAGATCGGACGGTCACTATAAAATAAAATTCCTTTGTCATAGTTAGCACCTCTAACCAACTAGAACATGTCACTCTATCAACTCGCTCTAACATATTTCCTTTTGTGGCCCACACTTGATTCTGACCCCACTATGTCCACATGTTGAATGCTTACTTTCTCACTTTGGCTATACTTTATGCAACTTTTGAAAGCGAGACTACAACAAGCATTGATCTACTTCCAAATCAATAGTCGTGATTGATCGCAAGCTTTTGAGACATTTCTTCCTTACTTACAATCCTTAGCTTTGTAGCT
Organism: Cupressus sempervirens; assembly: GCA_028749045.1. Lineage (NCBI taxonomy): Eukaryota > Viridiplantae > Streptophyta > Pinopsida > Cupressales > Cupressaceae > Cupressus > Cupressus sempervirens. The sequence goes on along the minus strand of CM053790.1, from coordinate 178,984,216 downwards.
TCAAAAGTATTTTTGGGAACATTTACTCTTACATGATCTTCCCCTTATTGTAAGATTGTAACCCTTCATAACCTCAACAACTTATGTTCTTACAATCTCACAATCTCTTTGCTCTCGTATGGTCATGAGTTCCCTTCTAAGCCTTTACACTTATATGTCCTTCAGCTTGTCGTAACATCGTACCACTTATCATCTTACCATAAAACACTTACGATGACACAACATGGAATGATAAAAAGATCAAAAACTTCAAAGCACACACCCAAAATGCTACTTGATATATAAGATATTGTAAGATTAGGAGACTCAACATTTTCCTTTATGATCCCCTACTATCCTTTACTTTGTAACATCAGAAGAGGGAAAATTCAAGGCTTATGACTAGACACTAAAAACCTTGAACGTAAGATCATAACAATTGATGGAAAATATGAAAATGGAACACAATCTCCCACTTAAACAACACAATCATAACATTGAAGGGGATAATTAGGGTTTTAGTTAGGTTTTAGCCACATGTCTAGCACACTGTGCAATCTTGATGCCATGAATAGATATCTCTTATTGGATTTCAATGATGACAACAAGGGGATATGGGAGGGGGCTAAAATGGCTAACACTTCCTTTTCATAACTCAACATTTTCTCTAGGTGCTATTGCTATGAGCAGTTTCTCATATCCTCTTCATCAATCAAATAGATATGGCATTTAGATTAGGTAGCAATATGTCTTATCAATAGATTTGACATCAAAGAAAAAACAATAATTGTTCCAATTGTAAGTTTCAAACAATCTCTCTCTTTGGCATTGATAGAAAAATCTCTACATCTCAATATTAGCAATATCTTAATGTATCAAATGTGTCTTACTTTGTTACCATACAATCCATCAAGATTTTCTCCCTCTAAGATAATAAATCTCCCTCTATGTTCATATTCTCACTTTCTAATATGTCTTTCTTCTTTGTCTATCTCTCCTTCATTTGGTTAAGTCTCCCTCTTTGGTAATTTTCTTATGTTGTATATTCTCTTATCTTTTATGTCCAACTCTCCTTTTACTATATATCTCTCCCTCTTTGCCAATAATTCCAAAGAGACTAAGCTTTCTTAGATTAAATTTCTTCATACATCTGAATTATGTGCATTTTGCATGTGTGGCTAATTTTTGTAATATGTTTATGACTGAGTTGTTATGTTGTACTGGACTATCTACCTTGGGCATTTCCCAAAGTAGAGTTGTGTTGCACCAATGTGTAAGATATTCTTATTAGCACATGTAAAACAATGTATTTGTCTCCTTAAGTAGATATGTTCAAGGCAATCACCCCTGATTTACCTCTAAGATATTCATGAGCATCTTTAGGTAGGACTTTTGTAAATATGTATGAAATTTTTTCTTTGGTGTGCACATATTCTAGCTTCACTTCTTTGTCTTGCAATAGTTCCCTCAAGTAGTGATACTTGATAGCAATGTGCTTTGTCTTAGTATGCATCACTGGATTCTTTGAAATGTTAATAACACTTGTGTTATCACAATAGATAACTATTAGATCTATAATTTCCTCTTTTATACTTTTCGGTAATTGCTTTATCCACATAATGTTTGAATAGTTCACAGCAGCTGCCACATACTTGACTTCAACTGTTGATTGGGAAGTAAACTCAATTTCTTGCTTTTCCATGACACCAATCTCTTTACTAGAAAGAATTCACCTCCACTAGTGCTTTTTCTATCATCATTTTTTCCCAATATGAGTCAGTGAATACCTTTAGTTCAAATCTATCACTTCTTTTGTAATACAATCCATAGCCTTATGTACCTTTCAAATATCTCATTATCCTTTCCACTACCATCATGTGAATTTCCTTAGGATTTTCTAAAAATATAGCAACTATCCTAACTACTAATGCAATATCAGGTCTACTATGAATAACATATTGCAATTTTCCAATCATGGATATGTATAAGATCCAGTTCACATCAATAGATTCATCAATATTAGATAGCTTATATCATGTTCACTTAGGTGTGCTCACTAGTCTTGAATCTTCTATTCCAAAAGTCTTTAGTATCTCCTTGATGTATTTGGATTATGTAATGAAAATATCAAACTTTATTTGACATACTTGTAATCCAACAAGGAATTTGATTTCACCAAATATATACATTTCAAATTCCTTCTTTATTTCATCAACAAATTATTTGAATAATACTTCTCTTCCTCCAAATATAATGCTATCAACAAATATTTCAAATACCAGTACTTCATTGTTCTTACCATTCCTCAAAAATAGATTATTGTTATCATTTATCCTTTCAAAACCAATCTTCACCAAATAATAATGCAATCTTCATACCATGCTCTTAGGGCTTGTTTCAATCCATAAAGAGCTTTGTTCAATTTACATACCATATTCTTCTTGTCTTGATCTATAAATCCTTTAGTTTGATCAATGTACACTTCTTCCTTAAGTATACCATTCAAAAATGCAAATTTGACATCCATTTGATATACTTTGAAATTTTTGAGCGTTAAATATGCAAGTAGAGATCTGACTCCTTCAAGTCTTGCCACTGAAGCAAAAGTTTCTCCATAATCAACTCCTTCTTCTTGAGCATATCCTTTGCATACCAATCTTTCTTTATTTCTTGTTACTTCACCATTCCCATTAAGTTTGTTTCTAAAAACCTAATTTGTCCCAATGAAATTTTTGTCTTTAGGTCTTGGCACTAAAGTCCAAGTATTGTTCTTCTCAATCTGTTCAATTTCCTAATTCATTGCATGAATCCAATCTTCATAGTCTAGAGCATACAGTTCATTGTTTTGGGCTCAAATTCACAAAGTAAGCAGGTGTTATCTTTGATTTATTTTTCTTTTCATAACACTTGATTCAACATCACCAGTGATTTTTTTAGGTTTGTGATGTCTTCTCACAAACTTTGCTAGCACAGGTAGTTTTCTTCTTTGTTCTTCTATGGGTTCATCCTGAAAAATAATCTTAGGCTCATTTTCTCTTTATTGTTTAGGTTTTGGTTCATGTTTTTCATGTTTGACATTTGTTGTGTTATGATTGACATTGATTGTCTATGATTCGACATCTTCAGTCTATCACTCGACACCCACTCTTTACTCCTCAAAAATTTGTTGCGATGCAATATTTCCTATCTTCTAAGAGATTGCAACTTGATTTGTTCATTAAGAGTGCTTGGAGCATCATCATCCACATAGATGAATGTACTATAGTCTTTAGGTTCTTCTTTTCATGCAGTGTCACTACCTTTCTGCAAACTCGTCAATTTTTACATTTGTACTTTCCACAACTTTGTTAGTGTTAGAGTTCAAACACATGTAAGCTTTACTCTTGGTGGAATATCCTAGGAATATACATTCTTCACTCTTTGCATCAAGTTTTTCATTCCTATTATCTTTAAGTATCTAGCATATACTTCCAAATATTTTGAAATATTTCACATTACGAGCATATCCATACAATGGTTCAAAAGGTGTAGTACTTGTACATTTCTTGACTTGTACTCTATTAAGGGTAAAGACAACAATACTAATAAATTCTCTCCAATATTTCTTTGATACACTCTTCTCCATCATTAATGTTCTTACACAGTCCACTATTGATTTGTTTCTCCTTTCAACTATCCCATTCTGGGGAGGGGTCCTTGGTGCTGACATTTGTCTTTTAATTCATCTATTATTGCAGAATGTATTGAACTCATTTGAAATGAATTCACCATCTCTTTTGAATCTCAAGGACTTCAAAATCTTCCTTGTTTCTTTTTCAACTTTGGCTAAATCCCATATGAATAACTCAAAAGCATCAAATTTAGCTTTAAGAAACATCACAATCATCATCCTAGAGTAATCATCAACAAAAAAATTGAAATACTTATCTCCACAATAGCTTTGAACATCAATGGGTCCACATAGGTCAATATGATCCAATTCAAAAATATCATTAGAAGTTTATGTTTTGCTCTTAAAACTAGACATGGTCATTTTTCCAAATTGACATTATTTACACATAGCATTGTAAGGCTTCTTTAGTTTAGGAAATCCTCTTACTTTCTTCATTTTACTGATATCCACCAAACTATCAAAGTTTACTTGGCATAACCTCTTGTGTCATAACCAAACATCTTCTTGTTGTGCAAATAAACATGTCTCATTAGAAAAATATAAATAGAACAAGTTACCTCTTGTCTGATCACCACTTCCAACTAGCTTACCATCAACATCATGTATCCTAGACTTCCTATTGTGAAATTCAACTCTGTAACCTGATTTGTCTAGCTATGAAACACTCAACAAATTATATTTATGCCCTTCAACCTATTGTCATAAAATCTTGCACCCTTGTCCAAAGTCTTACCTAAGGACAACCTCGTGAAACATGGAAACAACCTCCAAGTTGTGGGACTTGAACTATGAGGTTGAGTCTCTGGAGAAGGCTAGCTTCCTTTACTATTACAATGCACTTAAACTATTCTTGAAAAGAAAAGGGAGAAGGAATGCATGAAAGCAACTGCCTAGTCTAATCTAAAGAGGCAATGCACAAAAATAGGATGTCTAGATCGATCTCTTCCCATAAATGTACAATTCTATTATTATGATAGTCCAAAGATATACGGATTTGAACCCTGCTTTAATCTATAAACTACACATAGATCAGGCAACCATATGAGTGACACAAGGAAGATACTTCACTTCTTATCATTCATGGGTCAAAAAATATAGAGAGTGAAAATTATAGATATTTGTAGTACATCAAAGAGATGCAAAAAAATTTACATAGTACGATGATGGTTAAAAGAGATAAGGCAAGAAGTCATATAACTCAGAGCCAACAGGGAATTCACAGTAGCATGCCAAGGCAATACTAAAGAAACATAGAAGATTCGACCCTAAAAAAGAGTACAAAACCTGCCTTTATAGTGTAGGCATAACTTAGATAACTTCTATTAAAAGGTAAAAAATCAACCACTAGAATCAAATCTTTGGAGAATAATCACTACAAAAATTGGAAAGATCTGACTTTTGTTTAAATCTATGCATGAAAGGATCACTTCTTCACTAAACATATCTTTGAGAGTTTAGGAACAATGGTCATTTAATCTCTAATTGAATGAATGGATCAACAAATGATGGTGGAGTATTTCTTTGCACTTATCAAGCATAGGGATTAATGAAAGTGGTTGCAAAGAATCAGAAAGATCGTTCAAGGAACTGCTCCCTCTAGTACTGACATCAGGCTTCATCATGATCTTTGGTCAATTGAGGTTAATCATTAAGCTCCACCATGTGGACTAAGAATTTCTCACTATTATGCCACCTTGTCAATGTTCCAACCCATGTGCCTTGCATTCAATTATCCACGATCACATCCTCATGACCACCTTCCTTAATAACTATTACTACCTATGAAACTATGATTACAAGTCATCACTGCCTTGCCACCTTGAACTGGTATCACTATTTGACCTTTGCAACCAAAAGAAACAAAGGGAATCACTCGATCACAACTCAAAGCTTAACCACCTCGTAATCCATAGAAATCATGCACTGGTCGTAGATCTAAATGATTTAACAATACAAAATATGTCTTGGACACTGGAGATCTTGCTTTGTTGCATCATCACAACTCAAACTTTAGCATGTCAACATAACCATGCAATTGGGAAAAGAAAAAAGCAAAGCACACCTTAGCCGCCTGGACCCTTAGTTAGTGCTCAACCACGTGCGACCATGTGAATTGCACGATCGTGACTTAAAATATTAAGGGCATAACATGAAACAAAGAAAATGACTTAACGTTAAATCATTCCATGAGCATCCTAGGTGACTGTTAGAACGGATCATTATTTGAATTTGATTTTTTCATGGTACGCAATTTTTGGTTAACATTTCTAGTGACTCGAGGGTGTGCAAGCCTACTTAGCATATGACTAGTGACCATTCAAAAAGATCCATTGGGCTATAGAGTTTTTGAAACCATAAAACTCATCAATTTACTACCTCTATTGCAACTTTGTATCATAACAAGTCCTTTTCCTCTACAACTTGAAAAACAAATAGTAGAACCAGACCCCTCTTCTACAAAATGAAACATGTGCTCATGCACTTCTTTGAAAATAGGAGAGAATAGGAAAGAAAAACCTCTCTAACTATGTACATGAGATAATGATAATCATCAAAAATAGGGTTTAAGATATATTCCATTAACAGGGATGGGCAAGACTTTGCCATTAGGCCTGCTCAACTAAAAGGCATTAGATTGTTTATAAGTAGTAATCACATAGGGGCCACTCCACAAGGCATTGACCCTTGAGTGTCTCCCATCCTTTTCTCTATCCGCATGCCATTTCAACACAAGATCACCTTACCTTAAATTTTTGACATTAGCCTTTTTATCAAAACTCCTCTTCATATATTATTGATGTATCTCTAAGGTCTAGATCGCTTGACCTCTTTTCTCCTCTAACTCCATCAGATCTACCATTCTTACAGACATAGCATCGTCTTCAATCAATTCCAACTAATGAGCCAACTCAAGAGTAGGAAACTCCAGTGAGACAAGAAGCCTAGCTTCTCTACCATAGACTAGCATGAAGGGAGAATTTCCTATGGCTCTCTTGGGTGTTATTCTGTTAGTCCAAAGGGCAGTCCTTAACTTTCGATGTGAACACCTTTGGTTATCTTCCACGATCCTCTTGATGATCTTGATCAAATTCTTATTAGATGACTCAACCAAGCCATTAGTGTGAGGGTAATAATTAGAGGATGTGCTCAAGTAAATACCATGATCAAGTGCCCATGTACAAATCTAAGCTCCTATGAATGATTTAGCATTATCTAAAATAATAGTTGAGGGGGTGCCAAACCTGGTTACAATCCCATCAACAAATTCAATGGCCAAAGGTTTTGTAGTATCTCTTAGTACTACTACCTATGTCAACCTTGTCCATTTATGACCAAAGTTGCAAGGAGGATTGATGGGACCAATAAAATCTAATCCTCATTGGGCAAAAGGTTGATCTACCTAGATGGGGTGAAGTGAGCTACAAGTCTCTTCTTACTTGAAAAGAAAGCACACTTCTTGCACCTCCTCATATATTTGTGACCATCATGGAACAAAGATGGTCAGTAGTAACCAACTCTCATGATTTTCATTATAGTAGTCCTTGCTAAAAAATGGCCACCATAGGGACCATCATGAAGTTCTTTGACTATCCTTTCTATTTGATTTGTATCAACACATCTTAGTAGGGTTCCATTGAAATCTTTCCTAAAAATAACACCATCAATTATAACATAAGGAATAGACTATAGTCTAAATTGTCTTCTCCTAGCTTTATCCAACCCTTGAGGATATCCATTCCTAGCCAAGAAGGCCATCATATTATCCATCCAACCCTTAGGATTGTCATCTCTTGTCTCTTGTTGTTTTTTCGACACCAAGATAGCCTCCCTTTCAATCTCATGAGATGAGATCATTTGTTCACACAATCCCCTTCCCTTTATTAGCTTGGTGATCTGAATATCGACATCATATTCCATTACCTTGGTGATCCAACTAGCTCTCTTCTCATTGATGTCTTTGCTCAACAAGAAATTCTTTATACTAGCATGAGAAACCAATAGATAGATTTGTTATGAGATAGCAAGTGCCTCAATTTCTTCAAGGATCTTATGACTACAAGGGCCTACTTTTGCACATAGCTATATTTATTCTCATACTCTTTGAGTCCTTCACTAAAAAAAATAATAGGCTACTCTTCATTTTTTCCATTTAGCTGTGTCAAAATAGTAGAAATACTCGACTATCCTCCCAAGGTATAAGGATGAAATCCTTATCAAAAATTCAGATTAATGAAAGTGGGAGTTGAAGCTATGGCTGCCTTGATCTCCTCAAAACTTTCTTTCCCTTCCCTAGTCCATGAGAAGGCCATATTATTTTTTAGGATAGTCATAAGAGGTTTCACCATGGTAGCTAGGTTAGGAATAAATCTTCTTACAAAATTTATCAAACTCTTCTTATGGCTAGGGAGAGTGAGGGAAAGTATTGCCTTTGTTCTTTCTAGATCAATGGTCAGACCCTCTTTAGATATAATATGCCCTAATAATTTTCCTTGATTAGTGCCAAAGACACACTTGCTTGGATTTAGGGACGCCCCATACTCTTTGCATCTCACAAATACCTACCTAAGGTGACCAAAATGCTTTGCTACATTCTTTGAGTATATTGTGATATCGTCAAGATAGACCAACACAAATACTTCAATCATATTTTTGAAGGCCATCTCCATCACTTTTTCAAATGTGGCACCTACATTTATTAGTCCAAATGGCATTTTACTATAGGCATAGTTACCCCATTTAGTAATTAAAGCAGTTTTATATATGTTAGTCCCTTTGACCAACACCTAAATATAACCTGAGAACCCATACAAGAAGGAGAATCTCTCTAACCTAGTAACCTTAGACAATATTTTTTCCATAGAAGGGAGGGGATGGTGATCTTTAAGAGAGGCTTGGTTAAGATCCCTAAAATCTATGCACTGTCTAATCTCTCCATTCTTTTTTCTAACAGGGAAAAAGTTTTCCATCCAAGAGGAATGCTTGATAGGGAAAATGGTATTGGCCTCAATTAATCTGGACAACTCATTTCTCATTAGGGGCTCAATCTTTGGGTTTAGTGGCCTCTATTTTTGCCTAATAGGTTTGACATTATCTACCAAATCTATAGTATGTTGAAATAGGCTAGGACCAAATCCTTTCAAATCATCGTATGTCCAACCAAATATATCATTTAATTCTTGACACAGATGAATGCAATTTTCTTTTTTAGTTTTGGAACATACCTTTCCTAGGTTTATTGTTTTTCCATCAATGACTGTAATTGGTATATAGTCTCCTTTATTTGCAACAAGATTCATGCCTCTTTCCCTCACTTGATCATAAGGGTTGAAGATACTCTATAAGGTAATTAGACCCTTAGGTAATTTGTTGGAGCTAAGGTTGATGATTTGATCTCCATATTGGTCATGCAACCTCACCTGATTTCTAATTGAGAATTATGCCTCATTCTATAAGAAACTCACGATTTGTGCATCAAATTCAAAGACCTACCAATTGATATCATTATTAGGGATAGTTTGCCTAACCACCATTCTAATTCTCTATCTCTTCTCATCTTCGAGGCTTCTTGGGAAATCATGAGATGCACCCACTACCGCAAATTTGTTAGCATGTTTGTTCTCTTTTCTAGGAATGCACTAAAATCTTCAAGAAAATCCCATACCCTATGTTTATAAGACTTGAGAAAATTATTCTTAGTGACATTTTGATTCCTCACTTGATTGATCACTAACTCACTATCCCCATATACACTCAATGCTTGGATTCCTCTTTTCTATGCAATTAAGACACCCTGAATCAAAGCCTCATATTCAGCCACATTATTAGTACAACTAAACTACAACCTATTTGAGAAATGATACCTTTCTAATGTAGGAGAAATCAACATTACACCAGCCCCTAACCCATTCTTATTTCTTGATCTATCAAAGTACATGCTCCATATCCAACTTGTATCATCTTTGGCCTTTGTCGAGCTAGGGAAAAGAGCATCCTATAAAGATATACAGTATGTGCCCAAGACGGTCTCTAAGGTATCTGATATAGGATCAAACTGATAAGCATCAGCCCATTGATCCAAGAGGAAATCAAGTGTATCAGATAAAGAAGTGGTAGGCTCATTTATTGTATCATTCTCATCTACTTCTAGGATGGTACAATTCATATTGATGAGATTAGGAGTATAGGGCTCAATATGATGGAGGGCTAAAGCCTTGGTTCCATATCTAGTTCTAAAAAACATATATGACCAATCAGAAGATATATAACCACCTATTTGAGTAGTGATGTCCCTTGATATACAGATGGAAAAATGCAGCTTGACTTCAGCAATTGATATATCCTAAACTACAGTGCAACCTGGACAGGCATGTAGGGCCATTTCAACATTCATAAGGATTCCCACAGTCTTGATAGTACTACCATCAAGTTGCAACACATCTTTAACAACAGGTTCATATTTCATTTCTAAGGTATCAACAACACACTTGGGCATTACTAAACTACTGGCCCATGAGTCAATCATACAGTTATGAACTAACTTATCTCCTCTTAGCAAAGAAACATAGAATGAAGGAGGTCTAAAAAAAATTCTTATTTCTACCTCCCTTGATGGTTGTACCAAGCTTACAACATTCTCCGTGCTAGATGGTTGATCTTTGAGTTCAATGCTTTCCAACTCTTGTTGTAGTAGCCTCCTTTGTGATGGTACAGTTGCTATAGCATCCCACATAGAAATGCTCACACTAGTCTTTCTCATTTTCCCTACCACACTAAAAAAAGCATTAGGTGTTCTGGTAGGAGCCCTAGAAGTAGAAGTCTAAGATGAGATAGTCTGTGGGTTGTTCACATTATCTCTACTTTCATCTAGTCTCTGTTATAGAGAAACATTAGCAGGCTTATTCATATTGTGTTGTTGGGTGACTGCTTGTACATGTGTTGCCACAAATAATGTGGAAGGATGATCAGAAGGTTGAGGTACCATCTCCTCCATAACCTTTTTCTTGCTCCTGGTATTGTAAGCACAGGAATCCAAGTTTACATTACCATGCTCCTCAACTAGGCAGTTCATAAAAGAGCAATCATCTTGCTAAAAGGTATCAACAGGTTGATTACCATTGTGTTGTTGTGCAACCATTCACTCTAATATAGTCAAGGCCAAGTAAGATTCTACCTTCTGGCACATGCATAATCCATAGGAGTGTCAGGAATAAGGTGTCTCAACCTTGGAATATTCCTATTCTTATTATTTGTTTTGTAAATGCATTTTTTGCAAATAATGTAATTAAATGTGAGTGTACACGTCTAGTTGGCATGTTTATGTGTCACTCCACTTGCATGTGTTGGCATCTTGAATTATGTAAGGAGATCATAACTAAAATGGTTATGATAGATTCCTATGACATGTAAGAACTATATTTGGAAGATTTAATTATGTGTAAGGAAATTATAACCGAAACGGTTATGATGGATTCCTATGATGCATAAGAGCTATCTTTGGAAGATGCCCTAAAAATATGAAAGTGCATTATATAAGCACTTTGAGGGCTATAGATAGTTGGGTATGTGTGAGAGTGTGAGTAGTAAATTGTTGATTGCTACTGGATAAGTCTTCCATGAACTGAAAGAGATTGTACTGTAAGTGTGTTGTAAACTTTGAGTTGAAGATAATATACTGTGCAAGTTTTAAAGGGGTGGGGTTGTTTTACTGAAAGTTTTTTCCCCACCGGTATATCTTTGTGTTTATGTCTTATTATTTCTCTATTTGTTTTCTGTATTCATGGTTGATTGCAATATTGTTGTTTTACTGAAAGTGAATCTATAATTGTAAGGATTTTAAAAGAATTTGCACAATACTTTTGTTAAGAGATTAGTGTAGGAAGTTGTTTCTACACCTGAGTTTCCTTACAAGTGGTATTAGAGCTTGATCAACTTTTGATTCTAGTTGTTGGTTAGGGTTTTTTGAGCTTATCTCAAGTTGAGTGGGAGTATTGTGTAGAGCATTTTGAATCTTATTTGCGGATTGAAATGGCTAGTTCTGTTGGATAGAATTGATTAATTATGTGTTATCTTTGATGTTACACAAATGTCATATCATTATCAGTCAGTATATGCCAAGCTCACTCAAGCAATGAACACAATTCTCAGTGTCTACCAAGCGTTCCTATGTTTTCCTAGTTCAGAAGGCAATATCTACTGAGTTCACTCAGGCGTCAAAGGAAAAGTTGTAGAAAGTTAGTGTTAACCAAGCACACTCAATTAATGAAGGAAAGTTGGACAAAACTAGTGCTAACCAAGCTCACTCAGTTGCCAAAAGATTTTCACAAGTTTACAATGCTAACCGAGCTTCTGTTGGTTGATAAAGGAAATCATTTCTGAGTTAGTTTCTACCGTGTTGGGTTGGCTAACAAAGGATTTGCTTTTTTTTTGTATTAAGCTTAATTGATTTATCTACTAATTCTAGCCGACTAAGGTGATGAATATTGATTATTCTAAGTTATATTTGAGCTAACTTGACAAACTGAAAGATATAAGGTCTAGTTATGATTTCAAAGAATGCATGTATGAAGATTTATTGAAGATTTAATGATGAGAAGAGGAAGAAAATTTGAAGGATAAGCAGAATATCCTTGTAGAGCAGCAAAGATATATTCGATTAGGAAGGATCAAGTACAAGCCAAAACAAAGATCTGTAGTCAATAATTCAGTTGCATTCAAAACCAGTCATCTCATTGTTACTCTCTAACCATAGTAGCAATGATCTAAATCTCCTAACAGAGTTATCTTAACAACTATTTGTAAATCCTCTAACAAGGTGGTGATTCCATTGAATTATTCTCAAGACCTCTAACAAGGCCACTCCTAATAGGGTGATTAAATCCTCTAATAGGATCACACCTAATAGTGTGTTTTGTAACCTTTAACAAAGTTGGCTCCTAATAGGGCTCATTTCAGAAGAGTGAAAAATAGTAACTAGTTGCAATTGGTGGTTTTTCCCAAATTGGGTTTCCATGTTAAATCCTAGTGTCAAATGTGTTCATGTTATTTTCTTTTATGTCTTTGCAACTAAGTTAAAGTAATGGTAATCATAGATAACATCTAAATGTTTATATGTTAATCATTTATCGAGCTAATCTACTTATTACCGAGTTACAACATTTTATGTGTGTTTACCAAGCCTCAACAATATTTAGTTATCAGTTTGCATTTTGTACTAACATCTAAGGGCTTTGGGATTTATTTTAGTAGTAACTAATTCACCCCTCCCCTCTCAATTACTCCTCTTATATTTCCAACAAGTTCATCATACAAAAAAATGGAGGTGGAGAAATTTAATGGCAGTAATTTTGAGTTGTGGAAACTCAAGATGGAAGACTCGCTTGAAGATCATGATCTATGGGAGGTGACTTCACTCGATGTGAGACCCGCAACAATATCTCAAGTAGATTGAGATCTCAAGGATTAGAAAGCTAAGGGCCTCATTACACTCTATCTAGCTGATTTAGTTCTCCTAAATGTTCTTGATGAGAAGACCGCAAACAGTTTGTGGACATGGCTTGGGTATATGTATCAGGCCAAATCTCTAGTGAACAAGTTGTTCCTAAGGAAGAAGCTATATTCTCTAAGAATGGAGGAAGGAGGATCTGTTATAGATCATCTAAATGCTTTTGATTTACTGATCGCATAGTTGACATCATCTGGTGTCAACATAGAAGAGGAGGATCGATGTATGACCCTGTTATGTTCCTTGCCAGATTCATGGGATCATCTTGTGATGGCTCTTGGAAGCACTTTAGTCACTTTTAGAATGGATGATGTAGTGTCTTTTTTTTTATCTAAGGAGACAAGGAGAAAGTCATCAAATTCAGCTAAGGAATTATTGAGTTGTCATTTTGAACGATGCTTAATGGCAAGAATACTTTCGAATTCCTCTCTTGAAAAGTCAATCTTGGGGATCAATTGCAAGTTTCTGGGTAATCTTGTAACCTACTAGAATCCACTTATTTGAAGATAAATGTGAATGTTCATGAGGAGGCCTTTGCTGGTTCGGATGATTTTGGATAAGATGTAAAATCTGTTTGCTGCTTCAAAATGAAAACACATAAAAGAACTATAGAAACCAAAAACCTGATTGTTTGAAAACCCAAAATATTTTATAAAAACCTTATTTAAAAAAACCTTTATAAACAAGATTACCACACCAAGTGCACCTAACAAGTGTGCCTGATACTGCGCACCAAAAGGCAGTTTAAAACTTCTCTTTTTTTTGGAAGATCTTTTAGAGATTATAGGTGTGCATCAGTGCACCCAAGAAGGTGTGCTGATGCACACCCAACCTAAGGTGGAGACTTTGCAAAATTTGTATAGTTTTTTAAGTTTCCAAGTGAAGGGATTGGTGTGCTGATGTGCACCAATCCTTTATATTGTTTTTAATTTAATGTGTCATGCACAGGGTTTGCAGAGCAGAGGAAGGTGCACCTTGGGGAGGGGGTAGCTATGGCTTCCTAGAACTTGGAATGGATGAAATAGACCAAAGGAAAGTGAGGAGGAAGGTGACTCCTCCCCCTATAAATAGGACATAGGACGTAGTTGCACAGAAGTGCAACTGTGCAGTTGCACATGTATATGCACCACACCACCTCATATGATTTTGGCATAGTAGGTGCATCAAGTAGGTGTGCCTGCTATGTAATTTTTTTGCAATTTTAACGTATTCTTTGTTAAAAAAAATCTTTTTGACAACTAGGCTTCTCGAACAAGACCTGGACGTAAACTAGGGCTCTAGGTGAGACCTCAAAATGACCTGGACCCTGGACTAGGGTCCCAAAAAAGCTAAAAAATAAAGTAGAGGGTCCCTATTTCTGATTGAAATGGGGTGTGCATTGTGTAACCACAACAGATAGCCCCAACAAAAAGGAAGAAATGACAAAGGCATTTTTCATTAGCAAACATTTCTTCGACATATGTCAAACACCAACTGAAACCCAGACATTCCAAGCATATTTTGAATGACTTCACAATTAAAACTTTAGGATTCTTGAGCTCCAAGTTTAGTGTGTGCTTTATGTATTCATTTCCTTCGATATCTCAAGATGTAATCTATCAAAATTTTAGGACAACTCGAAAACAATCTTTCACCCCATCTAACTCATTCATCGAGAATCTCTACAAAAGTTGTTTATTGACCCATTACCTAACAAGATGAGAGAATCAATCGAGGGCTCTTAGCGGGCTATAACTTTATTTGAATTTCTTGGAAATTCTTTGAATACTTTCTCCATATAGCTCATAATGTCACCATTTGATTCTTCAATAAAGCAATATTTTAAGTATCAGATAACTTATTTTGAGTGCATATCCATTTATCAGATTACCTTCCTAGATCTCTTAGAATCCTTTAGTCTTAACACTGTTCCTTCTTTTTTATTTTCTTTCTGTATCTTTACCATGCTTAGATTGTATGGCCAAGACATTGGTGTCATTTCTTGGATTCGATCTTTTTGTGAACATTTCTTACGTTCCTCTTTTAAGAACTTTTTAGAAGCTCTCATGCCAAACAACAATCTTAGCAATCCCTTCGGGAAGATCCTTATGTTTGAACTAATGGGGCTTGGATTGTCCCTTGCTATCTTCAACCTTGGTTAGATGACAGCTAAGATAATCGATCTTTAAATTTGCAAGGTGTTGAGAACTTGTTGTCTTGCAGTCCTAAATTGAAGACTAAAAGTCCCCTATTATTGAAAGAAACATCCATCCCTTAGTTGACATAAAATCATCAAAATGTTTTAATAAAGAATTACCTCTTCTTGAAATTGGAACCAAAAGATTAGTTAGTAAGATATGTCAAGATAAAATCTCGAGTGTACCTATCCCCCTAGATTGATGCAACTTTGAAAACAAACACGCAACTAAAAGAAAACATGGAATTGAAAAGTAAACACACTTGCAGAAATGAAACATGCTTGTAGAAATGAAATCTATCTTCTTTTTTTGTTAGGGGGGGATCTTCTAGGCTTCAAATTAATGTTTTAGAAATTTCCCATTGACTGGCAACAAAACCAATTCCCCCTGTAAGGAACTGAGCCTAAAAGTATTTTCTCTAAGAATCTCCATAATTTAATAAGGACCATTCAACAAGCATTGAAACTTAGTGTGATTGCCTAGCTTTTCTTTCCTCTTATCCCAAAGTCGAACAAGGTCAAAAATTCTGAAAGATTTTATCGTGGCCCTCTTATTGAACCACTGCTTAATAATAGCCTAATGTTTAGCCATGTGCTCCAATGTAGCTATCCATTTCTCACCAATCTTTAAAAGATTCATCAATCTAATTTGTACTCTGTCAGCATCTTTAACATACCCACTCATGTATTTCAAAACAAGAATCCTAAAATTAAGCAGGAATATTGGCTCTTGTCCATAAACAAACAAATATGGAGACATCCCCAAGATATTCTTGACCCTTACCCGATCTATCCATAGAGCATATTTGAGTTGGGTATGCCAATCTTTAGGGTTTTCCTTCAACAAACGTCTTATTACCATGATCAAGTTCTTGTTCGTAGATTCAGCTACCCCATTTCCTTGTGGGTAATAATTGTTAGAAATGCTCTAGAACAACTAAGAGGGGTTTTGAATAAGTTATTTAATGTCCAAATTTCCTATTCAAAACTTTTCACTAAGTATAGTGAGCCCATTCATTCATTCATTCATCCAAGCTTTAACTATTCTAACTAGCAAGTTACTGTAAATCAACATGCAAGCATAACACATAAGAAATCGACACATAACACAGTGATTTATGTGGAAACCCAATTTGGGAAAAACCACCAGTAACATGCTACTCAATTCTCACTCTTCTAAAGTGATGCCCTATGAAATGTCTATCTTGTTAAAGGCTTAAAACACATTGTTAAATATGACTTTGTTAGAGGATTTAACCACCTTGTTAGAAGTGGGCCTTGTTAGAGGACTTTAGAACATTGATGTGGAATGCCACCCTGTTAAAGGATTTACAAATGGCTATTAAACCAACCTAAGTCCATAGGATTTTCATATCTAATACAATTTCTAGAGAGTATTAGAAAATCTTTGACCTAACTACAATATACAACGTATCTTGCAGATCTTAGATCACTTCTCAGCTCATACCATTGCTTAGCCTTCAATCTCTGCAACTCTGACAGCTTGGCCTCTTTTCAAGCTTAGTCTCCATGCTCAATGTACTAGTGCAATCATCTCTTCATGACCACTTGTAGAAGCAAAGCCTCTATGCTCTTCCTTCTTCTAGATACCTTCTTCTTGACACCCTTCTAAGCACTTTACAGTTTGGCACTTTTAGCAGCAACAATATCAACAGCATTTGCTTCTTGGTCTATGACTCCTTAGATATAAGTCTTGGAGTTCTTTTCCCACTTGATTCTTCCTTTCTTTAATTTCAATTCATATAGATTAGGTAGGATTCATTGCATCTAACCCATATTTTGTTTCCTCTAGAAACTTCTTGAATAATCCTCTTGAATTTGCCTAAAAATGATTTACATAGAATTATGTGCCACCAACTCATCATCCTTATCTTCTAACTAGTTCACAAAATTCAAGGTAACCTCTTTGTCAACTCAGATTTGGTGAATCTTCGTTATTTAAAATAATATAGCAACTTGACACTATTGAAATACTGGTGCTCGGCACATACTATGTTACTTGGTATCAACTGTGTTTTTCCTGATACTCGACACCTGAAGATTACTTGGCACCAAGGTTTTCTAATGCTTGACACCTAAACTTAACTTGACACCTAAAGATCACTCGGCACATACTAGAATTTCCTGTTACTTGGCTCCAACTAAGAATTTGCTCGGCTTCAACTAACTTGCTCAGCACCACTAATAATCTTAGTTTAAGCTTTGCAGTCAACCTTGTTACAACTTATTCCTCCAATGTTTCTAAGTGTGACCAACCTCTATATCTTTGAGTATGTTATCAATACATCATTTAACCATTATCTTAACTAATGCTTGCACTTCATTAAAACATCATAACTCAACCTTTCCCTTAGGTGCTCTTGTTACATCTTGTTGATCAAATCCTCTTCATCAGTCAACTAAGTGATAGGAATTGGACCTTATAAGCAAATGTCATTCCTACAAATAATAGATTTGACATCAATGACAAAACAATGATTGAAAACATTATTTTAACAACAATCTTTCTTCTTTGCAACAATCTCTCTCTTTGATCTTCATTAATGAGCTTTTCAATCAGATTTCCAACAATCTTCCTCTTTAGCATTGATGGAAAACCAAACTAATCAACCATCAGACTAAACTATTTAACCGAATGCTAACTAGGTTAGAACAGTAAGTCAAATGCCAAAAGGTAATTGTATTACCATTAGTTTTCACATCTCCCTCTACTATCTTGATTGCTTCATTTTTGCTTCTCCCTCTTAGCTGTTGTATCCTTGTTCTTTGTTTTTCTCCCTTTGTATTGCTCATCTTCTATTGTTATGATAAACTTTTGATTATTTCTGTCAACTTATCCCTCATAATTTTGAGCATTTGATTAGTTTCTCGCAATTTCTCCCTCTTTGACAACAATGCCAAGACATATTAGCATCTTAATATGCAAGTGAAGCTCTTACAAGTTCATTCAATTTCTCCCTCTATCACCTTGCTTGTGATTGATTTGGAACTTCAACACTTCTACTACTTTAGGCATGAATCCTAAAGTAAACATCCTCTGCATCAATGTGTAATATCTTTTAACAATCAGCTCATTCAATGTAGGGCATTCTTGCTTTTGCTTCAAGTAGCCTTGGCTAGGGGAATCACCCCTAAATTACCTCTAAGATACTCAAAAGCATCTTGAGATAGTGCTTTTGTGAATATGTCAAAAATCTATTCCTTTGAGCTAACATATTCCATCTTCACTTGTTTGTCTTCCACCAACTCTCTTACATAGTGATACTTGATTGCAATATGTTTGGTTTTAGCATGCATTACAGGGTTCTTTGATATGTTGATAGCACTTGTATTATCACAATAAAGTATCATAGGCTTAGTTACCTCTTCCTTCATACCTTGGAACAAATGTTTGATCCATACAATATTGGTGCAATTTATAGCAGCTGCAACATATTCAACTTCAGTAGTGGATTGTGAGGTACAAATTTGCTTTTTGCTAGTCCATGTAATCCACCTTTTTCCCAAGAAAAGTGCTCCTCCACTAGTGCTTTTTCTATAATCAATGTTACCTCCCCAATCTACATCACTGTAGGATTTTAGTTCAAAAATTTCACTCCTCTTGTAGTAAAAACCAAAGTCATCAGTTTCTTTTAGGTACCTCAATATTCTCTTTACTGCCATTAAGTGATTTTCTCCTAGATTTGTAGAAAATCTTGCTACTATTCCAACAACTAATGCAATGTCTGATCTACTATGTACAACATATTGCATCTTTCCAATCATTGATCTATACAATGTCTGATTCACTTCAGTTGATTCATCATTCTTGGATAGCTTATGTCCTATTGTCATTGGTGTGCTAACTGGTTTTGACTCTTCTAATCTAAATTTTTTGAGTATCTCCTTGATGTATTTGGATTGGGTCACAAATATGCCATGTTTCAATTGATGTACTTGTAATCCCACAAAGAATTTGATTTCTCCAAACATTGACATCTCGAATTCATGTTTCATTTGATCAGTGAAATCTTTGCATAGA
This sequence comes from Cupressus sempervirens, assembly GCA_028749045.1. Classification (NCBI taxonomy): domain Eukaryota; kingdom Viridiplantae; phylum Streptophyta; class Pinopsida; order Cupressales; family Cupressaceae; genus Cupressus; species Cupressus sempervirens. Next base: position 178,964,844 of record CM053790.1, on the reverse strand, counting down.
AAATCTTTTCCTCCAAATATTATATCATCAAAAAATATTACTGATATCAAAATATCTTTACCTTTTTCAACTTTGATGTACAAGTTGATGTTGTCATCTATTCTCTCAAATCCTATCTTCACAATATATTTGTGCAATCTCTCATACCATGCTCTAGGTGCTTGCTTCAATCCATAAAGTGCCTTGTGCAGTTTGCAAACCATGTCCTTGTTCTTGTCATCTACAAATCCCTCTGGTTGTTCTATGTAGACTTCCTCTTCCAATATACCATTTAGAAAAGTGGACTTCACATCCATTTGGTAGACTTTGAAACCTTTGTATGCAATATCTGCAAGTAATGTTCTTACTCCTTCCATTCTTGCAACAAGGAAAAATATTTCTCCATAATCCAGTCCTTCTTCTTATGCATAGCCTTTGCAAACTAGTCTAGCTTTGTTTCTTGTTATCTCACCATTCTCGTCAAGTTTGTTTCTAAACACCGACTTAGTACCAATCACATTCTTATCAGCTGGTCTAGGAACTAGGGTCCATGTTTTGTTCTTTTCAATCTGATCTATCTCCTCTTCCATGGCTTTATACAATTCATCATCTTGTAGTGCATCCTTCACTATCTTAGGTTCAACCTTGCTTAGTAGACATGATTCATTCCTTAGTCTATTCCTTGTCATTGGTCTGGCATCCTTGTCACCAATGATTTATTCTGTAGGATAATGTCTTCTCACATACTTGGCTAACCTTGGTTCTATCCTTCTTTCCATGTTTGATCCTTCAGCTTCAAAGTCATTTCATTCTTCTTCATCTGGCACTTCATCATTCCTCTCATGTATGCTACTTTCAAAACTAGAATGTGCATTTTCTACATTCTATAGCTCGGGTTCTAAATGCAGCTCAACATTCACTAGTTGTGACTCGATAGATACTGAAATGTGTTGTTGGTTCTCAACCTGATTTGCAACATTTTCTTCAATACTCATTCCTTCATAGAAGTATACAAAAGATCTATAATCCTCTAATTTCTTAGTTTCATCAACCTGAACTTTTGCATGCTCATCAAAATTTACATTTTCTCTCTCCACAATCTTGTTAGTGTTAGTATTCAAACACTTATATGCTTTGCTTCTAGTGGAGTATCCAAGGAATATGCCTTCATCGCTTTTTGCATCAAACTTGCCATTTCTAGTTTCTTTAAGAACATAACATTTACAACCAAATACTTTAAAATGTTTAACATTAGGTGAGTGACCATACCATAATTCAAAAGGTGTTGCATTTGTACCTTTCTTGACTTGAACTCTGTTAAGTGTGTAGACTGTAGTACTTATAGCTTCTCTCCAATATTTTAGTGCAACATTTTTCTCCATCATCAAGGTTCTAGCATATTCAATCACTAACTTATTCCTTCTTTTAGCAATACCATTCTAAGGTGGGGTCCTTGGTGTTGATGTTTACCTTTTGATGCCTTTGTCATTGCAAAATATCTAAAACCCTTTTGATGTGAACTCACCTCCTCTGTCTGACCTTAGGCATTTTTAGGTTCTTTCCTATTTCCTTCTCAACTCTGGCCAAATACCACTTGAACATTTGAAATGCATTAGATTTTTTCTTTAAAAACATAGCAGTCATCATCTTGGAATAATCATCTATAAGTAGCATTATGTATCTGTCTCCTAGGTAGCTTCACACTTCTATTGGACCACATAAGTCTATATGGACTAACTCTGGTACTTCTTTAGAAGTGTAAGTTTTGCTTTTGAAACTAGACTTAGTCATCTTCCCTAGTTGACATTGTTTGCACATTGTATTTTTAGGTTTCTTCAATTTGGGCAACCCTCTGACCTTGTTCTTTTTGCTAATGCTAATCAGATTATCAAAGTTAACATGACACAACATTTTATGCCACAACCATACATCATCAATTCTAACAACAAGACATGTTGCATCTTCCATATCTAGGTAAAATATATTACTCCTAGTTTATTCACCTTTTCCTATCAGATTTCTATCAATGTCATAGATCTTAGCAGTTTTGTTTCCAAATTTAACTTTGCAACCTACATTTCCTAACCGTGATACACTCAACAAGTTCTAGTTCAATCCTTCAACATAGTATGCATTATCACATGAATTTTTTTTTGTGAGTGTAATGGAGCCTTTTCCTTTGATTTGACATGGAGCATCATTACCAAATCTAACACTATTTCCATCATATTGAGTAAAAGTAATGAACTTACTTTTGTCTCGTGTCATGTGATGTGAACATCCACTATCTATGATCCACTTGTCATTCTTGTTCACACAGGTAACTAATGTTGTTGCTTCATCTTCATCTTTATCTGATTCATCCTTCATGGCCACATTGACTATTTCATCATCAGAATCTTCTTCAACAATGTAGCATCTCTTGCCTTTTTGCTTGTAGTCTTTATTATCATCTTCTCTCTTGTTCCTGTACTTGTTTCCTTCTTTGTAGTTTTTCTTCTGTGTACATCTTGCAGAATTATGACCTACTTCATTACAATTGAAACATATGATAGGGAGCTTACCTTTGAATTTTCCTTTGCCTCTATGGAATCTCCTAATTAGTAATGCTTCTAATTGTTCCACATCTTCCTCATATGCACTTGTATCACTGGATGCATGTTTTCCCTTTCTTCACTTCTTGCTTGATGTCTCCTCCTTAGTGTCTTTTATTTTCATCTTGGCCTTGAAAGTAGATTCAAGGTTTTCAGGTTTGTAGTTATCAAAATTGGACAATTCAAATGCAGTAAGTCTTCCCACTATTCCTTCAAAGGTTAGTGTGTTTCCTTGTACAAACGTTAGCTCTTGAATGGTTGAAACTCTAATAGCATAGATAGGGAGTAGAGTTCTTAAGTACTTTCTACTGATAGTTTCTTCTTCCAATTGACCACCTAGACTTCTTATTACACTTACCATTTATTCCATTCTTGCAGCATATTGAGCAGTATTTTCACCTTTCTCCATTTTCATGTCATCAAACTTTCCTCTTAGGCTTTCTCTCTTTGCTCTATGGACATTCTGATCTCCTCCATAGATATCTGATAAGGCTTTCCACATATTGAATGCAGTGTCACAATCTTTGATGTCAGCATATTTTTCATAACTAAGTGCAGAGGCAATCTCCAGCATTGCTTGATTATGCTCCATCCTTTTATTCAACTCATCCACAATAAGAGGTCCTACTGGACTTAAATGTTTTTTTCCAATTGAAGTTTGTGCATAGTAACCTATTGATCCAAGGTGCAAATTCATTAGACTCTACCATGCATCAAAGTTGTCTTTGTTGAGCTTGGGAACTTCTCTCTTGGACATCTTGATTTTTCTACTTCTAGTACCTTGAAACTAAATCAGCAGATGGCTTTGATATCAATTGTTAGAAATGCTTTAGAATAACTAAGAGTGGGGGTGAATCAGTTATTCAAGGTCCAAATGTCCTATTCAAAACTTTTCACTAAGTATAGTCAGCCCATTCATCCATTCATTCATCCAAGCTTTAACTATTCTAACTAGCAAGTTACTGTAAATCAACATGCAAGCATAACACATAATAAATCAACACATAACACAGTGATTTACGTGGAAACCCAATTTGAAAAAAACCACTAGTAACATGCTACTCAATTATTACTCTTATGAAGTGATGCCCTATTAAAGGCTTACAACACACTATTAAATGTGACCTTGCTAGAGGATTTAACCACCTTGTTAGATGTGGGCCTTGTTAGAGGACTTTAGAACATTCACTTGGAATGCCACCCTGTTAAAGGATTTACAAATGGCTATTAAACCAACCTAAGTCCATATGATTTTCATATCTAATACAATTTCTAGAGAGTATTAGAAAATCATTGACTTGACTACAATAGATCTCATATCACTTCTCATCTCATACCACCGCTTGGCCTTCAATCTCTGCAACTCTGACAACTTGATCTCTTTCCAAGCTTAGTCTCTTTGAGTCTCCATGCTCAATGTACCAGTACAATCATCTCTTCATGACCACTTGTATAAGTAGAGCCTCTATGCTCTTCCTTCTTCTAGATGCCTTCTTCCTGACACCCTTCTAACCACTTCACAGTTTGGCACTTTTAGCAGCAACAGTATCAACAATATTTGCTTCTTGGTCTATGACTCCTTAAATAGAAGTCTTGGAGTTCTTTTCCTACTCGATTCTTCCTTTTTTTAATTTCAATTCATATGGATTAGGTAGGATTCATTACATCTAACCCATATTTTTTTCCTCTAGAAACTTCTTGAATAATCCTCTTGAATTTGCCTAAAAATGGCTTACATAGAATTATGTGCCACCAGCTCATCATCCTTATCTTCCAACTAGTTTGCAAAATTCAAGGTAACCTCTTTGTTGGCTCAAATTTGGCAAATCTTTGTCATTTAAAATAATGCAACAGCTTGGCTCTATTGAAATACTGGTGCTCGACACATACTGTTACTCAACATCAACTATGTTTTTCCTGATGCTCGGCACCTGAAGATTACTTGGCACCAACTAAGGTTTTCCAATGCTCGGCACCTAAACTTCACTCGGCACCTGAAGATCACTTGGCACACACTAGAATTTTCTATTACTCAGCTCCAACTAAGAATTTTCTTAGCTTCAACTAACTTGCTTGACACCCACTAATGGTCTTAGTTTAAGCTTTGCAGTCAACCTTGTTACAACTTATTCCTCCAATGTTTTTAAGTGTGACCAACCTCCATATCTTTGAGTATGTTATCAATACATCATTTAACCATTGTCTTAATTGATCCCTGCACTTCATTACAACATCATAACTCAACCTTTCCCTTAGGTGCTCTTGTTACATCTTGTTGATCAAATCCTCTTCATCAATCAACTAAGTGATAGTACTTGGATCTTATAAGCAAATGTCATTCCTAAAAATAGCAGGTTTGACATCAATGACAAAACAATGATTGAAAACATTCTTTTAACAACAATCTTCCTTCTTTGCAACAATCTCTCTCTTTGATCTTCATCAATGAGCTTTTCAATCAGATTTCCAACAATAATTTGAAGAGAACTTGATAATAACCTAATTTTCAAATGCCCATTGAGTCAAGAATACTGATGTAAAAGTTGATCCATTATCACATACTAGGGCAAATGGCATCCTAAATTTAGTGAAGTTTGTTACCACCTTAGCAGTGCAATTTTTGAAAGTCTCTACTTTCATCCATCATGTACAATAATTAGTGGCTTTGAGAATAAAAGTGTGTCTAGTTGACGATGGTGGATTAATTGGACCAACAAAATCTAGCCCCCACTTTGCGAAGGGGCATACCTCAAACACTGGTTGTAATAGCATCGCAAGCTTTCTTTCTCTTTTACCACTAGTCTGACAAATATGTCAAGAATGTACATGCTCAAAAGTATCTTTGAATATTGTGGACCAAAATTAACACGATCTTAAAATTATATGAGTAGTTGCTTCTGTCAAACCATGCCCTATCCCATACTTATCGTGAAACTATTCCAAAACTTCTTTTACTTCCTCACATCCCAAGCACCTCAGGTAGATTCCTTCATGGTTATGTTTGTATAACTTTCTATCATGCAACATGTAGGACTCACACTTCATTTTGAGTCCCCTATGTTGTGAACTATTCATCCAACTGGGATACTAATTTTGTAGAAGATAGTAAACAATATCCTAGTACCAAAAATCTGTTATCCCACCCTAATCAATATCAACTTGAGATACTACCATCCTTTTTTTATCTTCCACATTTATTTCACTCTCTAATTTGAATTTCTTTTCATCCCCAACCTGGTTATTAGCTATCATTTTTTATAATCCTTAGTCTCTGACTAACTTCATAGGTTGGATCTCTAGATTAAATTCTTGAAGTATCGCCATCCATTTCCCTCATCTTTCACCAAGTCCATTTTGCATCAATAATGTTTTTACCACTAGGTCAGGTACAATTGCATACACCCTACTTCTCAATATATAATGACAAAACTTTTTTTCCACCTTGATCAAAGTAAAAGATTATTTATCGAGGTTGCAATAATTTAACTCAACATTTTTCAAAGGACAACTCATAAAAGCAATAGGTCTTTCATCTTCCTTTTTCTTCCTTTGTGTTAGAATCCCAACGCACAAATGTTTTGAAGCACAAGAGTATATCTTAAAAGGTAGCTCATAGTCATGACATACCATTATTGAGGCCATGCAAATGGCCACTTTGATATCCTCAAATGATTTCTTAATCTCCAGAACCCATTCTCTCTTACCTTCCTTTTTGACTAAATCATTAAGGGGATGAACTATCTCTACAAATCCACTTATGAATTTTTGCACAAAATTTATCTTCCTGAAGAAAGACTTAAGTTCTTTCCAACTATGAGGAGGTGATAACTTTAGGATAGCCTCGACTCTATCAGGATCAATGGAGATTCTAGCTTCAGAGATGACATGACCTAGGAGCTTTTCTTTAGTAACCCCAAACGAACATTTCTTGGGTTTGAGGAATATGTCGTATTTACGACATCTATTGAATACATGTCTTAGATCAATAATGTGAGTGCTTCAATCTTTTGAAAATACCATTAAGTCATCCATATAGATAACTATACATTTTTTTATTAATCATTTAAAAGCTTCATCCATGGCTCGCTGAAACGTAGCCCCTGTGTTAATTAGTCCAAAAGGCATTCTTTCGTAGGCAAAAGTCCCCCACTTAGTTGTAAAGGTTGTCTTTAGCCTATCTTCTTCATCAACCATTACCTAATTGTATCCTAAATATCCATCCAAGAAAGACATCATCTTTGAACCATTTACAATTTGTAAGACCTCATCTAGTGAGAACAAAGGGTAATTGTCCTTTTGAGATGCTAGGTTCAAGTTATGAAAATCCATGCAAAGGTGAATCTCTCTAGTCTTCTTTCATATAGGAACTAAACTAGCAACCCATGTAGAATGGTGAATGGGGAAGATGATCTTGGCATCCAATAACTTCTTAAATTCTTTCATTATCAGTGGTTCAATGATAGGATTAACAGGTCTTTGCCTCTGAAAGAAAGCTTTAGCATCTGGTTTGAATGGGATATCATGGGTAATAATTTCAGGATCATATGTTTTCAACTCTTCATAGCTCCAAGCAATGACATCCTTATACTTTGAAAATAATTTGAGCATATCTTCCCTTTCTTGTGTATTGCATGCTTTTCCAATCCTTACCATTCTAGGATCTTCATCGGTACCTAAGTTGTATGAGTCACATTCCTCAATCCTCTTTTCCTGTACCATTCTTCTATTAAGCATTGATTCATCATGATCAAAAATGTGTTCTAATTCAACCATTCCCTTAGGAATAGTGTTGGTTTTTAAATTCAGGATCCCATCTTCATCTTCAAGTTTATCATCCTCATGTTTGTCATCCAAAGTGTCATCATATTCTTTCCCTTTAAAATAGCCATTGCACATGATAAACTCAAGTATGTGTTGATCGTCCTGAAAGACTTGAAAGTTCATAATATTATCTAGAATAGATGGAGCAATAACCAATTCTACTGAAAATCATTTCAATTTCGTTCTCTCAATTGGTTGTAATGCACTTGCTGAAATAGCAAGAGCATCGGCTACCATGTTTTTCCTTCTTGGAATAGAATTTATGTTTAAGGCTTGAAAATCATCCAATAAACCCCATACTCTTTTCTTGTAAGCCAGCAACCTCTTATCATTACAGGAGTATACCAACTTAACTTGTCTTATAACTAACTAAGATCTCCCTCAATTATGAGAGCTATAATTCCTTTCTCCAATTTGAACAAGAGTTCTTAGACCAATGCCTTGTACTCTGCGACATTATTAGTACATTTAAATTGTAATCGATATGTTGCATAGAAAAACTTACCTCTTGGGTTGATCAACTCGATACCTATGTTGACTCCCAATTTACATTTAGAACCATTAAAGCATAGTGTCCAAACTGAGTCCTCCTTGGGTTTCCTAACCTTATGCTTATTTTTCCTTAGCTTTTCTTTTACTTGGGCCTGAAAAGATTGTTTCTTGGGGACCCACTATAATTTTCAGCAGGATGAACTTGATGATTCCTCGTTGTTGTTTCTTAACAAGGGGAGTGTATGTTTTTCTTGTTTTTCTTAGATTTCCCCTATTAATTCTACAATTTTATCTATTTTGGGATTAGGATGAATGACCATCGATGTCCATCCTTGACCCCTCACGTATCATCTTCTTCTTTGAACTTTAATCATCTAGGGTGGAGAAGACAAACCTCTACGCATTCAAGTCTTTGATTTTCTCTTCAACCTTTTCCATAGATTTAGATATATTTATAGGATTTTGATTCTCTATGGGCTCATCTTTTGGACCGTTACTATTCTTCTGACCCATCATTTGTGTCAATACTTGAGCAATGGCTTCTTGGCAAGATGAACATTTGAATTCTGAATGACTAACTTTGTGCAATCAACAAAATCCTGGAAGAAGGAGGATACTGGGGTCAACTTCTTCTCCTAGGCATTGCAAGTTAGCTATCATGTTGTCCATGAATTGTGTTACGATCTTATCCTTTGGGATTGAAAACCTAGATTCTACATCTTGAGTGTCTAGTATTTTGATTGAAGTAGTATCAAAAGCCATCACTTTGTAGGATCCAAAATCCATTTGTAGGAATGCTACTTCATTTGGGGTATTGCATTATGTAATCATAGTTGTTAACTTTGGTTTTGCATCTATCGTAATTTGATTGTTCAACCCCTTCCATGGTAACCACAACTGAGTGAAATATGTGGAAAACCATCCTCTTAGGCATTTGGTCCATTCTCTACTTAGTAGTAGCCCATATATTTATGGGATATCCACCACATGTATGTCAATGATGTATTGAATTCAAAGATCCACCATTATCTGTATCTGAACATCTTTCAACACACCAATGACTTTCACCTCTATTTTATCCAATTGTACCACTATTTGATTAAAGGGTTGAGGATCGACTCCTAACCTTTGTGTTATTGATAGTAGCATAACATTACAAGAGGCTCCTGAATCAATTAGGCAATTATAAATATTCTTCCCATATATCCTAATGTTGAGAAAAAATGGGGCCACCTCAACCTTGTCTTTAAACATAGTTGGCATTGCCTCCGAAGCATTGACTTGTTGTGATAGTGGCTTTTGAGGAGTAGTATTCATGTTATGGGGCATTTTCATATGATCAAGAGTCTTCATCAGTGCTTCTCGTTGATTGGAATAATTTTGTAGCATGTTGAACATGGACATGTTAGCCTTTGTACATTTCAAATCTTCCATTCGGCTATACTTTTCAATAGACCAAGCTAGGTTTTTCAAGATCATCGATACATTTCCTTGATTTTGATTTTGTTGTCCTCCATAGGGTAGCCTAATTGGTATCAGATTACTATTCACTCTCGGATCAGGAGGAGTTAGTTGTAAACCTAACATAATTCCATCTATCATAGGTTCCTTTTGACTTCACAAATTGTACGTGTTCTGATTGTCATTGAAAAAGGCAAACATCTCTTTTGGTTGAATGTCTAGTTCCTAACTGAATGGGAAAGAGAACTCTTTCTTGGCTAGTTGCTCCACTTATGTGTTAGGTGCAAAATCGTAAGAGTCTAGTAGCATAGCATTAAACTATACAAGAGGGACATTATCATTTACTTGGGAATTCTTATTCATGTCTTGATTTCCATTATAGTAGGAACCATCATTGTTGGATGGGTTATGACCATCATCGTACTGATTGATATCGTATTGATTGCTACCAGTATATTGAACATTATTATTGTTATCGTCTACATGAATGCTTCCATTATTGGGGCGAGTCTTCCATTGCCTATTCTATCTTTGGAAGCCATTGTTATGATCAGGAGGATTGAAATTATTTCCTCCATTATTGTTCCCAGCATTGTTGTTTCCAACATTGTTGTTCCTAGTGGAATTCCTATTGTAATTTTGATTATAATTGTTGTTGTTGTAAGGACCAGGATTATTTCTCTGAAATTTATTATTTTGTCCTTGTGACAATCTTAAGTTAGCTCATTGTTCATTTGTGACATGGTCTTTTTCATTTGACCAAATTTGGAGGTGAAATCATTGTCTGCCTCAGCAAAAATAGCTATCTTTTGTTCAAAGAAAGCAACTTAGGAGGTTCATACCTGGATATGTTAAAGTTGGGTTCTATGGAGCAAGTGCCTGATGTAATGGAACTGGATTCATAGGTATGAATTGGCTAGGCATTGTCAGCATTATGACAAGGTATGTTGGCATCATAGTAATAGCTTGAGCTATTAGCATCAATCCCCCTCCATTAGGATTGGCTTGCTTAGTGAAGGTGGTTGCTTTTGCAAAGACTTTGTCCAATGTGTCAATATCTATTGTTGGAAGTCTTCTCAAAAAAATAGCAATAAGATGGTCCATAGCATTCAAATAAATCTGAATAGTGGCTTCAACTGGTATAGTATATGGTGTTTCCAACTTGTGATATGCCATGTGAAAGCGGTGATTGAAGCTTAAAACCATCTCAGTTGGGTCCTTTTTTATTGATATCAATTGTTGATGTATCACGACTGGGTTGATGAAAATTTTGAACTGTTCCAAGAACAATTTTTCAAAAGTAGCCCAATCTCCAATACATCCAGGTGGCAAATTAACGTACCAATTAAAGGTAACTTCATCAAAGAGTAGGGGAATAGACAAAGAACTACATTCTCATTGGCAATTTGCTTTCGGTTGCTAATTTCCTTGAATACTATAATATGATCTTTAGCAGTTCGTGTTTCTCCGTAGATGAACCTTGGGCAAAACTTCTCAGGATTATTTGGAAGATCATTGAGGACACTTGTTAAGTTAACTAGTGAGTCTAAAAAATTTGTAAAAAAGGCCATCAGAGGGTTTGGTGGAACATTAGGTGGTTGTTGTGGAAGTGGAATGGAAGAAGATGATAAAATGTTGAATGAAAGTGGTAGAATTTGGGGGATGCCTTTGTCATTGCAAGGCTTGCAGAAATGGCTAAGTTCGAGGAACTTGTGTGCACTTGGTGAAGATCTCAAAGCTCATTGAATTGGAGATGATGGATCAAAATCCTCTAGTTTGTATCAATTCTAGAAAAAGCGCACCTTTGCAGAAGTACAGTTTCCCTCAAATAAGGTGCACCTCTAAATTTGGCACACCTAGTGCACCTAAATTTCTTGAAAACTCAGAAAAAATTCTAAACTTGTAGAAAGTGAAAAAATTTGAATTTTTGGAAAATCTTTCTTCTATTCCAAAAATCAAGAGGTCCTCCTTCTAGTGCTACTTCTATTGAGCTATCATTTTGCACAATGCTTAACGGCAAGAATCCTTTTAAATTCCTCTCTTGAAAAGTCAATCTTAAGGAACAACTCCAAGGTTCTAGGTGATCTTGTGACCTAATAGAATTTGCTTAGTTGAAAATAAATGTGAATATTCATGAGGAGGCCTTTGCTGGTTTGGATGATTTTGGATAAGATGTAAAATCTGTTTGCTGCTTGAAAAGGAAAACACACTAAAGAACTATACTTTTTGTATTTATTTGTTTTATGATGAATACAACCTAACAATGCAACTATATGAATTCCTAATTTAACAAGGGGTTAGTAAAGAAAATAACAAAGATAAGGTAATGAGAAAATTAAGCAAATGGCATGGGAATAAAATCCTAACATACATAAGCTACGAAAAACAACACATCTACGAGTTAAGCTTTCAAAGAAATTAGTGGGTAACCAATGAAAATAGGAGTAGTGCTTCCTTAATTCCATTGATGCAATCATCGATGGGAATTTAACAATCGTATGATGTTTCACATTTCATCAAATCACAAGGCCATAGAAAGTGCACTCATGCGAGATGAAAAGCTATGTAGGAACACAATGGTTGATCTCTTCTTGAACTAGATACATTAGCAGAATTCGTAAACCCATAGTAAACACTAAAATTAAAAGGTCACACAACAAGAAATAACACAATAAATTATTGGCTCAATCATAATTTCATGAACATACATTCATAAAAAATATGACACACTTAGGCAAGAATCACTACACTCCAAATCCAAGCACCAAAAGCATATATTATTACAAAATAATGACGGCCTTGATTACATATTACAATCCTGTATTTATAAGAAATCCTCTCCTTACTTTGTGTTGAGAGTGAGAGATATCCTTATGCAATCATATGCTTCTAATTTAATAAAACAAACTAATTATATACAAACTAACTATCTAATTGGTACTTAGTAGGATGCCATCCATTTTTATATCATTAATTAGATGCATGAGCCTTTACATGTCATAAAACAAAGAAATCATGAGAGAATAAGAAGAAGAGAGCCTTCAGTTGATGTAGAAGTGTTTGGAAGTGTCAAAATTAGAAGTTCAACCTTCACTAGGCGTCTATTGAAATTAAACTATTGTTAGAATGCATTTCTAATGCATGGAAAGCTCTATTTTTAGAGCTAGCAGTTAACTATCGGCGTACCTCTAGAAGAGCGCATCTCAAAAGAAGTGCATCAAGTGTACCTACACACCTCTAACTCATCCAAAATTCTTCCAACACATTGTTTCCAAAAAGCACACCAACGCACCTTAGAGGTCCAAAAAATGCAAAATTTCACTGAGTGTCAAAAATGAAATTTTGGCTTCTAGGTTTTGTTCCCCTTCATACCAAAGCTATGTCTAGGTGTTTGCCCTTGAATTTCCCTATTATCTCAGTGACCTATGCCACATCCAATAAATCTAAGGCATTATATTTATCTTTGACTTTCTACTTGTAATTATCTACCTCTATACAGGTTTTAGCAAAATCCTTGAGTTTAGTATCTAGCTCTAACAAAGCTTCTTCCGTCCTAAACGCTTGGAGAATATCTTCATCATTAGAAACTTCATCAAAAATCCTCTTGAATATTTGAACTACCACCTCTATAGGTATCAATTTCTCTCATTCATCGTCTTCAAAAATGTCTAGACATTCATCACTATTCTCAGCTTCCAAAATTTGCTCTTGGGCTTGGTCCTTGAGCCAATGAATCTCCACATGTAATGATTCCATTACTTTATTACTATCTACTATCCTCTCTATCCAATCATCTATTAAATCTAGTTCTTCTATTGTATATACATCCATTAGTATCCAATACCTCTAGCCTTTAATTGCCTGTAATAGGTGTAGATCCTTTCCCTAGGTATGCACCTCATCCATAAGACCAAAATCTTGATTCAAAATTGCTACCATTTTATCCACATTCTCCTACATAACATGTAGTAGCTTAAGATTCCCTTGGATGATAATTACACCTTTCTCCTCAAAACTTTCCTACCATTGCTGACAGGCATTCAAAAATGGATCCAATTGCACCGCTCCCCTATCTCTCTTTTGAATTGTTGCATTTAGAGTCTCTTCGGGGTTAGTGAGATCCAAAGGGCTAAAAACTTCACTCAAATATCCTTTTAGGATTTCATTGTTTCTGAAGTGTTATTAACTCTACCCCATTTTGTTCTAGGCTCTTGAAAACTTCCTTCATCCCTATAGTGACCATCAGCTCAATTTCCAAGGTTGGCTTCCCAAGCATAACCTCTCCTAGATCTAATAATCCCTAGGAGTCAGTTCTTCAATGTTTGATTCTGGAGGAGGGATGGCCACATGAGAAAAAAGGTTCTGATTCTAATCACTCATGATAAAGGCTAATTCTCTTGCATCCTTTGGAGGTGAATTGGGTTTCCTTAATACTTCTATTAGTTCCATTCTATCCTCCTTCTCAGTAGCGAACTATTGTTTCTTGTTTCTAATCACTTCCTTTCAGAGCCACCTTGGAACATGTTATGTTGGGGACTTTCCTTTTAAGGATGAAGGAGTATACTTAGCTATGCTCTTGTCCTTATCACTCCTTTCTGGGTTCTTTTCCCTTTGTAAAGGCTCCTCATCTGCAGTCTCTATTTCTATTGAGACCATAGTTCACACCTCTATGTCCTGAGAAATTTTTTGTGGTTGTTCACTTTCTCATCCTTCTTCTGATGCTTCCTTGGTGGATACTTGTTGTGTCTCTTCTTGTTGTTCTACCTAGACCTATTCAATTTTTGTCCTTGGAGGAAGAGGGGTGGTCAATCCCTTTTCAACACAAAATTTGACTTGCAACTAGGATGTGGGAACTATTTCAATTCCTTGTGACTCGGGGAGCATCTGCGTCTAATCCTCTTGTTGAGGTTGATTGGTGGGCGTATCTCTGATCTTGTCCCCTACCAACTCAGTACCTATGGGCATAAAGTCAAAATTTGACATCTTAAAGATATCACTGCCCTCCACATCTTGCTCATCTATCCACTATTACATTTCATCCTCTGATGTAGTGGTCTACATGGGTTCATCAGGGACAGATGGCGGTGTTCTCATGGAACTTCTTCTCTATTACTATTATGTGGCTCTAGCTAGCCTAGTAATTATCTTCTTCATCCTCCTCATCCTCTTCTTCTCCCTCTTCTAGAATAGGTTTAGGGATGGATGGAAAAGGGATCACCTTCTTGATCACATTTTATCTCCTTTTTATTGGAGTCTTAATCTTTCTTCTTTTTGGTGTTGAAGGAGATGCCTATTCTGCTTGACAAGGTGGGAAGACCTCTTGAATCTCAACCTCTATCTCAGTCTGGCTCAATGCAGTTAGTGGCACTTGAGGATCAACCTAGACTTGTAGAGTTCTAGTATCTTCCGACCCTTGTACATTTTCTTCTCCTTGCTATGGAGGTGTCAGGATTTCACCCTCTTCTGGCTCAACTCTAGGAGGATAACTTATTTTCCTCTTGCCCCTTCCTTTACCCTTCTAATCTTGATAATATCCAATCAGCCTATCAAGTTGGTAACTGTTTCTGGCCTTACTGGTGACTGAGCTAAAAGGTAGGGACTATGATTTTCTTCCCTCTACCTTTGGCTGGGTAGGCTTGTGTGTAAAAGATTACTATTTCAAGAATTGGATCAAGCTTCAATGGTTTCTTAATGCAATCCTGTGTCATTTTAATGACATGCCTCACCCAATGGTTGATATCAGAATTCTCCTCCCTATCAACCTCAACATTCATAATGGGCCTATTACCAATCTTGTCCCTATTGAATAGAGGATCAAGTAACTCCTCTAAGTCTTTCTATAATATCTTTAATGGAATCTTTATCTTTAGGACCTTCTTTTTCAGGTACAAAGTCAACCTACAATAATCCCTCATTCAAATATCATAATCATTTGTTGCATTCATCCAATGATCCTCAATAGCTTCTTCATGCTAGAATGTTTTGCCCACCAAATATTGTACTCTCCCGATGTTATCAAAACATGGCCATGGAGAATTGTACTCTTCCAAGGAATACTGATCCCATTCACCTTCAAAAGAGGGGATATCTTGCCTCCAATCTACCCGAAAAGGTCCTATAGTGAAAGGCTAGGTCCAACATATTTTATGTTGCCTTCTAACTTAGTCATAGGCAGACAAGATTTGTCAAGAAATCTCCAGGAGAACAAGTCTGTCACTGGGTTACCTTGGGAGTTTCTTAGGGTTAAGGGTTATACCTGCTACCCTTAGATATGTGAATGTTCTAAATTGAATGTAATAAGCCCTGACCAATAAAATTTGTGCCACTACATCATTTGACAATCTTTTTGCATAATCTCCTTCTATGAATCAAATTATATTGAATATGTAGGCATCATTCACTATTCTATATTCCTTGCTCTACTCTAAGAGCCTCTTCTTTACCAACTAGGGGTAGACGATGGATGGCCATGCATTAGGATCCTTGATGCCACCCCTTTTGTAGAGCCCTAGATAGTACGTCACTCTTGCAACCAACAAGTACACCAGGTATGATGCCATATAGAATTTCCTTTGGTTCTTTGCCATCACCAACTGTTCACACTAATTTTGACTGAGAGTAGAAGCCCAGTCCAGTGGCATCTTTGCTTTCTTTATTGTTTCAATAAAGTGCACTATGAAGATGTTCAGATGTCCAGCTACTGGTAGACCCATAACTCTACTCAAAAGTATGATCAAATATCCAATGTCTTCAATCATGTATCCTCTGGTAATATCCACTTTGCTAGTTTTCTTTCCCAAAGGGGTCTTCTCTATGAGGTACAAAGATTGAATGATTTTAGAGGCTTCCTTAATGTGTTCTTAATACCACCTTTCTTCTTGCTCATGGGTGAGCCTGATGAACTGATTTGCCAATGGGAGATGAAATACTTTCTCAATATTCTTTCATTATAGATCAAGGACAATTTCTCCTATTATGCTCTTCACAACCCTATCCTCAGGGACAAAGTGTTCCACAAGTGTCATAATGAGCTCCAAAGATTGTACTAACGCTGGGTGTGAAGCTGCATTAACGAGTCCTAATCGGATGAGTGCGTAAATCATTTGGGACCTCTCAATGGATTTGTTGCAAATCTTCAAAAATTCCCCCAAGTATGTATGTCCCAAATCTGTATCTTTAATCTCTGAGTTGTCATCTTGAAAGCATGAATTCGTTGGAATTCCTTGGAACTTAAAGACCATAGGTTTTGGTGTCATTTTCTTGCCCAAGGAAGATGAAGAGGATGCCATTATATCTGCACAAAAAGACACCCATTAATTTGGAATTGAGGAAACAACAAATAAATAAAATCCTAGAACTAAGTCAAACAAGAAACCAAAAACCTAATTGCTCGAAAACCCAAAAAAGTATAAAAACCTTATTAAAAAAAACCTTTATAAATAGGATTGGTGCACTTAATGCGTAAAACCCTTTTTATTTATTCGTGTCTTTAAGTGCACAATAGTGCACCTCACTAGGTGTACTACTATGCACCAAAAGGCAGTTTAAAACTTGTTTTATTTTTTTGGAAGATCTTTTAGAGATAATGGGTGTGCATTAGTGCACCCGAGAAGGTGCGCTAATGCGCACCCAACCTAAGGTGGAGACTTTGCAAAAATTTTAGAGTTTTTTAAGTTCCTAGGTGAAGGGATTGGTGTGCATCAGTGCACCCAGGAAGGTGCATTGATGCACACTAATCCTTTATATTGTTTTTTTCTTTTATGTTTCATGCACAGGGTTTGCAGAGCAGAGGAAGTTGCACCTTAAGGAGGGGACAGTTGCGGCTTCCTAGAACTCGGATAGATGAAATGGACCAAAGTGAAGTGAGGAGGAAGGTGACTCCTCCCACTATAAATAGGACATAGAACTTTTGGCATAGTTGCGCATGTATATGCACCACGCTACCTCATATGAGTTTGGCACAATAGGCGCATCAAGTAGGTGCGCCTGCTGTGCAATTTTTTTGCAATTTTAACTTATTCTTTGTCATAATTTTTCCTTTTGACAACTAGGCTTCCCAAATAGGACCTGGACATAAACCAGGGCTCTAGGTGAGACCTCGAAATGACCAAAACCCCAGACTAGGGTCTCAAAAAATATAAAAAATAAAGTAGGGGGTCCCCATTTCTGATTGAAATGGGGTGTGCCAATAGGAAGCTCTTACTATTCATAGTAGATCCAATGACAGAGGCAAGAAAAATGACAACAAGTCTGGAAAGGGTAGATCAAAATCTCATAGAAAATCAAAGACTCCTGGAAAGTCCAAGGAAAAATGTTGGAACTGTGATAAGACTGGGCACTTTTATAAAGACTATAAAGAGCCAAAGAAGAAGAAGGCCTCAAATTTAGGTTCAAAAAAATCTCAAGAAGATGGCGATGCTTTCATTGCAACCTTAGCAGCGCATGCATCTAATGATGTGTGGTTGATAGAATTAGGTACTTCTTTCCACGTGACCTCTCATCGAAGCTAGTTCTCAAAGTGTGAATTTTTTGATGGTGGAAAGGTGTACTTGGGTGATGATTCTCACCTAAAGATAGTTGGACGAGGATGGGTCACTATCAAATTCCCTGATGGATGAGTAAAGGGGATCATCAGGGTAATGCACATCCCTAGTTTGGCACGAAACCTATTATCTGTAAGTATGTTGAATGATGTAGGTGTGTAAGTTGTTTTTTCTAAAGATGGATGCAAAATGATGAGAGGAGCTATGGTGCTTGCTAAGGGTACTAGGAGAGTACTCTATTTCAGCTTGATGCATGCATTTCTCAGTGCAATAGTTCTTCTAATTCAAAGAAGAGAGCAACTATCATTTCATCCCCACCATCTGAACAAGCAGTAAAGAAGACTATGGTTATTGGTTTTGATGGCAGTGCAACATGTGTACCTAAGGGTGCAAACACATTGGAAGGAAAGCTTCCTACAAAAAAGACAATGTTGTGGCATATGAGATTTGGCCACATTGAGAAGGGTCTCAAAACCCTGAATAACAAGAACCTCATTAAGGGGTTAAATGATTGTAATCTTGAGTTCGACTTCTGTGAACATTATGTCTATGGTAAACAAAATTGTGTTCAATTTTACTCTAGTTCTCACAAATATTCTAATGTTTTGGATCTTATTCATTCCGATGTATTTGGTCTAATAAAAGTTCCTTTGAATCTCCAAGTCTTTATTTTTTGTATCTTTCATAGATGATTATAGTAGAAGGACATGGATTTATTTCCTAAAAAGTAAGACACAAGTCCTTAGTTAGTTCAAGGAATTCAAAGCTCTTGTAGAGAATCAGACTGGTAAGAAGATTAAGCATGTGAGAAATGACAACGGTGGTGAGTTTTTCTTAGTAGAGTTTGAATAGTTTTATAAAGAATAAGGTATCAAGATCCATAAGACAACTCCTTATACCCCACAACAAAATGGAGTTGTAGAAAGAATGAACATGACACTGGTGGAGAAGGCTAGGAGTATGCTTAGTGGAGTTGGTCTTAAACAAAGGTTTTGGGCTGAAGCTATGGTCACTGCTTGCTATTTGGTTAATAGATCTCCTACATCAACTCTTGTTGGTAAGACACCCATGGAGGTGTGGTCTAGTAAGAAGCCTTCAATTAGACATCTTCATGTTTTTGGTTGTGAAGCTTATGCACATGTTCCAAAGGAAAAAAGATCTAAGTTGGAAAACAAAGTTATCAAATGTATTTTCATTAGATACAGTGTTGGTATGAAAGGATACAAGCTTTGGGACCCTGTGACTAGTAAGGTGTTGTATAGCAGAAATGTTATTTTTAGAGAGCTAACATCTTCTCCTATTATGCTACAACCAGATGAAAAAGAAAAGAAGGAAGATATTTTTCAGTTTCCTCCTACCCTTGAGAAGACTAAACATAAAGACCATGTTGGGTATAATGATGAAGAGAGCTCTAGTAGCTATGACAGTTCAGAAGAAGAGGAAGAACAACCTCAACCTCAGTCATCGAGGAGATCCACGAGAGTAAGGAAGTAGCCAAAAAGGTTTGGTTATTATATGTTAGATTCTAGTTGTGCCTTTGCTTTGATTACTAACACTGATGAGCCTAGATATGTGAAAGAGGCTTTGGATATGGAAGATGCAAGTTCCTAGATTGAGGCCATGGATGATGAGATGGCTTAATTGGATAAAAAAAAAAACTTGGGACCTTGCACCTTTGCCTAAAGGAAAAAAACCTGTTGGTAGCAAATGGATGTTCAAGAAGAAATTATGTGCAGATGGTAGTGTTGAAAGGTACAAAGTTAGATTGGTTGCAAAGGGGTATTCACAGGTAGAGGGAATTGATTATGGTGAAATATTATCTCCTGTTGCACAGTTGGCATCCATTAGATTTATGTTATCTCTTGCTACATCATATGATTTAGAGATAGAATAGATGGATGTGAAGACAACTTTTCTTCATGGTGATTTGGAGGAACAGATTTATATGTCACAACCTGAGCACTACATTCTTAAAGGTAAAGAATCTTTGGTTTGTAGATTAAAGAAGTCTTTGTATGGTTTGAAACAATTTGCTAGGATGTAGTACCTTAAGTTTGATGCCTTTGTGTTGTCAATTGGATTTGTAAGATTGAAATTAGATCATTGTATTTATTTCAAATTTGAAAATGATCGCCTTCTTATTGTTGCATTATATGTTGATGATATGTTACTATTTGGGAAGGGTAAATGTATGATTTCTGATTTTAAATCTCATTTGTTAGCATAGTTTGAGATGAAAGATCATGGGGCAACAAGGTACATCATGGGTATGGAAATTGATAGAGATAGGTGTAACAAAAAATGTTGGTTGAGTCAGAGTAAGTATGTGAAGTCTATGTTGGAAAAATTCAACATGGTAGATTGTAGACTATTGTGTGTTCCTATTTCTATGGGAACAAAGTTATCTATAGATGATTGTCCAAAATCTCCTAGAGAGGTGGAGGACATGAGTAGAGTACCTTATGCTAGTGCAGTTGGCAATCTTGTGTATGCTATGGTTTGTACTAGACCAAACATTGCCCAAGCAGTGGGAGTTCTAAGCCGGATTATGGCTAATCCTGGATGGGTACATTGGGATGCAGTTAAGCAAGTATTTAGATATTTGAGGGGTACATCAGATTATTCCATTTGTTATCATGGTAACTCTCTTGGAGCTCTGCATTCAGTTTGTATTCATGGGTTTGTGGATTTAGATTGGGCAGGTGATATTGATAGTAGGAGATCCACTAGTGCTTATGTGTTCACTATGTTTGGTGGTGCCATTAGTTGGATGAGTAAGCAACAACCTATGGTTACTTTGTCCACTATAGAAGTTGAGTATATGGCTACTACTCATGCTTGTAAGGAAGCCATTTGGCTTAGGAGATTGTGTTCTGATATTGGTGTTGATGCAAGACAGATTACTATTTGTTGTGACAGTTAGAGTGTTATTTGCCTTGCAAAGAATCCAACTTTTCATGCTAGAACAAAGCAAATTGATGTGCAGTTTCACTTTGTGAGAGATATGGTGGAAGATGGAAAGGTAAATTTGGAGAAGGTAGATACTATAAATAATGTTGCAGATGCATTGACGAAACTAGTAGGCATAGAGAAGTTCAAATGGTGTTCGGAGTCTATGGGCCTTTCGGCCTATAGCGGTTCGTTCTTGTTATGTTCCTATTGCTCTTACAAGGTGTTCAACAAGTGGGAGAATGTTAGGAATAAGGTGTCCCAACCTTGAATAGTTCCTATTCTTATTATTTGTTTTGTAAATGCATTTTTTGCAAATAATGTAATTAAGTGTGAGTGTACATGTCTAGTTGGCATGTTGATGTGTCACTCCACTTGCATGTGTTGGCATCTTGAATTGTGTAAGGAGATCATGACTAAAATGGTTATGATAGATTCCCATAATGCATAAGAACTATTTTTGAAATATTTAATTGTGTGTAAGGAAATCATAACCAAAACGGTTATGAGGAATTCCTAAGACACATAAGAGCTATCTTTGGAAGATGCCCTAAAAATAGGAAAGTGCATTATATAAGAACTTTGGGGGTTGTAGATAGTTAGGTGTGTATGAGAGAGTGTGAGTAGTATATTGTTGATTGCTACTAGATAAGTCTTCCAACTCCTGAAAGAGCTTGCATTGTAAGTGTATTGTAACCTTTGAGTTGAAGATAATACATTGTGTAGGTTTTGGAGGGGTGGGGTTGTTTTACCAAAAGGTTTTTCCCCACCAACATATCTTTGTGTTTATGTGTTATTACTTCTCTATCTATTTTTTGTATTCATGGTTGATTGCAATATTGTTGTTTTACCAAAAGTGAATTTGTAATTGTAAGGATTTTAAAAGAATTTGCACAATACTTTCCTTAAGAGATTAGTGTAGGAAGTTGTTTCTGCACCTGAGTTTCCTTACAAGGAGTAATTACAAGAAGGGAAAAAATCTTGATCATGGGCAAGGTTGTTTTGAGGGACTAAGGCCCTATTTAGGTTGGTGTTCAAAGACTTGGGGTGGTTGATAGGTCTATTCTGATTGTAGGGGGTATGACTCTAATTTGGAGGTCTACCATGAATGGGACCCTGACTCTAGAGTTGTAGTGGCTTATTATTTTGAGCTTGTTGCCTCTTCACAGTCACCAACTCATTTCCCATTTTTTGCACAACTGCACTATTCTCCTCCATTTTCCTTTCTTGATGCAACATCCTTCTGTCTACACTTTTCATTAATGTCTGCATCATAGCCTCAATCCTATTAACTCCACTAGAGGATGTAGAGGCTATTGGAAGCACAACACGAGGCTAACTTACAGAGGGGACATGAATAGGGGCTACAGTGGGCTAATAGTTAGGCATGTCAGGGAAGAAAGGCATTAAGGGCCTCAGAGTTAACTTCCCTCCCTGTATTAGAATATTTTCAACTCTTATGGCAACCTCATAAGCATTCGGTAAAGTGTCTCCCCCCATAGATCACAAGGTGGTAGCGATATCATAGTTGAAGGCTCTGAGGTAGTACAAGAATGCATTACTGGGAGAGGGCTTCATTGTAGTAGGTATTCTATCCCATGTTTTTTGAAATCTATAATTGAAATCAATCATACGTTCATGGGGGTCCTATTGATAGTTGTCAGTTGCTCTAAAAGTGATAGGTGGTCACTTTTGTCCTCAAAATTCTTACATAGGGCTACCCCTAACTCATCCCAATTAGTAATAGAGTTGTGAGGCAAACCTCTATAACATTGTAACGCCTTTCTTTTCAAGGATGAAGATAGAAATTTGACCGCTACATCATCCTCGAAGACGTCATGGATATTATAGACATTAGACACTTCTTGAATGTTTTCAATAGGGGACGTGGAGGTTTCACTAGTAAACTCAGGTACACTCTCGAGAGCTGATACTAGTATGTCATGCCTTTGGGCTAATAGGAGGGGGCTCCTACCATTAAAGGTGGTGAAAGCATGAGCTCTAGCCATATAAACAAGTATTATGTTGATATGAGTGGATGGTATCCTAGGCTAAGATCTAACAATCATAGGAGTGGAGATGGATCTTGCAAGGATGTGCACTACTATCCCACTCCTAACTGTTGATAAGGATGCTCTAACTTTTCTTCTTTTGTTAAAAAGAGCAAGTTCTTGATATTGGAACTTACCTCTAGAAAATACCCTTGTGTGTCTCTTGGGCATGAATCATAGCAACTTTGGTTTGGAAACTGGATGCACTTTAGGGCTTAGAGTTGCCAAGTACTTTTGAACAATGATCCTCTTTAAGGCTTTATACTAAAGGCAGTACTATTTCTTCAGCATGAACAAGGAATCCTTCCCGACACTAGTGAACTTTGGGATATTTAAAATATATGATAATCCCACTGGGTGTGCCAAAAACTATTGTCACAAAAGCTTGCACCCTTGTCCAAAGTATTACCTAAGGACAACCTCATGAAACATGGAAACAACCTCAAGGCTGTGGGACTTGAACTATGAGGTTGAGTCTCTAGAGAAGGTTAGCTTCCTCTACTAGTAGGATCCACTTAAACTATTCTTTAAAAGAAAAGGGAGAAGGAATGCATGAAAACAACTACCTAGTCTAATCCAAAGAGGTGATGCACCAAAATAGGGTGTCTAGATCGATCTTTTCCCATACATGCACAGTGCTATTATTATGACAGTCCAAAGATATATAGATTGAAACCCTACTTTAATCTATAAACTACACATAAATCAGGCAACCACATGAGTGACACAAGGAAGATACTTCACTTCTTATCAATCATGGGTCAAAAAGATATAGAGAGTGCAAATTATAGATATTTGCAATACATCGAAGAGAGGTAAACAAATTTATACAGTACAATGATGGTTGTAAGAGATAAGGTAGGAAGTCATATAACTTAGAGGCAATAGGGAATTTACAGTAGCATACCAAGATAGTACTAAAGAAATAGAGAAGATCAAACCCTAAGAAAGAGTTAAAAACCTACCTTTATAGTGCAAGCATAACTTAGATAACTTCTATAACAAGGTAAAAAATCAACCACTATAATCAAATCTCCAAAGAATAATCATTGCAAAAATTGTAAACATCTAACTTTTGTGTAAATCTATGCATGAAAGGATCACTTCTTCACAAAACAGATCTCAAAGAGGTTAGGAACAATGGTCATTTAATCTTTGATTAAATGAATGGATCAACAAATGGTGGTGGAGTATTTCTTTGCACTTATCAAGCCTAGGGATTAATGAAAGTGGTTGCGAGGAATCAGAACGATCATTCAAGGAATTGCTCCCTTTACTACTAACATCCAGCTCAATCACAATCTTTGGTCAATTGAGTTTGATCATCAAGCTCTGTCATGTGGACCAAGCATTTCTCACCGTTATGCCACTCTATCAATGGTCCAAGCCTTGTGCTTTGTATTCAATTATCCATAATCGCATTCTCACCACCACCTTCCTTACTAATTGTTACTACCTATGAAACTGTGATTGTACGTCATCGTCACCTCACCACCTTGAACTGGTATCACTGTCTAACCTTTTCAACCAAGCGAAACAAAGGGAATTGCTCGATCACAACTCAAGGTTTAACTGTCTCTTAATCTGCAACGATCATGGCCTAGCCATAGATTTGAACGATCTAATGGTGCAGAATATGTCTTGGAAATTGAAGATCTTGCTTTGTCATGTCATCGCAACTCAAATCATAACATGTCAACATAACCATGTGATTGGGCAAAAACAAAGCAAAGTGCACCTTCGCCGCCTTGAACCTTAGTGCTCAACTGCCCGCAACCCTATAAATTGCACAGTCGCGACTTAAAATATTAAGAGCATAACATGAAGTAGAGAAAATGACTTAATGTTAAATCATTTCACGAGCATCCTAGGTGATCGTTAGAATATATCATTATTTGAATTTGATTTTTTGATGGTAGGCAATTTTTGGTTAACACAACCCAATAAACATTGTCATATTTTATCTTGTCAGTTAGTTGAATAGTTCCTTTACCTTTTACAACACATGGAATATCACTACCAAATTTAACACATCCACCTTTGTATGGACCAATGTCCTCAAATTTAACTTTATCACCAGTCATATGATTTGAACATCCACTATCAATTATCCATTTGTCACTTTTGTTTACATATAAAATCAATACAATTTTCTCATCTTTGTCAGAATCTTCTTTCATAGCAACATAGATAACTTCATCATCATTACTTTTAGATTCATTATTAGTTTCTTCTTCAACAATATAATAGGATTTATTACCTTTGTCATCCTTGTTTCTCTTGAAGTCTCAGTCATGTCTTCTTCCTTTGTACTTTTTTTCCTTCCTTTCATCCTTATCCTCTCTGTCAAGAAACCTAGCAACAATATGACTTACTTTTTTGCATGAAAATAAGATAATAGGTAGTTTACCATTTTATTTATCCTTTTCTCTTCGAAATCATTTTGCAATGAGGGCTTCAAGTTCATCAATCTCATCATCAAAACTGTCACTGCCACTCTTCAAATGTTTTCCTTTTCTTTTGCTAAGAACCAATTGTAACTTAAATGCAAATTCAATAGTAGTAGGTGTGTAGTTATCAAAGTTAGACATTTCAAAAGAAGTGAGTCTACCAATTACACCTTCCAAGGTCAAAGTGTTACTTGGTGTGCATCTCAATTCTTGAATTACAGATACTCTAATGACATAAATATGGAGTAAAGTCCTCAATACCTTGATTATCACAATTTCATCTTTGATTTATCCATTTGTACCACGAATAGCATTAACAAATTATTTAACTTTTGTGTAGTATTGTACTATATTCTCACCTTCCATCATTCTTATGCCATCAAATTTACCTATTAGGCTCTCTGATTTGGCTCTCAAGACATTGTCATCACCTCCATCTATGGTTTTCAATTTGTCCCACATTTTCTTTGCACTGTCACAATATTTCAAGTCATTAAACTCATCATAACTAAGGGCTGAGGCAATCTCCAACATTACTTTATTGTTTTCATGCTTCTACTTCTATTGTTTAGCTATCAGAGGAGTAGTTGTTACCTTCACATACTCATTGTCCATAAACTTGATAACATCATCATTGATACCGGATATATGTAACCTCATCAAGGTTTTCCATGCAAGAAAGTTCTCCTTGTTAAGATTAGGTACATATCTCTTGTGAGTCATGATCATTGGGTTTAAGAACCTTGAAACTTTTCTCTGTAAGTACTGAGCTCAAATACCAATTGTTAGGGGGGGGGCTGAATCAGTTAGTCAAGGTCATAAGTACCATTTGAACAATTAAAAATAAAACTTTTCTCAGTCTCTACTGTATTGATAAACCAAAATTATTGTTCCAAATATAAAATTATTTTCTAAATATAAAATGTAAAACATATAAAACATTCAACACAAGTTTGACAGTAGGATTTTATGTGCAAACCCAATTTGGGAAAAACCACAAGCAACATGTCACCACTTTTCACTCTTCCAAAGTGAGCTCTTTTATGAGCCAACCCTATTAAAAGTTACAATACACTGTTAAATGTGACTTGGTTAAAGAATTTAATCACCCTGTTAGGGCCTTCTCAAAGGACTTTGATCATTCCATTTAGAATGTCATCTTGTTAGATGATTTACATAGACTATTAAGTCCTTCAAATGCTTGTTAGGTCAACCCCTATTAAATAATTTCAATACAAATAGTTTACAATGATTAGAAAGAAAATAATAGGGTGTTGATCTGTATGATTACAACTTACTTTGCAAGTTTATATTTTTGTTCAGTCCAAGTGTTGAATCACTGATAAGCTCTCCACTGTCATCTATGTTCTTGATTCACTCAACAACCCTTCAAGCAATCAGTCTTTCCCCTTCAACAACACTTAAGCCTTCTTGCTCATATTTCATGTACCAATATCAACAACATCTACAGAAGAAATCTCCTTTAGCTTCACATTCACTCTCACACATGTGCATCTCTGATCCACCTTTCTCTATATGCCTCTCTCTCATACGTACTACACTCACACTCGTTAATCTTGCTATGTACCTATTTATATAGGAAATTCTTGCTTTATTGTTTTCCACTATTACTGTAGATTTTAGGGTTTATGATCAGGTTCAACATGTTTCATTATATGTGTCCATCTTGTTGATATTCCTCTAGAAACTTCTCTGGAATCTGTCTATTAGGTCTTTACTTAATTCTTGCCTTGAATTTAATAATCCAACTCATCAATATTATCTTCAACATGGTTTACATCTCCCAAGAAATCTATTGAGTCGACTAGGAATCATGATTTCCTCAAATTCATCTTCAACAATGTTACTCAAAAATTACTAAGTTCTAACACTCGGTCATCACTTAACACTTAGTCACTATAAATCTTTTTGGCTCAACATCAACTATCTTTCTTGGTTGATACTGATGCTCAATCAACACTAGATTTTCTTGGCACATATTGTGGCTCGGTTGACACTAGCATCACTTGACATTCCTTAACCATTTACTCTATTACTCGACTTAGCTTAACTTTCTTGATATAAACAATCACTTTGTCTCATCAAAGTCTAAGTAATAAAATGTCTATTGTAGCTTCCTTTTCATAACTCAACATTTCCTCTAGGTGCTATTGTTATGAGCAATTTCTAAATTCCTCTTCATCAATCAAATATATATGACATTTATATTAGGTAGCAATATGTCCTTTTAATAGATTTTACATCAATAACAAAACAACAATTGTTCTAATTGTACGTTTCCAACAAGCTAATAGTCAATAATATTTACCTTGTTCAGTCTACGGGTGAATATGTTTTAGCATAAAGTCTCTAAAGATAGCTAGGACAATGGTTTTCCATACACAACTTGATAGCTAGAGTAGTAGTTTCAATTCAATACACCTTTATCTACATCTTCTTCTTCTTCTTCTTCTTTTTGAAAAAGGGGTAAAAATTTATTCACTCAAAACTAGATTACAAAGCAAAGGCCAGAGGCCCACAACAGCACTATGTATTCCTATCTTCCAATATCAGCTTATCAACAATCTTGTGATATTCCCAAGGTAACTCATCCCTTCCACTAATATCCCAACTATCCATGTTCTCTGAAGCCCACTTCGCCAAATAATCCACAACTTTGTTCCATTCACAAGGGATATGACAAAAGGAGACAAAGTCCAAGGAACTACATAAGCTCAGTATTTGTCTAGCCAAAGAGGCTAATCTCCAATTAACATTCTCCAAGCTCTAGTTATTCAACATATCAACAACAATTTGTGAGTTAGACTCACATATGATCTTTTTCTAGCCTAAAGAGCATCCTCTCTCCATAGCAATCTTAATAACAAGGGTCTCCACCAGATTATTAGAATGTTGACCCTTATAAATGGACAACATAAAAATCTCACCACCATCATTACCTCTACCTATAGCTCCAATACCAACATGGCCAAGATTTCTATCATACCATAAATTTTTAACCGAAAATTTTAATGCGAGAACACAACAAATTTTTTTTTTTTTGAATACATTAACGTTGTCTTGACTAGATGAATGGTTTAGTGTGCATTGTAAAGAGGGATTTTACTTCTATTCGGTGGCAGTTATATTTGATTGTTACTTTGTATGATTAAAAATGTGAGTTGCATTCTAAGTCTAGAGTTTACGATGAAGCTTTGGTAATTACCTAGCTAAATTTGTTGATCAGATAAAAGGATACACTATCCATATTTAAACTTGGAGTTGATAAGGTTCATTAGTGGATCAAAAGGCTCTATTTGAGGAATAAAGTTATGAGCCCTTAATCTTCTGCACTTGAACCAGGACACTCTGAGGGGCAGGTGTGATCTATCTTATGTGAATGTGGCAGTGAAAGCACAAAAGATTGCTACAAGAGGATGAAGTATTACTCAGTGTGTCTCCATCAATATTTGGGTTACCATTATTATAATATGTTTTATTATGAGTGTGTTGGTCTTATAGTTATAACTTACAAGCGCCTATACCTCCTTAGTTTGCATTTTTCCATGAACACGCTAACATTTCTTGTATCAATTATTAGATCAAACTACTATGCTTGGAGTTATCAGATTACTGCTCAATTATCATATCTCCTTGTGTTGAGATCAACCCATCATTAATTTATAGTCAAAATTAAGTGCCCAACTTGTTCATCTTATCTATACTACACTCGACCTAATTAACCATTAAATAATATGACATGTATCTTAACTTAAATGAATATATATGTAATATCAATACTAGAACATATATATAAATACTATAATATATGTCTTTAGCTACCGATTACATCCCTACATACTTTTAATCTCTTATATCAATTTTCTTAAATTAAATAACATATTAATATAATCATTTGGATGATTAAACATCTATAACCCATTTATATATTAATTTCCACTATAAATATAACTTTGTTTGTTAATATGTCACATTTAATTCAAATAAGTTTAAACTAAGACTTAACCCACCTATGATTCTATAAAATCTAAAAAAAACCATATTATTATTCCTATTTCCCCTAAACTAGGGGTCTTGTCTTACTTCATTAGGATGTCCTAGGCTATCACATCACTCAACATCATGCAAATTAAGCCACCTCCTTTTTCCAAGCGCATGCTTTGAGGTCAGTTTGAACTAGGGTTTGTTGTTTTGTTTTAAAATATAACACATTCAATTTCCAACTTGTTAAATGGCCACATGGGCGCCTAGGTGTAGATGTTGGTAGGTGGAAAGCAAATGGAGAAGGGTGTGTGTTTCCCCAAGGGTTTCCCAAGTCTACTCTTCCTTAAATACATGATGGATAGCGCTGCCCAAGGTGGTAAAGCTAATCATGACAAGGTCTGCACCATTAAAGTCTTCTCACATACCTTTTTCCTTGCTCCCTAAGTGGTAGCGCCTAGGACTAGGACATTGTACATTTGTCATAACATTTTGCCTTTCTTTATTTTGTTTCCATTTTATTGATAGGTTTTGTTGTTGACTTTGGCCATCATCAAAAAGGTGACACCTTAGAATATAAGGGATAGCATTTATGTTAGCACTATTATATGTAGATTTTTTTATTTTTTAATTTGTTGCCTTATAGAGAGTGATTTGACACTTGGGTTTTATAGCTCATAGTTTATTTGATAGTATTTTTAGCTAGGAATGTCTTAATCCTCTAGAGTCCTAGGTAAACTCCTAGCCAATAAAATATTACTCTGTAATAGAAGAAAGGAATTAGTTACCTTTCCATATAAATTCCAGAGATAAATGAGCACTTTCAGCTAGATAGTTTTTATGTTCCTTACACTTATGTGTATTATTCTGATTTTCTTCTCCCTTAATAGAGGTCATCCTTCATTAGTGATTATAATGACATGCTAGGAATTATTAAGTTTGTTCTTACTAATTAAATTAATAAGTTTATTAGATCATTTTTACAAAGGATTTCATTTAAATCAACATATAGAAAAACATGCTGGTGAATTTAAATTGAAAAAGATAGAACTCAGGAAGTGTTGAACTAACTTTTAATACATCAAATGTTTTCATTTTCTTTGATATCACTTAAGACTAAGATTTAAACTATCTACCATTCCTTCTATCAATTGCATACCTTACTTCATTAACAATTTCAATGCTAACATCAACTTTTAATCATTCCTTATGCAATAGAGAAATAGGATATCAAGGTGGCAAAGTTCAATTTCATTCCTATTGTTATCTCAAGATAATCACATTCTTCTTTCCTCACATTGCAAGGTAAATAGAAAAGAATCAACAGCAGTACCATATAACTCCTCTGACATGATCCTTTCAAATTTTCTTCAAGACAATATCAAGCATGTTTTCTATCGACTTGAGTACAATAGAAAGATCATATAGAATAATGATACATCAACTTCTCTCCTAAGAACATAAGAATTAGAACAACATTACACTTTACAATACAATTT
This sequence comes from Cupressus sempervirens, assembly GCA_028749045.1. NCBI lineage: Eukaryota > Viridiplantae > Streptophyta > Pinopsida > Cupressales > Cupressaceae > Cupressus > Cupressus sempervirens. The sequence continues at coordinate 178,934,003 of CM053790.1, read as the reverse complement.
CTTTCACATAACCAAGGAGGATTTCTCTCCCCTTGACACAATAATAATACATCTGCTCCTAAGCAAGAAATGGACTCCATACATCAGGTTTCCAAAACTCTCCAAAGAATACCTGCACAAAAGAGAAACAACTAGGGAACCATGGAGGCTCACCTCCCAACCTAGGCCTCAAAGAGACCACCCCCGCGCTAGGGGAAACAAGGCTCAACGGGGATACATTCAAACATCATCATAATAACAAGAATCCAACATGAAAATCACAGTTTAACAACACATTTACAATTCCCAACCAAGGCTTGCACAATGATTCACAAATGGAACCATAAACATTGGGTGAAGGTGGAAACACAAGGAGGTTTACCATTTCATATCATATCTGCCATAAAAATCATGCCCTTTCGGGGCTAGATCAACAAAATACAAGGCCCTTTCGGGGCTTCATAATATCATGCCCTTTCGAGGCTTCATAAACATCTTCCACCACACACAACCAACAGCTTTAGCTTCCTACAAACCCATACTTCAGTTACTTCCTTCCTCACAATTTCTCCTTTTCTTTTTTTTTTTCTCTCCCAAGGCAAAATATGAATATGACAATGGCATACAATGGAGCCCATACTCCAGGGTCCTCAACTATGCAATCCAACTACTGCCCATTCACCCTGGACTCCTCTTCCCTTCCCACAAGGGTGAGTGCAAGTCCCTCACCCATAACAATGCTCAAGCACAAAGAGGAAAACAAAACCAAATAGAAATAAAACAAGAAATTTTCAAGAGTACATCACATTATCACAACACAAGAGTTCCAAGAACAATCCTACCAAAGGCACTCTTACAATTTCCAATGAAGAAGCATGGCATGAAGCACTAACCTGCTTACAAGCTATGGCAATGAAATGAAGACCTCATCCTGCTTGGCTTCCAAGTTTTCCCTTTCCTGGCTGTCTCTAAAATTAGAGAGTGGGTGAATGAATCCCCAAGATTGGCACAACTTCCCTATAAAGACCTTCACTTTCATCCTCACCTACCTCTTTTACTTTTGTGTTTTTCCCACCAATGAGGACTTAACCAAGTGGTGTAGTGAGGAAAGAAGTTATGTTACAAGATGATTTTCGAATTGGCTTGGAAATGACTATTTTTGAGGGTCCCCTAGGTCCCCTAGACTCACTTATGATAATATTTAACCCCCCAACCCATACTATTACCATGTGGGTGACTTGTTTTCATCAAATTAGCACTTAAGAATCACTTAGGCTCTCTCAAACTTCCTATCACTCTCCAAGGTGGTTTAATTGATTTTGCAATGAGGATTAGGCTTAGGTTAAGTGACTTCATGCCAAAGAATCCTATTGGACATGTCATTTACACATAGACAATACAAGTGTCAAATGACACACACATGCACAGAAAAAATACTTCACACATTACGATGACATGTCACTAATCAACCACGCTCTCTGATTATAACACTCATACATAGGCACAGTACGAAATAAACACAATACAACGAGATTTTGAATCTTCCAAAGATTCACCTTGGCTTAACCGTGTTCACATAAGATTGAACCTTGTTTCCCCAGTAATCTCCATGGTTCCACTTTCCTACACACTCAACTTAAACATCAGTAACACAATAAAATAGTATAGAGTACATGCAACACGTAGAACATAAATCCACTATCTCATACTTCTCATTAACGTATACAAGCAAGTATCATCTAATCATGTCTGTTCTAAGTACTATCAATAAAACATTGCAATATCATATTCCATTTAACTTTCATCTAAGTGTGTATTCAAAACATTACATTATCATTCTCATAAAATATTTAAAACATTGAAATATCGAATATGTGTATCAATAGTAATCTCTCTTAGTATAAATCATTTTCAATTAGAGTATCATCACAACCCTTTCTCACATAACAATGAAACTCTAAGTCATCTTTAGTTAATCGTAAAAACAATATAAAAATGGATATGTGCAGACTAGTTAACTAGTAACTTTGATTAAGTTAAACATAAAGGTCAAACATAGTGATGTATCTAGCAATATCCCCTTATTACATTATGAGGGGTTTGTGTGATTTTCCAAGTTTAACTCCACAGACTATTAGAATGTTTCAGTAATCATGTCATTCTAATTTAGAACCAAGTTTCAAACATATCCATATATCTAATTATCATTATAACCTATACTCATAGTTGTTCTTAGTGGGCAGAATGTTATTTTATCCTTCTTAACTGCCTAGTAAATCATCCATAGTGTCTCATGGTCAGGTTCTTGTCTTAAACATTTTAAATCTCATGTCCATGTGGTCTTATTTTATCGACCTAATGTTACTGGATAAAGTATCAAAACCTACATTAGTCTCCTATAGGATCCCGAAATGTAAATCATAACTCAATTAACTCCTAACCATAATTAGTTGAACCGGACCTAAAAGAGAGTACTAGTGGGGCCTTACAATTTCCTCGAGAAGACTCGTCAATATTAATCTTCAAGATCCTAGCTGGGGGAGGGGTCCATCGCCCATCCCTACAAACACGCTTCTTGCCATGGCATGATTCTTTTCTAAGAGTGCATCCCCAATTATTTCCATCCAAGTTCAAATTCCTCATAATAGTCACACTTACCAGAAATAGTCTCCTATAGCTTATTACGAATCTTCCTCCACAACTGCAAGCTATCTAAATTAGAGACACAAAAAATCTTGCGATTCCTCTCCAACCAAAGGTTCCAAAGAATAAAAATTGGCCCAACCGTCCAAGCACTCTATAAGAAAGAAGTCTTCACTAGAGGTCTGCCCAAACTTTCCCAAAAGTCAATGAGAGAAGTTGCATGGATACAGCCATGACTCCAAGCCTCCCACCATCTATGCCAAATTTCCTTCGAAAAGGGGCAAAGAAAACACAAGTGAGAGATACACTCCTCATTATGTGAACATAAAAAACAAACTAAAGGTCCCTGAAAGCCTCTTTTGCAAAGATTCTCCCATGTAAGACATTTCTTCTGGGCCAACAACCATATGAAGAAATTACATTTGGGCCAAGAAAAGTTATTCCAAACCTTTTTTCACTAGTGCACTTCAGCTGTACCATGTAGGTTCCTATCCAGCATAGCATAGCCTTGAGCCACATAGAATTTTCCTTTTGGACTAGGATCCCAAGCCAAAACATCCCTCCCCTTAAGAGAGCTACAAAACCTATTCTCCAACACATGAGCAAGAAGAGTGTGATCCTCATTAGAGCCATGGACAAGCCACTCCTGAGAATCCTTCCAGCAAGTCACCTCTACCTATCCCAAACACTTGACAGTCTTAAAATGCTCCACCTTAAACTAGCCGACATTAGTGAAAATGTGGTAGAGAGGTTGAAGCTAGGGAAAGCTAGAGATCATGGGCGGATGGCCATCCCAAGAATCTTGCCAAAATAGAGCATCCAAGCCTACATTACAAATCCAAAAGAGGCCTTCCTTAATCAGCTGAGTGCCCTTCTTAAGGGTATTCCAAACACAATAACCTTTACCCAACAAAGCAAGGCGCGACACATCAGAACTGTTGAGATAATGGGTGTTGCACACATTGCATAATATTGTTATTTTATTATTTTATTTTATTATGTAATGTTGTACCTAGATGGACGTGCAACATGTAAAGATTCCCATGGAATATTCTTGATGAGTTGTATTGTAACATTGTGAAAATATTTCATGTAATTATTTAATATTGGGGAAAAGAATTAAATGCCCAATATTAAATGTGGGGTCAGTGGGTTAGGTAGCACATGGTTTTAGCATATGGTTTATGTAATACCACTTGGTGGTTTTGTGGGACTTGCTACTATAGAAGTAGCCACAAGGGTAGTTGTTGTAGAGAGTGACAAGGAGAAGACAAAAGGCAAGAGTCAAGCGTGACAAGGCTTGACAGGTTAGCCAAGGGAACATTTGTGAAGGTTAAAAGCATGGCATGGGATGTGTGGATTCATGCTTGTTCACATAGTTTGCTCGGTTGTGGCTATGGCCATGAAGGCTTCCATGGTTGTACAGCAATGATATTTTTGCTGAATAATACATGATGATGGATGCTTTTGGAGGCTGGGTTTTTTCCCTCAATGAGGGTTTCCCAGGGTATATCTTGTGTCACAATTTTGTGGGTATGTTGTCTATTCTCTTGCATGTGGATTTTTTAATTCCGTGTTTATTTCAAATCTATTATGGGTTATGTGGAAACGGTTATATTCTTTATTGCCAAGTTTCCTTACAAGTGGTATCAGAGCTATGGTTTTATTATTGTAACCCTAGATTGAATCCATGGGAATGCATGAGAGGATAAAAGAAAGGGCAAGATAAATGAATGATTTATTGCAGATCTGAGGGTTTTGGGTTTGCTGTTATGATGGGATGTTAAAATATTTTGGGTATGTGAAATTCTTGGACAAAAAGATTTTTTCGGATGTTTCATTTAAATGAGGGTTTTGGGGGGTAGTTTGCAAAAATAACCTCTTGGGTAAAAAAAAAAAGGACCTCACCATTGGATCTGGGTCGACATTTCCATAAAATTTGATATATAATATGCCCCAGTTTGGCCATGTTCAGAGGAAATGAAAGAGTTTTTTGGTTTCAGCCCATGATGGCCGTCAAATTTAATCCCGTCGGAATTTTCGTCACTGAAAAAATTAAAAATGAAAAATCGTACTGAAAATGGTAAACAGACTGTCTTAGTAAAATGGCCATAACTTTCTCTCAGAATATCGGATTCCAGAGTTCTTATAGGCGTTGGAAAGCTAATTCAGAGCACTACAACATGGTGTAGGTTTGGTTCTATGATTTTGAGATTTTGTCAGGTTTTAAGAGCCCTAAAGTTAGATGTTATTTATTTTGAGCACGGATTAGGGCATAACTTGGGCATACAGAGTCAAATTTTGGACTTCGAGTAGTCAACGGAAAGCTCTTGAAGAGCTCTACACATTGGTTCAGATTTGGTGTAGGTTTGGCATGATTTATTTGTTCATATATTGATCTGAATAGTTTATAGATATATTTTGACTATGGTAACATTGTGAGTTTATGACATTGGAGATTTAAGTTTTGATGTCATTGTATACTCAGTTCATATTCAGATTGGTCTCATGATGATATGGTTATTAGTGTTTGATTTGGATATGCATGATGACTTGTTGGGTCTACAAGTTGTGCAGTGTTGTAAGCGGTCTATACTTACAGGTTGCATTTATGGCTTGGTTATGGGTTGTCTTTGCCCATTGATCTTTCATTATTGATGCATATTTAGATTGGTGGCTTGGATTTGGGTTGTCTATGCCCTAAGTCACATGATTTACTATTTTCTTCATGTAGAAGGGATGAGATGTTATTACCAAGTACAGTCATGGTGGAGGATTGTGGTTGACTATGCTGACAGGTTGGACACTTTGAGAGATAGATGCTCAGTTCATGGATGTGATCATGGTGCCATGGATTTTGGCATGACATGATTGGATATACAGGTACATCCTTGATATTTATTAGCTTGGATTTTTCTGATATAGTTATGGTGGTATATCTTCTTGGTTGAGGATCATGGTTATTTAGTTTCTTTTGAGGAGCTCATGATGTGCACTTTGAGTTCTTTGATGATTTAATGCCTTGGTTGATTCTCATGGTTAGAGGATGGATTTTTTCATCATATGTCATGGATAGCTGGATACACGGTTTAGTGGGAGCTTGTGACAGTGATGGGGTGACAGTGCAGGATTAGTTCCTAGTTTGGTTTGGATCTTCAAGTAGGAGATGGATTTTATGATGCCATAGGTGGCTTGGTACCACGGTTGAGTGGGAGTTGTTGGCATTGATATATTTATTGAGTGTTTGTAGATGTTGGAGGTTTGTCTTAGATCCTGTTGCTGCAGAAGCGTCTTTGACATTTGCATGGTGCACTTATTATCTTCATGGTGTTTGAAGATGGTTAGATCTTGAGGACTCATGGAGTTCTTGGTTATCTTCATGGTGTGTGGAGATGGTTTTCTTCATGGTGTGTGGAGATGGTTGCATCTTGAGGACTCACGGGGTTCTTGGCAAAGGTGTGGTTTATGTTTTAATTTGGCATGTTATCCTTGGTGTGAGGATGGTTTCATTATTATGTCATGGTATACTCTTGATACGCGTTTAGAGTTGTGACATGTTATGGTGTGTTCATATGGAGCATGTTATCTCTTTAGTTGAGATGGTAAGATCATGTTGTCATGTTTATGTTCCTGAGGCCATGGTTGGAACTTTGACATTGATCTTGGTTTAGTTTCTTGGTATTGAGTACACTGATCATAAGCTGGATACTTCATGATATTGCTATGTTGCATTTGGAGTTGGCATGGATTGATTGGTTACAGGTGCTCATGGATACTTAGAGACGATGGTGATGCTGATTTCTCTTGGATTAGAGAAGTATTTGTTGGGACAGTTGATGGTTTCAGCAGGAAGTCCGAGGGGCAGTCACCTGATATGGACTTGAGAGGAGATTGTTCTTAGAGGAGTCTTGGTTGGAGACTTGGGTATCTTGATGAGCATTCTCATTCCCCACTCTTGGTCTACTCGACGGTTTGCTACTTGAGAGGTATAGCCCATTATTTTCTCTCAGTTGCATTATATTTATGCTTGTCTTTCATGGATATGGATCTTGAGCTATGGTACATGAGTTAGTTCTGGAGGGTTCATTTGAGAGATGGTTAAGCATTGGTTATCTCCATGTGCATATGTTGTTATGCTGGTTGAGTTTGGGAGATGGTTTTATATTGGGCATATTCCTTGAATTAGGAATGGTTATTCCTTGGTTTAGGAATGGTTTTATTGAGTTTGATCTTCTTGTGAGAGGCTTACATCCATGATGAGTTATATGATATGGTATGGGTGTTGTTGAGGCTTCTTGTTGGGGTTTTATGGAGGAGATCATATTTGCACAGTTTACATCTAGAGGTGTGTGTAGAAGGACATAATACAGGTTATGATTTGCATGGTTTCTCTGGTCTTGGTTATCTTCTTGGATGTTCAGTTTTGTCTACATTGGATTTGAGATTGGTTAGAGATTGTGATCACTGGTTTGTGCTCATGTATGTCATGTGAGAGATGACATGGTTATTTCTTTATCTCTTTCCTTTGTTGGTTGTGGAGAACTTGGAGACTATTGGAGACTTGTTATGAGAGTTGTTCTTGCAGGTTATCAGTTTATGTATTGTGGATGTCCTTGAGACTACATGGATTCACTTCTTTGAGATGTTGTGAGTGGATTGGTTATAGATTTGACATTATCTTTTGCAGTGGGAGCTTCTTGGTATATATGTGGCAGGTATTGCTCTTGAGGCTTGTGATTGCAGGTTATAGATTGGATATGTTGGTGATATAAGATTCAGTTGTTATACCTTTGAGGTATGGATAGTTGGATGGGTTTAGCACTTGCTGTGGGTGCTATTTCAGCTATGGATATTTTTGACAACTACGGATACATGTGATTACCTTTGGATCAAGTTTTTGTGCTTGAAATTTCAGTTGGTACAGGATTTTATGATTTTCTAATGCGACAAGTTGGGTGTTTTTCTCTTTGGATGGCTTCTATGTATGTCTAGTAGGAGTGGCATAATAGGAGGTGAGATCATTCATGTTCGAGATGCTGGATACTTTGATTTTGTTGCGGGTACCAGGATGGAGCACTTGGTGTATTTTGATCCATGATGGTGGATGTGCTAGGAGGGATTGTTCCCTTGTTCATTTATGTGGCTACGGATTGACCCTATGCAATGTATACAACAAGTGGGAGATTGTTGAGATAATGGGTGTTGCACACATTGCATAATATTGTTATTTTATTATTTTATTTTATTATGTAATGTTGTACCTAGATGGACGTGCAACATGTAAAGATTCCCATGGAATATTCTTGATGAGTTGTATTGTAACATTGTGAAAATATTTCATGTAATTATTTAATATTGGGGAAAAGAATTAAATGCCCAATATTAAATGTGGGGTCAGTGGGTTAGGTAGCACATGGTTTTAGCATATGGTTTATGTAATACCACTTGGTGGTTTTGTGGGACTTGCTACTATATAAGCAGCCACAAGGGTAGTTGTTGTAGAGAGTGACAAGGAGAAGACAAAAGGCAAGAGTCAAGCGGGACAAGGCTTGACAGGTTAGCCAAGGGAGCATTTGTGAAGGTTAAAAGCATGGCATGGGATGTGTGGATTCATGCTTGTTCACATAGTTTGCTCGGTTGTGGCTATGGCCATGACGGCTTCCATGGTTGTACGGAAATGGTATTTTTGCTGAATAATACATGATGATGGATGCTTTTGGAGGCTGAGTTTTTTTCCCTCAATGAGGGTTTCCCAGGGTATATCTTGTGTCACAATTTTGTGGGTATGTTGTCTATTCTCTTGCATGTGGATTTTTTAATTCCGTGTTTATTTCAAATCTATTATGAGTTATGTGGAAACGGTTATATTCTTTATTGCCAAGTTTCCTTACAAGAACTATTCGCACCAGGAAAATACTTGTGAGTAAGAATCTTGGCCCAATCTGAGTGTTGATTGCTGCACCACCTCCAATATAGCTTAATAGCTAGAGCCGTGACAACATGTGCCATGGACCTAAGACCTAGGCCCCCAACATACTTTGGCTTGTAGACACACTCCCACTTAACTAAAATCCACTTTGATGAGAGAAGGGTACCAGACCAAATAAACTATCGAGAAAGAGCATCAAAATCCCTAATAAAGGTGGAAGGGGGAACTTGCATACAACCCCTGTAAATAGGGAGAGACTGCACCACAGTCTTAAGAAGAATAACTCTGCCAGCATAAGAAAACCACCTATAAGTCCAATGACTAACTTTACTCCAAAATTTATCCAAAATCCCTTGCCAATACACTTTATACTGAGATCCCAAAACCAACGGGACTCCAAGGTATAATAGGGGAAGAGAACCAATCTGAAATTTGAGGATCCTAGCAATCCTATTTTGAATAGGCTAAGGGGTATTGAAGAAGAAAATGGAAGATTTTTCATCATTAATACACTGACCTAAAACCTTCAAATAAATGTCTAAGGCTCTCCTAAAATTTATAGCTTCACTAACTCTGGCCATGCCCATCAACACAGTATCATCCACAAACTAAAGGTGAGAATAGGAAGGGAGAGAGTCATTCTAAATCCAAACTTGAATAAGGCCCTACCCCACTTGAGATTTAATAAATCTTCCAAGACCCTCTGCCATGATAATGAATAAATAAGGAGATAAAGGATCCCCCTGTCGAAGTCCTCTAGAAGCACTAAACAAACCTAACGATTCCCCATTTATAATGACAAAAAAGGAAGAGGAGGTCACACAACTCAAAATCCAATTAATTCATTCCTTAGCAAAGCCAAACGTCAAGAGAACATTTTGTAAGAATTCCCAACTCACCCAATCATAAGCTTTAGCTATGTCAAGCTTTATGAACATAACCCTCTCCTTCAAATTGGACATAGAATGAATAGCTTCCATTGCAACCACAACACCATCCAAAGTTTTTCTTCCCTCAACAAAACCCCCTTGCTTTGGGGAGATCAGAGCGCTGAGGAGTGGCTTAAGTCTCTCTACAATCAGCTTGGTGATGATCTTATAGACAACATTACAAAGTGCAATAGGTCTAAAATGAGCCAACTGATTAGCCCCCTCGTGCTTAGGTATGAGAACCAAAAAAGTACTCAATCAAAAATCCATCAAGGCCTGGAGCCTTAACTTTTTTCATGTTAAACACCACTTTCTCCACTTCAGATGGCCTCATTCATCTCCGCAAAGACCAGGTGAGGAATGCAATCCAAGATTGCCCTCTCCTCAGCCCTAGCATCAAGATCCTCCTTAGAAAAGACATTTGAAAAATAGTTGACTGAAGCCATGGAAATATTAACATTGGAAGAAAGATGAATCCCTTCAGGTGAGAACAAGGAGGATAAAGACTTCCCCTGTCTCCAAGCCTTGACCGAGTTATGAAAGAATGTAGTGTTCCTATCCCCATCCTAAAGCTAGTCAATATGAGATTTTTGCTTCCAAAAGATCTCCTCCCGAAGCTCCCACTCCTCTAATCCTTTAAGAGCCAAGGACTCCACTTCACTTAGATCAAAAATCCTCCCTTGATCCTGAATCAACCGAGTGATGTTGTCTAACTTATCCTGAGCAACTATCCTTTGAGCTTGTAGGTTCCCAAAACATTGTTTATTCCACTTCTTAAGCCCATACTTAACATGCTAAAGCCTCTTACAGAAAGTAAACATTGTCATCCCATGCGTAGGCATCCCCTCATACCACCAATCCATCATAAGATCCTATAAAGACTGATCTCTTAACCACAATAACTGAAATTTAAAAGAAGGGTTCTTGGTGACTCCATAAACAGTAACTGAGAGCTTGATAGGCCAATGATTAGAGCCTCTCCAATCAAGAATTTTTGAATTAGTGATCAACCTCTTGTTCATCCAATAATAGGAAACCAAAAATCTATCTAGCTTTTCTGAGATAGCCTCAGCACCACACCTCCTATTATTCCATGTAAAGCCACCATTAGTTGGCTTCACATCAATGAGATTCAAGGAGTCAATCATATCCCTAAAAATATTTGCAGAGGGGTCCAACCTAGCAAATCCTCCACATTTCTCATCTAAGCTAGTAACAGAGTTAAAATCACCAACCAAGATCCATGGGAGAAATGGGTCCATGGCCTGAATGTAGCTAATATGAGCCTAAAGATTTGACTTTCCTAAAATATCTAGAGCATAAATATTAGATAGAAGGCACCTTTCCCCAGTCGCCAAACAAGATGCAACCAAAGAGATAGAGGATCGACTAGAAATCCACCATAAGGGAAGAACTTTTCTTGGGTTCCAGAAGCAAGAAACCCCACCTGAATTGTTCTGAGCTCCCACCCCCTACCAATTGACCTGGGGCCAGATATGCGAAGCACAACTGGCCAAACCATCCACTGTAAGCTTAGTTTCCTAAATAAAAACCACATTAGGTAACTGAGAATCAATTAATCCACAAACAACCTTTTGTTTAGGGATGTTGTTCAACCCCCATACATTCCATGATAAAACAATCATTTATGGGGGTGGGTGAAATGGGAATCAATGGGTTTCATAGACCCAAACTCAACCAAAGTATCCCCCATAATCTTGACCCTCTCTTGATCAGTCTTTCTGCTACTCCTAGACGGTTTCTCTAGAGACCCTTTTTTGAAGGATTTTTGCTATAACCCTAAAGTAGGATGGGCTTTGTTGCCCTTGGCCAAATTTGAGGCCCGCTTAGGAGTAGGGGGATCTAGAACCACCATAATTGAACTCATCAGAGCCTGTGATCCCTGGGGCTCCCTAGTATCCTGAACTTGAGGAGGTAGATCCATATCAATCTGTACACTCTAAGGATCCTCTGGCGATAGTAACTGATCCTCCCCCTTTGCCTCTTCTTCTTGAACTTCATGCAGACCCTTATCCCTAGAAGAAAGCTCAACTAGAATACCTTCCTCTAGTACTAGGTCTTCAAGAACATCAAATCTATTAAAAGTACCATCATTGTGTCTCTCCTGCTAGGTTCTCTTCTTACCCTTGCCTTTGTTCCGAGTTTTAACCTGAGTAAAGCCCTCATTATATGTAGGTCCAGTAGATGCAAGAGCCTTCCCCTTGTCCCCCGTAAGAGGTCTAAAGGCATCTAAAGTAGCAGGCTTAAATCTAGGACATTTGCAGAGCAAGTGACCATATTCATGGCAAATTCGACATCTAAAAGGGAGAGTCTCATAATCTAGCTATTGGATCCAGGAAGAGGATCCCAAGCATATTTCCAGAGAATCTGGTAATGGATTAGTTAAATCTACTTCAACACAAATACGAACATAAGAAATTACCTTATGATCTTAAGTTTGTGTAGTTGCTCCCACATGTTTTCCAAGTAGTGAGATTGAATGAAGAATACCATCCCTCCAAAATTCCAACAGAAGCCTCGACAAACGAACCCACACAGGGACCCTTGATGGAATCTCTTCGACTGAATTGAAGCCCATGTGCCAAGGCTTGATGAAAAGCCCCACGTGGTTAAAGAAGTAAGGGCCTCCTTCAAATGCCCTATTCATATCCGCCATGCAAGAGAAGATAACCAAAAAGTAATTATTCGCTACCAAAATGATCTCCATATCACCTTTGGGGTTCCAAACCTGACGAGCCCAAGAATCCAACACAGGTAAGGAGAGACGAAGGCCCAAAAATTTGCAAATAAGGGCATGATTCTGCCAGTATTCAACATCCTTTGAAATCTACTCAGGTTGAATAACCAGAACAAGTTGGTCCTCAGATCTTTCCAAACATCCATTTACTTTTTAAAATTGAGGCACCCCTGTGGAGGAGGAGACCCCATCTCCCATTGTAGGTTTACTCATTTGATCTTTACCATTGGGATGTGTTGAAGACGATGGATCAGCCATCACCATATCCTTAAAGGAAAATTGAGATAAAACTAGACCCTGATTTGCCATAGGGTAAGCTCAACAATCCCACCAACAAAAAGATGGGATAGGAAACCCACGGTCTCTGATCCCAAGAACAAAACCTCGGACCCAGACCAAGAGTCTTACAGTCACAAAAAAATGCAATAGAATGTATCCACCTAGCACCACAAAGAGAGTATGGGCCCTCAAGCCCGACCATACACCTCTGAGTGCCGAAGAAGATCCCTGAGCAAGCCGAATACACAACCCTTAGCCACGAGGAGGGTCAGGATCAATCGCTAGGATACACAGGCCCTAGCATGCAGCGACCTTTGCCTACAACCAAATCTCACGCAACACCATAAGTTTGGACGTCTATCCCTATCTATATCTATTTGAATACTGGACAGAGTTTTGTATTTTTAATTTAAGTCTTGTATTCATATGATGAAATATTGGAGTATCAAGTAGACACTGAAAAATATAAAGTTTTCTAAATATGTCATCCTTTAATTCAATTCCCTTGAGCTACGACATTCTAGCATACATATATCATTTGATTTAGATTTACAACTAAGTCTAGCAATTTGCAATTAATTGGCTTTAGATAGACCCTTGAGTATCATAAATGGACTACTAAAGTTGAGAATTTGAATTACCCAAACATTTAACTGATTGTTAGACATTATCAAACTTGTTGTCTAGATCAATACTTATCTTTAGAAGATCAAGTGAAAATAGAACTTGTATTTAAAAACTAAAATATCTCTTTTTATCTAACTTAAAATTTGTATAATTAGATTGTTTATATTTGTTTGGGTGTATGTTGTATTTTTTTCTTATGTTTAACTATTGTTAAAGTATTATATATGAATAGGTGCATGTATTTTATTTTATTGTTGCTTAAGATGAAAAGAGGTAGAGCCATCTAATCTTTTGTATCATTTTTTGAATGGTTATTTATGATCTTTGGATGCATGGAACAACTGCATTTTTATGGCAAAAACAAAGTTATTTATTTAAAATCATTAGTTTTTTAAATATACAAGAAATTGTCAAAAACAATATACACAAATAATATTTTAAGGAGATCAAATTATAAGGATCAATTGATTTTGTCTTTAATTATTCTTCCACCATTTTTAAAAAATGTATTTGAGAGATAAATCATTAATTTTTTTTGGGATTAAAATAGTTCAAACAATATCCAAGAGAAAAACAATTGATCATAGTACTAAACTAACCCTCACATATATAAACAATTACAAAATTGAGGGAGGCAACCTATAGAAATAGAAGTTTAGTCATATCAAAATTATGAAGAAACCATGCACGAGTGCCTTATAGAATTCAAATATCTATGACAGTAGTAAGAAGCAACATTGAAAATGCTCAATTTGAGCTAGGGTCTCTGGAAACCACATCTCTGCTGATATGAAGTGTCTTCGAGTCTCACATCATAAACCATATGAGTAGAATTATTTGTTTTGTTTGTCCAGGTTCCCCATATATTATTGTTTGTGTACATCAATATTATTGGCTCAGTCTAGATGACATTTTTCCATGAGATTACTAAGATCTTCTATCTTTGTTTGAGTAAGGAAGCTTTGACATTTAACAATGTATTGTGCGGCCTTCACTTCATCTTTGTGCATCTGTAGAACTCCATCATGCATAAGCTTCATAAATCTAGATTTTGGAATCTCCAAGCTTATAGATACCCAAGACATTATGTAAAAATGTATGAGTTTAAGATTAAACTCAATAGGGCACCTTCTATCTTTTTGAAAAATATCCTTGTTCCTATCTTTCCAAGAAGCCATAGGATTTCACCAGTTAGCACATTCCAAAATTTGTTAAGATACAAATCAAAAGATTCAACATAACTAGCCAAAATTTTACTCCATGAAAAGCTAGGTTTCTTATTCCATTCAATGGGAGATCCAAAAAATATAGACCAAATCTTATTAGCATATAAACACTCAAAAAAGAAATTCTCAAAAGTTTCAGGCTTGTTACACAAGGTACAAAATATAGGTTCAACATTAATGGAAGATAAGACATAACCAATTGCAAGTTTTTTAATCAACAAAAGCCATCTAAAGTGAGTAATTTTGGGTTCATAGGGTCCACTCCAAAAGTATTAAAAAAAATTGCCAATTTGAGACAGGACAATCAAAACCCCAACACTTGGACACACACATAAGTATAGAGTGATCATTCTTAAGCAATCCATTTATCTGCTTAGTAGAAGCATCAACAAGAGGGGTGCCATCATTTCATTTAGCAGTTCTTGCATATGTATCATTATTCATGATTTTTCCAACCCTCTCCTTACTTATCACTGTAGACAAGAGAGTATATGTCTGTTTTTTCGAGCTGTGAACACCATATTTGTTGGAGATATCAATCTAGGACCCTAGTTTGTTGTTCACCAACATATCACTAATAACAAAGATACCTTTTTCATTCCATTTTCTAGCATAACAACTTTGAGTTAAAGAAAGAGGTTATTAAGATGCAGTCCCCACTAGATTGACCTATTCACAACAGTATAATTGGGGGGGGGGGGATCAATAGCACTCCTAAAAGAGATGAACTCCCTCACTTGAGACCAAGCAGTCCATAAATAATTGAACACTTTATATCCAAAAAGTTTACAATTTGAAGTCCCCCATGATGATATCCTTGAAAGGAATGTTGGACCATTATTTACCTTTCTTAATCACATATTTTTGAATTTTATTTATAACAAGAATCTTCCAGGGCTCATTTCCCCAGAAAGCTTTGTAGATCCATTTAGCAACAAGGGCAATCCCATGAGCTCTGATATCCTTTAACCCAAGACCCCCAAGCTTTTTAGAGAGGCAACACCATTTCCATTTTACACAATGTCTTCTTGTGGAGCCCATACCATCAAACCATAAAAAGTCTCTCAAGATTTTCACAAGAATATTAGTTTGGCATTTAGCAAAAATCCAAGTGGAGGAAAAATATAGGTGATGGGATGAGATCACCTTTTGGACAACTTGCACTCTGCCAACAAGAGAAAGGGAATGAGTTTGCCATTTGATATGTTTCTTATTAATCTTACTGAAAATCCATCACCACATTTTAGAGAAGGAAGGTTGTTATAAAAATGGGACACCAAACTATCTAATAATAGACTTAGGTCTAGTCCACTTCCATCCCATATTGGTTAACCAACTAGGGGGCAATTCCAATCAACCAAGAACTAAAGACTTCTTGGGGGCAACCTTTGCTCCACAAGCTAGGCAAAAGAAATTTAGTCTGTAAAGGGCCTTGGAGAAAGTATCTTTAGACAATTCCAAATATAGTTCAATATCATTAGTGAATTGAGCATTAATCAATTCTTCTGAATTAGGAAGAGTAATGCCTTTAATAGGGGATCCCAAAGATTTATCTCTTAGAATATAAAATAGAGCATCGACACCAATCATAAAGAGATAAGGGGCAATAGGGCACCCTTGCTTAATAGATCTCTAAAGAACAATAGGATTAGACAACTCCCCATTCATCTCAATAACATTAGAAGAATCTTGAAACAAAATTTCAATCCATTTATAGAAGTAAGTGGGGAACCCAAAAGCTTTGAGCATACCACTGATAAAGGGCCACTCAACTCTATTGTATGCTTTCTCAAAGTCTAATCGGACCATTGCCACATTTTGCCTCTCAACCTTAGCCAAGTGCATGGTTTCCCAACTAGTGATGAGATTCTCCAATACACATCTTCCATTTATGATCCCTGTTTGAGTAATCGAGACAAAGTTCTTAACAATATGTGTAATTCTTCTAGCCAAGATTTTAGCTATAATTTTATAGGACAAATTAAGAAGAGTAATAGGCCTCTAGTTCTTTACCAGGGATTTATCCCCACTTTTGGGGAGCAATTTGATGACCCCTCTATTCACATTGCTACCAAGTGAACCACACTCAAAGGCATCATTATAGAAGCTTAGAAGTTCTTCCCCAATCCATTCAATATTATCTTTATAGAATTTAGTTGGGAGCCCATCAAGTCCACATGATTTGTCATTGGCCATAGCTTTGATGGCTCCTTGAATGTCATCTAACAATATGTGTCTACTAAGTTTTTCACTCTCCATATCTAAAATCTTTTTAGGTATCAACTTCAAATAGTAAGTATATACATTACTAAATGATATAGTTCAGAATAAAGAGTATAAAATATAAATTATAGTGATTTGATAAATATTAATATATTAAAAGAAAAATTGATGTTTATGCAAGTTAAGAGTAATTGTTGATTGTGAGGATGGCATTTTTAAAATCATTTTAAAATTTTGATATGTTGAAAGAATTGGTGGTTTAAAAATATAATAAAACATCTAATTTTGTTTAAAATTAATCATCATTACAAATTTTTGGAAATCTAATTATCTAATTTTGTCCTTAAACTATTCATTAAATATTTTGGAGTTCTTCCTCTTTGCATGAGGATTTTTGACTAAAAAACATAGAAAGATTTCTATTAGATTGTAGATTTGTTTCTTGTTCTTAAGAAAGATTTATGTTTGAAATTAGAATGTGCAAAAAATACAGAATACATTGTTATATATATAAAATGATTAAAAAAAATGGCATAGTTCACATAAATGAATATAAAATAGAAATTATAGTAACTTTATAATAATAATATATTAAAAAAAAGATGGATAGTAATATAAGAGAAGTATAATTATTTTTATTATTAAAATTTTGAAATGTTCAAAGAATCAACATATTTAAAAAAAATATTTTTTATGAATAATTAATTATCATGTACATTTTTAATAATCTGTTGACTATAGATGGTTGAATGCACAAAAACATGTGACTGTAATTTTTATTAATAATAATTTGAATTTATTATAAAACCATCCAAATTGTTTTCTCTACAATATTTTATTTCATCACTCGTAAAATATCGGCCCGAAGCCCCTCCGACCACATTTCAAATTCCTATCGGAACATCTTAAAACATCAGAAAATCAACATATGCCAACTGTCGGAGGCGGCGCTCATAAACGAACAGTTTTCGTTTTTGAATTCACTCATCATTTACATCGTAATCAAACCGTTCAGGTACCACGTAACGTATTCGATTCAACAATCTTTACTGTTGACCGTGTATGTTTAGAACTTCCCTGGAAAATTAGACTGGTCATTGCACATCAAATTTCAAAATCTTTCATCGGAATCGATTTTTTACCAAGCATTTCTGCATTGTAATGTAATTTGGTAAGATCCCAATTCCCTCGTCTGCTTTTTCCGCTGAATTGTTTCTTTCTTAATTTGTATAGTTTGTCGTTTGATACTTGATGAAATGTGATGAATTCGATTGAAATATATTTATATTTTGAATGCTTAGCATTTGTTTCAATGTGGGTAGGTTCGAAATGGATGATGCGGTTTTCAGGTGAGGACATATATGCCTTTTATGGCCTACTTCCAGCAATGAATTGACTTGGATTATGTTAGTTTTTCTTGTTTTGGGCTGTTTGGAGATGTTGACTTTCTACCCAATTGGGCTGTGTGAATATGCTTTTGGTTTCATTCTAGACTTAGGTTTATTTGTATTCCTGAAAATTTCAAAATCTTTCATTGGGATCGATTTTGTACCAGGCATTTCTGCATTATTATGTGATTTGCTAATGTCCCAATTGCCTCGTCTGTTTTTCCCGCTGAATTGGTTCTTTTTTAGGTTTAATAACTTTTTCTTTCATACTTAATGCAAATATGATCAATTAAATTGAGATATATTTATATTTTGAATGCTTAGCATTTGTTTCAATGTGGGTTGGTTCAAAACGGATGATGGGTTTTCAGTTGAGGACATATATGCCTTTGCCCTACTTCCAGCCATGAATTGACTTGGAATATGTTAGCTTTTCTTATTTTGGACTGTTTGGAGATGTTGGCTTTTTATCCAATTGGGTTGAGTGAATATGCTTTGGGTTGATTTTAGACTTTGGTTTATTTGTATTTGTCATCTGTATCTCCGAATTTTACACATTGATCATTGCATAAAATCATTTCAAATGTTGTAAGCATTTCTTGGAAGTGAGTCCGGACCAAGGATTCGATGTTGTAGTCTACTGAATTTCAGCACTTTACATTGATTCATTAATCCCTGAAAACAGGTAGATGGTTCTTGAAATGTTGGAAGAAAAATGATTGAACACAGTGATATTCAAACTTTTGCATTAAAACACTCATTGCATGTTCGGTGGGATACCTAATTTGGGGATTATATGTTAGCTTTTCTTATTTTGGACTGTTTGGAGATGTTGGCTTTTTATCCAATTGGGTTGAGTGAATATGCTTTGGGTTGATTTTAGACTTTGGTTTATTTGTATTTGTCATCTGTATCTCCGAATTTTACACATTGATCATTGCATAAAATCATTTCAAATGTTGTAAGCATTTCTTGGAAGTGAGTCCGGACCAAGGATTCGATGTTGTAGTCTACTGAATTTCAGCACTTTACATTGATTCATTAATCCCTGAAAACAGGTAGATGGTTCTTGAAATGTTGGAAGAAAAATGATTGAACACAGTGATATTCAAACTTTTGCATTAAAACACTCATTACATGTTTGGTGGGATACCTAATTTGGGGATTATATTGTTTTCACCTTTTTCGGATACTTAAGTTTCATCTCACTAACATGTTTCTTGGGATACTCGGTGCTGACACTTGAAAGATTTATTGGTTTAATAATTAGCTCACCTAGCTAGCTATTGGGATGATACTCTCTTTAGCATGAGCACCAGCTGTGAAGAAAGTAGAGAGCATTTGTAGGAGGGAAATAAATAAAGGGATTAAGACATTAGATTTTCAGTTCGTAATGTACCCAGGTGTTCCCAGATTTAACTGTGTAAGAGTTTTGCATCATCAATGTTTTGGATCACACTTTGTATTCCAACATCAAGATGTAGAGGGCAAGAGGAGCTAACATAAAATTGTAATTTGCAGGCTATAATTGACTAAATCAATTTGTGCATCACCTCACTCCCCTCTCTGTTTGGTAATTTACTAATCTTATACTCTCTCCTCTGGCTGTCTACATCTTGATGATGGATCACAATGTGTGATATAAAATATTGCTGACAGTAATTCTTACACAGTTAATGTCCACATACTCAGATACAAATGGAGGTATGTCATTATTGCCCAGGTTTATTGCTGTAGATCCTATTTATTGTTTTTTTGAGCATTGGAGATGGAGATTAGATCCTCTCCAAGTGGTCTTACCATAGTCAATTTTTTTGGAGAATCTTCATTATTATTGGATCAGAGCTTCTTATTTATTCATTGTTGTGTGTATTTATGCTTTGTAATTATCAAGTGCAGATTCTTATATAAAGCTTCGAGTTCATGCCAGAAAGTCATGATTGTTTGAAGGTTGAGTTACACAGCATCTGACAGTAACTAATGATCATCAAATTTGCTTGTATGAATGAGTTATTAGGTTTTTGTAGTCTAAAGCAGATGCAGCTTTTCAAAGGATCTATTGTTTGTTGTGGAATCCTCATCTGATTTTTTCCTCAATTGTTTTCAATTTGCACTAGGCTGACTTGTAGTTCCATGATCTTTCCATCATCGCCTGATTTGTGAACTCTGAATTTTACAACCTTCCAGCTTTCAATAGAACTCTCTTGTTGATCTTTGAAGTTCCGAGTGATGTTCAAGATGCTAGCTGTAGTTTGCTTTGACAATCAGATGTTATCATTTTCATTAGTATCACTTGACTAGCTGTGTTTCCTCTTTCTCAGCAAGTAATTGTTGTAATATGTGGATGATTTTTGTACAGGGTATGAGTGCAAAGCACTAAGTGCTTGATAATATTACTTACTTTGAACAATATATATTGTTAGTTTCACACTGCTCATTACAGTAGTTCATTTTAATGGTTTGAATCTGCTCTTTATTTAAAAAAAATGGACAGGGCAAATTGGCAAGAGGTGCTTCTACGATAGGAAACCAGTATATTCCTCCATTAATAGCTGAAACCTAAGAAACATCCAATCTGCATTCTTTGTCAGATCAGCTGTGGATAGGAAACATGTGCACATGTTTCTCTATTCTTAATGTCAATGGTACTGGGGTTTTCCGGAGCCCCATGCTCTTATCTGGTGTGACGAATCAATATCCATTGCTTAATGGGATGCCTTTAAATGCTACAATAGTCAAACGGAAATATTGTCAGCTTCAATCCTTTCATGTGTTGCCAGCTTTCAGACTTGCATGCATTCAGAACCATGCCAGTAGTGTGAAGAAAATCTCTTTCAAGTTTAATAATAAAATATGTGCAGCCCTCAATGCCGCAGAGTACAGGAGGATGAAGACTGAAAGTCAAGGGATGCTAGTTGATAGCGAGGATGATACAGATCTATGCCCTGTAGATTGTGTTAAAGAATTCAGGAATGATGTAGAATTGAATGAAATTCTTGAGGCAGCCAAGGAAACAGATTCTTTAGTGGTGGTGGACTTTTACAGAACAGCTTGTGGAAGTTGCAAGTATATTGAGCAGGGTTTCACAAAGTTATGCAAAGGAGCTGGTGATGAGGATGCTTCAGTCATCTTCTTGAAACATAATGTAAGAGTTTGTCTCCTTGACATGTCATACATTTTAACATTTGTTAGCTTGAATTTTATGTTAGGAAAAGTCTGATCTTGAGGGAGTGGGAGAACATTGTTATTATGGTTAAAATTCATGGGGATTTTAACATTCATTTTTGCTTTAACTCTTCCACATATTGATCATGTCATCAGTAATTTGTGCTACTTGATCATGTCATCAACAATTTTTGACCTGTACTCCTTTCTGTTGGATCCTGTCATTATGTTGTTTTATCCCACATCCAAGTTCATCAGGGATGTCAAGGAAGAAGATATGCAGGCTTATTTGTTAGAAGTTATTCATATCCTTTTCATCATCATGCATCACTGAGTGGACCCAGAACATTGGTCAATGAACTTTCCACACACTTTTATACCACAAGCATTCTTATTTACAATAATGGACTGTAGAAATATCATGGCATGAATAGTTAACTCAATTGAATGAATTGAGCATGCATTGCATAAATAAACATATAATGATATATTCTTTAAGATCTTGTTGTGGACGTAATGAAAGACATCAGTTGATGGGGATGATGTCCACATGAATTAGTTTCGCATTTTAATTTCAGTCTAATTTAGACAAGGACCAATATGAAGACATGAGACTGTACATGGGTATTATATAGCCCGAAGCCCTGTACCCATTGGATTAGAGATGATGGTCAGGGTAAAACCAATTGCTGAAAATCTATAAAATAATTACTGTCCCTATTTTATGTCCCAAATTTATTTGAGATGATGAATCCATTAATTTAGTAACCGTGCTGTTGGTGATCCATTGAGTTAGTGATTCATGTTAGGTGATTTATTAGTCGTAGAATCTGACTGAAGTGTATAATGTACCAGCTCGGGGAATCACTTACTGTAAAAATAATTACAGCATCTCTGTATTTAACATGCTATCTATGGTGCAAATATTTTGTTGTTTGCTAAACATGTCTTATACTTCAAGAAATTTGATATTAGATCAGTCAAACAACAGAGTTACATAAAAAATATTCCTCTATGAAGACAGAAAAGATACATATTTGGTTGAATTACCAAATTTAAGTTTGAATTTACAAGCATAATCAGATCCTGCATAACATGCCTTAGTTCTAAGAACTTGAGTAGGAATCTGATTACATGAAAAATTGACTACATCTTTTCTTCAAATGGAAATGTGTGGTGTATAGCCTAAATGCATGCTACATGCTTTGCAACTATATTCAAATGCCCTCCAAAAGGGTATAATGAAAATATAATTCAATTCAGTCTGTAAACACGCCTGTAAGGTCCTACCAACTGCACATTTCTAGAAGATGAGAGATTTTTATTCCCCTCTGCCACAGAGTGCATAAAGAACCTATACCATTCTTACGAATGCTTGATATGACTGCCAAGCCTTAGTGATGACGCACAAATCATCCCTTTTTCATATAAAACTATAACGGCAACTCAGTTTACAACGTGTTTGAAGTTGATCTTTCTGTTTGATCCTTCCCCATTGCTTGTTTGATTTGGGGAGCAATAGAAGGTGCTCATCTCTTTCTGGTCATATAAATAATTTTTAGATAGTAAGAAGCTAAGTTACCAGTTTGAATCTGGGTACAGATGCGACTAGGAGAACCCAATACATGGCTATGTAAATGTTTTTTGGGGGGATTTATATATATCCCACACTAAAACTTTTATATGTGGATCCTGGCTTTAGCAAAAATCTTTAGAAAAGTGGAGATGACACATAATACGAAATTACATGTACATGATGATGAAATTACTCACCTGCTCATGATCTCATCTTTCTTTTCTGTCTCAATTTTGCATCATGCAGAGATAGTTCTACAGTTTATTGCTTGTATATACACAGACTACCATCTGCCAATAGCTTGGCTCTTCCAAGGTTTAGCCTTAAGGACACTTGCAATCCATTCTAAACAAGTGTAGGTTTTAGAAACTGGCATAAACCATTGGACTTCCAGTTAGTCTAACATCCAAATCTATTATGATTATCTGTGCATAAAAGATGCTTTTGCCAGAATGCTTAACAGTATGATCTTAGGAATACAAATTAGACAGAGAAATATATGGCCCACTTATTGAGTACCAATGTCTTCTAAAATACATTTATTATTATTACCACATTCCTGAACATGTTCCTTTGGTACATTGCATAAACTAGGCAAGGAGGTTGATCTCCTTCAAAAGTTGATCCTGGATGTGCTCAGATGTTGTCAAGGTGCTCATCTATAGTCTGTAGATGCAGATGAACATGCTAGATGCGTATCCGGACACATTCACTGCCCGTGGATGCATATCCATAGGGCGTCCGGATGCATCCCCCTGCACATCCACACCCAAACACATCCACACTAGGATGCAAGGGTAGGGGATGTGAATCCGATAACTAAGGTTATAAGAAATATTGGTATAAAATCTCCCCAACAAAGATATGCTCTTTGAAGATGAAATTATAAGAGAGATCTTTGATGATTCATTTAAAAAGCTCTTGATGGACTGGAATGCGTACATTGGTTTGCTTTTGAGGTTAATATTAATCATTACAACTTTCAAGTATGCCTTTCTTGCAGAAGGTGTTTCCACAAATCTTCCCAACAACAAGCTTTGTTGGTAATCTTTATTTTCAACTAGAGGTAAGGAACTGAGTTGACCTCGTGTGGAATGAACCATTTGTATAGGTCTTGATGCTAGATCCCAAGCTGGCCCTTTGTAATGGTAATGGAAAAGTTCTACTACCAATTCCCAAGCAATCCTAACAAATTTAAGCTGTCACAGTCTAGGCAAGTGAAGAGCATCTATTTCGGTGTTGTTTGAGTAATCTCAATGACAATGTGCAGCTAAGCAAAATAATATGACTGCTGTGTTTGGGGATATTTGATGAGGAAGTAGAAGATTAAGGGCCAAGCATAAAATTGAAATCACAAGCACAAAGAAGCAAATTGTAGATGTGTGAGGAACAAGTGGATGACATTAATCATTGAGAATCAACCAATGAGAGCCAAGGTAATGGAGTTAGTGATCAATCATTGATAAGAATGTAGACATGTGCAAGGTCAAGAGATGTGGAAGTCACACCCAACTTGTAGATATGGTGATAAAAAAACACAGGGTCCTTAAAAGAACAATTACAGTAACTGATGAAGTGAAATATCAAGTGATATCTTCAATAGGTAACAACAAAAAGACAGTTGAATATAAAGGTCTTAGTTACCTCTAACCATTGGGAGAGGAGGACAATTTAGGAATCTCTAAAGAATCTTTGGGAAGGGTGTTGAGAGGCATTGATCAGGTATGCCAGGGGCAGGAGATGTGAATCGATAACTAAGGTTATAAGAAATATTGGTATAAAATCTCCCCAACAAGGATATGCTCTTTGAAGATGAAGTTTGAAGAGAGATCTTTCATGATTCATTTAAGCTGCTCTTGATGGACTGGTATGCGTACATTGGTTTTCTTTTGAGGTTAATTTTAATCATTTCAAGTGTGCCTTTCTCGCAGCAAGTGTTTCCACAAATCTTCCCAACAACAAGCTTTGTTGGTAATCTTTTGCTTTCAACTAGAGGTAAGGAATTGAGTTGACCTCATGTGGAAGTATAGGTCTTGATGCTAGATCCCAAGCTGGCCCTTTGTAATGGTAATGAAAAAGTTCTACTATCAATTCCCAAGCAATCCTAACGAATTTAAGATGTGTCACAGTCTAGGCAAGTGAAGAACATCTATTTTGGTGTTGGTTGAGTAATCTCAATGACAATGTGCCACTAAGCAAAACAATATGATTGCTATGTTTGGGGATATTTGCTGAGGAAGTAGAAGATTAAGTGCCAAGTATAAAAGTTGAAATTACAAGCACAAAGAAGAAAATTGTAGATGTGAGACAGGAACAAGTGGATGCCATTAACCATTGAGAATCAACCAATGAGAGCCAAGGTAATGGAGTTAGTGATCAATCATGGATAAGAATGTAGACATGTGCAAGGTCAATAGACGTGGAAGTCACACCCAACTTGTAGATATGGTGATAAAGAAGCACAGGGTCCTCAAAAGAATAATTGTAGTAACTGATGAAGTGAAATATCAAGTGACATGTTTAATAGGTAAAAACAAAAAGGCAATGGAAGATAAAGGTCTTAGTTACCTCTAACCATTGAGAGAGGAGGACAAGTTAGGAAATTCTAAAGAATCTTTGGGAAGGGTGTTGAGAGGCATTGATCAGGTATGCCAGGGGCAGGAGATTGGGGATAGATTCTTGATCCTTAAACAATGTAAAAAATGGGGAACATTGTTAAAAAATGAGGAATCCAAACATATAAAAATAGTCACAAGGGCTAAAGAGGGTCAACTATGACTTTATCTTTTTGGCATCAGGTATCACTCTTTTTCAAGTGTGTGGTGCCTATTCTCTTATGAAGCTAGATATATCATGAAAAAGACTGCCTCATATGATTTTGAGGCAATGTGATATATATCTTTTAATGTTGTCTTGTAGTGCAAGATTTATTTTCAAAGTATGTTTTGTTTCTTTTCAGCATGTTAATGATTATCAAGATATATCTATCTCAATGCTAATAATGGATCCATATCAGCGTACATGAGCAAGTCTCGATGGTGGGTGGCATAACATGAAGGAGCAGGTATCCTTATTTCCATTAGATATGGAGATAACTTGGGTTAGAGGTGTGGCATCATACACGACTAAAGGTGGAATTCTTTGATTGGGTTATTGAAGTGTTGAGCCTTGGAAGAGGTAGGTTTATGATATCAAAAGTCTATGTACACAAACCTTCTCATTTTTTTAATAATAGGGACAATGCTAGAGACCTATTTAGTGCTGAGATTTGCTTTAATGAACTCCACATGATTTGACTTTTCAATTTGGGAGGAAAAGAACTCTACTTTTGATAAAATGGGCTTGGAATAATGGTTGGTCAAGATGTTGCGCACTACAATAGATGAATCCATGCCCTTGTGTATTTACATATTGCTGGTCCATTATTTAAGAGTATTTGTGAAGATCATGAGGTCCACTTTCCATGGAAGAGAAATTGACTCTAATTGTGAGAATCTTAAGCCTTTGTTTTAAACCTAGATTAACATCAACAAAACCGTAATCATCAAAGATAAATTCTCTAATTTTGACAAGCTTAGAAGTTTTTGCAGAACCTAGATTAACATCAAAAAAAATGGAAACCTTAATCTCCCTAACATTTCCTTCTACATAGGACTTGGGGAAGGTGGAAGGGAAGGTGGAATCTCTTGATTGAACATATGAGGTTCTATCTTGAAGATTCAATTTTAGACTCTATGGCAAAATTCATCACAAAAATAAAGGAAATTTTTATAACTTTGTGATGAGGGGCAAAAGGATCCTTGAGGCTACTTCCATCAATTTCTTCGATGATTGTGGCTCAATGTTTTTTTTTGGAAGAATGAGTTGTATGAGACAACATCAAAGGCAGCTCGCTAAATAAGGTAACTCTCTATAGAGGTGTTTGTTGCCTTGATCCAACACCTTAGAATGCTTGGAGTTAGAATGGGCTGCATCCAAAGATTTAGGTGAATATTCTCAAAGATACCAAAGAGAGATGGGCCATAGTTGCACATGTATATGCGGCAAAACAGCTTCTGCTTGATGTCAAATGCTTTCATATAATCTCTAGGGTGAATTCAACATTCTTAAGGAGATATGAGCTGGTAATTGTCAGAATCAATCTTTCCTTGGTCTATAGAGTTGTAGTTGTTAAGTCTTGGAGCCAAAGACGTTTATCTATTTCATTTTGTTTTTTGTAATGTACCTTTCTGTAGAGCAGTCTGTAATGACTAATTAGCCTATGTAATTGCTGTCGGTGAAAGTCAGACAAAAAAACATTATATAATTGAGTTATCTAATATCATCCGATAATTTATATTATTTTGGTTATTCGTTTATAATCAATTTAATAAGCTTTATAAAGTGACTTTAGTGACATATTAAAGAAAATCAATAAAGTCACTTTGTTTTCCAGGTTTAATTAAAATATTGAAAAAGCAAGAATCTGAAAAGTTCTTGATGCTTTTGGAGGTGGTTTTGAAAGGACAATTTGAGGCTCTTTTCCACATGCTTGGGTTATTTCTCTTATTTGGATTTATGAGCTTCTTTAGGAGCTAAACTATAGGACAGAAACCCTTGGGCAGTTGGTTCTAGTGGTGAATCTATCCACCCTAGTTGCTTTATGCAGAATTATTCAGGTTTCACCTTTGCACTTTAATGTTCATGGTTAAGAAATTTGTGAAGTCCACCGCAAAATTAAGTTTTTGAGTTTTCCAGTTTGTATTGGGATTGAGTTTGTTAATGTTTTGGATGCATGGAGACTCCCAAATTTGAATAGTTTATTGTGGATAGAGGGGCATTTAATATTGCTTGAATACACTTAGAGATGGGAAAAGTTAGAAGTGCTATTAAATATTTAATGCACGAATTTATGAATTTATTTGTTCGTTTCTAGAAATTGTATATTGTATTTTTAGAGCTGAGATATGTGTGAAAGTTTAGGAATAGTATTCTTGTTCATACAACTTGTAGCAATCATTGCAAATCAACGGAATGGTCTTTATTTTCAACTTAGGTATGCTTTGAAAGCTATAAAATGTTATTTCTATTAGAATATTTTCAAAATCCCAGGGTCTTGCTATTTTTAACTTGTTATTCTAGAATCTTGGTTAATGGCCATTTAGGATTTATTTTTAGTTATCTTAATTTGGTCTATTTTTAGACGTCGTCTTTATTCAAACAACTTTGCTTTCTAGTTAACACTTTTCATAGCTTCTATAAATTCTATATATTCTATATATTTGGTGTATTGCTAAATACAATAATTTCATTTTTTAAAGTTTCATGGTATTAGAGTAGGAGTCAGTTTGGATATGACTCCCTCATGAGAGGGTTTTAATAATATTTTCCTCAAAAATTTGTTGAATTTTAATAAAATTTTCCTCAAAAATCACCCGTTTTGTATTCTTTGTCTTTATTTAAGCAACTTTGCTTTCTAGTTAACACTTTTTATAGCGTCTGTAAATTCTATATATTTGGTGTATTGGTTAATACAATAATTTCATTTTTTAAAGTTTCATGGTATTAAAGTAGGAGTCAGTTTGGGTATGACTCCCTCATGGGAGGGTTTTAATAATTTTTTCCTCAAAAATTTGTTGAATTTTAATAATTTTTTCCTCAAAAATCACCTGTTTTGTATTCTTTGTCTTTATTGAAACAACTTTGCTTTCTAGTTAACACTTTTTATATCGTCTGTAAATTCTATATATTTGGTGTATTGGTTAATACAATAATTTCATTTTTTAAAGTTTCATGGTATGAAAGTAGGAGTCAGTTTGGGTATGACTCCCTCATGGGAGGGTTTTAATAATTTTTTCCTAAAAAATTTGTTGAATTTTAATAAATTTTTCCTCAAAAATCACCCGTTTTATATTCTTCGATCTGGGTTGGTTTGGTTTTGATTGATTTCTCACCTCAAAAAAATGTGTTTGGTTTTGGATATTTTTCTCCTTAAAAGTCATTTCTAGTTTCTGTAATTCGCAAAGTTTGCGTGGGATTTGCTGTCAAGGATTCCTTTTTTAGGGTTTGACCATTTTTCCTGAAAAATGATGCTTTGTTCACTTCAAATCATGGTATCTTTTAGTTTGTTTTGGGGCATATTGTTCATGTGCAAAAGTTTGGAGGGTTTGCTGACTTTTCCCTAAAATCGTGAAGCTGTTCTTAGTATGTGTCTTTGTGTACATGGACAGACAATATTGTTATCCAACATTAGGTTGAATGTGATGGAGCCCAAATTTCCAAGGTTTTGGGCTTCCATTTAAGTGATTTTTCTAAGCTTTCTATTCTATATTTTATCTCATAATAGTGCCAAGAATATTTGATGATAGAGCATCTGTTCTAATCATTGGTGCTGGGCTCAGTCAAATCAGGTTTTCCATCAGCAAATGCACATGAGTTTCAGGAGTGTTACGTAGATCTCCCTAGAAAGTTGGAAATGATCAACCTTAAGCGTGAGCCAAGTGGAAAAGCCTTCATATATGCAGATGCAAATCTGGAGTTACCAGCACATCATTTACATCAGTCAATGTGAAAGTTCTTACAGCCATAAATGTTGATTTATAAATCTGCTGAAAGGTAAGAACTCATAGAGAGAGGGGATGAGAACTGCCTGTTTATTCCTGATACAAGTAATCAAGTCTGCAATGGAAAGTCTCCAGACTGCCTTTATATATCAACTGGCAAATCTCCTTCAGTGTCGTTGGCTCTAGACTGCCTAGTATTGAATAGGAGCTGATATACTTGTTCCGATGCTGAAAAGAATGTAGTAAAATCACCTCACAAAATCATGACATCCTAATGATTGCTATAGATAGAACATATTACACAGATAGAACATATTACAGCCATCATTCACAACGTATTCCAAACATGATTACGTCTATAAGAAGACGGGTGGGAGACAATTAGTAAACCAAAGTTAAAGCATGAATCGTATGACAATGATGATCACTTGCCATGTTTGAACAGTGTAGTTTGTCTTATTTGGAATGAGACCCAACACCAAAAGGAAGAAGATTTCGTTAAATTGATTCCCATATCTTGTCTACTCTAGTGATTGTAGATATCGCTAATGATGGTGCTATTAATAATTTCAGTCTGAATCGAAAATGTCTAGGCTTTGATTCTGTGCATCAACCACTTCCATTTTTTGGCAAGAATCCTGAGATTGTTGAAGATGAGACTATAAGGATATCATACGATTCAGTTATCAAGTCCAAAAATCGATCAAAAACTCCAGCTATGAAGAGCCGTCAAATATCAAATTTGAACCAAACTTAAAAATTGCAGATGTCATCAGGAGTACACTCCGCACTTTCAAAGGGATATACATGCATTTGCACAGAATAATCAGAACGTGAGCACATACAGGAGCCGATACCCGAGGTCAGAAAGAAAGATAGTAGTGTGTTGATGGAAGACTTTAGACATTTTATCATGCTTCCCAGATACCCTGTATGTAGAAATACTCTCTTCACCTTGTCGAAGCTACAAGCAATTCAAAATGTTTGGAGATGTACGTGGAAGGGGGAGTAGTTGCACATTTGTGAAGCACAGGGTTCCCAGTGCGCTCATGTGTTGGAGAAATAATTTATCGAGCACAGTAGAAAGGATGTGATTAAAATACAAAACTATAAAAATGGTTACCATACAAAAATAAGCATGAGCGACAGTTTAAGATTAATAAAAGGAAGAATGAATTTACAAGGAGCCGGATAAAACTTAAGTTAATAGTATTCATTATAAGTTAAGTAATTAATCGGCCATGAAAAAATAAGGTTGCGATTATATTTTCTTAATGAAAAGAGGCGTGATAATGTTATAAGAGGTGTCTCTTTTTGAGGAGACATAGCTCCTTAAATTAAAAGGTAAATATAAAAGGAAATCCTCAAAGGAGCAAAGACACATTCAATATTCGAAAACATTCATATTAAGAAGAAGCATTTTATATTTATTTGTATGGAGGATTAAGGAGCAATAATATGACTTTGTAATATGAATTCAATTATTTTGTTTTAATGATAAAATAAGAAGTCTTTTGTTTATTATTAAAAGCATGGAGATTTAAACTGCAGGCGGATCGTCCTTTGTAATAATTTTTTAGAATTCTGTATACAATTTAAATATCGGATAAGTGGACATGGTCATTTAGCATTTTAAATTTGATCATCGTAGATATTATGAAATATTAAATTATTTCCGTATCTGTGTCTAGTTTGTCTTCTAGAGGAGTTAAAATTCAATCAGGACTAATTTAAGATTGCATAATAATTGATCTGTCACATTCTGATTATTTAATTGTTGGCAGTAAAGTGTGTAAAACATTATGAAGTTATATGTAAAAATTCATTGAAGTTGACTCTATTGCCTAGATGAGCAGAGGCATTGATCTTTTTATTATTGAAGTCAGAAAATCTATAACTTCCTTCCTACAAGCATCAAATTAATTATTATTCAATTATACAAAACATTCAACCATTATCTAGCATCCAGTTTCAGTTTTATTGAGTTCGAGGACCTTGCTAGCCGAAGAACTCCAGAAGTTTAAATTCGCTATAGAAAAGCCTTGAGCCAGATAGTCAACGTTTGAGGTGAAGGTTTATTTGCCTGGGTGTAGTAGAGCCTGAAGTGCAGGGGAATCGAGAAGTATTCCCATTCGTTGGCCTGAACTGATTGAGAAGTCTTATCGAAGAATGACAGGCTCTTGGATTTCCAATCTGTGGTTTTGGGAACCAACAGAATGTTTAGTGATGATTTATGGTTAGAGGTTTTGCAGATTTTGGGAGGGTTGGTGACAGTCTCACCTCAGTGGAAGAGTCAGTGGCTAGCTCTTGTCTTTTGCTGCAAACCATTCTGAAGAAGGGGACAACCTTCTCTGTTTTTTCTAGTTACTCTTGGTTATTGACATTCTAGAGATCCAAGGGGACTCTCAATAGCAGAAAAATGTTTTGAAGGGTTTTTGACAACAAGATGTGTATAGTTTTTTATATGGTAGTTGGATAGAATGACCATTAAGGGGTATTAGAATATGTTATCCTATATTCTTTCTATATTTAAATTGTTATTCTAGAACTTGTTGATGTATGTTTTATTCCATTACAACATACAAAATCAAATACGCAATATTTTGCAGCGAAACATTAAATACTCAGTCCTTTCTTGAATATAGTTGTCTCTCATGCTAAGGTTGCAGTGTAAGATCATGCGATAACTTCAAGGTTCCATTTATCGTGGATACTCGCCCAGTGAGATGATGTGACATGTTGGTCATCACTTAGGAGACTTACACCATTCATTCAATGGATATCAACTAATTTCACTCCTAAAGATTTTGCTTCACAATGTGCAATCAAAATGTAATTTTATTTTTCAACTTCCACCTCAACCTCAAAAACTTCAACTTAAACTAAACTCCTACTTTTACCTCCAACTGGGATTGAAAGGGACCATGGATGATTTGGACTCTACTAGATGTAAGCTTGCTAGCGACTCCCCCCATCTAGTGCAAGCTTCTAAGGAATATTGAAATAGTTTTCACATCGATATCTCCTCTCCAATCCCATCAAATGAATGCAAACTAAAGAATCAACACCAATTGAAGTTAAGTGCAATCAATCATCAATTTACCAGACAAGTTACACTTACAATCCACAAGAGGCTAGTGGTACGGATTTGTTCAAGTCAAGCAAGTAAACATCCACACAACTTTCATCCAACTAAGCTACTTCAAAATAAAAAGAAATCTACTCCAAGTGAAAGATTGAGAAAACCATGCAATATTTTAAAGCAATATTAAGTGATTCACCATGAGAACCAACAATGAAACATCAATTACTTCAATAGCATTATAACAACAATTTGATCAAGTTCCTCCCTTAGCTAGCCTACTCTAATCTACTTCTAGCTTTCTAGCTTTAAACTTTATTTCTCTCTATTGAATCTAACTCTTAAAAAATGAGAAGGCCATGGCCTTGTATATTAGTTCCATTACAATGAAGGGTCAAGATGCTTTGAGATTAATCCCTAGAAACTCTAATTAGGGTTGCCAAATTTACAACCAATTACACAAGGGCACCACATTGTGGGTCAATGAGAGTATTACAATGATTTTTCCCACCAATGAGAAAATAGGACACTTGGCATAATTTGATTGACTGCACTTGAATTTGGAATTCTCTGATTGGAGGTGACAACTAATTGCCACCTCATCATCCACATCATGTAGATTTATTAAATCTTTTGATGAAGAGATTATATCTCTTGATACTCAACATCGCCTAACTTTCTAACTTTGATTAACTCTTTCAATACTATCAATCTCTTGAGGATGATTGCGATGTCTTATATTCCCAAATTGCTTCATCTTTCTAACGTTTTCCATCCTTTGAAAGTTCTTCCTTATGGGCTTGACTTGATCTGCATCTTGAATCTATAGACTCAATCGAATTCTTGATTCCTCTTAAAGAGGTTCATGTGATAGGATCTCTCAAAATAAACCTAGATTTCCTTTGGAAATCCAAGTTGATGAAATTTCTCCCACTTTTGAATCTTATTGCAACTTGAACCACCTTGATCTCGATTTTGAATTTTCCTTTGAAACTTGATTTTGCATCTCCCCATTTTGAGTCCTTGAGCTTGAATTGGAAGTTTTCTCGTGTAGCTTACACTTGAGGCCCTTGAGGTCTTGAACTTCTTCTAGTTTGTTTGAAATTTGCCTTGCATAACAAGAAGAGAAATGCGTTAAGATTGTGAGATGATGAGAAGAGACAAAATCAAGAAACTTAGAATTTTCAAATAATATTTTTCTAGATCCCACCTCCGAGTCAATGTGAAACATTAATTGTACCTGCAAGTTCAAAATTTGATTATCAAATTTCGAATCAATAAACTAGACTTGGTAAATCTCTTGAATGCGTTAGTGAATTTTATCGCCCAAGTTTGAAAAAAAACATAAAATTACCTCAAATTAAGAGAATAAAGTTCCAAAATTTAATTTATGGCAATAGGATCATTTCACTCCTTTTATTCAGTTGAAACTATATCATTAATAAAGCTTCGAATTTAATTCATTTTCTTCGACATTTATTAAACTATTTTGAGTGAAGGAAATTGGAAATTTAATCTCAAATAACCTTGATCTGTGTTATGAGTTTGCAATAGGACCAAATTAGTGAATGATCTAGTGGTGAAATAGATATTCAAATCTCAATCCTCACCATCCAAATAATAAAAAATATCGCAGGCCCTACAAAATCACCTTGGCAAGTCAACTACTAGGATGACTCAAACTGCTAGTCTGGTGCCTTCATAGCAGAGAAATACTATTGCCAATGCAAAGATAAAATGTTTTGAGATTGTGTGAAATGAATTATCTCTCTCCCATTGTACAGATGATTTATTAGAGATGGCACAACACCCTACATGTAGGTAGACTTGGCTTTTATTTGGTCAATGACATTCCATTTTTATTAAATCGATTTGGGCCATATAGGCCAGCGAGTTTTTGATGTTTTAAGTGTTTATTTTCTTTCAAAATGCAGTTGGATTTATGTGGTAGCTGACTCAAACATAGGGCAAACATTTGACATTAGAGTGGATAGTTAATCCTTATAGGCGGGCAAAATCCTCACTCCTTTGAGGACTTTCTCTTATTAACTTTAATGATCGCCTCCTCTGATTCTTTTCAAATTTGTGTCACACCAAATTATAGCGGAAATCAAGGCGGTGGAGGATAAAATGCTCGTGTATTGGCGGAATTGATAGTGCCAAAGGATTTTACCTTATTCTTATTCATTGTCGCTTGATATCTCCCTCCAAACATTGCTCGTGGTCAAAGAAGATTCTTTGCTATTTATTTAGTCACATGCCCAATACAAAATTCAAGCTCCCTATTCTAGAGCGGGGATTAGTTATGTTTAAGGATTTGTCTTTTCCTCGAGCAACACCTGACCATGTGAGAGAATTTTTGGATCCTTATCTTTAAACATCAATTATCTTAATAAATTGCCTTCAAAAAAAAATTCGGTAGCATGCCTTATCTTTCATCGTGGATGTGAGATGTTGAGAGGGTGGGGAGTCGACTTATCCAAGGAGCAGATACGATGAATGTGAGAGGATAAAATCCTTTGAGGTTTAGATTTTTGGCCATCCTCTAACTCAGTCTATTATCAATATCTCCCTCCCTACTTTGTTCCTCCTTTTGTTTTGAGCAATTTTGTTTTTGTGTTAAAATTTTTATGCCTTAGATGGGCGAAATTTAAGATTGAGGGAGGATTTTCCTTTATTCATCAAACTTAAGTAGGCTCTTTGGCTAAGGCTAAGGCCTTGGAACTTGACCAATTTTTCCACTCACCCCATGCCATGACTTGGAAAACGTTGCCAACTAAGACCTCTGAAACCACTTAAACCTAAAGGCAAAGCAAAGAGGGGGACCTCATTCACTAGGGGAGCGATGGTGTAAGAAAAATCATATAACAAAATCTTAGTTAATGGTCATTTAGGCGTTATTTATTTATTTTGATCGGTAACAAAATAACTTATATTAATATAGAGAATGTTTAATTACATAGATTCATCTTGGCATCCATGAAAGGCCATACTAGGCCACAACTCTAAAAACCATACCTGTCTAGATACAAAAAAGGATCACAAAAAACCAAAATTTGTGATCACAACTACCCCATTTAGTATACTAGTGACAACTACGAAGACCCATTGAAAATTCAACAAACTCATGCAAGCCATCAACAATTGAGAATTCACTTAAACTAGAGAGCGACCTCTTCCTTAGAGAAATTCAAAATAATATTGTTAGAGTTAAAGGTTTATTATCTTTTACTTACTCTTAAGATTTCTCTTTAGAGTTTAAGTTATGTCTCATTATAAGTTTGACATCTAATAATTATTTCCAATTATTAAATGTTTCTTTATCTCTTTAGGTCTACTTAAGGGTTTCCCTTTTGAGAATGGTTGATCTCCTTTTATAAGGATTGATCCCCTTGTATTTAACATTTTTAGATTCATTTGTTCCTCTCTTGAATACATTTTGCATCTTGAAAGCCACTCTTCTCTTCTTTGCTTCATTCTTCCTTGTAATAGGTTATTTGCTTGCAGGTGATCGTTGTGGCTTCTGTGAAGTTAGGTTTTACATCATTTGCACACCAACTTCTACATGGTATCAGAGCGTTTCTTGTAGCTTCTTGTTCTTGTTTAAAGGTTTTCTTTGAAGCTTTCGGTTTGAAGGGTTGCAGATACCCTTTTTCTGGGTTCTGAAGGGGGTCATTTTTGTGGTGCACTTTGAGTCCAAACAAACCTCACCATTGGATTCAGAAGGCCCAAAAACCTCCATTTTGGACAAAGTTGTCGTTTGAGGCCTTTTTTTTGCTTGCTTTTTCGTGTTTTTGGATTCTGTTTTTTTTGGGGGAGGGGATCAAATATTTCGAGCACTTTGAGCCCAAACAAACCTCACAACTGGATTCAGAGCGCCCAAAAACCCCCATTTCCATATAAAATACGTCCTGTTTGGACACCATTGGCTTTGAAGGCCTCAACATGCCTTACAAGGCAAGAGAAAAAACAAAAACAAAATTAAACAAATTTGGGTGGACCACGCATGCGCCGCTATGTGAGTAGTCTGCGTGCGCCACTAGCCGGTAGCCCTGGCCCCACTGTCGCTTGGCCGCAGCGCCACCGTCACCTCCTGTCGACTGACCACCAATTGCCTGCCCACCACCGCTTCTGCCTGTGGCCACTCATGACTCCGCCGTCCACACGGTCGTACCGACCTGCGATAAATGGTGAAGTGTCAGCGTGCCCCTCTGCCACGTGGCCATCTGTGAGATAGACACGTGGAAAGTGCCATGTTAGCGCCACATCAACAGTCCTCCGACGGTCATACGATTGTCAAATTTAGTGCACTCATGTGTTGACGTTAGCAATGCATAAGAATTCTGGATGCCCTTCTAGGTCATAAGGAGCAGCGTTTGGTTTTTTGCCCATAACTTGAGCATATAGACTTTGTTTTTGGAAAATGAGATATCGCTGGAAAGCTGGTTCAGAGCTCGATCTGATGGTGCAGGTTTCATCAGATTTTGATGCTCTTTAGGTACTTGTTTTCATTGTCAATAGCCGAACTTCTTTTTTGCACTCCGAGGGCAATATCTTTTGTGTCCGAGCCTCGTTTTTGGCCAAGAAAAAGGTGTTGGAAAGCGCTTGCAGTGCTCTATCTAGATCTATTGTCCTCTTCATCATAATATTTCAAAGGTACATAAGTTACTCAATTGAAGCTTTTTTGCTCTCCTCATTGTGTATAAGCATTGTTTTTAGCTGCTGGGGTTCAATTTCTTGAATTGTGGGGGGTATTTTTCTATATGTTGTTTTTGGCATTTACTTTAGTACAACATATATCTTTCAAAATTAAAAACAACTTTAAAACAATGGCCGAGACCTCTTCTTGTCTAACTCCTTTAAACCCACATAAGAATCACGTGTTGCCATGACACGGTTACTTCGTTCCAAGGGTTTGTGGTCTTGTTTGGATGAGGATCAACCTCTATTTCAAAGTCCATTTCAGACATATCAACATAGGAATAAGATGGATGAGGCTATGGGTCTTATGTCTCTTAGTATTGTAGACAATATACAGTTTCATCTTGATGAGTGTACTACTTGGGAAATGTGGCGCAAGTTCAAGATCTTGTTTGGTACAGGTAGTGAGTTTAGGGCACTTTAGCTTGAGGTAGAGCTTACATCACTTGTACTTGATTCATTTCCCACCATTGAGGAATTTCTGATGAATTTCAAGCAACAAAGATCGTTGTTACAAGGTTGTGGCAAGACGAAGACAGATAAAGAGTGTATTTTCTTAATCGTGTAAGCTTCGGAGAAACTTTCAGATTTTCTCGTCTACTTTTCACAACACTATGGATGCATTGGGTACTAATTCCACCATGTTGACATTTGAGGAATTCAGTGATCGATTGACTAGAGAATATGCCAAGCTTTCCTAGTTGGATTTTCTATCCGGATAAAAAACCATAGCGTTGGTTGCATGGTCATCTACAGTGAAGAAGAAGCAGACACCAAAGGCCAAGATAGATTCAGTTGGTCGTGAGCGTTCCTCCAAGCCATCTACATAGTCTCCTTCCAAACCACAATCCAACCCTAAGAAGGGTAATTCTTCTAAGTTTGGCGAGTCTCCCTCCAAGACTAAGAAGTCCACAGGTGATCCTTGCCATTTTTGTGGCAAGGAAGGACATCCAGTTTCTAGGGGTTGGAAACAGTTAGAGGCTTTAATGGACGTCATGCAACAACATCACATCATTTCACCTCAGCCACCTTCCTCATCGACGGGGAAGGGTCATGCTCTTCATGCACAAGCCTCGTCTTCGGGATCATCTTGGATCATTGATTTTGGTGCTTCGTACTATATGACTCATTCACATGATTTGGTCACCATTCTTGTTCATGGTGCCACATCACATATTGTAGTTGGCGACTTTACACAGCTCCCAGTTTTCGGTTCAGGTTCAGTTTCAA
This sequence comes from Cupressus sempervirens, assembly GCA_028749045.1. Taxonomy (NCBI): domain Eukaryota; kingdom Viridiplantae; phylum Streptophyta; class Pinopsida; order Cupressales; family Cupressaceae; genus Cupressus; species Cupressus sempervirens. Next base: position 178,895,726 of record CM053790.1, on the reverse strand, counting down.
ATTTCAAAGTAACGTGAATCGGAATCGTATCGGAATCGGCACGGCCGAATCGAATCGTGAATCGGGGGTGAATCGCCGGTGAATTGGCGATGAATCGGCAAATTTGAAAAAACCCTTTAAATGTAAAGATTTTAACAATTTAAGACTTATTTCATGCACCCTTTATTGAATATAACTTAAAAACACTATAACATCATCAAATAGAATCTAACATACATAAACATGAAACATAAAATCCATCACATATGTAACTATGTTATCATTATGTACTAAAATGTAAATTGTATGCTAGCTGAAGTAAATAAAAATCAAATGATCATAATGATTCAAATCATAGAATCAGTAAGATGAAATCATGAAGATCTATAAGACATCGAATCATAAATGTATGTATAAATCTAAGATGAAGATCCATGAAAGTTTGAAACATATGTCTATCAGTGATTCAGTATCACTATCAATATCTATACAGTGTAAACAAAATATAAAAACAAGGCTCCAACTCAAGCCTCATCATCCTCCTCCTCATCCTCTAGCTCTGCTGCAGCCTCAAGCTCAGCCTCTGAGTATCCAGTTTGCCTATGAGAAAGGCGTGTAAGGTAGGTCCTAGAGGACCGCTGAGCAATGTCCCCTGCATAGGCAATGGGCTCATGAATAATGTCGCTAGGGCCTGCATCTGAGCATGCGCGTGTGCGTCTACGAATGCCTGAACGTGCTCTAGCTGCCTCCTTTGCCCTGGCCACAGCCTCAGCCTCTACATCCACTTGGTCAACCCACGCGCGGTCTTCCTCAGTGAAGACTGGGTCCACGGTCTCTGTGATCCACTCTGATTCTGGATCAATCTCCTCTAGAATGATTAGAGAGGAGTCAGCGCCCAAAATTTGTCTGATCCTAAGACGAAGGTTGTAATGAACAAAGACAAGATCATTCAACCTCTGCACTGTCAACCTGTTTCTCCTCTTCGAGTGGATGTGCTCGAACATGGACCAACTGCGCTCACATCCAAAAGCGCTGCTCGGCTGACTCAGAATGCGGATGGCAATTTTTTGAAGGTTTGGGGTTGTGGCCCCAAACATTTGCCACCATCTATCTGAAATAAGGAAAAAACAAAAACAATTAGTCTCATTTACAGATTACAACTCTAAAATTAATGCATTATATAATCAACTTTAAGTTTAGAATTTAGATTCATGAACATTGAATATATTATTTAATTTTACCTGGCTGTAGTGTTGTCTGAGCATTTATGGCCATCCTGCCAGAGAAAAGTGGCCCCTCCTTATTGTTGAACTGGTCTAGCTCAACAATCGCAGCAACGCTATTTTCATCGCTACTCAATCTCTGAATCACTGTGTATAAGCCAGTGAGAACCTCCGCATCCGCCTTGAACTCAGGATGGAAACGAAATGTCGGATTCAGATAGTAAGCTGCTGCGTGGATGGGTCGATGGAGCTGATTCTGCCATCTCCTATCGATGATGTCCCAAATAGGGCCATACCTCTCTTGCACTCCTGCATATTGGGCTCTGATGGCCTCCTTGGCCCTATCCATGCCCTCATAAATGTAGCCCATAGAGGGCTTCTCCCCATCAACAGTTTGTAGCAAAGCTACAAGGGGCTCAGTGACCTACATATAAAGTAAAACAAAAAATTTGAGTCAAAACTTAAATATAAAATAATATAACTTAAAGTAAAAGCAAAATACTAAATGTTAAATTGCAATAAATTTACCTTAAGGATTTCTCTAGCGGGTTTCCAAAAACCATCCTCATCAAATATGCAATCCGCCACATCTAACCCCACAGTGGTCGTAGCATAGGAAGAGCAAATCCACTCCTGCCCAACAAACATGCTCCTCAATCCATCCCTTGATGTCAACAAGGACTGCAAGGTGATGAAATTCGAGGCAAACTTCGTGATACCTGGGTGAGCTAACTCCTTGCCTTTTGTGTACTTCCTCATTGTGCTAAGGACAAATGCATGATTATAAATGAATTTGCATATGTTTTTTGCCCTTTCCACACATGACTTGACAAACTCAAGTTTGCCAATTTCCTCCAACATGAGGTCAATGCAGTGTGCCGCACAAGGGGACCAAAATATGGTGGGGTGCCTCTCCATCAAAAGTTTACCTACAACAATTTTAAGTCAATTAGAAACTCAAATTTCAAAATTCAAATAAATTTATTTTCAAAACTTGCAAAGTTAAAAGTTTACCTGCTGCAACATAATTTGTTGCATCATCCGTCACCACTTGGATCACATTTTGTTCTCCCACCTCTGCTATAACTTCCTCAATAGCCTCACATAAATATGTGGCATTTTTCACATGTGCGGAAGCATCAATGGATTTTATGAACATCGTATATCCGACAAGTAACAAAACAATGAATTATAATATTAAATGGATCGTTAACGAATCAGCATTCAACAAATCAAAATTTACAATGTATGTAGGAAAGTAGAATGATCAATCACCTCCATAGGATACAAGAAAATTGAGGAGTGTTCTATTCCTCCTATCGGTCCAACCATCAGTCATGATGGTGCAACCCTTTGCAATCCATTCCTTTCGGTTCTCCTCAAGGTCAACCCTCATGTCCTCTACCATCTCATCCAAGAGGTATCCGCTCAACTCAGCCTCAGTTGGGGCTTTAAACCCCGAACCACAAATAGCAACCGCATCTATCATATTCTGCCAATAAGGAGCCCTGTCACAAATAAAAATTTAGATGTCAAAGACTCAAATTATAAAACAAGTAGATATAATTAAAGTTTTACTTTTACTTTTAATTGTAGCTTTAAAGAAAACAAAGAAAAAAGAATCAATTACTTGGCTGCAATAAATAGAATGTTGCAAAAGTACCAAAATTTGCATATCTCCTTTCTGGCAGCATCGTGAATCTCCTTGTTCAAACCCATGCCTTCAAGTGTGGGTTGGGAACCAGAAGTAGTGCGGGGCACAAAGTAACTATCCATTTTGTTTTTCCGCACTCTAGGCTGCAATAGGTTGGTGTGGGACTCTGTCTCAGTATGTGATCGACTAGCACTAACACTAGCACGAGTAGAAGAACTAGGATAAAAAGGAGGCCTAGAAGAACCCTCTCCAACACAACCTACGGATGCAGAAGTTGATGCAGATGCAGATGTGGATGCGGCTGCGGGAACATGGGAGCCAATACCCCTTAACCCTTCAATTTGCATTTTCCTATTTGCTTTGTCTTTTTCAATTTTTTCTAATGCCATTAAGCAAGTGCATTTTGCCTCAGGAGTTTGGTGAGTGCAAACTGTAACATCATGTCCAGGTATAGCAGCAATGTGGAATTTCAATCTATAAATACCCACGGAAGTTATTTTTTCTTTACAAAACATGCATTTTGTTTGATATTTGGTTCTTTCAGGAAACTCTTCATTATATTTCCAACATTCATCTTTTTTACCCATTGGAATTTGCGAAAAATGAGAGCAAAGGCTGCTGCAATAATTTTTTTAATGTAAAATATCAAAGTTTGAAGCTAATAAAAATTAGAAAACAACAAACCCTAGCTTGCAACTTAGTAAAAATAAAGAACATTCAAGATTTACACTAAAATTCTTGAAAACTATAGAAATTTAACAAAAAACGCATAATACACTAAAAATTTAACAAAAAATGCATAATACACTAACATACAAGAAAAAAATAAGCACTTACCTCTTGCAAATGAGTTGAGGAGTGTTGATATTGGCTCCTTAATGCTCCCAAAGCAATTGATGGGCTCCCCAAATGGCCTGCTGATCTCTTTGGTGCTCCTCCTTCTTGTCGGTTGGAAACCTATGGCTTTTCTTTTCTCTTCTTCTCTCTCACTTTTCCTCTCTTCTACTCATGCTTCACAAATAGAAGGCCCTTTAGGGTTATAACAAAGAGAATAGGTCAAAAACAAAGTGAAAAAAACAAGTGATTTTTTTTAAAATTTCAACTTCCCTTTTTACATACCGCGGGCGATTTATAGCCGATTTTGGCGATTTTTACATGAATCGCCTGAATCAGCGATTCAAGCGATTCATGGCCTAGAAATCGGCGATATCGATTCACGATTCAAAAAAAATCGTGCAGGATGAATTGGATCGCGGAATTGCCGATTCAGGCGATTTTTGGGCGATTCTCGTTACTATGGTTTCAATGGATGGTAGTTCTCTTTAGGACGTTCTTCAAGTTCCTGACATTTCTACGAACCTTCTTTCAGTTGATCAAATTTGCCTTTCTAGCTCTAGTAAGACAGTTGAGTTCCCACCACGTGATGTGGTTATTCGAGATCTCCTTAATCTTGATTCAGTTATTGCTACTGGCAATGTGGATCCCTAGTCTCACTTATACTGGTTTGATGGCTTTGAGAGTTTAGAAAGTGTGGGTTCTTCTCTTGGTGCACATGCAAACTCTGTGAGCAAGTTTTGGCATGAGCGTTTGGGCCATGTCTATTTATAGCAGATGAGTGCACATGTAATTGTTTCTGGGCTACCACAAATCTCTTGCACTAATGGTGTTTGTTGTGGAAGCGTTCTCGACAAGTATCATTGAGATCCCTTTCCTTCGGGAGTAGCCACTCGTGCTAAGGCACCCTAGGACTTGGTTCATAGTGATCTTATGTCCTTTCCTACTTTTTTAGGGGCTTGCTATGTGTTCACATTCATTGATGACTTCTCTAGACGTACATGGTGTACTTTCTTAGGTACAACTCTGATGTCTTTGAGTCCTTCCGAATCTTTAAGACATCTGTGGAGAAGCAATTTGGTTTTTTCTCGAACGGATACACATAGATAATGGGGGGAGTATGTGAATCAGGCAAAGTAACAAGACTCAGACTCGGCTTGGACTCAACAAAGGTAACTCGACTCGTGACCTAGCTTGGACTCGCCTATGACTCGACAGTGACTCGACAAAGTGATAAAACCCTTGAAGTTTAGAGATTTTTTTGGATTTAAATTAATTCCATGCACCCATTATTGAATAAAGATTAAAGACAATAACATCATAAAATAGAAGGTAATTTGATCACATACATAACATACCTTGATTACATAACTATAGATGAATTAAAAATCAGCTGAAAAAATTAAAAATCAGCTGAGTCAAATGAGTCAGCCAAGTCACCTAGGCGAGTCAGGTGAGTCAGCTCAATTGACCTGCTGAGCCAGGGTCATAGATCATTTTGACCCGGTTGAGGTAACTTGACTTGCTAACTCAGACAACTTGCTTGACTCACGGCGAGTCTTGTTACTCTAGAATTAGGCATTCATAGATTTTTGCACTCCACATGGTTTACTACATCAGCTTTTAACTCCACACATCCCTCAACAGAATGGTGTTGCTAAGAGAAAGAACAAAACCTTACGGGAGATGGCAAATTGTATGATTTAGTCACGGGATATGTAGTCTTCATTTTGGGTTGAAGTAGTCAATTGTGCCAACTACATCCAGAATCAGATGCCCCACAAGGCATTGTGACAAATGATTCCTGAGAGGGCTTGGTCTCATGCCAAGCCCGATGTTTCTACATTTTGAGTTTTTGGCAGTAAGGCATGGGCTTTTATTCCCAATGCTCAGAGGAAATCTATGGAGAAGAAGAGTCGACTACTCATCTTTGTTGGCTACTGTGAGGATGTGAAGGCGTACAGGTTGTTTGATCTTAAGTCCAGAGAGGTCTTGTTTCGACGAGATGTCCAGTTTGAAGAGTGCTTTTCCCTTCCAGATTCTCCCTCCTTGGGTTCCTCCTCATTGCCTACTCCTTCCTCTTCATCTCTTAAGGATGTTCCATCCTCTGAGGATGATGTAGATGATGATCCACCACATCCACCACCTCCACCACCAGCAGTTACTCCACCTTTTCCTAGGTGGGCCTTTGTTATAGTTGAGTTCGCTGGTCCTTTGGCCAGAGATCCTACAAATACCCGTTGTACTCAAGCTCAAACATCTGGTTCAAGTCTTTTGAGTCATGCTATTTTCACAAATCCTTGGAGATTTTCAGAGGCGACAAGACATCCAGAGTGGGATTTGGCTATGGATGAGGAGTATTCTTCTTTGATGAAGAATTAGACTTGGGATCTTTGTACTCTTCCGAAAGGAAGAAAGTTGGTTCGGTGCAAGTGGTTGTACTATACCAAGTATGCTGCAAATGGCTCTATTGATAAGTACAAGTCACGTCTTGTTGCGAAGGGATTCTTGCAGGTTGAGGGTATTGATTACTCTGAGAATTTTGCCCCCGTTGCCAAGATGAATTCTATTGGCTTGTCCTTTCACTAGTAGCTTAACAGGGATGGCCAGTCTTTTAGATGGATTTGAAGAGTGCATTCTTGCGTGGTGATCTTCATGAAGAGATCTATATGGAGCAGCCTCAGGGCTTTGTGTAGGACTCTTCATTAGTTTGTAGGCTTTGACGTTCATTTTATGATCTCAAACAAGCCCCTTGGGCTTGGTATGAGAAGATGGACTCGTTCTTGCTTTCTACTCACTTTGTAATGTTCCGTTGCCCTTCTGTCGCAACCCTACTGGGAGACTATCAACCTTTTAATAGAGACATCAATCAATGATGACCGTATGCTAGTACCTAATGGCAAAATGCTACTGTACGGTGACTACAATGTAGTGAGGAGAGGCCGTACGGTATAATAACATGTTCGTAGGGTATGGATGGATTGGTGTACGTTGAGGGAGGTCGATGTTGTGGGGCCATATGGCTATACGCTCAAACAGTGGGCCGTACGATGGGAGACTAAGTGGGCCATACGATGGCTTGGTAAGTTAGTCGTATGCTGAGTTCAAGGAAGGCTGTACATAGGGTGGAACTCCTGGCCGTACGATGTGCCTGAAGGGGCGATGCCTGGGCCGTGTGGTGTGCCTGAAGGGGAATGCTGTACGGGTGATGGACGAAGTTGAAGGCAATGGAGTAGGGGTAAGGGTGGTGAAACAAAGAGAGTTAAAATGTAGATAACAAAGAGATTGAATTACCCAATTACACAACAGATAATTGATCAAATTAAACATAGTGACATCTCTAGTTTGCAAAAATGATGGTGCTACGATTTGCCAGATCCGAGCGAAGTATCACAGGCGACGGAATAGGGTGAGGGTTGAATCCCACCGAAATCGGAAACAAGCCAAATAGGGAAGATCTTTCACTTCTGAAATGGCAAACAACGAAGAATCCCAATAGGAATTTGTAGTACAAGAAGTATAATCAAAATCGCATACCTACAATTACCTACAAGTCGTGCTTAAATACTCGTAAGGAAAACTTTCCGAGGGTGTACAAAGATAGCCAACGGCTACACTTACCTACGGAAACAAAACTAAAATGGGTCCTAGATATTTTACATCAATCGACCCACTAACAAAGATTTGATTAATAATCTATTTTATAACAGGGATACTATAGTCCTCTTGTTGGAAATTTTGCTTGTCCTCAAGCAACTGCAATGCCGGATATTGTAGAATGTGCTCGCCTTCCCAGGTCGCATCGTCCAACAACAAGTGTTTCCAATGTACCAAATATACCTTCACCGTTCGGTTCTGTAGAGTCTTCTCACCTACTTCAATAATCTTTGCTAGATCCAACATGAGCTTTCTTTCTTCATTGAGTGATGGAAGGTCTGTAGGTACCATGAGGTTTTGTCCCACAACTTTCTTCAGGTAGGAAACGTGAAAATGTTATGAATACAACTCCCCTCCGGAAGTTCCAGCTCGTATGTGACTTCATTGATGTGGCGAACTACACGATAAGGGCCATAAAATCGTGGCTTTAGTTTTTCTTTTCCATTTTCTTTGAACGAGAATTGTCGGTATGGCTGGAGCCTCAGGTAGACCAAGTCTCCTACTTCAAAACTCCTCTCTATTCGGTGTCCGTCAACGTACATCTTTTGTTGATTCTATGCCTGTTGTAAGTTTTCCTTCAGGTATCTAAGGATGTCCTATCCCTCCTAAAGGCAGTCCCTCGCCCTTGGTGCGTGACTGTTGTTGATGTCAGTTTTTGTACCACTACATAACATATTAGCAATTGAATATCTGATACGGAGTGTCAAACACACAATTCCTCTCTTGAAAAGTTAATACTCATAAAGACATGAGAATAACTCCAATGTTCCTTACACTTGTGGATACTAACTCAGTATATCGATGTGATTTGTTGGTAATCACGTAGGTGGCCTTACGCTGTTTGTTTGAGGACGGTTTGGACTTTGGTGGAATGATGGTGATGGTGATTTGGTGTGAATGCTAGATGATGTTGATGGAGAGGGTGATGGTGATGGAGGGCAAATGGTAGATGATGACTTGTGTCTTTCTAAGATTCTAATTCCTAAACTACTTCCTATTCTACTCCTACTCCTATGAATGGAAGGTTAGCAAATGGATTGAGATCGAATCTAATAAAAGTTAACCAGTGGCTCCACCTCCATAGATGCAATGATTTAAAGGAAAATGAACTAGTTTACCACACAAGGCTTCCCAACAAGTCGCTAGGATGCTAGTGGTCTAGTATTGATCCCTATCAAACATCTACTAATGTGACCATGCAACTATCCATCTACTTTTAATCTTATTTAGCAACTTGAAATGAAACTTACTTTAACAACTTGAAAATAAATTTTACCTATTTGGAAGTAGAAACCATGCAATAATACCAAAGGCTCTTAATCACCATGCAAGTTACAACAATGAGAAAGAAATATCGAATTTTGGCATTATTTTTGCAACAATTTTCTCCGACCATTATAAATGAGAGCAAATGGCCTTATATAGAGGCCAAAATGTAGAACCGACAGTAGAGATAAAGAGGCAAAATCGACGATCCAAATTGAGTCCTAGAAACCCTAATTAGGGTTGCCACCCCATTGGCCAATGAGAAGATGCCACTTCGTCAATGGACCAATGAAAAAAAGTGGAAAAGTGGCAACCAATGAGAAGGCACCAAAATGGTGGCCAATCAGAATTAGACACTTGTCCTATCCTAGAAGAAAGAGAAATTGCCACTTGGGCTTACATCAAATGATCTTCTAATATGAATCTCCCTTTTTCTTTCATTCTTTTGGCTATGGCAATGAACCTAGCTAGCCTTTCGTTGACTTCTTCCATGGGAGGGCAAGGTGTATGCTTTATCTTGAGCTCGACCGATTTCATCATGTTGCTTGCTGCCTGTAATGTCCTCTCATGGTTCTTCTCATGCTCTTTCGCAAATCTGATAAATGCATTGAGGGAGGAAAGGGTGCCCAAATGTTTCTTTTTGATAGGAATCTTTCCTAACTCATACAATCTTGATCGAAGTCTTGTCTCATCAATGTCTTCTTCTCTGATATCTTCAAAATCAAGTGCCACCCCAATGTTGCTCATCATGGTTGAAATGGAAGTGTCGACGCTCGGGCTGTGCTGTGCAACTGCATTCTGTATCTCCTTGAGTGTTCTCAATTTGCTAGTCAAGGCAACAAACCAAGACTCAACTGTACTCAATCCTCTTTCATCAACCAACTTGGCCTTTTCCAAATATGCCTCCGGTAGCCCAATGAATGCCTGTAACCTGGGAATAGCCAAATCCTTGACTGGAAGGAAATCCTTCCACTCCTCTTCAAATACTTCGAATTTGTTTCTAACGGTCACTAATGATCGAAATGTCGAGATGAAGGAAGGTAAGAAATTTTGCCCATCCTGAATTGTATTATGGATCAAATCCCTGACTTCTTGTAGTTGAGCTGATATCTCTTCTAGGTTGCTCCCGCTATCTTGAGGAAGGGCTGCCTAGTGCAACTGCTGGATAGGCTAGCAATCTCTCCAATATTTGTTCTCGGCCTCCAACTTTACGATCCTTTCATTTGCCTTGCTCAACCTTTCTCTTATCGAAGCTATACCCTCCTGGATCTCTTCACATTCCATATATTCCGTGTTTCTTCCCAAGTTGTGTTTCACTATCTCATATTCTTGGGCTGCAATCTCATCCAATGCCTTGTTGACTGTTGGTATAGCAATTTGAACCTTTCAGTGACCATCGTTGTTGCTCCTGATTACCTTTGCCACCATTTTTGCCATTTGTTTCTGGCTCTCACTATCACCCTTTTCTATTAGTCCTTGGATGTCTTCAACTATTCGGGCAGTTACTACCTCGCCTCTTGGCATAAGCATTTGCCTTAAGCATAGTGCTGTGGTGCATCTCCCCAAATCTGGATTTGGTTCGACTAACAAAGCATCACCAACGGCCTTGGGTGCCTGACTCATTTCCTCAATATCGATCGGCCCATCTCCTTCTTCACTAGTAATTGCCATATCATCTCCACGTTGATTTTCTGAGAGGAGAGTACTCGGTGCTCACACTGTAACCACTTGATTCTGAATCAGAGCTCACCTCTATTGCGGCCCCTTTATTACTTGAATTAACCTCTTGGCTTCTAGCCTCAATTATACTTTCTCTTGATGGTGCTGTATGCTGTCTCTTGGCTGGAGGTTCTGGATGTTCTTTGCTCTTCTCAACCTCCAAAGCTCTTTTCTTGCTTCTAACTGTTTCTTGTTGCCAGCTGCTTCCTTCACCCTTTTGTCCGACTAATTCTGTTGGACCTTCTTTTGGTTCATCTTCTCATAAGTAAGGGGAGACTGTTGACTTTGTAGCTTTCTTAATCTTTCATTGTACCATGACTCGGTATGCAAATCAACTGCTCTTGTAATTGCTTCCAAGGAAGGATCCTGATGATCATCCCAATCTACTAGTTTCAACTCCGTTCCTTCTGTTGTATCATAATCTTCTCTCAACACATTTCCATCATCTTCCAGTTGATCGAGAATATCAAAGCCTCTCTATTTGATATCTCTCATTATGTTCACTGACAATCTTGAGAAAGCTAGCTTTCTCACATGAAAGTCATCCGTGGCATTGGCCCAAAAGTCTTTTATATTGATACCTTGATAAGACCATTAGGATCAAATCCTTGCCTTGCCCTGTACCATCCTAGATGATACCATTCCAATTCCTTCTTCGCAGTTGCAGAGGCGACCCGATCGGGGCAACTATCATTGCCAATTCCGAATGAGAAGGTAATCCTTGTCTTACCTTTGAGTTTCATTATTCTATCATAATGCTCAAGTTGCCTAGCCAATTCCATCAAAACTACCTTGTCGGGTAGGTATCTTGGAAGCCTCTTGGGACAAACTGTGCTTCCTGCTACTCTAATGTATGTGAATTGAAGAAATTGAATGAACCAACTCCCATATTTCTTTATCTTTGCTTCTACTTTCGATGAGTTTCCTAGCAGGTGTCCCTTGTAATACCCTTACTGTCTTCGTGGCAAAGGCATAACAAAACATTTTGTAATCTTTGTTGTTGTGCAAATGAAGTTGTGGATAGCATTCATGCACCAAATATCGCCCCGGCCGATTGCCAACTTCTCCTAAGCCCTTAAGTCCCGGACTTTTATACAATCTAGCAATTAGGTAAAACATATAGGATCCCATGTAAAATTGCTTTTGGTTTTGTACGGTTCTAAGTTGCAACTCTAGATTCTCGCTTATGATCCTAGCCCAATCAAATCTTCTTTTTTCTTTTTCAATTTCATCAATACAAAATTACATCCAGTTTTCGAATTGCATACCTTGAGCTAGGCCCATGATCCAACTAAGAAGCACAATGAGATCACCATATTCTGATTTGAAATTTGCCACTGTGAGCCTCGATGATCTGGTGACTCCTTTCTTTCCCTCGTGAACCCAATCCTGCTTTAGATGTGTGAAATAGGCTTCCTGGTTATCCTGAAATGATTTGGCTGCCTGATCCATCATCACCAATGTCATGGTCTTGTACTGGGGAATGTTAAATGCTACTTTGATCGCTTGTCCGCCAATCTTGGCTAACACCCTCTTCCCTTCGTCAAAAATGATGGATTTGCTGATCAGATCAAACCTAGATACGCACTTCATAACCAATTCTGGACAAGGCAAGGTGGGAGGAAAAGTTGTTGCGCGTACAATTCCACTTTTGTATATCTTTTGCCATGGGAGATTGTCCTTCCTTTAGGTAGTCCTTTACCTGTATCATATTTACTGTACCGACATTGGTATCGGTTATTCGCCTCATTTTCGAGAAGAAAGTTGTTTTGGGCATCTATCCTCTTTGTCTTTCTTAGTATTTGTTTCCTTAAGGTTCTTGCTTGCACTAACATCTACCATCCTAAACACTTATTTCTGCCTCTTCGTTCTAAGTGATATGGACTACCCTTATCAATCTTCAGTCTTCTTTCTATCGATGGATTCTACACTTATTTTTGCCTCGCCAAGTCCTATTACTACACTTATCAATCTCCAATCTTCAGTCTAGGGTGAGATTAACACTTATTTCTGCCTCACCTTTGCCTTAAAATGGACTACACTTATATCTCCCTCTCCAATACCTAGGGTGGTCTAGCTTATTTTTGCCTCTTCAAATGTCCTATCATGGATTCTACCCTTATCAATCTCCAAACTTCAACCTAGGATGGGATGATGAATGCAAGAAGAACCAAGGGAAACAAAACTAGACAAGAACGAAAGAGAGAAATCCGCTTAAGGACCCCTTTCAACTCTAAATGACTTGAAGTTACCTTTACCATTGGCCGGGTCTTCTTTTGGAATTTAGGATCAGACTTGAGAATTCCAAATCCCTTGCAAATCTTGATGCCCTAGCCGGAAAAATCATTATTTTAATCCCTTGAAATTGTCCACCATATGCCCCAAAAAATTAGACCTTTGATCACAATAACCTCCTCCAAATAAAATCACCCAAATTAGGGCAGAAATTGCAGCTCCCTAGCAAAAATCAGTTTTTGCAAAAATTGCCTAGCAATGAAAAGTTTTAGATCTGCCTCCTCAAGTCACCTAGGGCATAAATCGCAGCCCTAATGGAAGGAGAAAAATTGCCCAACAATGCAAAAATTTGCCTCCACAAAAAAATCACCAAGGCCTGAAAATGTCCACAATTGCAAGCAAAATCGCCTAACAATGAAAATTTGCTCTTCCAAGAGAATTTGCCAAAGCACATAGAGTTGCTCCAAGTCAAAAATCGCCAACACCAAAGAGGAGTGAGGAATGAGGAGAAAAAGGGAAAGAGCTTCCTCTTATACCCCACTTGTTCATCCTTTCTAGCTGGCCGATTGGGACCCTGGAAGCAAAAAAGAATTATATTAATTAGAACAAAAAATTGGCCCCCAATCAAATATTTAGCCAAAAATTAACTATGCCAAGATGAAATTTACTTTTTTAAATTGCCAATTAGACCAAGATTGGAAAAATAAAGTAAATAATGCATTGGAGATGCTAGATGTTTCCATTTAATGATGATTTAGTAATTAGTATATCATTAAAAATCGGATTTGGCAAGCCAAAAGCCATTTTTCAATATTAAATTACTAATTTCATTAAAGACTTGAAAATTTCAAGGCAAATTTAATCCATTTAATGCCAATTTTTGCAAATCAATTCAAACCGATTTTGCTAAGCAATTTAATTTTTTTAACACAAATAAAATAATTTCTCTAGAGCCTAAAATCGATTTTGCAATTTGATTTCATTGTCACAAAATTAATATTCTCACAAAAAAAAATCAAGATTTTCCAAAAAAACTCAAATCTAACAAAATTTCATTTTTTGAAAATTATCCAAATTTATATAATTACATCCCAATTTTGAAACAAATTGTTTAAGTACAAAATTTACAATTTTATCTTGCAAAGTGTTGCTCTTTCGAATTTTGTTCGGCCTAAGGATAAATTGGTCGTTCTAGAAAATCAAGTTGAAATCGGGTGAAAATAAACCTAGCCCTCTCCCCTTTGACCCTGAAGGTGTCCAAGACTTAAAATTTTCAAAAATCGAATTAAATTTTTTTGGACAACCCAAAAATTTGCTAAGGCGACTGAAAAAATCTCGAGATGGCTTACCCGAAAATCTACTTAAGGATGAGCACTCAACAAGGGAAAGAACTCTCAAGTTGAACTTAAGCATCCTAACCATAAGTTACTCATGTGTGTGCAAATGATTTATTCCCCACTTGACAAGAACTTGACAATCTCTCAGATCCATCAAACTTAGCCTATTATAATATACGTACTTCAAAAGGAACCTGGATAGAGCCTCGCTGCCAGCCAGGCGTCTATAGCCCTGATGGAGTTATTGCTCTGGCACCACAATCATGGTTCTACCTTTAGTGATTATTTTTATAGCATTGGTAGAGATGATTGCACACCTTTGAACCAAAATTTCATCTTTATTTTCACCTTGATACTGCTTTTTCTCTTTTCTCATGATACATTCTCTTTTTTCTTTTCTTTTCAATCTTTTGTTTGGTTTGCAGGCAATGAAGCTTGCAGAGGGTTTGGAAGACCACGGTGGCACTGAAGCAGGTGTATGATTTTCCTAAGTCCAATTTCACTTCAAGACATTAAGAACTCATAGCAATTAAGTGTGAGTAGAATGTTGTAACCATGCCAGAGATAACTCAAGAACCTCCATCGAGTTCGATCCAAATTTAGTACAAGTCCTACAATAGACCAACGGCTAAACACATCCTTTAATCTCTGAACTTTGTTAAATGTATTCGGGAAATGAACAAGACAGATTCCGTTTTGTCACCAAAAATGTAAAATCTACACACCTCGTCCACAAGTGATAATATGGACCCACCTTTGCTCTTGCAAAGGCCCAAAATCAAAATTGCTTTCGACTAAGGGAAGCTAAAAGATCCCAAGTCAAATGACTTGATACAAATCAAACTCGAGCTCCCTCACAACATCTAAACTATAAGCAACTGAAAGAAAACTACTCTAAACAACTGAAAAGAAGACTACTCTAACCTTTGGGCCAAATGGTCCAAAACAAACTCTATTCTAAAGAACGAAAAACAAAATACTAACCTAAAGCAAACCTATTCTAACTATGTACAAAAAGGGCTCCGGATGGAGTCCTGGGCTTGGAAATAATGTTTGAGGAACTGCCATTCATAGGCAATGGGACATCCTCGCCAGTGAGTGTCTTAAGTCTAAATGCATTATCTCTGATAATCTCGGATATCTGAAAAGGACCCTTCCATAGTTTATCGAATTTTTCATGTCCTTTATTTTCATGGGCTTTGTCCCAATATAAGACCAAGTCAGAGATGCTGAAGGCCTTACTTTGCGCTTTTCTGTCAAACCAATGCTTAACTACCCCTTGATGTTTTGCAAATTTTTGTAGGGCTTCATCTCTTTTCTCATCTAGTTGCATCAGTTGAGCCAACCTAACTTGGACTTTGTCTTCGTTCTAATCATAGTATTCCTATGTAAACCTTAAAGTTGGAATTTTCAATTGAATTGGGAATACCGGATCCTGTCCATACAACAAATGATAAGGAGTGATTCCTATGGACTCTTTAACTCTTGTTCTGTCTTCCCACAAAGCGTATCTCTGCTGTGTGTGCCAATCTCTTGGGTTCATGTCTAAAAGTTTTCCTATCATGGTCAAAAGGTTCTTATTTGTGGATTTTGCTAGGCCATTTCCCTGGGGATCGTAACCTGATGAAAATTTTAATATGCCCTTGTGGTCAAATGCCCAAGTATGAAATTTCAAAGAAGTGAAAGCAGAACCATTATCACATACAAAAAAAGGACACCCAAACCTGGTAGTGATCTTTTCCTCTAAGAATTTAATGACAGTCTCAACAGTGCACTTCTTGAAAGCTTGAGCGTCTAACCACTGAGTACAGTAGTCAATTGTGGTTAGAATATACTTGTGTTGTGCTGAGGAAGGTGGATTGATAGGACCAATGAAGTCAAGTCCCCACACCGCGAAAGGTCTCACCTCAATAATTGGCCGCAAAGGAATTGCTGGATTCCTTTCTCTCTTTGCCGTAGTTTGGCAAACATGACAAGTCTTTACATGTTCGTGAGTGTCTTTGAACAAAGTTGGCCAGTAATATCCGGCTCTTAGTATCCAATGTGCTGTGGCCAAATCTGATCCATGTCCTGTTCCCCATTTATCATAAAAGTATTCCAAAATGTTCCTGGCTTCTTCTTTTCCAACGCACCTCAAATATATCCCCTCATGATTTTGCTTGTCTAACACTGCTCCTTGTAGCATATATCTTCTGCTTTTGAATCTCAATGCTCACTTTTGTATTGAATTCAAATGTGAAGGGCATTTGTGATTTAACAGATAGTTGATTATGTCTTGATACCATTCATCGGGGTGTACATCCTCCAACTCATAAACTTGTTGCACAAGTCTAGGCCCCTTTAATGCCATGGTTTGCGCCAGTTGTTGTCCTCTGATCAATTTCATCGGTTGAATCTCTATGTTGTATTCTTGGATAGTGGCGACCCACTTGCCTCTTCTTTCTCCAAGCTCGTTTTGCATCAAAAAAGTCTTCACTGCTATGTCAGGCACAATTGCATGTACTTTGCTTCTCAAGATGTAATGCGCAAACTTCTTTTCTGCTTTCACCAAGGCATAAGCTTGTTTCTCCACATTTGGGTAGTTCAATTCGGCCTCCCTGAAAGGTGCACTCATGAGTGCAATCGGATGCTCTTCACCTTATTCTTTTGTGTTAAAATGGCCGCACATGCGTGATCAGAGGCGAAAGAATATATATTGAATGGCCTCTCATAATCCAGGCTTACTAGAACGGGTGCATTGATGATAGCATGTTTTATCTCCTCAAATGCCCTCTTTTCTGTTGGAGTCCAATCCATTTTTGCATCCTTCTTTAACATGTCATTCATTGGCTTTACAATCTCAGCAAATGCAGATATGAACTTCCTCACGAAGTTGATTTTTCCAAAGAACGATTTGAGCTCTTTCTTGCTAGCTGGTATGCCAAGTTTGGAAATTGCTTCCACTCTCTCTGGATCTATCATGATACCCTTTTTTGAAATTACATGTCCCAAAAGTTTTCCTTCGGTAACTCCAAACATACATTTCTTCGGATTCAAAGAAACTCTAAACCTTCTACATCTCGTGAAAACTTTCCTCAAATCTATAATGTGATCCTCTCTGTTCTTTGAAAACACTATTATGTCATCCATGTAAATGATAATGCATTTGTCTTTTGAGTCCTTGAAAGCATAATCCATGGCCCTTTGAAATGTTGCGCTTGCATTGATCAGGCCAAAAGGCATCCTCCTGTATGCAAATGTTCCCCACTTCGTGGTGAGGGCCATTTTCAATCTGTCTTCTTCTTCAACAATGACTTGATTGTACCTTGAGTATCCATCCATAAACGACATCATTTGAGCTCCATTCACAATTTGCAAGACCTTGTCTAGTGATGGCAATGGATAATTGTCCTTTTCTGATGCTCTGTTCAAATTTTTGAAATCAACACATAGCTTTATTTCTCCATTCTTCTTCTTGATTGGGACAAGATTGGCGACCCATGTTGAATGCTTTACTGGGAAGATGATTCGTGCATCCAACAATTTCTTTACTTCTTGAAATATCAATGGTTCTAACAAAGGGTTGACTAGCCTTTGTCGCTGCCTGAATGGCTTACTCCCTTCCTTCAAGGGAATTGTGTGTGTAATAATGGCGGGATCATATGTTTTCAAATCTTCATATCCCCAAGCAATTACAGCTGGGAATTCCCTCATCAGACTCAGTATATCCGCTTTCTCCTTAGGTGTGCAAACTTTCCCAATATGGACTATTTTGGGACAATTCTCTCTTCCCAAGTTTACCTTCTCGCACTCATCACCTCTTGTAGGTTGATACTGCACTCTGTGGAATTGGTAACCCGATATTGATAAATCGTCCATTCCGATCACTAACAATGTTTTTGGGTAATCTGTGTAGACGAAAGACTTCTCTAAAAATAGATCGACTACTTGTGCGGCCTGAAAATTTGAGGGGATGGCGAAGAAATGTGCGTACTTTGTCAGTTTGTCAACTAATACGCAAATACAATCCTTTCCGTTCACCTTGGGAAGTCCACTAATAAAATCCATCGAGATAC
This sequence comes from Cupressus sempervirens, assembly GCA_028749045.1. Taxonomy (NCBI): domain Eukaryota; kingdom Viridiplantae; phylum Streptophyta; class Pinopsida; order Cupressales; family Cupressaceae; genus Cupressus; species Cupressus sempervirens. The sequence continues at coordinate 178,877,767 of CM053790.1, read as the reverse complement.
TTTCCCACTTCAGTTCTAGAATTGACAGAGGTTGTAGTAACCCGACGGGTAGAGTATCTTCGGATTTGTTCTGCTGGTAGACCACACTCTCTCTTACATACTGCAATACATATCCTTTAAGACCCTTCCATGAAAACCTCTCCCTAAGACGTCTGTAAGTTTTGAGGAAGGGTTTCCCGCCAAAGGTGAGTCGTGGACCTCCAAGATTTTCTACTTCAATTTGGATTCCGGCACTAAAAATATTCGATTCTTGTAGTAAATGATGTCATCCACCACTTTGTACCAATCATCTTGGATGTTGCCATCCATCCACCACTTTGTATCGATCATCCTGGATGTTGCCATCCATTAGCTCACAAGCAAATGTGTTTTTGAAATATTCTACCAACAAATGTGCTTTCCAGTCAGCTGAAATCTAGGTCAGTAAGCAGATAGCGGGTTTATTGGACAAAGCATTTGTAACCACATTGTTCTTTCCATTCACATATTCAATGTCAAAATCAAAAGCCTGAACCTTGCTTACCCATTTTTGTTGCCTCTCGTTCAAGCCCTGTTGCTCTAGAAAAAATCTCAAAGTATTGTGATCCGTACGAACGACAAACTTGGTACCCAACAGATACTGCTGAAACTTAGTTAGGGCATGTACGATGGCCAACATCTTTTTATCATAAATGGAATATAAGCGTTCTGTTTGCGTAAGCTTCCTGCTCTCATAGGCTATGGTGTGTCTATCTTGCATCAGTATCGCGTCAATGCCTTCTCCGGATGCGTCACACTCCAGAATGAATGGTCTAGCGAAATTAGGCAATGCAAGTATGGGAGAAGTGCTTATTGCTTCTTTCAGCTTATCAAAAGTGAGTTGTGCCTTTTCATTCCATTGGAAGGACCCCTTTCTTGTTAGATCTGTTAATGGGGCATAAAGCTGAGAGAATCCTTTTACAAACCTTTGGTAATAACTGCACAGTGCAAAAAATCCTCGCAACTCCATGAGTGATTTCGAGGGAGGCCAATCATAGATAGCTTGAATCTTCTCCCGATGAACTTGAACTCCATATTTACTAACAACATGCCCCAAGTACAATATTTTCGTCATATTGAATTCACAATTGGATCTCTTGGTGAACAAGGACTGATCCTTCATGATCAGTAGGACTTCGTCCAGATGCTTCATGTGCTTTTCCCATGTTTTGCTATAAATAAGAATATGATCAAAAAATACAAGTATTTATGCAATTGCTTGTTGAATATACGATTTGTGCATGATTGGAATGTAGCAGGTGCATTCGTTAATCTAGACGGCATGACCAAGAACTCATAATGGCCATAGTGACAATGAAAGGCTGTCTTTTCTACATTTTCCTCTCATGCGGATTTGAGGGTATCCAAAACGAAGATCTGTTTTCGAAAAATAGACTATGCCATGTAATTCATCCAGCAACTCATCTATCTATGGAATGGGATATCTATTCTTTATTGTTTTTTGTTCAATGCACGGTAGGCCACACACATGTGCATTGTCTCGTCCTTTTTGACCAATACCATTGATGATGCGAAGGGGCTAGAACTGGGATGGATCCATCCTTTCTCCAACAGTTCGTGAATCGTCTTTTCGATCTTATCTTTGAATTTCTTGGGATGGTAGTAGGGTGTGGTTATGGCCGGCTTGGCTCCAGCTTCCAATTTGATAGTATGTTCAAACCCTTGATGAGGCGGTATGCCAGGAGGAATGTCTAAAAACTTTATCATGTTCACTCAAAATATTCTGGAGATCATCATCATGGGGAGGTGTTCATTGCCCTTTTATAGGTTCTGCCGAGACAAAACAATGTGCAACCTAAGCAATGTCATCACGCCGAAAAATTGCCTCCATTTGATGTGCAGAAACTTCCATTGGACCCTAATTTTCCATTCCACGGAGAACAACCTTCTTTCCATCGACAAAAAAAGTGAAGTCCATTCGATTGAAACTCTGAGTATATTCATCAAGTGTCTCTATTCACTGTATGCCCAAAAGAACATCCATGTTATCAAGGTCTACTATGAAGAAATCCTCGGTCACCGTGTGATTCGCCATTGTGATACTTAGCTGAGGAACAAGGTTTGCACAGGGCAGAAGAGTCCCTCTAGCAACCTTGACATGGAATCCTGTGTGCGTCTTCATAGGTAGACCTCTTCGCTTTACCAGAGATGAGTTTATGAAGTTTAGAGTGGCTCCACTATCGAGCATCACCATAACCCTTTGTCCTTGAAGGGTTCCCCATACACGAAATACTGTGCACCTCGGGCTACCAGCCAGGGCGATAGTTCCTCCATGCCATACCAGCGTTGCAATTCTTTCCATTCAGTTCCAACTAACCATGTTGGTGCCGTCGTGATGTTGGTTGTCTTCTCGGCGGTTCTTTCTTCCTGTTCGTTCCCATCATCGGACATGACCTTAATGTCGTGTATTTTTCCTTTTCCGAGGCATCTGTGGCCAGGTTCCCAAGGTCCCTTGTAGTTGAAATATAGTTTCTTCCTTCGAAGCTCTTGTTTGGTAGCTTCATCCAACGACGGCTTATTGGGCAGAGGTTTATTATCTTTGTCCCTTGGAAAGGCCGATGGTTTGGGATGTGAGTAACTTCGAGAGGATGATGCCGATGATGATGCCATACTCCGTGCCTTCTTAATAGCGTCCAACAGGGTGGTAGGATTGAACCCCTTTACCCAACCTTTTAGCGGTTCTGTCAGTCCGTCCATGAAGAGCACTATCTGTCTTCTTTCAGAAATGTCTATGACCAAAACAAAGAGTTTCTAAAATTCCGCAATGTACTGGTTGACCGATCCAGTTTGCCTTAGCTGTGCCAAATTTTTGAAAATTGAGTTCCGGATCTTTATCATCAAATCAACCTATCAATCTCTCAATGAATTCTGCATAAGTATTTACTTGATCATACCCAAGTGTGATGGTGTCGTGATGCCACCATTCATGCACAACCCCCTCCAAGTGTAATGCTGCAAATTTAATTGCCTCTTCTTCTGGCATAGGATTAAGCTAGAAATAAGTATCGGCCTTCATTACCCACACTTGCGCAAATATGGATCTGGATTCGTCAAATGGAGACAGATTTACTTTACTCAACTTTCTTCTGAGATCATCATTAAAATATCCTCGGTTTCGGCCTCCCGAATATCTCATTCTCAGATCCGTGTAATCTTTGTAGGATATATCTTCCTCAAAATTCACATTCTTCTAGTCTTCTCTCAGTTGTTCTTGCATTTCTTTAAAGGTCGGTTGCTTCACTCTGTGTGGTGCCTCCGTCCGTGGGGGAAAAGACGACATGGAGGGTCAGGAGCGTGCTAGATGAGGGTTTTCTTTACCTAACACCGAGTCTGTGCTATGACCATTTTGTTCACCTGATATTTTATTGTCTGCCAACTTCTTGAGAGTTTCTTCCATGAGTCGCTGAGTATCGTTGATCTATGCTTGATTCTTCACAAGTTCTCTCAGTAGTGCCACAAGTTCGGCAACTGTGGGTTCCAGTTCTGCAGCCATTCTATCCATGGAAAGGTTTCTTTTCTGGCTACAAACTCTCATTCACTGTCCACAGGTTGGCAGGATCAAAGCTTTGATATCATTGTAATGTTCTGTTGCCCTTTTGTCGCAACCCTACCGGGAGACTATTAACCTTTTACCAGAGACGTCAATCAATGATGACTGTACACTAGTACTTGATGGCAAAATGCTATTGTACGGTGACTACAATGCAGTGAGGGGAGGCCGTATGGTATAATAATAGGTCCGTATGGTATTGATGGATTGGTGTATGGAGAGGGAGGTCGATGTTGTGGGGCTGAATGACCGTATGGTGAAATAGTGGGCTGTATGGTGGGAGACTAAGTGAGCCTTACGGTGGCTTGGCTGTATGTTGAGTTCAAGGAAGGCCGTACGTAGGGTGGAACTCCTAGCCGTACGGTGTGCTTGAAGGGGGGATGCTTGGGCTGTATGGTGTGCCTAAAGGGAAATGCCTAGGCCGTACGGGTGATAGATAGAGTTGAAGGCAATGGAGTAGGGGTAAGGGTGGTGAAAGAAACAGAGTTAAAATGCAGAGAACAAAGAGATTGAATTACCCAGATACACAATAGATAATTGATCGAATTAAACATAGTGACTTCTCCAATTCGCAAAAATGAAGGAGCTCCAATTTGCCAGATCTAAGTGAAGTATCACAGGCGATGGAATAGGGTAAGGGTTGAATCCCACCGAAATCAGAAAGAAGCCAAATAGGGAAGATCTTTCACTTTTGAAATGGCGAGCAATAGAATCCCAATAGGAATTTGCAGTACAAGAAGTATAATCAAAATTGCATACCTACGACTACCTACAAGTTGTGCTTAAATATTTGTTGGGAAAAATTTTTGAGGGTGTACAAAGATAGCCGACAGTTACACTTACCTATGGAAACAAAACTAAAATGGGTCTGAGATATTTTACATCAATTGGCCCATTAACAAAGATTTGACTAATAATCTATTGTATGATGAGGATATTACACACTTCACATGTCATTCTGATCATACAATATACATTCGATGTCAGGGGGTTGATATTGTGATACTTGTGCTCTATATTAATGATCTTATCATTACTGGTAGCTCATCCGCCATGATTCAGAGTATTCAGAGAGCATTGATGGAGCAGTTTGGGATGACAGGTCTCGGTTGTCTACACTATTTTTAAGGACTACAGGTTACTCAGACTTTTGATGGTATTTCCATCTGTCATTAGAAGTATGCCCTTGATATGCTCTGACGCTTCAGTATACTTGATTGCAATCTTGCCCCTACACCATTTCAGTCAGGTGTTGTGTTGTCTACCACTTGTCCTACTGCTGCAGTGGATCCCACTTTATACCGACAGTTGGTGGATAGTTTGTTGTACCTAACACATACTCGTCCTAATCTCTCCTTTGCGGTTGGTCTTGTTTCTCGATTTTCCTACGATCCTCATGAGGGCCATTGGCAAGCTGCCAAACATATCTTGAGGTACATTCAGGGCACTACACATTTTGGCATTCACTACACTACAGGATCCCCACACATTGTTGGCTTTACTGACTCAGATTGGGTTGGTGACGTTGATGATAGGAAGCCTACTTCTGGCTTTGTTTTCTGTCTTGGCTTTGGTCCTATTACATGGTCTCGTAAGAAGCAATATGCTATTGCATTATCCTCTACAGATAGTCAGGAGATTTTGTGGCTTCGACAGTTGATGACTAAGTTTGGGTTTCCTCCTGATAGAGCCACTATGCTTTGGTGTGACAATCAAAGTGCCATACATATTTCTTGCAACCTAGTAGAGCATCAACGTACTAAGCATATTGAGATCCACATGCACTTCATTTGACTATTGATTCAGGATTGTGTTCTCGTCTTAGAGTACATTCCTACAGAAGCACAAGTTGCCGACATCTTCACTAAATCTTTTGCATCACTATGCTATCTTCGGTCGTGCACCATGCTTGGGGTGAAGGAAGTTGTCCTTGGGGGTTCTTAGTGAGCCTTCCTTTTATGTTTTTTAGAATGTTTTCTCATCTCTTTTTGGAGTTGAGTTTTTTCCCATGTAGTTTTCTCTATTTCTGCGCTTTATAGAGATTTGGTTGTGATTGGGTACTTGATCAGGTCTTGTTGCCGGGACCTAAGTTTCCTTCTGCATTGTAGTTTCCTTGCTTTTGTTTGCATTGTTTATAGCTTCATTGTCGCTCATCCAAAGGGGGGGTGATAGAGTAAAAGGTTTATTATCTTTTACTTACTCTTAAAATTTCTCTTTAGAGCTTAACTTTTGTCTCATTATAAGTTTGACATTTAATAACTATTTCCAATTATTAAATATCTCTTTATCGCTTTAGGTCTACTTTAGGGTTTCCCTATTGAGAATGGTTGATCTCCTTTTATAAGGATTGATCCCCTTGTATTTGGTAACATTTTAAGATTCATTTGTTCGTCTCTTGAATACATTTTTCATCTTGAGAGCCACTCTTCTCTTCTTTGCTTCATTCTTCCTTGTAACAGGTTATTTTCTTGCAAGTGATCATTGTGGCTTTTGTGAAGATGGGTTTTGCATCATTTGTACACCAACTTCTACAAATATTAGTTGGCTCATCTAGTGGACCAAATCTCTGCCGACCACCACAAACTCCACAACGAACTCCACGACGCAGACTAGCTCGAGCCACATTGCGCTACCCACGGGCATCTCTGAAAATTAGCTCATTGTTGGGGAGTGGTGAGATATCTACTCTAGAGGCAAAGATGTCCTTGCGTGTGGTCCCATCAACATCCTCCAAGCTCCTATGGCCCACGGCTTCACCACCATTTGCCCAAGGAGATACCTCATTGCCATGTGATGCTACACTGTGCGCCCTCTTCCTTGGTTGAATCTGCCTCCGAATAATGGGATTCCCATCCGCATCAAATGGAGTGGTTGACCTAAGTTTGGTGACTTTCTGCCATGGCAACACAAGTTTGCCACTAATAAAAAACTCTCTCCATTTCCAATGTTTGTAGGAAGACTCCTAATTTCACCCATTTCCACCTAGAAATTGGCAAGTGAACTTGCGGATGTGTACCCAAAGTCCATACCAAGAGGGGCTGCAATTCCCCAAGGTCACCTCCAATCAGACGCCATGGTTGATTGCCCATGTGAATGCCAACCCCCAACTCCACTTTGTGAATCACTGCCTCCATTCCAACACCCCATTTGGGCTCAATGCATGCCCTAGCAATGCTTTGAACCTCAGGTTTCGAATTTGCAACCAGTAGGGCCAGTGCTAGAAACAGTGATGAGATGTCGAGATTAAATCTCAGCCTCCAATCATATACCCATAATTCTTCCCCAAACAACAATTTTAGCGCTTCTCAAAACAATTGATGGTCATGCTGAAAAACATTTCTCATCCAGGTTAGAGAGATCGAACACTTCAACACAGGTATTTGCCTGTCAGTGCTAAGCGAGAAGTTACCCTCCATTACTGCCAGTTCACTGTGCATCACAAGCCTAGAAATGAGCCCTGTCTTTGATTGATGCAACTTAAAAAACTCATATTGAAGCCTCTAGATAAAGTGGAGTAATAATGAATCTGCATTGTGCCTTTTCCAAGGCCAATCCCACATGTGATTCCAAGGTACTTCTCGGTATGGGGTAATCCTGCCTCCAAACTCATAAATGATGGTTATTGAAATCTCGTGGCAGATCCAAATCCGTGTGGTAATAAGGTACGAAAATCTTCAAAAAATTCCATCATGTCACCACACGACCCTAACTTTGATAGCTTATCTACGATGACATTTGCTTCTCTCCGAACATGTGATACCTTGAAGTCCTCAAAGTCTTCTAATAGACACCTGATTTGTTTGATGTATTTATCCAAATGCCATGGCTCCAATTCTCTATTCACATTGCCTTGAACCATCACTTGCAAGTCGCCTTCTAGGTGGATCTTGCTCACAACCAACTTTGTTCCCATCAAGGTTGCTTCTAATGCTGCAAGACATTTTGACTGATTGTTAGTGCCATTTGCAATGTGTCTTGTTGACATTGCCACAATGCCATTTAGGCTTTATTTTTAGTTATCTTTATGTGGTCTAATTTTAGATGTCCTTATTTAGACAACTTTTTTTTTTAGTTAACACTTTTTATAGCATTTATAATTATGTACTATGCATATTCAATGGATTGGTTAGTACAATAATTCCATTTTGCAAGTTGCAATTTCAATCAATGCATGTTCCATTATTTTTGTGTAAAGTACTTGGTTGTCATACTTCAAACCATTATCACACTCCCTACAAACCTGAAACTATACTTAGACAAAATATGAAACAAATACAGTAAAGACCAAATATTTGGATCAATCCAGTAGGGTATTTTATAGTAATGTCCCTGTCATAAAATAAAAATAAATTCTTTGTTTATGGGCTGATTGATTTAGAATATCTCAGACCTATTTTTATTTTAATTGTTTCCATAGATTATGCTGCGTCTTCTGTTGACACAGTTTCTCCCTCGACGGGGTATTTATGTCCATAAGGTTGAGTTGTTTTAGGGTATGTGATTTGGATTATTTTATTGTACTAAAAATTCCTATTGGAGTTCAGTAATGTTCCCCATTTTAGAAGTAGAAGATCTTCCCTACTTAACTAGTTTGGTTTCGGTGGGATACAACCCTTACCTTATTCCGATTCTTTGTATTACATTGCTTCAAGCTTGGCACATCTGGAGCGTCATCTTTGTTGAGGATATATTTCTATGTTTGGTGACAAATTGTATACATCTCTTTGCTTGGTTTACAAATTACCATTTGGCAAGTTTCTTGTAAGTGTTTGGCATTGAGTTGAATCATATCTATTGGGTATTGTGGGCCTCACACCAACTCCCATTTCTGGCTTTGACAAGTCCATTCGAATCCATATTCTCCCTTGACACAATAGTTCCCGTCCATCTCCAACACCGTACAACACACAACCCCTTCCCTACTCTCACCGTACAACTTTCAAAGAATCGTTGTAGGACCTGTTCACACCACCTGTACGACCGACTTAACATTACTATACGATTGAGTCAACGAGGTCACTTTCAAAATATTACAATGGTATCAGACTGAGTGATCCTACCAACTTGTGGACAATAAATGAAAATTTATAGCCGGAAACATAGGATATACCACTTAGTTGATATGGCAGATATGCAAGAACCCACTCTTGCTAAAGTCATAGCATTACTGAGGGAGCTTTTAAAGAATCAGACATAGATTAACGACTCTTAGTGGCTTATGGAAGAAACTTTGCTAAAACTAGCCGAGAGTAAAATACTTGACAAACAAAATGGTGACATTGAAAATTTAGTGTTTGTTAAAGGCAAATCCTCATCAAACGCGCTTACAAGCTTCCATGCAGACTTTCCCACCATGAACAGAGGTGTCGTACAGAGGGGGGAACTGACCTTTGAGGAAATTCAAGAACAATTAAAAGAAGATTTGAAGAATGCGAACTTGGAATGGGATATATCCTACAAAGATTACGTGGATCTAATAATGTGATATTTTGGGGGTGAAAATCGAGGATATTTTAATGATGATCTCAAAAGGAAGTTAAGTGAATTTGTCGCCTCTCGACAAATCAAGATCAATATCTGCATAGGCATGGGTAATGAAGGATGATACCCACTTCCAACTCAATTTGATGCGAGAAGAGGAGGCAATAAATTTGTAGCACTCCACTTGGACCAAGTGGTGCATGAATGCTGACATCATGACATAATTACATCAGGACATGACTGAGTAAATACTTATGCAAAATTCATTGAAAGGTTAATAGATCGGTTTGATGTCAAAGATCCATAACTCAATTTCAATGAATTGGCGCAATTAAGGCAAACAAGATTGATTGACCATTACATTGTGGAATTCGAGAAACTCTTTGTATTGGTTACGAACATTTTAAAAAGGAGACATATAGTACTATTCATGGATGGATTGACAAAACCGCTGATGTGTTGGGTTAAGAGTTTCAATTAAGCCACTCTGTTGGAGGCTATCAAAAAGATGTGGAGTATGGCATCATCATCTGCATCTTCTTCTCGAGGTTTCTCTCACTCCAAACAACCATTGGCTCCCAGGGACAAAGACAACAAATCCTCGCCGAAGAAGCCTTTGTTGGATGAAGCTAGCGAATAGGAACTCCAAAGGAAAAAATTGTTACACTTGTAAGGAGCCATGGGAGCCAGGACACAAAAGGGACACAAAAGGGAAAATGTACTACATCAAAATCGTATTTGACGATGAGGACGAATTGTCCACCAAATGTGTTCACCAATAGGAGGACCCCAAGGTGGTCAACCTAAACTGCACAAAGGAGATCATTGCATTGGTATGATGCAGAGGAACCATCACACTGTACAGAAGCCCGAGATGTACAGTATTTAGGGTACGGGGAACCCTTTAGGGACAAAGGTTCATTGTAATGCTAGACAACAGAGACACTCTAAATTTTTTAAACTCGTCACTTGTTAAACGAAGAGGTCTACCTACAAAGGAAAACATAGGTTTCCAAGTCAAGGTCTCCGGAGGAATGCTCTTAACATGCATGCACCTTGTTCCTTAGCTTAGTAACACCATGGCTAACCATACGGTGACAAAACATTTCTTTATAATGGATCTGGATGATATGGAGGTCATTTTGGGCATACAATGGATGGAATCATTGGATGAATACAATCAAAATATCAAACTAATGGACTTCACTTTTGTTAGTCAATGGAAAGAAGGTTGTTCTCAGAGGGATGGCGAATGAGGCACTGAAAGAACTATCTGCAAAATGGATGGAGGCCATCTTCTGGCATGATGGCATTGCGTGTGTTGCACATTGCTTCATTTCAATTGAACCAATAAAAGGACAACCGTTGTACCATCAAGATAATGAGCTTCAGGCCATTTTGAATAGACACGATAGGGTTTTTGCAGACATTCCTCTTGGCATACCTCCCCATTAAGGTTTTGAACATACCATCGAATTAGAAGCGGGCGCCAAACCAATTATCACCACACCGTACCGTCATCCTCAACAGTTCAAAGTTGAGATTGAGAAAACAATTTAGGAGTTGCTCGACAAAGGATGGATTTGACCCAGTTCCAATCTCCTTGCATCATCAATGCTCCTAGTAAAAAGAAAGGATGGAACATTATGTATGTGCGTGGACTACTGTGCGTTCAACAAGAAGACAATAAAAAATGGATACCCTATTCCTAGGATCGATGAACTGCTTGTAGGGCGTGGTTTACTTTTCTAAGATAGATCTTTGTTTTGGATATCATCAAATCCGTATGCGGGAGAAATATGTGGAAAAGGCGACCTTCCGTTGTCACTCAGGGCATTATGAGTTCTAGGTCATGCCATATGGATTAACAAACACCCCAACTACATTTCAGTCTTGCATGAATCACATCTTCAACAAACAATTGCATAAGCTCTTGCTGGTATTCTTTGATGACATCCTTAATTACAACAAAACATGGGAAGAACTAGTGCTTGTATTACCAAATTTTACTCAGCCTTTCTTCTTGGAATGTGATGGCTTAGGAGAAGGCACTGGTGTCATGTTGATATAGGATTGACACTTGATGGCATTTGAAATTCGGAAGCTCACACAGAGTGAACGATTATGCTCCATTTATGATAAGGAAATGCTAGCTATCACACACGCCCTGATCAATTTTCGACAATATCTTGTGGGTGCCAAGTTTGTTGTTTGCACCGATCATAACAATTTGAGGTACTTCCTTCAGCAGAAGGATCTGAATGAGAGACAACAGAAAATGGTAAGCAAGGTACATGCTTTCAATTTTGATGTTGAATAAGTGAAGGGAAAGAATAATGTCATGGTTGATGCTTTGTCAAGAAAACAAACCATTTGTTCATTAGCCTAGATCTCAAGTAATTGGAAGACACTTGTAAGTGGAATACTCCAAAAACATATATTCATGTAAGCTAATGAAAGGTGACATTTAGGAGGATCGATATAAGGTGGTTGATGACATCATCTACTATAAGGATAAGATTTACTTAGTGCCTAAGTCCAAAATAAAGCAGAGAATCCTAAAGGAAATGCATGTCTCAGCACTAGCGAGATACCCTAAATTTCTCAAGACCTATAGAAAGCTTAGGAAGAGGTTCTCATGGAAAGGACTTAAGGACGATGTCTTACTATATCTGCGGGAAATTGCAATATGCCAGCAAAACAAATCTAAACACACCTAATTGGCGGGCTTGTTAAACCCTTGCCGATACTAGAATAGAAATGGGATAGCATCATGATGGATTTTATCCCTGGACTTTTGAAGGTAAATAGAAAGGATTGTGCTTTCGTGGTGGTTGACAGATTGACAAAGTACGTACACTTCTTCGCCATTCCCACCGAGCTCTAGGCCATCCAAATAGTAAACTTATTCTTCGAGGAAATCTTCCACCTGCACGGATCGTCACTAAACATTGTTAGCGACAAGGATAGTCATTTCCTCAACACCTTTTGGATTGGACTATTTTGACTGGCAAGAACGAAATTGTCGCCAAGTACCAGTTATTGTCTCCAGACCAATGGGTAAAGAAAATTGTGAACAAGTGGTTGGAAGGATACCTTTGCAACCATGTTTTAACATGATAGAAGGCATGGGTTAAATGGCTACATCTCGGGTAGTACTATTATAACACCACTTACCACATTTCCATCAGGATGACACCTTTCAAGGCACTTTACGGATATGAACCCCCTTCATTCATAGATATGGTTCTGGGTGACTCTCACACACCGAAGGTAAAGGACTAATTGCAAGAAGAGCATGACATTTTGAGGAACAACCTCCAACAGACACATAATCAACTGAAGATGTATGTAGACATGCATCGAATTAAGAGAAGCTTTGAGGTAGGCAATTTGGTATATCTCCGACTTCAAACACATTGGAAGTCATCTCTAAAGGTAAGTTGCAAAGAATAACTCTACATACGTCAAACTAAGAGAAGCTTTTAGGTAGGTGATCTGGTATATCTCCGACTTCAACCACATTGGTAGTCATCTATGAAGGTAAGTTGGAAAGAAAAACAAAGGGCACAATTCTATGATGTGTACCACATAACTCGACATATAGGGAAGTTGCCTACAAGCCTGAGCTATCAGAAGGAAGTAAGATTGACAATTTCTTCCACATAGACTACCCAATGTCTTCTACGTACCTTGCCTGAAGAAGGTTGTGGGGCAGAACATTCTTTTATCCATCGACCTGCCACCCTTGAACGATGAAGGGAAATTGATATTGGAGCTTGTCAATATCCTTAACGTACAAGAAAGGGAACTACAAAATCACACCATCAAGGAATATTTGATACGTTGGAAGCACTTGCCGCTCGACAATGCCATGTGGGAAGGTGAACAAGTTTTGCAACATCCAACACTGTGTTTGTTTGAGGACAAGAAAATTCTGGGACGGGAGGACTGTAATGTCCCCGTCATAAAATAAATAATATATTAAAACTTTTTTTTATGGCCGACTAATTTAGGATATGTCAGACCTCTTTTTATTTTAATTGTTTCCATAGGAGTTTTCCTTGTCTTTTGTCAGCACATAGTTTCTCCCTCAACAGGGTATTTGTGTTTGTTAGGTTGAGTTGTTTTAGGGTATGTGATTTGGATTATTTTATTGTGCTTCGATTCCTGTGGAGTTCAGTATTGTTTGCAATTTAGGAAGTGGAAGATCCTACATGGCTAGTTCTTTTTCAGTGGGATTCAACCCTCTAACTATTTTGATTCTGTGTATTACTTTTCTTTGGACCTGGCACATTTGGATCGCCATCTTTGTTGAGAATATGTTTCTATGTTTTGGTGACAAATTGCATACGTTTCTCTGATTGGTTTACAAATTACTATCAAGCAAATTTCTTGTAAGTATTTGGCGTTAAGTTGAACCATATCTATCCAGTATCGCGAGCCTCACATCAACTCCCATTTCTGGCTTTGACAAGTCCATCCAAATCCATATTCTCCATTGGCACAATAGTTTCTTTCCATCTCCAGCACCGTACAACACACAACCCCTCCCTTACTCCCAACATTTGGCTTTCACAAAACCACCATACGGCCTCTTCATAGCACTTGTATGGTCGACCCCAACATCAACATACGATTAATAGCCACCTAGGCCCCCTTCGGCCCGAGGTCCCCTTCGACCCAAGGTCCTCTTTGGACCGAGATCACCTCCGGAACGTTATAGTGATATCAAAGTAGTGTATCTTGCCAGCTTGGAGGGTTCATTGTAAATGAATAGTGGACATAACTTGGGTACAAGTTATTGTAATGTTGCCTTATTTAAATTCTTAAGATTATTGGTCTTTCCAAACACAGTTTAATTGAAGAGACTTCTTTTTAATCAAATTCTCTACTTATAACAAAAAAGCCTTTGCAAACTTATATTGATGATATTAGATACCACTTATGTAAGAATGATAACTTATGAACTGCTATATAAATATACTAGTTCACTCTAACTTGATTGTCCTTAGAAGATACAATTGATGTCTTAAAACTTTATATGAATTGATTCAATGATATTTAGATCTGCGACATGCTAACTCTTATCGATTTGATGAGATGGAGTATCGTTTGCTATTTCTGATATGACGATGAGGATTATGCAATGATGATCTCTTCTATACTCCCATCTGTAATTGCGAAGTAAACCCTGTTGTTCCTGATATGGTGATGTAAACTATGCTGTAAGTCTTCTGGTATCTCTTATGGATCTGATGCTCTAATTGTTGTTTCTGATTATTTTTTGGAAGTATGCAATGATTATGGTGTTGTTCCTGATTGCTATCTTTATGTGTATGCAACTGATTTGTCTTGAGAAGGCTGCTGCTCAAACGAGTGATCCAAATATGGATAAACAAAGACATAATTTGATGATGCCTTTTGAAATGAATATTTATCCATCTTAATTATTGAAATGTGCAATTTCCCCCTACTGTTGAGCTCAGGACATTAAGAACAATCTGCTTGAATTCTCTCTTCTTATCACAATCTACAATCTGAGGTCACTCATATAAGTGTCAATGGATAGATATTGATTAGATTTCTAAGTGAATATAGATTAGTTTTTCTTATCACTACCATTGCTATCTTGATATTGATTTTCCATATGCGAGACTTGTCAATTCAAAGCTATGGATTTATCAGATATAACAAGAAGAATTATCCAGTTGATCTCTTTTCTTTCAGAATTAGTCCATTTGTCAAACCAGTATTTCATGTCACAGAAAAAAATACTTCTATCTATTGGCATACAGAATCGGGCTGGTATTCATCAATGTTCGTATGTTTTATATATTGGTAAAGGTGGAGTATTTCTATCGACAAGCCATATCTCTAGATATAGTCATTGATGGTAGTATATGGAGAATAGACTTTCCATTACTCCATTGATGCTACACACATCACGATACCCTGTGTAATCAATCTGAAACAATGATCTTTGATTTTATTGCTGATTGTAGTCCATCACTCCTTTTAATTTGCTTATGGTGATTTTGGTTCAATCTTATATACTTTCTTCCAATAGTTATGTCGTGTTTGAAATTCACAAATACTCCTCCCTGATAACCATTTCATTTTCGACAAATATGATTTACTCCCTTGTTCGATGATGTATCTTTCTCTGGTTTTGTGCTTGATAAGATAATGATATTAATGTCCAACAAAATACCAACAAAAGGTCTATGGGACTGGAGGATTACAACAATGAGGCTGACAACAACAGGATCACACAAAGGTGTCCGAAAATAAATACAAACAACAACAAGAGAAAGCAAACAAAGAACCAGAAAGGAGACCTAGAGAGAGATTAGGAGTCCTTTCTAGGCGAAAAGAAGTCAGTCACTGAAGGATATGTATGCCGATGAGTAAAGGCCCTGCTCTATCTGTGGCCACTCATAGAGGAGTGTTGCTGGTGCAAATAGTCGGTCTGGGACCTGACGCATCTGAAATGCCTGGTAGATCTAGTGGAGCTAGAAGGCCTTTTCACCCCATGCAAAGGAGATAATGGTGTGAAAAAGGCAGTAATAAGCTGAGTAGACGACTGCCGATGCGGAAGCAATGACTGAATCGTGCTATCAAGAAGCATAGTGGTCTCACGAAGATAAAGTGGAAGACAGTGCTGATCATATTAGCTGAAAAAATCATAGAGAGAGAAGCAATCCCCAAACAAACAAAAAAATCTGTCTCTGATCTCATAATAGATGGGGCAGCAGAAAATGAAGTGTGTCTCAGTCTCCACCTCACCCAAAGTACAAAGCTTGTAGATCTGCTCTCCACTGTCAATATGATGGTCATTCTGGACCCGAAGACGGTGAGAACCAACTTTGAAAGATCCCAAAGAGATACGTAGGGCATGAGACCACCTCTGGGAAAGGTAGCTAAGACGAACAATAATACCATTAGACATCTCCAAAAAGTGCTTCGTGTCAAAGGACATCCGTGGGCATAACCCACCAGGAGGGTTAACTCTTATCAGTAGTTATGTAATATCTATATCTTTTTAGAATATATATTTGCCAAACTCTTGTCTGGAATTCACCTAATTATGCCTTATATGCCATTAGTTGATACACGATAATTTTCTGCCCTTGTATAGTTGCTGACATAATAGATATATAGTGTGGCCTTGTTAATCACATCCCCATCCATTGTTATTGCTTGATATGATGAGTCAATGCCTAATATTCCTATTTATTTGGTTTTCACTCATGATGATCTCTAGCTGAGGCAAGAACTCACGACATCCCTCAATACGATTTTACATTTAAGCTGAGCCCCCATCACTCCTTTTCATCGTCAGCTTTTATATATGGCATTTATTTATTCTGGTCTAAAACCTTCACTTGGTCGAATGCTATGTTGACCAACAAAATATTAAAGCTGAACCCATCCTTTTAACCGCCGATTGGTTTTTCATCTGATTGCGTTCTGCTTATTTCTTATGCTGAGCATTCAAAACTTTTGTTGCTTCCCTTAAAATGTTTACTGACCATATGCTGACCAGACCATATACTCCTTGCCTCTTTTATATACCCCTGCCTCTTTTATATACCCTGCTTCATACCTTCTTCCATCTCGCTCTTCCCGCCCATTTTTCTTGTCTATATATGCCGTGGAAATGGAATGGTCACAACTATTCTTAGTTGCATATTATTATTATAGTGTTCATAATTATCATTTTATTTGTATGCAATTATATTAACATATAATAATATTATAACTTATAAAAATTTGCACTATCTTGATTGCTGATTAATATTAGTATCTCTATTCATTTATATATTAATATGTTTATTTATTGATAATATTATTTAATAATATATTATTTTGTTATAATAATTGTTAAAGATCTTAATGTATGTATCTACTATAACTTGTAATAGCACTTCTTTTTGTTCATGTGTGTTTCAAGTTATCTTCTCAAAGCATAAGTACATGGTTTTAAGAGGCATGTCTCCATAGAGACACGTCTCTTTAACTCGTATTAGTTATCATAACATTTTCTTATTGTCATGATTAAGATATATATATATATAAAATGAATTAAGTATATATCTCACATATGTATACTAAGTATTTAATCTATATACAAACATCTTCAGTGCATTTTATCCGACTGAAACTACACTAACATTAACATTCCCTCCTAGTTAGGGAGGATAAACATATGGGTAAATATTATACCATTGGTAATATTAGAAATGACACATATAAGGAAATCTTTAATTAGAAGATTTTATATCATGAGTATTGGCCTATCACCATATCAACACATTACATTCACCAAATACTCAAGTAATGACTTTTTAGAATATCAACATATGATATTCACCAAGTACTCAAAAAGTAAATGGCCTATTAGAATATCAACACATGATATTCACCAAATACTTTGAGTAATGGCCTGTCAGAATATTAACATATGATATTCACCAAATACAAGATAATGACGTATCAGAATATCAACACATCATTTCACCAAATACCTATCATATATCTATACAAACAACTCATAGACCGTCAAATGAATTACATCTAACACTTAGTTGTTGATTTACAAGATATAATGTATCATGATCTATTTCAAAATTTACATAAATGTATATCATGATTTAAGTTATTGTAAGATCACCACCTTCCAATAACTTATGCAAATAAAAGTGATAATCATTTGGAAGTCGTCACTTCCTCATGATGTACACAAGGGGCAGACCCATACACAAACGACATCAAAAGTTCACATGAAGTCACCATGGATACTGTTATGTGGTTTGTCATGACATTCACCATGAAACACATTAGAGAATAAGGTTTTCACCTCAAACTTATATTTCATGGACAAGATTGTACAAACAAAGTGGCAAAACTCCCTCTGAGTTTGATATCAACTTTTTTGACTTCTTAGTTCAAGGTTGTCTTTGATGAAGTGTCAAACTCCCTCCGAATCTGTTATTATCCTTATAAAAACTAGGCGGCAAGTTGTGTGATGCTTCCCTAGTTCAGTAGGTATCTTGATCGCATAAGGCCTTCAACCTACATACATGAAACTTCATCCCATGAATCATAGTCCTCTAGCTACTATAGTTTTTGATCACTGAAGAATTCATCTTGACATAGTATACTTGCTCTGAATCATCAAAAGTTTGGATGAAGCATATCTTCTCTCTGCTCCCTCTCTTTCCACGGTTGCCTCTAATAAAATGTCAGGTTCCGTCTTGATATGGAATGATATTCATATTCTCAATCATCAAATATATTCGCTTCAATTTCCTCACTCTATTTAGCATGATCAACATATGACTAATGAATCCTAGTTCCAAGAAAATGCCTTTTGAGAAATCCCCCGTTTTGAATCATCTCCCCTTTGAGGATGGTTCATGTTGAAACTTTGATTGTGTCTCTTTTTTGATGACTCCCTTCTAAGGATGGATCAGATGAGAATGAAACATTGATTAGTATTCCCCCCACAATGTAAAATTCCCACTCCTTTAATGATTCCAAATTAGAGAGAGGAAAAAAAACACTCCTTCAGAGTATCTCTAATTGATTGGATTTAATGGATATTCACATAACATATCTAAACTCCTATCATCACATGTGCCCTTGGGAGGATGTCAACATGGCTTCTAGAATTGACTTTACATCAATGTCATTTTGTCCACTTCTGCAAGCATTTCTGGCTGCAAGATGACATCTCTTTGAGAGATTCTATCTAACAATTTATGTTCTCATTGTTGAATAATTATTTCAAAGAAAATGTAGTATTTTATTCCTTTCTCAGTGGTGATATATGATGCTCAATTACTATTCCTTATCAATATGGATTACTATAACCTCTTGTATGTTAACCACTTCATATTCTTTGTAGTATATATCTGAAAACTGATTTCATGAAATGTTGTGATTTTCATCATTGATCCCATGGCTTGCTCCTCTTGATGGATTCTCCTTTGTTGAATGATATGCATTCCCCCTACCAATTGCATTTGATCGATAATCTCCAGTAAAGACTTTTATCAGTTGCAATTCCTACCAATATTTTCTTCCTTAATACTAATTTCACCCATGTCTATGGGACGCCAACAATGTCCATAAGAATACTAATAATTTTTATTTTCTTCTGGCTAAGATTCAAGATTAGAGATCAAATCTCACCACACTAGAACACAATACACTGTCACACAAGATACTAAACCTTGAGAAAGGAAATTTCCATCAGAATTTCACTTCACTATGTCTTCTTTTACGGTGACTCTGTCTTCGTTCCAGAAAGATGGAGTTCGTCACTGATACATTAAACATGGAGTCACTATCCCACAAAATAATATGAATTACTCCTTATTGTTTATTATTATTGTTAATGACTCCTTTTATCAAGACATTCCCTGAATAATATGAAGCTTGTAGCCCTAACTTGATTTCAGAAAGGGAAGTGCAGATGCCATAGGGATTCTAATATAGAGCTATTATTGCAGACCTGATCCACATGAAAGATGATTCTCATGGAGTATCACAGATATATCCATTCTTTGGTAGTTGCACGAATTCATTGGATGTTAATCCATTTACCATTAGCAGGAAAAGCTTTCACATGCAATGTGATGTAATTTGGTGTTCATTATTGTTGTTGGAAATATTCTAAACTGACATGTCCATAATCAGGTTCTTTAACGATGAAGGAAGCAAAGCCAGGGTCTGCTATAGGAAGATGAATTCTTTAGCATGTAACACATATTTTCCAAACCACCATCAACAACTTGATAATAACACATGATATTTAAAATAGAGTAATAATTTTAGGTTCTTCGCAGGACTGGTGTGTATGAAGTGTTGTATATCCATCAATGCTAATACACTTGGATGGTCAGGCTTATTCGATAATGAAAGATAGAGATTTGGTAAGCAACGATAGTGTACGGCCTTGGAGAAGGCTTGGCAGGTATCCCCTTAAATACTTTCAAGAGAAACAAGCTCATTTGTAACACATTTTTGGCTTCTACTTCCCACCCTTCTTGGAGTCGTGCCTTCTTCGGTGACAGGTTTGGAGTTGAACCCAATTGCTTGATGTTCAAATGTATTGGCTCATCCTTAGAGAAGTTGAAATCATTAACCATGTCTGGATCTTTAGCCCACACCAACTTATGTACCAAATTACGAAAACTAGAACACTTGGTGTTGTAAGAACGATCAATGAATGTTGCTTTAATCCTGCAATCTGGATCTGTTATAAGGAATTGAAAAATTGCACCTTCACCTTGTCCTCACTAGAGTTATAGTGTTTTCTTTCAACTAAAGCCTTTACACAACCTTCTAAATCCGATATTTCAACATCTTCAGCTGTGTCCATATCATCACGGTGTTGCTTGTTCATAATCCTTTGGGAACAGAGACCCGCTGAGAATTGGTGAGTACCACTCACAATGTCTGTGCATCTTGATCTTGACATACTATTGACAGAGACCTGACAGTAAGACAAGTTTTGGAACTCTGTCAGACACTGGATGGTCTGCTACTTCCAACACCCATTACCTTTGATTAGTGTTGACCTCAGGCTGTCCACATTAAGTTCTTCCAGTTCATGACATTCACTTAATTCAAGAGTTCCAAGACTGATCAGGTTACACAGAGGCATGTGAGTGTTCTCAAAATGGATCAGTTCGTCAGATTCAGACTTATCAAATTGTCTGTTATGCTTCCAATCTCTTTCAAAAGATATTGTCAGACCGATATTCTCATCAACTCATAAAGCCGCTGTAAATTCAATAGTCTTGAACTCCGCCTTGTTCTGCCCTTATTACTTACAGGCTTGGGAGTCACCTGCTCTGATACCATGTTAAAGATCTTAATGCATGTATCTGCCGTAACTTGTAATAGCACTTCTTTTTGTTTATGTGTTTGAAGTTACCTTCTCAAAACATATGTATATGGTTTTAACAGACATGACTCTGTAGAGACATGTCTCTTGAACTCGCATTAGTTATCAATACCATGTGCTTATTGTCATGATTAAGAGTAAGATAATAACTTTATATATATATATATATACACACATACATGAAATGAATTAACTATATATATCTCATATTTATGTACATTGTATTTAATATATTTACAAATAACTTCAGTGCATTTTATCCGACTGAAACTACACTAACATTAACAATAATAACTCAAAGATAATTATATAATTGACATTATATTTTATCATATAAGATAATTTATTTATTAAATAATGATTTGGATACTAATATTATTATTTTTTTTTTGGGCAAATGTGGACGGGGCCACAAACTATATATTAAAATAGCTAGTTTGATAACTCCATGGGGAAAGAACTAGAAAGAAAACCCCATTTCCTTGTTGAAATACAAAAGAAATAACCAGAAGAAAAGCAGCCCACAAAAGATTTCTCCTTCGACAACACAAACTACAAAGGGCTGCAATTGGAGACATTAATTTGAGTCCTGGATAAAAAGTTCTGCTAGAACAGGAAAGGCAGACAGAATAATTGGATGCGAATTAAGATTTGGATACTAATATTCATATAGGGTATTATTAGCATTTATTTTTCATCAATACAATTATTATTAAAATTACAATCATATTTAATTTATTTATTTGTTTTTAATTTTATTTTAACTCTATTATTGTTAAAATGATCTTGGAAATGGGGACACTACAAAATGTAAGCATAGAAGAGTGTGTCTCTTCATGCAACCTTAATTGTAGACTCTTCATTGCACCTTTTAATGGACTAATCAGCTTTGACTCAACTAATGATTAATTCATTAAGGTGACATGCTGATCAAGACTAATAGATCTTACTTTCAAGGCGTTCATAATATAACAATTTTAATGATTATATCATTGATTACAATCATCTCTTTGGCAGTGGTAATTGATGTTTGTTTGGGTCGACTTTGATTCATAGTCTTCCTCATGAATTATAGTGATTGTACTCAACATACAGTCCACTTCTTTTGTGAACTTACCATCAGTATCATACTTCCACCTATATCATGTTATCTTGAGGACTTGCTTTTGTCTCAACCTTTGTTATAAAGAAGTTGCTGGAAAACCACTAGGATGGAGCATCAATATAATATCCGATCCTGATCCTTCTTATCAGTGATATGAATACTTGGACATAATATGTTATTCTTTGGAAGCATCGATAAGGATCATGCATGATCAAATCTGAAATTACTAAATATGATATTCATTGACAATTGTTGTCACTGGATATATTGTTAAATGGATTTCTTAATATGTGAGGATATTTGGCTCTTCTCTATTTTGGTGAACTTTGTGGTTTTCTTACCATAATTTATTCTTGGATGAGTATCAATATGGACTAGAATCGAATGTTCTAACGACGTTTGTGTCATATATCGATATTACCATCTGATGTTGGGTGCTTAATAAGAATATTTCATAGAGATCTTTAAATCCTTAATCATGCGTGCACTTAATGCTAGATTCATGTTATGCAAAGGACGGGGACATCACAATAATGCACCCTTGTACACACTTGCCTTACCTACACCATTACAACCTCAAAAGAAATAGATCAAATCCAAAATCTGTAGAGACATTGATAATCAATTCATTTGTACAGACAAAGCATACAAACCACTAGGAACTTGGCACAAGAGACACTCTTAATGATTTGGCTATAGGAAAATGTGAGTTACAACATAATGTTGCTCAAATATTTTGTTCATTAATAATAACAAGAACAATAGTGTAAACAATGACCTAGTGGAAAAAATGGTGGAAGCAATGGTCATGGACATGGTTTAGTTAACAGGTTGAATACGATCCTGCACAAAAATAGTTGTAGTATCAATTTTAATAAGCACTGGAGAGATATAGGTGTTGATTTTTAGGCTTAGATGCAAAGAACCAAAAATCAGAATTAGATTGGAATCGACAAGGCCTACTCGAATTAGGAATTGCCTGTGAATCAGCAAGGTGAAAAAACCCCTAAAATTTAAAGATTTTAATGATTTAAAACTTATTTCATGCACCCTTTATTGAATATAACTTAAACACACTATAACATCATCAAATAGAAACTAAAGTCTAAGAAACATAAACAAGGAACATAAACAACAAATCCATCACATACATAAAAGGAAATGGTTATTTTTGGTGATTTTTTACCAACTTGACAATTTTTTAGGCTGATTTTTGGCGATTTTTGACAAAATTGCCAATTTAAGAGATTCAGGTGATTTCTAGATCACCTAAAAAATCGGTGATCCGGTTTGATGAGTCAGCAAAAATCGCCCAACCTTCCTTGGATCGCAAAATCATGGCGATTCTCGTTACTTTGCTTAGATGTCTTTTTGTGATTACATGGTCCTCATGATGATAGACCTCATATGGGTGGTTACTTTGATAAAATGATGGTGACAAGCTATAACTATTTCCTTATTATGATGGGTTTGGAAAGACTATAACTAGAGTTTGGGTGCATAAGCTAGACCTCTATTTTCAGCTTAACACCACTTTGGATGATGAGGCTATCACGCATGCAGCCCCCCATTGTGTAAGAGGCCATTAGAAAAAAAGAGACAGAGCGCGTTAATTGCAAAAATTAAATTTCAGATGAAATGATTATGTTATAAGAAAAACAAAGATAAGAAGCCTCTTTAGGAAGGATTGGTTAAAGAAGGAAAATTTGGAGTATGGGGCCTGTAAAGAAGATTTATTGGATTACATTCATTGTAGGTTCGTGTAATCGAATTACATGCGATTGGATTACATGTAATTTATCTTTTGCAATCTACAAAGCTAAAAATACAAAAAAACTAAAAGAAAAAGATGAAGAAAATTGAATCAAAGAAAGTTGAAACATTCTTAAAGAGTTTCAACAAAAGCCTTATATTTTGTGATACAATTATGAATGATCACAAGATGAGGAGTTCTTGTATTTCGTGTCACTACATTCTCTTTGATAATCGTAGTGGTGCATCTTTTGGTAGCGACTTGATTCCTTTTGATGAATAAATGATTGTCATTTGAAAACTTGATGTAATCAAGCATTGCTAATTTTACAGTTGCAAATTCTTCTTTGTCAGATTCACAATTTTGGAGTTTCTGACACTTTGGAAACCTTCTCAATGATGTCTAGATGTAAACTTGGAACAACTTTCACATCAACATCTTCAATTGATTTCTCTCTATCTCGCTGTTTCTCTCTATCTCTCTCTCTCCCTCTGTCCTTCCCTCCCTCCCCCCCCTTTCTCTCTCATTTTGTTTTAAAGTGCTTTGGTGTATTCCCACACAAACTTAATTCTAGGGCTGCCATTGGGAAAGTGGAGACTAAATGAATATTGCATCTTTTGATTCAAAATGTGTCAATTCTTTGCAGTAATTCTGACATATCTTGAATTCAAGAGTTCATTGCAACATGAAGGTTCCAAATAATGAAAACATCATCTGACAAGATTGGATCCATGCAAATTGTGGGATTTGTAGTGTCAGATCTAAAATGGATAGGTATTCAAAGTATAGATTAGATACTTATTGAACACATTTGAAGGATGTAAATGAACGAGACAACTTGTATTTTGGCAAAAAATGACCAAAATCGGGTTTAGGATAATGTATTACATGTAAGCAAAATGGGGCTTTTGTTTTGAATGGCCAAGTATACAAGTTGGAAGCATATGGATGTGTGCAAAATGAGAATTTTGGTACTTAAAAGTGTGAACTTTCACTACAATTGGGTTTATGAGAGGCGATTACATTGGGTGAGAATTCATCACTTTTACTTGATGAAAATAGTGTAACATGGGGATGTGTCCCCCCCCACCAAAAAAAAAAAAAACTGGGCCATCTCGGAGACAGGGACATCCTCGGGACGGGGGGATGGCGTCTTGGCATTTTAGGTGGCGCCACCTATTATAGTAGAAGGGATCAGTAAAGGCATCCTCAGGATGAGAAATGATAAGGCCCTTGGGCAAGATGGAAATCTAATAGTGTTCTACAAAGATAACATTGATTGGATTAGTCAGGAATTCCTTCAGGTGCACAATGAGGTAGTGGAAAGTGATTCCTTGGGCACATAGATCAATTGTGGATCCATTAAACTTATTCTCAAAGATGGAGACAAGATTGATGAAAAATTGGAGACCCATCACTCTATTAAATATATCATATTAGATTATGGCTAAATTGCTTGCATTGAGATTAGAAAACATTCTCCGTCAAGTGATTAGACCTACCCAAATTGGATTTGTGAAGGGAAGATACCCTAGATACCAGATTTGTGCTCGGGAGGCTGGATTTTGATTCGGATCCGATCCAGATCCGAATTTGCACCAGCATTCATTTGAATTTGGGCATGACACTTGTTTTGGACTATGGTTCTCTCTGGATTTGCGGACTGCAAATCTTGATGAATCCATAGTCCAAAACAAGGATCCTGCATGGTTCCATCATGGATCCACACAGATCCTCACGAATCTAACACAAATCTGTCATGAATCCCCAAGGACCCACAAGCCAAACTTGGAATAAATAAATATAAATTTTTCTTTTTGTATTTTTTGATTTTTCTATGCTTTTGAGGGTTTTTTTGATATTAGACAAATAGCTATTCTTATACAATATGCTTGAATGAAATAATTGCAAAAGTAGACTTCAATATTGAATGCCCATCAAGATAACCATTTTTGCCATGAAGAGTACAATTCCGGAATAAATCTTCCTTACAAAAGCAAGTAAACAAATGATGAAAAAACCTAATTATTGTGCTTCAACTTGCAAGACTTCTGATTTTGGAAGCATGAACCTTTATTGCCTTTATTAGTGTAGTGCGGTTATTATTCATGGTACTAAAGCAAAACACTGTAGTACAGATACTATTCACGTCACTATACAAAACACTGTAGCACGGGTACTATTCACGTCACTGTAGCAAAATAAAGTTCACGCTCTGTAGCAGCTATAATTAATCTTTGTTTGTCTCCTTCTAATTGCTGAAATAAACCTCTCTTGAAGCAGAATAGAGTTCTCGAATAAAACTCGCCAAGTTCTGAAATTCATTGGATATTTCACTAGCTCAAATGGAGGCACACAAAAGAACTACATTCTCCAATGGTAAAGTTGTAAACCCTTTTCATAGCTCAAAAATCATCAATGATAAATTTTGCAAATAACAATGGATGCCTTTCTTCTTCCCAAGCAAGCATATATGTTGACATCAATGAAAAGCCTGTCATCAGTGCAATACATAATCATCCAATCCAAGTGTCAACCACTTAGCAATCTCCTCTCTACTAGGCATCAAAAGGGGAAGGAGGGTACTGCTATATCCTTCTCTACTAGGCATCAAAAGGGGAAGGAGGGTATTGCTATCTTAGTAGACCCCGAATGGTACAAATAAATTGTAGATTGGGATACCTCCCCATGTAATAGAGTGGTGTGGGTCATACTGAGTCGCAATGGAAAATAATATGGAATATGCTCTGTATATGTCCTGAATGATCATTATGAATGATTGAACTATGGAAGTGGTCATGCAGTGTGAAGGACATTCCTTGGATAACTACAAGAGACTTCGACATGGTCTAGGGACCACATGAAAATTTAGGTGGATCTAAATCTAGATGGAAGAGCATTGAAAGTTTCTTTTGGTCCAAGATGAATAATAAACTTCTTGACGCTTTAGTTGGTCAAAAGCATAATTTAAAGGAATATGACACACTTGGTTAAATTACCAAAAGGATGAGAGGAGGATATATTGTAGATTGAGTATTTTTTATGTCAATAAGGAGGCCCTAAGCTTCAAAAAAGACTCCAAGTAGCTAAGTGTAAAAGTCATCCCTTACACTTTATCAGACCACCATCCTATCATGTGTACAATCTTTCAGTTGGACAGAGCCTTCCTAGAGGATGAGATTAGAAATGGTTTTTCTCATAACACATCTGTCCTTGGTGATGAGGACTTCAAAACAACAATTAGTGTGACCAAACATAATAGTGGTATTGCTAAGCATAATAGTGCTTTGGAAATTGGTACAAAACACCAATAGTTGAAAAACAATATTCCAAGTTGTTTGGAGGAAGAAGGCCAAGGACTCAAGGAAAGAAGAAGAGTTAGAGTTGCTTAACAATCTTTGTGAACCATTTAACTTGGAGGCACTGAAATCTTTAGCCCAATCACAGGATGCCCTAAGGAGGTTACAAAACATAAAGATTCAATGTGCAAAAATGAGGGCTAGAATCAATTAGATTAACCATGAAGACAAAGGATCAAAGAAATTCTTCCAAATCCTAACGTGTGAGGAAGCTAATGACATAATAGATTGCACTATGTGAAGAAGGTAAGGCACTTAAGAAGATATTCTGCAGGCCTTTGCCACATACTGCTCAAAACTCTTTTCCTCAAAGGATGATGGTGATACCATGGATAGTGTGAGAAATAAAATCACGAGGACTATTCCAAAGAAAGAATCTGATGAAGAAGCGCAAGTGCTTACCATACCTATTATAGTAGAAGGGATCAATAAAGGCATCCTCAAGATGAGAAATGATAAGGCCCTTGGGCAAGATGGAAATCTAATAGTGTTCTACAAAGATAACATTGATTGGATTAGTCAGGAATTCCTTCAGGTGCACAATGAGGTAGTGGAAAGTGATTCCTTCGGCACATAGACCAATTGTGGATCCATTAAACTTATTCCCAAAGATGGAGACAAGCTTGATGAAAAACTGGAGGCCCATCACTCTATTAAATATATCATATTAGATTATGGCTAAATTGCTTGCATTGAGATTAGAAAACATTCTCCCTCAAGTGATTAGACCTGCCCAAATTGGATTTGTGAAGGGAAGATACCCTAGATACCAGATTTGTGCTCGAGAGGCCGGATTTGGATTCTGATCCGATCTAGATCTGGATTTGAACTAGCATTCATTTGAATTTGGGCATGACACTTGTTTTGGACTATGGTTTCGTCTGGATTTGCGGACCGCAAATTTGGGATGAATCCATAGTCCAAAACAAGGATCCTGCATGATTCCATCACGGATCCACGTAGATCCTCACGAATCTAACACAAATCTGTCATGAATCCTCGGGGACCCACAAGCCAAACTTGGAATATATATATATATATATATATCTATATATATAATGCATATATATCTATAATTACTAATTATATATATCTATATATATATGTATGGACTCATGAATCCTAATGGGAAAATTAAAAAATCATAAATCCGATATGTGCCTGAATTGGATGCGTATCCCTAATCGGTAATTAAGGAAGATACATCCTAGAGAACTAGATTACCTGTCGGGAAGCTATGGATTGGGCTAAAGCCTCCAACCAACAAGTTAGCATGCTATTGATAGACTATAAGAGAGTTGATGATAGGATTGAGTGAAAATTCATTATCATGATGCCATAAAGCTTAGGATTCTCATGGTCTTTCAACCAAATGGTCCTCACTCTTATGAATGGTGCTACTGCTTTAGTAGAGATTAATAGGGCAAGGTTTAAATCATTTGAATTCACTAAATCTTTTAGGCAAGGTCGCCCCCTTGCATGAGCTCTTTTTGCGATTGCTGCTGATTCTCTATTCTACATCCTAAGTGATGACTTTATCTCACCAAGAGTCAAGGGCATTCTTCTTCCCAACAATGAGGATTGACCAATATACGATTTGCAAATGACATTTCTACTATATTTGAAATGATAGAAGGGAATCTTTGCAACCTTCTTAATAAACTAGAACTCTTCTTTGCAACTTCTAGGAGTAAAGTCTTAAACTCCCAAATCTATTTTACCAGATTGGGAGAATGCCCCACCTTTGTGGTGCAAAAGCTTCTCTCTAAATTGGGAGACCCCAACCACCAATTGAGATATCTTGGAATTCCCTTTTTGTAAACTCCAATCTGAAGGATATGTGGGGATGGGTCAAGAGCAAGATTGAAAATAAATTGAACAAATGTAACAACTGTTTCCTATCTCTTGTTGGGAGGCTTCAAGTCTGTCAAAAGATTCTTTCCTCATATACTATCTACTACTCCTTTGCTCGGCTGTTCAACCAAGTTCGCATCAATTTGTGTGCAGATGATCATTAGAGACATTTTGTGGTCGAATGGGAAGGGTAACAAGGAAAGGCATGCTATGAAATGGTATTGGTGCACCAGGAGCAAGGAACTAGGGGGTTTGGGTTTGAAAGATGTAAGGATTCAAGTATGGCATTAACAGTTAGGTATAATGTCCCCATTTTTGCTAGCATCAAAGTTTGAGAGATTAACCTATGTTTGTGATCCTTGTTGGCTAATTATTGTGGATAGAGGGTCTTCTAAGCCAGAGGCTTAGCTATGGGAGGGTCCTGTCTTCTTCACAATTTAGTATGTTCCATTTTGGTCTTCATTTGACTCAGATTGGACTTTGTTTGGGCTTAGTTTCATGCACCTGCTATTCATGGCAAGTCGGGTGATGATTAAGAGGGACACTTTCTATTTTGGGAAAGTGCATTTTGTCACATGGGAAAATATGTGCGACTCTTGTTTCAGATGAAATATTTAAAGGATATGTATTTTGGGAGTTATTATATTTTAGTGGCCAAATTATTATTAAATTATTAATGAGGCTTCATTATTGTAAAAGCACTTTATGTAATTTCATGTTATAATTTGCTGTTGTGAAGTTGAAGCCTTTTAAGTGAAACGTGTCTTCATGAAGCGATGTGTTAGAAAGTTATATATTTAAAAGAATTAGATGGAGGCTTCTAATTAAATGGTGTGTTGATGAAGCAACTTTAATAAAAGGTGTATTAGTGAAGTCAAGTTGCTTTATAAAAAGAGGGCTTCATGAAGCAAATAGATCATCTCTTGTCGATTAGTTTTTTATAATTTTCTTGTGAGGGTTTTGAAGTTTGAGAGTTCTTTTTGAGGTTTGGTTCCTCTTGATCTAGGAGTCCATTTGCTGTTGTATAGAAAATTATTGTGGATAGAGGGTCTTTTGAGCCAGAGGCTTGGCTATGGAGGGTTCTGTCTTTTTCACAAGTTAGTATGTTCCAGTTTGGTCTTCGTTTGACTCAGATTGGACTTTTGTTTGGGCTTAGTTTCATGCACTTGCTATTCATGGAAAGTCGGGTGATGATTAAGAGGGACCCTTTCTATTTTGGGAAAGTGCATTTTGTCACATGAAGAAATATGTGACTCCTGTTTTAGATGACATATTTAAAGGATATGTATTTTGGGAGTTATTATATTTGAGTGGCCAAATTATTATTATATTATTAATGAGGCTTCATTATTATAAAAGCACTTTATGCAATTTCATGTTATAATTTGGTGTTGTGAAGTTGAAGCCTTTTAAGTGAAAAGTGTCTTCATGAAGCGATGTGTTAGAAAGTTATATATTTAAAAGAATTAGATGGAGGCTTCTAATTAAAAGGTGTGTTGATGAAGCAACTCTAATAAAAGGTGTATTAGTGAAGTCAAGTTGCTTTATAAAAAGAGGGCTTCATGAAGCAAATAGATCATCTCTTGTCTATTAGTTTTTTATAATTTTCTTGTGAGGGTTTTGAAGTTTGAGAGTTCTTTTTGAGGTTTGGTTCCTCTTGATCTAGGAGTCCATTTGCTGTTGTATGCAAGATTATTGTGGATAGAGGGTCTTCTGAGCCAAAGGCTTTTCTATGGGAGGGTCCTATCTTCTTCACAATTCAGTATGTTCCATTTTGGTCTTTGTTTGACTTAGATTGGAATTCGTTTGGGCTTAGTTTCATGCACCTGCTATTCATGGCAAGTCGGGTGATGATTAAGAGGGACCCTTTCTATTTTGGAAAAGTGCATTTTGTCACATGGGGAAATATGTGTGACTCTTGTTTTAGATGACATTTAAAGGATATGTATTTTGGGAGTTATTATTTTTTAGTGGCCAAATTATTATTAAATTATTAATGAGGCTTCATAATTATAAAAGCACTTTATGTAATTTCATGTTATAATTTGGTGTTGTGAAGTTGAAGCCTTTTGAGTGAAAAGTGTCTTCATGAAGCGATGTGTTTGAAAGTTATTTATTTAAAAGAATTAGATGGAGGCTTCTAATTAAAAGGTGTGTTGATGAAGCAACTTTAATAAAAGGTGTATTAGTGAAGTCAAGTTGCATTATAAAAAGAGGGCTTCATGAAGCAAATAGATCATCTCATCTATTGTTTTATATAATTTTCTTGAGAGGGTTTTGAAGTTTGAGAGTTCTTTTTGAGGTTTGGTTCCTCTTGATCTCGGAGTCCATTTGCTGTTGTATAGAAAACTGGAATTGCATTTTGAGTCTGGAATTTAAATTCAATTCATTGTTGAGGTATAGTGAGTTGAATTAATTATTCAATATGAATTTTGGAGTGTCTTCCTCACTGTATTTAATGTTTCTGGAGGACGAATTCTTGGTGCTGAGATTTGGCAATTAATATCTCTATTATTATTTGCAATTCAGTCATATTACATCTGCTATTGGACGTCATTCTTCTCAGTATTTTCACATCATAAATCCTTATTATCTTCAACAAGCTGGGTGACGTTTTAATTCTGAAATCTGTTTGTGATTGGACATGTAATACTATTGTAAATCACTGTAAAATTCTGCAGCAGCGTTTTCCATATCTGCAGCTGCATTTGTTTGTTGAAGAACTCTTTGTTGCTAATAGTCTTCCTTCTAGAGGGTTTCAAGGCATGTCGTACCCACAAGTTCATGAAATGTAACTTCTAATTTTTATGGGTATTGTTGATTTAGATAAAATTGAGATTTAATCAATTGGGTTGTTGATATTTTGTGAAAATACTAAGTAGTTGATATTAAAACCTAGAATTTTCAGTTGTAGATTCCCCATGTAATATTCAAGTTTTGAGTTGAAATTATTATTGCAATGTCTTCTATTTTGCTGCTATATTGTTGTATCAAAAATTGCAAAACCTAAAAAGCAAAAATAAAAAGAATTCTTCTACACAAATTATTTGAGAGTTTGCAGGGCTCTTTACAGTGGTATCAGAGCGGTTTCCCGCAATCTTGTGGGTTAGGAAAATAAAATTTATTGTGCATATAGTAGAATTATAGTCACTAATCAGAGACAATGGGATTGTATTGTGAAACAGTTTAATGTGTTAGTGAATGAGCTTAATCAAAACCACAAACGGATGATAAAACTAATTTCAAATGTAGAATTTGAGCAGAACATGATATCGTTTTTCAAAGTAAGAAACCTGATGGTATTGATGGACACTATTAGAGAGCAAGAAAATATTCAGTCAAAACTAGTTTAATTTTTATATCAGCAGTGACCCATGTGAGATTACAATTGGATCTGGTGTCATAGCAAGTTCAAAAATGTTGTGGATAGAGTAATGGATGATAGTGTGCATGTTATTTATGATACCAAGGAAGATAACATAGATATTGATAGGCACAATAGTTCTGATTTGCTTGACAACAATAAGGATTTTTGGCACCATGATGATATAGTGGTAGCTACAAATGGGGAGGACATTCCTTTAGAGTTACCACATGTTAGTTGCTCAAGTATTGGACACATTGGATGTGGACTGTGATTGGAATTCATGTTAGGTTGAGTCAGATGATGTAATTGTTGGCATGAGTTCTTAGGATTGTGCATTTGATGGCGATGCAGTGATTGTGAGATTCAAAGCATGTGATGATTGTGTTAGGTCAACAGTTACTTCTGTGCTAGATGAGCCATTTGGTGAGGTACCCATGAGAAGAACCTTAGTTGTTGATGTGTGTATTGATTATAGCACACATGTTGATTATGAGGTGAATGATGTATAGACAACATCATGCTATAGTATAGATCAACACAGTGGTGAGGTTCACTTTGTGGACTATCCTATGTTCGAGATGGAATCAACATTGTCTTATGACAATCCATTTTTGAGGTTGATGTTGATCACTCACCCGCGTGGAGTTGGGCATGGTTTACACCATTTGCAGACACAATTCAGTTTCCTATAGTAGCAATTGGTAATGTTCTTGTATCC
This sequence comes from Cupressus sempervirens, assembly GCA_028749045.1. Classification (NCBI taxonomy): domain Eukaryota; kingdom Viridiplantae; phylum Streptophyta; class Pinopsida; order Cupressales; family Cupressaceae; genus Cupressus; species Cupressus sempervirens. Next base: position 178,844,621 of record CM053790.1, on the reverse strand, counting down.
ACACATTTATGATGAGGATGTGGCTACATTGATTGCAATTATAGGTGTTGTTGATACAATTGGGACGAGTGCATCTATTGATAGCAGTAGAGAACCACACGTTGCACCAGGTTCTCCTATAGCTACATCTTCTGCAGGGGTTGTTGGTGATGGGTCAAATAGCAGAGCTTATATTCAGTACTATGACAGCCTACGTTTGATTGAGGTAGGAGATTTTTATTGGAACTGCATAGGGAGGAGTATTCATCACCACTTCTTTAATCCAGACACAAAGGTTTGGGTGACACATCAGTCTGGATTAGTGTCTAGATTGTACCATCCTTTGTGGAATGAGTATTTTCCATTTGCAGTAGATGGGATTAGTGGCTACAAGATGGATTTCATGCAGAGATAACACATCCTTGGGAGCCCAACAAAAGATGGAGATAGTGGTCATTTTATAGACACCTCTGAATGTTTTTATCTCTATAATAGGATGGTTGTGAGCTTAATGGGCTTTGGGCCCCTAGTGTTGACATGGTTAGCACTGATGTTTGGTTGGGTCTTGTTTAGTGGCCTCACCATTTTGGGCTTGGTGAAGTTGAGTTTAGAGTTGAGCAACCAATGTTGGAGAATGTTCTTCTTGGTAGACTTTTGTTCAGTGTTTGGGATCCTTCTTGTGCATTAGGATTTTAGACAAGGCTTGCAGAGGAGTTTTGGGATGTGTACATCGTATCGAGTATGTATGATTTTTCTTTTGACTTTCATGTGCATGGTTTTTTTTCAGGTGCACAATTTAGTTGCACATGTGTCAGATAGTGTGTATGGCAGCTCACTTTGCGTAGTTCAGAGAAGCAAGCTTTGTCAACTTTTTGAGTTGCTTCCCTATGAGATATTCACTCTTGCAACATCGATAGTCAAATTCATTTCAGTTTGGTAGGTTTGTCAATTAGATTGGTGATGATCTTAGTTAGTGATTCGTGAAACAAATCCGATTTGGGCACGTGAATTGGATCTGTGGAATCGTAATTTTTTTTCCCAATTATGATTCGTGTATATTTATATATATAAATATATATACTAAAAAATGAGAGAAATATATATAATTCTAAAACTAAATCATTTCAAAGTATGAATCTATGATTCTAAATCATTTCATAGTATGAATCTATGATTCTGGGACGAATCTATGGATCAAATCCATTATGATTATAAGAAAATAATTGAAAAATATATATTATAAAAAAATTCAAAAAATTTGGAAGAATTCGGACAAAATCCAGCCATGGATCTGGATCTGGATGTAGCCTTTAGGGCACAAATCCGGTGACTAAGGTGATGATGTTACAGGAGCTAGTTGGTGATGACAAGGACATTACATGATTCTACCCTTGGGACTTGGGTGGACTGATGTGTTATTTTTTTTTGAGATTTCTTGGGGACAAACAATCTTAAGGATGACAGACTATAATGTCCCTATTTTTGCCACCATTATAGTTTAAGATGTTAGCCTATTATTGTGTTCCTCGTAGGCTAATTATTGTGGATAGAGTGTCTTCTGAGGCAGAGGCTTGGCTATGGGAGGGTCTTGTCTTCTTCACAATTTAGTATGTTCCAGTTTGGTCTTTGTTTGACTCAGAATGGACTTCGTTTGGGCTTAGTTTCATGCACTTTCTATTTATGGCAAGTCAGGTGATGATTGAGAGGGACCTTTTATATTTTAGGAAAGTGCATTTGGTCACATGGAGAAAAAATAGTTTTGGCTCTTGTTTCAGACGACATATTTAAAGGATAAGTATTTTGGGAGTTATTATTCTTTTAGTGGCCAAATTATAATTATATTATTAATAAATCTTCATTATTATAGAAACACTTTATGTTATTTCATTTTATAATTTGGTATTGTGAAGTTGATGCCTCTTAAGTGAAAAGTGTGTTCATGAAGCCATGTGTTAGAAAGTTATTTATTTAAAAGAATTAGATGGAAGCTTTTAATTCAAAGGTGTGTTAATGAAGCAACTTTAATGAAACATGTATGAGTGAAGCCAAGTTGCATTATAAAAAGAGGGCTTCATGAAGCTAATAGACCGTCCCTTCTCTATTGCTTTTTGATAATTTTCTTGTGAGGGTTTTGAGGTTTTAGAGTTCTTGACGTCTAGTTTCTCTTGATCTGGAGTCCATTTGCTACAGTTGTATAGCAAATTGGAATTGCATTTTGAGTTCGAAATTTACATTCAATTCATTGCTGAGGTATACTGAATTGAATTAATTATTCAATCCAAATTTTGGAGTGTCTTCCTCACTGTATTTACTGTTTCTAGAGGACGAATTCTTGGTGTTGAGAGTTGGTAGTTCATATCTCTTTTATTATTTGCTTGTGATTGGCCATGATATACTATTGTAAACTGCTGCACTATTCTGGAGCAACGTTTTCCATATGTGCAATTGCATTTGTTTGTTGAAGAATTCTTTGTTGCTGATAGTATTCCTTGCATAGGGTTTCAAGGCATGTCTTACCTATTGGTTCATGGTATGTAGCTTCTAACTTTTCTAGGTATTGTTGATTTTGATAGTAGGGGATATTTTATTAATTGGGTTGTTGATATTTTGTGTAAATACTGAGTATCCAAGGTGATTTTTTAGAATTTGGAATTTTCAGTTGTATATTCCCTATGTAATCCACATTTTGAGTTGAAATTATTATTGCAATGTCTTCTATTTTGCTGCTATATTGTTCTATCAAAAATTGCAAAACGTTAAAGAAAAGAAAAGAAAATTGTTCAACACAAATTGTTTGAGAGCTAGTAGGGCTCTTTACATTAGGTGGATAGCTAAGGTCACTTAAGGTAATGAAGCTTGGAAAATATTGATTGGAAACAACATTAGAGCCACCCCTCCTAAAGCCATGACATGGGCATGCCTACATTTGAATGACGTACTAGTAGGAAGGATGGAACTAAAAGTTGTTGGCTCCAATGTCTTCAAATCTATATGGAAAAGTTGGGAAGGTGCGAGACATGTCATCTCGGGCAATAGCATCTTTGACAAAGATAACTAAATTTGTGGAGAGAACTCGGTTTGGTGGAACCTTACTCATAGTGACAAACTTCTAGCTTTGCTAAAAAGTTGGCAAGTTGGGGGATTAGCACCTTTAATAACATTATTCAAAATGACAAACTAATCAACTGACAAACTTAGAGCAAGTAGTACCAGTAGCAATAGATGCAAAGTTAGCTCTCCAATCAGGCTATTACAAAATTAGGATCAAAGATGTTCAAAAGATAACATTTATGACTCATGAGGTACATTATGAGTTGTTGGTGATGGCTTTTTGTTTGACTAATGCACTATCTATATTACAAATTTTGATGGGTTGCATCTTCAAGAAACTTTTGAGGAAGTTTGTATAAGTATTCTTTGATCATATATTAATTTACAACAAGATATGGGAGAAACATTTACATCATGTTTATTTAGTATTACAAGCTTTTTAGGGTAAGAAACTATATGCTGAGCCCCTTTGTAAGTGTGCTCTTGGTCTCAAGTTGTTAGAGTACTTGGGACATATAGTTTCAAATAGAGTAAAGCTCGATCCTAACAAAGTTAGCGCTATTATGGATTGGCCTGTACACAAAATCTTTAAGGAATTAAAGGGTTTTTGGGGGCTGTGATGAAGTACACGATAGGAGCATCTCCAAAGGAGATGTCCTAGCCCCCAACAATTAACCACACAGCAGAAACACAACACAAGATACATGTTTTGATACCAAACTAAATACTTTATTCATAAAATAACTAATCACATGCAATGTGCTAGGCTGTAAGTTCTTCCTGGTTACGACAAAATACAAAGCAAATAATAGTTCTGCAAGATCCCTCAAGATCCATTCCAAACCCTAGCTAGTCCAGATTTGTAGCACCACAAAACTCTGGTAGAAACCCCCAAGCAAGATCCAACTTGTGCTCGCAAGCCACAAGGCAATCTCCTTGTTTCCCAAGCCGCAACTACTAGGTCTTCTCAAGCTTGGCTCTTCTTCCACATCCTCTTCTCCACGCTGAATGATATGAATTAAGACTCCACAAGACCCCTTATACCCAACTAAACCACAAGTCAGCCTAGCAAGTTACAAATTAAATAAACCCTTACATTAAGTACATGTTGAGCCACATGTCGGGCTACAACAGATATTAAATACCAAATGCCTTAGATGGCTTACAACATTCATTAAATACACCTAGAATAAATAACCAAGATGCAAATAGTTCCACACAAACTCCCACAATTGCTCCACATCATGATCTCAATCCTCACACATTAAATGTACCAAGTTAGCCAAAGAATTCTGTCCCGCAAGCTATACCACCGAGTGTCAGTAAAAACCACAAGCGTCGCCGATCTCTACATTGTATGTCGAGCAATAGTATAAGCCGAACACCAATATATGCTGAGCTCTTTTAGTAATCGAGCCTTGTTCAGTGACCGAGCTCCTCGACCAACACTACACCCAGTAACGACCGAGCACCACTCCTTTCGTGATCGAGTCCTCAACTCCCAAGCCAAAATCCCTCCAACATGCAGGATTACTAACAACCCTAGGATGCTCTTGCTTCAAACACCGCAGGTGCGAAAAAATGTTCTCAAAAGTTGGAAGAAAAAATGTTCTCAAAAGCTGGAAGAACATCTTTTGGGGTTCAACACATAAATCCCAAATTGGTTCTTAACATACATGTCCTCCAAGTCTTCAATTTGTACACTCTTTTCTTTGTTCCATCGCTGCTTCTTTACATCCATCCTTGGTGCGCCACAGGTTTGCTTTCCACATTGATCTCTAACCCTCTCAGAATCCTTCAACTCAACTCCGCTACCAATACTCAGTTTCCTCCTACCAAGTTCTTCATTCTGCAAAGGAATCAGGGAATGCTTCCTGCCAACTTTCTTAATAGTAATCACATTCTTGACACAATCATATTGCCAAGGTCTACCAAGCAACATGTGATAACTACTCATGTCCACAATATCACACAACACATGATGCTTATACTTCCCAATCTGAAAATCAACATGACATTGCTCCCTCACTTCCAAAATGTGTTCATCTTGTAACCAGCGAATCCTATAAGGACAAGGATGTCTCATTCTCTTCAAACCAAGTTTCTGAATTGTCACTTCAGCAACAAGGTTATAGCAAAAAGGTTATATGTACTACCACCATCCACAATCACATTGCAAATATTACCACTAGACTTGCAACAAGTCCTTAACAAATTACTCCTTTGACAAGGTTCCAGTGCCTTCTTACCAAACAATACTCGTCGAGCCAACAAACTGTAATTTCCCCTACTTAATGTGACCATCAGGGTCAATAGATTAGCCTATGAGAGGAGCTTCTCTATGCTATTGAAGTGATTAGGGAGCTCATTTGGTAGTATTTCCAGGAGTTACTATTTTAGTAAGTCAGTGGGAGTCAAATGATATGGAAATTTCTAGTGTTCGGCTTGGTGGATTTGGTTGAGGTTTTTCCTACGAGCTATCATACATGGTATTTTGAGTTCGACTCTTATATGATTTCAATGCTGAAGTTAATTTACTATTTTATAAAGTGATAATTAAATAAAAGACTTTCCAATTAAGTCACTTTATTATAAAGTTGTTTTAAAAAAGTGTTTCCCATTTATCCCACATTGCTTATGCAAATGAAGTTGACTTCTTGGAGAACTTTATATTCTCTTGGCTGGAATGAGTTGGGGTATGCTTGGATGATATTACTATTATGCTATTGGATTTTTGAGAAATCTAATTGTTGAGCTTGGAGGACGAAATCCCTCTCTGATAGCATTCTGTTTGCTGTTGAAAGACATAGTTAGGAGGATTACTGAGTGTTTTCATTTAGGAAACATAGTGGCATTTATTGGTGAGCTCGCACATAGTTTAAGGGAGCTCTAAAGTTCAGGTCAGAAGTTGCTTGCAGCCATGAATAGTATTTTGTAACAATGCGTGTGAATAGTGTTTTTGCTACAGTGTCATGAATAGTTCTACTACAGTACGAGAATAGTGTTGCATTGAGTTTCTTGTTCACTCTTGCTGGTTAAAGGTTGGGAGGCTGTCATTTCATTTGCAGATCAGTACGACATCTACTTCTAGGTTCCTTCCATCATATTGTTCATTTTAGGCATTGTAAATGTTAAATACTAGTCTGAATATTTGCTGCAGCTTATAAGGCACTTGTATGTAAACATTTCTATTGTAAAATCAATATTTTATCAGTAAATAAGGAGGTCTAGACTTTGCTTATTTATTGTTGTATATTTGCTAAGTGTTTGTCAAAATGCCATGTTGAAAATAACACTCTAATTGATAATACTTAGTAGTTTGCAAATCTCCTGAAAAACAAAAAGAAGGGTGGATATTACACTGGTATCAGAAGCAGGTTGTCCTGCTATCCTATGGAGGCATTACAAGAAATTTAGAACAGTGAGGGAGAGGGAAAAGTATATGACGGAATGTCAAAACGCTAAAATGAGGTTAAGGAAGTTTGTTGATCATGCGACAAGGGCCTTATAACTTCCACAATGCTAGAGTAAGACAAAATAGGATTTCAGACTTGTAGAGCAAACAATCTAGTTCATTCATGCGGGTAGACATAGAATCCAATCATACAGACATAGAGGAGACATTCTTTCATTAGGACAACAATATGGGTGACTGAGATGACATGAATAAAAGACTAGGCAGAGGCAGGAATATTGGTCTAGATTAGGGGGAGGTAATGTTCAGATAGTTACTAGATACATTAGAGTAGGGGCAACATATGTAGCAAGACAAAATAGGCGAATGGACATGATGTTGCAGCTTATGGCTAGATAGATGGGTCTCAACGTTAATCTAGGTGATGCCAACAATGGAAACAATAACAATGGGGGCAATAATAATAATGAAGGGCGAGGCAACAACAATGGTCCTGAGAATAACACTAATGGTAATAATAATGGACATGGTAACAATGGGAATGAGGCTAATAACTTTAGATACGTTGCACGCCCAACTCAAACATGAGCTTGAGACCTCTTCTACCCACTTTCCCACTTGAAGATCTGGTTCAACCAGTAAACGAACCACAAATTACTGTTACAGGATCAGTTTAGGAGGGACTGGGAGGCTAGTGGACTGGAGTTTCATGCAGATATTTCCCTCAGAGATTATATGGAGTTGACGATGAGACACATGCCTAGAGCGGGAGAGAGGAATCAAAACTTTGAGCTGAGAAAGAAAGTTGGAAAACTTTCTTTACTTTATTATGATGTTTCAGGGAAGATGACTGCATGAGCTTGGGTGCTGAATCCTATGCCCGAGGAGGAGGCTATCAAGTATGCAACTATTCATTTGGATGGTCTAGCGCATGAGTGGTGACACCATGGCATGGTAACCTTGGGGCATCACCAGATCACATCTTACGAGGAGTTGACTGAGAGACTCATAGAGAGATTTTATACGAAAGATCCTGAGTTACAGTTTAGGGAGTTGACATAGCTCAAGCAATGGGGATCAGTTGAACTTAGAGATGTATATTAGTGAATTTCAGAGGTTAGCTGTATTGGTCATAGATATTTCAAAGAGGAGATTAGTAGTGTTGTTTATGGACGGACTCTCAGATCCCTTGAGGGGTTGGGTCAAGGGGCATGAGCCAGCGATATTACAAGAGGCCACTAAGAAGGCTCGTGACTTAGCACCTTCTTCTTTTAGGAGTAGATTTCAGCATAGGGAATCAAATGTGAAGAAGGGTAAGGAGAAGGACAAAAAACCTTTTCACAAGGATGCTGCCAAAAAGGGATAATAAGCGAGACAATGATACCCTGAATGAGTTGAGGAGGAAGAAGCTGTGTTTTCGTTGCATAGAGCCTTGGGACTTATCTCATAAGTGCCCTTTCAAGGCTAAGGCAAATCAAATGGAGTATTTCTTAGCAGAGGACTCATAGTTAGAGAGGGAGGATCAACACTCCGATTGAGGGTAGCACTACACATGAGATAAGCATTCCTGAGGATGAGAGGTCGTTGACACGTTTAACGAGGGCTCAAAAGGCAATAACATTTAAGGTCGGGGGTACTATCAAGGGGTAGAAAGTGATCTCACTAATTGACACTGGGGCTACACATAATTTCATAGATGCACAATTGGTAGCCAAGAGAGGTTTACGGACTGAGGAGCGTGTTGGGTTTAGAGTCATGGTGGCTAATGGTGACAAATTATTATGCATGCGGATGATATCTAATCTTCACATCGGGTTTGGAGATGGCTATGAGTTGGAGGATGAGTTCTATGTAGTAGACATGGGAGATTTTGATGTCATCCTCGACATGACATGAATGGCCTCTCTAGTTGAGTTGACACTCAACTTAGGAAAATTGGAGATGAGATTCCAACATGAAGGAAAATTGGAGATGAGATTCCAACATGAGGGCATAATTGTTGTACTTAGAGGACTTTCAGATGGGGGTTACAGAGTAATCTCCTTAAGGAGAATGTGGAGACTTTTTCGACATGATGACGTAGAGTGGGCGACATAATGTTTCACTATGCCAGCTTCATGGGAGCCATAGGTGAAAAGTCATCCACTAGATATCCAGGAGGTACTTGACATGCACGCTATATTATTTGGCGAGATTCCGCATGGGGTTCGTCCTTATAGGGGAATAGAGCATGTTATTGAGCTTGGGGTTATGCTTACTCCCTATCGTCATCCTAAGAAACACAACGATGAGATAGAAAAGGCAATTAAGAAGTTGTTTGTGATGGGGCACATAAGGCCTAGCAAAAGCCCTTTTGCTTCAGCAATAGTTTTGGTAAACAAGGATGAGACAATGCACATGTGCATCGATGACAGGGCACTAAATAAGAAAACAATTAAAAACAGGTATCCCATTCCTAAGATTGATGAGTTGATTGATGAGCTGCACGGGGCATGCTTCTCCACCAAATTGATTTATGATCCGGAAAACATCAAATTCGGATGAGAGCGAAGGACATCGAGAAGACAACCTTTCGATGTCACTATGGCCGCTTTGAGTTTATTTGGGCTAACCAATGCACCCGCTACATTTCAGAGTTGTATGAACCAGGTATTCATGAGACAGTGGAGGAGATTCGTTTTGATCTTCTTTGATGACATCTGGGGCTTCAACAGACCTGGGAGCACTTACAACATTTGGAGGAGGTGTTATCTATTTTGGAGAGAGAGTTGTTGTATGCCAAGGAATCTAAATGTGAGTTTGGCATGATCGAGCTTCTTTACTTTGGGCATATCATTAGTGCAGGTGGTGTTCGGGTTGATCTCGAAAAAATTAGAGCTATGATGGATTGGCCTACTCCCACAAACCTCACACAGCTCAAGTGGTTCTTTGGTTTATGTGGTTTTTACAGGAGGTTTGTTAGGGGATTCTCATAGATTGCCGCACCTTTGACGAATATCAATAAGAAGGGGGCCTTCACATAGACAGAGGCAATGTAGAGATGTTTTGATCACTTCAAACAGGTGATGTCATCTTGTTTGGTTCTAACTCTACCTGATTATAGAAAACCATTTGAGCTTCAGAGTGATGCTTCAGTTATGGGATAGGGGTAGTATTGATGCAGGAGAGACACCCCATTACATTCGAGAGTAGGAAGCTCTGAGGAGTTGAGAGGAGCTATTCTATCTACGACAGGAAAATTTTGGCCATAATGCATGTGTTGGCCAAATTTCGATCTTATTTGGTAGGTGGGTGTTTTGTGATCAAGACTAAGCATAATAGTATTAAATACTTCATGGGCTAGCATGATCTTAATGACTGACAACAAAAATGGGTTACCAAGTTGCAAGCTTATGACTTTGACATAGAGTTTGTCAAAGATAAGAAAAATGTGGTGGCTGATGCTTTATCTCGGAGATTTCACTTATGTGCTCTGGCAGAAATTTCAAGAGATTGGAGAGATTAGATTGCAGCAGAGTATGTAGGAGATGATTGGGCTTCTGGGATAGTTGCGGGCACCATTTAGGTATGCGGTGTTGGATGGGTTGATCAAATTTTAGGACAGGATTTATTTGATTCCTACATCATAGTTTAGAGAGGAGATCTTGAGGGCATTTCATAATGCGCCTACAACTGGACATCTTGGGGTCTTCAAAACTTATAGGCAGATTCGTGAGAGATTCACTTGGAGGGGACTCAAGGATGATGTGTAGAGATATGTGAGGGTGCGTGGTGTGTTAGTAGAATAAGGGAGAGCACACTTTTCTCGTAGGGTTGCTTCAGTCTTCGCCCATACCTGACAGGAAATGGGAATGTATTTCGATGGATTTCATCAATGGCTTATCGCGAGTGTAGGGGAGAGATTGCATCTATGTGGTGGTAGATTGCTTAAAGAAGTTCGCTCACTTCTTTGCTATTCCATCCACATACACAACAACACAGGTGACAGATCTTTTCTTCAGAGAGATATTCAAGTTACATGGGCCACAGAAGCTCCAGAAAATTCTTCAAATCAAGAACAAGTAGCCACAAATCTGAAATTTGATACTATGAAAGAATTGATTAATATCAATTCTGCACAACCCAAGAAGAACCTGTTAGCCAATAACTTGTTACAAGAGAAGGAAAATGGAGACAAAAGAAAAGTTGCTCTCAAATGTGAAAGATGCATAAGAGATAATGAAAAAAGTACAAGGCTCAATCTTATAAAGGTGAGATAGAAACCCTAAACTAAAAAGCTAGGTTGCACATTATTAATTAATAATGTACCTAAATGAAGCTTAAGTAACTAGAGTAATAGAAATTTATATAATTAAATCGATATGATTTAATTAATAAGCATAAATGAAAAATACTCTAATACTCACAACAGGAAGGCATTCGACAGTAGTTGAGATGGGCATTCTGGGAACTGTAATGACAGACACAATTGTGGACGGAGGGTTAGGCGTAAATGTGTTACCAGAAGATATATGGAAAAAGTTAGAACAACCTATGTTGTGGCCACCTACATTCCAATTGCTCAAGGCGGATCAGCACGGGATCAAACCGTTGGGAACCTTGATGGCACAACCGGTAACTATCGGAACGCAACCATTTTTTTTGGATTTTGTGGTCATTCCATTGAAAAGAAAAGGATATGACACTATCCTTGGAGCAGGTTGGTTGGTACAAGCAAAAATGAAACATGACTGGAAACAAAATACCCTATCCATGGAACGTGGAAGTAGAAGATTCATAATTGACCTGCACACATAGATGATGGGTGAGGAGGCAGCGTCGTCAGATTCCGAAGGTGAAGGTGAAGGTAAAGGTGATGATAAAGGAAAGAAGAGAATGGAACTAGATGAAGGAGTGTTGAGATTAGGAGGGTCGAATGATGATGACCTAGACTTGGTGAACGGCCTATTCCATTGGCAAATAGAGGATTACGAGCTCTTTCCGAGCTGTAATATGTTAAGGGTCGACAAAGGTGAGAAAGGAGAGGAAAATGAATGTTTGAAAAAATACAGAGAAGTAGAAGAAGGAAAGGCGGTTATGGCTGAAGTTAAAGGGAAGAACATATAGTATGAACTCATAAAAAGGAAAGATTCCACCGTACTGTACATGGTGAACGAACCATGTTGAAAGAAAATGTTACGCTGCACCATGGATTTAGTGGAAAGGTACCAGCAGCAAGGAAAACATATCGTACGGTTTGCACAGGAAACAAAGAGGAAGGGCTGAATAAAAACTTCAGCAGTATGGAGTGAAGGTTCTAAAATAAAAAATACAGTTATTGACGACAAGGAGTGGTAGCCGATGGAATTCATGGTACCAAGTTCGAGGATTGCGATCGAAAACAAGCTTGGAGATATGGGAAGTCTGAGGGAGAGATTGTATAATTTAAATAAACTTGATGAGCGATGATTGCAGGCACAATGGGCCATGAAGGTTACATAGAATAGGCATAAGGCATGGCACGACGAGCACTTGAAGTTGAACAAATTTCAATCGGGACAACTAGTGTTGAAGTATAATGGGTGCGACGAGATCAAACCAGGCAAATTTAAAATAAAGTGGGTTGGGCCATATAAAATCCATGAAGTGGGCGATAAGAGAGCAATAAATTAATGGACACTTGACGGGAAGGAAGTAGCTGATGCAGTGAATGGGTCGAAGTTGAAAGTCTATCATGAAAGAAATAACGCAGCTCCTTGGACGAACAATTGAGAGACAGTATAAAAGTAGTAATTATTAATGTATATATGTAAATGTAGATAATATATAAAGTTGAGCATATTTTTTGAGTACGAACCTTGAAGTATGAAAGTGATAAAAAACAGGATTATCAAATTAAAAGAGTATTAAAAGACCATACGACTGTGGAGAACTGTATAGTAGCATAAAGAGAGAAAATCAAAAGTGTAAGGAATTTGGGAAGAAATAGGAATTGCACACACAAACAGCCACCGTACAATCGTACAGAATTGGGAGCATAGAAGCGTGATGCACAGCCCGTACGAAAGAGAAAAGGAGGAAGACACTTAAACACTGTACTGTAAGTTGGGAGCACTGATGTATGACTTGTACAGAAGAACACAAAGACATTGCAAGGCACCGTACTGTTGGGGAAGTTGCAAGAAGAGGCCCGAAAGTGCATAGTATGGCCGTACAACTAGATTGTTTGAGGTTGGGTGACTGTACGACGAAGGAGGAGAGAGACCATACAGTGAACTCGTACAAACATTAGCAACATAAACCATATCGTACAGAAGTGATAGCAAGAGTGAGAGGACCGTACGGTAACAAGGAGATCGTACGATGTGGAAGAACCATGGCTATATAACATCAGCAAATTAACAACTTAGAAAATAACAGGGAACAGAGACAAGGAGCCATTCCGTACGGCAGGAATCTGGAGAAGGAAAAGCCGTATGACCATCAGCAAGCACATCTTGGTTTTGCTGTACGTCGTACGACCAAGAAGATTACAAGAGGAGATTTACCATACAGACCTTGGAGAACATTATTCCATCCGTACGACCATAGGAACAGAAGAATGTAGCTGTACTCTCCTAGAAGAAGGAGCTGTAAATTTTTTTTAAAAAATGATGACAAATCAAAATAGTTCATGATGAATACATATGGTGCTGAAGGGAAAGACATAAACAGGTAGTGACGAAAATATAAGCGGTTGGCAGAAAGAGTATGGGATTGGAAGAAAATCACAAAAATGTTGTGTTCCATGGACTTTTATGTGGGTTTGAGGGTGCCCCTCGACCCTGCTGGGGGCGATGCCCCCTAGACCCCTAATCAATTCAATTATTAGTCGTGGGAAGTGTGGCTAGTTGATGAAACTTGGAGCTGTTGCAGGCATGGAGTGTTTGTATGCCAGAGGTGGAGAGGGCACTGGAGAAGCCTTTCGAGAGGCATGCTATGCTTTGAGGCACTCAGAGTAGGTGTTTGATGTGAGGCTGTCTTGGTGGATGCATAGAGAGCTTGGGAGGCGCTGATCATCCAGTTGGAGGTAGTAGAGCAACACTTGGCTTAGTGTACCTAGGCATTGGAAGCAGAGAAGGCGACATGGGTGGCTATCAAGGTCAGCTTGGCTAAGGTGACAATATTATGTTAGCGGAGGTTACAGATGCAATGTGTTTTGGAGACTAGTTTGGTGCAGGTACAGGACGAATGTGAAAGTGGTGTGACGAAGAAAGATCTATCCTGTTATAGTTAGTCACAATTAGTGTATTCTATTTTGTTAATATGTCTCGGATATTTTGTAATTGTTGTCTGGAGACGACTTTACTTTTTTGGGGGATGATGTTGTCGGTAAATTCTATATTGTAGCCGACGGGTAGAATAGTATCCGAACAGGTGCTTGACGGTTGAGTCACCCTGTTAGAAGTTGTAATCTTTCCTTGGTGTATTTATAAACCAAGGTTAGACCTTCTTTATTTATTGTTGTAATATATTAGGATATAAGCCAAGGTATCCTAATATATTTCTTTTTTGTCCTTTTTTCACTACATCTTATTTTGTCATCTAGTGGAATATGTGAGGACAAATATTTATTGTAATTTCTAATTTTAGATTATTTCTCCTTAAGAGGAATCTCACACTTGGCCTCACACACTTATGAATGGTGGCATTCATAGACATGGGAGTTACATTCTAACTCCTCTCTCTCGTCTCTATTTAAGAGATGACCCTCTTCTCTCATTTCACAATGAGGTTTCTTCCTCTTCTCAATTATTGTATGAGCGATTGCTCTCTCTCTCTCTCTCTTCCTTCTTAGGCTTTTCATGCCTCATTCATAATGTCACAAGGGGTTTTCTTTGCTTTCCCCTTTCCAAATATCTTGTCTCATGGTGTTGGAGCTTGAAGCTTTCTCTCTCCTATTTTATGGTAATATCTTTTCATGCATTTACTCACTTAGATTCTTTCCTGGTTTTGCTTATTTACATATTTCTTTTTCCATTTCTAACATGGTATCAGAGCAGTTTAATCTTTGTTTTGAGTGTTTGCTGAAGGTACGATTCGAATGAGACTCTTGAGAGAAATTTCACTAATTTTTTTTTAAATCTCTTAAGTTGGAAGAAATTGATTTTTTTTTTTTGAGTTTGGTTGGTTTACCGCCAAACTTGATTAACTTCTGTTTGCTCTAATTTGTACAGGTTACTTCTTATTTTCTATTAGTTTTCATCTAACCCTGTTTGGAAGGCTTGCCGCCAAAGGGTTTTCCTTATAAGCCACTCTGTGCTCTTTTGATATCTATCTTGCCTGTCCTCCCTCTAGCTTTTGCCTTTTATTAGCATTCTGGTTTCCTGCATAGGTTTGGCTCTGTTGATGAGTTGAATGTCTCTGTTGATTTGATGAATGGAACCCTTGCTGTAGAAATATTTATTGGGGTTCCAGGCCATGAGGAGTGAATTCTATGAGATGCGAGGGAAGCGATCTGAGATATTTTGATTCAGAATTCACTTCTCCAGTCAATATTTTGCTCTTTTCTGTTTATTTAGACTTTGCAAGCCTTTATCAATGTCTTGCAGGTTGGTTTACCTAATGGAATTGAATTGTTGTCCATTTGCTGCAGCAATCGGAGGACTTGTTCCTTTGATCCTAAATGTTACAGCACCGCTTGGTTTCTCATTGGTGCCCTCGTTGTCTCAAACTCTTGCTGCTTCACATCAATTATTTTTTGCACTTTTTGGTGGTGTCTTAGTTAGTTCCATAGACTTATACTGCCTTTGTATCAGCCATGAAGTTTCCCCTCTTTTTCATGCTGTAAATCTTTCCGTTTTTTTTGCCTGCGTAATGTACAAGCATATGTAAAACTGCCCACAATAGATTTCAATTTCTTATCTTTTTAGTGTTTGCTATTGAAGATTTCATTTGTTGTCCTCTCCACCAATTTCTGATTATCCTGGTTATGGAAGCAGATTCTGCTCTTTCAAACATGGGTATGTTTGAGGCAGAGATGAGTAGTGATTCTTTTCAGCTTCTTGGAATGGCAGAGAGAGGTATGTTACCGTCGATGTTTGCAGTTAGATCGAAATATGGAACTCCTCTATATAGGCAATTTGTTTTCTGCATTAGGCGTGCTGTTGTTATCATCGATGACCTTTCAAGAGATTGTAGCCGCAGAGAATTATCTATACTATTTCGATATGTTTGCAGAGTTTGCAGCATTTATGTGGCTAAGGTTTAAAGAGCCAAATATGCATCGGCCCTATAAGGTGCCTTTCGGAATGCTTGGGGTGATTTTGCTTTGCGTTCCACCTTCTCTTTTGTTGATTTTGGTGGTGGTTATTGCATCACGAAAAGTCATGGTGGTCAGCCTTACTGCGGTCCTGATTGGATTTTTATTGTATCCATGCCTTGAATTTGTAAGAAAGGAGAAATGGGCAAAGTTTGTTACTAATTCAGAGCTTCCTGGTTGTGGGTCCTTACGTTTTCAGTTTCTCTTTTATTACGGGCTTTGTCGTCCTCGTCTGTAACGCCTGTGGGTGACGTGGCGGCGGATCCCGTGCACCACCCTTCGGATGAGGTCCACGTGGGCGCCCAGGTAGAGTTTAGTTTTTTGGGCCTGTTGGTTTCTATTTAATGTTAAGTTTATTTGCCACTTTGCTGTATTTATCTATGAGAAATGACAGAGATTTTGAATATCTCTGGGCATCATTATGAAGTTTCAATATTCCCACTCTGTAGTTTATAACAGTTGTTCTGACAGTAACTATTTTTGAAATTTTTGTTTGATTCTTTATTTTATATTTCTGAGCCCTATTTCAAGCCTGCCCTGCAGAGTCTCGCCAAATTTCAGGTCCAGTTGTCTCATAGTGAATCGTTAGGTTAGCAGGATTCTCAAACTGTTGAAGCATATATGCATTGGGAGTTTTCTCCTCTATCTCTTTTGCTTTTTGGACAGCACCTTTCATACCCCTAGAAGGATCTGTGAGAACCAATTCAGCTCCAAAAGCTCGCAGTAAGATCCTCCTCTCTATACTCATAGAAGATGGCATTGTGATGATAAGCTTATATCGCTTTGCAGCAGCTATAATCGGATAGCGCTTCTCCCATTTTAACCAAACAAATAAAAGCCTCCACCATTGAAACCGCCCCCCCACTTCCCTTTATCATCTCTGTTTAGTGATTTTCTCAAGGAGCTGCGTTTGTTCTCTGTGTTGAGCATTTTCTTTTCTCAGTTTCAATGGCGCTGGTAGTGTTAGGGCTTGTAATAGTCTTGGGTAGCGCTCAGTTTGTGTATTGTTCGGGTTGGACTGATGCCCACGCTACGTTTTACGGAGGCAATGACACTGCTGGACCTATGGGCGGGGCTTGTGGATATGGGAATCTTTACAGCAAAGAATACGGTACGAAGACTGCGGCGTTGAGCACAGCGTTGTATTGATGCAGGCATTTTTAATTGCAATTGTGTTGGCATTTTTCTCGATATTTGATCTGCCAGTATTCTGGCCCATTCTTCTCATGTACTGGGTAGTGCTATTTATGCTTAATCTGCTTCTACATGGTAAGCAATTATTTTCTTTATCCAAACTATTTTGGTATATTTATTCGAGTATATATGGGGGCCCACATATATGCCTAGATAAATATATAAATTCTTATGATTATGATGATTCAAAAAGTGGTATATTCTTTCAGAAAATGAATTAAATACTCATGTTTACCCTCAATGGAGTTTTATACCTGATATCTATATTTAGTTGATCTTCCTTAAATCATTTTACTTAATTGGATTATGAGTAATCTTACACATTTGCCTTCATTTTGATATTTTGATGTGCTCATAGTTGGACTTTTATGCTTTTATAGCATTGTTCTATGCCCATGTTGGCACTTTTTGGTTTTATACCAATGATCTACATGATTTATATGATATTTTTTTTGAGTTGCATAGGGAGCTTAATATTTTTTCAAGGATAACTATGTAGGTCCCCTCAGTATAACTGATACATAGTTTCCTTATCTGGCCCATGGAGTATCCCTCCATCCTATATTGGTGTGCACTCATATTTATGGAGTTTCCCTCCATTTGATCCTATCTGTTCCACTTTGATAGGATAATATTTTTATGGAGTTTTCCCTCCATTTGGTTCTATTGGTTCCATTTTGAAAGATTGATATTTATATGGAGTTTCCCTCCATTTGATTCTATATGCTCTACTTTGAAAGGTTGATATTTATGGAGTTTCCCTCCATGTTGTTCCATTTTTTTTCCTCAATGAAGAGGATGTTATTATTGGAGTTTTCTCTCCAAATTCAGATGATTTAATTTGAAGGCAATATGTTGTTATATCCTCATAATCCATTCTTTTGATTATCCTAACAAAAATCATGATAATTCTACTTGATCAGCATGTCTCTCCTTTATATTATTTTCATATATTAATGTGATAATGATCTGCATACATTATTGCTTAGATCATGAGTCATGCATGTTATGGAGGGACGCCCCCATTAGCTTGCAGTGGGATGATTCATTAAGTGGACTGTCTATATCCACGTGATTGATGCAAGATTGATGCGAGTATCATTAGTTGGCCTTGTCTATGGTCATTTGTGCATTAGTATAATATACTTTTCATGAGAGCATTGATCAAGCTTTTTACTCAATTTGTCCTTGTTGACAATTTTTTGAGCATATAATTTATCTTGATATCAGGTTATCGCCATTGTTTTGTGGTAACATGTTTTATTTTCCTCTATGTCTCTATGAAAATTTTCTTATCCTTATTCAAAAGGATTTCTAATTTGAATATAAGAGGAAATTCTACTTGTGGATAGTTGTCTTGTTTTTGTTCTGTTTTTCAGGTGATCCATCAAGGAACCTTCTCGAAGATGTGTCTATGCTTCCACTTGATCACATTCAAAGGACTCATGTACCTCTCTTGGATCTACAAATGTTCCATATGGCTTGAAGACAATCAAATTACTTCATATTGAAGATTAAGTTGCAGATTTTTGTAAATTATGGGTTTAATACCCTTTGATGTAATTACCCCAAGTAAAGATTAAAGGGGGGTGTTAGAAGTTGTAATCTTTCCTTGGTGTATTTATAAACCAAGGTTAGACCTTTTTTATTTATTGTTGTAATATATTAGGATATAAGCCAAGGTATCCTAATATATTTCTTTTTTGTCCTTTTTCCACTACATCTTATTTTGTCATCTAGTGGAATATGTGAGGACAAATATTTATTGTAATTTCTAATTTTAGATTATTCCTCCTTAAGAGGAATCTCACACTTGGCCTCACACACTTATGAATGGTGGCATTTATAGACATGGGAGTTACATTCTAACTCCTCTCTCTCATCTCTATTTAAGAGATGACCCTCTTCTCTCATTTCACAATGAGGTTTCTTCCTCTTCTCAATTATTGTATGAGCGATTGCTCTCTCTCTCTCTCTCTTCCTTCTTAGGCTTTTCATGCCTCATTCATAATGTCACAAGGGGTTTTCTTTGCTTTCCCCTTTCCAAATATCTTGTCTCATGGTGTTGGAGCTTGAAGCTTTCTCTCTCCTATTTTATGGTAATATCTTTTCATGCATTTACTCACTTAGATTCTTTCCTGGTTTTGCTTATTTACATATTTCTTTTTCCATTTCTAACACACCCCTTCGGGAAAGTATATGTACACCGTCCGAAAGAGACTTTGGACCATCATCAGAAGAATTGTAATAATCATCAATTTGAATCATTGTAATGAGCATATTGCATATATGAATAAAGTATCTGCTCTGTGTTATATCTTGCTGTACTACATGTGATAAGTATCCTTTTACCTTGTATGGTAAACATTGGTTAACCTTCTCAAAATAAAGAAGACAAATAGAGTTTATCAGGGGAAGTTCTAAGGATGCATATGGTGACTTTGGCCTGTAGATTATTGTAATGAAAATGCTCACATGCCATAACATGCTTATTTTTGAATATTGTAATGTCATTCGATTTGAAGCATAGTTACGGGACTCAGACTCGTCTATGACTTAGAAAGGTCAAAATCCGACTCGGACTCGGACTCGGCGACTGGACTCGGCAAGGACTCGAAAAATTGAAAAATCCATGAAATTCAAAGATTTTTAAGGATTTTAAGATTGTTTCATGTATCTTTTAGTCAATTAACATCAAATACATAGTAATTGAGATAAATAGAAGCTACTTAATACACACACAATTTTGCATAGATCACATAACTATAAAAGCGAATTTCTGAAGGAAAAAAAGTAAATAACACAATATAAAGTTATAAACTATAAAGTAATAAACATAGTGTCACTCCAGTGTCAAAGACTCAAATGTCTACAATATTCATGGATTACAAATTCCATGGTATCAAATTCATAAGTTCAAAACATATATCATAATCAAAATAACAATTAGAAGACACAGTCTCATAGTGGTCTATGTCCTCCTACGAGTGCGCCTATGACAAGTCATGGAAGACTCTAGAGCCATCCTCTCTCCCCGTGTCTGTGGCTGAGCCTGAATCTCATCCTCATCCTCATCATCATCCTCATCCTCACCCACATAATCCTCTTCATCAGACTGGGATCCATCACTCCTAGCCTCAGGGTCTTGCACTCTATCTCCTCACGCTGTAGCCTCCTCAACTACCATCGCTACTGCCTCAGCCTCTCGATCCACCTGATCTACCCACTCCACATCTTCATCACTAAAGATAGGATCAACCATCTCTGTGTTCCACTCTGCATGAGGATCAACATTCTTTAATACAATCGGTGATGTATCGGTGCCAAGGATTTGTCTATGGCGAAGGCGAAGGTTGTAGTGAACAAAGACAAGATCATTTAATTTTTTCGCTGCCAACCTATTGCGCTTCTTTGAGTGTATGTGCTTAAATAGGCTCCAATTACGTTCGCATCCTGATGCACTAGATGGCTTGCTCAAGGTCCGAATCCCTATCCTTTGTAAATTTGGCACCTTTGTGCCAAACATCTCTCACCATGCATCTGAAACAATTTTTTTTTGAATCATATCAATAACTTTGAATTTATCAAATTAAAATGGTAATACCATAATAGAATTACTATTAGAAATTAGGAATCTAGGATGTAGAATCAAAGATTTTTAGTATTTACCAGGCATCAATTCTGTCCTACTTTTCTTGCACAACTCTCGTGCAAATAAGTCCCCTTGAGCTTTCTTAAACAGCTCAATCTCATGGACTATATCTATTCCAACTGCTGATTCAGGTGACATTCTCTCTATAACATCGTAGAGGCTGCTCCACACCTCATCATCAGCCTTGAAATGTGGGCTGAATTGGTATGCTGGATTAAGGAAGTAGGCTGCTGCATGTATAGGCCTATGAAGTAGATTGTGCCAACGTCTATCAAGGACATCCCATATAGGCCCATACCTGTCTCGATTCCTTGCAAAAAAAGAGCGAATGACCTCCTTCACCCTATCCATGCCCTCATAAATGCAGCCCATTGAGGGCTTCTCTCCATCAGCAGTTCGTAGAACAAGCGGCTTTACAAATTGCAATCATTATGAAAGTTGGAAAAGAAATAATCAGCTTTAAGTTTTTCTTTAAAAAATGAACAATAATTTATAACATTATTTCATAAACAAAATAAAGTTGAAATGAGGATAGAAAGGAAAATTACCATCACAATATCAGCAATCGGTGTCCAAAAAGAAGCATCATCAAAAACATAATCAGCTGCAGCAATCCCCGCAGTGGTCTTTGCATATGATGATGCAATCCACTCCTCACTAACAAACATGCGTCTCAAACCTCTCTTTGAATCAAGCAAAGATTTCAATGTGAGAAAATTGGTTGCAAATCTAGTGACCTTTGGACGAGACAACTCCTTTTGCCCATTGTGTTTCCTCACGAGGTTGAGGACCCATGTATGATTATATATGAATTTGTATACACTCCTTCCTCGCTCTATAACTGTTTTTATCCAAGACATTTTAGCAAGATCCTCTAACATGAGGTCAATGTAGTGAGTAGCGCAAGGGGTCCAAAATAAGTGAGGGTGTCTCTTCATAAGAAGTTTTCCTGCAGCAACATAATTTGCTGCATTATCTATAACTATTTGCACCACATTCTCCTCACCCACGTCTTTTATCACTTAATCCATTACCCCACAAAGATATTCAACATTCTTTGTTTTTCCTGAGGCATCAATTGATTTCAAAAAAAGCGTGGCACCTGAAAAAAAAGAAACAAATTAGTTTAATGATTAATGATGAATGATGAATCATAATTTATAAATTCATAATTTATAAACTTAATCACTTAAGTACAAGTTCTACTTCTAAATTTATAATGTCTAAGACTCTAAGTACAATTACGGTGTACCTGATGAGGAGACAAGAAAGTTGAGGAGTGTTCTACTCCTTCTATCAGTCCAACCATTAGTCATGATGGTGCAACCCTTCCTCTTCCACACCTCACGCTGCTCCTTGATTTCAACTTCTACATCAGCCACCCTTTGGTTCAAAATAGGGCCTCCTAGCTCTTCAGCACTAGGGGCTCTGAACCCCGAACCACAAATAGCAACAGCATTGATTCCAATTTGCCAATAAGGGGACCTAAAACACATAGAATAAAATTTAAAGTTAAACAAATTAGTATATTATAAATAAATTTGAAAACAAAATACAAATTAAAATAAACAAAATAAGCATATTATTTTCTCTTGAAAGTTGAAAGTTGAAAGTTGAAACTTTGAAAACAAGAGAAGACATAAATTCAATTTTAAATAAATAAGTACCTTGCTGCATTGAATGAAATGTTGTTGTAGATGAAGAAGTCTCCAAGTGCCAATTTTGCATAATCATGTTTATCCTTGTTTCAACCCATGCCTCCAAGCGATGGTTGTGCACCTGGAGCCGTGCGTGGAGCAAACATGGAATCAAGTGTCGATCTTTGCTTACGAATGCGAGGCCAATGGTCCCACTTGTAGAAGTAGTGGCATTCGTAGGTGGAGTAGGGGATAATGAAGAGCAAAAACTAGAAGATCCTTGTTGGGCTCCGGCTAGTTGTGCCATTTCTCCATGTTGCTTCTTTTTCAATTCTCTTTTCTCCATTTTTTCCTCTAGAAGAGCTTGCATGTCTCACATAACATCTTGGGGTACATCTTTGCATTTTTTAGCATCACGTCTAGGTATATGTGCTAGGTGATACTTCAATCTATTTATTCCTCCCCCATTATACACTACATCGCAATGCTAACATGTAACAACTCCCTTTTTGTGCCCTAGAATGACATGTTTCTAAGCCCTATCCCTTGCTATTGCACTTGGGTTTGCATTAGGGTTAAATAGAGGCCTAGTTCCACTTTCTTCACCCTGAGACATAATGTCAAAATTCAATGTGTTTGTTGTTAGCTTGCTGCAATATGAATGTAAACAAAATTAGAAGTAAAAAATAGTAGATAGTAGTAGACTAGTAGTAGAGAGTAGAGACCAAACAAATTTAAACAAAATGAGAAGTAAAAATACTAAAAAATACAAATGTAAAAGTTTAAAACATAGTACAAAACAAGTTAAACAACACAAAGAAATGCAACTTGTAGCTTACCTCTTCGAATTTGCACAAACAATGGAAATGCAAGTTTGTAAAACCTCCTCCAAATGCTCGTTTAAGCTACTTTCAATGCTTTAATGCAAGCTACAAAGATGCACAAACCATTAGCAATCAATATCGGAGAGCCAACCGGTTTCCTGATTTCTCTTTCAAAATCCCAATATTCTCTAACTCTTTCCTCTCTCTTGTGAGCACAAGCAAATGGTGGAATGACCTTTTTAGGTCAATAACATGTTATAAGAACCAAAAAAGTCAACATAAAACAAAACATTTTTTATTTTTTTGCCTTTTTCCTTCTTAGCCACCGGCGAGAGTCTTGGCATCGGGACTCGGCGAGTCTGGCGAGTCCTTGGACTCGGCGAGTCTGTGTGGACTTTGCTAGGACTCGGTCGAGTCCGAGTCCAGAGGCAGATTGCCTCGAAAATCAGAACTTTGCCTCGGACTCGCAGATTCCTGGTTTGATTCGGCGAGTCTGGTAACAATGATTTGAAGATAATAAAAGGCAAGTGTTTTTGTTCTTGCAATTGTTCGGTTCTTGCAATTTCGTGTTGATTTCTCTATTGTGTTGTTGTTTGTGTTAGTAAGGGGACTACCCTTTGTTTAGAATGCTCTTCTTTGACCCATTTTTGTTGATGAGAGCTTGTTATTCAAGATATAATGTTTATGTCCTCTAGATGTACTCTTTTGGTTTCAGGTCCTCAACATTGTAGTTGATGTGGTTGGTAAGGAAAGTTTGCTGATCTTCATCTGTTGGGTTTGGTTTAGAGAATGCTCTGCAATCTGCATTGATATTTTTGGTATTGTGGTTTGGAGGATGTGCTCAGAATGCTTGTGTAATGTTGTAGTTCAGAATTCAATTGGCGCTTTTCTCCGCAAGAGGAGTTGTGATGTTCTATTTCTTGACAGTGCGGTTTGTTGTTGCTCTTTGGTAAATTTGGTTTTCTCGTTTGGATCACATTCTTGTGGTATGGACTTGTGTTTAAGTTTGAGTAAGATTTTTTGGGTCTTAACGCAGTTTGTGGAGATCCAAATTGAAGTATATTTTTAGGATGACTAGTTATACAATATATTTTGTTTCTTGGTAGTGTGGTATGTTGTTGCTCTTTAGTCAACTCGGTTTTCTCATTTGGATCATATTCTTGTGGTATGGACTTGTGTTGGAAGTTGAATTAAGATTTTTGGGTCTTAACATGGCATGTGAAGATACACATTGAATTATGTTTCGAGGCCGACTAGTTATGCACTATATTGTGTATCTACATGTTATGTTTGTTGCCATTTTTGGAAGATGTGTTCTTGTATGCAAATCATTTGGAGCTACTTGCAAAGATGTGTATGATGCTTTTAGGTTGGCTTCAGGTCCGCTTCATCTCTTGCAGTGGAATACAATCACCAAAATTGTCTTTGGGGGCTGACTTGATTGGACTTATGCATGTCCTATTTGGCTAACCTAATTGATGAAGCTGAAATATTAATAAGTAGGACGATAGGAGATATTTTCTACAAGTCAAATTGTGATATTGCTATTAGGATTCAACTATGTAGTTTTTGAGTCAAGCTTATTGATCCATGTTTCATGAGTAGAGGCTTACAAGAACCCATCTCTCATGAGAATTAAGAATCAGTAGTCATGAAACATTGGTTGATGAGTTTGACTCAAAAACTACATAGTTGTATCCTAATCACAATATCACAAGTTGATATATATTAAGATTATTTGAGCATGTTGATGCGTGGAATAAGTTCCACAAAAATGTGTTGAAAAAAGTGCAAAGATCAGTTCGGTTGATGCACCTTCATGATCTTATCAATTGATTTATCAGTATTGAGATAGTGGATGAGTGTTGTTTTTCATGAAGTTGGTTGCTTGAGAAGGTGATTCAAGGACTTCTTTCTTAGAGCATTGCCAAAGATAGTATGACAAAGTCTTGTTCATTCTAATTCCTTATATTCATATATGTTATCAGAAGACAGTGAGTTCTTGACAAATTTGTATCTTGCCCTAAGGAGTGCATCTCAATTTGCTAGATCTTTGTATATTTCCCTAATGTTGTGCGACTTAGATTGCAAATCAAATCAAGAGCAGTGAGCTTCCTTGGCAATGAGCATAGAAACATTAGTGTAATGTTCTTTTAGTGTGGGTTGGATCTTACCGTGGTTTTTCTCTTCTTGGGTTTTCCGCATAAATTAGACGTTCTCATGTGAATGGTGTTGTTCATTGTTGTATCTTTCCTTTCTATTGATTTTTTAAGGTTAATTGTAATATCCCCAACTAGATATTTTCCCCAAATTGGCAGTAATAATTTCAGAATTATACACAAATAAACTCATGCAGAAGATTTCAGAATAACCAGCAGAATACCAGTAAATTCCCTAATAATATATTCTTAGAAATGTTTTTTCCATCTAATATTCAGTAGTACAATAACATTATCCAATCTTAAATACAGAAACTACAACTAGATTGGATGATAAGAAATAAACTTGGAATGCAATGTGAATTCCGTTGCGAATCCAACTCAAGTGATGTACTGGGTTTCCGTCTAATCCCAAGAAAGCCTGAAGATTTCCGTCCTCAGGTTTCTGAATAGAAAGCTTATAGCTTCCTGAATCTCTCCAAGAGAAATCAGAAGTCAAAACATATTCAAGCATGTTGACATGAGCTCCTCATCATTCTTCTAAGGAGCAATTCCCACCTTTTCTTCTTCCTCTTTGTCACCATTGATCCTCTTTTGATATTAAAATGACTTTTTAGTAATTTTCATAATATTTGGCTTTTAATTTTTTAATGTCCCAAAAGAGGGGACATTACATTAACATAAACATGCAACGACCAAATAGGTCAGCCTTGAACACTCGTATTGGAGTGAAAGTGAAAGAAGACCAAGCCAAGAGATTAACATGACCAAAACATTATTGATACACTTTTTCAACATGACACAAACTAGAAACAATGCCACATTCTATCTTGGTCAGCCAGACAACCACTTATCCTCAATCTTTCAATTGAACAGTACTATAATGGTCCATAAACACTATGCGGAGCATAAAGGAACATCATATGACATTCTCAAATAATCCAACACCAAACGTTCAAATGATCACATCCAATTTAGCTAGCACGAACAACTGAAATTGAAAAACCTAGCGCAAACATATTGAAATTGGAAAACAAAGCGCCATATGCAACTAGTCGACTAGTCTTGATAGATAGCAATAAGGATCGTACTTGTGGAACATCTGAGCATTTAAAACTTCAAGGGAATTAAGATACAAGAAACATGAACAAGTTCCCCAAACAGCAAGAGCAAGAACCAAAACACAGAGCATTCTATCTTCTGCTTTGAAACTCTTTACACTCTATAAATTGCCTGGTACAAAGTCATCTCTATTGTTCTCTAAAAAATGAATTGCAACATGAAACTTTGGATATAACATCTTTTAAGTTTTGTGAGCTTAACTTCCAAATTGCATAAGCATAGCTTCAACGTCAGAGAAATGCATTAGATCAACACTAACATAACATACTTGAGGTCTTTCATTGTAGCCATCTGTCAAGCAAACATTTTGACATTCAATCGTGGACATTAGATCATGCATTTGACATCAAACCATGAGCATTAGTCATGCAAACATAGGTTGATGCCATTTGCAACAATCTTCCCTTCTATAGGAGCACCAAATGTCGTCATCGATGTCAACAAACACATTACTTCATAATTGCAACACTTTGTTTCATCAAGACAGTACACATATTGCACCATACACATTGCTTTATTACATATCACAATTTGACTACAATTTCAACAATTTCTCCATCAATCCTTTGCTCTCTTCCTTTAACAATCAGCTCAAAATACATACAACATTCAGATCATGGGCTGACATCAAGGATATCAAGTATACACAATACCTTCATATGCATCAATCTCTTCATTTTTCATAATTATATCAGAAGTTGACATCAACGACATCATATTGCAAGACTCATTTGACAATTGAGAATTTGAAGCTGCGTGTGGCAAAATATATAAATGTAATCTAGATGCACGGGCTCTATATCCAATTCTAACACTGGCCTTGGCACTAGTTTTGCCAGTATTTGGAGATGGACAAAATTGTAGAATAGAAAAAGGCTCTCTAGTTCTACCAATGGTTTCTATCTCCTCTATTTGCCTCTTCTTTAGTTCTTTTTCGCTACTCAAAGCTTTTTGATTGACCTTGCACTTCACGCATGACTTCAAAAAACACTTTTGGGCATCCTTCATTATCTCAGCATGGTATATGTATAAGTTAGGCTTGACATAAATGACAACATGACAACTAATACGATGGTGAGTTTCTAACAAGGGTCTCGTTTGATTGCAGTTACATTTAGCATTGTGATTATGCAATTTATATATCTAAAGAGTGCTGCAATAACATATAAATAGGAGTAAACATTAATAGTTATGGTTTATGATTAAAGCTATAGGAAAAATTCTACAGTTTACAACAATTAAACATTTTTTCTATATTCCCCAAGTTTCCTGAACGGGGATGCCAGGGGACAGTGGGACGGGTTTCCGGGATGGCAAATTTTTTTGCTGATTTTCGGGACAGGGGAGACGGCAAATGGGGATGGCAAAAGTGACATTTTTTGTTTATTTTCTAAATTTTGTGTGTTAAAAAATTGGGGATAGATGCAAGTCCTCGGGATGAGGACATCCCTGTCCCCGAAATGCTGCTTTTTTTGGGGGAACGCATCCAAGGGAACATAGCATTTTTGTTAACAAAATTACACTTAGGATTTGTTCTTTGGTACATTGAAACAAAATAGAAAATCTATAAATATAAATATGAAAGAGAAATGAAATTTTTATTTAAAAAATCAAAAGAAACCTTCAAAATATGAACTTAAAAATTTATTGAAATAATAGTGAGCTATTCCAAACCCTTTGTAGGCTCTTCCTCATGTACCATTCCCTTCAATGCAATCCAATTTTGGCTTGAAAACCTCTTTTTTTTCCCCCTTTTTTCCTTAGTTGCCAGATTCGTCCTAGACAGGCCGGATTTGGATTTGGATCCGATTTGGATCTGGATTTGTGCTTGGATCATTGAGGACCCGGGTTGGATTCTTGGTTCTGCCTATTGATTCTTCAGGATCTGCGGGGCTTGGATCCTCAAGGATCCAAGTCACAGCCTGAGGATCCTCAAGGATCATAATTTCATTTTGTAATTCAGTGATTCAATGTGAATGTGTTGATTTTCTTTATAATTGTGAAAATAAATCAGTTATCAAGTATACTAGGTTCATAGATCCATACTAGAATCATGGATTCATACTATGAAATGATTTAGTTTTAGAATTATGTATATTTCTCTCATTTTTTAGTATGTATATATTTATAATCCTTTATGAATGATAATTGGGAAAAAGAAAATCCCGAATCCATGGATCCGATTCACCTGGCCGAATTGGATTCGTTTCACAAATCGACAACTAATATTTTTTCTTATTTTCCTAATTTCTACTTAGCTAGCTATGGTCAGGTTTTTGCCTTGGGCCAATATTGTCGTCTCTGGTGGGTACCTTGTTAAGTCTCCTCAACTCGTTAAGGGTTGTCCGCTTGACAACTTGGCAAGTTAAAAGTTTGCATGAGTTTGGTAACACTAATCCAAATTATTTTAGTGGAATTATAATTTTTTAGTTAAGATTATGCCAATATAACTGTTTTGAAAAAAAAAAATTCCTTTTTGTTTTATTTAAAAAAAATGTTTTACGAATATTTGTTGAAGTTATTTTTAAATATTTTTAAAAATATTTTTTGATTATGTAGGTCATGGATGAATATGAGGAGCAGTCAGAAGTGGCTGAGCGCTTGAAAATTAAGGTGATTATCTTTATATGAATTTCTATATTGCTAATGGATTCTCTGTTTCTATGATCTTCCATTTTATTCATAGCCTTTTTTATGTCTTGTTTCCTTAAGTTTCTGCGTAATTAGTATTGACAAAGCTTATGGCTGTTCTCTTCACTATGTTTAGGAAGAGTTATTGTTGGCTTCCCAGTAAGATTGAATTACAAATGTTACACATTTGTTTTGTGTCATAGAATTTTATTCAGGCCATTTTTTTCAACACCAAAAGACATATTAGTTATCCTTCATAAAGTTCTTCAGAACTTTTCCAGATAAACACAGACCAACATGTTGAAAGTAGAGATGCACATATATGGTATCAGATACAAAGATGGTAGCATATATGGATATGATTTTTTTTTGAGACCCCAAAAATAGATATGGCTGGATACAACAATATTTTTTTTGCTTACTAAATCTGAGTAAGGCACCTAGGAGCTGCAAAAAAAAGCATTAAAGCTCAGCTATTGGAAACAGGGAGTTCACCAGATCCATCAAAATAAAAGATAGATTATCCCATCAATTTTATTATATGCAAGAGCAGGTTTATATATGCACAATGCCATTGAGGAATTTACACAACCATTGTGATTGTACAATCTATAGCTTGCCCAATACCTAAAAAATGAAGCTTCCCTCTAATTACAAAAAAACAGTTTCAACAAAGAATAGAGCCATAAAAAAGTGATCTCTAGGGCACAAACTCATACTTTGAGCACAACAAAATCTTTACATATTATAATACCAGCTTCCTTTCTTGAGAGACTAAACAAAGAGACCTGCATGGCCCTAGATCCTCCTTGTAACGTTTGGTATCATCCACCTTTGCTTCTCATGTTAATATTATGTGCAGGTAATCACCCATCATAGAAAGATACATTAATAGTCTACCCTGGTAGTTCATAATTGTGTGGAGGTATTCCATCAAATTGATATGGATTTCTGACTGATTGCTGACCATCATGATCTTTATGCAACAAATAGTTGCTGAGCCAGTGATAACATGGTAGCATAGGATAATGGCTGTGCTATTTCAACAATATTCAATACATTGATAGACTTGTCGATGTGTGTTTGTTCCACTACAACATACATAACTGTTCATGCTTAGTATTTCAGGATGAACACCAAAACTCCATCTCTCTCTTGAATAAGGATGCTCATATGCTAAACGTTGTATATCTATTGTATGATCAAATGTGACAACCTCAAGGTTTCTTGTTGTTGTGGACTTCCACTCAGTTTTATAATGTGATATGCT
This sequence comes from Cupressus sempervirens, assembly GCA_028749045.1. Classification (NCBI taxonomy): domain Eukaryota; kingdom Viridiplantae; phylum Streptophyta; class Pinopsida; order Cupressales; family Cupressaceae; genus Cupressus; species Cupressus sempervirens. The sequence goes on along the minus strand of CM053790.1, from coordinate 178,814,407 downwards.
GGTTATCACAAAGGGACTTACGCTGTTCAATCAATGGATATCAACTTTGACTTTAATTTCTTCCAACAACAAACTGCAAGTGAAAGGGCTTAGAAAGCTAATCTACTCCTAGGATGCAAAAAACTACGGATGTCTTTGTGACTCTACTAGACTTATTGATGGGGGCCAAACTGAGACTCATAAGAAGACCAAAGAAGAGATTTCTATTAGCTGATTTTAAAGAGTCTATTACACAGACATTGCAAATAAGAAATCAGAATACATGCAACTTATATGCGCCCAAACTAGTGTTAAATAGTCTTTAAGTCTTTAATATACAAATGAAATACACTCAAAAGAGGTGCATATAAGTTGCACCATAGACAGTACCAATAACTTTCAAATGGCGAATGATTTTGAGCGGATTCTTTCACTATCTTAAACCTTAAATTCCTGATTCCATCCACCTTGAGATTTAAACTTACTAAAAATAGCAAGTTGACCTGAAATTGCAGTAGGGGCAATTTGAGGGTTAGAATCTCTAATTTGCCCAAATGGGTATACAGAATTGGAAAAACTAAAAAGAGAGCCTATTAGACATCAGTTTTTTTTGGGTGATGCAAGATTGCCCTGACACTGCTCGACATTCCTACATTAGACACCCAAGGTTATTTTAGAAGTGATCCTATTGCGTCTCAACTAGTTGAGGAAAACCTAAATGGTCAAAGCTCTATTTGGACAACCATGTTGAGACTTCCACCAGCCTATGTTTCCACTTTCCAGATAATTTTCATATTTCTTGTTTCTGGTACTCATTCCCACATGGGTATCCAAGATTGCTTCAATCTCTTGCTTCTATGAAGTAGGTCCTGGGATGCTACATTGTTCCAACACAGGTTCCTTCTCTCTTCCGCTTTCTTGATGAAGAGCACACGATTATACTAAGAGGGGGGGTGAATCAGTATAATAATGACTTTGCCAATTTAAAATCTTTTATCTAAACAATTCCTTTAATAACTTCAAATACTGGAATAAACACTTATGCACAAGAACATAATGACAATGATTTACTTGGAAATCCGATGTGGGAGAAAACCAATGAAAATTAATTGCTTTTATATAACTTTGATCTTTTACAATATTTTGTAGTCTCCAACCTACAAGAGGCTTCAACCTTGATTTTTAGGAGCACCAACCCGCTGGAAGCTGCTACTTCCGCTGTCTGAAGGCACTGACCTTGAAGCAAAGCACCTACTTCACTTCTGAACATAAATCTGAATTTCCACTTTTATTTTTTTTGCTCTAACAACGGATAATGGGTACTATTAAATCTTCTTGATTTGAAGTCAGCCAACAAACTCCCCTTAACTCTTCACACTCTCTTATATTCTGATATATATATATATATATATATATATATATATATGATTAAAAAATCTGAATATATATTTCTTATCTTGCTCCCTTACTTTTCCTGTTTACTCAATCTGCTGAATTAAGCTTATTTTGCAAATAATAGAATCTCTCTTTATATCTTTTGATTCATGCCGTCGCCTTCAAATGAGACATTTTCATTTAATTCTTTATTAAATTTTAATTGTGTCTCTTCACACAAACGATGCACATATTGGGCTCCCTTGACTGTAATACATATGTTTTAATAAGTTTGTCTCTTAATAATCCCGAGTTCCTTTTGTCTTTATTATTTTTGAGTAATTTTAATTTTTTTGTCGATGACTGTGCTTGATGACTCATTATCGGGACTGATCATCTTTCTAATACCTGATGCACAATTTTCTTCTACAATTCAATGAAAACTCTGTCTCCTCCGTATCTCCATAGATGATGACATGGCCGAATATAAGTTGTGATCTATGTATTCTGTGCACATGTTGTTTGTCGTATATATTATATCTGATCGTTTTAATGTCTTCGAATCTTCTACTAATGTTCGGGCTTCTTAGGTCAAGGGGATTTGTCTCCCACCTGTCGTGAGCTGCTTAAAATTGTCAGCAATACCTTTTATCTGCTATCGCTGCATCTATATTGCTACTGCCAAACATCATTTTAATTTATTGCAGCCAGTGTTCATTCGCTGCAGACATGGACTTTCACGTGGCACTTAGATTAAACTTCCTTCACTCTATTTCTTATTTTATCCACGATACCTGAAGACTAATATGGACTGATATGTATTCTCCTCTGCAGTTTCTGGTGTTTTAGATTTGAGTGCATACACACTGAGAACTCCCAATGCTATCGTTATTCATGCCACTAGTTTCATTATTGACTCCACGAACTCCTATTAGTGTTGATATAATATCTGAATGAAAATAAGTTCCCATCTATGTTTTGCTGTGCTAATGTTTTAAGTCTTTATCGTTTTACTTGATAACATTCTGACCATGATTTTAATACACCGCTACTTTACTGCTGTTATATTTCCATATGAGGTTGCCACGTCAATATAATCCTTCAACATGTTTGTCCAGTACTATGCTCGATGCCATGAATATACTTGTATATTGGTATAGATAAATGCTGCAGATAGACATCAAATAGAATTGTATTTGCAGACCAAGCTTTATATAATCATTGTATACAATAAATGAACTTATAGTTGGAAATGTCACGTTGCTGCCAGCCTGGGAACTTAATGTTCCGTGTAATAAATTTCTGCCGTCTATTTGATTTTAATATTCAGTCTCATGGTAATTGCATATATGTCTGTGATATGCCTGGCTTTGATTTCATTAACATAGTTGCTTGGTGACGGTTTTGAACAGGGATCATATCATTGACTCTGACCAAGTTACCTGACTGCTGTATAAGTCTTTGTCTGCCCCTATTATTGGGTGATTCATTTGATTCAAAATGGCTTTCCTTAATAAAATGCCTTTTATTTCTGTAAGACATGATCACTGTCTATTGTTATCTCTGATTTTTACTGTCACGACTTTGTCTTTTAGCAGGTTCTGTAAAGGCAGACTATATAGTATTTCCTTTAGTCGTTATTTCCTTTAGTAATCTGATCTTTTATGACTGTATACTAGAGATCTAGAAGACTGTTGCTTGAAACATCTTTATTATTCATCTCTTTCTTGATTGCCTTTCTTCTATGGACGTCAATTGACGAACTTCAACAATAAGTATCCTGACATCAATGACAATCTATTCATCACTCGATACTTTGTTTAGTCTGCAATGTTGAAAACAGGGGAAATATTGATGCATTCTCGAAATCATGCTTCTTTTGAATCTTGCATGGACTAAACTTCACCATCTTTAGCTTGTTGTAAGTGCCCATTGGAGACCTTTCTTCCTCGAGTACACCATGACCTCATCTCTAACTCGGACTCCTTATGCCTCCTCTTCTGATCTGCCTTAGCCTTATACTGCATGTTCATCTTATTTGTATGTTCTCACACTTTCTTATGCAAATTCTTGATGTGCTCTACAAAATCTTCTTCTTTAGCGCTCATCCTGGTTCCTATTCCATCTTCCTCAACTCTAGTGCAGTCCTTGGTTTACCTCCATATACAATTTGGAATGGTGACCTACTAGTGCACTTGTTCATGGAATTGTTGTAAACAAACTCTACTTGTGGCAGGATCAAGTCACATCCCTTGGGTTTATCTCGTACTAAGCATCTTAGCAGGTTACCCTAACTCCTATTTACTACATCAGTCTACCCATCAGTTTGTGGGTGGTGTGCAGAACCAAACATTAGCTCCGTCCTCAATTTCTTCCACAAGGTCCTCCAAAAATATTCAACAAACTTCATATCATGGTCTAAAACAATACTCATAGGTAGACCTGTAGTCTTACCACCTCTTTAAAGAATAAATCAGCAATGTGAACTGCATCATGGGTCTTCTAGAAAGGAATGAAATGTGCCATTTTTGAAAACCTATCTACTATCACAAATACTGAATTATTTCCTTTCTGTGTTCTTGGAGAACCTAGAACAAAATCCATGCTTATGTCTACCCAAGGTCTTGATAATAAAGTAATGGCTAATAACGACTTGTATTTTGACTGAACCCTTTTTCCATCTGACATATTCGACAACTATGCACAAATCTCTTAACATCCTGTGACAATTGTGACCAATAATAATGCTCACTAACATTGGAAATGTTCTTATCCTAGCTAAAGTATTCTGTCATTCCTCCACTGTGTTTCTCTTTGACCAGATTCTCTCTCTTGGAGCTCCTCGGGATGCATAGTTGGGTTCCCTTAAGTAGCATACCATGTTGGATCATGTAATCCAACCACCTTGTCCTGTCAAGGGTAATAGGTTCCTTGCAAGCATTCCAGGCCTCAGAAAAATCTGAATCCTCAGGGATTAGGGTCTTCAGTTCATTGAATCCAACCACCTCAATGTGTATTCTTTTCAGCAAATCCAAACTTCTACTTAAATTATCGACAACTCTATTAAACCTCCCACTTCTATGCTTAAAAGAAAGGTATAGCTTTGTTAAAATTCTACACATTTCAATTGTCTCTAATTCCATTTCTGTTGGCTATTCAAGTATTTAATGCTTGATGATTAGTATACAAAAGAAATTCTTTTGGTAACAAATAATGTGTCCATTTCTTCAATGCTTGAACTATTGCATAGAATTCTTGGTCGTATATAGAGTACTTTCTTTGTGTCATTTAACTTCTCACTTAAGTATGCAATGGGCTTACCTTCTTGGCTTAAAACAACTCCAATAGCATTTCCATTGGCACCACAATCAACTTGAAGCACTTTGTTGAATTCAGGTTGGGCTGAAACAAGTTACTCTGTCACTTTCTTTTTCAGCATGTCAAAACTTTTGCCTGCTCTTGTAGTCCATTTGAATTCATTTTTATTCACTCTCGTTGTCTCAGTTAGTAGTGCACCAATACTACTGAAGTTCCTGTAAAAACTAGCTAGACCATGGAAATACCTCACCTTAGTGGCATTCTTTGGCATAGGCCATTCTAATATGACATTCACCTTTTCTAGGGGAGACAATGAAGCCTAAGTAGACTAACTCCCTTTTGAAAAGACTACATTTATTCAAGTTAATCATCAATTTCTCCTCTCTTAACTTCTCAAAGACTACGAATGTGCAATAAGTCCTAATCTAGTGTCTTTTCATGAATCAAAATATTATCTAGATAAACAATAACAAATTTTTCCAAAGAGTCTTATAATACCTCATTCATGAACTACATGAACGTACTTGGTGCATTGGTTAGCCCAAAAGGCATGACTAACCACTCATACATGGCTTCTTTGGTCTTAAAGACAGCTTTCCGTTCATCTTCTTTGATTCGAATCTGGTGATACACACTCTTGAGGTCTATCTTTGTGAAATAGTATGCTCTACTCAAGCGGTCTATCTAGTTGTCCATCCTTGGCAGGGGAATTCTGTATTTGATGTTGTCTTGTTTGTGGCTCTAGACTTTGTACACATTCTCCACTCTCCATCCTTCTTTGGTGCTAGTACAACAAGTACTGCACACAGACTTAGGCTCTCTCATATAAGTCCTTTCTTCAACAGATCTTGGACTTGTCTATTCAACTTCTCATTCTTGACAAGAGTCATCCTATAAGATGCCCTTTTTTCTCAAACTAGCCCTAGGAATTAAATGTATTTGATGCTTTATCTTCCTAACCAGCGGTGATCCCCTAGGGACATTATTGGACAAAATATCTTGAAACTCGTTGAATAGACCTGAAACTTCTACTTGGACTTCTCTGCTATCTTCTTTATCCATTCTAAGAATTAAAGCATAACACGTGCTCATTTTTTATGTCTTCTAAAATTTTTCTCCGTTCAACAAAACATACACCAATACTGCTACATACCTTTTCTTTGCCTTCACAAGGCGTTGTAGCTTATGACAAACTCCATCCTTTGTCAAGGAATATGTGTTTTCTCAACCATCATGTATAACATGCCTATCAAACTGCCATGGCCTTGCTAACAATATATGCCATGCATTGATGGGTATGATGTCACGTAGTACCTCATCCTGGCAGCTTCCAATCTATAACTTTACCAAGCATTGCTCATTAACCAATACTTTGTGGTCATTTTGCAACCAAGCAATTCTATACAAATGTGGGTGTCTGTCTCTCTTCAACTTTAGCTTTGTAAGCATTTCTTCCAACACTGGATTATCAATGCTTCCACTAACAATAATCACATCACAACATTTATCCTCGCACTTTCATCTAGTGCGAAATAGGCTCTTCCTCTAGCATGACTCCCTTTCTTCATTAATTAGGTTCTTGACAACAAGGTTTTCTCCTCTCTTAGCATCATTTGAGGGCTCTGATTGAGCTTCTTCATCTGCATGGACAACTCGTGTACGACCTTCAATTTTCCATCTGCCCTTGCTTGACATTGGGGACATTCATATGCTTGGTGGCCTTCCTCACCAAATTTGAAATAGGTTCCTTTGAAGCTATCGCTCCCAGACCCTTGTTTAGGTCTTCCTCTTCCTCTTACTCTTTGTTCTTCGCTGTTTTGATCACGCGGGCAGTTGAAACTATCCTTGTACCTACATCTTCATTCTTCCTCTGTTACTCATTTTGATTTCCATAGGATCTTCCACTACCCCTCCCTCCTTGACTTCATCCTCTTTTATTTCCTTCAAATCACTCATTCAACTTCTCTTCCACCTTACAAAGAAAACTGGTAAGCATCTTCAATATTTGTCATTGAGTTAATTGCTCCTGAATACTTGACCTTAACCCATCAAGGTAACCGGTACCTTTTCCCTTATTAGCTTTTGCATGGTCTATTCTGATCATTTTATAGAAATTTTCTATGTACTCCTTAATAGACCTACTCCCTTGCCTCAAACCTTACAACTTCTTCCACAAATCCAACTCATAGTCGATTGAAATGAACTATTTTTTGAGCTTCTCTACCATCCGATCTCACTTGGTGATTTTTCCCTTCCCCTCCTATTTCTTTCTAGTTGGGCCAACTTCCACCAAATGTTGGCGTGACCCTTAAGTATTGTCTTAGAAAACTTGACTTGATCTAGGTCATCTATCTCCTCATACTCAAAAACTTCCTCCATCTTGTTTATACAGTCAATAAGCTTCTTTGGGTTCAAATTTTTAGAGTAATAAGAAATCTCAATCTTGGGTCTTTTCGCTATCTTTGAAATGACCCTCAACAACCAAACTTGATTTTGATCTACAACTTCTCCTTCATTTGTACATGGAACTTCAATTTCTTCTACTCCCTTTCCTTCTACCTTAGTCAAACCCTCTTCTTAGCTCCTCTTGCAATGCATCAATTTGTCTTGGGAGACTACAAGCCTTGTCTACTAGAGCATTCCTTCCACGAACATTTCTACTGCCATACCCACCACACATCACCTTGGGGGCATCTTATCCTCTAAGCCACAAGTCTTGTTGTGAATTGCCTACACTTTGTCCACACGCTCAAGAACAACTGGCTTTGATACCACTTGATGGGGATCAAATTGAGACTCAAAGAACACCAAAGAAGAGATTTATATTATGTGATTTTTAAGAATCTATTAACTGTACATTAAAAATAAGAAATCAAATGACATGCCATAAGAACATAAAAGTTTATAGACTACCTAAACTTTGGAATAAAACCACTTTTCTCCAATACAAAATGCTCTCCAACCTTGAAGCCGGGTCGAAAAATAATGTGTTTCTAGTTTATGCTAAAATTTGAAATTTGAAATTCGAATTTGGTGGTTGCGTGCCAAAACAGAGTTTCAAATTCAAATTTGAATCATGTTTAAAAATAGGGCAGTTCCTGAAAAACAGTCCAACATACGGGAAGCATAACTTTGATTTGAGACCCCTATTGACAAAACGTTTACATTGTTAGAAAGCTCTTTGAGTGTTCTGCAACCTTATGGACCAGCTTTGCTTGTCCCCACATTTTTGAGGCTGCATGGGGCTATTTAGTGTCTCAGAGCTGGCTCCAAAGGTTTTTCAATACTTATTAAGAAACTTAAAACCTTAATAACTTTTAAATGGTGAATGTTTTGACCCAATTCTTTTGCTGAAGTTCTCAATTTTCCATATCCAACCTTCTTTAAAATTTCTAGCTTCATCCACCATAAAATTAGAACTTACTAAAAATAGTAAGTTGATCTAAAATTGAAGTTGGGGAAATATGAGAGCTTCAATCTCTTATTTGTCCAAATGGGTATCCAATAATGTAAAACCTTTGAAGAGAAACTATCATAAAACAATTATTTTGGGTGATGTAGGATTACTCTAACGCCGTTGGATTCTTCTACATCACTTAGTTTATCCATTGACATCGACCTAGCTAGTGTGGTCCTTTAAGGTAAATGTAAGATGTTCAAATTACTACCATTCAATTGACACCATCCATCGACGCATATCAATGTGCAAGCAATAGTCGAAGCTAGCTTATAAATATGCCATTGGACCAAACAAGAAAACTTAAAATTAACAAGAAACTAGTGGTTTGGTCTAAGAAAGTTCACTAAAAGATGCATCCAAGATATCTTCCATTCAACTAAACACTACTTCTAATCGACAAGAAATGAAATGTTACTTATAGATGAGGAAATGTAGAAACCATGCAATACTCCAAAGCAACACAAATAATCCTCCATGAAAACCAACAATGAATCAACCATAGTTCAAAATCTCGATCTCTGCCACTTCTTGGCAAGGCAACAAAAAGTTTTCTTGGCAAATATTAGAGAGAAATTGGCAATTTCTCGGGAAAATATCGAGAATTTAAAAAATGACTTAAATTTAATTAAAAATGCTTCTATACAAAATTCAAGAAGTAGATGCATATAATGAGTTAGTTAATGAGTAAACAAACCAAACAAGCTGATCTAGATATATATAAATGCAATTAGTAACAAAATCGCATCCTCATGTGGAATGCCGATGTAGTTAGATAGTCTGGACTCTGAAGCAAACTACAAGTACCAAATTGTCTTTGTAAAACAATAAGCAAATACAAATGTCAAGTACAATATGAAACTAGTCTACATCGTCCTCTTCCCCCTCCTAGTAGTCGTAGTAAAGACTATGGGAAAGGGAGGGGCTCTAGCGGCTCTAGCTATAGCAGTTGTTTATGCTAGTGCTAGTGCTGGCCTTGTTAAAGAGTCCTCATCCTCACTATCACTTTACTTAGTGTCAGTGTCCTCACTCTCATTGCCCTCTCCCTCAATGTCGTCTAGTCCCGATGCAAAAGCCTCCTCAAAATCCCGCCTCTCCAAATCATATATGTTATCCTTTGTGAACAATGGAGGCTGGTCTTGTGTTGTCCAATCACAAAAAGGATCTATATCATTTATATCAAGTGGCTCAACTAGTGATGACTCTACCTTTCTTACGCGCAACTTAAAGTTATATTGCACAAAGACAAGGTCATTTAGGCTTTTTTTGTGCCAACTTGTTCCTCTTCTTTGTGTGAATGAATTCAAATAAGCTCCAATTACGCTCACAACTAAATGAGCTACATAGCTGACATAAGATGTGAAAAGCAAGTTATTGCAGATTTGGGACATTTCCACCACAATTTCGCCACGAAGCATCTGTTAGATAAATATTAAATAGTTAGGAAGCAAGGTGAGGACACATTTTTGTAGCTTAGTATTTACCTATTTATCATGCATGTGAAATACTCCAAATTCCAAATATTGTACTTGGGGTTTGAGTGTGTTTGCCTATCTTTGTCACAACTAAGGAGAACAGTTTGCCCATTGCATTTTGATAAACTTCCATCTCGGCCAGGATGAGGTCTCTCACCACAATGTGAGGTACTTTCCTTTGCATGCATTCATTGAAGCCCTTCATGACCTCTCCATTGGGATCTGTGTATAAAGGAGAGAAGCAGTGACAAGGGTTGACGAAATACCCCATTGCATGAATGGGTTGGTGGAGCTGATTGCTCCACCTATCAATAATGTCCCACATGGGCTGAAATTGTAGGCTGACCCCCTTTTATTTATTTCTTATAGCCTCTTTGGCCCTATCCATGGCCTCATAAAGGGACCCCATTGGGGCTTGTTCCCCATCTACCAAGCAGAGAACTCTAACCAAGGGCTCCACCCCCTACAATTGAAATGCACAAAATGATTATTAATGAAAGAGTAGGGTTATAAATTGATAATGAAAGACTTGATTAATATGTACAAAAAGAATTAAATATTCAACTTTTGAAGTTTCCAAGTTACCTCCACAATTTTTGTAACTGGATAAAAAAAGTGTCTGTCAAAGACAATGCGTGCAACACTCTATCCATCAAGCCTCTTTGAATAATTTGACTCTAGCCATTTCGGACACACAAACATCTCCTTCAAGGTGTTAAATTGTAGCTTTTGTCAGATTGAACTATCCTGGAGTTAATCCTTCTATGGTTATTGGCAATCTTTAACTATACATACTTTTATATATATATATATATATATATATATATATATATATATATATATATATATATATATATATATATATATATATAGTATGCTATATTTTATATATAATATAGATATGTTATAATTAATAACATTTTAATTAATGATTAATTAATATATATAACCATAGAGACATGTCTCTTCACAAGACATGCCTCTTGAAGATATATTTATATATCTTGGAAATCTACAATTGAAACACATAGAATTACAACAATGTTATTACATTTGCAGAGATCATAAATCTAACATGGTATCAGAGCAGGGACTGCAAATGTTAGCAAGTGTTTGAGGGAAGTGGTGGAGTGAAGGAATTACAGAAAGTCAGAAGTCAGTATTTAATATTTTATTTTTAAGGCTTCATAACTTCACCATAGCATTGGAGCTGCATATATTTTTGCCATGATAGGATATTTCATCGTGTGTCAGAAAATATATTCTAAATGACATTTAGTCAAACTCTGCCTATTTTCAATGGGCTTGATAACCTTATTATATTGCAGTAGATAGAATTGAGTCACATAAAATTAAAGATTTATTTATCTATCTATGGTTATGTTGAAGTACTTTGGGAATATATTAAGCATAAAATTTCGCTGCATATAATATCATTTTTGGGAGCAATATTAAGTTGATCATCAGGACACTCATGTCCAGTAGCAATTAAATTTCTGTTAACAGCTTCAAACATCGCTTGAAGATTGACCAATGTCTTTAAGATTTAGTTTTGTCTAAATCTGCCTTCTAGCAGTGTTTTTTTGTGCTTGGAAGTTGGATTTAAAACATGTACTCCTGCTGACCATTTTGGAACATAACTATGGAGAAGTGGCGGAAATATTCAAATGGGTACCAAGGCATGAATGTTACCATTAAACTTAAACTGCTTAAGACAGAATAGATAAGAAGCAATAAAGTACTAACATTTGCCACTTCCAAGCTCATGAGAATTTGGTTGACTCGAATCAGCAAATGAGAATAATACAGAGGAAAAGAGACAGTGTTATCACCAATCACTGTCAAGGCAGAGATATGGGGGCATTGGAGTTGACTAATAATAAGATGACACTTACTCAGAAAACCAGTACTGGTGACTAATAATAGTTGTAAAACATCCACGATATTTATGTAGGAAGATTATTAATTAGCGTTCAGAAGAAAACAAAAGAATCAATGTATAGTACTAGAATCAATGACATAACTGTGTACAGTCAATGTGCAGCGATCAAACCTCAGTGACTACTGGAGCCATGATATGAAAGACATGTTTATTATGCCATCATATTTTAGAAATTCATGATTGGTGACCATTCTTGGGAGAGGTTCAAACGGCAACAGGGAAAACCATAAATATCGAGAGCTTTCAGAATAAGACACAAAATCAGACAGCAATGGGAAGATGCAATAATGAAGAAATATATTAACATGGAAAGATAAAGAGAAGTGAGAAGCAATGACTATGGAGAGATTGAACTAGCAAAGGCTCGTATGGTATCACCTGTCACGTCTTAACTGTGCAATCAAATACATCGATCTTGACAAAACTATAATATATAGTTAAGGCTGTTGATAATATTTTAATAGTCTAAAAATAGTTGATAGGAGGGACGAGAAGGGTCCCATATATGTGAGGATACAATGAGATTGTGGGGTTGTGGTGAGGAGTCAAATGACTCATAAGAAGAGTGTGCCCCCTCGTTGATATTAAAGCATCACATCCCACATATCTAAGGTATGACTATGCATCCATTTTTGTTTAAAAGGTAAGCATATTATTATTATTAGTGATGTTCCCTCAAATTATATCAATATGTTAAACACATGCATGAATAAGTATTACTCTAATTGATATGGTAGACAACTATTGAATGAAGAAAATATATCTATAAGAGGATGGTATTACAATCATGTTAAATGAAATGATTAGATATTGAGTTGTAATTAAATTGGGTGGTGATAAGATAAGCATACCTCTATTGCCTTAAATTAAGAATTGAGCTTAATAGATGAAGTCATCTAAAGAGCATTATCCTTGCTTACATGAGATAAGTATTTTCTAGTCCAATTTTCTAATATTGTATTTCTAATATAGTAAATCGTTCTTATTTTCCTATACTATGAGTTAGTTGCCTTGATCTTCCTTCAAGAATTTCATTGCAGGAAGAGGAAGATTGACAGTCATATGGAGCCTGAGATTTCATTAGAGGCAACCTTGAAAGAGAGGACCATACAGAGGATATAGTTTCATCAACTGCCAGTGATATTGATCATATTGATTCAAAGGGGGGAATAATAGTCACTGTTCTATTCTCACTTGAACCGTATTCCATTCTCAAATAATCTAAAAAGAAGTACAAGAACAATAGATTCACACTATGGTGCATAGGTATTGTTGTGCGACTAGGAATGTATCAGTTTTTGGCGCTGCTCTATGTAACATTGGGAGTCAAAATTCAAACCTATCATTTTGATTGATGAATATAGAGAAAGACATAAATATTAGGAAGTTGTTACTAACAGCAGTTATAATGTGAAATAAATTGGAAATCAAGAAAGGAAAAGTTAGTAATACTAATTGAAATGTTGCTATAAACATTGTCAAAACTGAAGTATCCATGACAATGGGTGATATCACAAATTAATAAAATTGATAATCAAGGCACTTTGAGGAGCTTCATTTATGTGGAGTTTTAACTAGTACAGATTTGTCACAGCAAATGTATTTAAAAGTATTGACATGGAAATGATTCTAGTGCCTTTCCAATGTTTTGAGGAGAGAGATGTAAAATTGTCTATCAAAATGACACATGTTGACCCTACTACTATGGAAAGCTAGGACAATTTCATGTGGACGACATAAATTTTAAGGAGTAAACTCTCTCTTTGGTGTTGCTAAAATTGTGTGTCAAATTCTGAAGTATATATAAGAGTGGGAATTTTACATTGTGGGGGTGAATGATTACCTCGACCAATGTTTCATTCCCATTGAAGGTATTTTCTGGTGAATGGTTACCTTAACCAATGTTTCATTCCTCATTGGTGGCATTTTCTTTATTAATGTATATGGACCTTAAATTGGAGCAACTTGTATCAAGAACGAGATAAGTATTTGTTGTCCTTGAGTATTAAATTTAATCACTTATTGTAATCTCTCTCGTATTTGAAATTATACACATACTATAAGAGTTAATCGCTTTGATTTTTTCATTTGTGTGTAAAGTTGATCTTGCAGGCAAAGATTGGTAGCTTATGGCAGTAGCTCAAAAGAAGTTGTGATCAAGCTAGATAAAGTGAGGCTCTTGAAGCAAATGTCCTTGATGATTGAGATTATGACTATCTTTCTACATTAAGAGGGAGCATGACACTTCTTCGAAGGCAACACATGAGCTTAGAAGATCAATACTCAGAGGGAGTCTAGAAATACATGTGTATGACTTCATGATTTTGATGAGCCTACTTCTATGTACATAATGAGGAAGTATTGACTTATCACCTGAAGGTTGAAAAGATTAAGATATTCTAAGGAAGTTTAAAAGTTTTATGAGTAAGAAAATGATTTTAATGGGCCACACCTTGTGAACATCACAAGAAAATGAAAAGATCCTTAAATAACTTGCATGATCATACACTAGGTACCGAGTAGGTAAAATTGTTCAATGATATAAAAGTTGGAATTTCACATTGTGGGGGGTAGATTTAATAAACAATATTCAAATTCCCACTTGAAACCATCTTTAGAGAGGAGATTTAATCATTTGACAATTATGGATTTTCGTAGAAAGATAAGTATTTCGTACTCTTGAGTATTATAGTTATCTACTTACTATAGTCTCTCTCTTTCTAGGTTATAAACTTATACGTACTATAAGAGTTAAATTGCATTGATCTTTTCCTTTATATCTAGAGATGTTCTTGCAGAAAAGGAAAGTTGGTACGTTTTCTACTAGGATTATTGTGCAGGCTTTGGAAGAGAACATCTTTTATGATTAAGATTATGAAGAGGAAATCTGACATTGCTTTAGATTAAGAGGGAGCAAATAAGAACATGATTCTGTCAAATTTTTTATTCAGACGGAGTAGATCATATCACTTCAGAGGTAAACTTGACATGATTAATGATTATTGTTTCTTATGCACTTATTGACTAACATCGTATGGTTGATGATTATATGCTACAGTGATAAATCTACTCTTGTAGAAAATGCTCCATGACTTAATGTCATGTGACCTTGTGATACTGGTGCATTTATCACAATGATGAGTTATATTAGTACAAATGAGCAAAGTGCTGATATTTTTACCAAGCCTCTTGCAAAGTTGAAATTGTGTACTTCAGAGGTAAAATTGATATGACCTTGTTGTAAATGCATTTATTAAACTATATATTCATGAATATAAAATTACTTTTTGCTTGCAAGCTTGTATTGTGAAAAGTGACGACTTTTCTTGTGAAAGGTGACGACCTTTCGTGTGTTTTGATCCTATTATAAAGTGATGACTTTATTTTAGTTGATCTGTCTTCAAACAATGGTTGAATTTGGTGTTATTTTTGTTCTTTGGGCCGGATTTTGCTAGACACATTGATAACCTTTATGGATCTTTTGGGCGATAGCCGGACACCATGAAAACCCATTGTTTTGAAAGTTTGGGTTATCTTTGTTCTTTGGGCCGGATTTTGCCGGACACATTGATAACCTTCATGGGTCTTTTGGGTGATAGCCGGACACCATGAAAACCCATTGTTTTGAAAGTTTGGGTTATCTTTGTTCTTTGGGCCGGATTTTGCCGGACACATTGATAACCTTCATGGGTCTTTTGGGCAATAGCCAGACACCATGAAAATCCATCATGTTTTCTTTCTTCTTTCTCTCTCTTAGTTTAAAATATAATGATGATTACACCTTATTGTCTAAGTTAAACTTACTTCAATTTCCCTTTGCTTAAGAGGGAGTATTGAGGATTTTTAGCCTCATAATGTATTGAAGTAAATTCCATATGTTAATTTACATATGTGTGTTGATGAATTCATATTGACATGCCATTTTAGGGATATCATAGTGAGATGATATCTACTTATACTCAAGAACATATTATGTTATATATCAATCTTCCCAAATAAAGAGGGAGTGTTAAGATAGCTTCGATTGTATTTAAGTCATAGCTATGGTAGAAAACAATTGATATACATATCATTGTTAGAATTAGATATTGTTGGCATGTTTGTATTGACACATTCCATGAAGCGATGTCTACTATAAAAAGATCACACCTATGATATAGACTTCTTGTTGAGACTCATATTATCAAAGGATAATGTATCTAGTGTGATAAATATATATTGAGGTCTTTAATATGACATTCTAAGATTATCGTGATAATGTATTCTATGACAATCCTCCTTAGCTAAGAGGGAGTGTTAAATTGTAGCTTCTGTCAGATTGAACTATCCTAGAGTTAATTCTTCTATGGTTATTGGCAATCATTAATTATACATAATCTAATATATATATATATATATATATATATAGAGTATGCTATATATTATATATAATATAGATATGTTATAATTAATAACATTTTAATTAATGATTAATTAATATATATAACCATAGAGACATGTCTCTTTACAAGACATGCCTCTTGAAGATATATTTATATATCTTGGAAATCTGCAATTGAAACACATAGAATTACAACAATGTTATTACATTTGCAGAGATCCTAAATCTAACAGAAGGGATTCATATGAAGAAGAATACGTTGCAACGTTAGAAAAATTGTTGCAGATCTTGTGACTGCGGGTCTAATCAAGTTTTTGTCTTTGGTGAAGTCTCTCATCAAGTGACAAACCTAAAGGTGATTGTAGATGTATTTTGTTATCTTCCTTGCATCCTCTACAATTGGTTTGACCCAATCCAATTTCCCTAGATCCTCCAAAAGAAGGTGTATAACATGCATTGCATAAGGAGACCAAAAGAGTGTGCTATGCTTTTCTTGTAAGATCCTACCCGCTGCCACATATGCTGCTGTATTGTCAGTCATGATTTGCACCACAGTTTCAGCCCCAACCTCCATCACAACATTCTCTAACATTAGAGTCAAAGACTTACGTGTCTTTACCTTGTCTGAGTCATGCAAGGATTTAAGAAAGATTACTTGATCCTTGCAAGAAACCAAAATGTTGATGATGGTATGGTTTCTTCCATCCATCCATCCATCTGAAAGTATGGTGCAGCCATATCGTTTCTATTGTAATTTTTGTTCTTCAACCACATCTTAAGCCCTAGAAACAAACTCTTTCAACAATCTACAAGCATAAAATAAAAAAATGATATTAAGCACACAACTTTGATTAAAAAAATGTTACATTCAACAAAAATAAGTAAGTTGTAAAACTGTAAAAGTATTTAAGTTTGAAAAAACTAAACTTATCTTCCACTCAAGTTTGCAAGAGTAGGTGGTTTGTAGCCCTTTCTTGTTACCATACAACTAGTCACAACATTCAGAAAATATAGACTTGCCGCAACATTGAAGGAGAGGTTGTTAAAAAACTAAAAATCAGGACATTGAATGTCAAGTTGCTGATGCATATCACAGTTACATCCAATAACCTTTAGTGATGGTTGTGCTCTAGGTGTGTTTCTATGCAAAAATAACCATCAATAGAAGAGTTATGTGGTCTACTAGAAGTAGCGTAAGTGGAAGTTGAACTAGAGGGCCTAGCACGGGTAGTTGCGCGGATCCATGGGCTAAGAAGATAGCCCACTATCCCCTCAAGTGTTGTTGCTTCTTCATCAAGGGTTGCTAGGATACATGGTTGCAATCCATATCATTTCATTATGAATCATGATCATTGTTTTAGGCTTTTAAAACAATCAAACAAATAGTGGTGATTAGAAAATAATAAGCGATTCTTAAAAAGGAAACATAGCTTACGATTTTGAAATGGATGCCCTCATGGCCAATATTGCGCTTTCCCCTTTCAACTTCTTCTCTTCTTGGGCATCGAGCAGAGCAATCATCTCTCATTTGATTTCCTCTACAGTGTTATCACAACCCTTGTGTCACGGTTTTTTATACCAACAAGGTGGCACTTCAAACGAGATATGCTCCATGAATTTGTTTTTCGCATTTTATGCATATGATAGTATTATACTCCGTTCGTTCCAAGCCATATTTCCATGCAAAGTCTCTAGCCACTTTAGGGTGTGTCCCTATGAATCCAGATGGACATGGATCTATGGGGCCATCGCTAGATGTTGTAGCTGACCCAGTTGTAGCGGAATTCATAATTGCCATTTAGTTTAAAATCAACCTACACATACAAAATAAGCCACAAATTCATAAATTAAATAAAAATATTTAGGAACAAACTATATTAGATTAAAACTTCAATTAAGTTTAAACACAATCTGAAACTTGAAAGAATAAAACAATAAATGTATTAGGTTATGAAATTAATAAGAAAAATATGATTGTTTTTGAAAATATTGCAAAAACCTGGTATTAGATCTTAGTCATTGCACTCTAAAATGTGTTAGAGAACATTATGCAAGTATGACAAGACAAAATGATTTTTAACTCAAAAGATCAAACATTTAAGAAACTTACTTGTGAATCCGGATTTGCTTGAAAAGAGCTTTGAATCCACTCTTAATCCACTCTTAATCCACTAACAATCACTCTAAATCATTGTCAAACACTTAGTTTCTCCTCCTAAGCCGTTCTTCTCCACCCAAGAAGCTCAATGCTGCAAAAAACATTATGGTTTGCTGTTTTTCTGGGTGTCTTTTTATTGGCAACCAACCCGTGAGAACTTAGGTATCTCTTGCAGAGAAGTTCCGATATAGCCCCGAGACTTTGGCGATTTTAGTAACTTCTCGGCCTCCAAATCTCGCACTAAAATCATAAGTTTTTGCGCCAACTCCAGCTTATCGCTATAAAACGATATATCGCTGAGAATATTTTGAACTATGGAATCAACTATTACTTTGATAGCATTATGGAAACAATTTTGTCAAGTCTCGTCTTCTATTCTACTTTAAAGTGTTTTTACTCTCTAATCTTAATTCCAATCTAATAATGTACAAATAGAAGGGCTTGGCCTTTAATAGTTATTTAATTACAATGAAGGGTCAAGATCAAGGGCCAAGATTAACCTATTACAAACCCTAATTAGGGTTAGCACTACTATCATCCAATTATATGAAGGCACCACCCTATGGACCAATAAGAAAATTACAATGCCGTTGAGAGCCAATAAGAAAATAGGTAAGGCAGAGGCACTAGATACCTTCCAAGTGCACTTGGCATAATATGATTGAATGTGCTTGAACACATGTAACTAGAGCCTTTTATTTGGTTGAAGACAAGTGGGCGCCACCTCAACATCCTTATCTTATAGACTTGATCATTTCTTTTGTGATGAGAAAATATCCCTTGATAGTCAACATTATCAAGCCTTCAAAAGTGATAGCATATTCGCAAATTGCTTCATCCTCTCAAATTTTCTCTATTTTTTGGATATCTTCTCATTGCCACAATTTTGAATTTGCTTGTACTTCAAACTTGATGTTTCTTTTGATGCCTTGACCTTGATCTTCTTGACGTGATGAAGCCTTCATGCACTTGGATTGTCAGAGTGAAGTTGGAGTTTTTGACGAAATTCAAGTTGATGATGGTTTTCTTTCACTTGTAAGCTTGCAAACTTGTACGTTCTTCATTTTGATCTTGATCTTTGAATTCACATCCTCAATTTGATCCTTGACCTCAAACTATCTTCTTGCTTGATGTTTTGAGCTTGATCTTGCCATCATCTTTCACTCTCCGATCCTCCCCTTTTTCATAGTTTACCTTGCAAAAACAAAAGAGAAAATTTGTCAAGCTCACAAAATGATGAGTATAAATGATATTAAGGAAATCTGAAAGGTTACACAGTATTAAATTGTCTTTAGAGCTTTAAATCAACTTTTTCTCTATTTGATTAAGAATTCTCAACTTTCTACGGTCTGATTTTTTCTATTTTGTGCCCAAATTCATCTGTTGGCAAGTTGTGATTCTGATTTCTTCTTTTCTTCTAAGCCCGATCGCTTTCCTTTTGCAAGTTCTGAATTCTGAATTTGTGAAAAATCAGAAATTTATCCTCAAAATCGCCCTTCAATCAATAAAATCACTGCCTTCAATCTTTTGAATGAAATCCATTTTTACCTCATCATTTTTGATTTCTTTTCACGAACTCTAATCAATTTTTTTTCCTTGAGCACCCATTATTCCAAGGGCAGATATTTTGAGATGTTGGGAATGAAATTCCCAAGTTCGTAATAATGCCGTGAAAGGGCCTATATGGCAGATATTTGTTGTAGTTGAGAATGAAATTCCCAGTTTTGGAAATTTCTGCCCCTTGCTAGAGTGCTATCCATCATCTTTATTTGCATATTTGGCCAACCTTTTACATTTCAGTACTGTCATGTAGATTTGCAATTTTCATTTCCCATCTTGATCTTATTGTATTTAAACTGGAAGAGTGAGAGGGGAACGCTTAATATTTGATTCATTGAGTGTGTGTACCTTTATATGAAAGTGTTGCAGCTTAATAACTGCATAACTACAACTAATAGGAACAATGCCATAACTGATAGACAATTATGATATGAATGATATTGTGCCAACATTCTTCCACCTCTCTCTCTCTCTCACACACACACACAAAATATATTGATCCTAGGAAAACATCGAAAACCACCTTGCCATAGGGATCCCCCCTTAAGATTTACATAAAAAACATGCTGATTACATGATTTCAATACATATTTTAAGAAAATCTCCTTCTGGAGTAGAAAATCCAAACTCAAGAAACACTCCATCAAGTTGTCTCTTGACCATTGGAAATGTGTAGCTTCAAGTTGTGTTCTTAAGCTCTCAGTCTTGAACTGTTGAATCACAGTCTTGAATTATTCAACATGATCTCTAAGAGATGCCATAGATCTCTATCATTTTCTAGGGACTGCGAAAGGGTATAATTCTCGATCATATACTCAGAAGCTTACTAGACAACAATCTATCTTGAGTGCAATACCGAATCTTAAACTTGTCTCCACAATGAGTTTTCACGAGACATGCATTTGTCAAATTTGTCAGCATTAGAAAAAATAGCAAAATAGAAAACAAAAAAGTGAAAAACACTTGTCATGCAGAACACCATCCCAAAGCGAGAAGCTGACTTGAGATGATGGAAGGTCTTCCATCCTTCGATGTCACCGACCTCCACATGTGAAACTATTACAGTTCACCCATTTGATGGTTCAGGTCTTTGGGGAGGCTTCTTCTTTATACTAGTTGTATGAAAATTCTTTTGAGCCCTTATTATAATTAGCAATAGTAATCATTAGACCATCCATACAACATCCTATAAAATCATTTTGAGTTGCATCTTCCCTTATAAGGAAAATTATCTTCAAATTACCATTAATAGTTGATAAATGTGAAATATCCTACACCAATACATGTTACTGCAATAATGTGAATCGTCATTTTAGCCATCACGTGGACAAGCCCATCTTATTGCAGGCTCCAAATGAATAATATATGATAGCAGTCTTTAAAAAAATATGTTGTGGCAAAGAATGTTTCCATCTCTACCACTTATGGTGTGGGTGTAGATAACTTCAAACGACTCGTTTCTAGCCTTTGGACACACAATTTGTAAGCGCCCTGTACTTTTGAGATATATTTTGCTACTGCAACGAATCTCTACCGACTTGTGAACATAATATCAATTTCCACTAGTAAAATGATAACAAAAGAGATGAAAATAATGTTTAACACTCCTCCAATATGGCAGATCCCACACTTTTAACTTAAAAAAACACTTATTCTCACCTTAATGGGTATTCATTTCATCAAGGTGGCTGCCTTTACTCTCAGATAGAATGGAGAGAACCGACCCTTACAACCAGGTTTTCAATTCAAACACAAGCCCAAAATGCTAAGGGAACTAGGTTGTTTGTTGTGTTGGTTATTGCCACTAGGACAGAAAGTGTGTCTGACATTTGCAAACCACTTTTATCACTCAGCAGAATTAGATTGCTTTCAAGTCACAGTTTCCATGGATGGGATCAAATTTTTCTTTCCTTCACATACCTTCTACAGTTGTTTCCTTTCAATGCAAGCACACAGGTAATATTGTCATTGATGTCAAAGGATCACATAAGCATGAACAAGGCTATAAAATGTTATCAATGTCAAAGGTACAAAGAAGTCGTCATTAAAGCCAGATATAAGAAATTGATTAATGAACAATAGAGAGATAGATAAAAGATATTAAAGTTTAATTAATATGTGTAGAGAGAGAAGTCAAAAAATCATTTTCACTGAAATAAAGAAGTCATGCAGTGAAAAGAATACTGGTTCATGCATATACATCATTGACAGGGACCAAAATATATACAACAAAGGAACAACCATTCTGCAGCCTTACTATGGAGTTATGCTATGGAAGAGGAATATAAAATATAGAATGACCATTCTACACCATTCAAAATGTTTCAGAAAGCAGCAACTTTATGTTAATAGAGAAGAACATCTGCATAGTACCAGCTATAATATTATCGAAGCAATAAGTCGATGGGTGATTAGTATTACAAATTCTATGGCTTTTTAAGAAGAGACATATATTTTTAATACAAAACATACGATTCTTCAGAAATAAAAGAAAAGAAGGGACTAAACTTTTGGAAAATAAAGTATGCTAGTGGCGGAGAACAGTTGAAAAGAAGAGTGTTAGTAAGTGGCAACTGAAGAAGTTTATTTAAAAAGTAAAAGTGTGAAATGTAAGTGGAGATTGGACAATATTATAATATTCAAATATGAGAGATTAAAGAGAAGTGTGATGATATATAATTAAAAAGAGATGTGCTTTGAGAAGAATATGTAGAAGTGAAAGAGACTTGTGTAGATAATAGAAGGATAAGTGGAATATAAATGCAAATCATAAAAAGAATAAATTAGCGAGCGAAAAAATAAAAAGGGCAAACTATATATATATATACACACACACACACACACACACAATAAAGTGTATGATAAATTAATATAAGAGAAATTCAATAGAAGATATTGCCGTTCTGTTGAAGAAAATATAAATGAGGATATTTTGTGGATATAAAGCATATTTACACATCAGTTTGAAGAGAAAAAACTCTATTGAGAAAGCATGCATCATTAGTTGATGCCAACAACATTGCTAGGGTGGAAGAACAATTTGTGCTCATGAAAACAACAGTGGGGATTGGTTCTTCTAGTAGGTTGGAGCTTGTGGAGTGTGGGAGTTGGAGCTTCCAATGAGTTGGTGCTCACAAACAAAGGGGTTGGAGCCTCTAGTAGGTCGACGCCTACAAGACATTGTAAAAGAACAAAGTTTACATAAAAGCATTTATTGTCATAGTTGTTCATCTTTGGGTTATTGTGTTCATGTGCATAATTGTTCATTTCAGCATTTGAAGTTAATTGTATGGATAAAAGTTTTAAATTGGGAAATTTGTTAGTATATTGATTCACCCCCGCTCTCAATATAATTGTGTGCTTTAGAATTGGTATCAAAGTTGGTTCCTTCTATAAAGCCTAACCACTTGAAGGTAGATCTAAAAGAGCACAATGGGTGAAATCTTTCAAAATAAGACACCAATGTTTGATGGGACAAACTATGCTTACTAGAGCATAAAAATAGAAACCTAACTGCTATTGGATTTGATTTTTGGTAATTAGTGCTAGATGGTTACTGTTGACACAAAAACTTGCACCCGAGCCCGAGGGAATACTTCTCAGGTAGCCTTGTGTAACATGGAAACAATCTTGAAAGATTGGGACTTTGCAATTTGAGATTGAGTCTTCGGAGAAGGTTGACTTCCTTCACTATCAGGATGCACCTAACTAATGCTTTAGAGGAAAAGGGAGAAGAAATGCATGAAGGCAAAACCACCTAATCTAATTTAAGGAGGTGATGCACCAAAATAGTATATGGGTCTACTTCTTTCCCAATGAATGCACTAGAACTTAATAGATTTATCAAAATATACCATTATATACACCTTTTCAATCTCAATATCTTAGATAAGCCAAAAGATAATACAATCAGAGAAGGAACACAATGGATTCACTTGATCTAATCAATCACCAAGTTTGAACATGATCATATGATATTTTAACTATCAAAATACATTCAACAAATGAGGCCACAGGAATGCACACACACTCAGCTAACAGAAAATGGATATAGTAGAGAAGATCTCTATTGCGCATAGGTAATTTTATAGAAAAGCTCTGGAAATCGCAAAAGAGAGAGCCCTTAGGAGAGTAACAAACTTGCTTTTATAGTTCAAGCATAACTGGGATAGCTTCAAAAAGAAGCCAAGTTCAACCACTAAAATTAAAGGTGTAGGGGACAATCATGCAAATCCGGAGAAGATATGATCCTAGTACACGTCCAGATGCATGGAAATTCAATATTTTACAAAAATAACAACCTTGAGAAGACAGAAACGGTGGCCATTGACGTCCTGACGGGGTAGATGGGTAACCATGCGGTGGAAAGAATGTCCTTTGTGTTTTTTCTAGTCTTGCATTCATTCGGGAGTGGTTGAGATCAATCATGGAGATCGGATTGTGCAGAGAAAACTAACTTCCTTCCTGGCTTGACAAATCATCGAAAATAGCAATCAAAACGGGCCCAGCAACCAGAAAGCACCACGTGGACCAATGAGGTTATTTCCTTTCGCCAGCTCGCAAGGTCTTCACAAGCTGATGGCCTCATCATATAACCTTCGCCACTTTAAGACTTAATCGCAATTGCTTGTGAAACCGCAACGTAACTGGCGTTGTTACTATCTTAAGTGGGCCCGTTGGGACACATGTTCATTTGTTGCTTTGTCGCATGAGTTAACTACCTTGCAGCTTTAGAAAGCGACAAAGCGACAACCATAGATCTCATTTCATCTGATGACATGAAGATATGTTAATCCTATCAGTACTTCCACCAATTAGAACACTGCCTTTTGCCAACTCACCTAACAACTTTCGACCTTGCCTGCGGCCCACAAGGAAAATAGGACCCACATATGTCACAAAGAACAAATTAGACCTTGCTATTTGTGCTTAATTCTGACAACTCCACTAGCTGCAAGAAGGAAGAGAGGCCTACCTGGTACACGCAACACATTGTTGCTTTGTCGCATAAAATAAAGTCCGCGCACTTCTGGGAAGTGACAGAGCAATAGCCGTAGATCATGGAAGATGAGATGATGACCAAGATACAGGTCCACTGGAATATAAAAACACGTGATCACTTAGGAAATAAGATATAACCTAAGGTTTTAAAGATAGCTATTTTTGCATGCCCTAATATTTGAATAATTCAAATATGTGAACGTTATATGTGTCCAAATTCAAATCTCTCAGCTTTGGCTGGAGGGCAAAAATAGCTAACAATTACACACTACCACAAAACCCACCAACAAATTCAGTTGGAAAGAGAAGATGTGAAAATAATGCCAAAGCAAAACATGCAACTCTTTGCAATCTTGCCGAATCAGAATTTGCAAAAGTTATGCATTACAAATCTGCTAAGGACATTTGGGACAAGTTAAAAAATGTTTATGAAGGAGCAGATAATGTAGAAAAGGAAAAACTACAAACCCATCAAAGTGAATTTGAAAGTCTCAAAATGAAGGAGGAATAAAATGTTGCCGCCTTTCTTGATTGTATGGATGATGTTGTCAACTTGATGAAAGGCCTTGGTCAAGATATGATGGAACAACTAGTAGTAGATAATATTTTGAGATCATTACCTATGAAATTTAATTCTAAAGTATCTACAATCGAGGAGATGACAGATTTAGACTCTTTGACAAAAAATGAATTACATGGGATCCTGACCGCCTATGAAATGAGAGTGGAGGAAATGATTCAAAGAAGGAAATAGCATTCAAGGCGTCTAAAAGGGGTAAAAACAAAAACAAAATTTCAAGTCAAAGCTCAAATAGTGAATTAGATGAATCAGATGCTTACTTTAAAAGAAAGCTGGAAAAGAGCAATGGGAAGAAAAAAGGGAAGTTTGAATGTTTCAATTGCGGAAGATTGGGACATTATGCATCAAAATTCCCTCTAAATAGCAGTGACTCTAGTGACGATGAAGAAAAAAATTATACAAAGAAAAAGGATAAGAAGCATGCTAAGAACCATCATAAGAAAAAGAAGTTTCACAGGCACAAAAAGAGTCTATACCCGAAGAAAGAAAGTGGCTCATCAGAAGAGAGTAATGATAAATACCAAATTGATGATGCAGAAGATGAGATACTCTTTTTGGCTATGACCAACGAGCAAGAAGTAGAAGATGTTGATAAGTCGTGCAATGAGGATGAAGAAACTGACGAGGATGAGGTGAAGAAGTGATTGATGAGTCTTCTAGTGAGGAAGAAGATGTAGATGTCATGGAAGAGTTGAATTATGCATACAAACAAAATACGAAACTAAAAGAGAAAGTCACCAAGTACAAGATACAAATTAAAGAATTAAAGAATCAACTAAAGGAATATAAATAAGTTGAGGAAGATGATCACGAGTGTACAAAATTAAGACAAGAAATTGCAAAGCTAAGAAAGGACCTAGAGGAAAGCAATGTCAAATTGAATAATAGTCTCAAATTTGAAAAGAGCTCTGAAATTCTATCTGATGTAATGATAGTTAAAGACCATCCTCAAGCAAGACAAGAGGAGGTTATGAAGGAAAGTCAAATGATCAAAATGGTACATTTAAAGGCTTTGTCAAGCAAGGAAGTAATACAACAGATCCATCCACAAAATTTACATGAATTGAACTTAAAAAGGATTATAGAAAGCAAGGATATATACCTAGCTTCTATGGATATTGTTACTTATGCAACTACTTTGGTCACAAAGCGAGAGAATGCAGAAATCAAATGAGAAATCGTTATGGATGGAGAAGCATAAATTATAAACCATATTCTTCTTTACGTTATAAATGCAATAAATTTTGACATATAGCAAAACATTGTAGACTTGATGTTGGAGAAACTCAAGGAGATGTCAAGGAACAGGATGCCAAATATGATCACAAAGGAAGAACTTAAAAAATTTGGAGAAGGAAAATAATTCAAGGAGAAGGAGAAACTAATACAAGTGTAACTTGCAGTTCATATGCCTCTTAGTTTGAGAGGAGAAGCATGAACTCATGGGGAGATATATATGAGATATTCATGAGTCCCTTGGAGAAACATATCACAGTATGGATTAAGCCCCTTGAGAAAAGTGTAAGATGGTTCAAAATTGAGATAGTTGATGTTTTGAAGCTGATTTTATTAATGTCAATGTTTAAAAAAAAAAGAAACCTTCAAAGGAGAAGATGCATAAATTGATAGCCTAGAGTAAACAAGAGAAGTCTTCTAAGAGGATTTATAGAGAACTTTCAAAGGGGAAGCGTTTGATAAATAATATGCAAGATTGGCAGTTATCCCTTTGCCACCTTTGCCATTGATGTCAAAGGGGGAGATATAAAGAAAGGAGGAGACCCAAAAGAGATAAGGAAGTATTGTCATCAATGACAACGGGGGAGATTGATGAAAATATTGTCATTGATGTTAAAGGATCTAATAAGCATGAACAACACTATAAATGTTATCAATGTCAAAGGTACATAGAAGTTGTCATTAAAGCCAGATATAAGAATTTGATTAATGAACAATAGAGAGATAGATATAAGATATTAAACTCTTATTAATCAGTGTAGAGAGAGAAGTCCAAAGAATCATTTTCACTGAAATAGAGAAGTCATGCAGTGAAAAGAATACTTGTTCATGCATATACAGAATTCACAGGGACCAAAATACATATAACAAAGGAAAAACCATTCTGCAGCCTTACTATGGAGTTATGCTATGGAAGAGGAATATAAAATATAGAATGACCATTCTACAACATTCAAAATGCTTCAGAAAGCGACAACTTTATGTTAATAGAGAAGAACGTCTGCATAGTACTAGCAACAATTAAGTTAGAATGAATGAACTTAAACATATGGAAGACTTACAGTTTCAGCATTTATAGAAAAGTGATTATACATTGGAACATACAAACAACGTT
Organism: Cupressus sempervirens; assembly: GCA_028749045.1. Lineage (NCBI taxonomy): Eukaryota > Viridiplantae > Streptophyta > Pinopsida > Cupressales > Cupressaceae > Cupressus > Cupressus sempervirens. The sequence goes on along the minus strand of CM053790.1, from coordinate 178,786,832 downwards.
GAGAAAGAATAAGTGTAAATCTATAACCATGATAATCGTTCCAAACAAATCTTATTCACATCTAAAAACCTCATAAAAGACTCCTAAGATATTGGCTTGCAAAAGTCTTAGTTCTAAACTTCTATGTCAAAGCAAGTAATATAGAAATTAGGGGAAGACTCACCCTTCGAACAAAGGTATACATAACAACAAAGCATGGCCAACAATTTATTTTTAATATGGATATCGTTCTCCAGATGCCACTAAGTATTAGAGTATTACTTTGGAAAGTTTCAGTCAATAGGAGCCAACAATATGCTACAACAGAGATGCCGTTAGCATGTATAAAATAAGTATTAGCAACAACGAATGTTACAGAGATCGCAAGCAGTCAATGATAAAAACAACAGAGAATATTACTTGGATTAATGCTACAACAAAGATTCCATTGACGTCAGATGGATTAATACTTGTGAAATGAACAGAAAACCTATATTTAATAAAATTACAAATAAAATATCACAATAAATACAATGTATATTAAAAGTATAGTCATTGGAAAGCTTATTCAGAGTACAACAATATGGTATGTCTAGTTTTTAAATATGGACCTATTTAGCCCTTGGAGCCCTTACAAGAGCAAATTTTGATAGAAAATTTAAGAAAATTTTAAAAATCTATATTTTGGAGGCTTCGAATTAAGGGGCTTTAAATGAAGCCATTCTAGAGCCTTTCATTGAAGCCCCTTGGGGTTACAAGGGTGCCCTAGTGGTGGCTTCGAATGAAGCCCTCTGGGCACTTTTCGACAACAATAGATTCAAAGCCCCTATTTTGACTCAACAACCCCTACGTTAGGCTTTGAATGAAGTTTAGGGCTTCATTCAAAGCCCCTAGTCTCAAGGCTTTGAATGAAGCTCTAGGGGCCCTTCATTCGAAGGTAAATCTTCATTCAAAGCCTCTTAATAATGGAATTCACACTTTCCATCCGGTTTCTTCGTGATAGAAAGTGGAAACCATTATTGTGGCCTTATAGATCAACATCAAAGATCTTCTATAGCATCAACACTTTCACTGATATGATTGAGAACCAACAACTACTTTACAAGTTCTTTCATCACCACATACTTCAATAGATTCAAAGCCCTAAGAAGACGAGAAATCGTTCTAATACCAAATGTGAGTGGAGGATGTTTAATATTTGACTCAATGAATATGCGTACATTTATACAAGAGGATTGCAGTTTAATAACTGCAAAACTATTACAAATGATGCCATAACTGATAGATAGTTATGATATCATTGATATTATACCAACAAAGAGATATTGGAAATTTTAGAATGTTTGGAATAAAATTCCCAAAGTTTGCGAAAGTTCTGCCCAAGAGGGTTCATGGCAGAAACTTGATGAAGTTGGGAATGAAATTCCCAAGTTTTGGAAAATTCATATATTGCTTCTTTGAAAATTTTATCAAATTTGCTAGTCTCCATCATTTCAAGTCCACATAAAGGATTCCAATCTAATTTTACCTTGAAGTGCATTACGTTCTTACGGCTGAAATCCCAAGATCTTGGAAATTTCGACTTGATTTTGGAGTGGACCTCTTCATTTATTCACAAATTTTGTCTTCCCTTGCATTTTCATCAATCTTGCCTCTTCAAACTTTGTTTCTACCCTTTTGATCATCTAGGAAATTAAACACTTCTAAATCTTGTTTAACACATGGTCAAAATTTTTGATCTTTGGGAATATCGAAGGGCAGAGTTCTCAAGTTCCCAACCCATACGTTTTGTGTTCATTTCAACATTTTTAGCTTATACTCAAGTTTGAAATGCTTTCAAGGTTCATTCACCATGGATTTCAATTTTATTTAATATTTTGCAATTCAAGTTAGTTGAAAGGAGATTCAATTCTTTTTGTTTTCAGATTTTGTTGTTTCTCTCTTGCAGTGTTTGGTTGATTCAAATCTCTTCTCCTCAATTTCATTCCTCTCTATTTATTTGGTGTTTGACTTTCACTTGAAGCCATCCTTCTTTTGGGGCATAAATTTGGTGAAGTGGTGAATGGGATTCCCAAGTTGTGAAATATTCTCCCTAATTTATCACTTCAATTTCTTCAACTTAGAAGGGAAAATGATTTATATAAAATATAATGTTTAAGTATAAGTTAACTTATATTTTATATAAATATTGTAATGATGTTTGAGAGTGCTTTCAAGTTTAGAGGAGTTATATAAAACATTACGATTTTTGGAGTTTTCAAATACTTTTTAGACTTTGCCAAATTTCAGGGTTTCACGCGTCCATCAATGTTATCTTCCATAATCTTTCTAGACTTTCTATGATCAAATTGAAATTAGAACAAGCATTTTTGAAAAATTCTAACTCAATTCATCACAAATCCTTTCATCTTGTCTCCACAACCTTGTCTAGCTTGGGCTAGCTTTATAATGTCCCCATTTTTTTTGGCAAGTCTCTATAGTTGTCTGAGTTAGTTCATCATATCGACCCTTGTGAGATGAGGGTGAGATTTGAGGGCCTTAGTTGTGGAATTACTATTTTTAGTATGTCTCATTTGGGCAGCTACCATATTTAGCAGTGGACTTGGTGACGATGACAATGGCTATTTAGTGGATGGGTTTATATTAATTAATTAAATATTAAGGTTACATTAACTTAATGACACTTTATTATATTTAATGTTATAACATGATGTTTTGTTGATGAAGCTTCTTAAGTGAAAGATGTGAGGAAGAAGCTAAGTGCCATTTGGTGTTATAATTATGAGCCCATTGTAAGGAAAAATGCATCCACTTGACTACTTTGCTTTTGATTATTTCTTCCGAGGGTTTGAATGATTGTGTGAGATCTTTTCCAATCCATTGCTAAGGTAAAATGGAATTGGTAGTTGAGTTTTTAAAATTGCTTGATATCTCCATTGCTATATACTTTGTGATTAGGAGATACTGTTGTGTTGGGGATTAGAATTGTGATTTAATCTTTAGTTGAGGTAAGAGAGTTTGGAAATTGAATTCTGGAAATTAAATTCACATATTTCCATTATTGTCAATACTGTGGCTAGGAAGACAAGTGCTTTCCGAAGACATTGCATTTCACTTTATTACTCATTTATCATTATCATTGAGGCGTCAAGAAATATTGCCCAACATGAGTTTGTTCATTTGCATATTTGCCATTGTATATTTACATCTCAAATGCCTAGTTGCTGCAATACTGCGCATAGTTTCAAAGGGGTTCAAACTACATTTTGATTGGCCGCCAATATTGAGGCAGGGATTTGTCATATTACCTATTTGTGATCACATTAGGAGGGCTTGTGATCAATTATTGAGTCTTGTCATTGGATTGTAGAGGCCTATGATCACTCCATTGAGTTTTGGGGTTTGTGTTGAGCTTTGACATGCGTTTCTTAATTTGGGCTTGCGGGTTGATTTTGGAAGCCTATAGATTATTTGTGAGGTTGCATTTGCATTTGGAAAGGTAGGTTTCAGGTACATACATGTTGCATGGGACTTTGGGAGGTTGGCACAATACTTCTACAACCCCACGTTTGATAGAGATGCTGAATGGACCTCTCCAAGAATAGTGTGTGAGCATCTCAAGACATATCCAAGTTTACTCTTATCATTGAGAGTATTAATTGATTTGTATTCTGCAAGTTAATGTGCAAGGGCAATTGTTAGCAGAAATTGTTCATTGGGACTTATCATTATACTTGTATTCGTTGTGTATGCAAAAGATAGTTAATTTGTATTGAGAAATGATAAATTGCAACCAATAATTTTATCACGTTTAGTAATTAGCACTGTAGGTTAGAATTGCAAATCTCAAATTAGTGATTCCTATGATGGTTATTGACTATTTTCTATAAATTTTCTCCACGATATTTTGAGTTGTATTTGGCGTAGATAATAGATTTGCAGTATCACTAAAGTATTTCAATTTATATATTCTCTTGGTTTATCGAAGAGCCAGTCGAGGTTACTACAATGGTATCATAGTGGTTTCATACCATCTTGTGGTGTAGGAAATTTATTATTACAAATTTGCTGTTGTATTTAAATTTTGGAGTAACCAACACTTGCATTTTCTAACTTTGACCAGACAATGGAAGAAAAGGGCAATTATCTTCGCTCTAGTAATAGATAACATTTAAAAAAAAAACCTCGTGGATGTCTTTTTAATGTTTTAATTAGCCACTTCCATAATTTTTTAATCATGCAGGTGGTGCCACTTTTCCACTTTTACAAAGATGGGATATTGGTAGATTCTTTTCCTACTAGAGATAAGAATAAACTCATTGACACTATTCGTAAATATACCTCAAGAAGTATACAATCGATGGAAGAATGAATATATTTTATTCTATTTTTTATTTTAAATTGGACAATCCTTTTTTAATGATGCAACTTCATATTTTGGTGAAAGAGTTGTGGCTATTATTCATTTGGAATTGAAAAGGAATACATATAACATGTTTTGACTTGCAACTTGTAAAATTTAATTTTGTTGATAATTAAAAAAGAAATAATAAGCTTCATGACTTGTAATATTAAATTATATAGAGTTACAATTTTATTTGTTGACATTTTCTTAGAACTAGAAATTGAAGAAATTTTTTTATTTGAGATTTACACTTATTGAATGTAAAATTATTCTACAATATCAAATTATATAAACTAGGAGGATGTTGCACACATTTATGAGTTTAGGGGAGATGTTATGAGCTTTCATTTTATGAAATAGTTCTAGTTCTGAATAAATTTTGTGAGGATTTTTTTTTGTGAAATATTTTGGTTGAAAGATAAGTAAAACATAGATATTTCTTTAGTACTTGTAATAAGATTTTGTAAGAGGATATGAAGTTTTGTTTTTTGAAATTAGATCTAGATTGAAGTCTAGATCTAGATTGAAGTTTTTTGAGTGCATTGTGATGGGAAATGATTGGAAAGGTTTTGCAATCAATAATTATAGGAGGATCTTAGAAATTTCACAATATGAGGAAAACTAGGTTCAACAGTGGAAAAATTGATTTTGCGGTTCTAGGTAAGTTGTTTTTTTATAACTATTGTAATATTTGGATTTGTGTAATTATTTTTGCCTTTAATGTTTTAGATTATTCTATGTGATCTATCATTAGGATGCAAAAGAATGTAGGGATGAAAAATATGGTTGATTCTTTAGTGGAAGATGAGTGCTTGGCTAAATTTAATTAAGACCATGTTTTTGCTTAAATATATGTTGCATGCTCTTTAATAATGGTGGTAAAGGAGCAATTGATCTCACCTATGTAGGGATGCCACGAGAACACAAAACCTTATAAACCCTAGACTCTAGAAAGACATTTGTAGAGTCCTTGAGAAGGGGAATAGAATTCTTTAAGGTGAACAAGGGCTTAAAGGCTTCTCAAATCCTTTTTAGCTCAAAATCTTAGAGATCTTGTGGAAATGCCTTCTACAAAAGGGAAATAGTAGGGGAAGTCTTAGGGAGAGATGGAGGGGGATTGGAGAAATAATGAAAGTGCTAAACATCGTGAAAGACTCTAGAGATTTGCTTGTGTAAACAACCATTTTGTTTGAAAGCATGAAAATGTTGAATGAGGTCATGGTTTAAGTTATCTCTAGCACATATCTAAAAGGATATCAAAATAAGGGTTTGAAGGATACCATCGTTGTGACTAGGGTAGTGGTGAGAAGAAGCATGGAGATTATGTTTAGTGTGTGTGGTTTTGCGAAAAACCTCACAACCAAAGGAGCCATTTGTTATTTTCAGGATCAAGACATCAAGGAACAATACATGATTGACATATTCAATCTCTTTGGTGAAGAATATGCAAGGAACTAAATTGTTGAGGTGAGCAAGAAACTCTTCTAGATAGCACTTCAACCACTCAAGTTTAAGGAGGGAATAACTCAATGTAATATCTTATACTATTCTATATAAAATTTTGTGATCATAGGTGAAAGGAGTGAAACCATGATGAATACACCATCAACTTGCTCATAAATGACACCTTTGAAGGAGAAGATAATGGATGATAAGCATAGTTCCTCTAAACAAGGAACCTTAATATTAACCTTACGCTTGACAATCTCGATTAGAATCAAGAATAGAGACCTTTATGAAGATGGAACCAACATTAAAGCTAACCAAGATGAAACTACTGCCTTATCTAGTGTCTTTAATAAATTGAACAAAATGGTTAGAATCTCTAAAGTAAGAGTCAACAAGATGGGAAAATAGTTTGGCAAGGAAGCATGTCACGTTATAAGTTGGAGAACCAATGGTGTTTACGATGCATTTCAATGAAATGTTGGCTTTTGGATCTTGAGAACCACATAACTACAAGGTGTTTACTCCTTAGCAAAAACACAGTTCTTGATGGCACCATAAAAAAGAGTCAAAACTGTATTTGTGTGATGTTTTTTGGTTTGTTGGTTTGTTGGTTTGTATATTTGTGCATGTGTTCATTGATTTATATATTTATGTTTGTGTGCTGATTGATTGATTTCTATGTTTATGTGTGCATTCCTTTATTTATATATTTCTTTGTGTAGTTGTATATTTGTATGTGTATGTGTGTTTGTCAATTTTTTTTTTCTTTTTTTATGTTTGCTGATTTCTATATTTGTGTGTAGGTGTATGTGTGTGTGTGGGGGTTGATTCATATAGTTTTGTGTAGGGTGTGTGTGTGTGTTTTCATTGATTTATGTGTTTGTGATTTGGCCAATTGATGTGTGTGTGCGTGCGCGTGTGCATGTGCTGGGAGTGCGTGCGTCTTCGTTAATTTGTGTTCTTGTTTTCATTAATTATATGTGTTTGTGTGTATTCATTGATTTGTATATTTGTCTATATTCGAGGATTTACATATTTGTACGTGTTTACTAATTTATATATTTATGTGCTTGTGTATGTGTGTTCGTTAATTCATACGTTTCTATATGCTTGTTATTTTATATATTTATCTATGCATTTTTGTGTTTGTTGATTTGTATATTTATGCGTGTTTGCTCAATTGTATATTTGTATATGTTTCCCAAATTAATACACAAATATATATATGTGTGTGTGTGTGTGTGTGTGTGTGTGTGTGTGTGTGTGTTTGCTTATTTATATATTTTTCTGTGTTCCTAATATATTGTATTGTCTTAAAATGGAAGTACTTCTATTTGGGAGCTTTTAGCTATCCTTTGACTTTTAGCTATCCTTCGAGTGGTCTCTCTCTGTGCCAATCTTGCTTAGATTTCTAGGTCATCGCTCATTTTTATGCATGACCCTTTAGGTGCTATTTTATCACCTTTTTGGTCAAATCTTTTGACAGCTGCATTATTTACCAAAGCTTTCTACACTTTACCCTAGATCTTGGGGGTCCGGGATGTGTGTGTGTCATAGTTCTAGGACTCTTTAGGAGTCTTCCCAACTTTGAGCCCAATATCTTTGATTGAGTTTGAGGTCTCCATACAAGAACTCACTTTAGCTGGGACTCATTAGAAACAAGTATTTTAGTGCGTCTTTATTGATTTTTGTCAATTCTTCAATATTTTGTTCAGTCTTGACTTGACTCAGTCTTGCCAAGTCTAACTTGAGTGAGCCAAGTCTTGTTTCTATGACATGTTCATTGATTAATATATTTGTGTGTATTCTTTGATTTGTATACTTGTGTGGATATTTGCAAATTTATATATTTCTGTGTGCACTAATTTATATATTTGTATGTTTGCTAATTTATTTATTTATGTGCATGTGTGTGGTGGTTGACTTATCTACTTTTTATGTTTTTGATATAAATTTGTTGAAGTTTTCTAATTTATATATATTTGTGTGTGTGTGTGTGTGTGTGTGTGTGTGTGTGTGTGTGTGTGTGTGTGTGTGTGTGGGCGCGCGCTAGTTATTGGTTCATATAATCATTTAAGTATTTGCTGATTTATACATTTGTGTGCATTTTTTGATTTATATAGTTGTGTGCTTGTTTGTCGATTTATAAATTTGTTTGTTTATTTTTTGATTTACATATTTGCATGTGTTTTTGTATTTGTTGATTTGTGTGTGTGTTTTTGTTGATTCATATATCTACATTCATCGATTTATTAAATTGTGTGTGTGCTTGATAACTTATATGTGTCTGTGTGTATTTAGTGATATACATGTGTTTTCCTTGATTCATATATTTGTGCATAATTTTTTGTTTCATTAAGGAAAAAATGGGTTTTGAAGGGATGTGGAACCCTTTAGAAATGGGCGCTCAATGGACTTAGAACCCATAGCTAGGACATTGTCAAAATATAAAATGGTAAAAACAACCCGAGACAAAAATGCATGCAAGACGAACAAGGAAAGCCCAACTGACCTTTACACACAAAAACAAAAGTTGCAAGCAAACAACTAGAGAAAGGACTAGAAAAAGACTAGCCCCAACACAACCCATCAAGGGTTGTCAAGAATTACCTTTAATATTCCCCTTGTGGGAACAAAGAGTCATATCAAACAAGGGCTTACAAGACTTGACCTTCTTTCCCTCAATAATCAAAATCTCTTTCATCTTTGCAACCTCAACCAACCAAGCCAAAGAACCTAAGATATTGCCAACACAATCTTAAGAGACAACACCAATAACATTCCTCTGAATAGGCGAAGTGCAACCACCTAAAATGATAGCCCTATCACTAGTACACATTCACGATAACAATAGGAGGAACCACTCAACTATTCTAATAAATCCGTTCAATAGATTTGATAATAGTTTAAGGAGATCAAGACACAAAGAATTTTTCTTAGCCGCCTATGAGAGATTCCTTTTAGTTTTAGATTTATTCACTACCATATAATGTTGTACTAAAGCTCCATACCACCATGAAGGTGTCATTCTCATTTTCTCTAAACCACATTGATCAACCTCATGACTTGTTTTAAAACATCTTCTACACTTGAAGGGAATCCCTTCATAGTCCAATGTTTGAATTTACCTACCTTTCGAAGATCTGATTATATTTTAGCAAGCGAACTCTTAGACACATCCGTATTCAGTAGGATACGGGTGTAGGTGAAATGATAAATATCAGACTATTCACCATTAACCATCAAGAAATCCCCAACAACTTTTCCTAGTTCATCTAAAAGGGAATCTACCTAAAGATAAAAGGGGATATAAGGAAGTCCAAATCATATAATAATTATAATAAACATTTTAGAAGGTGGATTGAAATCAGTGTGCCATGGTTTTATCATTAGCATAAATTTATCTTCTTAACTAATGTGATATTTCTTTTGTAGCAATGTCTAACTCTACAACAACAAACCCCCTTGCCATAGAGAAAATATGTATTACACAGAGGGGAGAGGCTCCCAATGTAGTGAGATCCAAGCATGTAGTTGAGGGAGGCTAGGCCAAAAACCCATAAATTGATAGATCACACCATGAGAGGAGAAAAGAAAAACATTATTATCTATTTTCTCTTCTATTTCCATTTTTAGATGAATGGTAAAAACGCTTTGAAACAAGAATATCTCCAACATCAGAAGAATGCCTTTTCACCCTATGTGGATCTAAAGTACGAACATTATGAGCTACAACAACACCATCCCTAGAGGAAACCCTAGTAGATGTCATCCACTTGAAGTAGTAGCATGAGAGCAAGTAGGATCAATCAAAGTTGTATTGGGGAAAGTGTCCTTGCCCATGCTTTGCAATTTGTTGTTGATACTATTTTTCTGGGTAAAGCTGAGGTAAGAGAAGCTAGGAATCTTAAAAAAGCTCTCAACCTCTATTCCTCTACTTCTGGTCAACTGATAAATTGAAATAAGAACTCTTTGTATTTTATCAATACTCCTATTTCTAGACAGAATAAAATTGCTAAATTTTTTGGGTGTTCTATAGGTCCTTTTCCTTGTATTTATCTAGGCCTCCCTTTGGGGCCTAATCCTTTAGAACCTTTTTGGGATGATCTTGTTAAAAAATTTAACAAGAAGTTGGCAGGTTGGAAGGGTAATCTTTTGAGTCAAGCTGGTAAAATTACTCTCCTCAAGGCTTGTCTCCAAAGTATTCCTACTTATGCCCCGAGTCTCTTCAAGATTCTAGCTAAATATGCTGATTCTATTGACAAAATCCAAAGGCATTTTATTTGGTCTGGTTCTGACGAGAGGAAGAGAATGACATTAATTGCTTGGGAACAAATTTGTAAGCCAAAAATGGATGGTGGATTGGGAATCAGGTCAGTGAGAAGTATGGATAAAGCTCTTCTTGCTAAGCAGGGTTGGAGAGTTTATCATGATGATAAGGAATGAAGTACTATTTGGAAACATAAATACCTCTGTAATGCTCCTTATTTATCTGATTTTCTTTCTTATCCTAATGTTTTATCTCCTTTTGCTATCTAGGGAGCTGTGCAGGGAGCTAAAAACATTTTAAGAAAAGGTTGTTCTTGGAAAGTGGGTAATGGGCATAGGATCAAGTTATGGGATGATGCTTGGATCTTGGATCATCCTCTGATTGAGGATTTTGAGGATAGAACTCAGATTGACAAATGTAAACAAATGTTTGGTACTCTTGTGGGACATTACTAGATTAATAACAAATGGGTTAATTTGACTGAATGTAATCAGGATTTTCGTAATACTTAATTAATCTTGAATGCCTTTAACCTTTATCCTGATATTGAAGATAAATTGATATGGGGTGATGATACAAGTGGTTATTTTAAAGTTTCCTCTATTTTCAAAATTAAGGAAAAAGGTTCTCGACCTTTGTGGACTAAAGCCTGGATAAAGGGTCTCTCCCCAAAAATTAATATTCTTTTTTCTAGATCTTGCTTCAAAACAAAATCCTTACTTTTGATAATTCATAGAAAAGAGGAATCAATGCGGTTAACATATGCAACTTGTGTAAAGAGGACTACGAAGACAGTAACCATCTCTTCTTAAATTGCAGTCATAGTAAAAAAGTGTAGAGTTATATCCTAAACTATTGAAATTTGGATTGGGTTCAACACAACAAAATTGATCAATGCTTCCAGAGTTGGACTTGTCTATCCAAGGAGGGTAATACTAGTTTTTTGTGGAGAATTACCCTGCCCCATCTTTGGTGGGGAATTTGGAAAGAAAGAAATAACAAAGCATTTAGAGACAAAGAAATGCCTAAGTGGGTTTTTGGTCATAACATAATCAGAGCTATCAAGGAAAACTTTAACTCTCATAGAAGATTTAATGATGAATTCCAAATCAATAATCCAATGCAAAATAAAGGCCTTAAAAATAAGATAGATGATCAAAGATAGAATGTCAAATGGAAGTCTCTACCTATGGGATGGATAAAAGAAAACTTTGACGGTGTTGCTAAAGGTAATCCTAGCAAAGTAGGTTGTGGGGGGGTGTTGAGGGACCATACTTGTAGAATTGTTGATGCTATTGCTATTCCTATTGGGATCTCAACTAGCCATAAAGCTAAGACAACAACATCGCTATATACTATGAGGATCGTTGTGGAAACTAGTTATCAGAACCTTTGGATGGAAGGGTATTCACCAAATATCATTAATATGCTCAATAACAAGAGCCCAATCACTTGGTCTATAGAAGCCAGTATACGGAAATAAAAAATTTAATGTACACATTTGATAATGTTATATTTTCCCATATTTTTAGAGAGGGAAATTCTTTGGCTGATTGGATTGCCAACCAAGTTGTCTATTGAGAAAACAAGTTGAGGTGGCATGCTGATCTATGTAAGAGTGTGGAGTTGACAATGCTAGTTAATAATGACATGACATATGCGAGACAAGGAAAGATTTTCTAAGATTGAAAAATTTATGAAAAAGAGTGGTGGGTTTACTGAGGACAGATTGAGATTCCTAAGGAAGTACCAAATTGTAATTATGATTTGCGCTTGGCACGTAAGTATAGTTATTAGCTCCTCGGTAATTTGCAATTCATTACTTGTTTTTCTGGGTTGTGCTTCTCTGGTTTCCTATAGAGTTTTTCAAGTTTTCGAGATGGGCGGGGAACCAAGAAAGCAAGAGCCGAGCAATTGCAAAGCTTGGAAGGCCAAGAATTCTGTTTGGAAAATTTTGCAAAAAGGTAATGTGACAACCTATTTGGAGCTTCTCCATGGTTATAGACCCCATATTACGAAAGCTTTTTTCAAAAACTGGTTTGAAGACAAGGTTACTTTGCATGGGGTGAAGACAAGGTTACTTTGCATGGGGTCACGGTGTATTTGATTGAAGATTTTATCGTTGAGGTTATGGGGCTTCCAAAAGAAGGGTTAAAATTTAGTAAGGAAACCGACATCTCCAATGTGGCCTTCAAGAAATTTCCAAAGACAAAAGTTGAAGAGAAGAATTTGGAGAAAAACGGGGACTTCTACGAACTGAATCAAATAAAAGTGATCTGGAGGGATGTGCTGTCTTGTATCCGTGAGTACTTTATTCTTGATGGTAGGGCTAAAAGGGTCCATAAATTCCACTTTGTTTTCCTAAATCATTTTAGGCACAAAGATAGGATTTCTTTCTCGTTTTTTCTAAATTACTCTGTGCTTCTTAGCCTTTATGCACATAGAAAAAAAGAGTCTCATCCTATGTTGCATGAAGGATTAATTTTTCTTATTGAAAATTATTGTAAAAGTAAGGATATAAAGCCCTCTCTTGTCAATGAGAAAAGAAAAGGGACTGGTAGTGAGACCCACCCTAAGAGAATTAAGGTTGAAGGGGCAAGTGTAAACAAAAAGGTTTCAATACAGGAAAGGAATAAGAAACATGTTGAGGAAATAACGAAGTTTGAGAAATTGGACAATAATGAGAAGATGGATACGAAAAATGATGAGAAAACATAAATGGGGGATTTTAGGTCCAACCTAGATGAGTACTTTGGGAGTAAAGGGGTGTTTACTGGCAAAGATAATGTCGAGGGAAGTCATGATAGAAATATGGGGTTGAAGAACCACGTGGAGGAGGAGGATAAAATGAGTGATCACCCTTCACATAATGCCAGCTAGGTGAATTTGGAGGAGGAAAAGGGTAAGGAGAGTGAAGACAAAGACCCTGTTGGTAAGGATAATTCCCATAGTAAAGGGGTGAATGAGGAAAGGATGGAGAATATGGACATAAATACTGATACCCAAATTAATATTGTTACTTCCTCTGAGCCCAGGAATGTGGATGAAGGGAAGAATGATGCTAAGCTCTCCTTTCTTCACATTGCTAAGCTCAAAGCGAACACTTCTCTTAAGGGTGACTCATGGATGTATAATGCAGTTATGACTCTGGAAGAAAAAAAGGGGATTATGTAGAGAGATTTGGATGTCGAACGGGTTAAGATTACCTAGTTGGAAGTGCATAGCGGTAAGATTCCTGAAAAGCTAAAAGAGTATCTGCAACATCTCCATCACCTAATTAAGTAGAGTGGCCTCAAAATGGAACATGTTACTTCTAGCCTTTGTGCGATGGGGGCTAGTTTGGGAAAGAAAAGTAGCGAAGAAATCATGTCCCCTAGAATATGCTGGAGTGGGGAGTCTTGATGGGCCAAGCAAGAGAACAAGGTAGAGCACTAGGAAAAAGGTGGCTCAGGCTCTTGGGGCTCCTGTTCCTTCGTTTGCTAACTTCATCCAGAGTACTGCGGAAGTAGGTAAAGAGGTGGCAACATAATCAAGGAGTTGCTATAGGTGCGGGTTGTGGATTGGGTGTGCTGGTTTCTAGTTGGGGTGATTTCGTTGGTTCTTTCCTTTTTCCATTCCCATTTGTTTAAAAGTATAGGTTTCAGGTCCTTGTAAAACCTGGTTGTTAAGTTTGGTTTAAACTCTTGGTTTTAGGTCCCTGTAAAACTTGGTTTGAATGTTTTTTAACTTCAGGTTTTAGGTCCTTATAAAAGTTGGCAGTGCTTTAATGGTTTATCTTTCGTCTTTTTGTAAAGGGTTTCAAGTCCCTTCAAAACTTGATTTTACTGTAATCTAAAACATAGAAGGAGCTTGAGAAGAACATGTCACTACACAAGGGAAAATTATAGCCAAAGAAGCATCTCACCCCTTTTTCTTTATTTCATACCAAGCATCTCAACTAATTTCTTAAACTCTTATTCACCACTTTTGTTTCTCCATAAGTCTGTGGGTGCTGTTATCAACTAAACTTCAAGTCTATATTTAGTTTTCTCCTCCAAAAGTACTTAACAAATTTAATCAAGAACTGTAACACTTATACCTTTTTAACAATTCTTTAGTGAATTCACCACATTTACCATCTCATGTCTTGTGCATGCATAAACAACTTACAAAATCAAATTGTAATGACCTATAGATCTAATCTATGAATCACATGCATGACATGTAAGTACATAACACAAAGATTAGGTTACCCAGAAAGCGTCCAAGGTGAAGGTAAAATTGGGGTGGGGATGACACCCACAAATCTTCACTACTGCAGTAATAATGTTAACCTATTAGGGCTACAATGTTTGACCATATATGATGATCTACCCTATGAAGGGTCTGCCTTGTTAAAGGCTGTTAAGATTGTTAGGTCGTACACTGTGAGATGATTTTACACTTACAACAAAGTAATGACTCAATTAAGTGATTTACAAAGATATGTTAAGACCACTTTATTAAGAGATTATCCCTGACTCAATCTATTTTAACTAATTTAGTACTTGATTTGTGGTTTTCTCTATTAAGATGATTTTGGATCTCCTCTCTTCAATCTGATGTGATTAGATTTACTATCCTTCGCTGCATAGACAAGGTTGCTAAATAACAAAACTCGTTTGCCTCTTCTGCAATGTTCACACTATCACATTTGTTTTGCTATGTGATTACACAAATAGATTGTTCTCTCCTTCTCATCACATCACCATACATCATATTAGGTTCAGATCTGCTCTATTTAAAGATTCCATAAAGAGTTTTCTAGATGCTTCCTTATTTGACCTCTTCATCTGATTGGTTAATCACAACATATAGGGATCTGTGTTCCACGTAATAAAATATGTAATAACCTCTGTAACATCTACAAGTATTAAATATCTTGTCAATATCGACTTGAAACAATTTACCTCAAAGTTTGTATCATTCTTGACGTGAATGTCAATTCTGCATTTCTCGAGACTTACTGTCTTTGGTACTTCGCTAGTGATGCTCGTTCTGTTTTGTGCTCGACACCTTCTGTGTGACTCAACATCAATATGCTTGAATTGCTCAACAATCATTAGGTTCGGCTTATACTGAAAATACTCAGTGACCAAATACTTGCTCGACTTCTATAGAGCTTAATATATATGTTTATTTACAAGTCTATTTGATGACTTGACCTATATAGCGTAGCTCAGTTGCAGTGACGACCTTCTAACTCTGCCTAGTATATGACTAAGTGTTTGACACTAATAAACAACAACAATTAGAGATACCAACATGCAATATACCCTCTAACTCATCCAAATCAATAACTTAGACTACAAGTACATCTTCTACTTCTTTATCAACTTTTAGGATTAAAGAAAAACACATATGCTCATGCTTCATGCCTTCTAGAAACTATCTTCCATCAATTACACATACTCTTACAATATTATATGCATTTTCCTTTGTTTCCTCGAGCGGCTTCGTATTTTGCCAAACATCATTCTTTGTTAAAGAATAGATATTTGCATGTGCATTCTGTATTGCATGCCAATCAATTTTTCAGTCTCCTAATAATAGATGACAAACATACATAGGCATAATATCCCACAATACCTCAATGTGATAGTTTTTCTCTTTTAAACTTTACAAGACATTGTTTGTTGACTAAACCCTTGTGATCCTTCTGCAACCAAGAAATATGGTAGAGATTTGGATGTTCCCTTCTCACTAACTTTGTTTTTTTAATCATAGTTTCCTAAAACATGGTTATCCATACTACCACCATCAATAATAACATTGCTTACTTTATCATTACACATACCTCTTCTATGAAACATTTTTTTGTTTTTCCTTTTCTCTAGTTCCTTCTCATCCTTTAGCAAGTGTCTTCAGTAATAAGGACCTCTCCTCTTTCAGCCTCTAGAGAATATGACAATTCAACATCTTCATCTACATGTGCAACTTGTGCATTGACAATTGGTTTTCTATTTGTCCTTCCTCGATGTTGGGGACACTCGAGCGCTTTGTGTCATCCACATTGAAAACACATCCGACAAAAACCTTCTAATCAGATGATAGGAATTCTTCTCTCTAATTTTGACTACTATCCCAACAACATACAACCCAAAAAAGAAATAAACAAAAAATTGCAAGAACCAAACAATTGAAAGAAGGAAAAACGTATTTTCTATTGTCTCTAATAAAATGGCATTACAATCTTCTTAAAATAACGTGTTACATCCATGTGGGCATTTTCATTACAATAATTTGCAATCCAGAGCCACCATATACACCATCATAACTAACCTAGTAACCCACATTTCTCTCTTTATATTGGGAAGCCTTACAATAATCTAGAAATTGTAACCCCTTCCCATCTTTTTAAGTCGAGCATCTCTATATTGTTTTCTATACATTGTGATATGTCTAGGATATTCCCTAAACGACATTGAACACTAATTAGAGTGTTCTAAGGAAATTTACTATTTCTCTTAAAGAAGTGCAACTTTCAAAGGTCATATCTTGTGAACCATTACTTAATTGGCTCAACCACCCAAACAAAGTTTGACCCCCCTTTTAGAGCCTCCATTACGGCTTCACTTAGTGAACATGAATTATAGCACATGCATTCGTGGCATACTAAAGAAAGCCCTATTAAAAAAAAAATGTCGTAAACTCCTTTTTTGTCACTCCCCTCCAATACCCACCCAATACCTACCACATCTACTTTCTTATATAAATCCCAACCCAAAATAATCCTCGTCCCTCGTTTTTGTCAGTCTTAAATCCCCCAAATGTGAACCCAGATGGTATTCTATGGCCCTTTTAGTGTAGACTGCATGAAAGCCTCTAAAACGTTCAAAATTGAATTCAAAGTTTTTGTACCACATTACCAAACATAAAACTATTAATAGCTTCAAAAAATGACTTTACGTTGCCTCAAAATTTTAATGGTAGACTTATATATCCAAGATAAACCTCTACAGAAAACATTTGGAATAATCCGTCCTCAAATGAACAACTTACTAAAATAAGTAAAATTGTCAAAAATATTGAGCCTTCCAAAGATAACTCTCATTAAGAACCTAGAAAATATTTTTAGGTGATGCAAGTTTCCTCTTACAAATTAGAGGTTCCTAAATCAAATCTAGATACATGCAAATGCACAAATCTATAAATCAATGAAGACGTACACAAATATATGAACTAATGAACATAGACAAAAATATGTAAATCAACAAGCACACAAATATATAAATCATTGAAAGCACACGTGCACACATAAATATATAAATCAATGAGTTCAAACCCAAATATATATGTCACTCAAGTCAGACACACAAAAATATACAAATTAACAAACACACAACACAAAAAGTCACAAATCAATAAAACACACACTTATAAATAAGAAAAGACGCACATAAAAAAAAATAGCAAGGACAAATAACCTATTAACCAACAAACATAAACATGTACAGAAGTACACAAATAAATAGAGTGGTGAACAAATACGTATAAAATATATCAGTCAAAAAATACAAACATAAATGTACAAATCAACAAACACACAAATAATACAAAAAAACATGAAGTTTGATTGTAGCAACTATCCCTCTAACAAGAAGTTGGATTCATGTGTGAATCACTACTCATCAAACGTGGATCAATTAGTTTGACACAAAAATTACACAATTAAATCCTTATAGCAATATGACAAATTTTGGATTATTCAATGTATCATACATTTAAAACCAATGGACGCTATGATCAATTTTTCTTAGAGCCTCCCCTAACGCTACAACACTAGCGAATGAAGAAATGTACAAAAATTGATAGGTAGTTCGATTTATTGTACTACTACCGTTCTATGTTTTGTAATTGATTTTTATGATATTATCTTGCCATAGCCCATAGAATATAAATAAACTTGATTTTGGACTAAATTATGTATAAGTTTTCCAAATCCACATTTTAAATGACATAGGGATCTATCATTAGGAAAATAATGTAGAAAATGTAGAAGTTATTTCCTCTAAATCCAAAGCCTAAAGAGGAAAAATGACAAGCTATAAAAAAATGCTTCAATTATCTCAAAGGGCCTCTTCACTTTGACATTTTATATAAGTAATCTAATGAAATCTCCTAACCAAATAGACTGATTCTAATTGGTTATGCTTTAACTCTTATTTCAAAATAACTATAATAGTATAAAAAGAACCTATAAAACATAATTTAGTTATCCTCCTTTAATTAGAACATAGGGAAGTAGTTAATACAACTTGTGAGTTATGTGATTACAAAGGATATGGGTTGGTAAATGTAGCTAATGGGTTGATAATTGTAGCTAACATTAGCAAGCTCAATTTTCTACAGCAACCAAAGTAATCTCGAGATGGTGAAGAACCCTATCTTCCATGCTAAAAATAAACATATTGAAGCCCATCACTATTTGTGATTTGGTTGATAGAAAAGGCACTTTCTTGAGGAAGTCTCTATGCAATGCAATGCAATGTGTGATGTGTCAGGAATACAATCACAGTAACAATGCATGGTGACATTTGATATAACTATGAAGCTAGTCTATCTAAATAATATGTGATTCAAGACCTTACTATGATGAAATGAATAAATTTTCTCTCTAAATTCTTTAATTTATTTCTTAGGATGTGTAAAGAGTTTTCTTATGTGTCAAATTTTAATTAAGTTCTTCTCAAAATAGGAAAATACTAAAATCACCTTGAAAAGGTAAAAGGGATTGTGTGAAATTGAAAATATAAATATATAAGTGCTGAAAAGGTAATTTTTGTATTATTATCTGAAAATATCATTTGGGTGATAATTACATATGTTAAATTTAGATTGGACATGCCAAAAGGTCAACTGCGACTTGTAAACAAAGTACATGATGATTTTAATAAGAAAAACTAGATTTTGTATATGATCACTCTTCTTGAGTGCAAATGCAAAAAGGAAATTAAAGAAAGGATTTTGTGTCATGTTTTAAAAAGGACACATATTTCAGAATTATATCATTTTTTCGATTAAAAGAGCTTGTAGAAAATTTCTTAAATCCCTTTAACTATTCTTGATGTTGGGATGAGATTTTATGTTAAGGTAAACTCTTTTGGTTTTGGAATATTGAGAGATTTGAGGAGTGCTTGCATAAGGTGTTGTGTGATTTGCTAACCAGTTGGTTTCAAACTTGGAAGGAAGATATTTTTCCTTTTTATTTACAAGTTGAACTTATTTGACTTTAGAATAATAAGATATGATGTCATTTTTTTCCTTGAGCATGGGAGCTTGTATGTATTTTATAAGTGTCGAGGTTCAAATATTGTGCAACTCCCTTAATTCAGGCTAAGTGCATTTTATGACCTTTAAATGAAAAATTAAAAGGTATATTTTGATTCAATGTTTTTTTTAAAGTGAACTATTTTGTTGGTGCATAGTTAGGAATATAAAAACTTGTGAGTAGGTAAGTGGTAGGGTCTTGTGTGTATTAGCAAAACCTTTTTGAGATCCAATGTAGGAATCAGGTTCCTTAGAGTGTGTAAGGTGGGATAATAGGTAGAAGGTTTGAAGTGTTTACTACTCACCAATCTTGGGAAGCAAATTATGAAGTAGAGTGTTTCTACTTGCTCATTTTGGAAATTATACTATAAAGGAGTGCTCTTTTTTCTCATTTTGGAATTTATGGTGCAAAGATGATGTGCTCTTTTTCTATTAATCTTGAATATTCGAGTGCCAAACTATTATGCTTAATATTATCACTTATGTCTTGATTTAACTTGTGATATCAACGTGCCAAGGAAAATGGGCACTCCATGAAAACATTATACTACTATTGTCATTATTCTTGGAATTATATGTGATATCATATATTGAGAAAATTATTACCAATTATGTATTTTATCAATGCAATTTAAGTGTTGTGTTTGTATTTTCTATCCACATTACTTGTTTGCTAAACATGGCGGGAGTTGATAGTTGGGATCTAAAAAGTCTACTGTTAGACTTGTTTACCATTACTATATAAGTTAAGAGCTAAAAGAATCTCATATACTTCATTAAGATCAACTTGGAACTTAGTAGATCTGATAACTTTTAATTTTTCATCCATTAATTTTGTCTTCCAAAGAAAAAATGTAAATTGAGAAATCTTGTCACTTTTTCCAGAAGTGCAAAGTTCTAATCTACCTCTCTAATATAGCTACTTGGAATTATTTTTTTGAGTGTAGAGTAGTAATGATATGTATATAATCTCAATCTCTAGTTATAATTCACTCACTTTGGAAAAATGAGACCAGTCTATGATATCATTTGTATTCCATCCACTATTTCCTTGATGCTATCTGGGGCTCATAATTGTTCATTCCTTTCTTGGCATGAAAACATGAATGATAGGTTGCAAGTATTCATACCTATCCCAACCACCTTAATAATATCTTAATCATAGTCTTCTTTTAGATCGTAAAAGCCAATTATTGAGCTAGTCTGTGTTGCTTAGAATGTCATTCAAATCTCTCAAATTAGTCAAGGTGAGTCAAAACAACATAAGAGAAAACTTTGAAACTTTAGTATCGATGTATAACTCATCATTAGGATGATTCATATATGTTGGTGTAAACAAGTATTTACTTATTACACTTACTTAAGTTTACTTAGGTTTATGCATTATTTAATTATTTTGCATTATTTTATTTGTGAGACACTTAGGAGTTTGTGCACTCTTGTGAGTTGTGTTGATGACATCACAGGGGTCCGCACCTCTTTTAAGCACATGTTGTCTACAACATAGGAATCTTCTACACACATATGACACTTAGTCATTCTTATCCATTCATCTAGAATGTTGGATAAGGTGCTTAGTTGTCTTATCTCCTGGATGTTTCTAGAGACATTCTAGGTGCTTCCTGAGAGGCCTTTATATACACACACTCCTAGTGTGTTTGAACATCACATTCTGAACAGAGCAATGTATTCAGACATACTCTGATTAATTGATCATATACATTTTTGGTCTACCATGTGCTTGTGTTTGAGTTCTTAGTTCCTGGGTGAATTTTGCCCTTAGGCAAATTCTTACAATATATACACTACTAGGTACATATAAACAAGGATGGGAGAATGCAGATGGAAATATTTAGAATTGAGAGGAATATTTGTATTTGATTCCAAATTAAAATTGTAAAGGGATACATGCCACATTGTATTCATACTTCTTTCCTAGTTGAAAAGACTTTCTTGCCTAGACCTTAGTGAAATTTATTTCCAAGCACAAGAATCTTGTTAATTGGTTATTCCCTATTTTTTTTGAAGAAAATTGGGGGAAAATGGGTGATTTTGGTATCTTCTCATTCTCCAACAATAAAGTTCTCTTATTTTGGTACTACAACTCATCTAGAATAATTGTTTGTTTCACAAGGAGAAAACAAGACTAATAAAGAGGACAAATAGTGTTAAGGAAATGAAAACTTGAGTTTCTAGGAAAGTTTGTAAGGTGAAAATGGAGCCTTTGAACCCAAATTTCCCTCATGCTCATTTATGTAATTATTCATATATATCTTCAAGATTCTTAAAAAAATAAATAAAATTGCTCTAGTCCACTACAATTTGAAAAAAAACTTTGAAATTTATCATATTCAAGCAACAAAAATATATGTATAGTTAAAACTTCATATATTTTTCCAAGGAATCAAACTTGGTATTTGTGTATCTTGAAATGTGAAGCAAAGGAATACACCTAAATTCATCACATGGCCCAACGCCTCAATAGGATGAGATCAAGGAGAAGGATTCCTTCTCATCAAACCCCAAGATTATTAGATCTTAGTAGGTAAATGAAGTCCAAGTCATATCAGAGCACTAACACAAACCAAGATCTAATGGCTATGGCTATCGATGAAAGAAAGCCCAAATCATTGAGATCCTAATAGTTATAAAAGTAAATTACTTCTAAATGCGAGAAAATTTATGGAACAATAAATATGAAATGTAAATTACTAAATTGATGAAAGAAAATAAGGTACATATCTTAGAAGATGACAAATGGTGGAATTTAAATTCTCTCATTGTGGTACTTTAGTCAGCAAATTGATCTAGATCTAAACCTGAAATTGTCAAATTTGTGAAACTCATAAATCTCATGGCTCTCTATCAAGTTTGAATTGGACTAGCAAGGTGGATCTAGACTGACAGGGTTGATTTTGTGGGGCCAAACTATGCCTCTTCTCAATAGTGTCCAGTAAAAAATAAGACTTGAGCCTCCAAATTTTTGCAAAAAGACTATTTGAATCTGCACTCTATTTTGTCTTTTGAGATCTGCTAAGATTTGGGAATGGGATGTTTTTGAGTGGCTATTTAAGGTTTTTCCTTAGTTAACCCCCATTTTGGTGGCTCCAACCTCCATGGATAGCCATTGAGTCAATAGCAAAGTGTGTGATGTTCGTGTATGAGATTTGAATGGGTATCCACATCCGAGTGTATAATATTCTCTTTCTTCCCATTGGAGGGCTTCTAGTGATGCCACATACAGGTATACGCATATAGAAGATCTGTAGAGATATCGAGTATTTTCTAGGCATCAATCATAGATGAGCTCTCAGGTAGACTACATCAATCTTTGCCACATCATAATTTGTCCTACTCCATTGATTGGATGATGTATATGTTGTATTATAACATGTGCCGTGACCCCAAATGGTTAGGGGATAGTGTTTGTTACACCCTTTATGCATTCGGTATGACAACTAGAGAAAAAGTGAGAAGTGGATACATGGGGGTCGTGCTAGTAGTTCTACATGCAGAGAAAACTTATTAGGTATCAAAGAGATCCTAACAATGTGTACACTCTTATAGGTGTGGCTATTTGATCACGTCACGTGCACTAAACTGGCTCACTTTCTAGTTGTATTAAAGGAATATTTGGAAATCTATGTCCAGGATTCTTTGTTATAAAAGAGGTATATATCCTTGGTCATAATTTCTTCTTTACTTACAAAATTATGTTCATAATAAAAAATGTCTTTTACTCTAGGTTTCAAAGTTTGTTATCCTTTATTAAGAATCTTAATTTCACCTAGCAATAGGGGGATAAAATGGGTGCATTCTTGTACTCCTTCCCCTATTTGTCTTCACCATGTTATCTTTGTTCAAGAAGTCCTCTTGAAGGTATATGTTAACAAGATCTTTTTTTTCAAAGGTCTCTTCAATGAGCGTCATATCCATTCACAATTATCTATTTTTTAGAGCATAAGAGCCAACAATCTTAGCTAATTTTATGGCATACCTTGTTGTTTTAATAATATACTTTTGTTGTTAGAAGTAGTTATCATTTATTCTCTTCCTTATGATGTATAATTAATAAACCAACATAATAAGGGGGGGGCAATAGATATGGCATATTGTAAATTACTTGTAGCTTTATTGATAGACACAACACACTTGCACATATTGACATAGATTTGATATCCTTAAACATGGATTACAAAATTTATAAGACTAGTCCCTATAGAAGGAGTCAAATAGAAATTTTGAATCACTATGCATGGATAGAAAAAAACCCCATATTACTCAGACACATAGATATATGGACAGATAAGATAGATCAACACAAGTCACTAAAAGGCACAAAATTTTCAAGGTAGAATTGGCTAGAATGGAACACAAACCTACTCAAACTATTCATTTATATATTTTGCATGGTTGACATTAAGACTTGAAATCTTACTGTGAAAGGTAATCATACTCCTTTCTTTTCTTTCTCTTTCTTCATTCTCATGGTTTTTCTAGTAGGTTAGATCATGGAGTTTGTATCATTGTTGGTGATGTTCTTGTTTGTTATTACCTTGGGAGGGAAAGAGCCTTGATCCAACACAAAAAGATACATTACAACGACACCAAATAACAATGATATGCCATTATAGCATGAAGCCCAAGAGCTAACCGATAGTAAAATATTAAAAAAACATAATCCAAGACATATGTCTAACAAATTTTATACTATCACTAGAAACCAAAAATAAACCATAAGTTAATATTCACCTAACTAATAAACATTTAAAACTATTTCTATCACTACAAAAGTGAATATTATCGCTACCAAAGCTAACGTTTGTATTTCCCTATATCTAGATAGTGGGATAAATAAATGGAAAAGTATCAATAGTATAACCATCACTAATACATAACTTATACCAAAAAAAATTTAAATAAAAATATATAATATAAAATTATTTGAGTTAAGTAATAGATTCCCAATTCTTGGAGAGGCATTGCACGTCCTTCTTCCACTTTTTATCATCATCCTCCTTTTCTTCGAAGTCCTTCATTTCTTTCTAGTTCTTAAGGTGCTTCCTTATCTTTTTATTACATTTGACTATGCCCACTACTTTGTTTTGCATGAGTTCATTTAAAAAATTATAAAGAGAGGACATCGCATAATTGGGTCAACCAAGGTGCCAGTAAGAGGAATCATCTCCTTTAGGGCCAAGATTTTATCTAGCCTTTCACATTTCCTTCATTGATATGACCTTTATTGGTATGCCTATGGATTCTCTTTCTAGTACCAACATCAACATGAATAGGGGACATGCAAGTAGAGTTATACATATCTTGTACTTTACCTAGGTTTATCCCAATTTCCACTTTATTTTCATTTTTAGTCTCCTCAACATTATTCTCCTAAATTATGTACTCTTCACCCTAAAAGTTGTTTGTGTCATGACAGTCTTCAAGTTTCAATTCTTTCTCCATTTTCTGGACCACTTCTTCTTCTTAGAACTTTTTTTATTCCTTTTTGTATTTTATTCTAGAGAATTGTATTTCCCCCAAACTACCCTCCGCTTCCTTTCCTCATAGTGGGTCCTCGTTTTAGTCTATTTTGACTCCTCATCCATTGAGTCATCCTAGTCTATTTTAATGTAAATTTTTCCTTTATTGTTGGTATTTCTTTCTTTGATAGAGAAGATTTTTTAGCCAAGGCCATTCTGTTAGGTGTGGTGATATCCAATTGATGTAAGAGCATCCTCGATGTAAGAGCAATCTTGCATCACTCAAAAATATTTTATTTTCAATCTTTTCTATTTTAATAAGGACTAGTAGATAGGGTGGTCACTATTTATGGGAACTTGCTATTTTTAGTAAGTTTGTCATATGAGCTCAGAATGTTTTCATTTTCCACAGGAATGTTAATTTTAGAGTTATAAGCCTACTATTAAAATCTCATTGCTCTAGCTTAAGTATCAAAGAAGTTATTGTGGATTTTCGGTGGAAACATTTGTAGAAAAATCTTTAGGTTCACTATTGGAGGCCTTAGTGTTCAGATGAGGTCTAGAAACTCAACAAAAGGGCACTTGCACAATTTCGAGCTTGTAGATCAGAAGCTGGCGTTTTCAAAAAGTGGTTATAAGAGCCAATCAGAGCAACGACTTGAGAGTTATGACCTTCCAAAGTTGGGTTATTTGAAATATCTAAAATAATTGTGAAAGATGTATTTGGCCGACTCTATATGTATTTTTAGGGTCTGTTGGCCCTACGTGTGAAGTTTCACTGTTTAGAACCTTCCCAGGTGGCATAAAGTTGCCTATTTAAGAAAGGCTCGAACATTGTCTAGGACAACTTTGGGTGATAGGTTCACAACTTGTCTTGTAGATGATTGTAATGAAGGCACCCATATGGGTTAGCATATTGTACTTGTGAATTTTGTATCCCCGCATTTGAGTTGCAAATAAGAAATCCATATTTTGTTCTCACATTTGCCATTGTTTCTTTGTTTATGTTATGAGTTTATGGTGTTAAGAGGAGCTGCCTTCATCAAGTGGTACCAGAGCTAGAGTTCTTGAATGTGTGGATAGATCACCAACTATGAGGCAATTTGCACCAGGATCGTGGTTTGGGCTGAGCATGTAGACAGATTGCCAATTGTGAGGTAGTGTGCACTATGGTTTCATCGGGAGCACGAAAAATGCCTTCACGACGGGAGCATGGCAGAAGAGCTGTAGGTGTTACACTTGAGGATTTTAGAGCCCTCCAAAGACAAATGCAAGCATTGGAAGAACAAATGCGTAGAGGAATAAATGTTCCTGTAAGAGATGAAAGCGAGGATGAGGACGAAGTAGACGAAAATGCCGATGCAGAGGTAGTTCTAAACCCAAAGGAAGAAAGGCTTTTTCGGCCCATCTCCAAGATTGGAAAAAAACCTAAGTTTGAGGTTTCCACATTTTCAGGAAATCTTAGCCCAAAAGAGCTGATCGATTGAATCAATGAACTGAAGGAGTACTTTGAGTATGAAGATATTGAGGATCCAGATAGGGTCATTTTTGCAAAGGCAAAACCAAGGGACATGCAAAGATCTGGTGACAAGAGGTTCAATTGGAGTGAAATAGAAAGGGAAAAGACAAAATCACTAGATGGGATTAGATGATAGCTAAACTGAAGTGACAGTTCATTTCTGTGGATTATGAGCTTGATTTGTTGAAGAAGATGCAAGGGATGAAGCAAGTGAGAAAATCTGTTTAGGAGTATAGCAAAGAGTTCTACCGAGTTCTCATTAAAACTAGCCATGCAGAAGTTGATAATGAGAAAGTCGCCTTTTATCTTAATGGGTTAAGGCCAAGCATTCAGGACGAGCTGAGTCTAGTTTGAATGAAGAATATTGAGGAGGCATGCCAGTTTTCCCTAAGAGCTGAGGAAACACTAAGCAATAAGTTTGATAACAAGAATAGTGGAAGAGATTGTGGTGGAAGATCTAGCAGATGATCTTATGGAGGTTGAAATGATGATTAGAAGAACAAGAATGAGGCTAGAAGTAGCAGTCAGAACCAGAGGGTAAACAATTCCAATCTTTTTCATGATCAAAATAATAGAGATCAAAGAGGAAGAGACATAGGACAAGGATTTGGAAGATGAGGCTTTTGTGGGAAATGTTTTCATTGTGGAGAAGAAGGGCATAAAGGATTTGAATGTTCCCAGTGCCAAGGAAGGAAAAGTCGAAGAACGAAAGGCTAGGCTAGAGTTGCACATGTTGATGAAGATGCTAGATCCTCACATTTTAACGATGCTGAAAGAGGAGGA
Organism: Cupressus sempervirens; assembly: GCA_028749045.1. NCBI lineage: Eukaryota > Viridiplantae > Streptophyta > Pinopsida > Cupressales > Cupressaceae > Cupressus > Cupressus sempervirens. Next base: position 178,759,659 of record CM053790.1, on the reverse strand, counting down.
GGCCTAGTTAACAATAGAGTCTTGTTGAGTGGTGAGAATGAACTTGATCAAAGAAGGAGCTTGTTTCACACAAGGTGTAGATGTGAAGATAAGTGTTGTTATGTGATCATTGATGGTGGAAGTAGTGACAATCTAGTGTTAGAAATGATGGTCACAAAGTTGAAGCTGAAGAGACAAAAACACCCATGTCCATACCGTATTGCTTGGGTGCAAGATGACCACAAGGTCATGGTCAATGAGTAGTGCTCAATGAAGTTAAAGATTAGAAGCTACCAGGATAAGGTACTATGTGATATCATACCTACGGACATATGTCATATGTTGCTGGGTAGGCTATGGTAGTTTGATAGGCATGTTGTACACGACTAGCGAGAAAATACCTACACTTTGACCAATGATGGAGTAAAACATAAGGTTAAGCCGTTGAAGGAGAAAGAATAAAAGATATGTAGTGCTGCCAGAATATCTATTGTTGATGGAAAAGAGTTCCTCAAAGGTATGAAACATGAGTATATGCGTTTTGTTATAATTCCAAAAGATAGTAAAGAAGTAGAAAAGGTACCTGTAAAAGTTGCATATATGTTTGGAGAGTTTTTGATATAGTATCAGATAATGTACCTGATGGATTGCCCCCCAATGAGGATGATTAGTTACTAGACAGATTTGGTCCTAGGAGCCAGTTTTCCAAACAAAGAAGCACATAGAATGACACTAGCAGAAAGTGAAGAGTTGAATAGACAAGTTCATAAGTTATTGTAGAAGGGGTTGATTTGAGAGAGTCTGAGTCCATGTGCTATATCAATAGTATTAGAACCAAAGAAGAATGGAGAATGGACGATGTGCACATATTCTCACGCTATCAACAAAATCATAATCAAGTACAAATTTCCATTGCCAAGGATGGATGATATTATGGACTATTTGAGTTGAGCTGAATATTTCACAAAGATAGATCTGAAGAGTAAGTACCAGCAGATTCATATCAGAGAAGGCGATGAGTTGAAGACTTCTTTCAAGACAAAAGGACTGTATGAATGGTTAGTCATGCCTTTTGGTTTAACCAATGCACCAAGCACATTCATGAGGCTCATGAATGAGGTACTGAAAGAGTTTCTGGGTAAATTTGTCATTATTTACCTAAATGACATTTTGATCTTTAGTAAGACATTGGAGGAGCATTTGATCCATATTCATAAGGTGTTTGATAAGTTGAGGGAAGAAAAGTTGCTAATAAACTTGAAGAAGTGCAATTTTGTAAAGAAGGATGTGGTGTACTTGGGATTTGTAGTCTCAACGGAAGGTCTAAAAATGGATCCAAAGAAAGTGAAGGTTATTCTTGAATGGCCTATTCTAAGGAGTGCAACATAGGTAAGATCTTTTCATGGATTGGCTAGTTTTTACAAAAAGTTCATAAGAGGTTTTAGCCATCTTTGTGGGCACTTGACTGAAACAATGAGATGGGATAGGAAAGAATTTACGTGGACTATAGGAGCATATAAGAGTTTTATTCTATTGAAACAAATAGTTACTAAGCAGTTTGTTTTAGCACTTCCTGATTTTAAGAAGGTGTTTCAAGTAGATTGTGATGCTAGTGGTACTGCAATAGGAGCTGTTATGAGCCAAGAAGGTAGACCTGTTTTTTTATTTTAGTGAGAATTTGAATGATGGAAAAAGAAAATATTCTATTTATGATCATGAATTTTATGCTATAGTTCAAGTATTGAAGAAGTGGAGACACTATCTTCTTCCTAAGGAGTTTTTTTTGTATACTGCTCATCAAACTTTGCAATATTTAAATAGTCAAGGAAAATTGAACCAAAGAGATTTGAAGTGGGTTGAGTTTTTGCAAAGTTATACATTTGTTTTGAAACATAGGAGTGGGAAGTCTTAGAAAGTTGTAGATTCTCTTAGTAGAAGACAACTTATACTGACATAAATGCAGATAGAGGTGGTTGGGTTCAAGGAATTTAGAACTTTGTATCCAGATGATCCTGATTTTGGTAAAGCATGGAAGGCTTGTACAAAGCTTGTTACACTAGATAGGACAAAGTGGTTGGATTTCATGATCTAAGATAGTATGTTGTTTAAAGGAAGCCAATTGTGCATTCCCAGAAGTTCAATGAGAGAGAATCTCATCAAGGAAAAGCATAGTGGAGGGTTGGCTGGACATTTTGGCAGAGATAAAACCATTTCTTTGGTTATTAAGAATTATTACTGGCCACAGTTGTAGCAAAATGTGAAGAAGTTTTTATAGAGTATGTTAGATGACGAAATGTGTAAAGCAGAATACAGGGTTGTATAAGCCATTACCTTCACTAGAGAAGTCGTGGGAGGATGTCAGTATGGATTTTGTTCTTTGATTACCAAGGACTCAATGTGAGCATGATTCTATTTTTGTGGTGGTTGACAAGTTTTAAAAGATGACACATTTTATTCCTTGCAAGAAGACTAGTGATGCTGTTCATGTGGCAGAGTTATTTTTCAAAGAAGTGGTAAGACTACATGGTCTGCCAAAGAGTATAGTTTCAGATCGAGGTACCAAATTTATTGGGTATTTCTGGTGTACATTGTGGAAGAAGTTGAAGATAGATTTGGAGTTCAATTCGTTACATCATCCACAGACTGATGGACAGACAAAAGTTGTGAATCACAATTTGAGAAACTTGTTGAGATGTTTGGTTGGAGATAAACCAAAAGGATGGGATATGATTTTACCACATGTGGAATTTGCATATAATAGTTCTATCAATTGGAGTACTAGTAAATCACCATTCTAGATTGTATATGGGAGTAGTCCCATAAATACTTCTGAATTTAGGGAGTTGGATAAAGGAGAGATAAGTAGTGCTGAAGCAGAAGAATTTGCTAAACACTTGAAGAACATCCATGAGGAGGTGAGGAAGGAAATCATAAAGATGAATACATAGTATAATGCTAAGGCATATGTGAAAATGAGGTGTAAGGAATTTCAGATTGACAATGAACTCATGGTTCATTTGAGAAAGGAGCGTTTTCTAGTGGTTACATATAATAAGCTAAAAATGAAGAAGTTTGGACCATGCAAGATAGAGAATATGCATGATTATGTAAATGCTTATGAAATAGAGTTGCTTGCTGAATTGAATATTTAGCTAGTATTTAATATTTCAGATTTGAGAGAGTATTATGAATGAGGTGATGAAGATGAAGTTGCAGAAGCGCAGTGAAGTATTCCAGTAGCTAGTTTGGCTACAAAGGAGATTGAGGAGATATTGGACAATTGTGTTGGCTAGCAATGGAGGAGGTTAACCGTTGTGGTTTTCCTCTAAACATTTGAGATGTGACAGGGTCACTTCTCAAATTACCCTAGGTGTTTGATGCAGGAGCATCCTGGGTGTAAAAGCAATCTCGCATCACCCAAAAACATTTTATTTTCAATCTTTTCTATTTTAATAAGGATTAGTAGATAGGGTGGTTACTATTTATGGGAACTTGCTATTTTTAATAAGTTTTTCATATGAGCTCAAAATTTTCTCATTTTCTACAGGAAGGTTAATTTTAGAGTTATAAGCCTACCATAAAAATCTCATTGCTCCAGCTTAAGTATCAAAGAAGTTATTGCAGATTTTCGGTAGAAATATTTGTAGAAAAATATTTAGGATCACTGTTGGAGTCCTTAGAGTGCCTGAATCAGGTCCAAAAACTTGACGGAATGGTGCTTGCATGGTTTGGAGCTCGTAGATCACGAGCTGGCATTTTTGAAAAGTGGTTATAATAGCCAATGGGAGCAATGGTTCAAGTGTTATGACCTTCCGAAGTTGGGCTACTTGAAATATCCAAAATAATTATCAAAGATGTATTTGGCTGACGCTATAAGTTTTGTTAGGGTTTTTCAGTCCTAGGTATTAAGTTTCATTGTTTTGAACCTTCCCGGGTGGCATAAAATTTCCTATTTAAGAAAGATCCGAATATTGTCTAGGACTACTCTAGGTGATAGTTCATAGCCTGTCTTGCAGATGATTGTAATGAAGGCGGCCATGTGGGTTAGCATATTGTACTTGTAAATTTTGTAATACCGCATTTGCAATGCAAATAAGAAGTCCATATTTTGTTCTCGCATTTGCTGTTATTTCTTTGTTTTTGTTATGAGTTTATGTTATTAGGGGGAGCTCCCTTCATTAAGTGGTACCAAAGCTAGAGTTCTTGAATGTGTGGATAGATCGTTGACTGTGAGGTAGTTCGCACTAGGATTGTCATTTGGGTAGAATGTGTAGATAGATCGCCAATTGTGAGGCAGTTTGCACTAGGGTTTCAACAGAAGCACGAAAATGCCCACCTTAGAAGAGATCCCACATAGTAAAGTTATGAAGAAACTCGTTGACATGAGGACAATCTCTAACTATAAATAATGGAAATTTTAATCTTTACTTTGTTAGTCAAGCTTAGGGTTAACTAATGAGGATCCCAATAAAATCAACTAGTGACCCTTATGAGACAAGATGTTTACCAATGATAGGATGATTAATCAACATTTAAATAATCATTTCCTTCACAAAAAATTCAAGGAAATTCTATTTATAATCTAACTTTGAATTAGTCCATATCTGAACATAATTACTCCTTTTTTGACTTATGTCATGGTTACACATGAAATAACACTTTTTTATACTTTTAACGAATCATATTTTTATCAATGTTTTTTATCCAGCGTTCTTAAGTCATCTATTAAATGAAGAGTATAAGTATGACCACAATTAACCAAGCTCTTTTTATAGATTTTCAAACACCTTTTAGGTTCCCACCATTATTTTCCTTTCCATCATAACATCTTTTCCTTGCCATTTTCTTCCAATCTAAATTATCATAAATGCTTAAATCTTCATACATCTTTTACTAATTATGGTCATTATTCCAACTAAAATTTGAATACCAAAGATAAAAAATGAATGCTTCTCAAACACATTTTAACAATAAGAATGTCCCTTTTACAGTGTCCTGTCATTAGAAATGATATCTTTTAACCCCTGGGGGCTAGACGCAAAATCATTACATTGTCCAATCCTGATAGGTAAGACCCCACTTAGCTATAAAATTTGTTTCTTTATTTACTTCCCTTTGAGTTGTAGAAACTATTGAACCTATCAAAGGAGTTCAACAAATTCTTTTGAAATCTTCCAAAGTACTCAAGATTTTCCAAGAGCAAGAAGCTTTGTTAAGAAGGATGTGAATATTAAGTTTAGAATCTCTTTCCATGACCATATTTGAGACCCCATCTTAAAAAGGGTTTTAATACCATACCACATAATAGTGCCTTCAATGTAGTTATTCATATGAGTACAGAAGAATTTTCCAACCACCATAATCATAGCTCTTTTCCAATATCTAATTATACCTTTAGCACAAAGAAGCCTTTATTGTCTACTGAGTAGCCATCAAAATTATGCTTATGCCAACGAAAGTTAGGATCTTTTTATCTAGTTTATTCCTTCCTTCAAATTCTATGCCAATCTCTATTGCATAAGTTGTATTTAATACCCCAAGCTTGTCTTGCTCTAAGACCCCTTAGATCAAGAAACAAATTTTCCTATTTACATGAATAAGCATTCAGGTTTTGTATAACTTTTTATTTGATGATTTGAAAGACATACTGATAATACTGTTAGAAATAGATAATACTGAGAGAGTGGGGGGGGGGGGGGGGGGGGGGGGCGGGGGTTGAATCAATATTCTACAATCTTTTGCCCATAATTGAATATTGTTACTTACTTTGTAACTTGCGTATGAAAGTAAACCGACAATGCTGAATAGTAAATATAACCATACAAATAGAGAACTCATAACACCATTATTTGTTAACTAGGGAAACCCTAACCAAGGGAAAACCCTGGTGGGGATGATACCCACAAGATGAATCACTAAACAAAATGATCTTGTTAAGGATATTGACATGGTTAGGAGTCTATGAAGTACATATAATGTCTCGAGTCCTTGTTAGAAGCCTCAACCCTATTAGGAGTTGGTAGAACAATTATAATGTATGCAAGAAGAGCCTAATGCCCTAACATGCATTTATACAATAAAGTTCTTCACAAGAATAGATATGCACACAACACCTTCTCACTACTATAATTTATATTTTCTCTGATCACACATCAAATCTTGCATCAATTTGTACAATAGTTCACATATCGTACAATTTCCACATCTAGCTCACTTATCTATGCAAGGTAAGATCTTTACGTATATGTTGCAAATTAGTAACTCTCTACTTAGTCAGTCTTCATGTGTTCACACGATCGATATAATATAAAATAACTTATGGAATAATATCCACAAAGTTAGCTCATCATGACTTACTAATTATTTTGTTACCAAAATAATTCCTTAAGTCGTACAACTCAATTCTCTACTATGCTCTATCAAATGGCCATACTGGTATTCTAATTATAACTTGTGATGTACTATCCGTACACATCTGTGCACTAGCATTCATTATCATGATGCTATCATAAATCTTTCCTCAACTACGCGTAAGCTAACTTGAAGTGTGTTATCCATACACATCTCATTTGTCTCTTTGTTATTGCAAATTGTCTAACACTTGACAATTTTCTAACTCTAAATGCATAAATGAAATGCTTAATACATGTTGCCATAAATGACAACTCTCAAGACATCTATTTGACCATATTGCAAACAATCTTCCCCTTTGGCATTGATGGCAACATTTGAGAAAATTGGCTAAGTCCCAAAATGATGTCATTCATAACCAAAAACAAATAAAAGTAAATACACAAAATTACCTTCAAAACATAACAATTTTATTCAGGCTTTGATGGATCATTACATTCCTCATCACTCCTTTACATTTATACATAGGTACACTCCCCCTTACATATACATATACAATTCCTTACATATATTACTTCTTCCCTTTAGTACTTACAAACATACAATTTTCTTTAAGTATTACTCCCCCTTCGACATCTATGGCAAAGGTGTCAAAAACTGTATACAAAAGCTGGGCGGCCTACTTCTGATCCATTTAATATTTGGGAAAAACAATTTGCATATCTGCAAGCTTCAGTCTATCCACTTCCTTTTCCAATTCTTCTTCACTATATTAGAAATACTAATTACTGCGCATAGTTCATAGCATGGCACTTCAACTACGCTCAAGTCAGTATAGGCAAACTTGTCATAGGAGGTTTTTACTGCAAGGCATTCCTCTAGTTGCCTGTGCAAAATGTTGATCTTAGGTGACAAGATTTCTCTAAGACTAGAGAACCTTTTTGTTGCCTATTCCTTGTCATACTCCAAGCCTCTGATCTCACTATGGATCTTCTCCACTTTTTTGCCACATTTACCAATATTGGTCTCAGGGAGATGTAGTTTTGCAGTGAGTGTATCAAGGCCACTCAATTTACTTGCATCTGACTCTCAAAGTCTGCTAGGTAATTGTATGATAGTGCACACTGTCCATACAATTTCTTGCCTTCATCAATGTGTTTTCTTAACTCCTTGATGCTTACATCAAGTGCCTTCAAATTACTTCTCACATTTGTGCACACTGTATCAAATAGTGTTGCATCATGCTTGGCTTGTGCTTGTGCTAAACCTACCTTAGCTAAGGTTGTGAGTTACTCATCAAAGGTCTTCACCAATTCTTTAGCCTCTACCTGCAAGTTTAGATTGGCTACAATTGTGGTAACTGTCTTTTGCATTTTGTCCAAGACTTCAGTTAGTGTCTTCTCCAAAGACTTTACTGATTTTTTCTTCTTAAACAATTTTCTCAGTGATCTCATCAGTCCCTTCTGATCATCATCATCATTAGACGGTACTGCTACTTCTACTAGAGTTACTGTAGGAATTAGTGTAACTGCTTTTAGTTCTGTAATCTTCTTCTCTTCCTAAGATTTTTTCTTCTCTTCTTCTAATTTCTTAGCTTCTTTCTTTGAGTCTAATTCATCTTTCTTCCTTTCCTCTTCCTTCTTCTTTCTTTCCTTTCTTCTTCTTCTTCTTCTTCTTTCTTCTCTGTTTATTTTTTTCTCTCTTCTTGGTGCTTTTTCTCTTCCTTTCTCCTCTCTTCTTCTCTCCTCTTTGCCTCTTCTTTCTTCTTTTCCTCAGTCCATTTCTTATTTTCCTCTTCTTCATCATCATTAGAGCTAGTGTACACTGTGATATTGCCAACAATGGATTGGCCAAATGTTGCAAAAGTATTCTCCTTTGCATCCATAGTGATATGTGTACTGTCCAATTGCATGGATTCAATACCCAAGACAATGTGTGGTGGTGAGGGTGCCTACTGTGCCTCCTCTATTTCTTCCTCATCACTAGAAGGTGTGCTTGCTTTCAGATAGACCAGTCTCATGGGATTGGACTGTGCACTCACCTTTGCTACTGTAGGCACTGAGGTCATGTATATCATGATTGCCTCCACACTTTCCTTCCTCACATCCTCATAGCTTCATCCCATCAGAAGCATTTTTCTTCTTTTGTTCCTTAGCAAGGGTTCAATACCCTTCAAAATTCTGTCTAAATCTTCCTTAGAGTTTACTTCACACAATTTATTAACCATAGTCTCTCTCAACTTTGTGTCTTCCTCTGTAACTCTTTTCTTCCTATTCAATAGCCTATTATATAGATCTTTAGGTATCTTATTCTCAATATTGTCAAACCTTTTATACCTTAGGATCATGTTCTTAGTATGGAATTCTCTAGTTGCCTTCTATCCATATTATTATACAAACTATAATACTTGTTCAACTGTACAAAATTGTCATCATTGATAATTTTCATGTTAAGGTTTTCTATCTTAGGCTTCCTTTCTTTCTTTCTAGCTCGTGTTCTACCTTCTTGCGTGGCTTGCTCCATTGATCTATCTTTGGCTTCATCCTTAGAATTATTGATTTGTAGCGTCTTTCTTCTCTTTCCTAGTCCACTGGTGGTCTGCTTGACCCTTTTCTTGATGGATGGTGTTGGTTCTTCCTTGACTTTTACTAGTCTTTTTGACTTCCTCTACGCAATAGGTGCTTCCACTTTGTTGGTAAACATATTTGTTCTTCTTTGATTATGACCCTTGAATGCCCAAATTATGAACAATATCTGATTACAAACAGTTGAAAAGCCACTTATGGATAGACTGACTTTTCTTTGAATTAATAGGTACAACTCCCTATAGTGGATTTGCAATGAATTATGTTTTATTTCTAAACCTAATATGGGGGTGTGTTCTTGACCAGAGAACAAAAGAGGTAAAACTGAGCCAGACCTAAACAAGATCTAATTCAAGCAGAAAAAGGTTTCTGAAGAATTGATTAAGTTGATGAACCCACACATCTTATGAAATCACAAAGCTTAATGACTTGGAATAGTATAACAACTAATACTGAACTGAATTAACTAGGATCTAAACTACAAAGAAGGAGAAGTTAACTGAAAGGGAAAAACGTTTAAGAGACTCCTCTTTGAACATGCAATGACACTACTTATCAAATTCGTTCCCTGCCTTGAAACATGGGAATGAAACTCTATTCTTTGCTTGCTTCAATTCTAGATAAAAGAGAAAACATATAACTAACAATTAACAGAAATGGAACAGAAAATAGTTGATACAAAATACGATTCAATTGACTTTGCAACATTGAGTTCTTCACACCGAAAATTTGCCGACGTTTTACTAATCTTTCAATTTCATACATATAGGATTTTGAGATGACCTTTACAATAGAAGTTCAATCGGTTCATCTCCTCAAAGAATGACAAATGGCAAGAAACCAGTTTGTTGTATTGGAATAATTACATAAGAAAATAAAAAAGGGAGGAGAAATGTGAATCACTTTGTCTTCTTGCCCTTTTCTGCTTTTGTTCTATAGGCCTTAGCAGGAACTATGATTGGGATTAGCTTTTCATGCCTAGGCACATGTATGTTGGTGTATGTCAAGAGCCACTTAGAATGTTCCCTGGCCAACTCCTTCACAACATTCAATTGATTTGGCAATTCCTCTATAGCCACGTGTATGTATCCATTGAGTTTTTGGAGTTCCGCAACTCTGTTTTGATTACTAGAAGACATATCAGTTAGACTATCTAAGAATTTGGAGAAATTATCCTTCATGAAATTTATCCCAATGAGTGCTTTCCCTTGGCCACTAGTTTGTGAATTTGTAAGTAGTCACCTCATGAGTTCAAATCTTCTTTCTTGAGTCTTCTTCACTTTATCCTCTATTTCCTTAAGTCCTTTTTCTACTAATAAGATCATTTCTGATTTGAACTGCATGCTCTGAAGCCATTCGAACAGAGGTTTGTCTCCCTTTGGCAAGATTTTTGCCTCAATGACTTTCTTTTCCTTCTTCTGAATGATCATTTTCAGAAGAGAGATATAGTCGTTGCTCTTCGTTCTTTCTCTGGCCAAAGTACTGCTATTTGATAAGATGTTATCCTTCTCTGTTTGTAATCTTAAGATAACATTGCCAATTTGTTCTATAATAGAGACTCCCTCTATCTTGAGCTTCCCAGTCTAGTCTTTACCAATTTGGCCAAAGTGACTATCTTCTTGAAGTTGAGAGATAAGGGCTTGAACTTAAGTAGCAGTAGAATTTCTTATTACTGGTGCTCTGGAGATAGTTTCCAATGGAGTGACCAATTGTCTAATTAATCTATTCAACTCCTCTATCTCAGCCTTCATTGTAACTTTTGATAACTTTAGGCTTTCCCATTGTCCCTCATTTAATTCATTGGTTGACTTCCACAAGCCAACCTTGGTGTCATGTCTGGCCTCTCCAAGGTCCTTCTAGTGCATAGTAAAATCATTAGTAGTCATATCTTCAATTCTTCCATCTTTGTTGGGCTTGGCTATCTCCATTGTTAGGTGCCCTATTTTTGGATCTTGCCCAAGTATAGACAAGGTTTTTTTCTTCTTTAACTTAGTTAATGTAGATCCCGAATGAACTGCAAGGAATATTGTATCCTTGGCTGGGATACTTTCATCTTTCCTTTTTCTCTCTTTGCAGAGTATCCTCTAACTAGGAATCAGTGCCTATCACCTTGGAGGCCGTCCCAAGTGCTTCTATGCTAAACATCTTCTTCTTAACTAGAGTGATTGTCATCACAGTCGAAGAGAAGGGATTCTTCGGGGCCTGAGAAATGAGCTTGGAAGAGCTCTGGCCTTTCTCCACATCTGAGGTTTTCTTCGTTGCTTTATCAGATTTAGTAGACTCACTGCTACTGCTCTTTCCATCTCCCAATTCTGCTATCTGCATTGGGGAGCCACTTGGTTGCAGAAGTCTAGCAGTTACTGGCGGAATTGGGCTATTATGAGGTGAGGGAACTGGTGTGACACGAGGAGAGGGAACTAAGGTAATAGTACTATCCTTTGGCTCCTTTGTCTTCTTCTCTTTAGCACTAGTTTGGATTCCAATAATTGGGAGGGAGTCATCATGACAAGTCTTAGCTATGGGGATGCTCTTGTCTGGAGGTTGATCACCTCCTCCCGAAGGTTGAGCTGGTCCTTGAGTGGTAGCTAGTGTTACACCTGGTGCAGCACTCTGCAAGGAAGAGGGAGTTGCTTCTATTGGAGAAGCTTGAGTAGCTGTGCCTTTACTCTAGCTTCTTTTGGCTGTCCATTCGACCCATTTCCCAGTTCTTTTAATGATTCAGGCAATCATAATGTCTAAATCTTCCGCAGCAACTTCATAAGGCTTTGAATTGATAGGAGTATTTCTTAACTTGGTCAGATATGTATTACTATACATATTTTGCCCATCATCCTCCAATCCTTGAACATTAAGATTGATATTATATGTATTTATTTGCTCCACTGTGAGCCTGGCGAACGAACGATCTCAACTTTGAAATTCATCTTAACAATCTACCCAATAGTCTTCAACAGTGGTAATGTGTTTGATCACACTCCCAATCTGCAACACATCCCTAGCATATCCATTCGGATCAAACATAGGTCTCCAGACCTCATACATCTCCAATTCGTATATCATCTCAAACACTTTGAGCATATTCCTTGCATCAGATCAGGACTTGCAACAGAAAGCTCCTACTTTCATAGGGAACTCATATCCCTTCTTCTTTAAGCTTCCACTTAGCACATTCACGTGGATCGCTTGCCTCATGATCTCTATCAATACGATCATGTCGCTCGGATACTTGGGCAACTTTAGGGGGAATCCATTGAAAGCTGTAAGATGCAAATATGAGAAAGATGAGAACTGGATAAAATAGCTTCCAAATTGACTAATAGCTGCCATTGCCTCTAGACTGAATCTCCTCTCGGGGCATCCGTGGAGTTCCCTACAAATTCTCATTGTGAATGCATCATTAAATTTGACATACGTCGCATAACTATTTTGTAATTGCAAACATGGATAGAACTCATAACACTTCACATCATCAGGAAAGTTTTCTATTCTTGGAAGACCCGGCCATAATTGTAGAGATGCTAACATATAAATTAAAAAGGAAGACATAGAAAGTGTTGTAGCCTTGGAAAGATTTTCACTTACCTCATGGGCCCAATCAATATATTGCGTATTTGAGAAAATAACTTGTACTAGAAAGAAATACTGTTCAACGAAATTTAAAGCTTCTACCTCACCTTTCAATTTGTGTAGGAGAACCAGAATGTCTACAATCTCAAGTTTGAGATTAGTACCAAATAGAGTTTTGGGGACCTTACTCTTGGTGCTCCGCGACTTTTGAAACTAGGATTGCATAACTTCTCTCCTCCACACCATCTTCTTTGCAGAGAACTTAGAGACTGCTCCTCCTACTGTCAAGTCCGAAAAATCCTCCTGTTTTGGAACTTAGAGGCAATTCACCACAATTTGCCTATTAATGGAGATTAATAATGTATGATCAGGTAACATAATCTGTCTGGTATCCAGATTGTAGTGATTTATGCATTCATAAATCAATTCTGGAGCTTGGACTGCCACTAGGAAATTAGTTGCCTCTGCTAGTCCACTTCCTCAGAGCTTCTTAGTTATGGGATGAATTGGCTTCAACTTCAGCCTCCTTTGGAAATCTTGCATATCATAAAAATGAAGTGAAGTATCTGTGAAATTTTGCAATGTGGACTTTATTCCATTTAGCCCATGAAACCCCACAAATTTGGTTGCCATTCTTTTTGAGAATGAAGTAAATTGAAAACTTGAATGTAGATGAAGAATAGTATATTGAATTCACAAATACAAAAAATTTGAAAACGTTGTGCAATTTAACAGAATAACAGTTCAAGAAAAAGCGGTAGTTTGAATAATTGTTATGTTTCCATCTATATAGGAGTCTCAATTCATCCGTTAATCTTCAAGATTCGTGCCACATTAATGAATTAAAGGATAAATCTGTTGAAATAGTAAATGCGGGAGCTATAACAGATATTTTGTGTCTTTTTACTGTTTCCATTGGCCCAATAGTAAGTTTCCTTTCTTTCATACTTACTTCTTTGTTTCCCATTAAGTTTCAGAGAATTATGAACAGAGGACCTCGTAAGTAAATATCCACCTAATTGAGTTATGCTCAGTATATTTTTCCTGCAATGGTTAGATTGTTTCCATTATCATCTTAAGATGTTTTCTGTGTAATTTGTGGGCCCAATCTGCTTACAAAGTTGATTTTCTCTTGAATGCAAAAAATCATCTTCATGGGTTGTAAACCCCCTGAGGAGAAGATGATTCTGATTTTCCCGCACAGGCTTTCCTTTAAACTTTATCCTTTTGAGTTAATATTTCCTTTGGGTTTGAAAAATCTTGAAGGGACAAAGAAAGTTGAAACGGGGCCCACTTCCTTGTTTCTTTCTTTTACAACTCCGTTCGGCGAAAAATAGACTTCATGGGTCAAAGGCCGCTGAGGAGAAGTCATTTTTGAGTTTTCTGCTTACGATGATTCTGAGTGTTGTGATGAATCCAGAATGTTTCCCAAGGTAGAATATTGTAATAAACATAGGGATTTTCCATAAAATAGCTCATCATCTTCTTATATAGGCCCCTAAACATCCTTTATCACTCTTCGCAGAAAATCACCTTCATGGATAGAAAACCTATCGAGGAGAAGGCAATGCTTGATTTTTTGCAAGGTTCTTTCTTTCATTGAAAACATGATTAGCCGCAAACAAACCCAACTTTGTGAATAACCTTTTCATGTTGCAAGAATCTCCTTTGAATTAGGTACTAAGCTACCCATAAACTCACAACATCAAGGAAAACCACCCAACCATGAAGTGTGGGAGAAGGCAAAGATGGAAAATTCGATGGAGACTCTTTTCACCTAAGGGGAATTAAAACTAGACCCAGACATACCTAGGCTTAACTAAGACACAAAATTTTCCACTTTTGCACAATGGTTACAAGGTGAAAAGTGGGGCAACACACTTCTGGCTACCTCCTTAGCTGATCACTTCATGTCCTTGCTAGTTGTACTTGCCCAATTGCTACATATGGCACAATAGGGGCTTGCACACATGGTTGTGCAATGGTTACTCTTTCTGAAGGCCTTGCAACAACAATTTGGGTTGTTGCTATCGCTTTAGATTTCCCACTTTTCGTCATCTGTAGTGCAATTCCTTTTACCTCATTAAATTCTTTACGAGTCATACCTAATTCCTTAAGGATGGAATCAATTACCTTTTCTACTTTATTCTTTCTCTCCTTGCCGTGTAGTTCAGAATTAACTATTCTCATTTTCTCCTCATAGGTTCCCCATCCAGGGTGCTCAGTGTCCTCAAATTGAAGTATGATCTGCACATATCCATCAATAAGTTCTACGCTCATCTCATATCCTATGGGTTCTATGAACTTTACCCTTGGTTCCAGAACTTCTATGTAGGTGTTATCAGTTTCCACCATGAAGCATATATCATCCTTATACTTCTCTACCATGGAGGGATGTATTCTATACCTCTATTTTATCGCAGTCTAGAAGTTCTTCACCATTCTATCAATGTCACTATCTCTAACACTTTCTAGCCTTGACCTATAGAATTGAGCTACTAACTTCATTGCACACTCATTGCTCTCCCAATTAGTCATACCTGTGAACTTCCTTGTTGCATAGGAAAAAAATGAGTGAGTAGGGACTCAAATCTAAAGACTATGCTCTTGGTCTTCTTCAATTATGCAATTTTGTCTAACAACTGTAATAAGATTATTTCACATAGATTCTCTTTTCTTCCTTGAAATGTCATTACATAAGCGATATGCAAGAATCTGGGTGGTACTGAGTTAACCCTTGAGCCATGGTTAAACTTGTACCCTAATATCTTACTCAAAACTTTACTCATCTATCTTGAGTCATATGTACTTTCATGTTCCTTTCGTCAAATTTTGTGAACAGTTTGGTCTCAATAGTTTTCCTCACATTCTTGCCATTAATAGGATTACATCCCTCATTACATAAACTCGTGACCTTATGAATGAGTTGATTGTCAATTGCTAACTACACATCACCTAACCAAAACTTATCATCATGAACTCTACTTAGAATGATTTGGGTCCAATCATGGTTGTCAAACTTAGTATAGAACATATACTTCACAAGATTTAAACCATCTAGGTGTGCGTACTCAGACTTCAAGGTTAGGTCATTATTGCACATGACTGCTAAGTCCTGGTGTATATCATCATCACCTATACTCTCTATCTTGCAATGGATGCAACTTCTAATATCTTCAACATGAAGTACATTCTTTTGAACTTGTTAAAATGCGCCTAACGAGTCATCCACAAGAGGAACAAACTAGTGTTTCTTGAATACATATCTCAACCTTTGACTCACATTATAAGCGGTTTGACTAGCTAGTTTAACTGTAACTGTATGCACTGGAAAAATGAATTCAAACTACATAAAATATCTTAGCAATTATGTTTTAGGGCTTTTACAACTTTGCGCTTCAAGAACTGCTTTTCACACTTTAACTTGTTGTTAGATTGTTCTTCAATTTTCTTACGACACTTTACATGAACAAATGGTACACAAAATCTTGTTTGTGATCCTTAAATCATTTCAAATCAGATTGTGCATTAAATGCATATCTACCACAAATTCAAATACTGTCTTTGTTTACCAATAAACTTGCTTTCCAAAATCCTGCTTACTGTGATCATATCTAAGCTTGCACACTTGACCATAGCTTCCTTTCTATTTCTTTTACCTCCTATTAATTGCACAACTCCCAGCTCACTCTCTAACATCAGTTCTAACCAACTGATGGTCTACCTCTTCTGAAACTACTTAATTCAAGTAGTATAAGGCACAAACAATTGTTGACTTCGATGTCTCGTCGGGTGCATCAAAATACTATTCCTCCAACATTGTATAAGAACTTTATGGATATTTATCTTTCACAAATGCTTTCTTGAATTCATCAACATGTTCTTTTATTGCTTCCTTTTGACTATTATGATTGTCATTTCCATTCCTTTTTTCATTTATGTTGTTGTTCCTTCTGTAGTTAGGATTCCTATTGAAGTTTCTACTGTCCATTCTGCAATATCTCTATGTGTGTCCAAAGTTACTACATAACAAAAATGTAGGTGCATTCCTTGTCTGATTGGTTCCATTCTAACTATCAGATGGTCTGCAATTTCTTGCAATATTCTAAAATTGTTACATTTGTAACATACAATTTGCTTCCGTTCACCATTTGGGTTCTCTCCATAATTGAATCTACTCTGTGATCAAACTTAGGTTTCTTACAATCTACTACTTTATGTACATAACCATGACAATTATAATAATATAAATTAGTAATAGGTTTAAAAAATTTACCTGTGCAATCTCTTTTTATGTGACAACCTTTGTTGCATATGAAACATCTTACTTTGAAATCATGTCTCACTTCCTTGGGTGGTTCATCTTGCTTAGGTTTATCAACTTGCTTTGTTTTCTTAGGTTCATCATGTTTTTTTGACAAATGAACTAATTCAATCTCTTTTCATACCTCAGTACTTGTGCTTGATCCTACCTTACTTAGATCATATTCTTTAGGGGATTCAGGAAATGGATCTAGTCCTCTTCTGATTTCAACTTTCTTTGTTGATTTCTCTCCAATAAGATATCCAAATCCAATCTTATCATAAGGTGGTCTCTAGTGAAATATCTATTCATCGATCTCTTCACTACTGGAATAACGTTTCTCTAACTATTGCTTAGCTTGTGTCAATTACCCTTTCACAATGACATTGTACTTTTCTAATTCTGTATGCTCAATCTTAATATAATCTAATTTAGATGTTTCTTGACTCAACTGAGATCTAAGTTTTTCATTCTCAGATTTCAGATTAGGTCCATTGTTACTACCATCTTTCTTAAGACTCAAGTTCAACAATTTGTAGTTTATGTTTCAAGATCTCATTTTATTTTTTGAGATTTACTACATGATTGTCATTAGTCTACGCAATTGATTCCTCGCTAGATTTCAGATCATCAATCTTTAGTTTTAGTTTTCCCATGTAAAATTTTACGTCTTCATACCTGTCTTTTAGGTTATCTCTTTCTTCTGTAAGAAGGTCAACTTATTCAAGACCTTCTTCAAGGTATTTCTTTAATTGATCCATATCCATAGAGATCTTACTCAAACTATTAAGCTTCTTCAAAGTAGTTGTACTTTGACACCAATTCTTAGAAATAGATAATACTAGGAGGGGGGGAGGGTGAAATGTCCCTTTTCTGATTTTTGTATGATATTTCCAACCTTTAATCAGATCTTTAAAATCAAACAACTAATATCACAAAGGTCCTCCAAATTTCTCAAGAAACCCCAAATCGGGTATGCCAGAAATGGTGCCAAAAGCTTCACAGCTTCACCTATTATTAATAAATCTGAAAATGGACATTTTTACAGAATTTTCAGCAGCATAAGAGCCTACAAAATGAAATTTCCAGATCTATATAGCCTTTACACAGCAGCTCACAAATGTAGGACAAAAACTATGCTCATCGGGCTCCCGAAATTAACACAAAAATGCTCGGAAACACCACAAAAACACTAATAAACTATCTCAGAAGTTTAATCACGTCCCAAAACATATATTCAGCTCTATTTTAACAGCTTAAAGTCTGAAATACAGTAGCAACCAAAACTGATATGAAATGCTCAACTGAAAACACCAAACTCATGCAAAAAACACACCCAAAAACCCACAAATCTACACTATTCAGCACAAAGGCAAACTCTATATGAGCATGCACATGGAATGGCTTCAAACTCCCGTCCTTAGCCTTCCTAAAAAACTGCAAACTCCCGTTCTTGGGTCTCCCTGGAAACCTGCAAACTCCCGTTCTTGGGTCTCCTTCTCCATAGGTTTGGCAGCCTCTAAAGAATAACAAAGAAATCAGCAAAATCAAGTTCTGGAATGAGCCCAAAATGCCTCCAAAACCCCTTAAAAGAGGGCATAATTGTAACTCACGTCCAAGAGAGGTTAATGAAACATATTTTAATAATAATTTTCATTTATTAGTCCAACGGTTTTCAAAGATTAACCCCCTTTTTCCGAAACTTCACTTTCTTGGGCCTGCCTGCCTTAGCAAAAATTATTATTTTTTAATTATTTGAAAAGGGGACATGACAAGTCCTCCCCTCCCAAACATTGCTTGTCCTCAAGCAATGGCTGAACAATAAACCAATCAATCCACCTGGATCCCAAATGTAGTCATGAACTATACTACTACCAATTAACACAGGCTCCTGCAATATCCTTTGCAATATGACCAAGATGAATCCATAATCAAACTGACAATTATAGCTCAACCAAACTCCAAAATCACCACTACCACAGTTAAAAACCCATGAGACACAAACTCTTAGAACATTAGAACCCAAGTAAAGTGGACAAATCAAACTGCCAACACCAGAAATACCATCAACGCATCCCACTGGCCTATACGGAATGTACAATCCAACTCTGCAACAATGGTGAATGCTCTCAAATGAAACTATACCAAGTATGGAGAATCCACACACTGTACAACTCCTGTAGTCAACACAACTCTGTAGATCATCGGCCATTGTCTCATAACCATAACTCCCATGCACCCCTAATGGTGAAAAGCCATCACAAGATAAACAACAAGAAATGGAACCCAAACCAAATTTTTCTGCCATCAACTCCTCAACACAAGGATCATTTGCTAACTGATGTACATGACTTGCAATAAAATGTTGATTAAAAAAACCAACCTCAGTCAACAACTCACCATGAACAAGTGATATAACCCACTGTGACTGATCACTAGCTAAGTCAGGAGATGTCATAGCCAAAGGAGTAGAATCAATAACAACACCTGCTGAAGCATCACTCCAAAACTCCTGCTCTAAGTCATGTATTATCAAGCTATCAACTGCAGGACCTATCACCATGTCGTGCCCATCACAACTCTCATCCCGAGGCATTAAACTATTTCATAACTGATGATAAGCACTAGGAACCAAAGTACATCTCTGTATCATAATCTCATCAACATGGTCATCAAAGGTAAATTGATGAGCGTACCTCATAGTGTAATGCCGATAGAATGCGCCAATCTCAGTCAGTGGCTCAGACTGTAATCTAGATGAAACTAACTGCAATTGATCATTAACCATGTTGGAACTGACTACTACCTCCAAAGATATCACCAAGGGAGTAGTATTACTAGCAAGAACCATGCCAACTGTCGACTCACCAACATCACACACGATCTTTGATGCATCTCTAGTCTCTGTGCCATCAGTACGAGAGGCCACCACCATGTCAGGCATACAACAATCTGCTATAACACCCAAATCAACTAAACCTGACTCTAGTGGGAATGAACCTGATATGCCAATGTTAGTATCAAGGATGGATGCATCCCCATCTCCACTGTCTCTGACAATCTCGGCCATGGACATCCTCAGATCACCAAACACCATAGCTTGTGACTATATAGAATCAGGTAAAGCCTATAGTTCCTCTAACTCCATGGTCACCTTAGCCAAATGAAGCTGTGACTCCTTGAAAGCCAACTGTGTACTCTCAAGAATCTTAGAAGTCACCTCAAGCTGCTCAGTAAGCTCACTCACCTCATCTTCCTTGGCCAACAATGCATCATATGCTGTACTACCCCACTCCATAAGATAATCTCTGTTGGCTATCAACTGCATATAATTCTGTCTCAAAATCTGAATAGCCTCCCATAAAGAGTGGATCTCTGTCAAGGAAAGATAACTGCCTTCCTGCTCATCACTAGTAGGAGAACCCCATCCATAAACTGCTAACAACTGACGAACAACATCGAAATGCTGGCAAGTGATAGCAATGTTTCAGTCACTAACTCTCAATTGATTAGACACATGATGTCGCTGGCTTGATTGTCTCCTACAAACCTCCTTTGATGCATTGTCTAAAAGAGTATCCTCAAAGTTACTAGTCTCTAGAGTATTACCATCCATATCGTGTGAATCAAATCTAAAGCTCATATCAACATACAGAGTATCAAAAACATTAGCATTGCTGTCCAACTCCTCTATACCCAAGGGAACTAAGTCTTCAAAACTGCCCACTGCATCCTCCTGGATGTCATCAATGCCAATATGATCCTGGGACTCATCTATACACACTGCCAAATATGAAATATCATCAACACATTCTAGCAAGTATGGTCGACTAGATATATGAACAAAGCCCAACATCGGCGTATAAAAACTAATACCAACATCAGACAAGATATTGGCACAAGAAAAGACAACACCGTGTAATTTGCTAATCAACTCCATGATAGCACCTAAACAAACACTGCTACCAAAAAGTGTTAAAGATCTCTAGTCAACTGAATCCCAAACACCAATATAACAATCTCGAGTCCATATCCGTAAACTAGAATCAACTGGTAACTCAAGCAAACTCCTCACCTGAGTAATATGACCAATACCAACTAACTCCACATACTTGTCATGATGAGATCATGAAGTCACAATACTATCTTTGTTCACCTTCAGCTGGCTGGACAAATCATGTGAAGTACTACCAGCCTCAACCTCATGTGATGAAGCATCTAACTGTGCCTGGTATTCTTTCTCAGCAAAGTCATGAATGCTCAATGTCTGCTCATCTCTACCAGGTATCTCACCATCCTGCACAACAACATCCTCATAATCATCATCTGAACCCACTACACTGTAGTCACTGCCTGTTGTAACTATACCATCCTGAATACTTGTGGCATCACCCTTTGACGACCTGTAAACAATTGTCTCAATCTGAGTATCAAGTTGACCGTTACTATCAATCTGTGTAATATCCTTTCTCACCAGCTCTTGTGGCAGAGTAGAATCTGAGACCTCTACCTGGCTATCAGCTAGTTTCTCAAACTCCTCATGCAACTTCTTGGGAATTGTGTCATCTGTCCTGTGAGAAAATATGCCAAATAGAAATCCAGTCAACTTATCCACCTTAGCTGGGTCAGATAACATGTCATTCATTATACGGTGGTGCTCAACCAACTGTTCAGACATGTCATGGCTTATTTTCATAAGTTTATCTCGAATGTCTAAATAACCATCCTTTCTACTGTTTTGACTCTGGTTATCAATTGTCCAAGATCGTGTCCTCTCAGACTCTGTACTATACCTGTCCATTCTGGATAAAGTAGAGTGTAACCCCAATAGGATATAATTTCTTCAAACACCAAGAACTAACATGCAAATGATTAGAAGTAGCATGCAACCATAGATTTGGACATGCAACTGATTAGAAGCAACATGCAACCACCAAATTATGACATGCAAGATCTGGGTAGTTGTCAAAACTGACATGCAAGATCTGGGTAGTTGTCAAAACTGACATGCAAACTTCTACAACCACCAAATTCACCAAGAACTAACATGCAAATGATTAGAAGTAGCATGCAACCATAGATTTTGACATGCAACTGATTAGAAGCAACATGTAACCACCAAATTATGACACGCAAGATCTGGGTAGTTGACAAAACTGACATGCAAGATCTGGGTAGTTGTCAAAACTGAAATGCAAACTTCTACAACCACCAAATTCACCAAGAACTAACATGAAAATGATTAGAAGTAGAATGTAACCATAAATTTTAACATGCAGTTGATTAGAAGAAACATGCAACCATAAATTATGACATGCAAAATCTGGGTAGTTGTCAAAACTGACATGCAAGATCTGGGTAGTTGTCAAAAATGACCTGCAACTTCTACAAACCCTTAGGCTGGCAAGATCATGGCTCTGATACCACTAAAATGTCCCTTTTTTGATTTTTGTATGATATTTCCAACCTTTAATCAGATCTTTAAAATCAAACAACTAATATCACAAAGATCCTCCAAATTTCTCAAGAAACCCCAAATCGGGTATGCCAGAAATGGTGCCAAAAGCTTCACAGCTTCACCTATTATTAATAAATCTGAAAATGGACATTTTTACAGAATTTTCAGTAGCATAACAGCCTACAAAATGAAATTTCTAGATCTATATAGCCTTTACACAGCAGCTCACAAATGTAGGACAAAAACTATGCTCATCGGGCTCTCGAAATTAACACAAAAATGCCCGAAAACACCGCAAAAACACTAATAAACTATCTCAGAAGTTTAATCACGTCCCAATACATATATTCAGCTCTATTTTAACAGCTTAAAGTCTGAAATAAAGCAGCAACCAAAACTGATATGAAATGCTCAACTGAAAACACCAAACTCATGCAAAAAACACACCCAAAAACCCACAAATCTACACTGTTCAGCACAAAGGAAAACTCTGTATGATCATGCACATGGAATGGCTTCAAACTCCCGTCCTTAGCTTTCCTGGAAACCTGCAAACTCTCGTTCTTGGGCCTCCCTGGAAACCTGCAAACTCCCGTTCTTGGGTCTCCTTCTCCACAGGTTTGGCAGCCTCTGAAGAATAACAAAGAAATCAACAAAATCAAGTTCTGGAATGAGCCCAAAATGCCTCCAAAACCCCTTAAAAGAGGGCATAACTGTAACTCACGTCCAAGAGAGGTTAATGAAACATATTTTAATAATAATTTTCAGTTATTAGTCCAACGGTTTCCAAAGATTAACCCCCTTTTTCCGAAACTTCACTTTCTTGGGCCTGCCTGCCTTAGCAAAAATTATTATTTTTTAATTATTTGAAAAGGGGACATGACAGAGGGAGGGGGAGGTGGGGGTGAATCAGTATTCTACAATATTTTGCCCATAATTGAATATTGTTTCTTACTTTATTACATGCATGTTAAAGTAAGCCAACAATGTTGGATAGTAAATATAACCATACACATAGAGAAATCATAACACCATTATTTGCTAATTAGAGAAACTTTGGGCAGGGGAAAACCCTGGTGGGGATGATACCCACAAAATGATTCACTAAAAAAAAGGATCATGTTAAGGATATTGACCATGTTAGGAGTCTATGAAGTACATATAATGTTTCGAGTCCTTATTAGAGGACTAGGCCTTGTTAGAAGCCTCAACCATGTTAGGAGTTGCTTCAACTCTGTTAGGAGTTGGTAGAACAATTGTAATGTATGCAAGAAGAGCCCACTGCCCTAACATGCATAAATATACACTAAAGCTATTCACAAGAATAGATATACATATAATACTTTCTCACTGCTGCAATTCACACTTGTTTTGATCATACATAAAATCTCACCTCACATAAGGCTCATATAATTTTTTACTTGTCAGTGCAATAGTTCACATATCAAACAATTTCCACATTTAGCTCACTTATCTGCCCAAGATAGGATCTTTACTTATACCTCAAAAATTAGTAATTCTTTGCTTAGTCAGCCTTCATGTGTTCACATGCTTGATATAACATAAAATAACTTATGGAATAATATCCACAAATTGGCTCATCATGAATTACTGCTTAAGTTGTAGAACTCAATTCTCTACTATGCTCTATTTTGCTCTGTCAAATGGCCATATTGGTAGTCTAATTATAACTCATGCCGTACTATCCATACACATATGTGTAGCGGAATGCATCATCATGCCACTTTCATAAAGCTTTCATATTTTGGACATAAGCTAACTCGAAGTGTGTTGTTTGTACACATCTCATCTGTCTTCATGTTGTTGTAAATTGTCTAACAGTTAGACAATTTTCTAACTCTAAATGCATAAATGAAATGCTGAATACATGTTGCCACAAATGACAACTCTCAAGACATCTATCTGATCATATTACCAATAGATACTTCAATTCATCTCAAAATATCCTATTATCATGTTCGTTCTATGTATTTCACACCATGAAGGGGAGGGTTTGGTACCACAAATCTTTGAGGATTAAGTGGTTTAGAGGTTTAAAATTCCTTTGGCATATATTTCATAGAAAGTGACATAATCTAATCCACCTACAAAGCGGAGAAAATGAGGGTTAAAATATCTTTAGAATACTTATAATGAAGAAAAAGATGAATAATGAGAAGTCCACTTTATCTATGCATAGTGCATCTATTAAAAGTTGGGAACGCTTTTTTTTATCAACTTAT
The DNA here is from genome assembly GCA_028749045.1 of Cupressus sempervirens. Taxonomy (NCBI): domain Eukaryota; kingdom Viridiplantae; phylum Streptophyta; class Pinopsida; order Cupressales; family Cupressaceae; genus Cupressus; species Cupressus sempervirens. Next base: position 178,735,173 of record CM053790.1, on the reverse strand, counting down.
CCACTACTAATATTTTCTCATTGGTAAAAACCACCAAAAGAAGTTAATTCTAGAGATTATCCTTGGGATTCCAAATATACTTCCATAGGTCAGCTTGAATAGCGAAATTCTGAATAGCCATATAAGATGATTTGATCAAAATATGACTTGAGCTGTCATGTATCCATATCCATTTATCAGTTTTAGGCATATTAAAGAGGACACAATGTGACATTAAATTAGTTAGTTCCTCCACGTCTTCGCTAATAATATTACCATTCCTTTGGATACCATCATTAGCATGCCAAAGATACAACAAGTCCTTCCAAGAAACTTTTCTACGATTCTGGCTCAAAGAATTTCCCACTTTCTGATGAAGTTTCAAAGTTAGCCATTGTTTGACACAAAACAATGATTTCATGTCCAAAAGAGGAGAATTAGCTGTCCACAACTCTTTCCAAGAGTTTTTTTCCTACCATTCCCAATAATTCTCTTGCAACTCCTAACATGTTTTTTAATCTTTTGAATACTATTCCATATCGATGAACCAATAGTAAAATTAGGAGAATAGAGGAAGGAATCAACACTTCTATAGTTTAGATACTTAGCTCTTAATATTTTAGTCCATTCCTTTTTACCTTCCATAGGACACTAATCATCCTTATATATGAGATGACCTTGTTAATTATCATAACACTTCTAATACTGAAACCACCATTTTTCTCAAAGATGAAAACCTTATCCTAGCTAACCAAGGACATGTAGTTTATCTCCTCATACCCCAACTAGAGAAATAATCTTTTGATTCTTTCTGTAGTGTTAATAATGGAGACCAGGATAAGGAAAAGAGAATTTAGAAGATAGGTATGCTCTAGAAGTAGGATTTTAGAAATTAGATTTTTTCTTCTAAGAAAAGAACTTTCCCTTTCCAACCCATAAATTATTTTTAAAATCCCTCAATAATCTTATTTAAATAGGTATGGGGAGGAAAATTAGGAGAGAGAGCAAGACCCAAATAAGTATTTGGGAGGGAAGAAATGTTTTCTATTGAGTGACAATAGCTCTTGAAGAGAGCTTAGAACCATTTACGACTAAGTACATAAATTATTTAGACATTAGAGAATGACAAAACATTACAACAAAAAATTAGACATGCTTGAACCTGAACAAAATCTAGCCATCTGAAGTAGACATAAAGGGACAAGCCTACCAAAAGACAACATATTAGTTAAAAATACCAAACAAAAATATATAACCAAGGCACTTGAGAAGCCGAATTGCTTCTAACTCTATATTTTCCATGTCACTATCTTCCCTCCTAATGTGTTGAAACTCGTTAGCAACAAGTTGATCCTTCTTCCTTGTATTAGCTCTGGTCCTCTTAGTAGGGCCATATGGTGTGTCCCTTAGAATTTCTTTATGAACAACCACCTAGATAATAGCCTCGTCATGAGCCAAGCTCTTCCAATTCTCCAATAGAACTCTTAGGTGATCCGTTGATGCCTTGAGAATTTTGTAACTTTTATGAGTAAGGTTCTTCAGAGAATTCTCCATGTTTACATATTTATATTCTAGAAAAGAAATTCTATCATACATCCGCTTACACCAATAACTTCCTTCTCTTTCTTGATCTGGTTCTGATCATCACCAAGACCCAAGGCAATCCCATAAGCATAATCTCTTCCCGCAAACACAACCACAAGGATATCAAGTTCACTCTCCATATCCCTATTATTTAGATTAATATCTTTGATTTTATGGAAAGACCACTTAATAGTCGTTTAGAAATTCAACACGTCATTTCTAGTAGCTAGCAAAACATCAAGGCCATGTTGCCTATTAGCGTCACTCAAGATAATCATACATGGATCAATGAGTTGCTCCATATTAATGTTTTCCTTGTCTTAGCATTGGTAGAAAAGGACATCTTCTACTTGATATCTCTAAATTTTTGTTCATTAGTATTCACAGTCATCCATTCAACTTTATCCTTGATAGGAGTAGCACACACCTTAGAAATTTCAAAAGACTTAGGGTCAATACCACCAACATCCTCTATAGTTAAAGTAGGAAAAAAACATCTCTAGTATCTATCAATATCCTTAAGGTTATTGGCCTTCCCAGGGCTACATTTCTTCTTCTTCTTCTACTCTCTAACCTCCTCTCTTTCGGTGTCCATATCATTCTCCCTTTCATTATAATCTTCTTTAGAATGACACATTCCTCTTCATATTATTTTTCTCTTTACAATTTTCCTATTAGCCTTATAACTACTTTTCCTCTTAGAAGAGGAGCCCTTGGTCATACCTTTTAGATTGTATTCCCAAGATGTGTGACCAAGGGGCAAATTGTTTTTACCTCACCTGTCAATTGCATCCAAAATTGACAAATTTAATATGGACATAAGGATTTTTGGGTGCTACAAAAATATAGTGGTAAGGTCCATTTGGGCTCAAAGTGCTCTAAAAATTATGTGACCCTATAACATAAAAATTAAATCAAACTTGTGATCTATTCGACCAACCCCCCATTTACTCCAAAAATCTTCAAAAAACACGAACAACCTGCAACATGTTAACATTTTGATACCATGTAGAAGCTATCAATCAAAATTTTATAGGAATACTCACTCACCTTAGCATCTGAGAAGTCTTCATCATCAAAAGACTATGAAGCTTCAGGTATCCTCCCTATACATTAAATGTTCTTGAATGGAGAGTTCGACCATATTAGCTTTGAGGTGTCCATAAATATGAACGATCAGGCTATCATGGATGGAGGGTTTGTAACCTCCTATCTTTGAATATCATTGATACCAGTATTCAAAGAGGTGTCGAGGTAGTAGAGAATATACACCTTTTTATTGTGACAAAAATGATTCAAAAGGAAAAATAATGATAGGTGAAAATCCTAGACAAATAAACATTGAGGGTAACATATTACATGACATCCCTAAACAATATTCTCCATATTTCCTTAATAGAGTAGCGAGGGTAGTAGGATTTATCCATTTTAACTAAAAAATCCTTCTCCTCATCATCCCTAGGAAATATACCTATTGCAACATTAGAATTTTTCTTGATATAGAATGTCTTCCCCATAGTGAGGATGTCAATGAAAATAGAGATAATAATTTCATCAACAATAAGTTTCCTATCTCCAATAACTAAAGATCCCCCATCCAAATTATGAAGAAAAATCCTAGTCACAAATGGGTTACCTCAATGTAGGAACTCTAGTAAAGGGGTGAGGTCGCCTGATTGCAGAATCTCCCAAACCCTGGGTCCCTTTCTCCAACTATCACATGAAACAAGTTTTATCCATTTCCTTTTTCCACCCATAATGTAATGCGAAACACTCTAAACAATAGGACTTGGAACAAAGAAAACATAAAAAGTAGAATAGTGAAAGTAACCCAAATTGGTAATAATAACATCTTTAAGAACAAACTCAAGAAAAACAACCCAAAAATCGTACAAAATAAAGGGGTAATATTACAATGCATGTTGCAAGGACAACACACTTTCCAAATTCTCATGAATTGATTACTTCGAAGAAAATAATTAATCACATCCAAAAGTTTTATTGCTTTCTATGAACTCTATTGTAATTAATATGAGATTTGGTGTCATTTGGGAAGTCTTCTTCATGATGTCATGTCATGAAAGCATTAGATTTAACTAGATTTTGTAATGCACCGCCCGAAGATCCTTGGAACTCAAGGATAAAACATGCATTGAATAATATTTTTCTTAAGATTAAGTTACTAACGATAACATAAAGTAACCAAGTGCAAGAGTGAACCATCTATACAAGATAATAAAACAAGCAACATGACTAAACTCACATGTTCACTTACACCATAAAAAGTCTTACAAATGCTTCTAAAGATCTCCATGCACTAAACGATAACTTACAAACCAAAGATCACATGAATCATGAGAATACAAAAGGAGAGATGTTCTTTTTAAGCCCTAAAGAACAAGATCCTAGCATGGTTATACATACAAGTCCATTTCCACTAATCGTAACATAATCAAGAATTACAAATAGAGGCCAACATCGACCATGCGCAAGACGAAGGCTCAAAGTTACAACCACTCATCTACTGGACACCATGTTGAAAGATAAATGCTAAATCTTGAAACTTGGCTAACTCTGAAATCCTGAAGCCCTAAAATTTGCCTAAGTTTGAATTCTTAAAGCTCTTAAATTTCCTAGAATCTTTATCTTAGCTCAAGGTGGTCTAGAACCTATCTGAAATGGATCATCACATATATGGACATATATCTTAAGTATAGGGAATTAAATATATGTCAACTTTCCTCTACCAAGCTAAAATATCCACTATTTTTCGTGTGATGAAACTTTTCCTTACAATCTCACACAAGGATTTGCATTCCTATTTTTTATGTGAGGAAACTCTCCCTTATAGTCTTGCATGAGGATTCACATTGCCATGTGTGAGGCTTTGTTTCACTGCACATGAAGATTTGTTTCTCTGTGCAAGGAATTACATGCTAATGCGAGGGAGAATGTATGTCCATAGAAGACAATAGATTCTCGTGCGAGAAACCACCCTTCCCGTATGAGAAATTCCAACAATGCATCAACAAGGAAAGAAGAAAATGCATAAAAATGTGAAACCTCCAAACCAAGGAGTACCAAATCCATGTATATCGAGGAATGATCACTGGAAGGCATTAATGAGACCAAATAATACAACCCTCTAATGCATAACATCAATTGCAATCATGGGGAAAGAAACATCACAATGAACATTGTTGCCCAAGTTTTAGTTCATATCTTTTTTGCTTTAGGGTTTTGAGTCAAGTCAACTGTCAATGTCTTGAGTCTGAGTCTAGATTGCCCATAGGATGACCTTTCTTCTCATCATTCCTTTGAGCTAACTTTATGTGGGAAGTCATATGAGCAATAAACTAGTCCAATGGCTAGGTCATTATGTTTTGGAGGGTTTGTTATGCATTTCCTTGATGAGAAGAAGGTTTGGATATTTTGCTGATTTATCTTTCTTTGTTCTTAATCATGTTGAAGACAAGGACTCATGCTGTGTAATATTTTTACATGGAAGATATTACAAATGATCAAAGATTGAATGGAAGAGAAGAAAATAAATCATCAAAAATGGTGAAAGAACGCGGTCAAAGCTAGTACGACTCTTATTAAAATGAAATGTATGGTTAATATTTAGTCTACATATATACTTCACAAAGATGACAAGTCAAATGGCTTAGAGATTAAATCTAGATTTTCAATGAAGACTAGATCGACGAATGATATTTTAATAATAGAAATAAAAGTATTTAACAATGCATCTTATCAACTGTCAGATAAAAAATAGATCGATGCTTATCGTTATGTTGCTATAAAGAGTTGCATGAAGAATAGCCAAAGTGACATAATGATAGCATGACATGTAGAACATGTTGGACCTCCTTTCAATCACGTACAATAATTAAGAAACACAATGAGGATTATTGATCTCAAGATAGATCTACGACTATCGCTTTTTCATTATGGAAAGATGGGGATGTTTTAATCTATGCAACATAACGATAGATAAATATGTGTCCTATTAGGCCCATCACATTTCATGAGATACAATCACAACCTAATCATGAAGTACCATGAAGCAAAGCATTTTGATGTCAGATTCTCTAAGCAATGGAATAGTGCCACCTGTCTTCCATGATGTGCATAGTTAGAAAGTGGACCCATAGTGTAGAGCAAAACAAAGACTTAATACACCACTGTCAGATTAAAAACAAACCAACTCTTGTCATTATGTCGCTATGGAAAGTTGCTCAACTGTTAATTATAGCAACATAATGATAGTTCAATGTGTGTACACGAAGGGACCCACATAGGAACATGTAAAGGAAGAGATGAAAATGTTTATAATGATTTAATATTGACTATTGATTTGAGATCAATGGTAGAAATCCCAAACTATAGTAACTGTTGTATTATGAAATATACAAACTTGGCGCAAAACAATAGAATATGAAGAAAACAACAATTTTCTATAGGATTCCTGAGATTGCATGAAGTTGAACAGTCATCATGTGTTTTTAGAAGTACCATGGATTCATAATCATTGATAGAAAATATGCCACATGTTCATATCATTAGTTAATTTCATATTTTATTCTCTTTTCTATTTTGTGATTGTTGCTCTATTGAACTGAGAGATGAAACAAAACTATAGATGTAATCTCATTTGACAATACAAAGGTTGACAAACTTGATGGTGAATTGGTTTGTAATTCCATTTACCCTATTTGGTTGTCATGTTTTGTGGCCCATGCATAGAGTAGTTTTTCATTAAGAGTTGAAAGACAATCATGTATGATTCTGTGAATAGTCAGATGGATTCCATTTCACTTTGATGTTTGTAGTATAGTTATTCCATTTACCTTCCTCATATATGGTTCCGTTTCTCCTCTTGTTAGTTTCATAACATGTTAGATAGTTTTGTTGGGAAATGAAAGAAATGTGTATGAATCTATTAGTTATTGGTTGGATTCAATTTCATTCGAAGTTGATAGTGAATTCCATTTGTCCTCACGTGCATATCTTCTTCATTTCTCTTCTGCATTTAGAATAGAACTAAGGGTTAGAAATGTATAGATAATCTACTATAGTCATTCCATTGAGAGTGATAGGTTGTCAAATCCATCTTGCTTGAATTGTTTGTGCTTACAAAAAATTTGTTTATCCTTTACTTCTCTCAGGTTAAGAGCTTATAATGTCAAAAATTTTGATCTCATAAAAACAATTTCATTGCATATCATTGCAAATCATAGGGAGATGTACCTAATAATTCAGGGTAGTGATAGAATACATACACTAGCCCATTTGTTGGTAAACATCCTTTTGTCTTTCCAAACACTGGGTATTAAAGACTCAAGTTATAAAATCTAATAGGAGGACAAATTGTTAACCAATAGTTTTTGGCGACTCCGCTGGGGAGAATTCAAGTGAAAGCTCTGAAGAATTTTCCTTCATATTAATTTGCAATCTAATTCCATATATTTGAGTTACAAGAAAGGACTTGTGGTAGTCAGGTGTTTTCCATAAGAACTTGATACCAATTTTACAGCCTCAACCTACTGAAGAAAAGAAGCAAATCTAAAGTTGAAGACTGGTAAAGATAAATTGAAAGCACTATTTTTATGATCATTTGAGACACCCTGGACTCCAAATATACTAGGAGTACCAAGGAGAAAGGAAAGATTTACCCAATATATAAAGAGCTCAAGAAGGCCAATTTTGCTATCCTAAAAGACCTTTACAGAAGAGGAAGAGCACGTGCAAGGGAATCTGTGACCAAGCAACTCCAAGATACTCACTTGTCTACAATTGTTCCTCTTAATAGAACACAAATAAGTCGATCTTCTTCTCTTCCAATTGCTAGGACTTCGATTCCTACTACTTTTTATCCTTTGTTGTTGGTTAGTGCAACACTTCCACTTTTTGTTACTTTTAAGACAAACTAGAATATTATACCAGCAGCTATGGCACAACCATGGGGAAATACTATTGATCATCTTGCCTTTGGCGCTAATAATGATCTTCCAAGAGCATTAAGGAAGAACGTTCCAAAATTTAATGGTGATGGTACCACCTTTGCATAATAGCACTTAAGTGCTTTCCATAAGGCTTGTGGTGTAGTAAATCCTCAACATGAGGATGTGGCTGCCAGAATGTTTGTAGATACACTAGTAGACAATGCTACTGATTGGTTTCAAGACCTGCTTACAGGATGCATCACAAATTGGGATGCCATGAAATAAAGGTTTGAATAACATTACAAAAGTACAAATGATGCACACGTATTGTTGTTGCAATTGGCACAAATAAATAAAGAACCATCAATTTGTATGAGAGATTTTAATACAAGATTCAGTAAACTTATCAAAAGAATACCTGCTGCAAGTGTACCCACAAATGATAATAAAAAGACTTACTACATTATTTCTATGCCTCTTGATTTAGGATATTAGATTAGAAGAGAAAATGTAGCGAACTCGCAAGCTACCTAGACACTAGCTGTGGATATGGAGGATGACACGATAGCCTCTAGCAACTATAAAAGAGAATTCCATTCTGGAACCATAGGTAATACAACTAGCACTTCTAATAATACATAGGCTGTTCTTAAATTTTTTTCTAATGAACTCATTTCATTGAAGAAACAAATCAATAGGCTTGCTCATTCTTTTCATCACCCTCATCAAGAAGGTATAGAAAACCCAAATGGAGGTAAAGCATTGCAAATACCACCTATTTAGCAAAGATTAGAAAATTTTAGGTGCCCTAAAAAGATAAAATATGTGTGCCTTTCATTTAAGGACAGAACACGATGGAGATACATGTGTTGATATGATCAGATATAGGTAGATGGTGGATAAAAAAGAAAAAAACAATTGAATATCCTGAATGTGAGGATGATCATGCTCCTTGTGGCAACTCTGAAAATTATTTCGTGGAGTATGAATCAGATTCAGAAGTAGGAGGTGACAATTTTGCAACTATAGAAGGACCTCAATTAACAACATGACTAGAGGTTAGAAGAATAGAAATTAGACCAACAATTCAATTCCTATCAAGAATAATGCATCATCAAACAAAGTTGATAAAGATAGTGACAAAGTAACTTCAACTTTACAAAAGGAGCACAAAGGTAACTCAACTATTTCCTTTGACATCATACAATACTATTAAGAGGTAAGAATCCAAATATCTCTATTGGATTACTTGAAGTCTAAACATGATCAATTGCAAAGATTAGTTGAGCATTGTAATAGTAAGGATGTGGGTCATGTTAATATTAATGCTAATGTTGCTCATCACAATAAAGCTATCACTAGTGGAACTTCTTTGACTGTTGAAGATTTTTCACTCCCTAAGTTGTTTAAAGAAGAAGAACCCATTGTCTTAGCCACATGCCCGAATCAAAAACTAGATCCATTCTATATTTCCTTGTTTATCAATCGAAATAGATTGAGTAACTACATCATTGATTTAGTAGCCTCTGATGATGTAATGCCTATCTCTATAGAAAAAGCTTTAGGCCTTCCATTGACAAAAATTTTGGTATATGTTATTAAATGGATGGAAAATAAGTGCCTTTACTTTGATAGATAAAAGATGCTCAAGTTTCCCTTGTTGCTTATCCTTCGAAAAGGTTAAAAATCACTATTCTAGTGGTAGGCATCCCTGCATGCTATGCCATGATCCTAAATAGAAGTTTCTGCAAAGACATGGGTGGAGAGATAAAACTAGATTAGTCTTGCACTACTATACAAGTTGGAGATAAAAAGGTGAAGCTAGAACTAGAAGAGAAGGCAAAATTTATCGTCCTAAAATTAGATGACGCTAGATCTCAGATCTTGTATTATGAAAAGCAGTTTGGTAACTACATGCTTTTCTTTGATACCCATAATAATTTAGAAAAATAAGAGAAAAATAAAGGTGATAAGTTGTGGACTTGGAATTTGATGACAGTTGTGCTAATGCAAGTTTAGGTGTAGGGGTAGTTTTGACATCACCTAGTGGAGAAATGACTTGCTTGGCTTATAAGTTAGATTTTGAAAATACTAACAATACTGTAGAATATGAAGCTTTTCTCCTTGGAATAATGGTTGCAAAATACAAGGGAGTCAAGATACTTAAAGCTTAAGGAGATGCAAAGTTGGTGGTGAGACAAGTCAAAAATCACTATGCAGTAAAGAACTCAAGATTGAGGAACTATCATAATAAGGCGTGGGATGAAATTGAGGGTTTAGATTTTTTTAAAATTATATCAGTGCCAAGAGAATTCAATTCAAGAGCTGATTCTTTGGCAGTCTTTTCATCATTGCTCTTAGCCCACTCGATTTCAAAGATCAGATCTATAAAGTAGAAGTTCTATTTAGACCTAATGTCCTTGATAATGAAGGTTCATGGAAAGTATTTGAAGATGATAAACATATACTAATATTTATTGAAGGGGAAGATCCTTTTGAATACTTGTATATTGAAGGAAACACTAATGCAAATGGTGATGATTCAGTGACAGTTGATAAAAAGAAAAAAAGAGCCCGATATGATTCAATTGAAAGGTAATAAAACTCCACCTTATCTAGTCTCTTTAGAAAAAGCTTTTTATAGGTATGATGCATACATAAAGAGATAAAGACATAAGAAAGGAAAAACTTGTGGTGAGTTTGATTGAATCAATGTAGGGACAAAAGTGAGCCCAAAGATGATAAACATGGGAAAGTGTTGCACACTAGAGGAGAGGATAGAGACCAGGAAATTACTCATTGAATCTCAAGATGTATTTTCCTAGAGCTATGCAGACCTTAAAAATTTCAAGGGTGGAAAGTTCAAACATGAAATCCCTCTTGAACCAGAAGAAACACCATTCAAGCAGAAAAAAAGAAACTATAACCCTATAGCTGAAGGAGAAATCTTCAAAGAGATTGAAAAAATGCTGTAGGCTAGGATTATTTATCTTATTCCACATTCTAGTTGGGTTTTTAATATTGTATCGATAAGGAAGGAGAATGGAGAAATAAGGATTTGTGTAGATCTTACAAATGTAAAGCAAGCCTCACTCAAAGATAATTTTGCACTCCCTAATTTGGATCATCTCTTACAAATTGTTGCAGGGTAAAAAATGATGTCCATGTTAGATGGTTTTTAAAGGTATAATAGGAGTCAAGTAAATGAAGCACATCAGTTCAAAACTGCATTTACCACACCATGGGGTACTTTTTCCTACAATAGAATATCTTCTGGCTTAATCAATGTAGGTGCAAATTTTTAGCATGACATGAATTTGGCTTTTGAAGATTTGAAAAAAATAGAATTATTGTCATATACCTTGATGATTTGATAGTCTTTTCCAAGAAGATAAAAGATCATATCAGAGATCTAGAAACGATGTTGCAAAGGTGTAAAGATCATGGTGTGCCATTGAATCCAAAGAAGTCAATATTTTGTGTGACAGAAGGCAAGTTTCTTGGTCATATTGTATCTCAGGAAGGAGTGAAGATTTATTCAGATAGAGTTAAAGCTATTCAACAGTTAAGTCTACCATTGAGTAAAACTGGGGTAAAATCCTTCTTTGGCTAGGTAAATTTCTTGAGGAAATTTTTCCTTGACTTGTCATAAATAGTTTAATGTACATTTGATATGATGAAAGGAAATACAAATTTTAAATGGAGTGATATTGGGAAAAACGCTTTTGAAGATATCAAAGGTGGCTTTGCTAAAGCCCCCATGCTTGTTCATCCTGATTACACTAAAGATTTCATCATATATTGTTATGCCTTAGAACATAATATGTTAGCTATATTGATGGAAGGGAATAAATAAATGATATAGGCTCTAATTGCTTTCATGAGTATACCATTGAAGAATCAAGAACTGAGATACTACACTCTCATTCAATGATATATGTTCCAGATCTTGCAGTAAAAAGTATTTTGACAAAACAAGAGATTGGTTGTAATAATGGAGGAGTTTGGGTAGCAAAAGTCCAAGAATATGATATGGAAATTAAACCAACCAAACTTGTAAGAGGTAATGCACTCTGTAAAGCCTTAGTAGAAGATCAACAATGTAAAGAAGAAGATACTCCAAAAGAATATTCATGGAAGGTGATTTAGTGTTGCTAAGGTAGAAGAGACATGAGCCAAGAGGCATGCATTACAAATTTCAATCTTTGTAGAAAGGGCCATTTCAGATCATACAAGTGAATTGTTATAATTCTTTCAAGTTGGCATATCCCACTAGAGAAACCCTACCATGTTGTTACAATGGGCAAGATTGGAAGTTATATCAAATGCAAAATTGAAAGCAAGTAACCCCTGAATAGTAGTTAGATAGGTATATTTTTGTTTCATGTTATTTGCTTTAGCTTAGTTGCCTTCTTTCCTAGGTGGTTTGTTGTTGTTTTCCTAGTTTAGTATGTTCTTTTTGTTTCCAAGTTGTCACATTTTTGGTGGAACCAAAGATTTCTAGAGTTCTTTCAAGCATTATCATGCTTAAAGCTCCAAATAGAGATGACTATTGTCCGAGTTTGAGTTTATGTCTTTTTGTCTTTAAGGTTTTGAGTCAAATCAAGTGTCAATGTCTTGAGTTTGAGTCTAGATTTCGCATAGGATGGTCTTTATTCTCATCATTCCTTTGAGCTATCCTGCTGTGGGAAATCATATAAGCAATGAACTAGTCCAATGACTATGTGATTAGGTTGTGGAGGGTTTGTTATGTGTTTCCTTGATGAGGAGACGGTCTAGATAAGCTGCCGATTCATCTTTCTTTGTTCCTAATCATGTTGAAGACATAGATTCATGTTGTGTAATAGTTTTTCATGAAGATATTGCAGATGATCAAGATCGAATGCAAGAGAAGCAAAAAAATATCAAAAATGGTGAAGTAACCCGGTCAAAGGTCGTGTGACTCTTTTTGAAATGAAATTGATGGTTAATATTTAATCCATGCATATACATCACAAAGTTAATTGGTCAAAAGGATTAGAGACAAAATCTAGATCATTGATGAAGACTAGATCAACAGATGATGTTTTAATAATGGAAATATATGTATTTAACAATGCATCTTGTCGACTCTCAGATCTAAAATAGATCAACACTTATAGTTATGTTGCTATAAAGAGGTGTACGAAGAATAACCAAAGTGACATAATGATAGCATGATACGTGGAATGGGTGGGACGTCCTTTCAATCATGTACAATAATTAAGAAACACGAGGATCATTGATATCAAGATAGATCTATGGCTGTCACTTTGTTGTTATGGAAAGATGAGGATGTTTTAATCTATGTGACATAATGACAGAGCAACAATTGTACTATTGGGACCATCACATTCTACGAGATACAATCATAACCTAGTCATGGAGTGCCACGAAGAAGAGTAGTATGATGTTAGATTCTCTAAGCAATGAAATAGTGCCACCTATCTGTCATGATGTGTATAGTTAGAAAGTAGACCCATAGTGTAGAGAAAAAACGTAGACTTAATATCTTTTATTGCCGTTTTCAAATTAAAAAAAAATCAATGCTTGCCGTTACACTACTATGGAAAGTTGCTTAACAGTTAATTATAGCGACATAATGACAGTTCGACACATGTACAAGAAGGGACCCAAAGATGAAAATGTAAAGGAATAGAGAAAGAGGTTTATAATGATTTAATATTCACTATTGATTTGAAATCAATGATGGAAATTCAAAACTACAGTAACCGTTGTATTATGAATTATACAGACTTGCCACGTAACAATAGAATATGAAGAAAACGATAATTTTCTATAGTATTTCTAAGATTGCATAAAGTTGAACAATTATCATGCATTTTTAGAAGTACCATGGATTCATAATCATCGATGGAAAGTATGCCACGTGTTCATATTATTGGATAATTTAATATTTTATTCTATTTTTTATTTTGTGATTGTTGCTTTGCTGAACTGAGAGATGATAGAAAACTATAAATGCAATCTCATTCAACAATACAAAAGTCGGAAAACTTGATGGTGAATCGATTTGTAATTCCATTTACCCTATTTTCTTGTCATGTTTTGTGGCCCATGCATAGAGTAGTTTTGCATTAAGAGTTGAAATACAATTATGTATGATTCTATGCATAATGAGATGAATTCCATTTCACTTCGATGTTTGCAGTATAGTGATTCCATTTACTTTCCTCATATATGGTTTTGTTTCTCCTCTTGTTAGTTTCATATCTGATTAGATAGTTTTGTTGGGAAATGAATGATAAATGTGTATGAATCTATTAGTTATTGATTGGATTCCATTTCATTCCTCTTCTGCATTTAGATGGTTAATCTACATTTAGAATAGAAGTAAGGGTTAGAAATATCAAGATAATCTACTATAATCATTCCATTGAGTGATATAGGTTATTTAAATCCATCTTGCTTGAATTGTTTGTGCCTACAAACAATTTGGTTATCCTTTACTGCTCTTAGGTTAGTATCTTATAATGTCAAAACTTCTGATCTCATAAAAATATATTCATTGCAAACTATAGGGAGTTGTACCTAATAATTTAGAGGGAAGTGATAGAATACATACATCGACCCATTTGTTGGTAAACATCCTTTTGTCTCTCCAAACATTGGGTATCAAAGAGTCAGGTTATAAAATCTAATAGGAGGATAAATTATTAATCAACGAACATGCATGTGCATAAATTAACTATCACAAGAAGGAAAACCTAAGAAATGAAGCCACTAGACTAAAAACAATCGTGCTCATTTCCTCTCAACCATAATAGAATCATGAGACCTTATAGGCACTAGCCATCCCCCGAGCATCAATCTCAAATTGCCAACAAGATAGTTGGAGTTGTTTGATGAGATCATTCTTACCAATAACTAAAAGAAACATCATCAAAACAAGTACATCCGACATGCTAATCTATTAATAGCATCACTAATCCAAAGTAGTGGTAAGAAAACTCATCTAGCAATATGATACAACATCACAATAAATAAATGTATCAAGTAAACATACTAAACATAATATAAAACATGTCATCAATGCATCCAAAGTAAAACATAAATCACAAGAGAACATACTCTAAATATACCGAAGTACGAAGTGAATATCCAACATCGGCCTTTAATTGGAAGTAGACCATCTCTGCACACTGGTCCTCAATAGTGGTATAGGTAGCTACGTCTCCCAACCACATGGAACCCATAGGTCCACTCACATTGTGTTGATGCAGATAATGATCCAACCGCAATCACATAAGGAAATCACCCATGGCTAACACACATGCCAATCAAGAACGTGATACCAACATCTATATGCTCATGAAGACAATGCAATACATCAAGGTCACTAGTCAGATCGACTATGGTAACTATGTAGGGACTCTATTGGAGTGTAACTCGCTTGGCATCAGAAAGCCAAAGCTATATTAGGTGCAGAACAAATCCCTTAGGAAACCATCACACCATGCCCTTAGAAAAATCGTACATGCATTCACTTATATAATATTAAATTTTATTACCCATGCTCATCTCACAATGAGTGCCTAAAGGAAATACAAATTCCCAACCCAACCCCAAATGAAGAATCCCTCAACTGACCTATATCTGGGAGTTTGGGTCTCACAAGATCTTGTTAAATGCACATGCACATGCTCGTATATGGGCACACCTAATTACACAAAATAATCAAGTAACCAATGCAAGGGTTGGATATGAGAAATGCAACAATCAAACAAGTATAACAATCTCACGGTACATATTCTACACGAATCCCAATGATGCAACAAAACCCTACATCATAAACTCACTCACCCGCTCTAAATTTGGGAGTATGGATTCTATACAAATCCTAGTGTCCATGAAATAAAAACATAACATTAAGGGAAACAAGGAATATAATCCATTTCCACCATCCAAGGAGACAAATGCCAAAATCCCAACAAAATATGGGTGACAGACAAATCAAGGAAAGACTAAAAAGCCTAAAACTCAGAGTTCTTGGATAACAATAAAACTAAAACCCCAGCTCAATAATAGAGTCACAAGACCAAGGGTCCAATAAAATTCAGCAAATAAGCTCGAGTTCCCAATCCAGAAAATCTGGCAAAAGACACAAGTGCACAAAATCCACTATGAAAACACGAGTTTGGATTGGGTATTAAAATACTTTGGAATGTCTTATAACCATTTCGATCCCATGATCCTAATCGTTAAGGGAAGGGCTACAAGATCAAATCTCTAAATAAGCCAAAGAAAGAAATGGGGAAAAACTTCAATGGCACACAAAATGAGACATTGCCAAAACACCCACTACTAAAACACCTTGGAATTTGATAAAATAAGAAACCCACTAATAAAATGTACCCAACATCATACTTTTTAAATAAAATCATGGACTTAGACACTTCATGGAAATCCAGTAACATAAAAATAGGAAAATCCCCCAAACCAACATGCTGAAAAGATAAAATGCTCACACCCATCTAGCCAAGTGATGGGATTGCATAAGATGGAGGAGAACACTAGTTCTCCATCCCCTAACATTTAGAAACAATAATTAGAAGCTAAAATGAAGTAGAATCATTAAAGCCAGAAGGCCCTACCTCCAACGAAAAGGGCTAAAATAATAAATGACACCATCAAATAATAGACCTAACAAATATGCTAAAATGATCGGCATAACAATATCCCCTTGCTAGAAATCCAATGAGACCAACCTTGCATCAATCTGCCAAGCCAATCTCACCCAACGAGCAACAAAAGAAAATGTCATGAAGAGGGTTTTGGTAATTCTCTCTCCAAGCATGAAATAGAAAAGTGAAAAATGAACAATAAAGTTCCTTTTTTCCAATACAGGTACTTTTGCAAAGTCACTTATAAATAAATTATTAAAATATTTTAATAACCAATCAGCCCCTTAACCCAATTAAATTAGGGAATTCCAATTGAATGGAATTCAAGAACGACCAATTAGACAACAATAAAATAAAGATTATATCAATATAAAATTCCCTTTGACCCATTAAACATCAATTAATTTAATATTTTTTGTGACCATTCCATAATCCTAAATGCATAGATGCACTTACAAGTCTAATTGCATAATGCATTATGAATCTAGATTTACCAATTACCAGAGGATTAAAATAACAATAAAAGATACATCACCCATACAGGTACGATATTGGCTCAACATGAAAGGTCTAATCACTAACTCTATGTGCCACTACTAGGGATATAAGTCTTGCACAATAAATAAACATAATCAAGTGTAGATGCACAATTTATAATAGCCGAAGAAACAATTATACGAAATCGCATAATTAAAGCATCAAATCAATTTCATTAAAATAATCTATTTAAATTGTTCATTTGCACAATAGTAAAAGATTACTACAAGAATGATGTAAATATTTGTAGCACAATCACATCAAAAAGAAAGATCATCAAGGTTGCATCCATCGAGATGACTTACATAAATCCAATGGGAGAGGCACTATAGATTTAACCTTCTCATTACCTAACAAATCAACCACAGTATTTGATTCCCTATATTCATGTCAAATATATTATTTATCCAAAGAGTTGAATACATCCTTGGCATTCAAATTATATTGGAGATAATCCACAATGGAGGATTTAAACCTTTTAATTAAATAGAAATATTTTTAGAATCACCTTCAAGCCAAATTATGGAGATGCCGAGATTCCTAGCCAAAATAAGGACCTAAAGAGAAGCCATTTCTTTTACAAAGTTTTTGATCTGATATCCCAAGGGGAGTATAACGACAAAAATATAAAGACCCATATGAGTTGTTAACACTCCCTCACACCCAACCAACCTAGGGTTACTTTTGGCTACCCCATCAAAATTATCTTTAATCTAATCCTTAGGAGGAAACTTCCATGTATACTCAAATTTGACATTAACTTTGAGAATTGGAGAAATAGTTTTTTTTCCAAGCAGAGTTTTGATGTTGAAGATGAGAGAATCTAGAAATGTTGAAATTCTGAAGGATTGCTCTCCCTCAATTTTGAATAAGACCACCTTTAGACTAGCAATTTTATCTCTTAAAAGTTTTTTATTACATTCTTTCTAGATACTCCTAAGGACTAGGAGGGAAGCAATGTACAGCCCATGATTTTGGATATTCTAATTTAGATTGAAGATTTAGTATTGAGAAACTAAATATTAGTCTTATCATAGTTGATATGTTGATCACAAAGGGTGGCATAGTGATTCACAACCTTCTTGCAACATTTAGCTTCTGAGATATAAGCTTCCAAAAAATAACTATCATCCATGAGTTTTTTATGGGTAGCGGGTTAGAAATGGGAAGCACCACAAATCCAATGGAGGGATTGATTTTATTTTACTCATTGGATATTTCTACCCAACACTTCAGCGACCAAAATGAAAAGATAAGGGGAAAAGGTGTCTCCTTGGAGAAATTCATTTTTGGATGAATAAAACCTTGAAGGGGAACCATTCACGAGAACAAATTACTTATTCATGGTCACACAACTTAAAGTTAGTTTCAAGAATTCACCTTTAAACCCAAACTTCACAATAATAACCTCCAAGAACTTCTAGTCTGCTTTGTCATTAGCTTTGGATATGTTTATTTTGGCCATCTCTATTTTATTAGGATCCCTTGAGTGAGAAATTTCATGGGTCCCAATAACAACATTCGTAATATGTTATTGTTATTCCCAAGTGCTCACTTGTTCTCTTGCAATATCTTTCCAAACATGATACTAGCGGTGAGATATATTTGATCAAGTTCTCTTTCACTAGTTTATTTAGAGTTTTATTCTAGTACTAACAATTTTTTTTTGTCTTTTTCTTGTCTTTTCCTTTTTGATTTGTTTGTATACCCTTGTGCATGGATATGGAGCTATGATTCTTAGTTTGGGGTGGGTTTTGTCCTTAAAATTATTGACATCCAATCTCTTCAAGATTATCCTATCATCTCTCTTTCATCATGATTTATTCTATCTCTTCCTTTACCATAAGCATGCAATTTTCTTATACTCCCACTATAGTGGAGGCTAAATATTGTTGAACCAAACTACACTAGCATTATTTATTGGAGAAAATGGTGAGTAGAGAACCCATGCATTAAGTACATACTAAAGTGTTGTCATTGATTAGAAGCCAATTAAAAAAAAGGAATAAAGTGTTCCAAGTGCAACCAATGGTAGACTAGCATTCTAGATAAAGGAAAGGAGAAAGATGAGGAATTATGATGGTCACAACTTAGCCATCATTGATGTGAAAAACCCAATAGAAAGGATAGAAAGCAACATAACAAGCATGCAAAGAGGAAAAATTTCTCATGGATAGGAATAGCTATACTATAGGAACCTATGGATATGTAGTCATGGGTTTTCTATAACTATGCTCACTATGCAATTCAAATTTCAAATCCATAATTCAAGTGGGATAATTTTTTGGGTCTCTGCCCATGAACAATGATGGTGATTTAAGATCAGTAAGACTTCATTTTAAAAAGAGAAGAGAAGGAGAGAATTTTTTTGTTGTGGTCATTATTATCATGGGAGATGAATAGAGATGTGTGAAGGCAAACAAAGTAGTTATAAAGAATGCAACAACAAACCATTAAAAAAGCATGAGGAGGAAGTGAACATAGCTAATTTACTAAGCCAAACCAAAAGAAGGAGATCAAAGTATCTTCAAAGAGTTTTTCACAAAGGATCTGCCAGGCAAGGTGTGTGAAACATTTAGATCTATCCTTTAGTTTTGTTTCTTATCATTGCAACTACTATAATCATTTGACAGGGAAGACTTGTAATAAGTCTTCATAATACTCTAGAAAGGTATCTCTCAAAAAGAGATCTTATATGCATTCCTAACAATATGTGTTCTCAAAAGGAACATATGCAAGCCATTAATATGGAACCCTTTTACTTGCAAGGAAAGGCTCATGGGTATATTAATATAATCATGGTTTTCACCCTTAGATCAAGGGTTTCTACTTAAAAAATGTGTGTCATTGATGTGTGCATCCTTGTTTGATCTCATGTGGTTTTATTGTGTTGTTTTTATTATTCCTTTAATTGCTAAAGAGTTGGTAACGAAGCCTATGATCAAGTTTGCTATACTAAAATGTAAAATTTATAGAATTTAGCATACTGATTACCCCTCCTCCCCCCACCTAGTACCAACTAGGACCAAAAATTAGTATCAATGCACTAATCCTAATAGCTACAAGTTACAACTTTGGGAAAGATCCAATGAAATCACTCAAAAGACAACTAAAAGAAGCATTAGACACTATTAAAGATCTAAAGGACAAAATGGTAGAATCCTTAGGCAAGTGAAAGAAACTGACGAAAAGGTTGGGAGAAAGCTAGGAGTTGATAGAAAAGTTTGAAGACCAAAGCAGTTTTGAAGAGTCAGAGGAAGCGATCTCATAACTTGTAAATGAGAATGAAAAACTAAGGAAGATGATCAAAAAAATAAAAAAGGAACAAGAGCGTGCAACTATTGGACTAAGTGAAGCACAAGATGGAAAAGGAAAAACTATCTTATCAAGAGATCAAGTGTATGAGGAACTGAGAATGGCTCAAGAAGCTTAATAGTGATCTAAAGATCTAGTAAAATAAAAATAAAATGAGATAGCCCTCACGGAAGAGGAACACCAATATAACACACAAGAAAATAGTATCCTACTTGAGTATGGTCATGATAAAATAGAATAATTGAATTCTCTAAGCAAGAAAGATAGATGAATGAACTCAAGATAGTAAACGAAGAATGTGACATGTTGGAAAATTCAAACATAAGAACCAAAAAATTGGAAGAGTAGATAAGGACACAGAGGAAGATGACTGATGTAACCAGTCCAAGATTCAAATGAATCAACACAACTGATAAAGGACAGTCTTCAAGAATGAAAGACTTGAATTCCACACAGAACAAAGGGAAAACAAAGAGAGGTATGTCATCGAATAAATCTACTTGTTTTTGTTGTGGTAAAATAGGACACAAGTTAAATGTGTGTTGGTATAGGAAACCAATAACCGGAAGTTAAGATAACTATAGAGGCTACTGCAATCTGTCACTGGTATGGACATAATACACATGAGTGCAAAGATCTTGAAACTGGGGCAAGAATCAATGGCTACTGATATCAATGCACTAGGTTTGGTCACAATTCCAAAAGTTTTAGATTGAGAGCTCAATCACATCAATCATCTCCAAAGAGTTTGAGATAGGTTTTCTTTTCCTATGGTAATGATGGTCACATTGCATCTCAGTACAAGTAGATGACAAGTTATTGGAACCATGTAAGACCATGGAACTACATGAAAATGAAATATTGAAAATTTCATGAGATAGGTCATGTAGATAAAGATTGTTGGGTCAAGTAGAAAATCAAACAACTTCACAAGGGCGACAAAGGAACATATAAGGTAATTGTAGAGCTATAAATCACAATGGAACAATATGATAGTCTATTTTAAGTGGAAATGGTCAAAGGAATAAAACAAGACCCGCCTATCTATGAACCAATCTTTTTGAATGGTGATGAAAAAGTCACAACTAGATCCTTATTGTCGCTTCAAAATAGTGTCTTACTAATCAAAGACACAAGAGACTATCTCAGAGAAAAGCTAATGGATTTGGGAGGTGTAGAAATTAGAGCTATGTATGAGAAATTTTGTGAGATTGATCAATGGAAGGAAGGTTTTGGAGACCTAGAATAAATAACCTTAGCCCATGTAGTGGACATCTCAAATTTCTTCAAGGAAGAATGGGTGAGATTTGTACTCATTCATGTGCATGAAAAATATATGACTAGATAAGCCATACAAGATAACAAAGGAAGATATTGGGAGAGTGGTAAGGTTTAGTGTAACTAGACAAAAGTTGGCTACTTGGAAGCACAAACTAGATGAAGTGTCAAAATTGACAGAATGCCATCATGATGATAGGATTTGTTCTCTTAAGGATATTCATGATCAGAAAGTATAATTGATAGAAATAGTGATTAAACACAGAATCTACAAGTAGGGTTTGATAAATAATGTGCCTATCTTAGCTATGTATGGAGTACACTAGATAATAAAGGACAAAACCTCTCTTTGTCGAAGTGGTTGGTTACATGGGTAGTTAATGGAGAATCTAAAGAAGATCAAGAGGAATAGTAGCGTGCACATAGTTAGGTTCAATGCAATACTAGTAAGAATATTTTTTATTTCAAGGGAGAATTCTGTGGTTATAAAAAGTTGAAATGGAAGTCTTGGAACTATAACATAACTCAGATAATGAGCATGCACAACAAATCAGGCAGTGATGCCCTAGACAAGTTTGATCAGTTCTTCAAGAAATTTTAGTCCAACATGCACAAGAGGAGATGGATACCATTAAGTGTAATCAATGGCCACATAAGAAGCATTTGCTTCTTAGTAAGCACGAACAAGTTCATGGTACAAGAGGTCAAACCACAAACCTATTGGTTGACTAAATTTCCCTATGAGGTTGAAGAGAACTCAACTAGAAACCCCATTAAATAGACTCCAGGTTTTTTTTTGAAAAGGAACAATGGAGGTTTGGTAAATCTGAACAGAAGAGAAAAGATTTGTAAGAGAAGTAGGAAATGATCTCTAAGGAGAAGAAGAAAAGAAGATCATAGGACAAGCTATGCAACATGCTAGAGAAAAGGCAACCCAAGAAAGTGAAGAGAGTCTAAAAGGAGACATCAAATGGGTCTCCTCACCTAAACTTGAATGAAAAGAAGAAGACGAGGAATCAATAAAAAATAAACTGACAACTTCCAAGCCTCCAATAGTGGAGGCGTATAACGGAAAGCCACTGAAAAAAGAAAGAAGAAACCTCCTATCCAGCTAGAGGAAGAAGATCAATAAGAAGAGATAGAGATAAAAAGTCCCAAGTGACCAGAGGAAGGTAAGAAACTTACTCTTCAAAATATTATTGATAATATTGAAAATAATGGTAACTATGATACACTTAGTGATAGATTTTCAAAATTTACCAAACCACATAGAAATAAAATTGTAAGGGCTATACTAGCTATGCTAGAATAACAAGTTCCTAGTGCACTATTTGAGATAGTAGAGTAAATATAGTCTAAGGCTATAATAGATTGAAAAAACATGCTAGATGAAGCATTAGAAAAGTCAAGACTTGGTCTCAATAATAAGGGGATCATGTACCTCATACGATCATGCAAGTAGAACACTAATGCCACAAAAAATGTAACGTTGATAACTACATATTTTAAGAGAGATGCATTTTCAAATGAAAAGAAGTTTTGGTCTCAACTATATGAACAAGAGAAATAAACCTTTGAGAAAAGGGAAGGCCAAGGAAAAGGGATAGAAGGTAAACAAATGAGAAAATGGAAACCTAAGACTATAGGTCTTAGAAGCTCAAAAAAGAAGACAACAAAATAACTTTCTCCATAGTCAAGTAAAGGACACAAATAAGCCAAGACCTAAACAAGGAATCCAAGGAGATAAGAGAGATGCAATAGATCTCTATAACACCATTAGTAGTAGAAGAGAAATATAAGTATGATACACAAGAAACCAAAGAACATTCTAGTATCATCAACGTAAACAACAATGGAAAAGAAAGTCAAGGTGCAATTGGTCATGATGAGAAAACTAGACTTGAAAGAAGAGAGGAGAAACATATGATAAAGATATAGGTGATGAATTTGATTAAACTCACTTTTGTGTAATGGAAATAAATACTGGTTCAAAAGAAGAACATGCAGACAGAACAAACTTTGAGGTAAGAGACATTGTCATTAACTCAAGTGTAGGAGACACCAACAACAAAGTTGTCATTGACACCATCCAAGGGCTAGAGAAATGTCAAGAATCTAGAAAAGGGAAAGGAAAAAAGGAAAAGAGATTTAGAGGAATCTAGAAGAAAGAAAAAGAGAAAAGGGAGAGAGGAATCTTGATAATTGGTAGACTTGTCAACATCTGAAGATGAGGGTGAACTATATGATATCAATGCAATAGAAGCTGCCAATTTGGAAGAAATTAGAGAGAGTTGAATAAATGAGAAAGATAATTTGAAAGATGAAATCAAAAGAATTGAAAAAAATACTCAACTCATAGATAGATACAAAAATATGAAGCTGAACAACAAGAGATATAAGTGATCTACCACTATGGTAGATGTTCATGATATATTGAAAGCTCTTGGAGAAGGGACATCCTACAATAAGGATGATGATTTGATTCACTAGATCAAAGATGTCATAGGAAATCTCCATGAGAAGGTAGGAAATATTCTAATTCACGTGGAACAATAGGTTCTAATGAGACCTCTTGAAGAAGAGAACAAGTTAGTTGAAGAGAACAAAGGAAAATTAATGGCACTGAAAGGTGAGTCGTCATAAGCACTATAGGACATAACCCTAGTATTTTAGAAACCAAGAATGTCATCCACCTTAATAGATGATATAAAGGAGAACAAAACTAGGGCTTACTAGGATCACGATGAAGCTTCTCATGGTTATGATCCACTTTCTGGATTAGCTGCATAACATATCACACAAATTTGGGATACAATGTATCTAGTACATCAACTACAAGTAGAAGAAGATAATAAAGCTATCTGACTAATGGAGTTTCAATATTTCTTAATCCTAATGGAAGGGGTCATTGGTAGACATATAAATAAAGTGAATTCTTTGATATCCATGCCCCCAAGATACAAATGATGAAATCTATAGGAAAATGATAGATCTAAGGAAATATAATGGTCGCGACCCAATCATCATTATTGTGATGAAATTTGGAGCATGACAAAAAATAGACATGACAAGCACACAAAGAGAAGTGAAAAATATGATATAAGAAGTGCACAGACTAATGTCTACATATAGAATTACATACATGCATACATATACTATAGGCACCTATGAATAGGTAGTCATGGGTGTTCTGCGACTATGCTCATTGTACGATTCAAATTTCAAATCCTAAATTTGAGTAGGATAAATTTTTAGGGTTTCCATCTATGATAAGATAAGATAAGATAAAATAATTAATGTCCATCAAAAACCAAAACGGTTTATGGGACTGAGCATACAAACAGAAGGGCCAGCCAAGAAAAGACACCGAACGGTGACTGAAAATGAAACAAAACAAGAAGAAGAAAGAAAGACAAGGTAAGGACTAAGGGTCCTTCAATGTCACAAAGAAATTTGTAATAGAGAGGTACATCCGTGGACAATCCATAGTCTTCGGATGCCGTGAAGAACCCCTATAGGACTGATGCTGAGACTGGTACAATGTCTGACAGATCTGGAATGTTAAGTAGTGGAAGGCCTTTTCCAACCCCGCGGAGGAGACAAGGGAGAGAAAAAGGTGGTAATGAGCTAATCAAAACTCTGTCTTTGATGAAAGGACTGCAGGGTATTCTCTCGAAGATGGATGGCCTCCTGAAGATAAAGTGCTAAACATCACTGATCAATATAACTGAAGAACATCGAGAGAGAAGAACATTCTCTGAAAAGGAAATAGAATCTCCCTCTGATCTCATAGTAATGAGGACAACGAAATATGAAGTGAGTCTCCGTCTTAGCGTCCATCAGAGTGCATAACTGGCATAATCGATCAACTTAATCCATATGGTGATCAGTCCGAGCCCTAAGACAATGAGAACCAACTCTAAAGGAGCCCAAAGAGAACCCTAATGCATGATTCCAATGCCGATTAAGATAGGCAGGGTGAAAAACAATAACATCTTGAATAAGAAGAAAATGCTCAGCATAGAAGGCCATCTTAGGTTGTAAACCACCCAGGGGATGACACCGAGTAGTGGTAATATACTGCCTATAGATATCCTGTTTGACTGCCGCGACATCCAATGAAAATTGATAGGGAGGAAGATGATCAATCTCAATCTCGATCGAACCCAAAAAAGAGGTGGCTTGAGCATACCAACATTTTGATCTAGCCGAAGTGTCAGATCTCATAATCTCCACCAAAGAACAATATGCCAAAAAAGAGTATCTATGTCAGTCAACACTTGTCTCCATAAAACCACGAAGCCGATGAAGAAACCAAATCAAGTAAAAAATAACAGCCAGTTAGAGAGGATGAGCACCAAACTCTGCTAAACAATGTTGTGAGGGGTGAATCTGTGACACCTAATGATATGATGCAACAACAGTGTCTTGACCCACTCAATAGGAGCCCAATTAGAAGCAATAAGAGAAGGTCCCCAAACCATAGAACCATAGAGGATTGTCGGATGAACCAAGGAGTCAAAAAGGGACAACTTGGACAAAATATCCTGAAAAATGATGCCTGAAGCATTGTCTCTCCAGCAAAGCCAAGGAGCCCATACCCTTACTGACTTGGGACTGAATAACAGGTCTCAAACTGAAACGTGGTCCTAAGAACTTCACACCAAGATACATGTAAGAGGGAGTAATCTCAACCTCCTTCCCCTGGAAGAAGAAATGGAGATAAGAGGTCTTTAAACAATTAAAGACCATAACTCGTGTCTTAGATAAATTGACCACAAGCTATCTCTGAATACAGAAAGAAGCAAGAGTATCAAGGAGTCTCTGTAAGCTATTGGGAGAAGAGGCCAAGAGAACGAAATCATCAGCAAAGAGGAGAATAGAGATAAGAACCTAATGTTAATAACACCCATCTCCTGGCTGAGAGGATTTCATAAGGAAATCCTCTAACTCGTCAATATACAAGCCAAATAGTGTAGGGGAGAGAGGACAACCCTACTTCACGCCAATGGTGCTCTGAATCAGACCAGAAAAGCCCTTCGGAGTTCTGAGCCTACTAGTAACCTTCTCATAAAGTCTCAAAATAGCAGTCTGTAACATATTTGAAATCCCAATCTCCTGAAGCCGTTGAAATAAAGCCAACCGAGGAAAGAATCAAAAGCCTTACAGAAGTCCACAAAACAACAATAAACCTTTTGAGAGCGGTGTCTAGCCTCCTCAATGATAGCCCACAGTGTAAAAACATGATCCATAGTTTGGTAGTTTGCCCGAAATCCAGCCTGACCTCTCGCCCTACATCTTCGTCTATCAAGCTCACTGGATAACATGGTGTTCAGAGTAGTGGCATAAAGTTTTGCAAAAGTATGACCAATCATAATAGTTCTGTAATTTCCTGGATTACAAATAGGCCCAGACTTGTGAATAGGGTAAATAACATGTCTAGACCAGGAATCAGGAAACCTAGTGCAAACCACTCTATTAAAGAGTGTAGGAAGGTAAGATACAAGAACTAAAGCGCCAAGTTTGAAAAGTTCTGCCTAACAACCCTCTTCATTAGTTGCTCTGCTGCATCTCAAAGATCTGATGGCCTCCATAATGCTAGAATAGGTGAAAAAATGGCAATGGGGAGGTGGAGTGGAGTAGAGAGGAGGTTGCCCAGGAATGTCATATTGCATCGTGATATGGGAGGTCAGAGAACGATAGTCGAGAGTGGAGGATGGGGGGGAGCAGCGAGGGAAAAGGGTACACCAAAAGATCTGGGGATTTTAGATAAGCATGGAGCAAAGGGTTCTACACTGAAAAGAGGCAAAGGAGCATTTCTTATGACGAAGAAAATGCAGATAAGAAATGCACAGATGGGTAAAGGCAGGAGACTGAGCCTCAAAGGCGACACGAATAGAGTGATGGAAAGCTTTGTAGTCAGCATCAAACCATTTATTTATAGGACATGTATTTTGACAGTTAGCTGTGAGAGAGAGAGAGGGGAACAATGGGGAATAGAAAGGAGAGTAGAATCCCATATGGCAGAGGCAAGCGAATCAAACATGTTTGAGGCAGCAAGCGAGTCATCAAAACTAGCGGGTGACAAAAGATGCTTAAGATGATAAATAAAGAGCTCACCATAACTCTCAAGGTAATGGAAGCAAGTAGGAAGGGAGATGGTACTAGTCAGGAAGATCAAGCGAGGGGAAGTATGGGGTAAAATGCAAATGGAAATGCTAAGAAGAGCATGATCGGCTAGCGAAAGACGCAAAATAGTGAAATTGCGAATGGAAGAAATGAAAGAAGGAGAGGAAATGACATAGTCAACAACACCCACACCACCACAATGTGGCCAGCAGGTAAAGAGGTCCCATCTAGGATGGAAGGATAAACCATTCAGGATCAACAACCTAGAAGACTCACAAAGCTAGAGGAGGTTGCAACCATAAACAGAGAACGGCCCAAGAACATCCTCCGAAGTTCGTTGTAGGCCCATAGTAGTCGGATCTAACTCATAAATTCAGTTCGAATCAGAGCCACGATCATGTAAAGGGATTTGACGATCCTTGGTACGAGCATTGAAATCACCAAGAATAACAATATCTCCTAAAGCGTCAAATTGCGAAATACTCTCCTGAAGGTTAAAATAGGGATCACCATCCTCCAAGTCATGAATAGCGTAGGGAGAAGAGGTCGGAGGAAAATAAAAAATAACAATAAAAATATCTCTCTATCTATATTTATGCTGATCAATCCGAACCCACATAAATCTTGCAAAGGCATCAGAGTGAACAACTGATGTAACCCTGAAAATATCATCTTTAGACCAAACAAGCAACACCCCCAGAGCCATGGACCCCACCAGACATTCGAACCTCATCCCTACACACGGACAACCACTAATAACCATGATAACCTGGAAGAGGACACATAGGGCTCTCGTGAGTCTTAGCAATGGAGAAAATATCTAAAGACCCCACCACATCCTAAAAAAGACCAGGTAATGACCACAAAGAGCCATTACTATTCCAGCAGTTGACAAGAAGAGAAGAAGATGTCTTCTTGTTAGATTGCTGTTGAAACCGTCACGCTGATTTGGAGGTTGTTCTGTCTACCCAACCATTAGAAGGAGAATCACGGACCACTGCCTTAAGATTCTGAATAATAGCCCATTTTCCAAAATGCCTAGCCTCTACCACAATACCCTAAATCTGTTTAAGTTCTACAACTTGTGCCTTAGTAAGATCTTCATCCAGATAAATTTTTGAGGGGAGAGAGAACAACTTTCTCTTCAGTCTAAGGGCACGAAGCCTATTTGGAAAAGGGAAGAATCTAATAAAAAGGATGTCCCTCGTAGCAAACCAACATCTATCCAAGGTGATGTCTGAGATGCCAAGTTGGTCAGAGAGAAAGGCATGCCTAGTAGCGACAGGGTTAGAAGTTGGTGAAAGACCCTGAATGCGCAAGTTGAGCTCACATGCCTGCCGCACTCTCTCGTAATCAATCTTACCTTGAGCAATCTTGTCTATGCTCAGTGTCGGAGTATTAGTATCAGTATTGATGCAAAGTGAAGCCCATGATTTCACCTTTTTTCCGTTTCCGCAACCATTTCGGTATGCTGATCCTTGATTTTATCCAGTACAACAAGTTGTTCTATAACTGCCTCAATATTGGATTTAAGCATTGCTATTTAACAAATGAAGGTAGCTATGAAATGTTTGATATTCGATTGAGTTGACTGTTTGAGATTTGTGAGTTTTGTCGTCAAGTTCCCAATCTGATCCCTCAATATGATGTTGTCAGCTTCTAACTTGACCACCTTGTCACAAAGCTTAAGAGAGAGTGAAGATGCGTCAATGACAATGTCCTTTAGAGCTGCATTGTCGCTCTTTATTTTCTTCATGCGGTCAAGTAGCTGTTGGATAGTGATTAGGTCGGGTTGGGAATTCAAAGTGGACAAACCAAGGCCTGCCATTCTGTGTTTAAATCAATACAGATAAAGATTTGATAATCTGTCAAACACTTCTCGTGCAATCATGATAAGATATAGTAGCAAGGGTTAATTTCAAGCATTATGACAAACAATTGTCATGCTAACCAGTGCCATACGTTGCTGAGACATTCAGGAAAATAGTTCAAACAGTTCATGAACAATGATGGTGATTTAAGATAAGACTTAATTTTAGAAAGAGAAGAGGAGCTAGAGTCTTTGGTGTGCTCATTATTATTGTGGGAGCTGAACATGGATTTTTGAAGGAAGAAATAATAGTTATAAAGAATGTAATAGTAGACCGATTTAGAAGCATGAGAAGGAGGAAATGGACAAAGCTAGTTCACAAAGCTTTATGAGAGGAAGGAGATCAGAATATCTTTGAATGTTTTTTCATAGAGGATCTACCAAGAAAGGTGTGTAAAACATTTAGACCTATAATTTAGTATAGTTTCTTACCATTGTAACTATTGTAAGAATTTGATAGGGGAGACTTTTAATAAGTCTTTAAAATCATCTAGCAAGTTATCTCTTAGGAAGAGATCAAAATCCTCCAACGAGGTAGTTTTGACAGACTATTGTAATTCTAATAGATTATATGCATTCCTAATAGTATATTTTCATAGAAGGAATAGATGTAAACATCTTATAGGGCACAATTTTCCTTGTAAGGAAAGGCTTGTAGATACATTACTCCCACCACAGTTTTCACGCTCACATTGAGGGTTTCCACGTAACAATATATGTCTCATTGAGGAATGCATCCTTGTTTAATATCATGTGGTTTTAATGTATTGTTTTTGTTATTTCTTTACTTATTAAAGAGTTGGTAATGAAGTGTGTGATCAAGTTGGCTAACTGGTGAAATTTGTAGAAGTGAGCATATTGATTCACACCCCACCTCTCAGTATGCTTGGGACAAACAAATATACCATCCAAGAAACTAAACACATGATGAGTTCTCATTTGAGGACCATTTTTAGCCCACTTAAGTGTGTTTCTTATAATAGGACATCATATTCCAACAAATTGCATTTACAATTTAAATCATGGTACTACTTCTCCTTCAATATTGCTCACAACTCTAGGTTAGTTCTAATTTATATACACTGATTTTTATTTATCCACCTAATCATATAATTCATTTCTCATCTAGGTTCCTTTAATAGATCTTTAGATTAAAAATTTTGACTGACTTCCTACTCATTTATATCCTTTTATAGTTCTAAAATCCTAAAGCACTTTAAATTTAGTCTCCTTTGAACTAGGTTGAAGTTAGCCTTGTCCTTGTGAGATATGTCAAATTTGACATATTCTTTGGTGATTTAATTTTGAATTGGCTATCAGATTGATGTAGAGGTATTTTATTTGGGTTTCTAATCTGGGCTAACTTTGCGAAATTTGGGCCATGAGATGTGTATAAAAGGAGGCTTCATCTCATTTTTACATTTCTGCTCTAGAAATATATTACTTTTATATGCCTAAAATGTGAACACACTTTTATGAGTCATTATATCCAAGATTTCTTAAGAATGAGGTCTCGAATGGTGGCTCATAGCTCTATATTCATCGAGTGCAAGGGTTTGTAATGGAGGCCCTCAGTTTGACCTAGTTTGTGCCCATGCAAGTACACCATAAGATAAGAGATTCAAGGACCAAAATATGAATGCAAATGAAGATGCAAGCTAATCTAAATAATAACAACGCAAAGCAATGCAAGAACAAAAATATAATCTATGAAAGGAAAGAACAATGCAAGATTAATCTATGAAGGAAAATATGGATCTAAGCTAATATGAAAATGCAAGGATGGATCATAATGATGGAAACCATGGATGCATGAAAGAAGACAAGAAGATAGAAGTTCTTCACAAAAAACTTTAATACTCAAACTCCTTCTCAAGAAATTGCCACCAAACCCGCAACACAACATTAGCATAATTGTGGATGTCAAAAATGAGGACAGGGCTCTCCCTTATAAAGAAGAATGAACAATTAAGATTAAGAAGCAATAGGATTTAATCAAGGGTGGAGAAAGAATGATCCGTGTGAGACAAAATTTCACCAATGAGAAAAGAGGAGGAAAATTAAATGGAATCCCACCTAGAAATATGTGCATTTAAGTGTAGAAGAAAAAATAATTTATTTATTTTATTACTTTTTTCAAGTGGGATTTTATTTAATTAAAAGGGAAGAAGTTCTTTTAATTAAATAAGAAATATTTAATTAAATTAAAAGAGGGGTTTTTCTATTAATTAACTAAATGCAGATTAATTATTTAATTAAAAGAGAGGTTTACTTTTAATTAAATAAGACATAGGATAAAATGGTCAAACCATAGGAAATGTTGAAATAATTGAATTAATTACAATTTGATCAAAGAAATTGATTTGAATTGATTTAATAAAATATTGCAAACCATTGATTCAAGAAATTTGATAAATTGAATAATCGGGGCCCATAGTCTATGCAACCATTATAAGGTGCATTTATTTTCCCTTCTTTGATTAATGTGTGATCGATTTGGAAACACATGTAGTCAAAGAAAGAAATTGAAGTGTAACATCAATTTGGGATCACAAAACTATTGGAAATATTCAAGACTATGCTAGGTTACTAAGAGGGGAGGGGTGAAGCAGTAACTTCTAAAACTTTAACAATTTCAACTCTTAATCCAATAATCCAATTAGCATATAATCCATCACATATAATCTGATCTAATTGCATGCATAAGAAATTGAAAACATGAAAGTATTCATAACATAGTGACACAAAGATTTGGTGACCCAGAAACCTTCCAAATAGAAAGTAAAATTGGGGTGCGGATGATACCCACAAACTTGAGTACTGTAGTATAAATTTAGCCTGTTATAGCTTACATTGATCACTTCTGATGATTTTCCCTATTAGGAGCAATAAGGATTGCTAGGTCCACCTTGTGAAAGGATTTACAGACATACAATTAAGTATGCACTTGGTAAAGAGATTTACAAAAGATGGTTAGGTCTACCTTGTGAAAGGATTTGACTGATCGACCTGTTAGGATGAAAGAGTTGGTGATGTCTAATCTGTAACTTGGTTTGCTAAATGAGATTCCTTTATGTATTAATCACCTTGTTGTGATAGATATGACTTTGCTGCTCCTTATACTACTGTAGCCTTTGTAATTTTCTCTTTCTGCTCTTCTTTGATTATATTCACTTACATTTCATTCCAATCCACATTCCTTACATTTTTGGATATTACATATATACCAATCCAATTATACAAATTACAAAGTCTGGCACAATACAAGTTAGCACGCACACACACACACACACACACACACACACACACACACACACACACACACACACACACACACACACACACACACACATATACACTAAAGCAAAAGTGGCAAGCCACTATAATATTTATTAATCTAATTCAACGAGGTCTACTGGGAAAGAATTAGTGAAGAAAACCCAACATCATCCTTAAAGTTTACATGTATGTATATATTAATAGCAAAATTATTACAAAAGGTTATCACCCATCTGAAGATAACTCACTCTAAACTTCTGCATAATATAGATACAATAAGTTTGGCGGCAAATAGATTTAGAGTAGCAACATAAGAGATACCCCCAATTGAAAGAAGAGTAATTCCGAGATGAACCCTTAAAACAATGCTTTGCAAATCTTCCCAATCTGTAAGAACACAAACGGAGGTGCCAGAGACCAACAAAGGGAATTCCGTAGCCAAATCATGGAACTGAACTATGAACTAGCCAATCTAAATCAGAATTTGGGACTCCGATAGAATCCTAAAGATTCTGTTCCAGTGGTTGTGAATTTACTACCAATGCATTTAGCTAAGTGGGGGATGAAGCATTATGATCCGATAGCAAGTAAATCATGGCCATTTCAACAGACATGATTCTTTCCACCATCCGCTCACCCAATAACTGTGGATCATAGGGCAAAGATTGTTTCAAATAATTGATATTGCCGTTATCTATGATTTTCTTCATTGCCTCAAAAACAATATAAAATTCATGCTTTTGTATAATTTGAAAATATGAAAACAGACCACCAACCAAAGCCATACCATTCCATAAATCATATTTCTCCATGGCCATCTCCAACTTATAATCCAGTAAGAAATGTGGCAGAATTACCTTACGAGCCAATCCTTGAAGTAACTCCGAAGATTGTAGAAGGTCCATAGCATTGGAAAGGAAAATAGATATGACCTGGGAAGGATATAAAAACACAAGTGCCGAGGGATAGAGAACCTCCTCACCAATGATGCACTGAATGGCTGAACTGACCGATTGTGAGTTCAAAGTGAACATTTGAGTTAGCACAAATATTAGAAAGTCAACGCACATGAAGACACTCGGGTTTTGAAGGCTGAATCAGTG
The DNA here is from genome assembly GCA_028749045.1 of Cupressus sempervirens. Classification (NCBI taxonomy): domain Eukaryota; kingdom Viridiplantae; phylum Streptophyta; class Pinopsida; order Cupressales; family Cupressaceae; genus Cupressus; species Cupressus sempervirens. The sequence continues at coordinate 178,701,488 of CM053790.1, read as the reverse complement.
AGGTTCTAATACTCGACATCCACTGTCAATGCTTGGCATTGCCATGCACTTGGTAGACTTAGAAGCTTGATCCATACTAATCACTTCCAAGTAGTCTTGAACTCGGTTTGCGTTGGTGACTCCGTAGATATTGTGAAACCCGTCATATAAACTGAGTCTCTTTGTTAACACTGAGTGACTCGATTAACACTGGACTCACGTCTCATACACTGCAAAATCAGTGAACATTACACAACTCAACTTGCATTGGTAAACTTGGCATACACTTAGATGCACGATTTACACTGTTGATCTTCACTGTAACTATGACTGCTCGGTAACCATTGAGATTTTACCAAAGTACTTGGTAGCAACTATAGAACTTGGTGACAACTAAAATACTTGGTAAACACTATGAACTGTACAAAGAGCTTGGTAGCTATATACAATCTAAATAAGTGTGTGTCACTAATGAAAAACTTGACTAATATGTCAACAATCTCCCCCTTTGGCATTAGTGACAAAAACACTTATCAGCCAAAACTGAATTCAAAAAGTTTCATGAATACCTTTTATCCATCATCTTGTGATACTAGCTCAGTAGAATATACTGTTTTTGAGATTTTTCAAAATTAATTTTGTAAGCTATATATCTGTACATGGTAAGATTCTTTCGTACAATATACTATACATCTTCTACCCCATTGATTTTACGACTTATTACATTTCCTCCCCCATAACATATGTCTTTCTCCATACATATATCTTTCATCCCCCTTTTGACATTAATGGCAAAGATTTATTTTATTTATTTACATAGTAACACCAAAATGAGGTAAAAATTCTGAATGTACCTTGAGAATGATCGTCAAGGTGTTATCCCAATTGTCTTGTAGGACCTTACATGTGTGGAGTGCAATTTGGACTTCTGTTGACAACTCTATCATATGGTCTGCTATGGAGAAATTATTATCATGGATGAGAGTTTTTGAATGTACAATATGTTTCTATAGTACATCCATGATGGGAAGAATCATATTTTGTATATCTTTCAATGTGGATCTTATCCTTGCTTATTATCTAAGCAATCTTGCTTGCATATTTGACAAAAATCTTATCTTTTGAAAATGTGTAGAGCTTGAACTAGGGTCAAGTTGTAGCTACTGAGCAGTAGCCTTCAAATCTTCATCTATTTTGGACAATTTGTCCTTTATTTTCTTACTAAACTCAGAAATATCACATAGCTTTCCAAAAAGTGATGACACATTTGTACAACTTGCTTCTAAATTGCCCAAAATTGTAGAAAGTTCTACTTGATATATAGCTATCTGCTGAGCAATGTACTTTAGTACTTTATTATCAAACTTCTTCCCTACTTTTTGCACTAACTTATCTTGTCCCTCAGTATCTTCTTTAAATTTTTGTACTGCCTTTGCTAGTTGATACAAAATTGGATGAGAAGAATCAACCTCAATACATATGGCCTCTGCCAAAATGTTCTTTGCCTCTTCAATTATCTAAATTTCCTTGTTTCTCTTCTCTCTTAGTCTTTCCTATTTAGCCTTCTTCTAGAGGAGTTCACCAAATGACTGCGTTTGGTCTGGAGTAAGCTTGGAAATGTGCCAATTTGGGATTACAATTTCCTCATCTAAATCATTTTCTTCTTCTAGCTCTTTTCCTTTACTCAAAATTTTTGTGCTCGGTTGAACCTTGGGCTCAATTGTTCTTACACTTATTACTTTTGTACCCAGAACATAAATGATTGTAGACATGCTAGGACTGGCTGTAAAAAATGATATTGTGCTTAGTGAAGGAATATTTATAGAAATACCTAAAGAATCCAAAATTGATGTGCTCAAAATTGAGGTAGTTACAACTAGTGTTCTCAAAACTAAAGTAGTCAACTCAGTTGAAGAAGGAGGAGTCTGCATCTCGGTAGATGAAGTGGAGTTCACTTCTATCAATGATGTGTTGAGCTGAGTAGGAGCAAAGAGTGATTGGACATTTGGATTGGCACTGGTGGTCACAATCAAACTTGTTGGGGCTATCTCCACACTTGATGTTGTCATTGGTTTACTTGGAGAGTGATGTAGTGAGGCAATAACTGCTGCAACTATCTTAACTGGATCAATTTTCTCATCATCTTGTTTTTCTTCCGCGGTAGCCTCTTGTCCTTGATCCTCTTCATCTTCTTCGTTGTCAAAATGAGTTACTTCTTCAATATTCTCTTCTTTATCTTTCTCCTTATCCTCTTCATCATCATCATCATCTTTAACATCAACTGGAAAATCAACTTGTTTATGTAGTAGATAGATATTCTTGCAAGTGTTTGTTGCATTCTTTACCACCTTGTATGCCAAGTCCTCAACTTTACATGACACATTGTTCAACCTACTACAGCTGTATATCCTTTGCGCAATGATGTGAATACCAAACTTCAATTTCATATCTGAAACACTGCTAATCTTTAGTCCTCTGCCATCCCATTCTGCTAGGGTTTTCTTTTTAATTTCTACTCAACCTAGGGTTTTTGTCATTTTGGCTTTGGCTAGCATTGAGAGGCTAGTGATTTGATGAATCATCTTATTTGTGATCAACACTGGTTGTTCCAACCACAACTAACCATTATGCACTCGACTAAGAATAAACCTAATCCATTTAACTTGAAATTGGCGGGCCATGTGAGGGATGTGAGTTGACCCTTTGGTTTCCAAGTGTTGGTGCTCAGGTTTCAAAACTACATTTTCACACAGTTGGCCTAGGACATCGTCCACTTTCAAACACATTTGAAATGAGTGTTAATATCATTGATTAAAAGTACCTTTGGAGGGATCTGAGATTGTGCTCCACTCAGATCTAGGGTTTTGGCAATCGCAGGAGTGAGCTTTGAAATCTTGTGCCTTCCATTCCACTCCATGAACCAACATGTTAGATCCTCGCTTAACCTTGCTGCTGCTAGATGCCATCTTCACTTAGTAGGGTTTGAGGGAATTCAAAAACTTTCGTTGGAAATTTTCTCAAATTGCTTGAAAGCTTTGAAGATCACACTTTGCATTATCACTCAAAATTTTATGGTAAAAAATGACTTTGATTTCATTTCTTTTGTTAAACTTTCACCATAAACGATTAGTATGAAAGGTAGACCGACTGACATAATGTTGATAGACTGTCATCCACTATGCTTGCATTGAACACTTGATGAAGTCTTCATGACTCAGTGACCATATGCATCTTTATCACTCTCGACCTTGCTCAGTAGAGTTTGTGACCCAACCTCACTTGGTAGAGAAGATAACTCGGTAGACACTTCTACTTAGAGATCTATTTGTATCCTGAATACTAATTTGGATCATATTGTTCTTTCAATCTGGAACTGTTTTGGATGTTTTCTTTGATAACATAGTTCTAGTTTCTCCTTGGAGAACTCAAGTAGAAATGGTAGTCACCCAATTCTTGAGTGACTTTATCATCATGACTTGGACTTGTATACTCGGTAGACTTAGGAACCCATTGCTACCTCATCTATTTTCAGATGTTATCAGCTTTTGCCTTTTTCTCATTTTCAATTCTATCGGTATTCATGTAATTCTTGGCAAGATGACCAAGTTCTATATAAATGAAACATCTTTTAGTAGTGTCTCTTCTCCTCAAATGAAACTTTACATAATTTATTCCAATGTGTCCAAATTCTCCACAATAATGACATTTGCACTAGGTGTTGTAGTCCCAACCAACTATTGCTTTCACAATTTTCTCTGTTGGATTTGATATCTTGGTTTTGCATTCTGCTGACTTGTGTCCATGTTTCTTACATTTGTGATATTTGCCTTCAAATCTTGGTTTCTCTTTGTATTCATTAGTCTTGTGACCACGCTGATTGCAATTAGAGCACTTTCTATTGAATTTTTCTTTTCCATTTCTCCAACATTTGTTTGATGTATGACCTATCTTACCATAGTGATTGCAAGTGGGTCTTTGGTTGTTTTGAGCTCCTTGCTTGGACGATTCTCCTTCTTCTATATATCCAATTCTTGCTTTCCTTTTTTCCTATATAGGTTTTGCTCATTCAATTGATCCATGTCTACTTGGGATTTCATCATTCTTTCATTGATTTTCCTCTCAGAGTTTAGATCATTACGTAATCTTTCACTGATTTGCTTTTCAGAATTTAGATCATCTGTAATCTTTCATTTATTTGACTTTTAGAATTTAGATAATTCTGTAATCTTTCATTGGTTTTCCTTTTAGAGTTTAGATTATTTCTCATTCTTTTATTTTCAAATCTTAGGTTCATGATTTTCTCATTTGCATTGGTGAGTTGATTGATAAGGTCTACTTCCTGAAGGGATTGGTTCTAGATTTCATTTTTCTTCCATCTATCTCTTCTTTTATCTTGTTTTTCTATTCCATGACTTCACATAACCTTAGTGCTTGAATTTCTTATTGTCTTTTAAGTTTTATTACCTCTTCTTGCAGGGAACCATTCGTTTCTAAGAGTTATTTGATTGCTTCATTGGTTTCATCTGAATTTCTTTAATGAAGGTCTTCAAATCTTTCTTCAATGTAGAGATGATCATTCATTTGAATTGCAAGTTCTTTTCTTCTTTTTAGGGATTAAGAGAGTTGCTCCTTTGCTTTCTTGAGTTGAGCAATGGCCATTTCCAAATCTAGCTTCTCATTGTCAATATCTTTGTCTAGTCTAAATATCTCCATGGCTTTGATCTTTGCTCAAGCTATTAAGCTTTCTCTTGAGAACCACAATGCTTTGATACCAATTGTTGGAAATATTCAAGACTATGCTAAGTTACTGAGAGGGGAGGTGTGAATCAATAACTTCTAAAACTTCAACAATTTTAACTCTTAATCCAACAATCCAATTAACATATAATCCATCACATATAATTTGATCTAACTGCATGCATAAGAAACTGAAAACATGAAAGTATTCATAACATAGTGACACAAAGATTTGGTGACCCAGAAACCTTCCAAATAGAAAGTAAAACTGGGGTGGGGATTATACCCACAAACTTTAGTACTGGAGTATAAAGTTAGCCTATCAAAGCTTACATTGATCACTTCTAATCATCTACCCTATTAGGAGCAATAAGGACTCCTAGGTCCACCTTGTAAAAGGGTTTACAAACATACAATTAAGTATGCACTTGGTAAAGAGATTTACAAAAGACTGTTAGGTCTACCATGTGAAAGGATTTGACTGATCCACTTGTTAGGATGAAATAGTTGATGATCTCTTATCCGCAACCTGGTTTTCTGAATGAGATTCCTTTTTGTACTAATCACCTTGCTGTGATAGATATGAGTTTGTTGCTCCTTATACTATTGTAGCCTTTGTAATTCACTCTTTCTACTCTTCTCTGATTATATTCACTTACATTTCATTCCAATCCACATTCCTTACTCTTTTGGATATTACATATATACGAATCCAAGTATACAAATTATAAAGTCGGCCACAATACAAGTTACCAAAAATATTAGAAAGTTGGCCCACATGAAGACACTTGGGTTCAGAAGACCGACTCGATGAGGTTCTGATACTCGACATCCACTGTCAATGCTTGACATCGTCATGCACTTGGTAGACATAGAAGCTTGGTCCATACTGATCACTTCCAAGGAGTTTTGAACTCGGTCTATATTGGTGACTAGGTAGATAATATGAAACTTGTCATATAAATTGAGTCTTTTGATTTAGATTGTATGACTCGGTAAACACTATCACGTTTAGCTTAGTATAAACTGAGTCTCTTGGTTAACACTAAGTGGCTCAGTTAACACTGAACTCACATCTCATACACTACGAACTCGGTGAACACTGCACAGCTTGGCTTGCGCTGGTAAACTCAGCATACACTGAGATGCAAAGTTTACACTACTGATCTTCACTATAACTAAGACTACTTGGTAACCACTGATATTTGTCCAAAGGACTCGGTAGCAACTATAAAACTTGGTGACAATTGAAATACTTGACAAACACTATGAACTATACAAAGAGCCCAGTAGCTATATACAATCTAAATAAGTGTGTGTCACTAATAACATAATTGACTGATATGTCAACAATAAAAATTAGATGTGTGGTTGATTCGGGAACACATCTGGACAAATAATACAAATAAATTTTGGCTTAAAAAGGTCGAGGATAAAATTGAATGAAGGGTTGAAGTTTATTGGTACAACCCTCTCATGATTGAAATTGAAATGAGATATAGGAGAAACAAGAAATTGATAAATTTGATCAAACCGAATTAAAGATAAGTTTCTTGATGTAAAATGAAAGATATAACAATCACATAACCAAGGTAGATCATCAAGCATGAAATATTATGCACAAAAGGTTAATTAGAAGAAAAGAGTTGGGGTGAAAGCAAATGGAAGGCAGAAATTTGGAAAATATGGAAAGAAATAGAAAGAAGAAAAGAAATTTTTTTGTAAGAAATAAAATGCCCCAAAATCAATCAACTGCTTCAGATAGAAATTTCAATTGAGATGATGAAAGAAGATAAGGAAATGAAGATCAAAACATGACCATAGTTAATTAAATGTTCACAAGAAAGATGAAGGGAAAACCCTCTTAAACTCATAATGCAGCCTAAAAATGCAAACTAACATGAATTCTAATAATGCAAGCTACACGAAAATGCATAGTTGTACTTGCAATAGAGCAACTTAACATAGGATTTTGTATTGATCATTCATTAGAGAATGTAAAAGAACTTATTTTAATCATTGGGCCATTATTAATAAACATCGAAAAATCACACAATCATCATGAGTCACAAGCACAACTATGAAGATATGAATGTGATTCATATTAGATTGGAATGTCTAAAGATTCTAATATAAGCATCAAAGAGATAAAGGTCAAGATGACTTCGTTGTTAGCTTACCCAATTTAATGTAGTAAAACCATGCTCGCTTCAAGGCATAAATTCCATGATGACCATAAGAATGGCTGTGCAAAACCAGTCAAGGATGTACCTAAAATCTCCTAGGTATTTCAAGCGGACAACAAGAGAAACTCTAGAGTTTCAAGACCACACCCACAAGTAGAAAAAAAATAAAAACATGCCCCATGCCCCAATTCCTCTAGCTATGCATCCCAGAGAGACTTATCAGGCAAGGAAACTCAACAAAAATCAATAACAGTTAGCACACGAAGAAAACATCATGATATAGGTCAAGCATTAAGTGTTTGTGTTAAAAAATTTAAGTGTGTTGACTAATACTGAGTTCCAAGGATAAGGATCTAATGCGTGCAAGCAAGTAAGATCACATGATGAAACTGTGTGAGACAAAACCAATAAATGTTGAAAAACACTTGATGTTAGGGGTGGTATTGAACAATACAGTTGGGGTGGTGTTGAAAAACACAATTTGCGAGGTGTCCTAAGGACTAATGCAGCCAAGAGACCAAAGCTAACACAGTTATGCCCCCTAGACAAAGATCAATTCCAAACCAAGGCAACAAGGACAAGGCGTGATGGAGAAAGGCCACGTGTCGAGGACACGCGCTAAGAAACAAGGGTGCAAAGGCCTCAAGTAGTGCCTATTTCTAGGCTTTCACCACTTGGATTATTGTTTTATTTATTTATTTTTTTGGAATATATAATTTTATTGGAGATACATCAAAGCGCTTATTACTAAGATCATTTTTTCAGGACATTTTCCAATATTTAGAATTTTGACAGTATATCATTTTTTTGGATTTTTGAAATATATCATTTTTTTGTATTTTTTAAGGATCAATAAATATGTACAAAGATGCCCCTAGACAGAATAGACATCATGGATAGAAATTCTTCTAGTGCAAGACATTGATAGGATCAGAGAGCTGCTCTCCCTCTGTTGTAGACAGTAAATAGGCATCAGACCCAAAAGTTGCTATAATAATGTAAGGTCCAAGCCAATTAGGTTCAAAATTACCTTTTTGATCTCTATTCTATTGATTCTTAGAATTTTCATGTAGGACAAGATCACCCACCTAGAATTCTCTAGGGTGAACCTTTTTGTTGAATGCTTTTGACATGCGCTTTTGATAGACCCTCATATGGTCAAATGATGCTTGGCATTTCTCATCTAGAAGTTCTAACTCTTGAAGTCTCATGGCATGGTAGTCTTCATCTGTAACTAGACCTTTGAGGGAAACTCTGAGTGAAGGAATTTCAACCTCTAAAGATAACACTACTTCAACACCATATGTAAGGGCAAAAGGAGTAGCCCCAATAGAAGTACGAATACTCATTCTATAGACCGAAAAAGCCAAATTTATCTATAAGTGCCAATCTCTACCATTCTTATGAGTTGTTGTATTTAAGATTTTGAGAATGGTTTTATTTGATGCTTCTACTTGATCATTTCCTTGTGGGAAGTAAATGGAGGACGAATGTTGTTTTATCTTGAACTTCCTACAGAGTTATTTAAGGTCCTTATTTTTAAACTGGTCATTGTCGTCAATGATAATCTCAGAAGGAACTCCATATCTACACATAATATGATTAAGAATAAATAGAGAAACTGTCTTGCCTGAGGCAACAGAAAGTGGACAACTTCTAGCCATTTAGTGAAGTGATCAATAGTAGTGATAATAAATTTGTGTCGACATGATGAGTTGGGATGAATCTGCCCAACAAGATCAAAGGCCCAATGCTAAAACAACCAATGAGAGATAGAAGGAATGAGTTCCTTGCCCAAAGCATGCATCAGGTTACCATGTTTTTTACACTTTTCACATGACTTTGTAAAAGCTACTGCATCAATCTGCATCATCGACCAATAGTACAATGCCCTAAGAAACCTTCGAGCCATGTAAAGACCATTGGAATGTCCCCCACAGATTCCCTCATGGATGTCAACTAACTCTTGATTTGATTTTTCCTTTTCTAAGCATCTAAGAAGTGTTTCATCTAGACCCCTCCTATACAAATCACCAGAGATAAGGGAATGGTGAGAGGAATTTTAAATAAGGTTTCAGGTATAATGCCATCATGAAGGTATGAATAAATGACACCATAACAAGATGACTCATGACGAACAAGGGTACAAATAACATGACTTTCTTGGGAATTATATATAGGGTGATATAGGTCTTCCACTAGGAATTCAAATCTTGATTCATGTTTCTGTAATTGTAGAAGTGAAGCAAGTGTAGCCATAGCATCAAATGCTTTGTTTTTTTCTCAAGGGATTTTCTGAAATGAGACAAATGTGAAGTAGCATCTCAATGAATCAACCATTTTCTTGTAAGGTACCAATTTCTCATTTTTTGTTAGAAAATCAACATTGATTTGGTTGATTATCAACTGTGAATCCCCATAGATGTGTAACTCTGTAATTGTCCATTCTGTAGCCGTCTTAAGTCCATTTGTTAAAGCTTCATAGTCAACAATGTTATTTTTCCATGGAAATAATAACTTGTAAGATTTAGGAATTGTGTACCCATGAGGAGAAACAAACAACACACCAGCTCCAGAACCATTTTGCATAAAGGATCCATCAAAGAACATCTTCTATGTTCTTTCAATCATATACATGAGGTGCTCGTCTAGGAAATCAACTTGAATAGGTGCATAATCTTGTAGTGGGAAATCAACTACACCAATTGATCTGCCATGGTTTTCCCTTTGATTTCTTTACGCTCAATGTACTCTATGTCAAACTCTGAAAGGATCATTATCCATTTATCAAGTCTACCTATGAGGGAAGCCTTACCTAGTAAATACTTGAGTGGATCAATTTTTGCTATGAGGTGTATAGTGTGTGCAAGCATATAATGTCACAACTTTTGGGAAGCAAACACAATTGCAACTCAAGATTTCTCAATACTGGTGTAATTAACCTCATATGAAACAAGAGTATGAATAATATAGTATAGTGCTCTTTCTTTCCCATGTTCATCTAGTTGAGCTAATAATACCCCCAAGGAAGACTCTGTCGTTGAAATGTATAGACTAAGTGGTTTCCCTAGGATAGGAGGCATTAAAATAGGAGGATTTGCCAAGTATTTCTTGATTTGATCTATGCTCTTTTGACACTCTTCATTCCATACACATTTGACTCCTTTATGTAAGTTCTTGTTGAAAGGTTGAGCTCTATCTGCCAACATCGAAATAAACCTCCTTATAGATTGAAGATGCCCTTGAAGACTCGTCATTTGACTAATGCTTATATGAGGTGGCATATCCATAATTGCTTGACATTTTTTAGGGTCATCCTCTATTCCTTTTGCTGAAATAACGAATCCTAGTAATTATCTAGAGGTAACTCCAAATGCACACTTTTTAGGATTTAACCTTAGTTGAAATTGTTCCATGTGATCTAGAATGACTTCTAAATCATCTATGTGTGTATCTCTTTTCCTAGACTTAGCCAAGGTGTCATCCACATAATCTTCCATGTTTTTATGCATCATATCATGAAAAATAGTTTTCATAGCTAATTGACAGGTGGTTCCTACATTTTTTAATCCAAAAGGCATAATATTCCAACAATAGGTACCCCATGCAAGAGGCAATGCAATCTTTTCTTGATCTTGAGGAACTATCTTAATATGATTATATCCAGAAAAACCATCCATTAAAGAATACAACTCATAACCCACAGTCATATCCACTATCATGTCTATATTAGGAAGTGGAAAATCATCCTTTGGGTATGCTCTATTAATATCTCTAAAATTTGTGCAAACTCAAATGGTTTTGTCATGTTTTGAAATTGGTTTAATGTTTGATATACATTCAGCATAATCAATAGCTCTTATGAATTTTGCACCAAGTTGTTTCTCTAATTCTGCCTTGACTAGGAGAACTATGTGAGGATGCATCTTTGTCAATTTCTGCTTAACTAGTTTAATACTTGAAGCTATGGATAAGTGATGCATAATAATATTAGTGTTCAACCTTGGCATATCTAAATAAGTCCATGCAAAATTGATCTTATTTTCTCTTAAGAACTTAGTGTAGGCTTCTTTTTCTTGTGATGACAAAGATTGAGCCAAATGTACCATTTGTGGAGCTTCATCTGTATCAAAATTGACTGCTTATGTTGGTTCAATAAGTATTAAAGATCTATTTTGAAAATAACTAGGGAGACGATCAAGTACCTCATCCTCAAGTGCCTTAGAGAGGTTTTCAACCTTAGATACATCTTTTCTTTTTACTTTTTTTGGTTCTGACATTGCCACCTAGTGGTTTTCGCTGTTAGAACTCCTATTCTTTTTATTTTATTTTGTGACTAAGGTACTTGATGTCTAGCTCTCTCATGTTGGTAGCCAGTTCATTGGTGAAAGAGACTATAGGTTCAATGACATTCAAATAGTAGGCTATCTCATAATCATTTTGAAACATTAAAAGCTCAGGTTCATGATTACATTGGGACCAATCAATCAAATCAAGATGAACAATGGGTAAATTAATGAGTGGTTCAAGGTTATGAATATGAATGATATCTCTAGTGACCTAAGAGTTAGATTTCGTCAAGTAACTTCCTAAACTACCCAAATTGGGTTTCGTCCTAACATGTGAAGACTCGTCCACTAAGGTAACATGTGAGTTCAAATCATCTAATCATACACGTGAATCATTGACTAACTTAGGTTGAGAACTATATGTATGAACAACATCAATATCCATATGAACTGTAGAAGGCTCTGAGATGCAGTCCCATTCATACTCATTGGAATCTGTTTCTGAATCTTGACTAGAATGCTTACACCATGAAGTCTTGGGATGCCTTGATGTGGAAGCCTCAATATCATTAAGGGTCATACTCTCTCATTCTAAATTTGCAATTGTCTCATGAGATATTGGACTATCTGAATCTCCCCAAAGGAGATTAGTAGAAGTGACCTAATCTTCACACATATCTTGTTGATTTTCTAAGTTAGGTATGTACTCTTGTTCTTCTTCACTATTTGACTTATCAAGGATAGGAGCAAAATTCTTATTGTGGTTCACATATCTTAGGCCAACCAACTTCTTAGACTTGCATCCAAAAAAATCATGATCATGGGGTTCGACTCTAGCATCCAATCTATTACTAAGAGAGCCATGTCCAAGATAGCCCATCTTCTTGACAAAAGTATACCCTCCTCCATAAGCTTTAGAAGAGGGAGAGAAGTTCTCATTTTACATATACTTTTCTTCTCTATAAATCCAATCTCTAACAACCACATCTTCTTTATCATCTTGAATAGGCACCGACGATTGTACAAATGTGTCAAATCATGTCATAGCTAAAGAGAAAGATTTCATCTCTTGTGAAGGTTCACCATAAGACCTAGGGGAAACTAGTAATGTTGCGAAGGAGTTGAGTTGATGTTGCCCCATGCCAATGTCTATGGATTTGAATTTGTCTTTACATTCAGTTAAAGTTGCATCAAAATCACTTGCTTCTCTATTGAGGGAAATATGAGTACTTGCTGAAGTCGAGCTAATAGACAAAGTATTATCCCCCAGTATACAAATCTCTATTCTATTTTAAGGGAACTAAACACATTGATGATAGGTAGATTACATTGCTTTCATATCACAAATCTATGGTCTACCAAGTAAAATATTGTATGCAAGGGGTCTAACATAAAATATTGGAATAAAATATCTTTTTCAATGGGACCAATCCTAACGGGAAGGATGACCAACCCCTTTGAACTTCTCTCTGCCTCATCATAGGATTTGATAATAATCTTCCTTTTGGTATCAATAACTTGTTCTAACACCCCCACAAATAAGCGCAACACCCCCATCTATCAACATTTGCCTAACACGGGTTCTATGGATCATGACCTCAATATAAAGGGAAAGATTGTGTAGATGGCTCAAAGATTTGTCATCTTCCTTTGAAAAGGAAAGGTAATGAGGGCTAGAATTATGATTAACCATGTTCTGGAATTGATGAGCATCTAAATTGTTAGAGACATTTTCCATGCACAAAGAATCCTCAAGGACTTGTTTGTGTCTCGGAGACAACTCCAAAAGCTCAAAGATCAAAATTTGAGTAGGGGTTCTTTGCAATTGATCAACAAGATTATAATTTAACCTAGGATTAACCAGTGGTTTTGAAGGAACATACTTGGAGTGCACTTGTTTTGGCTTACTTGGTTGGTTTGAACTAGTTCCTTTAACAACAAGGGGACCTTGACTTCATGTAACAACATTAAGACTTTGGGAAGACACTTGCTTAGGTTTACTTGACTAGTTTAAATTGGGTCCTCTAATGATAAGGGGACCTTGAGATGACTCTTTAGAGTGAGCACCCCTTAGCATCAAAATAGATTTTTCACGAAGGATAAGAGAGCTGAAATTTCAATCATAACCACTAGGATCTTTATCTTCCATCATGTTGACACTTTCTTCTACAACCTCAAGCATCTTGACGACATTTTTGGCATTTGTATAATGTAAGTTATATCAGCCTTGCCATTCTTAGGTTGGGAAGCTTAGCCTTTCTCATACTTGGGAAAAGGCTCTTTGAATACTATGTGATCAACATTGGTAATTAATCCATTCATTTCAAGTTTTCCATTTTCAATAAGATCTTGAACAATGTGCTTAAATCTCCCACAATTTTCAATGTTGCGTCCAATGTCATTATGAAGTTTGCAATGGGTCTTCACATCCCACCACGATGGGTTAACTTCAGGTATGCATAACTTTGTGGCATCATAAGGGTGCACAAGATTATGAGCAAGGAGCTTCGTGAATATCTCTTCATATGACTCACCCAATTGTGTAAAGTTACGTTTCTGTCCTTTAGGCCTTTCTTGATGCCTTGGCTTGTTACTTTGTTGATTTACACTAGCCAAATGGAGAACAACTTGGTCTTTAGGCTTAGAGGAATCCACAACTCCATCATTAACCAGTTGTTTGTTCTTATTCCAATATGTATTCTTTCCTTTATCCTTGTTATTGTTGTTGTTATTTTGACCATTTTTGTTGTTGTTTCCATTTTTTGTCAAAATACCTTGCTCTCTCAAAACATCCTCAATTCTAAATGCTTCTTCAACCATGGTATCAAAAGACTCAAAAATAATCTTCTTAAATTTATATGTCATCTCAGGAACCATGCTACTAATGAGGATTTCAATATTTTCTTTCTCATGAATAGTCCTAGAATAGCGAGAGCATTGTCTTCTCCATCTTTGCAAGAAAGTAACAAAGGATTCTCCTTGATTTTTATTTATGTGACATAAGTCCAATAGTGAGACAGATCGTGAAAGATTGTATGCAAAGTGTTCAACAAATCTTTGAATTAACTTAGGGAATGTCTTAACAGGAGGAGTTGTATTGGTAAACCATTCCATTGCTTGATCCTTAAGACTCCTTGGAAATAATCTCATAAGTTATGAGTCCTCGTGATGAAACTCAAAACTCATAGTATAGAACTGAAGCACATGATCATTCAAATCCCCATTTCCATCATATTTGTCATATTGGGGGATCTCAATTTTTCAAGGAAAATCTTTCATGCCAACACTCATATCAAAAGGATTAGGAAAAACTAAATCAAGTGAAAAAGAACTTTTGGGTGTTGATATTTGCTTTAGTTGTTTCTTCAATTGGTCAATTTCTTCTTTCATAGAGCAATCATGCTTTTCAATATTTTTGTCTACATAAAACTTTTACGGGACCTTAGCAACTATGTTGGTTAAATGTTGAAAGTATGCATATCTATTTTGTTCCATATATGCTTCGATATGTTCCTGAAAATGTGGGTCTTGCTGCATAGCCATCAAAGTTTGAGCTACCACCTCCATATTGTAAACCATGATGAGCATGTTGTGAAGGTTGTCTTGAAACTCTAGGAGGTGTTGGTATCCTATAATCATCATTTCTTGAAGCTCTCCTTCCTCTAGGGCTAGGAGATGGTGAAGGTGTTCTGCAATGTTTTCCATTTCGTGGAGTCTTAGGAGGAATGAGTGGAGGAGAGTTGTTTCCACCACCAATGTGAACATTGTTGAATTTATTGTCAAGTTGCGGAGCCACAAGAAGGTTTTGTGCTTCTTGACGGGCTTTCCTTTCTATCTCAATCATAACTTTCATTTCTTCCTCTATGCATCTAAATTCTTCTTCCTTCTTAGCTTGTTCCTCTAGAAGGGCTTTTCTCTCATGCTCAAGTACTTTGAGTCTGTCACTTGCATAACCTAAAGGTGTCATGAGCGGTGTACATAGTCTTAATTGTCTAAATCGGTTACCAGTAAATGTTGCATTCACACGAGCGCTAGAAGGTTCACTAATTTGATCATCATATTTGGATTTCTCTTCTTGATATGTATAATGCTTAGCTTTCTCAGCCCTTTGGTGTGCATCCAAATATCTATCCTCAATATGGGGTGAGGTTGGTCTATTTTCATGAGTGGGACCACCACTCAAAAGGTCAACATAGTATTCACTACTTTGATTTTTTTGTGTGGAACCATTGTAAAATCCAGATCCATATCAGAGTGAGGTGATGCTAAGGGTGTACTCAAGTCAATAAGGTCACTACTAGGGTCAAGAAAAGCTTCTAGAATATTATCAGGCGATTGAAAAAAAAAAGGTTCTTTTCCCTCATGTCTTTGATGAGTTTGAAATAAAGGTAATTATTTAAAGATGACTTGAGGTCATTTTCCTTGATCTACTTGATATCTTGTTGTAACCAGTATGAAAGAAAAGGTACTAGGTGATAGAATAACTTTAAGAAATGTTGGTACCAAACTAGGATAGTAAAAGCACTCACTTGTCCAAAAGAGATGTGATAAGGTAAAACTTTGTAATAGGCATACACAACACTGCCACAAAGGTGCCCACAACTTTTGGTGAATACCCTAGCACATATGGATTAGGAGAATGATTTACCCAACTTATAAATAATTAAAATTATTTTTTTATGAAAGTGGATGGATAAGAGAATACTAAGACTCTCCAAGCATAATATCAAAGAATCCAAAGGTATATCTTTCTCAACAAGGACGGTCTCTAACTCACCAAATCCAAACAAGGTCACTTGAAATCAAAGATCACTAATTTAATGAGTCAAAGCATAATAACCCAAGGTGCAAATAAACTTCTAACAACGGGGTAAGTAGCATAATCTGAACTAGATCAACCTAGGGAGAATGGAAATAATAGGATAGAGAAGCAGTTTGATAATAAATTCTTGACTCAAGAACTCTAATTTTATTTGTTTTAAATATCCAACTAGGTGTGATAAATTTTGAATCATGAACAAGGCACACAAGGCAACAATTAAGAATATCAAGCAAACATCTTCAAACATTGAGCAAGGGACAAAGCAACCTTGTACATGAACAAGAATAATGTCGTAGTATTAGTCTAATCCCTAGAACTACTACTGCATATATTCTCAAAATGTTTTCCAATTACACACATAGTCTTAGAAAAGAAAATTTAGCAGCACTATGGTTCTTTGTAATTTTCAACTCTCTAGCTTCTGCAATCTAGAGTGGAAAAAATCTAATCTCGATACACTAGGGTTTTTACATATTCTAAGAATTTAATCAATCAGAGATACTGAGGAGATCTGAAAACCCAACAAAATCTTAAACCCATGAGAATTTTTCCCACAAGGACATTTATATAGCAATTACTACTACCACATCAAAAATGACTATTATCGCTTTAGGTTCTGTCCACGTGGTTGACCAAATAAAGGGAATGTCCACTATGATTAACCCTCTCTAATCAAGTAACATTTACAAAGTTGTACCAGATGAGAACTTGGTTTGGATTCAAGGGTTCCAAGTTTCTGATGTGCCCAAAAGAGAATAGAGCATACTCTTTTAACCTCTTCACCTTATCCAAATATAGCAAACAATTTTTTTTGACACGCTAATTCAAAATCACTTCTTCAAACTTTTGAAAAAGCTAACAACAAACACCACCAATCTCAAAAGAGAAAGTACTAATGGATGTTGAGGACAAACCCAAGCGGAATAGTAAGATAATAACTAATATCCTTTCTTACCTACAAGAGATCTATTGTCAAGAAGAGCTTTGCACGTAAGACAAATGAATGAAACACTTTCCTTCAAGAACACCACAAACAATGTTCATAGGGCCTAATTACTATGTGATACACATATGCATGAAAGTAAATCTATATCCAATTTTAAAGCAACAAATGAAGTGTGAATCTATGAAAGCATGTAAAAGAAATCAAGCCAAATACATGAGAGGGTTCATTTTATTTCTAAATCCAAATTTTATAGAGATCCAAAAAAATACTTGATAATTCTTACAACGTGTCTTTTCTCTATTGTACCTTTGTTTTATGCTTGAATGCTCGCTCGCAAAAAACAAAACAACAAGCAAAACAAACAAACACAAGATATGCAATATATATCCAATTCATGCGAAACTAGGGTTAGATCTAAAAATATGATTTTTAAGAGTACTAATAGCTATAAAATAGCCCAAATAAAAGCTCACATCATGCATTAATCCATGTGAAAATTAAATGTAAGCTATTCATTAAATGCCTTTTTTTAACATTGATTTTTGATCTAGTCAACAAGATTGGACATATATGATATGAATTCAAATACAAAACCCTAAATGTAGAAAAGAGACCCCTATAAAAAATTAGAGAGCTTTCCAAAAATGTTAGAATTTTGAAAAGATCTTTTTATTTGTGCCTTAGGAAGCCATTTTGTCAAAATAGACTAGTTTTTGCAAATTGAATTATTGAGCCTTAATAAGATTTCTAAAATCAAAATACAAAGAACCAACCATATTTATAATTAAGAGGCCTTTCCAAAAATGTAGAATTCTCTAAAAAAATTGCTAATTTGTGCCCCAAAATGATTATTCATGAAAAATTGAGATAACATTTTTAAAAATAGAAAATACATTGAAAAAATCTTAAAATTTCACTGAAGCTTCTGTGATATGTTGCCAAGGTATAAAAAAAATTTAGACCAAAAAACCAAGTAGTTTGGGAGATATGATGAGATCTTTAAGATTCAGGGTTTTTCATCTCCAAACAAATCTGCACAAGGGGTTAGCTCCAAAAATAGCCAAAACCAGCATGCAAAGGTGGGTTACCCCATAGTGGGTGCCAAATATGTATGCTTAAAATGTGAGCACTCTTGTATGAGTCATTATATCCAAGATTGCTCAAGAATGACGTCTTAAATTGTGGCTCATAGCTCTTTATTTATGAAGTGCAAGGGTTTGTAATGTAGGCCCATAGTTTGACCTAGTTTGTTCTCATGCAACTATGCCATAAGACAAGGGATTCAAGGATCAAAATATGAATGCAAATGAAGATGAAAGGTAATATAAATGATAACAATGAAAATCAATGCAAGAAAGAAAATCTAATCTATGAAAGGAAATAACAATTCAAGATTAATTGATGAAAGCAAATATGGATAGAAGCTAATATGAAAATGCAATGAATGATCATGATAATGGAAGCCATGGATGCATGCGAGAAGAAGACAAGAAGATATAAGTTTTTGACAAAATGCTTTAATGTTCAATGTCCTCCAAAAATCTTCCTCAAAATCTGCAGCATAACAATAGCATCATTGCCAATGTCAAAAATGAGGAGAGGGCTCTCCTTTATAAAGAATAATGGGTGATTAAGATTTAATCAAGGGTGGAGAAAGAATGATCTATGTGAGACAAAGTTCCACCAATGAGAAAAGATGAGGAAAATTAAATGAAATCTCACTTAGAAATATGTGCATTTAAGTGTAGAGGAAAAAATAATTTATTTATTTTCTTTTCTTTTTCAAGTGGGATTTTATTTAATTAAAAGGGTGGAAGTTCTTTAAATTAAATATGAAACATTTAATTAAATTAAAAGAGAGCTTTTCTTTTAATTAAATAAGACTTAAGATTAAATTATCAAACCTTAAGAAATGTTGAAATAATTGAATTAATTACAATTTGATCAAAGAAATTGATTTGAATTGATTTAATAAAATATTGCAAACCATTGATTCAAGAAATTTGATAAATTGAATAATGGGGGCCCATAGTCTAGGCGACCATTTTAGGGTGCATACAACTTCCATCCATTATTGTACAAGCTATCAACGATCCACAAGCTACATCCCATCTTTATGCAAGCATTAATTGTGTACTCAAAATATTCAAATAATTTCTAAAGGAATTCGTTGAACATTTTATTCCATTCAAGCATTCAACTATTTCCTTTACTTTCATAGATCTAGCTCATTTTCCCATTGAATGTCAAGCAAAGGAGTTTGCAATAAAGGAAGGGGATATGCATTGATCTATTAGAGTCTTCTTTGATGCAATGGTACATATAAACTAGGAAACTTATTCTTTCAGCCACTCAATATGCTCTAATTTCTTCTCAAACAATCTGTAAGAAACCCTATTGGTTTTGATCAATTAAGCGAACTTGGACCAGGAGTAATTTAGTCAAATAATTGTCAAAAGAATGAAAATTTTAAGCAAGGCTACTGCTATTATACTATTGTAGATTTCCCTTTTTTTCTTTCACTATAGAAATTGATTCACTAAACAAGCATTTCAAAAAATAGTTGAGAGACAACTAAACTTGATCAATCAACAATACCAACGTAGTGCAGATTTAACTATTGTTTTACAAAGATGACAACCACTTAACAGTTGGATGTAATAATTATGGAACTCTCATATAGAGATAAAACATAAATGAAGATTGTAATACAAACATGATGAGGAGATTGAATCAAACATTATATTCCTGTCAAACAAGAACAACTATGCATTAAGAGACAGAAAAATACATTCGTATTGATCAAGCTGAATGTTGGTTACAATAGACCTGGCTTCCACCTAGTAAATGTCATGAGCCCAAATTTAAGGATATATGAATATTTGAATAACATATTATACAATGATAATAATTAAGAATAATAATATTATAATCCATTATAATAATGATATATTTGACAATATAAAAATAATATATAAGATTATAGCATAATTGTAATGTAAAATATTATATTAAATAAAAAATAAGTAATTTGATGATAAATGATATCAAACACTAATAATAATTTTATAATGCACCTACATTATAATATAATTGAGAATTACATATTATTATAAATAATATACAAAGAAATATACTACGTAGTAGTATTATGAATAATGATATATATATATATATATATATATATATATATATATATATATATATATATGTTATAATTACATTATAAATCTATAGCTGATAGTATATCTTAACTATTATCACATTGATAACTAAGTGTAATAAATTGATTAACTAATTTAATATAACAATGTACTATATTATGATCTAATAATATAGTTAATATAATCAGTTAATATTAAGAAATCATTATACTAATAGCTATTAGATAAAATAATTGTCAAGGAGAGGTGCCCATTGGTTAAAGAAAGGTTGATACCTAAAATTAATATTTTCTTTTTGATTCTTTTGTAGGATAAGATCTTGACACTAGATAATTTAATAAAGAAAGGATTCATCATTATTAATAGGTGTATTCTTGCAAGAATGATTGTGAATCTATCACATAATTTGTAGATTATTGATTGACCTCCATTCTAATATTAAATGAGTTGATATTTGAAATCAAACAAGTCGACATTTCATTGATTAGAATGATTCTTCAATATTACGTAATTATATTAAATATATTAATATCATGCCATTGTATATACGTATCTTAATACATCCATATTACCCTATTCTTATATCATACTTTAAGAGGGAATCCTATAATTGGATAAAATATAATAATAGTTCATATGCTATTATCGATTGTTCACAAAACAAATAATATTGATACACTATATGAATAAATATTAGTTATTATTCATAATCATAGTAAATATAAACATTATTAATAATATAGGTTAATGAATAAATGAATTATGCAATATATACCTAGCCGATAGTAATTGTATTACATATATAAATAAATATTATAATAATGAAAGATTATAATATATTTAATCTTTGTAATATTAATAACTAATAATGATAAATTGATTAATTAATCGATATAATAAGGATACAAGAATTGATATAAATACAATATGATATAAATAAAATGAAGGATGGTAATAATGGTGACAACATTATTATGTTATATAGATGGCTTATATTATCCATAAGCCCAAGGATACACTACAAATATGGAAGTTTAAATAATTAATAAATGTTTTATATATATATATATATATATAATTTATATTATTCAATATATGCTAATAATCATTATTAAACCATAACCATAGCAACTAGTTAATTATTTGAAGGGTTGCAACCATATATGACCATTCGCTTGTAATAGCATATATAAGAGAACAAATGATAGACTAAAGGGATATCATATACATATCATTATTAAAACTTATCAAATATGGAATTAGTAAGGAAATGTCCAAAAAGGGGACATTACAGTAAATGCCGACTATTCAAGGAGAGAGCCCAATCTGGCATTGCTGTAAGAGGCCATTGTTAGACATTTTGGAACCTAGCTATAGTCATCTCCAACTCATGTGTACTGTTCCTTCCATCACATACAACCTATTACCTTAGTTGAGAGGAAGTCTCGTGCAATCTATCTACTATGGAATCCACACCTAATGCCAATTGTTGCTATCAACTCCTATATTAATACTTGTGGAATGATGTGAAGGTAGGGACCAACTGTTATATAGACCTGTGAGAATGATAGGTTGGGTTCATGCTTAAGACTCACCCTATTCTCGGATGTGGAATGCTCACTCTCCACTTGCCCAATACCCACACCTTCTATATAACCTATACATTGTTAACTTAGAATATCACCTTTAGTATCATATTTCCTTCCTCCTATAGTAGAGATTCCTAGCTCACTTCAGATGTCCAATGCACAATCCAACTCCTTAGTCCAGAATGAAATATGAGTCACTAGGTTTACGTCCAGTCTTAATCTTTTTCTGAAGGGGTTTCGTCCTCAAGAAATAGCCAAATCACATTAAAGCAACCTTTTTGGAATTTACAATAACATAACTTTTGATATATTCATTGTGTGAATCCTAATGTAAAAGGCTTCCTTTTATCACCTCGAAATGTGGGGAGATACAAACAACTTTAAAATGTGGGCTAAAAGACAATTTCGTATTTTAGTCACTTTAGTCAATTTTTCGTGAAGTGACTTTAAATAATAAAGTACTTTACATTTGAATCTAATAAAATAAAGTGACTAAAACCTTAGGATTTCCCATTTAAACCTCCTCCACTGAAACCCAAACTCTTGTGACTGGCTGGCATCCTAAACCATGTATCATTAGCCTATCTAAATGGAAAGATAGACCAACTAGGTATCATTAAGGCTAGTGTGAAGAAGGGGACATTACAGTCCTCCCTTCTCGAGATTGATTTCCATCAAGTATTCTCAACACTGTATGCTATAAGATTGACTCACTTTCCCAAGTAGCATCCTCATAAGGTAAATCCTTCCAACAAATAAGATATTCCTTGATAGCACTATTACGTAGCTTCCTCTCCCTAACCTCTATCACCTCTGCTAGAAATAATACAAACTTCCCTTCCTCATCGAGCAGAGGCAACTCCATAAATGGTACTGTATGCTAGCCAATCTCCTTCTTGAGGCGTGAAACGTGGAACACGTTATGAATTCTACTATGCTATCCACATGTAGATCTAGCTCATAGGTAACCTCACCAACCCTTCCAGTAATGCAATATGGAACAAAAAATATGGGCTATAGTTTTTGAGACCCACTCTTCTTCAAGGAACTCTACCTGTATGGTTGGAGATGGAGATAAACCACATCACCCAACTCAAAACTCTAATTTGTCTGATGGTGATCAACATACATATTTTACTAATTCTGGGCCCGTAGAATTTTCTCTTGTAGAGATCTAGGAATATTTTGCTAATCTTTTATCCAATCCCCTACTAGAGGTGCCCTGTTGTCCTACAAAGCTAGGTCTACAAATGATTGGGGTTTGCTAACATAGAAAGAATGAAATGGAGACACCTGAATGGACATGTGGTATGAGTTGTAACAATACTCTACTAGGTGCAACCAATTAACCTAGGCTCTTTGTTGTCCTGCTACATAGCTCGAAAGATAACCTTCCACCCATTTGTTAACTATCTCAATCTATCTGGAGGTGATAAATTGGGCTTGGTTTCAACTTCATACTAGCCAATCTGAATAGTTCTTGCCATAAAGTACCAAGGAATTTACTATCCCTGTCACTCATAATGGTGCGAGGAAGACTGTGCAAATGGAAAACCCCCCAAAAGAATAATTTAGCTACCTACGAGGCTGACCAATCTGCAATTATGGCAAAGAAGCGAGGAAACTTCATTAAGCTATCCACCACAATGAAAATAGAATCCCTGCCTTGCACCTTAGGCAATGCTGTAATAAAATCCATGAAATACTCTCCCATTTCTATACTAGAATGGGGAGAGGCTATAATAACCTAACTGAAAACTCATGCTCTAACTTATTTCTTTGTAACAAGTTTGACACTCGCTGATGTGTTGGAGGACATCATCCTTGAGGCCCTTCCATAAAAAAATCTTTTCTTGACTTGTCTATAGGTTTTAAAGAGCCCTGGGTGACTGGCTGATGGGGAAATATGTAGAGTTTCCATAATTTTTCCGTTGAGTTTAGACCCTGGTACAAGGTAAATATGATCCTTATAGAAAATGACATCATCAATTACCTTATACCTGCTGTCCTGAAGCTGTCCATCCATAATCTAGCATGCTTGAGTATTCTTAGAATTCTCAACCAACAATTGAAACTTTCAATCTACTAAAATATCAGATATAGCACAACATTCTACTACTCAGGGTCTCATGGAAAGTGCATCAACAACTACATTGTTCTTACCTTTGACGTGCTCAATGTCAAAATCATATCCCTAAATCTTGCTGACCCACTTTTGTTGTCTCTCATTAAGATCTTTCTGTTCTAGGAAGTGGTGCAAACTATTATGATCTGTCTAACTGTGAATTTGCCACCTAATAACTCATAGTGACCATAATGACATTGGAGGGATATCTTATGCACATCCTCCTCACGAACCCATATCTGTCGGTACCTCGATTTGAGATCTATTTTTGAAAAGTAAACAACCCTATGTAACTCATCCAATAGCTCATTAATGCAAGGGATTGGGTACCTATTCTTGATGGTCCTCTTGTTGAGAGCATGGTAATCAATACACATGCATAGAGTGCCATCCTTCTTCTTCACTAATACAACTAAAGAAGCAAAGGGATTGGAGCTAGGCCTGATGTGTCCCATGTCTAGGAGCTCCTTAATCATCTTTTCTATCTCCTTCTTATAATGCCTAGGATGATAATACAATGTCATGATGATGAGTTTGGCACCCTCCACGAACTCTATGATATGCTCAAACCCTTTGTTTGGGGGAATACCTAGAGTTATGTCCTAAAAAACCCTCTTGTGCTTATCAAGTATCAACTAAATGTCAATATGAAGCTATTGTCCTAAGCCTAAGTTAGCCCCAAAGGAAATAAAATAGTGTGCTGCCCACTACATGTCATCACGTGTCATAATGGCTTCCATCATGTGGGCTGAAATCAACCTAGGTTCACCCTTTGGCATAGCCTTGAGGATCACCTGTTGGCCATCTTGTAAGAACTCCAACTACATCTCGTCGTGATCAACTATATATCTACCTATGGTTTGTAACCTTTGTCTCCCCAACATGACATCTAGTCCATCTAAATGCACCACATAAAAATTTGCCTTAGGAAGCTAATCATCAAAATGAATTGGAAGTCTTGACACCTTCCATACGCATCTCAATCTCTAGCCTCCTACTACCCTAACCTCAAACTCAGGTATTTTGTCAACTTGTAACTTCGTCTTTGTAACCCATCACGAGCTTATGAAGTTATGTGAGGCACCTGTATCCAATAGACATATAATACACTATCCTTTAACAATTCCTTTCAAATGAAAGGGGTGTCCTTTGGGATCACTAGAAAATGATGTTATAATAGGAGGCTACACCTAGGTTCCTTCCTTCTTCCTCGCTCTAGTTGGTCAATCCTCATTCTCCTCCTCATCACTGCCATCAACATCACTGCCCTCCTACTGCTCATTCTCCTCCTCTGAAAGTAGCTCTACATAATGTATCTTGCATTTTCCAAGGCATCTATGGTCATGTCTCCATGGGTATCTACAAGTGTGTCTCAACGTCCATCTTGGGAGGTATAACCTTATGCTAGCTTTTGTGATAACGAAGAGGGTCACTCTAGATCGTGTGCGATCTTAATAGCATCATCTAGAGTGTTTGGTTTAAGTACCTTAATCAAACCTCTATATCTATCTTGTAAACCCTCGGTGAATAACATTACTTGACACTGTTCCATCATGCCAAGAACCATCACCGAGATCTACTGAAACTCGTCAATGAAATCATCTACAGATTTGCACTGTCATAGCTGTGCCAAATCCCTATAATAGACCTCTATATCCTTCCTGTCAAAGCGAGTAATCAACTTAGAGTTGAAAGTCTCATATGATGTAATGAGACCATGATCATGGGTAACCAACTTGTGGTGCCACCAATCATCTGCCACTCCTTCTAAGTGCATCGTAGAAAATTTGATGGCTTTTGTCTTTGACATAGGTTTAAGTGTTAGGTACATGTCTAGCTTGTGAATCTAAGCTCTCACAGATGTCTTACCACTGCCATCAAAAGTAGGGAGAGATAATCTGTTCATAGCATGCTTTAGGTCTCTATTTGGTGCTCTAGGCCTCCTATCCTACTATCCTATTACTATCTATTTGACTCCCTTTTCTGATTTAGGTATTGGAGAAATGACATATTTTGTTTAATAGGATTAGGAAACAAATCCCATTCGTCATACATTGCTATAACATTGTTCGGTAGTAAATTTGGTGGTGTTGTTGGTGTTGCCTCTTCCTCTACATTAAAAACTGGCATTAAAGGCCTGCCAATGTTTCATGTGGGAGCCCTAATAGCTCAAGGTGATCTAGCTACAATACTACCTCCACTGTGATGGCTAAGAGCTCTCCTATCAATAAGGGCTAATTGTTATATATTAACTGCAAGTTGTTGAATCGCATCAACTATGTTATTCTAACCATCTCTAATAGCCCATAATGTTTCCCTTACTTCCCTATCCTATTTAGTTTCATTACGTTCCATTTGAATGTTGTTTACCTATTTAGTTTGTTTAGCTTGTACACCTGTTCCAAAAATCAATTCCTCATTCACTGAATAGCTATCCTCAATATTAATTTGTTCAAAAGACCCTACTTGTTATGGTTGGAGGTGACTAAAATTATAAAGTTTTTTCCTCATACCTCACTGTCATTTTATTTCCTATTTAACCCACAAGATGGTGGGACCTGTATCTTTGATACCACTATAAGAAAAGAAACCCTGCTGGTTTTGATCAATTAAGCGAACTTGGACTAGTAGTAATTTAGTCAAACAATTATCACAAGAATGAAAATGTTAAGCAAGGTTACTACTGTTATACCATTGCAAATTTCCCTTTTTGGCTTTTAGTATAGAAATTGATTGACTAAACAAGCATTTTAGCAAACAGTTGAGAGATACCTAAACTTGATTAGTCAACAATACCAACATAGTGGAAAATTTAACTATTATTTTACAAAGATGATGACCACTTAACTATTGGATGCAATAATTTTGGAAGTTTCATATATAGAGTAAACACAAATAAAGATTGTAATACAAATAGGTTGAGGAGATTTAGTCAAACATTATATTCCTCTCAAACAAGAACAACTATAAATTAAGAGACTACAAAATACATACCTATTGATCAAGATGAATGTCGGTTATAGCAGACCCAACTTCCATCTAGTAAATGCTAACTATTCAAGGGGAGAGACCAATTTTGCATTGTTGTAAGAGGCCACTATTAGACCTTTTGGAACCTAGTTGTAGTCATCTCTAGCTCATGTGTGCTATTCCTTCCATCACATACAACATATTACCTCAGTCGAGAGGAAGTCCCATGCAATGTATCTATTGTGGAATCCACATGTAGTGCCAATCACTACTATCAACTCCTATATTAACACCTTCTATGGAATGTTGCAAAGGTGGGGACCGATTGTGATACAGACCCATGAGAATGATAGGTTGGGTTCACACTTAAGACTCACCCTATTCTCGTATGTGGAATGGTCACTCTCCGCCTGCTCGGTAGCCACGTCTACTGTATTACCTCTATGTTGTTAACTTAGACAATCACCTTCAGTATTAGATTTCCCTCCTCCTATGGTAGAGATTCCTAGCTCACTTCAGATGTCCAATGCACAATCCAACTCCTTAGTCCATAATAAAATATGAGTCGCTAGGTTTATGTCCTGTCTCAATTTTTTTCTCAAGGGGTTTCGTCATCAAGAAATAGCCAAGTCACATTAAAGAAACCTTTTTGGAATTTCCAATAACATAACTTTTCATATATTTGTTGTGTGAATCCCAATGCAAAAGGCTTTCTTTTATCACTTCGAAGTGTGGGGAGATGCAAACAACTTAACATTGTGGGATAAAAGACTATTTCATCTTTTAGTCACATAAGTCAATTAGTTCTGACGTGACACTAAATAATAAAGTACTTTACATTTCAATCTAATAAAATAAAGTGACTAAAACCTTAGGATTTCCCATTTAAACCTCCTCCACTGAAACCCAAACTCCTGTGACTGGCTCGCATCCTAAAACATGTGTTGTTAGCCTATCCGGATGGAAAGACAGACCAACTAGGCACCATTAAGGCTAGCACAGAGAAGGGGACATTACACATTCAACCACTTATCCCAATTAGAGTCACTCTAGACTCTATTTGATCACCTTTGAACAACTATCTCATTTCACAAATAATTTGTGTGAAAATACTTCAAGCTAGTGGGAATTGGATCATTGTGCCATCTACCATCTTTTCAAATATATATATATATATATACTCCTTATATATATATATATATATATATATATATATATATATATATGGATACCCTTTTGGAAGGAATTAAATATTCCAATTTTTTACATTGTGGCCCTCATATATGATTCCCTAATCCCAAACTAGGTGTTTACGGTAATTATGCCTAATTAGGTCTATTTTTTAAAAGAAAATACCCTTTAGGTTTGTGATCCAACTGATAAAATTAATCATAAAGTATTTCCACACATTGTAAACATAATATCCAACATTGTACTTCACATATCCATTTCCCTCTTTCATACATTCAACTTTTTATTACCTACAATTGACTGGTCACATTGAGATGCCCGACTATGGATTGTATGTTTGTCTTGCAACCAAATATTCTTTCTTCAATTATTTTTTCATATTAAATCATATATCATCCCCTTACATTACTTCAATGGTTGTTAAAATCCCATTGTTTAATTGCAAAAGAAGGTCGAGGTAGTGTAGAAACCTCTGTTTAGTAAGGGTTTTGAACTCAATCTCAAAAAATAGATCGATCTCACTTAATACTTAACCATATTTTTTAAAACCGAATTCAAATGATTACTACATTATTCTTCCACACAACCAAATTAAAATTTCAATTAATTCAATCATATACACCAAGTTGCATATGTGGAAACTGCCAAATTGTAGGAAAAGTCAGCTATATTTTATTGCTTCAACATTTGAACTACACCAACTTTTCATGCAATCAATCACAGATGGCTTATATAAACCCCATGGAATTTATTTTCAAAAGTAAATACCATTGGAGGTAGTTTTATGCCAAGATTAATTTTTTTGAAAAATTTGTCACAAATGTTGCTTTGCAACTTTTGCACAACATTTAAATTTTCATAGTTTTGTGCGACTTTTGGAAATTGGGTTCCTATCACTTAGGGTTTAAATAAAACATTTATAAATTCGTAACGACAATTGAAAAAATGAAAACCACACCCTCTTATCATTCTACTAACTCTTTGACCATATTTGTTTGTGTAGGCTTATCAATGCCCAACATGTTAGTGATCTTATAAAATGTTTTTTATTACATCGTATTTTTTACAAAATGAAATTAGTTATATTCCTAACCTAATTAAAGTCTCCCACATGGAATACCATGGGATTTCATAGGTTTTCCTTTTGTTCATGGGGTTTCTTGCACCATATTGTTGTCATAAATAAGGGATATTGAGGGGGGTGTTGGAAGGATTTAATGGGAAACAAGATATTGAAGGGGGGGGGGGGGAGGGCCGAGGGGGTAATCAAGATCATGAAATTTCACTTGCAAACACAAATTACTGATTTCACATCAAATTCATCTCATATCTTAGATCTAACATAAAAAATGTGATGCTGAAATGGAATTAAAACATAACATCCATGAAAAGTATCAACACATAACACAAATGATTTGGTTACCCAGAAATAATTCAATGTGAATGTAAAACTAGGGTGGGGACGAAACCCACAAATCTTCATTATTGCAACAATAAAGATAATCGGTTAGGGTTATAATGTTGATCATAATGAATGATTTACCATATAAGGGGTCTACCTTGTTAAAAGCTTTAAGACTATTAGGTCATACCCTGTTAAAGGATTTGACATTTACCCTGATTCAATCTATTAAAACTGATTTAGTACCTGACCTTTGATTTTCTTTGAAATGTAATTTTGGATCTCTTTCGTTCAGTGACTTAATATGATATCTCTATTTCATCTTTCACTTCTTACATTTATTTGTCTAATCACCTTTCAGACTTAGCCTTCCTTGTTCTGTTTTATGCTTTTTCGCTCCTTCACTTGCAGATTCACTCATTTATTACTTCTCTCATACATCCATAATGACGATCCTCAGTTTAGAGCCCTCTTTAAATAGATAATCTTTGAAAGTTTTGGATCATAGTAAATAGTTCACAATTCATTCCTTTTGTCATTTTCGTTCTTACTTTATGATTGGTTGATCTTCTTTCCTTGGTATTATTACCTTCTGCAATGACGCGTAAAATCCATCTTAACTATCTTTACAATCATTAAATATTGTATAGAAGTTGGCCAAAAATGGTTTACATAGGTGTCTGTGTGATTACAAACTCATATGAAAAATTGGTTTTCTTAGCATTTGAATTTTTTGACACTAGGTCATAACTAACACATTCATGCTAGCACTAGGCTTCTACACATGATCTATTTTGTTCACTTTGCCAGAATAGTCTTTCAATTTACTCAATCTCTATAAGCTCAATTTCTATATGTGCTCGATCTCAATTGAGGTGCTCGACAATCTCTGACTTTCTCAACATGTAATGCAAAATAAAATAGTCCTTTAATACTCGACCTCTACTAGATGAGTCAGTTGCAGTGATGACCATTCAACCTTTCAAGTAAATGGCTAAGTGTTTGGACACTAATAGGAAAATTAGGTGTAGAGATCAAAAATATCACCCTTTGACATTAGTTGAAAAAATACTTTTTCATTAATTACAATTCCATGCAATAATGCTCCCTTGAGACTATAATTCTGATCCAAAATCTAGATTTTCTAAAGTTGTTCAATCTAGTAGTGTATTTCCCTTTGTACTCTTACTTCCCCTTTATTATTTTATACTCTTATTTTCCTATTTTCCTATTTCCCCCTTGTTTTTGTCACTTATGGATTGTGGTTCATTGGGGCTAACTTATACTTATCAAAAAATTATTTATGACTTGCCAAACTTTTTGCCAAGCCTTTATTTGATTGTTCCTTTACTTTCTCCAAAATTTGAAATTGAATTTCTATTTCGACAACTAGATTAATTAGACTTTCAACATTTGAGAAATGTGCATCTTTCTTGAGGATATTCAGCATTATAGACACTTCTCTCTGAATAATCTCCAAATGTGGTAACAACTAAAATTGAATTAATATCAATTTGTTCCTCATGTCATTGTCTCGAGTTGTGAGCTTAGATAGCCTCTGCTAACTAAATGTAAAGTTTTTATATGAGGGTGAGCTTGAACTTGCATTTTTTCCCAATGAAATACTACAAGTCCTCATGTCAGCACGTATTAATAGATCGTTGGTTCTACAATGTAAAGAATTCAATGTTACAAAGCTTCATATACAATGAATGAAAAATCTTCAAAATTTCTTCTAACTAAGTGACTACATTAGAAAGCTCTTCTTGTCTATTTAAAAGTCCATGAGAGACTTTCTCAAAAACTTTATGCTCAATTCTTCTCTCAGACCATTGCATCAATTTGTTATTGGTTTATATATCTTCTTATTGAACCTTATGAATTATATGCAGTAACTGATCCAAAATTTGATGTTGGTTATTCAAGTCAGTTATTTCAAATGCATCAACAAAAATGTCTCTAATAGTATGTAATAGCCATTTATTTTTGTGCTCTCTCCTTAGTTGTTCTTGCTTTTCCTTGTGGTTCAGCAAGGTTTTCAATTCCTACATTTGTTCCAATGTCAAGTTTTTAAAGTTATACATGGGTAAATTAATTACCTCATCTAGACTTACTAACTCATCTTCCATCTCTTATGATTGAGTCATAACATGAGATCATGGGGTTGTATCACTAGGTAGTGATATTTGCAATTTTTTGTCCTTCTCAATCGATCTAGATATCTGTTGTTGCTTCTCTTGAATAGGTGTTACTTGTTGTTCAGGTTTTCTAGTCAATGATTATGATGGATTTTCACTCAACAACTGTATAAGAGCCTGTGTATTTTTTTCTATTTTGGTTCCTTATCCTCTTCTGCTAACTCTGTGCACTTGACTTCTGCTATCTTCAGTTCAGTCTGAGCCATAGGCATACAAGTGAATTGTGGAAATACAATTATAGCCTTGCCTTGTTGCTCAACACTTGTTTCCTTAGTAACTATTGTGACCTCAAAATCATCAATCTTTGTACTTTCAATCCTCAGATAATCTATGATTTGTAACAAAAGTTGATTGGTGCAAGGTAGAGATGTATCAGGCTAGAAATTTTTTATGTCTTCTTCTATTAACACATTATGATCATGCAGTGATGTAACAAGAATGTCTTCAATGGTGACAATATCTTGTTGTTCACATTCTTCTACTAGTTTCTTGATTTCCTTAGCAAGTTTGGCAAATTTTGTTGCATCTTCTTCTTCTACTTTGACCTCTCCATCTCTTTCCTCTTCTTCATCATCTCCTTTATTAGTTGATGGATTAAGAAATTCAAATTCTTCCTTCCATATATTTATGCTTTATTTCTCAACATCATGAGCTTTATTCGTCAAAATTTTGTATGTCTTTTCTTTTGGCATGCATTTCTTCACAAAATCTTTTAAAACATGCGTCTTCCCTAAATTTGGCATTGTTTGTGCTAAAGTGGTCTCCCTGTTCTGTCTTTCAATAGATAACACCCACTTCCACTTAGCATCAACCTTATTCTACAAATTCTCTAGAGTTCCTTTTTCCAACTCTATAGGTGTAGTTTTAAATTTTATCATCATTTCTATTAGAGATTTTTCTAGATTTTCTTGATCTTCTTTATTTAAGGAATCAAAATTGATGTCTTTGAATCCTATCAAGCTTGCCAGTTTAAATTTTTTCGACATACCTTATCTACTATTATAGGAGGTGGTCATGGCATAGTCTAGAATTTTCTCAGGTTTTCAGACTTAGTCTCTTCATAATCTTCTTCCTCCTTTGCTACAACTAATTTTCTCTTTGGCCTCTTACGAATGTTCTTCTAAGGTGAAATGACATGTTTTCTCTTTTCTGCATTTTCTTTTATTTTAACAGATGGGGCATGGGCTATCTTTGTACTCATTATCATTTTTCTTTTAGGTTGCTGAGGTGTAGCGACCTTCTACACACCTTTCCTAAGATCAACTTTTACTTTTGGATAAACAATTATCAATTTCTTTTGCTTGGATGCCTTAGGCTTAGCAATCACTAGCTCTTTGCCTTTTCCTTCCTCGGCAATAGCTGATTCTTTTGATCCTTCCCCTTCTTCACTATCCTCATCCTAAAGACTTTCCTTTTTCTTTTTCTCTTCTCTCTTGAGCACACTTGACTCTACATTCATATGTTCCTTCCCTCTATCATATCTGTCCAACGGATCATTATTTACATCAACATCCTCTAACAAAAGTGCAGTCATTTCTACTGTGACTTCATCAACATTAACTTCATAAGGCATCAACCTTAACCATGCAATTCTAGGTATTACTACCTATGCATATACAAAATCTGTATCTACCATGAAGAATATCTCACCAGAATATTTATCTACAATAGATTTGGGAATCCTCATTTGATTTCTCATTTTATTTTTGAATTCCTCAAAATAGTTTTCCAAAATTGCTTCAAAATTTTCTCCCAATAACTGACTTATAAAGTCATTTATCTATTCCACAGCTACCCTATTCCTATCCCATGCTATTGTGCCAACTATAGGAAAAGAGTTTTGTACATAGAATAACATACAAACTAACAAAGACCCAAACATACATGATGTGTTCTTTTCTTTCTTTATTGCTCTTAGATTCTTCGTCAATAGTTGAAGTTGCAACTCAACAAGATCATAAGTATGATCCTTTTTAACAATTTTGTAGCCTAGATCTACTGCAACACATGACACACTATTCAGTCTACTAGATTGGAAGAATTTGTGTGCTATCACTCGGACTCCAAATTAAATCATAGGCTCATCAATCCCATCAATTGACATCCCTTGACCATTCCACTTTACTTTGGTTGATTTCTCAATTTCATTTTGTGTTGCATTCCTTATGCTCTTTGGTATGTGCAAGGTAGGGTATCCAGTAACTCAATGTATTATGGCCTTGTTAATTTTAATTGGTTCTCCTTCTGACCATACAGTCATATCATGAACATGACTTAAGACAATCTTTATCCACTCAACTTTGTGTTAGGATTATCCACAAATATAAATAACAATTACATGCAAATAACAAATATCGTAAAATAATAAATTGCATAGGAGAGAGCACAAGACACCAAGATTTAACATGGTTCACCCAATCCCTAGGCTACTTCCACCAAACAACAAGTCCAATATTATTATTATCTAGTGACTATAAATTGATTACAATTTTTAATCCCTTACAACTTAGTACTATCACAAGAATAAATTATGACATGATACAATATGAAATCCCTAACCCTAAGCCATTTTATGCAAGTATTTTTGCCACTTTAGAGTTGAAATCAGGTACAACATGTTGATGCAAAAATTCTGATAAAATAGCTCCAAAAATATTTTTCTTAGGGGTTGTACACCTGAATCCCTGATAGTTGTAGCCTATTGGCCATAGCTATATTGGGGGCTACTATCCCCAAACCCCCACTTGGGGCCTAGCTTGTTCCTGAACCCCTTGAAAGAATTATGGAGTATGTACAATACTTCCTTGATCAGTCATCACAAACTAACATACTCCCACTTGAGGATTGATCATGCTCCACACTAGCCAACAAACTCCCACTTGTAGACCGATCTTGTAGCAATGCCACTACTCCATGAGGCTCCTATTGGATCAAACTACCCTTGACTTGGTTGTTATTTTATTCTATCAAGTCTAGAAGACCAATCAAAGCTGAAGAGGAGTTCAAATTCTCTCTTGTCACTACTTTTATAAACATATCTACTAGATTTTCATATGTATGTATCTTTTTCAGCTTTAACTGTCCATCATACAATGCTGACCAAATGAAATGGTATCGTGATTGAATGTGTTTTGTCTTTGAATGTACAGAGGATTTTTTTGCAAGATAAATGATTCTGGGTATCTGTAAACAAATAATTATCCCACTGTGGATGTCCCAATTCTTCGAGGAAGAACTGAAGCCATATCATCTCACTGGTTGCTTCTGTAGCAGAACCTAACTCTATAGTCGATAAAGCATTCACCTTTTATAATTAAGAAACCCAACTCATTGTTGCCCCACCAATAGTAAATACACAACCTATAGTACTTCATTTGGTATCAATATCCCCTACCAAATTTGAGTCAACATATCCTTGTAAATAAGTAGTAGATCCCCCAAAATGTAAACACTTACTGGATGTTTCTCTCAAATATCAAAGAATCCATTTAACTACATTCCAATTCTCAAGCCTTGGATGACTCACATACTTGCTAACAACTCCCACTACATGTGCAATATCTAGCCTAATACATACCATAACATACATAAGGATTCCTATAGCTAAAGCATAAGGTTCCTTGGACATCGTATCCTCCTCTTCTTGTGTCTTTGGACACATCTCCTTAGTCAACTTCAAATGACTAGGTAAAGGTGTGCTGACAACTTTAGCATTTTTCATAGAGAAACGTAGCAGCACCTTCTCAATATAATCAACTTGAGATAATGTCAATTTTTTGTTCTTCCTATCTATGCAATTTTTTATATCAAGGATTCATTTTTTTACCCCCAAATCCTTCATAGCATATGAATGTGCTAACTGACATTTCAACCCCTTAATTTGATCCATATTAGACACAACTACAAGCATATCATCAATATATAAACATAAAATAATGTAGTTATCACATCTAACCTCTTAAAATAAACACAATAATATGAATATCACCTAGTGTATCCATCCTCATGCATATAACTATCAAATTTTAGATACCATTGCTAAGGTGCTTGCTTCAAGCCATATAAACTTTTCTTCAATTTGTATGCTAGATTCTCATTAACTTTGATCTCAAATTCCTGGGGCTGCACCATATACATCTCTTCATCTAAATCACCATGAAGAAATATTATTTTTATATCAAACTGCTCCAAATGCAAATCTTCAATAGCCACAATACTTCAAATAGTGTGAATAGAAGTTATTTTAATAACAAGAGAGAATATCTCATCAAAATCAATACACTTTTTTTGTGTAAATCCTTTTACAACTAACCTGGCTTTAAATATTTTCTTACCTCCATTCTCTTCTTTCAACTTGTAAACCCGTTTATTCTATGAAGACCTTTTACCTATAGGCAACTTACATAAATCCTAAGTCTTATATTTCAGCAAGGAGTCTATTTCTTCTATCATCTTAGACTCCCACTAAATCTTAGTATCCACGTGCATAACTTCATCATAACATTCAGGGTCACCATCATCAATTAGTGCAATAAAGTACAATGAGGGAGAAAATATTTCTAGAGGTCTACTTAGCCTTGTTGACCATCTAACATTTATTGGGGTGTGCGGTATTTGTTGTTGCAGTTTTAGATCATGAGGAACTATTAGAACATCATCTTTTGGAGTATCATCTAGCTCTACATAATCATTTTCTTTCTTCTCATGTTGTTGCAATAGATCTTTGTGCAACACTTTCTCATTGAATATGACATCTAGATGTCTTATAATTTTATGATTTTCAAAATCCCAAAGCCTATAACCAAATTCAAAAATGCCATATCCAACAAATAAACATCTCCTTGACTTATCTTCCTACTTGGTTTTATTTTTAGAATTTGTATGTGCAAATGCTTCATAACCAAAGGTTTTGAGAAAAGAATAACTCACCTTCTTACTTTTCATGATTCTTTTGGAATACCACAACTCAAAGGAGTAGAGGGACCTCTATAAATTAAATATACAATATTATTGACAACCTCTGCCCACATATTTAAGGGCAACCCAACATGTAATCTCACACTCCTTGCATGCTCCATTATTGTCCTATTTGTGCATTCAACTATTCCATTTTCTTCTGGAGTACTTAGAATAATTTACCGTTCGTGAATACCAGAAGTGGAGAAACAATCTTTAAATTCATGAGTGCAATACTCACCACCATTATTAGAACTAAGACATTTCAATCTCTTACCAATCTTATTTTCAACCAAGCATTTCCATTTCTGAAAAGTTTAAAATACATCAGATTTCTGTCTAAGGAAACAAACTCACACTTTTCTAATTGCATCATCAATAAATGAAACATAATAATGAGAGTCACCAAGTGAAGATACCTGACCTAGTCTCCATACATTTGTATGCATAAGCTCTGATTTCTCATTTTATTTTGCTTTCCACTTTTCACAAAAATCACTCTTTAATTTTTCATACACACAACTTTCACAAAAATCCATATCGACACATTTCAGACCTTGTAAAACTCTCTTTGAATGACGTAATTTCATACCTTCATCACTCATGTGCCCAAGCCTATAGTGCCACAACATTGTATTAGAATCTACAACAACTATTTGTTCTCTCTACTCAATTGCAACAATTGTTCCTGGACATTCATTTTTTCTCTAAAATAATTAAAGTAGAAGGAACAATATGACTTGTGCAAACATATAAGGTACCTACTTGCACAATTTTTTCCACAAGGGAACCTTTTGAAACCTTACAATTTTTATCATTAAAAGTAACTATGTAACCCTTATCACTGAGTTACCTTGCTGAAATTAAATTCTTACTCATCCTTTGACCTTGTCTTACCTCATGTAGTAACTAGTGATTCTAATTTTGTAACTTAATCTTAACTTTTCCCTTTCCAACAATTTGATAGGATTCATTATCCCCCAAATAAAAAATCTAAAAATCTCCTTGGACATAATCAATAAAATAACCTCTATGGGGTGTAGCATAATGAAGCCCCAGAATATAAAACCCAAGAATCATCAACACTTTGTAAAGAAAGAAGCAAAGTATCCTCTTTAGATTTGCTACTTACCATATTTGCTTCCTTGTTTCCTTTTGGTTTATCTCCTTCATTGTTCTTCCAAGTCCAACAATATTTCTTCTAATGCCCCAGTTTTCTAGAATACTAGCAATCTCTTGGTCCTCTAGATTGAAACCTCTTCCCCTTTGATTTTCCTCTTGATTTACCACAATTTTTAGAATTACTTCTTCTATCATTTTTTATGTATTTTCTTTGTGTGTTCAATGCACTTCATGATGAAGATGAACCTGAGGTTTTCCTATGAGTTTCCTTATTTAGATTACAACCAATCACATTATCAAATTTTAGGGTATTATATCAAGAAACATAATTACTCACATTTTTTACCAAACCATTTAAACATTTAGGCAAAGAACACAAAATTTAGAGATCTCCAATTTTTTCATCAAAATTAACATTCATAGAAGATAATTGACTAGTAACTATAATTAACTCATTTAAATGATCTGCAACAGATCCACCTTCTACCATCTTCATATTAAATAAATGCTTAATGAGAAATAGCTTATTTGAAGCGGAGGAATTTTCATACAACCTTGCTAGGGTTTGCATCAAATCTTTCATTGTCTTCACTTTATTAATGTTAAATGTCACCAATGATTCGAGACATAATTGAATACTTCCAAGTGCCTTTTTTTTAAAAATATCCCAATTCTCATCTATCATAGTTCCCTATTTCTTTTCTTTTCCTTCCAATGGCTTCCATAAATTCTTATGATAAAGATATTGTTAGAAAGGCCAAGGTTGTCATTGCACCAAAAGATTGACCTATTAATGCTCGATACAACTAATAGTCTTATAGAACCACAAGAGTCAGTTAAGCCATGTCATGGACCCTACAAGGGATGTTGGTGCACTGCCAACTATCCCCCTCCCAACATCACTAGCCATGGCTTGTAGGATTAGAACCTGTGACCAAGCTCTAATACCAATTGTTAGAAAGTCTAGGGTTGTCGTTACACCAAAAGATCGACATATTAATTCCAAATACAACTAATAGCCTTATAGAACCATAGGACACAGTTAAGCCATGTCACTAACCCTGTGAGGGATGCTAGCCTATTGCCAATAGATAGTCCTCTATTTGTATTTTCCATAATTGAAAGCTCTGTCCATTAAACTTCTTAACCTTCAGCATACCCTCATCTACCATCACTCCCACTCAAACCTAAGACTTTCATGCAGAGGATAATTGAAAAATAACCTTGCTTTGATACCAGTGGTTAGGATTAACCATGAACATAAATAAAAATTACATGCACAAATAACGAATATCAAAAAATAATAAATTGCACAGAGGAGAACACAAGACACTAGATTTAATGTCGTTCACCCAATCCCTAGGCGACATCCACCAAACAATGAGTCCAATATTATTATTATCTAGTGATTACAACCTAATTACAATTTGTAATCCCTTACAACTCAATACCACTACAAGAAGAAATTATTGCGTCACACAATATGAAATACCTAACCCTAAGCCATTTTATACAAGTATTTTTTCTACTTTAGGGTTAAAATTAGTTACAATAGGTCAGCCACATTTTTTTGATAAAATAGCCCAAATTTTTTTTCTTGGGGGCTTTGCCCTTGAACCCCTGATAGTCATGGCCTATCGACCATGGCTATATTGGGGGTTGATACCCCCAAACTCCCACTCGTGGCTCAACCTTGAACCCTATCGAGAAATTATGGAGTATGTACAATACTTCCCTAATCAATCACCACAAACTACACTTTGAAAGCTTTAGGAAAACCTTTGGTAAAGGTAAGTCATTTCTTAGCAATGATTTTATATTTATCTTTTAGTATTCCATTGCTACATAGCTTCTCATATTATGCCCTTATCTTGAAACCTCTCATTTCTCCTATTTTGCACAAATAATAGGATCTCACATCCTGAACAGTTAGTGGAATTGACAAAAGGGCACAAATGTCATCTTCAGTCTCCTTAAAATTTACACTATTTCTAAAATTCGGTGGATACTGGTCGTTCCTCACAATTTGAGCATTTCCCTCTTTCAACATTTCACTTGTTATGCCATTTTAATATAGGGTTTATGAAAACAATCTCTTCTATGATAATCTCAGAAAATAACTAACTTGGCACCAAAAGTAACACTGACTGGCTTTATCAAATTTGCTAATTCTTCACTGTGATTCATTTGCTTTGTCACTAAATTCACCTTTATTTCCTTTGAATAACTTGTGAACTCTAAAATCACTTGGTGAATAAATATGGATTCCCAAATTTAATAAATACCTTTAATTTTTCATTTAGGTCTATAATAAATGTGTTTGTAGTTAGTAGATGTATGCTAGCTCTCTTAGTTCCCATGCTTACCTACAAACACTTGGTTCTCGTTACCTTACTCGGCCAAAGCCAATTCGTTCAGTCAGCACATAAGTTCTCATTATGTATAGCAATGATCAATCAATACAAGTTGTATTACTAATTCTTGGTATTTCATGTTGTAATTGATTCTCTTTTATTTTTCTCCATAGGGTTGTTCTTGATGCATCTTTTCTTTTGCAGATATGAGCTTTTAGCACATTATATTTTAGGAACTTATATAAGATATATCATTAAATATATATTTCCTACATACCTTCTTCATTTAGTTAGTTGTGATGGGATTACCTAATCCATTAGACCGAGTGATCTGAACTTCACTTGCTACACTACTTCCAGATTTCACTACCTCTTTCCATGTAACCTTTTCTTTTCCTTTTCCATTTTCATTGTTTGGTGTACGTACTTTGGTTTTTTAGTTTTTTCTTACATGTCCAACTTTGGGACAACTAAAAAAAACTAGTTCTCCATTTAGCCACTTCTTATAATTTCCTCTAAAATGTCTCTTGATACAATTCTCTGGAATGTGCCCATACTTTCCATAGTAATAATAGGTATACCATGTATTGTAATCCCAATTGTGAGAATTTCCTTTTCTTGGTGCATGTATTTTTTTTAAGATGTCCAATTAGATTTTTTTCTTGAATTTGCACTCACGAGATTTATCTCCATATTTCTGACACTTATAGCAATGCCCTTCAAATCTATGTGTTGTGAGTGAATCACTTTTGTTTGATCTATATTCATGTGCTTGGTGTCATACCTTCTTGTAATTAAAGAATTTACCAATAGACTTAGCTTTAGAAGTTTTCATACCATT
Organism: Cupressus sempervirens; assembly: GCA_028749045.1. Lineage (NCBI taxonomy): Eukaryota > Viridiplantae > Streptophyta > Pinopsida > Cupressales > Cupressaceae > Cupressus > Cupressus sempervirens. The sequence continues at coordinate 178,660,617 of CM053790.1, read as the reverse complement.
CTTGCTTCTACAAATTTTGGTTGTGTGTCCAAGTTTTCCACAATGATAACATGTAGGCTTGCCTTTGGATTTTATATTTCTTTGTTCTCCATGTTATTATGATTCTCCTTCTTCAGTAGATGAAAAGTGCCTGTTGTATCCTAGTCCAGAAGTATCTCTTGTTGATCTAGGTGATTTCATCAGTTCTTTAAAATATTTGACAATTTCACTTGGTTCATTTGTTCTTTCTAGAATTTCTTCTTCACTTCTCAATACATTTCTTAGTTGTTCATTATGTGACCTTAAACTTGTGACCTCCACGTACTTCTTGTTTACTTCTCGAGTTACAGTTATCAGCTAATTCATCATATCCAAGTGATTTCTTGTGTGCTTACGTAGTTCAAGTGATCTCTCTTCAAGTCTGGTTGCCATATGCCTTTTATTTTCTTCAGCCATATGTTTTCTTCAACTTTCTTCTTTTTCACTTCACATAGTCTTACTAATTGGGTTTCTTTTTCTCTCTTGAGTCCTTTTACCTCTTTATTCAGAACGATGTTCTTCTCCACTAGTTCTGCTATTACTTCATCATTGTCACTAGTTTTTCTACTATCAAGGAGTCCTTCTATATCAATTTCCTTGTATAGCGTGTCATTTTGCAAAATTTCTATTTATTTCCTTTTTTTCAAGTATTTTCTTAACTCTTCTCATTCCCCTTTAGGTTCTTGCAATATGAGATGGATTTCAATTATTTGGTTCTCAATGATTTTTCCCATCCTATATTTCTTCATCTCCAAGATCTGATCCTCTTAAGATGTTAGACTTCTTCAAAGAGAACTGTTTCTGATACCAATTAGTGAAATGATTTAATGAGAAACAAGATAGTGAGAGAAGGGTGTAGGTGAATTGGGATCTTGAACTTTTACTTGCAAAAATAAATTACTAATTTCAAATCAAATTCATCTCATATATTAGATCTAAAATAAAACATGTAATGCTGAAATGAAATTAAAATATAACATCCATGAAAAGTTTCAACACATAACACAAATGATTTGGTTACCTAGAAATACTTCAATGTTAAGGTAAAACTGGAGCGGGGTGATGCAGAGTATGCAGCAAAAGCACCAATCCTTCTTCCAACTCCGATCAGCACCTTAACTTGCTTCCAACCTCCAAACAGCAACTAGGCCTTCTTCCAAGGTTAATGACTGACCCAATGGCTTCTAACATTGGTAGACTCTATCTCAAAGTGGACTCCACTTCACAAGCCCAACCCTCAAACCTAGGGTTCACAAACAACTTGGGACAATCACACCTATTATGGATTCCCTAACACCAAATAGGCCTAAATTAGAAAATACTTCTTAGATTGGGTTAGAACTCCATTCCCATGATAGAAATGGTTCTTACTAACTCAAACAACAAGAAAAACCCCCACTTTGACGTTTCTCAACACCCAACACTAAAAATTACAAATTGTTACCAACACTTTTATTAGAACAATTCCTAGTTTCAGTGGTCAAACTCCCAAAAAAATACAAAGAACCATACAATATTTTCACATCACCAAACACCCTTCAACTACTCCTATGAGATTCCAAAAGATCAATTACGAACTCTACTCCAGCATCAAGTTATGCCCGCTTTGTGTCACAGTCCTAAATGGCCAGTTTAGGCTAGGTTACAAGGAAAGCATAAATAAATGGGTTCAAAGACTTGGTTCAACCCCTTGGATCTCTTCTACACCTTTTATTTGTCCTTCTACACCCTTCACTTGGGTCAAATCAATCAACTTGGGAGCGTGATCCTTCGTTTTCCTTCAAAACTAGACTAGACATAAGACTATGTTCAGCCTAGGGCTTGCTGGTAAAAATAGGTTCCCAACTCCTACAGCCCTGAAACTCTGTCATCTTCAAGTCACCTCTCCTAACTTGCATTCCACAAAGCGGCATTGAAATCCCACGGTGGGTTTGCAAGTTAGGAGGCCATCTTGTTGAAACCCTCAATGTGCAGCAATTTCAGACCTACCTCTGCTAAAACAGGTATAACTTTTAACCTAGAATAGATAAAAACTTCAAACCAATTGGATTAGAATGCTGACTCAGTCCTCTTTCCAAAACTATAAGATTTGTACCACTACCAATCCGTACAGTCCGTACAGAATTGAAAAAACAGAGAAAATTGCAGAATTTTAAAGTTTTATTCACCAAATGTTGTCCACTCGTCCGTACCATGGCCTTCCCCACGTGTGGAGACCTTAAATAAGTGTCTTCCAATAGTTATAACTTCCATTTGGATGGTTGGAAGACCATACAACTTCCTTTTTTAAGTTTTACAACAAATTTGCAAAAATTGCTCTTTAGCAACTTTTTGCATTTTGCAACTTTCTTGCACCTTTGCACTTTTTTTTACACACCTTCAATTCAAACGTGTCCTAATGACTCAAATCCACCTAAAACATCCTAAAAATAGTAAAATACTCAAGAATTCATAAATAATGACTCCTTGGTTACAAATGGTCACTTGGCTTATAACCACACCAATGTGCCATTGTACCTTACAATTGAGTCTTCATTACAAATATGGACCAAACTTCATTCCTAACAACTGTAACGTACTAAACACCTTGAATTCATGCCTAAGAGCCTTAGGTGCCCTGCACCATACTCCTCAGGCTGAAAAAAAGTCAAGTCTCTTGAGTTGGTAATGTGGAAACATTGTATCCCATCTTCTTTATAGTTGATTCAGGCAGCCAACTTGCATCTTCAACTGGTCTACCTGTCCATTTGATGAGGTAGTCCATGTACACCTTCCTCCTAGTCCTTTTTCCTTCTCTTTTATCTAAAACACTTTCTATAGTGACTACCCCTGCCTTGGGAAGAGAGTTCATGATCTCTTTATCTACTGTGGTTGATTCAATGCCATTGGTTTCAGTCTGAGAACCTCTATAAGGATATAAATCAGAGACATTAAATGTATTGGAGAGCCCTATGTCTGGTGGCAACTGCACCTTATAGGCATTGTGTCCACATTTTTGCAAGATCCTAAAAGGACCTATTTTCCTCATCATCAACTTAGTAAACTTACCTTTAGGAAGCCTCTCCTTTTTAAGGTTCACCATAACCAGATCTCCTATTTCAAATTGAAGATCTCTCCTCTTAGTATCTGCTGCTTCCTTATACTTCATTGTCATTTTTCCTAGCCTATCTTTGACCTCTTGATGAATTTCCTTCATCACCTCAGCAAAATCACATGCTTGAGCACTGGTTCTTTCCATAGATTCCATTACCCCTCTAGGATGAGTGGCATAAACAATTTGAAATGGGCTCAATCCGGTTGTCCTATTCATTGAATCATTATAAGAAAACTCTGCTTGTGCTATGACTGAGTCCCAAGATGATCCATGTTCCTTAGTAAGGCATCTTAATAGGTTGCCTAATGATCTATTAACCACCTCCATTTGGCCATCCGATTGTGGATGGTATGCTGATGAAAATGAGAGGTTTGTACCAAGTTTTCTCCACAAAGTCCTCCAAAAGTGCCCAAAAAACTTAGAATCTCTATCCAAGACTATGGATAATGGTAATCCATGTAGTCTTACTACTTCCTTGAAAAAGATACCTGCAATATAAGAGGCATCATGACTGGTTTTACATGGCAAAAAATGTGCCATCTTGGAAAATCGGTCTACTACAACACAAATACTATCATAGCCTTGCTTGGTCCTTGGCAATTCAAGTACAAAGTCTAAATTTACAGCATCCCAAGGCCTATTTGGTATAGGTAATGGGGTGTACAGTCTTGCATTAGAAGTCTTCCCCTTTGCCTTTTGACAAATCACACAAGTCTCTACAAACTTTCTTACATCAGTAGGCATCCTAGGCCAGTAATAAAATCTTCTTACTAGTTCAAGGGTCTTGTCCAATCCAAAATGACCAGCTAGACCCCCATAGTGCTTCTCCTTTATAATGTTCTCCCTCAAGGATCCTCTAGGGATGCATAGCTGACTCCCTTTGAAGAGCAATCCTTCTTGCAGCATCAAATCTGCATAAATGCTATGGTACTTCCCTGTCATATCCCTGCAGACTTGATGAGCTTCTTTGAAGTCTTCATCACTTTCATACATGTCTTTTATGGAGTGGAATCCCACATTCTCCAATCTCATTTCCTAAATGGTCAAATTCCTTCTACTAAGGGCATCAGCAACCTTATTTGCCTCCCCTTTTTTATGCTTAACAGTGAAGGTGTATGATTGAAGGTACTCCATCCATTTCACATGCCTGTCGTTCAACTTTTCCTGTCTATTCAAGAAACTCAATGCATGGTTATCTGTATACACAATAAACTCCTTGGGCAATAAATAATGTCTCCATTTTCTTAGAGACTGAACCATAGCATACAATTCTAAATCATATGTAGAATATCTTTGTTTTGCTTCATTTAACTTTTCACTAAAGAAGGCTATTGGCTTACCTTCTTGACTTAGGACTCCTCCTATGGCCCTATTACTTGCATCACATTCAATAGTAAATACCTTCTTGAAATCAGGTAGAGCAAGGATGGGTGCCTCTACAACCCTTTTCTTCAAGTACTCAAAGGACTGATCAGCGTCTCCTGTCCATGCAAATTTACATTTTCTTCCAACCTTGATTATATCAATCATAGGGGTACACACATTACTGAAACCTCTAATAAACTTTCTATAAAATCTTGCCAAACCATGAAAGCTCTTTACCTCACTTGCATTCCTTGGTGTAGGCCAGTTGAGGATTGCTTCCACCTTTTCTGGATCCATCTTGAGGTTGCCCTTGGAGATGACAAAACCTAGGAACACCACGTCTTCTTTCATGAAGACACATTTATTCAAATTTATCTTCAATTCCTTCTCCCTGAGTTTCTTCAAAACCAATTCCAAGTGTGTTAGATGTTCCTCTTTAGATTTTCTAAAAATCAATATATCATCAAGATATACAACAACAAAATGATTGATGAAAGGTTCCAAAACTTCACTCATGAGTCTCATGAATTTACTAGGGGCATTAGAAAGGCCAAAGGGCATCACCATCCATTCATAAAGTCCCTCATTAGTTTTGAAGGCAGTTTTCCATTCATCTCCTTCCCTTATTCTGATTTGGTGGTAACCGCTTTTCAAATCAATCTTGGAATAGTACCTTGCCCCTCCTAGGTGATCCATCAAATCCTCCATCCTAGGCATTGGGAACCTATATTTGATGGTTATCTTGTTTATGGCTCTTGAGTCCATACACAACCTCCATGTACCCTCCTTTTTAGGTGCTAACAAAGTAGGGACTACACAAGGGCTGATGCTCTTTCTTATGAACCCTTTTGCAAGCAACTCCTCAACTTGTCTTGCTAATTCCTTGTTTTGTTCTGGTGTCAACCTATAGGCAGGCTTATTAGGCAATGTAGAACCTGGAATAAAGTCAATACAATGACTTACCTCTCTAAATGGTGGCAAGGTATCAATAGCAGGGTCTAAAATAACTTCCTTGTATCTATCCAAAAGCTGCCTCACTTCATTGGGTTCCACATTCCTTATTCCTAATCTGCCTTCCTCCTTTTTATCCTCTTGTCTTGGCTTTACTACAATGGCAAAGCATGGGGTGTTCTTCACCTTGAGAGTCTTCAAAAACTTCTTCTCCCCAACCATCATTACACTAGATGCATGTTGGGTCTCCTTTCCATCTTCTAGCAATGGTGTCATAGTGTACTCCTTCCCATTTTTGGTGATGATGTAGACATTGTTCCTCCCATCATGCTTGTAATTGACATCATACTGCCATGGCCTACCTAACAACAAATGACAAGCATCCATATCTACAACATCACAAACAATTTTGTCCTTGTACTCCCCAATTTGAAATTCAACATTAACTTGTTCATTAACAACAACTTGCTGCTCCTTACTTAACCACGAAACTTTGTAAGGGTTAGGATGAGGTGACCTCTTCAATCCAAGCTTATTTACCATCTCTATTGATGCAATATTATTAGTTTAACCGGAACCAACAATTACCTTACACACTTTACCTTTTACCTTGCACAAGGTCTTAAATAAGGTCTTCCTTTGGGGAGGTTCTTGTTCTGCAACTATCTTCAGCAGGGTTCTATTGAACATTAAAGATTCCCCTCACTCTGGATCAGCATTCCCTCTTGCTCCTTGGTCACTTTGTGCATCCTCTTCTTGAGCCAAGTGGATTCTTCTATCTCCTTCTTGACTACTACTGCCCCTTTCTCTGGACACCTAGAGGATCTATGCCCTGTTTGATTGCAGGTAAAACACCTTCTAGTGAATACCTCTGGAGTCCTTCCTCCAAATCTTCCTCTCCCATTAGGTCTCCTACCTCTAAATCCTCCTCTAGGATTGGATTCTCCATCTGATTTTTCTTGACTGCTGCTAGGTTCACCTTGAGATCTATTAGATGAACCTCTGCCCCCAAATCTTCCTCCACCTCTGTTATTTCCTCCTCTCCCTCTTCCATGGGAATCACTTCTCCTCTTGAGTTTCTCCTCAATCTTGACGGCCATTTGATAACATTGGTGGACGATCTTAGGATTGAACAAAACTAGTTCATCCTTGATGGAGTACTTGAGCCCATTCAAGTATCTTGCCAACTTTTGCTTTTCATTTTCAGGAACTTGAGCCCTTAGAGTGAGTTTATGAAACTCCTCTGTATATGCTCCTACATCCAAGTCCTTTTGCCTGAGACTTTGCAACTTTTGATGCATTAGGACCTCATAGTCCTCTGGTACAAACTGTTTCTTGATCTCTGATTTCATTCTCTTCCACGTGGCTATGGGTGCCTTCTCTTCCTCTATTCTCTCATTTTGAAGAAAATTCCACCAACTAAGGGCAGATCCTTTCATCTTAGACTTAGCCACCTTTATCTTTTGGTTTTCCGGCACATTATCACATTCAAAGTGATTGTCAAGTGCTTCAATCCACTCCATGCATTCTTCTGGATTCAACTTACCACTGAACATAGGTAGGTCTGATCTTTGATCCTTTCTTCCTACCCTTTCTAGGGCCTCCAACATGGCTCTTTGATCTGCAGGCATTTCATCTCTAACCTGCCTAGGCTCTCTAACTTTAGTCCTTTCTTCTTCTCCTTCAGAGTCTTCCATGACTCCTCTAGCCATCTTGCCCTTCAATTTTTCCAATTCTCTTTTCATGCTTCTATTTTCTTCCCTTACTGCTCTACTTTCTGCCATTTGTTCTTTGACCAACTTGGCCAATTCCACATTTGTGATCCTAAGAGGTATCTCCCTCTCTCCTTCCTCATTATCTGACATCTTTCCTCTCTAATCAGGCTCTTAGTGGATCTGATACCACACTGATGTAGAGTATGCAATAAAAGCACCAACTCTTCTTCCAACTCCGATCAACACCTTAACTTGCTTCTAACCTCCAAACAACAACTAGGCCTTCTTCCAAGGTTAATGACTGACCCAATGGCTTCTAACATTGGTAGACTCTATCTCAAAGTGGACTCCACTTCACAAGCCCAACCCTCAAACCTAGGGTTCACAAACAACTTGGGACAATCACACCTATTACGGATTCCCTAACACCAAATAGGCCTAAAATAGAAAATACTTCTTAGATTAGGTTAGAACTCCATTCCCATGATAGAAATCTTTCTTACTAACTCAAAACAACAAGAAAAACCCCCACTTTGAAGTTTCTCAACACCCAACACTAAAAATTACAAATTGTTACCAGCACTTTTATTAGAACAATTCCTAGTTTCAATGGTCAAACTTCCAAAAAAATACAAAGAACCATAAAATATTTTCACATCACCAAACACCCTTCAACTACTCCTAAGAGATTCCAAAAGATCAATTACCAACTCTACTCCAGCATCAAGTTATGCCCGCTTTGTGTCACAGTCCTAAATGGCCAGTTTAGGCTGGGTTACAAGGAAAACATAAATAAATGGGTTCAAATACTTGGTTCAACCCCTTGGATATCTTCTACACCTTTTATTTGTCCTTCTACACCCTTCACTTGGGTCAAATCAATCAACTTGGGAGCGTGATCCTTCGTTTTCCTTCAAAACTAGACTAGACATAAGACTATGTTCAGCCTAGGGATTGCTGGTAAAAATAGGTGCCCAACTCCTACAGCCTTGAAACTCTGCCATCTTCAAGTCACCTCTCCTAACTTGCATTCCACAAAGCAGCATTGAAATCCCACAGTGGGTTTGCAAGTTAGGAGGCCATCTTGTTGAAACCCTCAATGTGCAGCAATTTCAGACCTACCTCTGCTAAAACAGGTATAACTTTTAACCCAGAATAGATAAAAACTTCAAACCAATTGTATTAGAATGCCAAGTTAGTCCTCTTTCCAAAAATATAAGATTTGTACCACTACCAATCAGTACAGGCCGTACAAAATTAAAAAACAAAGAAAATTGCAAAATTTTTGAGTTTTATTCACCAAATGCTGTCCACCCATCCGTACCATGGCCTTCCCCACATGTGGAGACCTTGAATAAGTGTCTTCCAACAGTTATAACTTCCATTTGGATGGTTGGAAGACCATACAACTCCCTTTTTTAAGTTTGACAACAAATTTGCAAAAATTGCTCTTTAGCAACTTTTTGCATTTTGCAACTTTCTTGCACCTTTGCACTTTTTTTCACACACCTTCAATTCAAACGTGTCCTAATGACTCAAATCCACCTAAAACATCCTAAAAATAGTAAAATACTCAAGAATTCATAAATAATGACTCCTTGGTTACAAATGGTCACTTGGCTTATAACCACACCAATGTGCCATTGTACCTTACAACTGAGTCTTCATTACAAATATGGACCAAACCTCATTCCTAACAACTCTAACGTACTAAACACCTTGAATTCATGCCTAAGAGCCTTAGGTGCCCTGCACCATGGGGATGAAACTCAGAAATCTTCGCCATTGCAACAATAAAGTTAACTTGTTAGGGTTGCAATGTTGATCATAATGAATGATCTAACTTGTGAGGGGTTTCCCCTGTTAATATATTTAAGAATGTTAGGTCTTACCATGTTTAAGGATTTTATATTTTTAATCAAGTAAGGACTCTATTAGGAGATTCTAAATAGACCTATTAGGATCACTTTGTTAAGAGATTTACCCTGACTCAATCTGTTAAAATTGATTCAGTCCTTGACCCTCAGTTTAATTTGAAAGCTAATTTTGGACCATTTATATTCAATGACTTAATCTGATATCTCTATTCCATCCTTCACTACATAAATTGCTCTATTTGATCACCTTATAGAATTATCCTTTCTTGCTTTATTTTGTCCTTGCTCGCTCGTTCACTTGCAAATTGACTCATTCATTTCTTCTCTCATACATCCATAATGATGATCCTAGGGTTAGAGCTCTCTTTATATAGATAATCTTCAAAAGTTTTGGATCATAATCAATGGTTCACAATTCATCCCTTTTGTCGTTTCCCTTCTAATTTTATGATTGGTTGATCTTCTTTCCTCGAGATCATTATCTTCTTCAATGACGCATAAAATCCTTCTTAACTATCTCTACAATCATTAAATATTGTATCGAAGGTGGAAAAAAATGGTTTACATAGGTGTCTATGGGATTACAAACTCATATGACAAAATTAGTTTGTTCGGCATTCGAATGTTCTAATGTTTGATCATAACTAACATTCATTTTGGCACTCGACTTCTATACACTTGATCTATTATGTTCATTTAGCCAAAATTGTTTGATAATTTACTCATTCCCAACTTGTAAGATGAACGAGTGTTCATCTAAATGTAGAGGAATGAAAGGGATATAAGATCTACCTCTCAATCCAAATTCCCAAAGGAAAGATCCAAAATTGATTAACCAAAAAAGCTAATGCACAAAAGAATCAATTTATGGAAAATGCTATTTTTTGATATCTATATATAGTGTCACAAAATTCTGCAACCAAATTTGGACTAGAAATGTAGAAATAAAGAAAACCCAGAAACCTTTTTTCTTTTTAAAGAAGGTCGACCTTGACCTAAAGTTGGGGTAAGATCTTATCCCTTTATTTTTGACCTTGACTTGCACTACTACTGAAATTCTATTCGCAGATCCTAAAAGTTCACTAAATAGGGTACTCAAATCTAAACTGATGTAGGAGCATCCAGAGGTATAAGGGCAATCCTATGTCAACCAAAAAATGTACTTAGACTTAGTTTTTGTTTCACATGTTTTCATTTCTAGATACCCATTTGGGTCAAATAAAGGTTCCAACTCTCACAGTTCCACTATCAGTGTTCTAGGATAGAGTATTTGAACACCTTGGGATACATGTAAATGTTAGAAAAATAGGAGTATGTAATTGAGCCATCATTTTGGTGAACTAGAAGGTGTAGATTGGCTAGATGAATGTAATTGTAATTTAGAGCATTCTAGAAAAAGAATCAGGTCAAAAAGCCCAATGGTTTGAAAGTTATTGCAGTTTTTCAATTTTTGGAGACTTTCTAAGAGTGCTTCAAATTTAGGTTAGGGGCATTAAATGACCTCGAAAAGGGAAAAAAAATGGGGGATGAGCGAAGCCAGTCCATAGGGCTATAGAGCGCTTCGAGAGCTTTCCAGAAATGTAAATGGTTCATCAATCGGAGCCACGGTTCAAAAGTTATGCCTCCTGAAAGTTTGATTATCGTTTCTTGATTCTTCTAGATTTGCATTGACTTCTAACACAGGTTCTGGAGCCTTCTATTTGGTCGGTGGATGCCAACTAGCACTTTCTAGAATGTACTCCTAATCCTTAAACCTCCGGGGTCTATTTAAGAACACTTCTAGCATTGTAAAAGGCAATTCAGAGTCGAGTTTTAGAGGAGGTACTGAAAGGAGAAATTATCTCCAGATTTATACTATTGTAAGCCCATAGGGCATGTTTTGAAGTCTATTTTCTCTGTACTGAATGTATTAGCTATTTACAAAGTTAATAAATTTTTTCCTTTTCTGTTGTGTCCATTCTGTTCTTGGGTGTTGTCCCCATCAAGTGGTATCAGAGCATACCTTTGTCAGTGGTAGCAGAGCTTACCTTCATCAGTGGTATCAGATCCAGGTTTTCCTGAGTGTGTAGATAGAGTGCCGACTTTGAGGCACTTTGCACCAGGACTATGTGGTTGTGGGTTTAAGAAGATGCCTCCATGAAGAGAGCATGGTGGAAGGGCCGGAGCTATTAATCTTGAGGAGGTTAGAGCCCTCCAAAGGCAGGTACAAGCATTGCAGGAGGAGCTCCTTAGAGGAACAAATGTATCTGCAGGTGACGAAAGTGAGGATGACAATGAAGAAGAAGAAATTGGACAAGAAGGGGAATTTGATGGGAAATTTCTAAATTAGGCAGAGGAAAGGCTTTTTAGAGCCATTACTAAGTTTGGAAAAAGACCTACAATTGATGTGGGTGTATTTTCAGAAAATTTGAAACAAGATGAGTTGATCGATTGAAACAATGAACTAGAAGAATACTTTGAGGATGAGGATATTAGGGACCCAGATAGGGTTAATTTTGCAAAGGCCAAACTGAAAGGACATGCCAAAATTTGGTGGCGAGATGTTCAATTGGAATGAAATAGAAGAGGAAAGGAGAAGATCACAAGGTGGGATCGTATGGTTGACAAATTGAAGGAGCAATTCATTCCTGTTGATTATGAGCTTGATTTGTTTAAGAAGATGCATGGGTTAAACAAAGTAGGAAAATTAGTCCAAGAATATACAGAGGAGTTTTATCGACTTCTGATTAGAGCAGGGCATGCAAAAGCAAATAAGGAGAAGGTTTCTCGATATATCAGTGGGTTGCGACCTAACATCCAAGAGGAATTAAGTTTGGTAAGAATGACCAGCGTTGAAGAGGCATACCAGTTTTCCCTACGAGTTGAAGAGAAGCTAAATAAGAGGTTTGAAGGGAGACAAAGAGGGTGTGGTCAAGGAGGAAGTGGTAGTGGTAGGTCATCTGGAGGTTGAAATGAAACCCAAAAGAAGAATGAAGATGTGGGTACTAGCAGGAACTAGAGGAACGAGGGTTTCAACTGCTCTCATGATTAATACTTTGGAAATCAGAGAGGAAGAGGTAGAGGATGTGGACAAGGAAGAGAAGGCTTTTGTGGTACTTGTTTCCATTGCAATGAAGAAGGTCATCGTGCCTTTGAATGCCCTCAACGACAAGGAAGGACAGATAGGAGATCTGAGGGTGAAGCTAGGGTTGTTTATGTGGATGAGGATGCACAATCATCACATTCAAAGGATGCAGAAAGCGGAGAGACTTTAGTGAATGAAAGGGTCCTACTAAGTGGTGAGATTGAACCCAGACAAAGGAGGATTTTATTCCGTACTAGGTGTAAGTGTGAGGATAAATGTTGTGATGTGATCATTGATGGTGGTAGTACTGATAACTTGGTATTAGAAGAGATGGTCTCTAAGCTGAAGCTCAAGAGGGAGAAACACCCCCAGCCCTATCAGATTGCTTGCGTAAAAGATGATCATAAGGTCCTGGTAAGTGAACAATGTTTAGTGAAATTCAAAATTGGGAGTTACCATGATGAAGTTCTCTATGATGTTATTCCAATGGATGTCTACCATCTATTGTTGGGAAGACTGTGGTAGTTTGATAGGCATGTAGTACATGATGGTCATGCAAACACATACTCTCTAACAAAGGATGGAGTTCGCCACAAACTGAAGCCCATGAAAAAGGAAGGTTAAAAGGTATGTAGCAATGCTAGGATAAGTCTTGTTGATGGAAGGAAGTTTTTAGATTGCATGAAATATCAATGTATGTGCTATGCTTTGATTCTCAATAAAGATAAAAAAGGTAGTAGTGAAATACCAGTTGAAGTTTCAGATTTACTAGGTGAGTTTGGAGATATTATCTCTGATAATGTTCCAGAAGGATTGCCACCGGTAAGGCAAATCAGTCATCAGATAGATTTAATTCCAAGAGCTAGTTTGCCTGACAAGGCTGCTCACAGGGTGACTCCTATTGAAACAGAGGAGTTAAATAGACAGGTTCAAGAGCTATTGAGGAAGGGCTTGATTCGGGAGAGCCTGAGTCCATGTGCAGTACCTGCAATACTAGCACCAAAAAAGGATGGAGAGTGGAGGATGTGTATAGACTCTTGAGCTATAAATAGGATAACCATCAAGTATCGGTTTCCTTTGCCAAGAATGGATGATCTTAAGGATTGCTTGAGTGGAGCTCAATACTTCACAAAGATAGATCTCAAGAGTGGCTATCATCAAATATGGATTCGAGAAGGAGACGAGTGGAAAACTGCCTTCAAGACCAAGAAGGGTCTTTATGAGTGGTTAGTCATGCCCTTTGGATTGACGAACACCCCAAGCACCTTCATGCGGCTTATGAATGAGGTACTTAAGAAGTTCTTGGGAAAAATTGTTATTGTTTATTTGGATGATATTTTAATTTTTAGCAAGACTTTGGAAGAACATTTATTGCATATTCGTAGTGTCATTGAAAGGTTAAGGGGAGAGAAACTATTAATTAATCTGAAGAAGTGTATCTTTGCAAAAAGGAAATTAGTCTACTTGGAGTTTGTTATATCACCTGAAGGTCTCAAAATGGATCCAGAGAAGGTAAAAGCCATCTTGGAATGGCCTACTCCAAGGTCTACTACTGAGGTAAGATCATTTCATGGTCTAGTTAGTTTTTACAGGAAGTTCATTAAGAATTTCAGTGGCATATGTGCACCCCTGACTGACACAATAAGAGGGGATAGAAAAGAGTTCAAATGGACTGCGGTAGCTACGAGAAGTTTTGAAGTGTTGAAGAAGAAGGTGACAGAACAATCTATGTTGGCACTTTCAGATTTTAGAAAGGTGTTCTAGGTGGATTGTGATACTAGTGGCAGTGCTATTGGAGTTGTATTGAGCCGAGAAGGTAAGCCTATTGCATATTTTAGAGAAAAATTGAATGATGCGAAAAGGAAGTATTCTATTTATGATCAAGAGTTCTATGCAATAGTTCAGGCCTTAAAGAAATGGAGGCATTATTTATTGCCAAAGGAATTTATTTTGTATACTGATCATCGGGCATTACAATACCTAAATAGCCAAGGTAAATTGAATCAAAGGCATATGAAGTGGGTAGAGTTCTTGTAGAGCTATACATTTGTGTTGAATCCTAGAAGTGGAAAATCGAACAGGGTTGCAGATGCATTAAGTAGGAGATAGTTGTTGCTTATTGTAATGTAGGTTGAAGTAGTTGGGTTTGATGAATTCAAGAATCTTTATCTTGAGGATCTTGATTTTGCTAAAGCGTGGAAAGCTTGTAAAGAGCCTGTTGCTGTAGACAGAACTAAGTGGTTAGACTATCTAATTCAGGATGGTATGTTATTCAAGGGTAGTCAATTATGCATTCCAAGGAGTTCCATGAGGGAAAATCTGATTAAGGAGAAACACAGTGGAGGGATGGCAGGACATTTTGGTCGAGATAAGACCATTGACATTCTTAGAGAACATTATTTTTGGCCTCAGATTTCATAGGATATGAAGAAGTTTGTACAGAGTTTTTAGATTTGTCAAGTGGCCAAGGGATTTAGTCACAATACTGGACTATATCATCCATTGCTTGTTCCATCAAAGCCATGGGAGGACATAAGTATGGATTTTTTTCTTGGATTGCCGAGGACACAAAGGGGTAATGACTTAGTGTTTGTAGTGGTTGATAGGTTCTCCAAAATGACACATTTCATTCCATGCCACAAAACTCATGATGTTGTCCATATTGCAGACTTGCTTTTGATAGAGGTGGTAAGACTACATGGTCTCCCAAGGAGTATAGTTTCTGATAGAGATAGTAAATTTGTAAGGTATTTCTAGAGAACATTGTGGAAGAAGTTGAGGACATCCTTGAAATTTAGTTTCACACATCACCCACAAACTGATAGCCAAACAGAAGTGGTAAACAAAAGTCTGGACAATTTGCTGAGATGTTTAGTTGGGGATAAGCCCAAGGGATGGGATTTGATTCTACCACAAGCGGAGTTTGCTTACAATAACTCTATAAACAGGAGTACTGGTAGATCACCATTCCAAGTTGTATATGGAAGTAGCCCAAGGACTACACCAGAATTGAGGAAGATAGAGCAAGGGGAGAGGACAAGTGTTGAAGCTAAAGAATTTGCTGAACATATCAAGCGTCTACATGGGGAGGTTCATGCACACATTACCAAGATGAATCAAGAGTATAAAGCTAGGGCTGATCAAAGGAGAAGACATAAGGAATTCCAAGTAGGGGATCTAGTCATGGTACACTTACAAAAAGAAAGATTTCCAGCCGGTACTTACAACAAGCTAAAAATGAAGAAATTTGGCCCCTGCAAAATTTAGAAGAAACATAACTCAGGAAATGTATATGAGGTGGAATTGCCAGATGGTATTCACATTTCTCCTATTTTCAACATTGTATACTTAACAGAGTATCATGATGATGGTGCAGATGAGGAGCCAATGTTAGAGCGATGTCCAATTCCTACTTCTAAAAAGGAGGAGATATAAAACATTCTAGATCATCATGTGGGCAAGAGTACTAGACATTGGCAGTATGAAGAGTATATGGTCAAGTGAAAAGGACGGCCGATCAAGGACTCAACTTGGATATATGCAGTTGAGGTTTCCCATTTGGGATTTCCTCTACCATTGATAAAGTGACAGGGTCACTTTTCAATCTACCCTGGGTGTCTGATGCAGGAGCATCCAAAGGTATAAGGGCAATCCTGTGTCAACCTAAAAATGTACTTAGACTTAGTTTCCGTTTCATGTGTTTTCATTTCTGGATACCCATTTGGGTCAAATAAAGGTTCCAACTCTCACAGTTCCACTATCAATGTTCTAGGATAGAGCATTTGAACACCTTGGGATACATGTAAATGTTAGAAAAATAGGAGTATGTAATTGAGCCATCAGTTTGGAGAACTAGAAGGTGTAAATTGGCCAAATGAATGTAATTGTAATTTAGAGCATTCCAAAAAAAGAATCAGTTCAAAAGGCCCCATGGTGTGAAAGTTATTACAGTTTTTCGATTTTTGGAGACCTCCTAAGAGTGCTTCAAAGTCAGGTTAGGGGTATTAAATGACCTTGAAAAGGGCCAAAAAATTAGGGATGAGCGAAGCTATCCATAGGGATATAGAGCACTTTGAGAGATTTTCGGAAATGTAAATGGTTTGTCAATCGGAGCTACAGTTCAAAAGTTAAGCCTCCCAGAAGTTTAATTACCGTTTATGGATTCTTCTAGATTTGCGTCGACTTCTAACGCAGCTTCTAGAGCCTTCTATTTGGTCAGTGGATGCCAAGTAGCACTTTCCAAAATGTACTCCTAATCCTTAAACCTCCGGGGTATATTTAAGAACATTTCTGGCATTGTAAAAGGCAATTCGAAGTGGAGTTTGAGAGGAGGTACTGAAAAGAGAAATTATCTCTAGATTTATACTATTGTAAGCCCATTGGGCATGTTTTGGAGTCTATTTTCTCTGTACTAAATGTATTAGCTATTTACAAAGTTAATAAAATTTTCCCTTTCCTATTGTGTCCATTCTGTGCTTGGGTTGTGTCCCCATCAAGTGGTATCAGAGCATACCTTTGTCAGTGGTAGCAGAGCTTACCTTCATCATAAACTGATATTCATTGTGCCACACCTGCTTCTACAAGAAAAAGGGTTTTTTTGTTGGATGAAGGGTTTGCCTTGGTCAAACCCTAGCTTGGAATTAACCATTAAAAATGAAAATGAAATTACAATATAGATAAAAAAAGTAAATGGAACTATTCACCTTGCTTATGTTGAAATCTTTGTGAGGATTCAAATCCTTGAATCCAAAAGTATGGATGGTCCAATAAATGTAGAATCAAATGTAGTATGTCTCAAATCAATTTCATTAGATATTCAACACCAATCTTGAATGGATCTTGGAATAGAAAGAGGCTTGAATGAATGTAGATCTTAGAATCTTCAACAAGAGGACCCCAAACAGATTGAATCCTTCAATAGCTGTCAATGGATCTCCTTGATGAATTGGATGCTTGAATGCTTGGATACTTGAATGATTTCCTTCTCCTTGATTTTTTGATCATTTGATTGCACTTATGCTATAATCCAATGGAAGGTGGATGCTTGATCATGGAAAATATCTAGATTGTGAAAATGAGAGAGAAAGGCTTCCTTTTATACTAATCTAGGACATAAAGTTCTAGAGAGGCCAACACAGGAGAATTAAATTCCAATTAAGCCTTAATCCCTAGAAATGGACCTAAACTAAATATAATTTAATAGTTTACCATTTTGAAATCTGAAACAACCAACTCAGAAGCAGGAAATGAAAATTTTTGAAGCCTGATATCCTAAAACCTCCAGAACTTAAAATTTGGACCTAGGGTTAGGGTTAAGTTTGACTTTGACTTAGGTTAGGGTTGAGGTTATCCTTGACCGAGGTAAAAGTCAAGGTTGACCTTGACCTAGGAGGTAAAAGATCTCAGATCTTCAGAAAAAGGCTGCCAGAAAAGGGCTGGAAATAAGGGAGAGAAGCAAAACAAGGGGGAAAATCTAGATTTAGTCAAATACCCACTCAAGATGCTTGATATGACCCTAGACCACTTGCTCGAAGGGCTAAACTAATCATAAATGGAAGTTCTTCCATTTTGTGATGATATATTTAGCACCCACTTTAGCAAGAGTATGGGCTCAATACAAACTCTTGGTAAAGGAGATCATAATGAAAAGATAATCTTATTGAAATCAAAGGGACAAAAGAAATTCTCAAGCCCCCCAGGGACTCAAGCCTTCATCAACTCGAAGATCAAAATAAGAGAGACATCTCTATAAACTAGATAGAAGAGAGAGAGTGTGTGGTTACCTTGCCTAATGAGAACTTATGTTCCATTGTGAACCACACAAGGAAACAATGCAACTGGAAAGACAGAATTGAATCGCCTAGTGAATGTGGCTAGTCACTTGTCAACCCATCAAAGATTCACCCTTAGGAATATTCTATTCCATAAGAGTAAAACCAAAATCAAAAGAGATCCAACCTTAAGGACACCTTTGACCTTAAGGGATAAAAAAAGAAGTGAAACTAGAGATATCAAGAGATCCTATAAAAATAAAAATGCATGCTTTAAGGATTAGTCATTAATCGATAAAGGGAGATAAGTACCTTGAAAAATATATGTATATTTAAAGTGTGTGTGTGCAATAATTGAGCAGAGCATATGCCCCCATGTTAAAGTCATTGCTAACACTTAAACAAGAGCAATGGCTCGAATGAAAACATAAACAACTCCATTGATTACATTTTCACTACGAGATGCCCCCAAACAGAGACAAATCAAGGGAAATACCAAATAAACATACAGAGAACACAGAAGGAACCTACCTTTCATAGAGTTAGTATGATCATAAGATTATATGTGTGTGTGTGTGTGTGTGTGTGTGTGTGTGTGTGTGTGTGTGTGTAAATGAATTGACATCATTCCCTAAAGAAAGTAGAACTACAATCACAATGGAGAAAAGAACACATAAGAGATACAAAGAAGAATCTTTTCGAACCATGGCAAGGAGACCAAAAAGAATCAGTGCTACCAAGTCATAGATCCAAGAAGATTACACAAGGAAACTTTTATGAACAAAAGCATAGGTACAACATAATATGAAACAACATATAGAAGAAAAAAATATAGTTATAGAGGAGTAGCACAACAAATTTGATTCCGTAATCACCTTGCACCAATAGAGAAACAAGGGTAGTAGAAAAGTATCTAACAAACATACAAAATGCTACCATGAAGAACTAGCCAATCAAGCACGTTGCCTACTCTCCCATCTTGTTCTATATCATTTAGGGAAGGTGGGTAACTTGCAAGAGGGACTATATCCAACATATTAGGAATGATAGCCAGTTCCAAACAAGGATCCTCTTGAGAACCATCATGTTCGATACTAGGTGTAATTATCAATTGTGATAAAATCATTTTAGTTAAATCAATGTCAATGTTAATAGTCTCATATTCATCTTTAACATCATCAAGAGTATCTTCTTCATCCAGATTAATCAAAATAGGATCTAAGATATGAATAGAATCATTGTAATCTTGCATCTTAACCTCATTGTTAGCATTAACTTCTTCTAACACATCATGCATAGATTGATCAAAAGAAGGATAAAATCTTTGAATAATAGAAGTACAGGCTTTAGCTTGAGCACGATGCTTCTTACAACATTCATTAGTAGATTGATTACATTTTGTCTTGTTTGGAAGATGTAGGAGATTGACAAGAAATAGTAGGAGCTTGATTAATAGAACCTGAAGCCATAGATTAAGGAGGTATGGAAGGTGTAGGAAAAAGTCCATAATTAAGATCCATCAGAGGCATGCTTAACTCAATAATCTTCTAATGGTTATAGGCTTGATATGAGAAAAAAAGATTATCAGGTTGAGAAGGACATGAATTAGGTATTGAAGGCCAAAAGAAGTCAAGTGTAACACAATCCCTGAGCCTAGAAGGTTGATATAAACTATGGTTAATCATCTTCACTTCTTCATCATGAAAAAATTTAAGACACTTATGAATAGGAGAATCAACAACATGCATGGCATTCGTCCAAAGGCAAACCAAACTTAAATTGTAATTGATCAGAAGTAGGAACAACAATAAAGGTAGTGTTCACAATTTTACCATAAAGTTCAACTGGCAAATCAATAGAACCAAATGATGGATAAAGAAAACCATTACAAGTTTAGTCCACACATTAGATGTATCATAAGAATCATGTTGCAAGCATTTCATAAAAATATTTTCTTTTGTAATAACATTGACTAAGGATGTACGATCAACTAGAGAACCACGTGTAGGTATCTTAGTAGTCTTAGAATAAATGTAAAGGGGACCATCAGGAGCTTTAATAATCTTAGAATCATCAAAGGTAATCAAGAGTTCCTAAGGTCTTTTATTCTTATATTGTTTTCGAGGTTTAAGTTGATTTTTTAGTTTACACTGAGGTTGTTTTGTGACTTGAGGTTGAATTTGAGGGTGAGTTTGAGGTTGAGGTGTAGATACAAATTGTGATAAATCAGCATGCTACACATGGTTGACAATATGATTAAGATCATCCATCTTTGAATCATAAATAATATCCATAGAAGATGGCTGAGCAATGGCCTTAGTATCATGTGTATGTAACGAATTCATATAGATTTGAAGGTTTTGATTAGGAGGAGAAAAAAATTGTTCCCACTACCATGAAAATTATCAACAGATAAGGAATTAGAATCAATCAAGTCTTGAACCTTATGTTTTAAATAATAACATTTCTCAGTATCATGGCCATTTTGATGATGGCATTGACAAAAAACTTTACGATCAAAAGATTTAGACACAATTGTAGTAGGTAAAAGAGGTCGAATAGGAGGTAAAGTAATCATATTAGTAGTTAACAACCTATTCATAATAGAATGTAAATATAAAGAGAGAGGAGAAAACATATGATTCAAACGAAAAGCAGTGGATGTAGAAGTGGCAATATGAGATGCAACAACAACTTGATCAACAACTGTATTATCTTGTTTGTCTATCTGGACATAGTTAGGTGTTTGAAATTTGTTTGGATTAGGAGCAACATCACTCTTATCAACGGGAACATGAGCCATTGGAGTGTTTCTCCCAAATTGGTTCACTTGTAATTGATAATGATGAAGCACTACACAAAGTTGTTGAAAAGAGGTAAATTTAGTAAGAATAATCTTATCTCTAATATCCTTTTGCAAATTCAAAATAAACATACATTGAATATCATTATTAGGAACATGATAATAAATCTGATCATGTAGATTCTTAAATCTGCTAATAAATTTAGTCAAATTTTCCTTAGTCTTTTGTTTAGAATGGATTAAATCAGTTAAAGATACTTACAGACCAATGTTATTTTGAAATCATTGAGAAAAGGCATTGGAAAGTTTTGGAAAAGAGTAAATAGAATAAGGAGGCAAGGAACAAAACCATTGCAAGCCCTTATCACAAAATGTTTCAAAAAATAACTTGGCTAAAATCCTATGGTCATGAATGTAGTCACTGCAAAGGATTTGAAATGTTTTAACATGAGTAATAGGGTCTCCTTTTCCATTGTAATTCTCAAGATGAGGCATATCAACTTGCTGAGGAACAAGAGTATGAATGATGTCTAAGGATAAAGGACTTCCCATGTTACATGTAGGAATGCTAAAATTATTTTGAGTTAAAGAAGAAAGTTGTTGTAAAGATGACATAGTTTGAGCCAAACTAATAATTATTGAATCATTAGAAGAAATAGTGGGCAGAGCAACATTAGAAATACTAAATGAAGTGTATGAAATGAAAGGAATGGAAGACACAACTGGATGAACACTTAGAACCATAGTTGGAAGAGGATTGAAATAAGTAAAAGGAACATTATTGTAAGAAGGTTCTAGTGTAGGGAGGGATATAGGAGGAACACTTGTAGAAAGAGAGGGAACCATTATAGTCACCAAAGGAAGGGTATAAGTAGGAAGACTAGGTAAAAGAACTAAAAAAGGTTCGACACTAGTAACTAGAGGAATTAATCCTAAATCTGGAGCTTCTTGAGCTAAAGTTTTAACATTTGAATACACAAGGTGAGTGATACCATGCAGGAGATTAACACCTTGATCATTATCATGAAAGACTTTCTTAAGAGCCTCTATAACTTGAATAGAATCTTGATTATGGTTTTCTTGAATAAGCCAATTACCCATTTTGTCAAGCTTAGTTGAATTTTTTTGGACTTGTTCAAGAGGAAATCTTAAAGCATCATCCTCATCATGAGATAAGTCAGAAGAGTTTTTCTCCATAATAGGGTTGGAATCATGAATAATTGAATTTTTATCAAGGATCGTAAGGAAAGGAGAGGAAGACTTAGGATCAAAGGCACCCATTAGTCTACGACTTAGAATATTAAAAGTAGAACTAAAGATAGTAAAGCTCATATACCAATGCAATGAAAATGAACTAAACTAAGAAAACACAAAGCATGAAGAAATGAATGTTTTTATATTTTTACTTTATATGAGATGCAAATACATAAAAGAAATCTAATACATGCAAGATATAACACCATAAAAGAAAGAGTTGTCTATCACGGGTTCAACAAAATGTAAGGTAAACAATGAGTGTTCATATAAATTTAGAGGAATGAAAGGGATATAAGATCTACCTCTAAATCCAAATTTCCAAAGGAGAGACCTAAATTGATTAACCAAAAAGGCTAATGCACAAAAGAATCAATCTATGGAGGGTGTGAATACAAAAGAAAACCTTACATTTTATTATGAAAAGTATGTATTGAAATCTTAATTGAATTGAAAATAAATACTAACCTTAAAGTAGGGTAAATTTGTAAAATGTTGTTCTATGATGTTTGTATACAATTTCGTGAAATTCTGCAACCAGATTTGGACTAGAAATGCAGAAATAGAGAAAACCAAAAAACCTTTTGTCTTTCTAAAGAAGGTCAACCTTGACCCAAGGCCAAGGTAAGATCTTACCCCTTTATTTCTGACCTTGACCTGCACTGCTCGAATGTAAATTTTGTTTGTGGATCCCAAAAGTTTGCCAAAAAGAGTACTCAAATCTGCATTGATATTCACTATTCCACACCTGCTCTTGCAGGAAAAAGGGTTTTGTTGTTGAATGAGGGGTTTTCCTTGGTCAAAGCTTGATTTGAGATTAACCTTTAAAAATGGAATTAAAATTGCAATATAGATTAAAAAAAGTAAATGGAATTATATTATAATGCCTCATCCGAAGATCCTTGGAACAAGGATAAATAAAAGCCAAGACATTTTTTTAAAAACAAGTATGGATGCACATGACAATCAACATACAAGTGTCATAAAGATCACAATGGAAGACTTAACCATCAATCTTGACAACCAACAAATCTCCAAATGCCACTACCAACTGACACACTCAAACTAAAGGACAAAAACCAAGGATGACAACAGAACATTAAATCTTTGATATGTTGAAGTCTAGAAATTCAAGAAATTCCAAATGGTACTTAAAACACCAAATTTCCTTCTTCAAAAAGTAGTAGAGATACCCCCTATTTTTTGCTCAAGAAAACACAATTGATAGTCTCACGCAAGGAAGTGCGCTAGCCCACATGAAGAACTACCTTCTCACGTGAAGAAATGGTTGGCCCAACCACAAAAACCACTATACTGATGTCAACGCTCACACGAGTAAGTATAAGAAACCATATGAAAAAATGCAAGTCCCCATGCAAAACATCAAACTCTTACACAAAACATCAGACTCTTTTGTGAGAGAGCACAATCTCGCGTTAGGAAATACAACAACAAGAAAGGAAAAAAGAAGAAGAAAATATAGGGAAAACAAATCCTCCACACTAGGGAGTACTAGATCCAAAAATTGAGGCTTGGACACTCAAACACTATAATATTAAGATGAAATAAGGAATAAGATGGAACAAGAAACCAACCATCTAAAATATAGCAGCATAAGGAAATGTACAGAAAGCAACATCCTAATGTATAAATTAACTACGCTATTGTACGGTTCCTCCCAACCATAATAGCATCATGAGACCTTGAAGGTCCTAGCCATCCCCCACATGAAACATCCCAAACTACTAACTAGATAGTCGGAGCTGTTTTATGAGGGTGTCACTATTAAGACGTAATAACCTCATAAGAACAAGGAAATCTAACATACTAAAGCAATAAGCAATAGATACTCCAACTATGTAAATCACATCATCGAATCATATGCTAAACATCATATTACATGAATGCATCAAATAAACTAACATCATCTAAAAATGATATCCAAGCATTACAATGAAAGCATGAATCACAAGGAAGCATATTCTAGAAGCCTGAATAAAAGAAGTGAAACATCAAGCACCAGCTATACTAGAACAAAATACCATCTCTGTAAACCAGTCCCTATTACTGGTATAGGTAGCTATACCTCACAACCACATGGAACTCATAGGTCCAGTCCCACCATGCTAATGGAGATAATGATCCAACCACAAACACACATAAAGCAAACATCTATGGCTAACACTCATGCTAGGTAGTAAAGAAAATTGCAACCAAGATCATGAGACAATACAAGTAAAATAGGTCCTCGTCACACTCTCAATGGCTTAAATATGTAGGGACTCACTAGAGGGAAAATCACTTGGCATCAGATAGCACAAGCTAGTATTGGTAGCATCAACTTCCCAATGGAAGGCACACAATCCTAGCAACATCAACCTCCCAACAAAAGGCACAGAATCCAACTTTTTATTATCTTAAATTTATTGCCTAGTAATTTTATTTAGTTATCAATTAATTAAACCTTCTTCATGCCAACTTGAGAAATAGTTACCAAGGTTTCGATAGAAGCCCCTACATAGTACTACCCTACTCTACTCATACTCATCCAATAATGAGTGCCCATAGCCATACATATTCCCAACCCAACCCCAAATGAAGATAACTCCACTGAAATACAAACGGGAGATCGAGCCTCACAAGTCACCTAACAAATGCATGCGCATGTGCTCGTGTGTGGAGCATCATTATCATGAATATCAAAACACAAGTGTTGGATGATAACACAAGAAAAATCACACTCAACTAATAACAAGCTTAGGAGGACGGATGGGGCATGCATCCCAATGTAATATAAAAGTGCAAGAATAGTTTGACTAACATCCTATGAACAATCCAAGTCCATAACCAACATCATGCCATGAAAATCTAAGAAAACTGGATGGTACACAAATTGAGGTAAGAACCTTAAAACTTAGAAAACTTTAAAATTAAAACCCATTTGGTTCTTGGGTATAAAAGCAATGAAAATGCAACAAAATTTGGGTTCAAACACCATATGCAAAAACAACTAGCATAATGGTGCAAAACCCCAAACCCTCATCTCAAAAATTAGGAAAACATTAATACTCAACCAACTAAGCAGTACTAGCAATCAGAAATGGAGAACACTAGTTCTCTATAAGAACCCCAAATAGGCTCTACGTTGATCACTGTTTGTTTCCCTGGGTGTAATGATTGTTTTTGGTTTGTTTTTGAATGTTTTAAGCTATTTTTGGGTTTTTGAGTTGATGAAAAGAAAATACAAATATTGAAAACTAATCTTACCTAAAATTATAACTCAAATCTGGTTATAATGCTAATCAAATTCATTTATTCGGATGGCTCCTAATGTATGTACAATACTTATTGCTGGAAGAATACATTAAAAACATCATCATTAATAGTTGAAAAAAACCTGACTTTTGTCTCCAATATGCAACCACGCTACTGGTTGCTTCCTCCTTGGGCAGCGCCTATCAAAAACCGCAATATTAAATCTCTGATTTTTAATTCACTGTAGCGCTGTACTGTTCACAGCACTGTAGCTGCTGTTATAACCCCTTCCAACCTGTAAACAGATTCATCCACTTTTTTCCTACTGAAACACAATATTGACTCCAGAATGAAGTCAACTCACAGGCAAAATTCAAGTGATATTTCACACCCTCAAATTGCATCAACTCTGAAGATACTACGTTCTCCACAGTCTGAATTCTTCTTAAACTTGTAGAAACCCTTGTTGCCACAACTTCAAGAAATTTCACAAGGCAAAATTTTTAAGCAATTCTCATAATCTACTCTTGAAGGAAGACAAGGTTTGTTTATAAGGACTCCTCAACTCCAGAATGAGTCTCCACGCTCAATGTGGGATAAAAGATATAATAATAACATAAAAAATGTTATTACATTAAAACTTAGAAAACCCCTTTTAATTTTTCCATAAGCTTGGACCCACAATTAATTGAAACGATGACCCCTTTTATGATATCATGACCCTCACTTAAGTTATATATTATAACTTAACAATATAGGCTCAAAACCAATAATGTTTATTTTAACTAAATAAACATTAATATCTCCATTATTACTCAACATTTTTGAATGTCGTTTGGACTGGGAGCTAACATGATAGAACTGCATATGACCATACCCCTTTTCTAAAAATAAAAGGGGTCTATCTTTATAACTCCAAAACTGCTAAAAATAGCCTGACCAAGCCAAACTCAAAGGAAAACTCATCATAAACAAACTCTGGCAACCCAGAAGAGTACTCTGCTCTAGTCCTTGGAGGATCTCCACACCAAGGTGACCCTCTACCCAATCTTATTAGCCTATGAGGGTCTCTGATAGGCTAATCACCAGCTAAAGTGATGTCTCTAGCTAGAAGGGGACATCACATTCTCAGCCTCCTAACGTACAACTACGAGAAATAGAAATATATTTGGAGTTGAAACACAAAAATGGGAGAGCCCTACCTGATAGCCAAAATGGCTAAAATGAGAATCAGCCAGATAAAATAAACATCTCACAAAAGTTGTTGAAAGTCATGGAAAATCAAGGTCTCCTTGAGCTAGATCCAATGAGACCGATCTTGCAAAGATTCTACACTCTTAGCTCTCACAACAAACATAAACACAATCCTCCAGAAGAGGATTTTGGAAAAATCTCTCAAATTTCTAATTTGCAAAAGTGAAAAGTGAGGAATTAATTTTTTCTTTGAATACTAATTCACTTTTTGAGTGAATAATTGATTAGGGTAAATAACCAGGTAACCTAGTTAAACCCTAAATCAACCCAAATAAAAATAAGCTATTCCATGTAATTGAAATTCATCTATGGAGAATCTACTAGAAATTAAAAATCAATTAAAATAAAGCCTGAAAACCCTTAAACTAAAATCACAAGAAAAACTGACAAAATTTGATGACAAATGCGAACCTCTAAATGCATAGACACATTTATTAAATCATTGGAACATTTAATTTAACAATTAAATAAGATATGTCGACCATACAGGGACGACATTGGTAAAATATGAATAGCTAAATCACTAACTCCATGTGTCATTGCCAGGCATATAAATCTTGCACACTAAAACACATGATCAAGTGCAATTACATATAATAACATAGCCAAAGTAATAAATGCATTAAATAACCTAATTTAACAATTTATTTAATTATACCTAAATAATCAATTTACATCACTCACATTCACATAAAGGATAACAAAGCAAGAATGAAGTAAATTACCATAGCATTAATTTCAACACATAAACTTCATCAGAGATATGTCCAAATACCAAATAACTAGATATCATCGTAAAACCTATTGTCATCTCAAAATGGCATCATCATACAACTATGATCAAATGAACAACATGGTAATCTAACATTTATGATACTAAAATCAAAGTACAATATCTAACCCTCAGGTCATCTCAAATGTAAAAATAACATGAGTAAAAATATCGCTTGGATCAAAATATAATAGGTTATAGACTGCAAACATGAGAGGCACTACATATTCACCTTTCTTATGTTGATCACTTGATTGCACTTATGCTCAAATCCAATGGAAGATGGATGCTTAATCATGGAAAATATCTGGATTGTGAAAATGAAAGAGAAAGGCTTCCGTTTATAATAATCTAGGACACAAACTTCTAGAATGGCTAACATAGGAGAATTAAATTCTAATTAAGCCTTAAACCCTAGAAATGGAAATAAATTAAATACAATTTAAATTTTACCATCCCAAAATCCAAAATAGCCAACCTAGAAGTAGGAAATGAAACTTTCCAAACATTGATATCCTAAAATCTCTAGAACTTGAAATCTAGACCTAGGGTCAAGGTCAAGGTCAACACTAACCTAGGTTAGGGTCGAGGTCATCCTTGACCTAGTTCAAAGTCAAGGTTGACCTTGACCCAGAAGGTCAACCTTGATCTAGAATATTTTCCTTGACCCAAAAGGTCAAAGATCTCAGATCTTCATATAACGCTGCCATAAAAAGGCTAGAAACAAGGGAGAGAGAAGTAGAATAGTGAGGGAAAGCTAGATCCAGTCAAATACCCACTCAAGGCACTTGACATGACCCCAAACCACCTTCTTGGAGGGCTAGACTAGTCCTAAATGGAAGTGCTTCTATTTTTTGATGATATACAAGTATGTAAGCTTGAATTCTATATGCGCTCAGTCTCAACTGGGGTGCTTGACAATCTCTGACTTGCTCAACATGTAATGAAAAATAAAGTGCTTTTATACTCAACCTCTACTAGATGACTCAGTCATAGTGATGACCATTCAACCTTGCCTAGTAAATGACTAAGTGTTTGGAAACTAATAGGTAACTTAAGTGTAGAGATTAATAAGGGGGAATCAACATTGCACAAACTTTTGCCCGACTATGAATATTATTAACAATCTTTAAATGTTCATATATTATCATATTGAAAAGTAAATATAACCATAACATAATGAAACACAATGAACCATTATTTATTAACTAAAGAAATCCTAACCAAGGAAAAACCCTGATGGGGATGGTCTACAAAATGATCCACTAATCAAAAGTATGTTTTGAAAAATATTGACCCTGTTAGGAGTCTATTACGTGCATATAGTGTATATGTTGTTGTTGGAGGACTAGGAATTTTTAGAAGCCTCAACCCTATTAGGAGTTGGTATTTCAATACAAAAGTGTGCAAGAAGAGCCCACTACTCAAACATTCATATACAACTCTACAATGCTATCAAAAGATATAGATACAAAAACTTTTACATAGTAATGATGTCTTCAATATCTGATCTGTCATCTTGGCTCCTTCTTCAAAGTTGATCATAAAACCATAGTTCTTTGTACTAACAACAAATTCATATCAATATTAATCATTACAACACAATGTTACTCTTCACTAAACAAAAGTGTTCTTACGTTTATTCCAAATTCTTTCATTAGGTTGGCCTTGTTGCTTGATACTTAGCTAAATATTTTGAATTATCTTTTTCCACGTGTGGTTTAACATCTAGGATGTTTCTCCAACATTTTCAATTAATTATTTTTGTGAACCAAAATAATTCCTTAATTGAAATTCCTTTGTTATGCCTTTAGCTCCAATCTAAATTGGTAGGCTAGTACTGATAAAACTACTTTAACTTTCTCCATAGATAGCCAAAAATTTAGCATGATTAACCAAATATATATACATCATGTCCTTCCTTATTTTAAGTGTATATAAACCCACATGCCTCCAATGAACTATACTAAACAAAATAAGTTGACTGTGCAGTGTTCTATTGATGTGTATTTAGATAATTTTTTAGAATAATTATACTTCAAACTTATCCTTTCATTTTTTCTTCTCAAAATTAGTTATATGTGGCCATAAGGGACCACCTTAACATACTACCTTTTCCAAATTTTACACAACTCCTAAGGTGACTTGATCTCAATTCCTCTTGAGATGAAATCTTCTAGGCTTGAACCATGCTTCTTGATCTCTACTCCATCCACCTACACTATATCCTCCTCTGGGAGTTTGACCCATTTCACCAAGTACTTTTATATGTATTCTTATTTGTCTTTTTGTAAACATGTATGTCCAAAATATTTTAAAGTTTTAATGGTCCTTGTTTCTGAAAAATACTTGGCTAGATCTTAATCCTCTTGCACCAACATGTTTTTACATACATTGGCATCTCCCTTGTAGGGTGTTAGATCTAAAACATTAAAAATTCGAGATATACCAAGGTTAGAAGGAAACTTAAGTCCATATGTACTTATGGAAAACTCTTGAACTATCCTACAAATTTCTAATCTCCTTAGCCTCACTTTATTATGTTTTCCTTTAGGAAACCTTACCTTTTTCTAATTTTCCCATACTGAATCTCCAATCTTAAATTGGACATCTTTCCACTCTTTTTTTTCTTGTTCCTGGTACTTATATGTAAAATTTTGTAAGGTATCTCTTACTTGATCATGTATCTCCTTTATCCCTATTGTAACTTGTTCTCCATGAGCACTATTTTGTCCCCTAGTTGACAAGTCCCTCAATTCCAAGATTCCTATAGGATTCATCCATAAACAATCTAAAAAGACTCTTGAGTGTACCCTTATTCACTAAGTCATTGTGTGCATACTCTTCTAGTGAAAGTATGGAATCTCACTTTTCTTCATATTTCTTAGTGAGGTATCTTAGAAAGTTCCCAAGTGACCTATACAAATTATATTTGACCATATATTTAGGGATGGTAGGAAGAGCTAAAGGAAAAATTTATCCCCAATTTTCTCCACAAAGTTTTCTAGAAGTGCCCCACAAATTTGGCATCCCTGCTAGTCATGATATAGAGAGACAATTCATGTATCCTCACAATTTATTTGAAAAATAGATTGGAAATATAAGTTACATCAGTACGGCTCTTGGATGGAAAAAAATGTGGCATCTTATTCAATCTATCAAGAACAAAAAATACACTATCCAAACTCATTGGAGTTCTAGGAAAACCTGTGAAAAAATCCATAGCAACACTTCCCAAGGCTTGGATGGAATGTGTAGGGGTTGATATAAGCCATCATTTGTTATGGTTCCCTTTTCTGTTTTAAATACCATGCCTCCTCCAAGCTTTTTTCAAAACCAAAATATCCACTAAGGCTTGGATGGAATGTGTAGGGGTTGATATATGGCATCATTTGTTATGGTTCCCTTTAAAATATTTTATCTCATAGAGCATCTAGGTGTGAAAATTTGACTACCTTTAGAAAGAAGTCCATCTTTAATCATATACTTAGAGTATTGTACATGATTTCACTATAAATTTCAAAACAAACCTTATAATTTCATGGAAATCCTATTCTCCTACATACATACCTTGGGTGGATTATGTTCCAACACTTTGTAACTAGACTTATTGCATAGTTAAGGCTCTTTGAGTTTGGGCATCTACTACCTTATTGGCCTAAAATTCTTATTTTTTATGGTGAATATATAGGTTTGAATGGATTCCACCCACTTCACGTGCATACGAGTAAGTATATCTTGAGTATTTAATTATCTTATTATCTGTATACACCACAAATTACATTGGCAATAGATAGTGACTCCATTTATTGAGGGTCTGCAATAGAGCATAAATTTTCAAATCATAAGATAAATAATTCCTATTTTCCTCATCAAGATTGTCACCGATGAATGCTTTAGGTTTTCCTTCTTGCTTAAATATTGCTACTATATGCATGTTTGATGCATCACCTTTAATTGAAAATATATCATCACAATTAGGGAGTGTAAGAACAAGTTGTGTTGATACCTTTTCCATCAACATTTCAAAGGAATTTTTTTCCTCCACTATTCACACAAACTTTCATTTCCACCCATCGTTAATGATCTCCAACATAGGAGCACAAATCTCACTAAACTTCTTTATTCTTTACAAAGTTACAAGGCCATGAATTTTTTTGACATCTCTCATGGTTCTAAGTTTTGGCCAATTGAGAATAACCTATGTATTTTTAGGATCCATCTATGCATTTCCCTTGGAAATCACAAAGCTAAGGTATATTGGTTCCTCCTACAAAAACACACATTTATCCAAATTGTTCATTAACTTTAACTATCTAATCTTCTTAGAACTAGATCCAAATGCCTCAAATGATATTTTCTAGTTTTACTGAATACTAGAATGTCATCTTGAAATACCATAACATTTTTTCTAAGAAATGGATTTAACACCTATTTACAAGTGTCATGAAGATTCTAGGGGAATTTGACAAGCCAAAAGGAATTGCTCTCCATTCATAGAGACCTTTATTGGTTTTGAAAGCAGGTTTCCATCCTTCCATTCATCACCAAACCCTGTCCTTATTTGATAATAACCACTCTTCAAATCCACTTTTGAATAAAATATTTCTCCTCCCAAAAAATATAATAAATCTTCTATCCTTGGCATAAGGAACCTATGTATGATTGTAATCTTGTTTATGGCTCTAGAGTCTATGGATAGTCTCTATGTCACTTTCTTTTTAGGGGCCAAAATTGTAGGTATTGCACATGGGCTCAATCTTTTCTTGATCAAACCGTTTCCCAATAATTCTTGCATTTTCTTTTCTAAATCCTCATTCTACATACGTGTCATTTATAGGCCAAATTTCTAGGAAAGGTGGTTGGTGCTATGAATTCTATGTTGTGGCTTATCTCCCTAATTGGTTGAAAATATTTAGGAATATCTTCTATAAGTATGCCCTTATACCTATCCAAAATATCTCTTAGTTCCTTTTTTGATTTTTTATTCTTACTTTAATCATTTCTTTCCTCTTTCTATTTAATTATCACTAAAGTATCACATGGAGAATCCATCTCCTTGATGACTTCAACGAACTTGTTCTCTTCTACACACATGATCTTAGGTTGTTTATGATCCTAAGGGTCATTTGTTAAGGGGCTCAAAATAATAGTTTCCCCATTCTTTTGAATAATGTAGGTGTGCTTGTCATCATAATGATGAAACTTTATCTCATACTTTCATGGTCTTCCTAAGAGTAAGTGGGTTGCATCCATAAGTACAACATCACAATTTTTTTGTCTCTATACTTTTCTATTTAACACTTTACCCATGATTTTTCCTTTATTAAAGTGTGTTTTTCTTTTGTGAGCCATGATAATTTGTAAGGCTAGTGGTATGAAATCCTTTTCAGTTTCAAATTTTCAATCATTTCAAATTATACAAGATTTTTAGTAGAACCAAGATCAACAATAACCTTATACATATTTCCTTCTAATTCAAAGGTGGTTCTCATAATTTAATTCCCTTTTATTAGATCTAGAGTAGTAAGTAGTTTGAGAAAAGTCCTTGTCATGATTAATTCTCTACTTTTTGGATCTACAAATGTTTTAGGTGAATTGAGACTTTCACAATCTTCCTCTCTCACCAACTAGGTTCTTCTCTCCCCTTATTAACTTGATCTAATATTCTCTAGGCACCTAGTAGAAGAATGCACCACTTGGTTACAATTGTAGCACCTAAGTGGTCTATTTACTCTTCCTCCAAATCTTTCCCTATCATTAGGCCTCCTCCCTCCAAAATTGCCTCTTGAATTATTGTCATCTCTATTCTTCTTATGAATTCTTTCTCCTTGAGGCCTAAACCATTTCCTCTTCGATTGGATCCTCCTTTTCCCCTAAATTTATTTCCTTTGCCCTTGTTATTATGTTCTCTCTTTCTCTTTACTTTTTTGAAAATATGAGGGCTAGCTGAAAACATTTGTGGACAATTCTTGGTCAGAGAAAATTAAACTCATATAGGATGTTCATTCTTAGGCCATTCAACTACCTACCAAAATTTTCCTTTTCTCACTCATTTTTGTGTGATCTTAGATCAATCTTGTGAAACTCAACGGTATGTAAATTGATAACATATCTCTCTACTTCAAATTTTGTCTCTTCATATGAAGTTGCATGTCATAGTCATCTAGTGTGTATGCTTTCTTGATTTAGAAACCATTATATTCAAAAGGTAATTATACTCCTCCCTTCCTTTACTATTTCTTTCTACACATGATCATGTGAGGGTAGATCCTTTCAACTTGGATCTTTCTACCTTAGCCTTCTATTTTTTTGGGATCTCTTTGCATTCAAAGTGGTTGTTAAAGGACTCTATCCAATCCATGAATTCATTTGCATCCCATTTGCCACCTAATATGGGTATTTCTGACCTTTCATCTAAATATTTTCTTCCAAATAATTTGAGGCAATTAATAAGGTATATGTTCTTTGCAAGAACCTCCTCTTCTTACCTAGTGACCTCTTTCTCACATCCTTCTTCCTCTCTCATTGAAGACTGTCCATCCTTCCCTTTGAAATTCTCTATCTCTTCTTCCAAATTTTGGTTACTTTCTTCCATTTATTGGAACCTTTTTGCCACTTCTTGACTCATCCTATAGGGAAGAATATTGAAAGACTCTTCTCAAAGCATTTTGAGGTAATGTTTCCCTTCCTTTGACCCTTGGTTATTTGTTATAATAGTATGATGTAGAAGCATGAGAAAACAAGGAAACTAAGACTTTCACTTGTATATCAATTTTTTTTTTCAAACTTCTACAAACCCTTATTCCCAAAGAATCTGATAGAGAGAGAGACTTGAGAGGCACCTTATAGCTCTCTATTTATGGAGTGCAAAGGTATAAAATGGTAGTATGGTGGCTCTCAAGTGAACCAAGATATGCAACCCTTGCAAGGTGTACCATAGAATGAGAGATTCAAAGATGAGAGAAAGAGTGCTACCATCCAATAATCAATATGAAAATGAATGCAACATAAATGAAAGATGCAAATGTAAGCTAAAATAACAAAAAATGAGTATTACACATCCTTCCTATTTAAGCTATGTGAGATAATCTATAGCATAAAAGAAAGCTAAACTAGGAATTCCATGAAGATACTATGGAAATGAAAGCATGCAAGTACAAGTGCAAGAATCTTCCAAGTTCTTCAAAGTTCCAAAGTCACCTATAAATCCTACAACATGACCTTAGTACAAAATTATATAGTTGGAGAATGAGGGGAGAGCCCATCCTTTTAAAAATAAATAGATGGTTGAGATTAAAAGGTAGAAGAGACTTAATCAAGGGTGGAGAATGCATCTTGAATGATGCATGCCCACAAGAATCTCACCTAAGAAAGATTGATGAAATGTCCCTTTACTGATTTTATATGATATTTCACACCTCTAATCAGATTTTCAAAATCAAACAACTAATATCACAAAGATCCACCAAATTTCTCAATAAACCCCAAATCGGGTATGTCGAAATTAGTGTCAAAAGCTTCACAGCTTCACCTATTACTAATAAATCTGAAGTGGTAATTTTTACAAAAATTTGAGTAGCATAATAGCCTATAAAATGATATTTCTAGATCTGTATAACATGCAGACAATAGCTCCCAAACGAAGGACAAAAACAGTGCTCATCAAGCTCTCGAAAATAGCACAAAATAGCCTGGAATCACCACAAAAACTTAATAATCTATCAAAAAAGTATAATCATATTCAAATACATATATTTAGTTCTATTTTAACATTCAAAAGTCTGATATATAACAGCAACCCAAACTGATATGAAATACTCAACCGAAAACACCAAACTCTTACAAAAACACACACCCAAAAACTCACAAATCTGCATTGTTAAGCACAAAGGCAAACTCTGCATGAGTATGCACATGGAATGGCTTCAAACTCCTGTCCTTAGCCTTCCTGTAAACCTGCAAACTCCTGTTCTTAGGTCTCCTTCTCCACAGGTTTGGCAGCCTTTGAAGAACAACAAAGAAATGAGCAAAAATCAAGTTCTGGAATCAGCCCAAAATGCCTCCAAACCCCTCAAAAGAGGGCATAACCCTAACTCATGTCCAAGAGGGGTTAATAAAACATATTTTAATAATAATCTTCATTTTTTAGTCCATTAGCTTCCAAAGATTATCCCCTTTTGTTGAAACTTCACCTTTTTAGGCCTGCTTGCCTTAGCAAAAATTATTATTTTTTAATTATTTGAAAAGGGGACATGACAAGTCCTCCCCTCCCAAATATTTCTTGTCCTCAAGCAATGGCTGAACAATAAACCAATCAATCCACCTGGATCCCAAATGTAGTCATGAACTATACTACTGCCAACTAACACAGGCTCCTGCAATATCCTCTGCAATATAACCAAGAGGAATCTATAATCAAACTAGCAATTACTGCTCAACCAAACTCCAAAGTCACAACTTTCACAGTCAAAAACCCACGAGACACAAACTCTTAGAACATCAAAACCCAAGTAAAGTGGACTACCAACACAGTAAATACCATCAATGCATTCCACTGGCCTATACAGAATGTACAATCCAACTCTGCAACAATGGTGAATGCTCCCAAATGAAACTGTACCACGTATGGAGAATCCACACACTATACAATGCCTACAGTCAACACAACTCTGTAGATCACCGACCACTGTCTCATAACCATAACTACCATGCACCCATGATGGTGAAAAGCCATCACAAGATAAACATCAAGAATTGGAACCCAAACCAATTTTTCCTGCCATCAACTCCTCAACATAAGGATCAAATGCTAACTGATGTACATACCTTGCAATATAATGTTAAAAAAAACCAACCTCAGTCAACAGATCACCATGAAAAAGTGATACAACCCACTGTGACTGATCACCAGCTAAGTTAGGAGATGTCATAGCCAAAGGAGTAGAATCAATAATAACACCCGCTGAAGCATCACTCTGAAACTCCTGCTCTAAGTCATGTATTATCAAGCTGTTAACTGTAGAACCTATCGCCATGTCGTGCCCATCACAACTCTCATTTTGAGGCGTTAAACTATCCCATAACTGATGATAAGCACTAGGAATCAAAGTGCATCTCTGTATCATCATCTCATCAACATGGTCATCAAAGGTAAATTGATGAGCATACCTCACAATGTAATGCTGATAGAATGCGCCAATCTTAGTCAGTGGCTCAGACTACAATCCAGATGTAACTAACTGCAATCGATCACTAACCAAGCTGGAATTGACTACTACCTCTAAAGACATCGCCAAGGGAGTAGTATTACTAGCAGGAACCATACCAACTATCGACTCACCAACATCACACATGGTCTTTGATACAAAATCTCTAGTCTTCATGCCACTAGTGCTAGAGGTCACCACCATGTCAGGCATACGACAACAATCTACTGCAACACCCAACTCAACTGAACCTAACTCTAGTGGGGATGAACCCGATATGCCAATGTTAGTATAAAGGATGGATGCATCCCCATCTCCACTATCTTTGACAATCTCGACCATGGACATCCTCGGATCATCAGACACCACAGCTTGTGACTGTACAGAATCTAGTAAAGATTGTAGTTGCTCTAACTCCATGGTCACCTTAGCCAAATGAAACTGTGACTCCTTGAAAGCCAACTGCGTGCTCTCAAGAATCTCAGAAGTCACCTCAAGCTGCTCGGTAAGCTCACTCACCTCATCTTCCTTGGCCAACAATGCATTATATGCTGTACTGCCCCACTCCATAAGATAATCTTTGTTAGCTACCAACTGCATATAATCTTGTCTCAGAATCTGGATAGCCTCCCATAAAGAGTGAAACTCTATCAAGGAAAGATAACTTCCTCCTTGCTCATCACTAGTAGGAGAACCCCATCCATAAACTGTTAACAATTGACAAGCAGCATCAAAATGTTGGCAAGTGATATCAATGTCTCGTTCACTAGCTCTCAATTGATTAGACACATGATGGCACTGGCTTGACTGTCTCCTACAAACCTCCTTTGATGCACTATCTAAAGGAGTATCCTCAAAGTTACTAGTCTCTATATTATTACCATCCATATTCTATGAATCAACTCTAAAGCTCATATCAACAAACGACGTATCAAAAAATGTAGCACTACTGTCCAACTCCTTTGTACCCAAGGAAACTAAGTCTTCAAAACTGCCCACTGCATCCTCCTGGATGTCATCAATGCCAATATGATCCTAGGAATCATCTGTACACATTGCCAAATATGAAAGATCATCAACACATTCCAGCAAGTATGGTTGACTGGAAATATGAACAAAGCCCAACACCAGTGTATAAAAACTAATACCAACATCGGACAAGCTGCTAGCAAAAGAAAAGAAAATACCATGCAATCTGTTAATCAAATCCATGATAGCACCCAAACAAACACTGCTACTAAAATGTGTTAAAGATCTCCAGTCAACTGAATCCCAAATGCCAATATAACAATCTCGAGTCCATATCTGTAAACTAGAATCAGCTGGTAACTCAAGCAAAATCCTCACTTGAGTAATATGACCAATACCAACTAACTCCACATACTTGTCATGATGAGATAATGAAGTCACAATACTGTTTTTGTTCACTTTCAGCTGGCTGGACAAATCGTGTGAAGTACTACCAGCCTCAACCTCATGTCACGAAGCATCTAACTGTGCCTGCTACTCTTTCTCAACAAATTCATGAATGCTCAATGTTTGCTCATCTCTACCAAGTATCTCACCATCATGCACAACAACATCCTCATAATCATTATCTGAACCCACTACGCTGCAGTCACTACCTGTTGTAACTATACCATCCTGAATACCTGTGATATCACCCTTTAACGACCTGTATACAATTGTCTCAATTTGAGTATCAAGTTGACCATTACTATCAATCTACATAATATCCTTTCTCACTACCTCCTGTGGTGGAGTAGAATCGAAGACCTCTGCTTGGCTATAAGCTAGTTTCTCAAACTGCTCATGCAAGTTGTTGGTAATTGTGTCACCTGCCCTGTGAGAAAATCTACGAAATAGAAATCTGGTCAACTTATCCACCTTAGCTAGGTCAGACAACATGTCATTCATCATACGGTGGTGCTCAACCAACTGTTCAGACATGTCATGGCTTATTTTCCTAAGTTTATCTTGAATGTCTAAATAACCATCCTTTCTACTGTTCTGACTCTGGATATCAATTGTCCAAGATCGTGTCCTCTCAGACTCTGTACTATACCTGTCCATTTTGGATAAAGTAGATGTAACCCCAATAGGTTGTAACTTCTTCAAGCACCAATAACTAACATGCAAATGATCAGAAGTAGCATGCAACCATAGATTTTGACATGCAGCTGATTAGAAGCAACATGCAACCACCAAATTCACCAAGAACTAACATGCAAATGGTTAGAAGTAGCATGCAACCATAAATTTTGACATGCATTTGATTAGAAGCAACATGAAACCATAAATTATGACATGCAAGATCTGGGTAGTTGTCAAAACTGACATGCAAGATATGGGTAGTTGTCAAAACTGACATGCAAGATCTGGGTAGTTGTCAAAACTAACATGCAAGATCTGGGTAGTTGTCAAAACTGACATGCAAACTTCTACAAACCCTCAGGTTGGCAAGATCATGGCTCTGATACCACTAAAATGTCTCTTTACTAATTTTATATGATATTTCATGCCTCTAATCAAATTTTCAATATCAAACAAGTAATATCATAAAGATCCACCAAATTTCTTAAGAAACCCCAAATCGGGTCTGCCGAAATTAGTGCCAAAAGCTTCACAACTTCACCTATTATTAATAAATCTTAAGTGGTAATTTTTGCAGAAATTTGAGCAGCATAACAGCCTATAAAATGATATTTCCAGATCTGTATAACATGCACACAATAGCTCCCAAACAGAGGACAAAAACAATGCTCATTGAGCTCTCGAAAATAGCACAAAATAGCCCAGAATCACCACAAAAACTTAATAATCTATCATAGAAGTATAATCATATTCAAATACATATATTCAGCTCTATTTTAACATTCAAAATTCTAATATACAATAGCAACCCAAACTGATATGAAATACTCAACCGGAAACACCAAACTCTTACAAAAAAACACACCCAAAAAGTAACAAATCTGCACTGTTCAGCACAAAGAAAAACTCTGCATGAGTATGCACATGGAATGGCTTCAAACTCCTATCCTTAGCCTTCCTGGAAGCTTGCAAACTACTGTTCTTGTGTCTCCTTCTCTATAGGTTTGGCAGCCTCTGAAGAACAACAAAGAAATGAGCAAAAATCAAGTTCTGGAATCAGCCCAAAATGCCTCCAAACCCCTTAAAAGAGGGCATAACCCTAACTCACGTCCAAGAGGGGTTAATAAAACATATTTTAATAATAATATTTATTTATTAGTCCATTAGCTTCCAAAGATTATCCCCTTTTGTTGAAACTTTTCCTTTTTGGGCTTACCTGCCTTACCTCTCAGTTATATCGATGGACTATATATGCTAACAATTGTTATTAGAGCATCAGGTCGCTTAACAATTTTCTGAGATTAATGGCAAATATGTTCATGAAGGATAATCCAAGATTTAGTGGAGCCAACTATGATAGGTGGAAGGATAATATGAAGACTCATCTATTGTGCATGGGTCTGGGATATTGGATATTGATAAAAAGTCAGAAGACAATCATTGAAGAAGAAAATCTTAAAGGATGTAGTGAAGAAGAGAGAGATCTATTAATGTGTAGCATGAGAGCAAGAGAAGCTCTACTACCAGCTCTTCTTGAGAATGAATTGTTGAAAATCAGCTAATAGAGATATGTAACTGTTGTCATTTATGGCAAAACATGATGTACATACTTATAGGAAACCTCAAAAATAAAGATACTTAGTGTTTGTTATACATCAGTGCATTTTTTTGTTTATAACTTGTTGTTAACATCATATTATGACTAGTGAAGTTAGATGGAGATAGTATACATGCCGGTGATGACATATATAAGCTCAGAAGTTAGTACAAACTCTATGAAAAAGAGACATTCATGTTTCAGCGAAACATGATAGTGAAATTGAAAGAAAGGATTATTTTGTTTACGAAATAATTACTTGTCCAATTAGGGCCGACATCCTAAATGTTTATTCTAAGTTGGAAAAATGTATTATGTTCTTAGCCAACCTAGCAACAATTTGTATAAAGGCATGGTATTTATGCAAAGGACATCTTGTGATGAGAAGTGGTGATTATAGGTGCTAATTATGATGTTGAGCAATTGTATGTGAACTTTTGTAAGAGCAATATATGTGAAGTTTTTTGGAAGCTATTTTGTGATCCGAGATTGAGCTAAAGATCAGAGATCAATCGAGGAAGAAGTCATGGTTTTCTATAGATCTGATTACTTGTTTGGGAAGTGAGCTCTTCTTATAATTGGAAATGCATGTTTGGGTAGTGAGCTCATCTTGCATCTACTATATTAGAACTCCTAATAGGGTTAGAATCTCCTAACAAGGATTCAAAGTCTCTTAATAGAGACTCCTTATACTGAATTTTCTCATTGAACCCTAACAAGGTTCATCCTTTATAAGGAAACTTATACATAAATATATTATCTAGTGGGTATCATCCCCACTCGAGTTTTCCCTTGGCCAAAATTTCCCTAGTTGACAAAATATGGTGTTATTAGTTATCTTTATGCATGGTTACCATTACTATTCAACATTACTTTATTACTTTATTATGTATGATTTAAAGTAAGAAATAATACCCAATTGGTGACTAAAGTTTGTAGATTACTAATTCACTCACACCCCCCCCTCTCAGTAATTTCTAATTCTAACAATTGGTATCAGGGTACGGTTACTTTGAAGAGGCTTAATAATTTTTGTAAGATCCCTATGGATATGGAACAGTTAATGAAGAACCTTGAAGAGGCACTTGAACAAATTGATCTCCTTATTGAAGAAAGAGATAAGTTGAATGATAGATATGAAAACTCCAAAGTATACGTTGGACAATTGAAGGAAAAGTTTGAACATCTCAAATCCAAGCCTAAATCTACTGAATTGATGATGACTATTCAAAGCTGAGGATAGAGTACAAGATCTTGAAGCATGAATTGAAGATTTTGAATCTGAAGTTGACTTTAAGAAATGATTCTAGTAGCAAAGTTGACTCTGTTTAAAGATTGAAAATGAAAATCTAAGAGCAAGTCTAGCAAAGAAAACATCTAAATTTGAAACATTGAAAGAAGATCATGAAGAACTTCATAAGTACAATATTATTGTGAAAGGTGAGTTAACTCAGTTCAAGCAACAACTTGAGAAGCTTTATTCTAGGAGACAAAAACTTGATGATTCAATGTCAATACAGAGACCTACCTATGATAAGACTGGTCTTGGTTATCTAATTAACATGTTTGCAAAGAAACTTGAGATTAGATCAGATCCAAAAGAAAAAGGTAAAATTGATGATAAGATTGAATCTAGTCAATCTTCTAATAAAACTAAAGAAGTTGGACAAGACAAAGAAGTTGAAATTTTGGATGAACCAAAGCAAGTGGAATCTCTTAAGGAAACCAAGTATGAATTTAGAGGTAAGTTTTTTTCATGTAATGAAATAGATCATATGAAAAGAGACTGTACAAATAAATCATTTAATCATGTTAAGGACTTTTATTGTCATAATTGTCATGGTATGGATCATAAAGCATATGATTGTAGGAAACCTAAGTATGATATTGATAGAATGAATAGTAGAATATTTAGAAATACTAACCTTGCAGATAGAAGAAGATCTAATGAAAGGACATCGAGAGAAGGAAGACCTTATGATGATAGGAGATAAATTGTGTGTTATAAGTGTAACAAATTAGGACACATTGATCAGAACTATCATGCACTGATGATCAACAAAATCCTAGAAACAAAGAACTGGTATGTTAGTTATGCAACAACTTCAGACATATAGCATAGTATTGCAGAGTGGGCAGAAACTTCAAAGATAGAAGGAACAATGGGAGAAACTTTGAAAATAGAAGGAATGATGGTAAGAACATCAAAAATTACATATGGAACTATGAAAGGAACTCTAGAACAAAGACAATGAGAAATGAAGAAATGTAGTCAATGAACTTTGAGAAGAACTCAATGAGGCATTTGTAAAAGAATTGGACATCTCAAAAGAAAAGCTAGATGATGATGAGAAAGGAAGATCAAATTTAGTTATCGAGTTTGATTAAGCTAAGTTGAATTAAGCTTGTTTATAGCACTAGAATTTGAGAACTTTATTCATAGATCAAATTAGAGGTAGTGAAGTTGGGAAAAGGTGTATCCAATTAAGTTTAGATGGTACCTAAGCTTGCTTGTAATTTGGAACTTTCGTAAATAAGTTATGAAGGAATTAAGAGTTACTAGTATTACATAAAGGGTTAATTGTATAGAAAAAGATGAAAATAATATTTTGCAAAGAATTTTGTGAAGCGAAGTCTTGAGGAGCATTGTCATGATGAAAGGAGGCCATAGTAAACCTCGGGTGGCATTTGAAGATCAGTTAGATGATCTTGAGTAGTTATTTGATTACAGAATGTAATGGACAACATTTTCATGTTTGCAAAGTACACAATTAATGCAAGTTCAAGTTGATGGAATAAATGAAGTGCATAATTGATTTTCACTTCATTGCAAATACATCTGAAGTGAAAAGCACCCAAAAGTGATTTGTCAAGGCAATTTTGAAGCAAACCCTCTTTTGAGAAAAGGTATTTTATACTTTTTTCACAAATTTATTTTGTTAAGTACATCTTTGAGAGAATTAGGGATATGTCAGTAGTGCACAATTTTCAGAATGAGGACAGACCTAAGTTGAAGGTTGTTTCTGTGAAACTCATAGAATGAAACCCTAACTTAGTGTTATCCATTACTCTGAACAATGTTGTATGTTTGGAAGATGTAGGAAGTTATCTTAATAGTAAATTTTAATCTATTGGGAGTGAATACAAAGGCTACAATAGTATAAGGAGCAACAAAGATTTATCTATCACTGTAAGGTGATCATTAGACTCAAAGGAATCTCAT
Organism: Cupressus sempervirens; assembly: GCA_028749045.1. Classification (NCBI taxonomy): domain Eukaryota; kingdom Viridiplantae; phylum Streptophyta; class Pinopsida; order Cupressales; family Cupressaceae; genus Cupressus; species Cupressus sempervirens. The sequence goes on along the minus strand of CM053790.1, from coordinate 178,617,301 downwards.
TCAACAAACTGAGTTATAGATTAGAGATCAACCACTATTTCATACTAACAGGTGGATCAGCTAAATCCTTTCACAAGGTAGACTTAATAGTCTTTTGTAAATAACTTTACCGAGTGCATACTTCAATGTATGTTTGTAAATCCTTTTGCAAGGAGGACCTAGTAGTCCTTATTGCTCCTAATAGGGCAGATCATCAGAAGTGATTATTGTAAGCCTTAACATGCCAGCTTTATACTGCAGTACTAAAGCTTGTGGATATGATCCCTACCCCATGTTTATTTTCTATTTGAAAGGTTTCTAGGTTACCATATTGTGTGTTAAAGGGTCATGAATGTTTTAATGTTTTTATTTATTCAAGCATGCAATTAGATCTAAATACACATGACTGATTAATTGGTAATAAAGGATAAAATTTTATTGGTTACTAATTCACCCCTCCCCTCTTAGTAACTTATACTCTCATATATTTTTTCAATAATTGGTATCAAAGCTTTTTGGTTCATAGAGAAAAATTTAACATCTTGAGCAAAGATTAGAGGCTATGGATGTATTTAGACTTGACAAGGCTATTGACAATGAAAAGCTAGATTTGGAATTGGCTATTGGACAACTCAAGAAAGCAAAGGAGCAACTCTCTCAATCCTTGAAAAGAAGAAAAGATCTTGTAGTAAAGATGAATGACCAACTCTACATTGAAGAAAGAATTGAAGACATTCATTTAGAAAGAAATTTAGATGAACCTAATGAAGCAATCAAAGAACTATTAAAAAAGAATGGTTCACTTCAAGAAGAAGTTAGGAAATTGAAAAAGAGAACAAGAAATTTAGTTAGTAAGATTATGTGAAATCATGGAAGAGAAAAAGAAGATAAAAGAATAAATAGAAGGAATGAACAATGAGATTCAACATCTATCCCTTCAACAAGAAGGCTTCATTAATCAGCTTACAAATGCAAATGAAGAAATCATGAATCTAAGATTAGAAAATGAAAGATTACAGAATGATCTAAACACTAAAAGGCAAATCAATGAGAGGATGATGAAATCTCAAGTGGACATGAATCAGTTGAATGAGAAAAGCCATTACAGACAAAAAGAAAAAGTAAGAATTAGATATATAGAAGAAGGTGAATCATCCAAGCAAGGAGCTCAAAAGAATCAAAGACCTACTTGCAATCACTATGGTAAGATAGGTCATACATCAAAAAAATATTGGAGTAATAGAAAAGCTAAATTCAATGAAAAATGCTACAATTGCAATCAGCATGGTCATAGAGCCAATGAATGCAAAGAGAAAGCTAAATTTGAAGGCAAATGTCACAAATGTAAGAAGCATGGGCACAAATTTTTAGATTGCAAAATTAAGACATTGAACCCAACATAATAGATTGTAAAAGCTATATTTGGTTGGGACTCTAACACTAGGTGTAGATTTCATTACTGTGGAGAATTTACACACATTGTAATGAATTGTGTGAAACATCACATGAGGACAAGAGACACTACCATAAGATGTTTCATTTGTATAGAACTTGGTCATCTTGGGAAGAACTGTACAAATATTGGAAGAATTGAAGATGAAAAAAAGACAAAGGATGATAACATTAGAAAGTAGATCAGACAACAATTGATTTCAAAATATTCTAAGAATGAAAGTTTGAGCAATAATGAACATGTCACTCAAGAATTGGGTAACTCAAGCATTTCCACTTGATCTCTCATAGGGAGAATTGGAACTAGGATTTTGAAGAGGACATCTCACATCAATTGTAGTTAGTAGAATGAAAGATCCATATCAGCATTTAAGATGCAAAGGGATCACCAAGCATTCAAAAAGATGCCAGTCATTACCAAGTGAGGTTGGGTTGCAAGACCCTGCTGAGCAAGGTTGAGAGCTACTAATATTGTTGTGTGGACACCAAGTTGTGGATGAATTTGTTGAACACTTAATGCAAGTGAAGTGGAAGATAGTCTATCATCTAAGAAAACAATTGTACCAAGCATTTATGGCAATTGAAAGGAAAATTTTGATAAAAAGTGTGAAATCAAAGTCATTTGTCACCTTGAATTTTTTAGAGCTATTTGTGCAAATCAATTTCTGAGCATCCACGCAATCTAAGTGAACAAATATTGAATATTTTTGTGCTTTTGAAAACCCTACCGAGAAAATGGCATCCTCTAGAAGCAAGACTAAGTAAGGGTCAGAGATGTTAGATTGAGGCATGGAATGGAAGACACCAAACTTTAAGCTGAGTCTGGCTGTTGCAGAAACCCTAGGTCCAACTAGAGCTCAATCACAAATTTCATCCAAGGTATTATTAATTAATGATATTCATTCACATTTTTGGTGTGTTATTCAAGATATTGGAACTTTGAAATGGATGAATCCTTGAGAGAATTGTGTGTGAATGGTGTGTTAAAACTAGAGCATCAACACCTTGAAGAGAAGAGTTTGACTCACATTTTGCACGTGGCATAAGACTTTCAAATCAAATCGATAAGATTCATTCTCAGCCATGTGCATAATGGTCAGTTGTGGTTGGAGCAACCTATTGTGATAACCAAGAAGATGATCCATAGGATCACTGGTCTTCCTATTTTGATAAAAGCTAAAATGACCATATCCCTAAGTCAGGTCAAGCTAGAAAGAAAAACCCTATTCGAGTGGGATGGAAGGGGAATGAAGATTAGTTGTGTTGTAGATATGGAACTGAAGTTTGGGATACATGTCATCACACACAAAATATATAGCTCGAGAAGACTCAATAGTGTATCATGCGAGGTAGTGGATCTCACATACAAAGTGTTCAAGAATAAGTTGTCACTTGACCTTGTTGAGTTGATGCTAAATCAGTTCAACAAAAATATGGAGAGTATAAGAACTTCAAAGAACAATCCTTGTAAGTTTGTTTTACTCTTAACTTTTCTATTTTTCTATGTGCAAAATTTTTTCCCATCTAAAGGTACAGTTGTATGGAGGAAGGATGTACCTATTCTTTATCAAATTAATGAATATATATTAGAGATTGGAGAAAACTATGTTATTATTATGAGCATGATACTAAATATGCTACAGTTGGTCCTCGAGAGACATGGCCACAATTGACGTTAGTCATAGGGATGTGACCTATGGCTGGATTGTATCCCCCCTTTGACACTTCAATCGATTGTTTCAAATGTGTCCCTATATTTAAGTTTATTCTCTTTTGTTGGCCCGTTAACAAACAAACTAGGGCCTTAGAATGGTAGGGGGATTGGTGTATAACTACTTTGATGCATTCAAGGAAAAGATGAAAAACAAATTCAAGATACCAAAGAAACTTGTTGATGATTATAAAGATGATATTTATTTCATGGTTTATAGTGAAAGTGTACATACAAGTAGTTAGATCAAGAATTATTCGGGTCAAGCCTCTAGGTTATGAGGTTCATTGATGAAACTAAGGACATTATTGAATCACTATAAAATGAGCTAGTTAACCCAAAAGCTACATATTTTGGCACTTATGATGAAGCAAAGGCAATAATAAAACTATAAATAAAACTCCCTCAGGTAGTCAACAAGGGGAAGAAGAGAATTGCAAAATTGAAATCTAGCTCCACTCTTTTGTTAACTGAAGGCAAAGATGATGACATTGAGGAAGATGAATTAGAAGATGAAGAGAAGTTAGAGGAAGAAGAGATGGTAAAGAAGAAATATAAGGTTATTATTACCAAACCTGCCAAAACATCTACTACTGTGTTCACAAGGGGGACATTTAGGAAGAAACAAAAAATGGGTGAAGAAACAGAGGATATAATTTTTAAGAAGCCTCCATCCACCTTTCAGGAAAGTTTGAAAGAAGTAGATTGAGAATCTGGTATAACAAACTTTAGATGACTAAGGGATGAGACAAGGACTACAGAGGAGTAGAAGCAAGTTTAAGACATGATAATGTCTAAGATGGGAAAATGGAAATATTTTCTAGACCATCTTGATCAGTAGATTCCTAGTGATTTGATGGAGAAAATTAAGCCAAGATGGGAGCATGCTATGAAAATTTCTAAAGACGTATATGAGCAAACCCTAAGGCAACTCATGTGGAGCTTGAATGACAAAGAGCTGAAAGATTCCATCAAGAAGAACAAAGAAAAACATACCTTGAGATTCAACACTTGTCTGATATTGATTAATTACATTGAACATGTGGCAAGGAATGCCACCAACACACGGAAGAACATTTACTTTATTCACAAAAAATGTGATTTTATTGTTAATGTTAGTGATAAGGATGATGATGGTGATGATGATGAAAAGGAAGAAGAAGGAAATAATGATGAAGAGGAAACATATAATGACAATATTGATGAGGAATAGGGATAGGAAGCTATCAAGGAAGATTTAACTGAAGTTCAGATCATTGAGGAGATTGACCTAGAGAAGATTGCAATAGTGGTCATAGCCTCACTTCCTCATTCTTTGAGTGAAGCATTGAAAATATCAAGCTCAGAGAAAGATACTATAGAATTGGTTGTGTCAGATGTTGAAAATACATGCACTCAATCAACTTTTGCACTTGTTTAGCTCAGTACTTTATTGACAAGCGTGACAAGCACTTCATCTACTAAGCAAACAACACTTCCTCCTCCATAAGTTTTGGTTACACAAGGTATTTCTTCAATAAGTATTTTATCTATTTTTTTTGCCAATCCTACTATTTCTACCATTGTTTCCATTCCTAGCATGCAATTAATAAGTGCAAGGATAGTTGAGACCAAGCCTCAATCGAGTACAATTTTTTAGAGTAAAAGCAAAGAGAAGGAAGAAGAAATTTATCTTGATGAGGAGATTGTTAATCCAAATTGGAACATCTCCAATCGTAATCCTGATTAGATGCATATATTTGGAGAGCTACTTCAGAAGAAAGCTAAGTAGCAGAGGCTTAGAGAAGAAAGAAATAAAGAATTTTAAGTGATTGAAGATGCAAAGAATATTCTAGCAGAGGCACTCAACATAGAGGTTGACACTTCTCAACCAATTTTTGGTTCAATTAATAGAGGTAGTCCATTAATTCAATGAATATTTGAATGGAAAGGAGAAACTATTATAGAGAGCAGAGAAGAAATTTGAGAATAAAGTTTTGGAAGTAATTGCACAAAAGATTGCAATTCATCAAGTAGATATATCTACTATTGTTAGCTCACTTGAGACCTCTTGCAACAATGTGACTTTATTATTCGATAAACTCTGTGATACTTCAGTTTTCACCAAAGAAATTAAAGAAAAACATTCAAAGATTGATGAAAATCTGAACGCAAGTGCACAACAGTTGCAACTTGACTCAAGTTACAACTCTTCCCACTACACAAAGATTAGATTCTTAATTGATATGTAGATAGAATTGCTAGGAAAAGAAGCCAGAATAAGAGCTATACTGGTAGACATATAGGGCATGATTCTCCCAAACATGGATGCATTGTAGGCATATTGCACATACTAAAGCCTTCGTCCATGATAACAACTTCTCAATTGCAGATCACATGATAGAATTTTTAGCAGAAGTTCAAGTTGCATTGCACACATGCAATGTGTTGCAAGAAAATTGGGACAAGACAATGGCATTGATTCTAAAGTTACATTCATATTTCTTGTCACATTTTGGCATTATGGTATAGTATATAGGATACATCTTTGGCATTAATGTCAAAAAGGGGGAGAAAATGTATATTGTGTAAAGGGGAGAAGATATAATGTAAGATGTAGTATACATAAAGGGAGAGAAAATGTATATATCATATGTAAAGATGAGAAGATTTGAAAAGATGTAAAGTATATTGTATATATATGTATGGGGGAGCATTATGATATTATATATGTACAAATAATTAGAGATACATCTCTTAGAAAAGAAATTTTGAAAAATCTCAAAAAAAAATAGAGTACATTACCAAGTTGAAGACACAAGATGGAGAAAAAAAGGTGTTCTTGAACTTTTGAATTCAATTTTGACTGATAAGTGTTTTATTTTTGTCAGTAATGCCATAGGAGGAGATTGTTGACATTACATTCATGCTTGTTATTAGTGACACACACTTATTCAAATAGATAGTATCTACCAAGCTTATTGTACAATTAATAGTGTTAACCAAGCAGTTCAGACTTTACCAAGTTTAAGAAACAATTTTCATTTTGCACCAAGTAGTTTCCATCATAATGGTGATCACCTATGTAAATCGAGTCTCTTAGTGTTTACCGAGTTCCTCAGTGCAAACCAAGTTGTGTAGTGCTTACCGAGTTTGTAGTTACAGTGATGTGAATCCAATGTTGACTGAGCCACTCAGTGTTAACAAGGTGATTCAATTTATATCGAGCTTGTTATGATAACATTGACTGAGCTGTGTAGTGTGAATCAAGTGATTCAATTTATATGTTGAGTTTCATAGTATTCATTGAGTCACCGGTGCAGACTGAGTTCAGACTACTTGGAAGTGATCAATATGGACCTAGTTTCTACATCTACCAAATGCATGATGATGTCAAGCATTGATAGTGGATATTGAGTATCAGAACCTTACTAAGCTAGTTTTTAGAACTCGAGTTCCTATAGTTGGACTGACTTTGTGTATTTTGTGTAAACTTGTATTGTAGTTGACTTTGTTGATTTGTAAAATGGATTGGTATATATGTAATGTATTGTACCACATCCGAAAAGATATATATGGAATGTAACTAATAGAAAAGAGCAAAAGTGTGAAATACAAAGACTACAATAGTATAAGGAGCAGTAAAGATTTATCTATCACAGTAAGGTGATCATTACACTCAAAGGAATCTCATTCAGCAAACCAAGTTGTTGATCAAAGATTACTCACTGTTTCATCCTAACAGGTGGATTAGTTAAATCCTTTCACACGGTAAACTTAAAAATCTTTTGTAAATTTCTTTACTCAGTGCATACTTCATTGTATGTTTGTAAATCCTTTTACAAGGTGGACCTAGTAGTCCTTGTTGCTCCTAATAAGGCAGATCATCAGAAGTGATCATTGTAAGCCTTAACATTCCAAATTTATATTGCAATACTAAAGCTTGTGGGTATCATCCCCAGCCCAGTTTTACTTTCTATTTGGAAGGTTTCTAGGTCACCATATTTTGTGTCAAAGTGTTATGAATGTTTTAATGTTTTCAATTTTTTATGTATGCAATTAGATCTGAATACACATGAAGGATTAATTGGTAATAAAGGATTAAATTTTATTGGTTGTTGATTCACTCCTCCCCTCTTAGTAACCTAGCCTATCATATATATTTCTAACAAATACATATTTGGAACCTATGATGAGATTACCCAGTCAGCTCATTAGGCATCCTTGGAGAAGGCATCACACAAGAAGATAGAGTTAATCATGAAGAAAGCTTTATCAGAGGTTGATATGGCTAAGAGTGAGTCTGAGGTAGTCAGGAAAACCTTGAAACAAGGAATACTAAATGTGCAACCTTTGTCAGTATCTGTTGCATAGACATCTTCAGAATAAAGCATTCCCTATGTAGTAGTGTTAGATGTGCAACCTAGTGAGCCAAACAGAAAATCTGAGAGATTAGTGGAAGCAATGACCACAATGACAAAAAGGGTCAAGCAACAGGCCACTGGACCAGGCATGAGGCAAAAGACATTGTTGACAATTGTCGAATCTAGTGATGGAGAATAAGAAGAATAAGAACTCAAGAAAGCAGAGAAAGTTACAAAGCAATTAACAAGAAAAGCTCAGAAACCTTGGAAGCCAAAGATAGAAAAGATTAACTCAACTATTGCTGGTGAAGGTAACTTTGTTTAGATGAACAAATTTTATGATTTGAATAATTTTTTTGAGAAAGATCAGATTGATATCTCTATTGTGAGATACATTATAGCCAATAATATGAAATTGAAGAATATTGAGTGCATAGTAAACCAAAAAGTCTATGATAGACTTATTGAGAAGAAGGCACTAGCAAGATAAGAAGATTTAAAACTTTTGAAGTCTATGCTAAGAAATATTTGCAAAACTAATGACAAAGAAGAGATTAAGAGGTTATTGAATAATCTTGCACCTTACTTGAGAAATAAAGTAAGACCATTTTTGTTTATGGTGGATGAGAAAGATAAATTAAGAAGTGAGACTATAGCAACAATAAATCAAATGTTGATAGAATCTAAGACATCTCCACCAGCACCTAGAACCTCAAAAGTCACAGTGAGCAGTGAGACTATGCAGATAGATTAGACCAATGTTACCATTAACATTGATGATACTAATCCATTTGATGGTTCTAAACTTAATGAACCTAATACCAAGGATATTGAAGAAAAATTGAGAAAAATTTAAGAAGAGAAGAGGAAAGTAGAAGAGGCCAAGCATAAATTGCTTGAGGATGAGATGAAAAGAAAGGAAGAGAAGGAAAAATAAAAGAAAGAAGAAGAAGAGAGAAGAGTAAAAGAGGCAGCCAAGTGTAGACACCTTAATCTTATTACATCACTTAAGTAATCCTATTTAGTTATCTCCTAAGGCATCATTAATTAAGTATTTAATATTTAATTAATCTATTTTCATCCCCTAGTTAATTAGTTAATTTAATTAACTATAGTCCAATTGATAAAATCAAATAATCACCCAAACACAATTTATCAATTAAATCCCTATTCCTCTATTAAATTGAATAAATCCTCAAATCTATTCAATTTAATTCCATACCCCCATTTTATTAAATAAATCATTTAATAAAATATCTAAAATCTTAAAAACCTCCCTAAACCCTATCCTATCCACCCTAATCCAACCCATTCATAGATACTAACCTCACTTAGCCACCTAACTAACCCATCTCATCAAATCTAAGCCACTTGCCTCTAGTCCCCCTCTAATTCAAGCCTAATCCTCACTTAACCATGTGCACAACCTTAATCCTAGATTAAGAATTCCTAACCCAAGCCAAAGTCAAGACTTCCAGCCACCTCCCATTTTAATATTCAAACAAATACTTTATCCTCCATTTTAATATTCAAACAAAGACTTAACATCCTCTTTTAATATATTCAAATAAAGACTTAACCTACCTCATTAAATTCCAAACCACTTGCCTCTTAATCTCATCCAAACCTAAGCTTAATCCATTCCTTAAGCATGTGCACAACTTTAACCAAGGGTTAAGAAAGTCTTAAACCAAACCAAAGTCAAAGTTTCATCCTTAAAGTCTTGCATTCCTTTCCAAGAGCCTTAAAGGCTCTTATATGACTTAAAATGCTCTTTATAGACTTTTTACACCTATTTTCCACACTCATCCTCCCTTTTCTTCCCTCATAACTTTCTCTAACCACCTAACTTGACCATCTTCCCTATCCAATCCCTTTGTGACACTTGTCATAAGGGTAGAGCTTTGAAGAAGCACAATCCATGTGCTCTCTTCTCCTTGCATCCTAGCCCTCCTTAACCAATTCCCTTTTCTTGCATCCTAACCCTCCATCTCACTACCCCTTGGCCTATAAATGAAACCCTCTTCCTTAACAAATATCATCCACTTCTATGCTAATTCTATGATGCTATTTTGAGAGCCTAAGGACTAACAAAATACCATCATAATGGCAAAACCCATCGACAAATTCATTTTGAATCATATCCTCCATTGAAGATTGAACAATTCCATTGAGCACACATTCCATCTTATGGACACATCTACGCATCAAAGGGAAGATTGCTTGGTTTAAGAGGTTTGCACGTTCTTAGGCTACTTTGGTACTTTAATTCTCTTTTGTCTAATCATATATGTGAGTCAAATCTATTATTTTGAATGTTTTGATTGTTTAATATATTCCTTTAAGCACTAGTTTTACAGCTCTACACCAAGAAGAAAAGGGAGGATGATAGTAAACCTTCTAGTTCATCTAATTCGCTTTCACTTGCTAGCTTAGAAACTGATGATGACAATCAAACTAATTTGATCTCATCCCTTTCAAAGTTTATTTGAAAGAATATAATGGTAAAGAACCTGTAGAAAACCTTAATGGAGGTTACTGACAGACTACATAGTACTCTGGTAGTGTGGCACAGATAAGAAAATCTATAAAAAAGGGTACAGGCAACTTTGATGTCATTTGATGAAGAATTTATTAACTTGTTGAATGTTGCATAAGCAAAGACACAAATTTCACATGATGCTAACTTGTTTAGCACTATTTTCCAAAATATTAAGAATGATTTGGTAAGTCTTGATACTTGTATCAAGGAACTTCAAAAATGTTAATAGGATGGTAAGATATTGCACATTAAGTGTATTTTATCATATAAACTGACTAAAGATATTAATAGTCAGATAGGAGGGAAGATGAGTGAGCTAGAGGCTCTATCTAGCCAAATTCAGCATTCATCTTGTAAAGTTCATGATTTTGAAGGACAAGTGGCCAGTATTCATAATGATATCAGGAAATTGGAACTTCAAAAGGAACAAATTTTGAAGAGAACATTGGATTTCAGAAAGTCTATTGCTCTGAAAAATATATTTTGTTGAGAAACAGTTGGAGGAATGTGTCAAGGCCAGGGACACCTATTCTAATTTTTTGTATTTAGACCTAAATGCAGTTGAGATTGCATCATATGCTTTGTGTGCAAATCTCACCTCTGCTGAATCAGCCAAGGAGACATGGACAAAAGGTATAGATTATCTTAAGGAAAATTTTGATAATTGCATGAAGTTCCTACTAGCTTAAGGTAGAAGGACAACATTTTTGATAACAAATGGACTATTTTGGACAAATTTTGAAATTTTTACCTTTGTCATTGATGTCAAAGGGGGAGATGTGCATTTAAGGTAAAAGATACAATAGATAAAAAGGATTGTGAAGTATATTGTAAAGAGGAGCATATGTAAAGATGGACAAATTTTAATAAATGTAGTGTGAATGTATTTTTGTTAAAGCTTTTGTAACTAATAGAGATATGTAACTATTGTCATTTATGGCAACACATGATGTACATGTTTATAGGAAACCTCAAAAAATTGTCTAAGTATGAAACTTTGTGTACAATAATGCATTGTTTTATTTATAACTTGTTGTTGACGTCATATTATGAGTAGAAAAGTTAGATGAGGATGTTGTACATGTTGGTGATGGCATATATAACCTTATAACTCAGTATGGATTGTACAAAAAAATAGATATCCATGTTTTAGCAAAAAAAGATAGTGAAATTGAAGAAAAGGATTATTTTGTTTACAAAAAAATTACTTGTCCAATTAGGGCTGACTTCCTAGACATTTACCCTAAGTTGGAGAAATGTATTATGGTCTTAATTGACCTAAAAACAATTTTTGTAAAGGCATGGTATTTATTTAAAGGACATCTTACGATGAGAAGTGGTGATTATATGTGTTAATTGTGATGTTGAGCAATTGTATGCGAACTTTTGTAAGAACAATATATGCAAAGTTTTCTTAAATCTATTTTGTGATTTAAGATCGAGCTAAAGATTAGAGATCATCAAGGAAGAAATACACTATTCCAGAAGTCTGATTACTTGTTCAAGCAGTTAGCTCTTCTTGTAATTGGAAGAGCATGTTTGGGTCGTGAGCTCATCTTGCATCTATTGTACTACAACTCCTAACAGGGATTCAAAGTCTCCTAACATGGACTCCTTATACTAAATTTTCTCATTGACTCCTAATAGAGTCCATCCTTTAATAAGAAACTTATATATAAGTATATTATCTAGTGCATATCATTCCCACTGGGGTTTTCCCTTGGCCAAGGTTTACCTAGCTAACAAAATATGGTGTTATGAGTTATCTTTGTGCATGGTTACTTTTACTATTAAACATTACTTTATTTCTTAGTTATGTATGGTTTAAAATAAGAAATAATATATAGTTGGTGACTAAAGTTTGTAGATTACTGATTGACCCCCTCTCTCATTAATCCCTATTTCTAACATGAATACTATCAGGTAAAGTCACTTTTAATATCTCATATAATTTGGAAAGCATTAGAATCTACTTTTGAAGGTGATGATCATGCAAAAAGAATGAGATTACAAAATTGGATATGTGTATTTCAAGATGCTAGAATGACACATAGGTGTTAGTTCCTAGACCAAAAGGTAAGAATGTGATAGGAAAAAAATGGGTTTTTAGGAATAAGATGAATGACCAAGGAGAACTTGTGAGAGACAAGGCTAGACTTGCTTGTAAAGGTTATTCATAGCAAGAAGGTATTGATTATGAGGAAACATATGCACCAATAGGAAGAATGGAAGCTGTAAGGATGTTCCTAGCTTATGTAGCAAATAAGAAGTTCAAGGCTTTTGATGGATGTTAAATCAATATTTTTGAATGGAGAACTAGAAGAAGAGGTTTATATTAAGTAGTCTGCAGTTTTTCCTTTATCAGAAGAAAAAGACATGTTATACAAATTGAAGAAACCTCTATGGTCTGAAGTAAGCACCTAGAACTTGGTATGCAAGGTTGGATAGTTAATTGACAAAGCTTAAATTTTCTAAAGATATGGTAGACAATAACTTGTATCTAAAGGAAGTTAAAAATGGTTTGTTGATTATTGTAATATTTGTTGATAACATCATTTTTGGAGGTAATGATGAAGCTACTGATAAATTTTCTTGAGAGATGAAGAATGAATTTGAAATGAGCATGATAGGAGAAATAAAGTTTTTCTTAGGACCGTAGATTGTGTAGAATAATGATGGTATATTTATATCACAACATAAGGACCTAAAATATTTGTTGAAAAGGTTTAGCTTGGAAAGTTGTAAACCTATTGGCACACCTATGATAATTGGTCACAAGTTATCCAACAAATATGAGACACCTAAAGTTGAGTAGAAGAAGTATAGATCCATGATTGGAGGTTTGCAGTATGTGACTCACACCATACCAGATATAGAAAATGCAGTTGGGATTGTAGCTAAATTTCAAGCTGATCCTAAGCAATATCATTTTACGACAGTGAAAGAATATTCATATATATGAAAGGGACATTTGACTATGGAATTTGGTACGATAGATTGAGTGATTTCACTCTATGTGCATATACTAGTGCTAATTAGGAAGGCAATCTAGATGGCAGAAAGAGAACCAGTGGTGGAGTATTCTTTCTTGGAGGAAGATTGGTTTCTTGGTTAAGAAAGAAGTAAGATTGTACTTCACATATTATTGCTGAGGTGGAGTATGTTGAAGTAGCAAATAATTGTAATCAAGTTATGTGGATAAAGCAGATGTTGAAGGATATCAGAATTGAGATTGAAGAACCTATTATCATTTACTATGATAATACAACTATAGTGAGTATGTAGTAGAAAATAAAATTAGATTGGAGTATGTAAGTATTAAAGATTAGATTACAGATATATTTATGAAGCATTTTTGTAAAGATACATTTGAGTCCTTGAGAGGTATCCTTGAGGTTATGCCCCTACCTACTTCTGAGTAGACGATGTGGAGGGTGCATCAGTCCAGTGGTACATAGCACTATTGTTTGAATAGACTAAATGCTAATGCTTCTTGTATGGGGGAGTATTTGGTATATACAAAGTCATTGAGGACTCTTGGTATTTGGTATTTGGTATTTGGTGTTGAACAATGTCTTTGGACACTCGAGTTGGTCGATGACTTGGAGCAACTAATTAACAATTAGTATTTAATAATTGGTACATTGAGATTGAGGTCTTTGACATTGATGTCAATGAGAGAGAATATGGATGAAAAAAATCTCCTAAAGAATGGGGGAGATTATGCATGCTATGGAGACAAAAGCATCAACAAAGTATTACTTGGTATTCTTGGAACTTAGATGTCTTTCATCTATGTTTGCATCAATGCCAAAGGGGGAGATTATTAGCATGAATGTTGATGATACTACTTTGGGGAATATCCTAAACATTGGAGAGTATTGATATGTTGCATTCATGACTATGTTTTTTATTGATGTTAATATAGCATGGTTTCTATAAAGACTAGATGAGTAGAAAACAAAGATCTTGATAATAAGAACAATGTTTTCCTTGTCTGCTCATGCGCAATTATGGACATGTACAACACAATATCTTAATGATGTGGTTAAGTGTGTAGAGTCTAAGTCAAAGATGTACGGAAGTTGTACCTAATTTATAAAGAGCAGTTCAAAGATAGAGTACTAGGAAAGAATTTCCTAATGTTTGTTAGCTATTCTTCATTTGGGATGTAATGAAGAGATGCATAGTCAGGAAGTGATAGAGGACAGTCAACTAATGACATTAGCAAGTGTGTAAGCCTTAGTATCACACGTGTGAAGTTTTGTATAAATTGTGACCCAACAATTCTATTGTAATTATAATTAATTAATTATCTTATTTTAATTAATTGGAAATCCTCAAGACTGACTCAAGGAATTATTATGAAGATATGGTATAATGGAAAGATGTTTTCCTTGATTGTAAGAGAGCATGATTTGTAGTGAAATTGTTGTTGAAGTGCAAAGTTCAAAAAGAAGAAGAGTACTTACTAAATGCGTGTAAGTGATCGAAGGGATTATTGGATGTGATATTTGAGATCTGGTTACAAGATTTGAAAGAGAAGAACTCTGGTTGATAGGGAAAAGATAGAGGAACAAAGTACATTTTAGTTCTATTATTTTGCAAGGAATAATATAGAGATCATTTTGATAGTGGGTTCATTTGTCTTTCCCTTGAACTTGTTTGGGCAATGGGTCCAGCTATCTTCCATACCTCCTAATAGGGTTGGAATCTCCTAAAAGGGATTCAAAGTCTCCTAATAGGGATTCATATGTACTGAATATTGTAATAGACTCCTAACAGGGTCTATCCTCTAACAAGGAATATTTATATTAGTACATCATCTTGTAGGTAGGTCATCCCCACTGAGGTTTTCCCTTTGATCAAGGGTTTCCCTAGTTAACATATCTAGTGTTATTGTGTATGAGTATCTTATTGTGGTTTTAGTTTATATTACTCATATGGTTAAGATTGTTTTAGGTTGTTAATTGTGATATTAGTTAGATAATTGATTCATCCCCCTCTCAGTTATATCAATGGACTATATATTCTGACATATTTTGAGACCTCAAAGCATAAAGAGAGAGAATGATGACCCAAAGGATGATCCCAATCAAGCAACATTGATTCAAGGATAGCCGGTTGCACAACCAGCCTCCATAGTATGGTCTACCAATAAATATTCAACATCTGAGCAATTTATTGAGTGATTTTGAGCATTTTATCAGGTTTTTCTATGTTTTTAGCAAGTTTAGGAAAAATATCTTATGATAGTTTAGAAAGTATCATATCACAATTATGAACACTATCGTACAATATTTTTGGCATCTAGATTGTATCATATACCATGTATGAGCATTATTATATTGGACCCATCCCTCTATCATATAATACCAGACGTGGTATCATGCTAGAAGAAAGTACCATATGGGTATATAAGAAAGTATCGTACGATACTTGTTTAGCCACTTAATGAAGTTTATGTAAAATTTGTATCAATGGTGGAGTTTAGGACTTAGTTGCTTTCTCATGTAGTTAAGCCATGACCTTTCTAGTTTCATTTTGATTCTCAGCAAACAATTATTGACATGTTTGTGCATTTTTGCTATGTAGGAGGTGTTTCTAACACTATTGATTAGGGCACTTGAGCTAGTTGGATTTAGGGTAGTGCATTGAATAGATGATGTCATGAGAACCATATTGACATCCACAATTTTTGATGGTTTATTATGGTTTTCCTATATCCGAGAAAACCATGGACTATTGATAGCATTGGTCAAGAGGTGGCATAGCGAGCATAACACCTTTCATCATCCCATAGGAGAGGTTACTATCATGCTAGAGGATGTGTACCACATCCTTTGAGTTCTATATCATAGAGACCCTATAAATTTGTTGAGCATTTTTTGTTGTCATGTTTACTTAGACATATTGATAGTAGTGATGAATTATAGATTTTGTGTCACAAGTGTATTTTGATCAATCTCCAATAGATGGGAAAGCAACATTACATGATGTATTTAGAGATGTTATCATCCTAGATAGATATATATCATGGGATAAGATGATAGCATGCTATGGGGACCAATTTTTGATGGAATGTATTGTATGATTCATCATAGCACATACACTGATCACAGATAAGAGTCAGCAAGGATTTCCATTTGAGTGGAAAAGATTGGTGATGATATTAATGGAGAGGCCTAAGTAGATGGCATGGGGCCTAGCTATACTAGTAGATATGAACCATAGCTCCATGAGATCATGTACGAGGAAGGGAGGATTTGGGGATGTAGATATATTTTGGCCCAGGTGTGGGCATTGGACCATATTACAGTGATATGGCCCAGTGTACAACTAAAATAGAGGGGATGTCCACTCAAGGTTTATATAACAACTAGAGAATAGGGATGTCTCCTATTATAGTTAGATTTTGGATGAGTTATCCTCCTTCAAGTAGAGGCCATATGTTTGTTGTGAGGGTTCATAGAAGGCACCAGATAAGTGAGAATATATGTTTGAAAGCCAACCACTTTTAGGGAGGCATCTTGGGATAGTGGAGTGATTTGTTATCAGCCAGGTATGGAGAAATTTTGGGCAAAGGTAGTGGGTTTCAATAGAGATGAATACATATGCGAAGCTGCAAAAGGACATGGGTTGGTTTCCCATGTTGAGCTACACAACATGTCTTTGTGAGACATAGGGGTTATAATGGGAAGTGTGGGATTGTTTTGTAGCTATGATAGATGCAAGGGTCTCTTTGAATTATGCCAGAGAGATGAGGAGGTAGTTGTTCCCATAATTCATAGTTCTTCATGCCCTACCATGGGATGATGGCAGAGGTGGAGATGATGGTGATGATGGAGGGGATAGAGGAGATGAGGGGAAAGACAAGAGAGGAAGAGATAGACCTAGTAGCTCTAGAGGTCCATCCATAAGAGTTACTAGGTTGAGGAGAAGAGGTTAGGAAGAAGAGGAGCCAACAAAGGATGATAGGATGATTAGATGGCCTTGGGCAGAGAATAGAGACATGAGAAGAGGCAAGAACAACCTAAAGTGGCTAGAGGAGAGGATCCTAGGGATCAATGGATATAGACACTAGAGGCAGACCTCCAGCAGGAATAGACCATAATAGTTGTAAGGGATTAGGAGTTCATTGATGCTAGACAAGAGGCACATGGTCAGGAGAAGGTTCTATGTGAGGACCTAGTAGTGGCTCGATGAGAGATAGAGCAATAAAGGGTGAGGGAAACATACTACTAGGGAGCATACAAAGTAGCAGTGCCTAGGGATTAGCAAGTTCCTCTCTACTCAAATAGAGAGAGAGAGAGAGGAGATTAGAGGGAGCAATATAACCACCAGATAGGACACAAGCACCACTTCCCAACCCCATCTGACTCAAGAGGGAGGGAGTTAGTCTTAGGATTATAGAATAGGATCTATGTGATTATGAAAGTTTTGATGTATCATTTTGAGAGACATTTATTTAGATTTCGTACTCATGTTGGATGTATACTTTATATTCTATCATTTATATATATGAGAATCTAGATTTTAGGTTAGCATTGTGTACTTGTCTCTTTTATATGCTCATGCAATTGATGTATCTCTATGTTTCAACACTTATGTTTATGTTTCCATGTGATGTTGATATGTATGCTCATGTTTATATATGCTCATCTTATGTTGATATGCTCATAGATGTATTGATGTTGTCTCTCTTATATGTTTATCTCTAGGTTATGATATAGACTCGTGATTTGAAAAACTAGCACTTGAATAGATGTGATGTGATTATGAGATTAAGCCCTTGTTATGGCATGATAAAGAAGAGGTGAAAAAAATCCAAAAAAGAGATGACACGATATGATCAAGAAGAAATAAGAGAAGATGAATGTAGCTAGGACACATCCATAAGAGATAAAGAATACTCTCTCAACACTCAAATACAAAACTAGGCTATAATGAACCCTAAAATACAAGCTAGTATGTGAAGGTACAATTTCAAAGGTAATATAAGTAGTTCCTAATTATTTTTATCATTGACACTTATTAGGGAAATCAAGAGATGATACAATGATCACTAGTATAAGTATGAGGATATGAATATGATCTATATCAGATAGGTATCTGGGAACCAAACCTATGCATCAAAGACATAAAGGTCAAGTTGACATTGTAGTTGGATTCCCTAGGTTTAGTGTGGAAAGATTATGCTTGCACTGAGACAAAAAATGTCAAGATGGCCATAAGCACACACTTGTAAAAAATAGAGTAGGATGATATGCTTAAAAATATCAAGTGTCAAGTGGGACAAGCAAGATGCTCAAGGCACCTAAGACTAACAAGATAAATCATAGGAATAAAGGAAAAATAAAAACATACCCCATGACCCAGTCCTCTAGTTCATGACATCCTTGTGAAACTATTAGGGAGGGAACACTCAATAATGAAATTATCATATACAAACAAAAAGAAAAAAAAGCCAACCAATCTCAGCCAGTTTTAGTGTTTAAGTGCATGTGTGGAAGTCATATGACTGTATCCTTAGGACTCAAGTCTTCTAATGAGAAGAATTTTAACATCCTAGAAGGTGGAAATTAACTTAAAATTAGGAAAGTGGAATCAAGAGGTCTCTTTTGAAGATCTTCCTAATGCATGTTTTGTTTGTTAAGAGGCAGGTTACTGGGCTAAAAATTGTCCATTGAAACTTAAAAACAAACAAAAGATGGTGAATGTGGAAAATAAGGTACTAAAGGGGGTTCTGAAACCCTAAAATGTTCCTGAATGACAAGGCCAAAAATGGGAAGAAAGTGTTAAATCTATGGTTGATCAAAGGAAAGAGAGGTCAAAGGATCAAGATAAGAAGACCTAGAACAATGAGGATGATCAACCGACCATTAAGGATTCTAAGAACTCTAAATCAATATTGAACCAGATAGCTACCTATCAAGAAAATAAAGAGGATGCAGAAGATGTTGAGGATTTAGAGGAGATTGAGGAAGGAGAAATCCTTGAGGTGAGGAGTGGACAGCTATATGAGATTTATATTTTGGAGGACTTCCAGAATGAAAAAATTCCTATTTTGCTGAAGCAACTATGTCAAGAAACCGCTTTGAATGAAATTGAATTAGATTCCAAGCATTTGGACCTAATATATGAGAAGGAAGAACCTAAACATAAACAATTTCAAAGGAAAAAAATAGATAAAAAATCTAATCCTTTTCCAACAAGAGTTGTGACTCAAAGAAGTAAATTGAAAAATCCTATAAAATGAAAATAGATGTTGGAACTCCAGATAAATCTGGAAGAAAAACTAGGGAAAAAAGGAGAGAAGCTGAAAGTATGCATAATGTTGTTGATGGGAAGCAAAAAACTATTCTAGATGAATAGTATCCATAAGCTAGATGTTATTCAAAATTTTGTTAAAGAGAATAAACTTGATATAATGGTGATCCAAAAAATGAAAAAGGACAAAGGTAAAGCTGAGAATTTGAAATCTTTCAAGAACTATTGTATTATAGCTAGTAGTTCTAAAGAAGGATTAGGTGGTACTTTGATAGTGTGGAAGAATTCTATTTTTTCTTGTACACTAATGGATGCCAATAAGCACTTAATTGTGGTTAAGATCCAAAATTTATTTCAGGATAAAAATTGGTATGTAGTTAATGCGTATTCTCCTAATAATAAAAATTCTAGACAAAAAGTTCTCAGACTCTCTTTCTAAGATAAAGAGCTTAGATTATAATGGAAAATGGCTATTTCTAGGGGATTTTAATGTTCCTCTCTATGAACATAAAAAGAAAGGGAAATTTTAGTCAATTGGAAGGAAGGTTGGATCTTATGGATTTTATTAGTAAAGAAAGTTTAAAGGATTTGGACCTCCAAGGGATTGATTTTACCTAGAGTAATAAAAGAATTGGAAATGAATGTATTCAAGGTCGTTTGGATAGAGTTTTTATTTCTCTGGAGTGGACCAATTTTTTTGTCTATACTCTTAATGCTATATAAAACATTTCTTATAATCAATTTCTATTCTTTTTAAGGATAAAGCTATTCAAAAAAGGAGGAATGCCCCATTTAGATTTGACAAAATGTGGATGCAACAACCTAATTTTGAGGTTTTGTTGGCAGATTGGTGGAATATTAATGTTAAAGGAACAATTTAGTTTTGAGTTGCGTCTGTTGGAAAATTGGTGGAATATTAATGTTAAAGGAACAATTTAGTTTTGAGTTGTGTCCCAACTTAAGTATGTTAAAAGAAGAGTGAGAGAATGGAATAAGAATTTTTATGGGAATATTTTTGAGAATAATTCAAATATGAAGGATGATCTAAAAGCTATCCAAGTTTGAATTCAATAGGTATGTGATTCAAAGGAGCTAGTTAAAGAAGAGAATGAAAAGATGGTTGAATACCATGACATCATTTCTAAAGAGGAAACTTTTTGGAGGCAGAGACCTAGATCCATCTAGCTGGAAGAAGGTGCTAGAAACACTAAATTTTTTTCATTTAACAACTATGAAGAATAGAGCCAAGAACCAAATTTCTAACCTTTCAAAGGGAAGAGAGAAAATTACTAATGAAATTGAGATTTCTAATGAAATGTTATCCTACTTTTCTTCTCTTTTGATTTTTGACCATAATGTAGATGGTACTAGTTAGTTTTAGATTCCTTAAGTTATTCCTCACATAGTCTTTAGTGAGGAAAACAAAATGTTGATAGTCATTCCCAATGGAGAGGGAATTTATAAAGCTGTTTATTCCTTTGAAGGAGATAAATCCCCAAGTCTGGATGGGTTTCCTATGTTCTTCTTTCAAAAAGAGTGGAATCTAGTAGGTAAAGATGTTTGTGATAGAGTTAAAGGATTTTTTAAAACTAAAAGAATGTTAAAGGGGATTAATTCTACTTTTCTTTGTCTCATACCTATGAAACATGGAGCTAACTCTCCTAATCAATTTAGGCCTATTAGCCTTTGTAACTCAATTTATAAAATCATTTCAAAAGTTCTAACTTTGAGGTTACAAAGTATCCTTCCTAACCTTATCTTTGAACAATAGAATGGTTTTATCAGATCTTGAATTCAATTAACTTAGTCCATGAAAATATCAGTTATTTATCTCTATCCAACAAATAGGGTTTCATTATGAAAGTGGACATTTCTAAAGCTTATGATAGAGTAGAATGGAATTTTCTTCAAAAGGTCTTATGTTCTTTTGGCTTTAATGATTCTATTATAAAGCTAATCTTTAGCTTTTTTCTACCTCTTCTCTGGTTGTTTTAGTCAATGGGAGTTATATTGATTTTTTTATTCCCTGTAGAGGTCTGAGCCAAGGTGATCCTATTTCTCCAATTCTCTTCATCATTATAGCTAATAGTCTAGGTGGGTCTATTAGGAAGATGTTTTTGAGAGGTGAAATTCAAGGGATGAGACCTACTTCTCATCTTCTTATTTTCTCTCATAAACAATTTGTGGGCAATACTATTTTCTTAGGAAAAATTGATTTCATGGAGGCTAGAAGTCTTTAAAAAGCTTGAAAGCTTTATTCTACTATCTTTGGGCAATTGATAAATTGGGATAAGAGTTCTCTCTTTTTTGTCAACACTCCTAATCATAGACAAAGGAAAATTGCTAATATTTTTGGGTTTTCTATTAGTTCTTTACCAAATACTTACCTAGGCCTTCCTCTAGGACTTAGTCCTTCTAATACCTTTTGGGAGGATATAGTCAAGAAATTCAACAAGAAATTAGCTGGATGGAAAGGAAACATGGTGAGTCAAGCAGGTATAATATTTCTTCTAAAATTTTATCTTCAAAACCTTCCAACTTATTCTTTGAGTCTCTTTAGGATTCCAGCTAAATTTGTGGATGTTATTAATAAAATTCAAAGGAACGTTTTATGGTCTAGAACTGAGGATAAAAAGAGATTAGCCTTGATAGCCTGGAAGAAGGTCTATAAACCTAAGATGGAAGGAGCATTGGGTATTAGATCTATCAAAAGTACTCGTAAAGCTTTATTGGCCAAACAAGGGTGGAGAGTGTACCATGATGATAAGGAATGGAGTTATATTTGGAATCAAAAGTATATTTACAATGCTCCCTCTATTTTTATTGTTTTATCCGACCCTATTACCCATAGTTCTTCTGTGATCTAGGTTATTGTCCAAGGTACTAAACATATCTTAAATAAAGGTTGTAAGTGGAAAGTTGGTAATGGAAGTAAAATCAGGTTCTAGAAAGATGAGTAGCTTTTGGATCACCCACTAGTGGATGATTTTGTGGATTTGAGTTCTATAGATAGATGTAACTAGGTTTATGGAGAATTTGTGGAGAATTATTGGTCTAATTATGGTTGGGTTAATATTTCCAAGATTAATCAAAGTTTATCTAGCATCCAAATTTCTCTTAATACTTGTATCCTTTATCCAAATTAGGAAGACTTAACTATGTGGGGGATTGAACCTAGTGGATGCTTCAAGGTCTCTTATGTGTTTACAATTGAGGATAAGGTCAATTCCCCTATGGGGGCGAAAGCTTGGATCAAGGGTCTCGTCCCTAATATTAACTTTTTCTTTTGGACTTTTCCTCAAAATGAAATGTTAACCCTGGATAATCTATAAAAAAGAGGTATTTATATGGTGAATAGATATTGTCCTTGTAAGTTGGATTTGGAAGATAGTAATCACCTTTTTTTTAACTATGGATATAGTTAGACTGTCTTGGGATACCTCCTTGAATATTAGAATACTTGGTGGGTTTGTCCTAATAATATTAATGATTGCTTTAAGAATTGGATTTGTCTAATTAAGGGAGCTGAAATTGGATTTCTTTGGAAGATCTGTCTTCCCCATCTTTTTTGGGGTATTTGGAAAGAAAGAAACCATAAAATTTTTAGAAATAAAGAAACTCCTGAGTGGGTTGTGGGCCAAAGTATCATTAGAGCCATTAAAGAGAATTTTAGATCTCAGAACAAAAATAGTGATGAAGTCCAAATTAGAAATCATATGAATGGTATAGGAACTAATACTAAAAAGGATGACCAAAGGCAATGTGTAAAATGGAAATCTCCTCCTTTGGGTTGGTTGAAAGTTAATTTTGATGGATCTACTAAGGGGAATCCTAGAAGAGCGAGATGTGGTAGAGTTTTGAGAGACCATTATAGTAGAGTGGTGGATGTTGTTGCAATTCCTATTGGTAAATCAACTAGTCATAAAGATGAGGCTACTATGGCTCTATATACTGTTAGGCTGGTAGTGAAATCTGGTTATAAGAATCTATAGCTAGAAGGGGAATCTCTTAATATTGTCAATATGTTGAATAATAGGAGTATGACCAAGTGGCATATTGTTGGTAGCATTATCAAAATTAAAGATCTTATTAAAAAAATTGACAAAGTTATTATAACTCACATCTTCTGTGAAGGCAATAAAGTTGTTGACTAGATTGCGAATAAAGTGGTTTATAGGGACGAAAAAATGACTTGGCATGATTACCTCAACAAGGAGAGTGAGTTGGTGCTGACTATTAATAATGATATGACTAATTCTACTAAAGGAAAGATTACAAAAGATTGAGAAATTAATTATGATTAGTGATGGTGTTATGGTGGATTGTTTGTGTATCTCAAGGATGTACTATTGCATCATCATTAAAAGTACTTGGCACATTTTAAGGGTAAAATTTTTTCTTGAGATTAAACATACCTTGTTCTCGGTTGATGTTACCATTTTTCAAAAAAATTGCAGAGAAAGTTATGTGATGGGTGGAGAGTTGAGGAAACAAAAGCTGACAACATGCAAGGAGGGGAAGGCAAAATCTGTGGTGTGGGAAATACTTTCCAAGGGTAAAGTAATAGAGTATATCATGAAGTTACATGGCTACAAGCCTCATATCATTGAGTACTTATTTAGGAACTAGACTAAAGAAAGAGTTACTATGCAAGGAGTTATCATGAATTTGATAGAGGATTTCATAGAAGAGATTATCAATCTTCCTATGGGTGGGTTAAAATTCAGAAAAGAAACAAGTATCTCAAATGCAGCTTTCAATAAATTCCCAAAAATTGATGATGACGAGAAAAGGTTGGTGAAGAATGGGGATTTCTATGACCTGGACCAACTCAAGGCTATATGGAAAGATGTCTTATCCTACATCCATGAATATTTCATTCTTGATGGAAGATTAAAAAAGGGTACATAAATGTTATTTCATATTTCTAAACCATTTTTGGTATAAACATAAGATGCCTTTCCCTTTTTATTTGAAGTTCTCTCTGCTTTATAGTATATAGGTCCATAGGAAGAATGAATCTAGACTAGTGCTCCATGAGGGGATTATTTTATTAATTGAAAATTACTATAAAATTAATACAGTAAAACCATCTCATATAACAAAGAAGAGGTGTATATTTCTTGGTAGTGAGCCTCATAAAAAGATGAGTGCTAAGAAAATTAAGGTTAAAATGGAGGAGAGTTTCAGTGATAGCAAGGGCTCTAAGAAGGAGATTAAGAGAGACAAAAAGAAGAAAATTATTGAGGAAAATATGAAGTCCGAGAAAATTGGAGATGGAGAGGATTATACAGAAACATGGGACTTGAGTTCTAATTTGGATGGTTATTCTAGAAGTAGGGGTATTCTATGGTTAAGCATGAGTGGGAGAGTAGTAAAGGTAGGAATATGGAGTCAAAATCTTTCTTTGAAGCCTCGGAAAAGAATGAGGGGAACCAGAGTGATCAGCCTATACCCCTCTAAAAAGGATGTTTTTGATGTTAAGAGTCTAAAGGATATAGGAACTAAAAGGAATAATAAAGGTAAAGCCCCTATCATTAAAGACCAATGCCTTAATAAAGAGAATCAAAAGAGATAATGGAACAAAAGGGAACAATTTCTAAGAATTGGATCCATCTCAAGGAAAACTAGGATATTACCAATGATTCTATTAAAAATTTTGGTGATGAGATTAGAGATGAAACTAACTCGGTCAAGCTATCTTTCCTTCATAAAGCCATGTTGAAAGTGGATGCTTCCCTCCAAGTAGACTCATATCTCTATAATGAAATAACTATTCTTAAGAAGAAAATGGGTGAAATGTAGAAAGATCTGGAAGAAGAAAGAACTAAGAGAACCCAACTAGAAAATCAAGATGGGAATATTCCTGAGAAACTAAAAGAGTATGAAATGGAACTCTGGTAGTTGGTCAAAGATAGTGGGAAAAGAATTAAGATGATGACTTCTAGTTTATGCATTGTGGTTGCTAATGTAGGGAAAAAGAGAAATGAAGAGATTATGTACCCTAAGGCTGTGGTGGCAAAGATCCCTGATGGGATGAGAAAAAGAACAAGACAACATACTAAGAAGGTGATTGTTGGGGCTCTCAGTTCTCTTGTGGAAGAGATCCTTTAGAGTATAGTGGAGGTTGGTAAGGGATTAGCAAAGGTCATTAACGAGCCAATTTAGTCACTGGTCTAGTTTGCAAGTGTCTAGTCTCTGGTCAGTTTGTTGGGTCGGATTCCCTATTTTTTGTTTTTTCTGGCTTTTTATAGTTTTAACTCTAGGTTTCAAGTCCTTGTAAAACTTGGGTTAGTACTTTGTAATAAGGAGATTGTGATATGTTATGTAGTTTATGCCTACTAGACCTAGATGAGACTTAGTTCCAAGATTGACAAGGAAAAACCAAAATGAGATGAATGGTTTAGAGAACAAAGAAAGATATTGATATACATAGATGCAAGGGTCTCAAGTGGTTCTTATTTCTTGATTTTCACCACTTGGCATGAAATTTTTTTCTAGGACTTTTCACTAATTTTTATGACTTTTTAGATATTTTATTTTCTCAATGATTCATCAAAATGCCTATTGCTAGGTTTTCACTTGGATGATAATTCTTTTAGGATATTTTCTTCTTTTTAGGATTTTTTAGCATTATATATTATTATTTTTGTATTTTTTCAAAATCATAAGATATGTAGCAAGAGCACTAAGCATAGAACTTCTTCAAGTGAATTATGTTGATGGGATCATGGAGTTGTTCTCCCTTAGGTGTAGAGAGTTGAAAATCACTAGATCCAAAAGAAACAGTGATTATGTAGGGACCTCACCAATTAGGTTCAAACTTTCCCTTCTATTTTCTATTTTCTTGATTTTTGAGTTTTTCTCTAGAAACATTAACTTGAAATTCTTCAAGATGAACCTTCTTTTTGTAGATAGTAGATATTAATTTCTCATAAGCTCTCATATGATCAAAAGAGGCCTTACAACATGCATCTAGGACCCCAAGCTGATGTATTCTCATAGCTCTATAATCTTCATTAGTAATTAGCCCTTTCAGAGATACTCACAAGGAGGGAATCTCAACTTCAAGTGGTAAAATAACCTTAGAGCCATAAACTAGAGAAAAATGTTTAGCCCCAATAGGTGTGTGCATACTATTCCTATATACCCATAGCACAAGATTTATCTGCAGATGTCAATCTCTCCCAAATTTATGTACAATTCTATGACATATTTTCAACAATGCCTTTTCTGAGGCTTCAACTTGACCATTCCCTTGAGGGTAGTGTTGGGCGGTCATTTTGCACAAGGTCAACAACAGGAATCCATTCTGCAATTGATCTCTTGCAAAGCTAATATTTTGGAGATCAACTCCAAGGTTCAGTATTTGTCTTGCGATGTACCAAAATCTGCTCAGTTGAAGATAAATGTGATTGTTCACGAGGAGGCTTTTTCTGGTTCTATTATGATCTTAGAATGAATTAAATCTATTTTTTGTCTCAAAATAACACACAAAAGAACAATTTTTTTGTATTTTCTGGTTTTTTAATGAATGTAATTCTAATAGTGCAACTAAAATGAGTTCCTATTCTAACTAGGGGTTAGCAAAGCAAATAACATGAAATTGAAATCCTAAATGGACATAAGCTACGAAAAACAACACGCTACGAGTTAAACTTTTGAAAAAATTGGAAGGAAACTAATGAAAACAAGAGCAACGCTTCTTGGAATCCACTGATGCAATCGTCGATTAGAAACTTTAACAATCATATGATATTTCACCTTTCATCAAATCGCAAGGCCATGGAAAGTGCACTCATGCGAGACAAAAGGCTATCTAGGTACAATTTGATGATCTCTTCTCAAGCTTGTTACATCAACGGAATTTGTAAAACTGTAGCAAACACCATAACTAAAAGATTGCACAGCTAGAAACAATGCAATAAACCTTTGGCTCAATCACAATCTCATGAACAAAATCCACTAAACAATGACACATTCAGGCAAAAATCACTACACTCCAAATTCGAGCACCAAATGCATAATTTTATTGTATAATAACGGTGGCCGTTGTTACACTTTACAATGGGGTATTTATAAGAAATCATCTCCTCAATTTGTGTCGAGAGAGATACCTTCATGCAATAAAATGCTTTTCAGACTAAATATATACAAACTAACAATTAATCTGGTGCTTAGAGGGACTCCATCCATATTTTACTCATTAATTGGATGCATAAGCCCTTTACATGTCAAAATAGAGAAAGCATGAGAGAGAAAGTAGGAGGAAGCCTTCAGTCGCAGTAGGAGTGTTTGGAGGTGCCAAAATTAGAAGTTAGTCTTTCACTAGGCATGTGTCGAAGTTAAACTGCCATTAGAATGTGTTCTTGATGCATGGAAAGCACTATTTTTGGAACTGGTAGTTCATTGTTAGTGCTCCTCTGAATTGCAGAGCTACGTACCTACGGACCTTGACAAGGTCAAAAATCTACAAATTTTACTGTGTCAAAATGGGAATTCTGGCATTTGGGTTTTGTTCTTCTTCATCCCAAAGCCATGTTTGGATGTTTGCCCTTGAATTTATCTATCATCTTAGTTATCTTAGCCGCATCTGGAAGATCTAAAGCCTCATATTTATCCTTGACCTTTTGTTAGTAGTTGTCCACTTCAATTCTCTAACTTCAAATTCCCTATGATGATTGTAACACCTTTCTCCTGAAAAATTTCTCACCATTCCTGACAAGATTTCAAAAATGGGTCTAGTTGCACACCTCCCCCTTCTCTAAGTATAGTGTTCAAAGTATGTTCCGGGTGTTCAGAATCAAGGGGACTGATGACTTTAGCTAGATATCCTTTTAGGATATCAACTTTCCTTCGAAGTGCGTGGAGTTCAATCTCCTCTTGTTCCATGTACTTGAGGACCTCTTTGACTCCCATAGTCATCATTTGTTGGGTTGAATCCTATGCAGGTCTTCCCAACATAACATCCTTCAATTCATAATCTTTGAGACTAAGGCCTTCTGCATCTGTACCTTTAGAAGGGAGAGCCACTTGTGCAAATAAATCCTAGTTTCATATGGTGGGGACAAATGCCAATGGCGCTGCCTCATGTGAATAAGACTCAGGTTTGTTCAAGATCTTTGCAATGTCACAAATGTCTTCCTCTAAAGCATAAAACTGAAGCTTAGTACTCCTCATTATTTCCTTTTGAATCTATCTAGGGATGTGTCCTGCTAAGGACTTGGCTCTTGATGACGAAGGGGTGTGTTATGCAACTTCCTTCCCTTTGTCACTCTTGCTAGGAGTTGTATCCTATTAGAAGGGCTCTTCTTGTGTAGCCTCAGTCTCAATAGACCTTGTAGCCTGAACCTTAGTGTCTTGGGAAAGTGGTTGAGAATATTCTACCATTTTTCCCTCTGAAGTTCTAGTTGCTCCTCTAATGATGGTTCCTTCTAAGCATGCTCTATTTCTGAACTTTGTGGTGGAGGAGTCATCAAGCCCTATTCTACCACCATAACTCATGGTGGAGATAGAGGAGTAAGATCAGGACCCTATGTATCTGGCGTCATTTGCGTCCAATCTTTTTGTTGAGGTTCACTTATAGGGGTGTCCCTGATCTTATCCTCGATCAACTCTGTACCTACGAGCATGAAATCAAACTCTGACATTGAGAAAACATCATCGCTTTTTTCACTTTTCTCATCCACCCACTATTGTACTTCATCTTCCAAAGAAGACAACTCTAGCGGTTCTGCTTGAGTGGATGGTGGGGTACCCATGGTACTCTTTCTCCTTTGCAACTCTGTGGCTCTAGCTAGCTGAGTTCTTCCCTATAGGGGCACTTGTTCCTCTTCCTCTTTTGATTCTTCTTCTTCCTCCTCTTCATCTCCTTCTGGAATACTTTCAGGGATAGATGGATTGGGCACTAATCTTCTACTGATCCTTTGTCTTTTCTTCATCTGAATCTTAATCCTTTTCTTATATTTCTTGGAGGTAGAAGGAGAATTTGCCTCATATTGCATAGGAGGAATAGAGACTTGCATAATCTCTCCCTCTTTTGGTTGGCTAGACATGACGGGAGGCAACTTTGGTTCATCTTGGACTTAGGTAGCTCCAGTATCTTGAAACCCTTGTGAACTATGTTCTTGCTGCTCAGGAGGCACTTGTTCTATTCGAATCCTCTGAGGAGAGGTCCTCTTTCTTTTATTCTTTCCTTTCCTTTCAGGAGGGTGATAATATCCAACAGGGCGATCAAGCTGGTACACTATTTCTAGCCTGATAGGAGACTGAGCTACGAAGCTAGGAATTTGTTACTTTCCTTCCTCTACCTCTTTCTGGACAAGCATGTGCGTGGACAATTACAGTGTCAAGAATTGGATCAAGTGGAAAAGGTTTTGTGATCCAATCCTTTGTCAATCTGATGACATTCCTCACTCGATGATTAATATCATCGACCTCCTTCCTATCAACCTCAACATTCATAATGGGTCTTTCACCAATTTTGTTTGTGTTGAATAGGGGGTCCAATAACTCCTTCAAATCCTATTGCTTTATCTCCTTTGGGATGTTCAATTGAAGAGTTTTTTATACTAGATACAAATTCATCTTACAATAGCCCCTAATGCAGACATCATAGTCATTTGTAGCATTCATCCAATGATCTTCAACATCATCCTCATGATGAAAGTCTCTTCCTACCAGACTCTCCACTTTCTCGAAATTGTCAAAATATGGCCAGGGAGAGTTGTATTCTTCAAGAGGGTAGTTCTCCCATTCCCACTCGAAGGAAAGAATATCCTATTTCCTCTTCACCTAATAAGGTCCAATGACCAATGGCCATGCCAAACAAGGTCTTCATTTCCTCTTTATCTTCTCATAGGCTAAATCAATTTTCTAGGAAATCTCCAACAATACCAGTTTGTCACTTGGTTATCTCAAGAGCTTCTTAGGATTGATGGAGACACCAACTACCTGCAAATATGAAAACGTTTTGAACTAGATGAAGTAGGCTCCGAGAGCTATGACTTGTGCTTTGGCTTCATCAAATAACTTCTTCCCATAGTCTCCCTTAATGATTTGAATTATTGCAAAGATGAACGCATCATTCATGATTATGTATTCTTTTCTTTGTGTTGAGAGTTTCTTCTTCACCAACTAAGGGTAAACTATGTATGGATAGGCATTGGGGTCTTGCATACTACCTCTTCTGTACAAACCAAGATAGTTTTTCACCCTTGCTGCAAGCAAGTACACCATGTACGAAGTCATGTAAAACTTCTTCTTATCCTTCACTGTCCTCAGTTGTTCACACAAGTTTTCACATAGTGTGGTGGCTCAATCCAATGGTATCTTTGCCTTTCTAATGGTCTCAATGAAGTTGACTATGAAGGTGCTGAGGTGGCCTTCTACGGGTAAGTCTATGACTCTACTTCGAAGAATGATAGATTATCCAATGTCTTCCTTCATGTATCCCTAAGTCATATCTACCTTGTCTGTTATCTTTCCCTGAGGAGGCTTCTCAATGGGATATGAAGACTGTATGATGTTGATGCAGAGCCCTCTGTATTTATCTTCAAAGAATCTTAGTTCAACTCAAGGGATTCAAAATAGGCTGGTAAACCCTCAAGGAACCAAGAACATCTCAAAAATTACAACAAAGAACCCTGACATTATACACCAATAAAAACAACATCTTCACTCACACAATCAGATTTCTATGTCTGATTGCATTGTTTATAACTTCAATTATATATATCTTCTTGAAAAAACCTTTGGAGGAGTTGTTCCAAATTAGTAATTCTAAAACATATCCAAATCTGATACCAATCCAATAAGAAGATTATAAATTACGTACTCTGAACCAAGACCCATTTTCTCTGTCATAAACCAGAACCAAAACTGGTAACCCTTCCTAGGGCATCACATAACGTTCACAAAACAAATTCAAATAACCCCAAACCAATTCCACATCATCCATTTCTGAGTCTAGTTTCCAAATCTGTAAGCCATTAATTTATCCAATA
Source organism: Cupressus sempervirens (assembly GCA_028749045.1). NCBI lineage: Eukaryota > Viridiplantae > Streptophyta > Pinopsida > Cupressales > Cupressaceae > Cupressus > Cupressus sempervirens. The sequence goes on along the minus strand of CM053790.1, from coordinate 178,585,999 downwards.
CATAAATCAATGTATAAGCACAAATCTTTGCCTGCCACACCATTGAAGGCATTTCAAAACCAGTTTTCACTCAAATCTTCATAACTTTCACAAATATATATAAAAAAAATCCAACCCAAAAGAAAATGAAAGTTAATTCATTTATCTTTCCAATGAATATTTTTAGAGGTCTTTATTTTCCAAAATATTCCTGTACCAAACGTTTCAATCTGACTGTAGTTGGTCATTCTCAAATCTGCAATTTACAAGATTTTCCAAAACCTGCATAACTTATTCATTTCTAAATGAAACAAATCCAAACCAAAGCCAAAAGAAAGGTTATTCACTTCTCTATCCAAATATACAAAATTTACAAGGTTTCCAGGCTGTACATGGTCGTACAAGACCTGTAACCAACACTAAAATTGAAAACCAATCAAAATAACAACTCAGAATATTACCAAATTTGTTTCAAAATGTATCTCTTTCTTTCATTCATGCTTTGGCTCGACCTTACATAGAGTTTTATAGATTTTTTGGTTGGTTATAACTTCCAAACCACCCTTTAAACCAACCCATTGCATTCTTTTAACCCTTTTGCATTTTTGACAACATTTTATGCACTTTATGCATTTTTACATGACAACTTTCATACAAACCCAACCTAGACCAACATTATGACTCAAATGAATTTATATGGATGTCAATAGGTCCATTCACCAAGTAAATAAACATTTTTACATTATTTATCATATTAAGACCTCCTTTGACAACTTATTACAAATGGCTTCTCTAGCTTTTATATCTTTGTCTTCTTGAAATTTAGGTGCCTCTGCACCAGATGTCAATTACCTCTTGTTGATGTTCCCTGTACCATCTCTCAGTTGCTTCATATGACAATCTAATGAATTGGTCTACTCTTGGAAGATGGAAGGCCCTCTCAATGTTATTGGGTTGGAGGTCCAACAAAACTTCTCCTGCGATGCTTTTGACTACCCTTCTTTAGGAACAAAGTGTTGTGACAAGGCCATGATTAGCTACGCTAATTGTATTGACACAGGATGTGACACTACATTCACCAATCTGGAATGGATCAATGCAGATGGCAAGGTTGATCTCTTTGTTGGCTTGTTGCAAATTCTCAAGAATTCCCCTAGATCCGTGTGCCCCAAGTCGGTATCATGGATTTCTATATGGTCATCATGGAATCTTAACTTCGAGGGTATGCCTTGGAACTTGAAGACTACAGGTTTGGGTGCTACTCTAGATGTGGACGCCATTTGATCACCTGCATGTAATGAGAAAAAAAAAATATTAATCAAAAGATAAAACATAAAAATGACTATGAATTGAAATAAGCAAAAAGGAAAAAAAATGCCCCATTTGAGCATTTTGTTTATTTTCTTAATTTCTTATTTTATCCCTTTTTATTTCTCTTTTTTTAAAAAAATTTTATTTTTAGTTTTTAATTATTCTATATATATATATATTGAATTTTTTATTTTTAATAATTTTTTTTTTAAAATTGAATTTTTTATTTTTTATGTTTTTTCAAATTTTCTAATGTTTTTGTTTTTTTTTCAAATTTTCTAATGTTTTTTGCATTTTTTCAAAATTTTGATGACTCTAAGACTTTAACTCAAATAATTTTCTCCCAACTCTCGAATTGTGAGTCCGAGAGTTTTGAAAAAAAGTAGGGGGTCCCCATTCCTAGTGAGGAATGGGGTGTGTGTTCTGGACACGAGAATAGGTAGTAGATAGAGAACCAATGTTGTTTAAGCTTGAACTTCTTACAAAGTTGTCTAAGGTCCCTATTTTTGAACTGTCACTCATTATCAATGACTTTAAATGAAAATTCCACAACAAAAAAATGATATGATTAATTGTGAATAAAGTAACATGTTTTTCCATGCTAGAGGAAAGTGGTACAACTTCAATCCTCTTAGTGAAGTATTTTGTAGCAATGATAATAAACTTATGTCCACTTGACAAGCTAGGATGTATTTTTCCAACTAGATCAAAGGCACACTACTGAAAAGGCCAATGTTTAATAGATGGGATCAATTCACATATAGGAGGATGAAGGAAATCACCATGTAGCTGATTTTTTTTATAGGACTTGGCATAACACATGACATCTTCTTGCATGGTAGGCCAATAGTAACCAACCCTAAGCGGGCCATTAGACCAAGACCTACAAGTCTTATCATAGAGTTCATCTAATGCTTGTTTAGACTCATATGACTCTAAGTAGTTAAGAAGCATTCCATCTAGACCCTTCCTATACAAGTAAGTAGAGAAGACGGTATATTGGGAAGCATTATGAATGAGTTGGCATCTTTTGTTAGGAGTGGGGTTATCGAGAAAAATTTGGTCATGAAGGTAAGAGTAAATGGAGGCATAGTGAGAAGGGTGATGACCAATGATAGTGCAAATGACTTAGTTGTTGGGGGAATCATAGGCAGGGTAACGTAGCTCTTCCACTATGAAATCAAACTAAGATTCTTGTTCTTATAATTGTAAAATAGATGTGAGGTAGCCATAGCATTTGTGGCCTTATTTTCAGCCCTAAGAATTTGTTGAAAGGTGACAAAGGTTAAGTAGTTCCATAGAGAATCACCCAATTTTTAGTATGGAATCAACTTGTCATTCTTGGTTCGATAATCATTATTGATATGATTTATGACAAGTTGGGAGTCTCCATAAATATGTAGCTTAGTAATTATCCATTCAATGACCAATTTGATATTTTTTGTGAGAGCCTCATATTTTACTATGTTATTTGTGCAAGGGAACAACAGTTTGTGTGAATTAGGAATTGTGTAGCCATGAGGTGTAATGAAAAATGCTAACACTAGCACTATTCTGAGTATGAGATCCATCAAAGAACATTTTCTAAGTCCTTTTCATGACATACATAATAGATGAGTCTGGGAAGTCTATTTGCATAGGAGCATTATCTTGGAGGGGAAAATCAGCAAGTTGGACCATAATAGTTTTTCCTTTAATGACTTTACACTCAACATACTAAATGTTAAATTCAGATAGAATCATCATCCATTTAGCAAGTTTACTTGTAAGAACAAAAGTAGTTAAAAGATACTTAATAGGATCAATTTTTGTAACCAAATGTGTAGTATGAGTCAACATGTAATGTCACATATTTTGGGATGCAAATACTACAACAAGACAAGATTTCTCAATGTTATTGTAATTGATGGCATGAGTAACTAATGTTCTACTAATACAGTATATAGTATGCTCCTTTTCATTCTCATCATGTTGTGCTAGTAATGCCCCTAGGGAAGTAATTGTAGCTAAGATCTATACAATAAAGGCTTCCTTGGAATATGAGGCATAAGGATTGGAGGCTTGGGCAAATATTCTTTAATCCTATTGAGACCTTTTTCACATTCTTTGCTCCAAGCACATGTAGATTCCTTATGCATATTCTTATTGAATGGTTGAGACCTATCAACCAGATGAGAAATAGACCTCCTTATAGATTGCAATCTTCCTTGAAGAATTCTTAATTGACTTCTATTTCTAAGAGGTGGCATTTCCATTATAGCCTATACTTTCTTAGGATCAACTTCAATGCCCTTGGTAGATATGATGTATCTTGACAGTTTACTAGAGGTGACACCAAAGGAACATTTCTTAGGATTGAACCTAAATTGAAATTGTTCCATATGGTTCAATATCAAACTCAAGTCATCCAAGTGTGTTTATTTCTTTGTTTAAACTTAGCTAAAGTATCATTGGCATAATCCTCGATTGTTTTTATGCATCATATCATGGAAAATGTTTTTCATATCTCTTTGATTGATAAAACAAACATTCTTAAGTCCAAATGGCATGACATTCGAGCAAAAGGTACCCCATGTACACATGGAAGAAATATTTTCCTGATCTCCAAGAGCTATTTGATTTGGTTATATCTAGAGAATCCATCCATCAAGGAATACATTCAAAAGCCACAATCATGTCCACTACCATATCAATGTTTGGAAGTGGAAAGTCATCCTTAGGGAAAGCTATATTTAGACCTCAAAAGTTTGTGAAAACTCAAATGGATTTGTCATGCTTTCAAACAAGTACAATGTTGGATATCCATTCAACCTAATCTATAACTCTTATAAACTTGGTGCTCAGGAGCTTCTCTAATTGAACTTTCACTTATAGGACAACATGCAGATACAATTTCCTCAAAATTTTCTTAAAAAGTTTGACATTAGTAGCTATAGAAAGATGATGCATGATTAAATCAGTACCAAGATTGGGTATGTTTGCATATCTCCAAGTAAGTTGATTTTATTTTCATGGAAGAATTGAGTGAAATGCTCTTTTTCTTTAGTTGATAGTGACTAAGCTAGGTGTATAAGCTTTGGAGACTCTTTTGTACCAAGGTTGATAGGCTGTGTGGCTATAATCAATAATGGTGATCTATCTTGAAAATGACCAGGAATACTACCAAGTACATCATCTTTGGACATCTCGAAGAGGTTTTCACCCTCATATACATCTTTAATTTTACTATTTTGCAGCTTTGACACTGCCACAAAGTGGTTTTTTCCATTAGAGCTTTTTTTTTATTTTTCATTTTTATTTATGACTAAGGTACTTGATATTTGACTTAGTCATGTTGATAGTTGGCTCGCTCATGGAAGCAACTATGGGATCAACATCATTTAGTCAGGGAGTGATCTCATACTCATTTTTAAAAAATATGGTAGCTTAGGTCATTGGTTTTGTATAGACCAATTGATGAGATCATAGTACATGAGGGATAGTGACGTGGAAGGTTCTAGGTTATTGATATAAAAGGAATTATCTCTAGTGACATGAGAGTTAGGACCTATAGAAATATATTTAAAGGTACCCAAATAGGGATAAGACCTACAAGAATGAGTGTGGTCTGCTAAAGAAAGTTGAGAGTTCAACTCATCAAACCCTATGAAAGACTCATCAACTACATCAGTTTGATTAGTATAGAAGTGTATAACATTTATTCCAACATTGTGAGATGTGATAGAGAGAAAATCCCATTCATATTCATTTGATTCATAACTTTGATTGTGAGTGATAAGGAAAACAATATTTGCTTTGATTTGTTCTCTATTAGGATCCTCTATGTTAGACTCATCAAACTCAAGCAATCTAGAAGTAGAAGCCTCAATAGTGTGATCATTGGGTAGCTCATCATCTTCCCAAAGAATTAAGGTAGAAGGTATGAAACCTTCTTATGGAATAGTAGTAGCTATAGGTTGAATCTCATCTTTTGAATCACTAGTTGTAGTGGGTTCCTCATCATAGATAGTAAGATTGTCATCAACCCCATAGCCCAAGCTAGTTGTGTCCTTACTTTTACGACCATTAGTATGACTCATTGGTTCAACAAGAGTGTGTTTTTTATCATTCGAAGGTCCATGTCCAAGGTAACCCATCTTTTTAAGAAACTAATAGCCTTTTTCATACTTCTTAGGAGAAATGGGTATAGTAAGTATAACCTCATCAACTGAGTCTTCTCTATATATCCAATCCCTAATAGATTTTTCTTGCTTTGCATATTATAATAGAACCAAGGATTGGACAAATGTTCCATAAATAGTTGAAGTTGAGGATGAGGGCTTCATGTGCTCTTATAATTTCTTGTATGAGCATGGAGAGACTAGTAATGTAGCAATAGAACGTAAGGTATAATCTCCCAGACTAATGCTCATCATGTTTAGCTTTTCCCAATAGTCAACAAGTGGGGATCTAGCTTCATTAGCAACTTTCTTATTTGGAACTAGGGATTCAACAATAGTTAGCATATTTATTGACATAGAATTATTTTTTATTAATCAAGACTTTAGTACCATTGAAGGGAAACTTAATACATTGATAGAAAGTAGATGGAAGAACTTACATGTCGTGTATCCAAGGTGTCCCTAACAAAATTTTGTATGCAACTAGAATGTTAAGAACTTGGAAGAAAAAATATTTTTCCACAAGAGCAACATGAATAGGTAGTACAATGAGACCCTTGGAGGAGCATTCAACTTCATCATAAACTTTGATTGTAATCTTTCATCTAGGGTCAATGGAAAATTCAAAGAGACCCAATTGTTGAACAACATTAAAAGTGACAATATTTAACCTTGTACCATTGTCTAACAACACTTTTCTAGCTTGGGTACATACAATAGATTTGAACTTCAATGTACAATGCAAGGTTGTGGGGGTGAATAACCACTTTATTATCTTCTTCCAAGAATTTTAGGTAATGAAAAGTAGAAATGTGATTGACCATATCTTGGAACTTATCCTCATCAATGTTGGTGGGAACACTAGCTTCATGTAAAGCCTTTTCTAGGATCTCCTTATGCAAAGGAGATAAATCTAGCAACTCAAAAATAGAAATCTGAGTAGGAGTACATTACAGTTGATTTACAAGATATGTGGTCTTAGCATTTGAGGGGGACCCCACTTATTTAGCATTAGCTTATTTGGAATTATCTATGTCCTTAAGGACAACTTTGGATTGAACCCTATTAACACCATTTAGTCCTTTACCATGGGAGGAAATAGAATCTGCAACCCTAACTGAAACCATAGATCCATTGTCATAAAAGTGTTGCAAATATTCAAGAGTTCTTTGGATTATTATAGCCCTATTGTCATTGGTATCATAGTTAGGTTCCTCATCAACTTTAGGACTCATCATGTAAATGTTTTCTTCACCAACAAGCTCAAGAATATGTATAATATTGTTAGTATTTGTGTATGTGTAGTTTATCTTTCCATTATTGTTTTCTTTTGTTGTGTTGGATGTCTCCCCTTGTTCATACATAGGAAGAGGTTATTTGAAATATATTTTTATCTAAGTTCTTAACTATCCCATCGAGGGCCTTAGGAATAAGTCTTTGATAGTAATTATCTTGTTGAAATTTGATGAGCTCTACACTAGTCACTTTATTGTCCACTTTACTCTCATGATGTGAATGTTTCCCTTGATGGGAGTATCTAGGTGGTGATATAGATCCCTCAATATTTAATCTTGGGTTCTTGGAGGGGTATTGTTACCATTGTTGCCAAAGTTAGCATAGGTTGTAAAAAGATTTATATAAGTGCCATTAGTATTTTGATTTTAAAAAGTTATTGTGTGAGGACCTTCAGAACCATGAGTATTATGAGCATGAGCATTATTTTCATCATATATATGAGCGGTCACCTTAGAAGCTATGTGTCTCACTTGTTCAAGTCTCTCTTGCTCTACCATTTCTTGTTCATATTGATAGGATTTATTTACTTTATCAATTTTTTCTCTCCTATACTCAAATTAGCTATTTAAGAGACAATTTATCTCTTCTGAATTCATGGTGAAAGACACACTATTTTCAGATCTAGGAGTATCAAGCAGGGTATCAAAGGAACTACCAAAGTGGCTAAGTGGATCAGACCAAGTGGTGGACTTGTATTCCTCAACTATGTGAAAAAAGGTTCACCTTCAAATAGTTTCTTATGTAGATTCCTATTAGGAGAAGGCAATTGGTCAAAACTAAAGGATGGATGGCTACCTTGACCAAATTGGAGCCTAGTTGTAACTAGCATGTAATAGCCTAATCTTTATTTTAATGGGATAACACAAAGAATTTGGAGTTCAAACTTGGAAAATCAAGATGATCACTTGTTAAGAGAGGGTAAGAAATGAAAGTTATATTATCAGAAGTGTCCAGGTAGCTTACGACACTAGTGACTCGAGCTAGGAGCCAAGCAAGAAGCTGAAATAGAAAAATAGATGGAGTAAGAAGAAATGACAAGTGAACAATCTCTCAAATCATGTGTGTGTCAAAAGAGTCAAGGTGATCTTCTTCAACCTAGAACATAGCCAAACATATAGATATCATCTTAGGTATGCAATATGACCAACTATGTACAACCCTAAATTAGCTTGAACGTAGCTAAAGTATGGACTACAAGTTCATGCAACAAAGTGTGAGAAGCAATAGATAGAAGTTGAATAGAAATTTTTATATGATACTTTGCAGTAATTAGTATGACATTTTAGGCCAATGCGGTAGTATCTATGAGATAATACAACATAGTTTGGTATAATAGTATGCCAGTTTCCAAAATTTGGAATGATAGTTTTTCAAAAACTACAAGTATTATATGACACTTCTAAAAAATGCAGTATGATAAAAGTTCAACAAGGACAACTTTTCATGACTTCTGCCAACAAGACCTATGTTTGACTTCAATTTTTCACTTGATCATATAATGAAATAGTTGTATTAGAGTGTCTTTCAATTTGTAACAATAATGTAGTATATTTGAAATCAATTGTGGCACAAACACACATCTTCAAGAAACTGGATAAGGGATAAAGTGACCTTGCCAATACAAACACTTGGGAGGTTTTAAAGCAAAAACCCTATGAAAACTACCATCATGTACATGTTTAATTGATTTCCACTAGTTTAGCATATTTGACAACACACCAAACAATATATACCTAAAGGTCATGGTTAAATACTCGATACTTGGCCCATAACTTGATGCTCCCTTGCCTCACACAAAGTGGTTGCCCACAATAGATATTGGCTTTTCATGGAAATGTTATTAACAAAACCAAAGGTACACATGGTGAGTCAAATCTTGGGTTGATCCAGGTAGTCCACTAGGATCAATCCTTGTACCAATATATTGAGTGACTAAAATGGATGACCTCTAAATCCTATAGTGTCTAGTAAGGGTTATGTTTGCAACATCCCCCTTGTTGTTGATTCAGGACTTAATAATGGACCTTGTGGCCACAAGGGTACCTTAATCATACCCACCTAGTGATTTCCTCATAGTCTAAATCCCACAAATAATCTCACTATTTGAAGTCTAGTTTTATGCCTCCTAAGTCTTTCGCCTTTTTCAAGAAGTTTGTGATTATAGTGGATTGTATTAGCTATGCTTTTATTATTCCCACTTTTGGTCTCTAAACACATGAATATCACTAGGAAATTAACAAAAAAATCCACACCAAGGAGGTCAAGGTTTTTGATTTGCCTAAAAGGTGAAGAGAATACTGTCCTACTCGCTAATGTTTCCCCCAAAAACATCAAGAAAGTTAATTTAAACCAATAAAGAATGGAGCATCCCACCCACTTTCTTGATTCAATAAAGGATCAAGATTTTGGATTCACCTAAAAGATGAGGAGAGTTCTCTCCTACCAACAATGAAACCTTACTTGTAAGTTTTGTGTGCCTAAGAAAATGAAACAATTAGTATATGCCATGTATGGAAATGGAAAGAAGATAGACAAAAATAATTTTATTTATTTTGTTTTTCTTGGGAAGACTTGCAACAATGTTAGTAGCCCTTTTTTAATTTGGCAATGTCCTTAGCAAGTAAGAAAGCAATAAGACCATACAAAACAAACAAGGATTAGGGCATCAAATGATTATAAAAATCTCAAAATAACCCAACAAAATGACTTGTTAGAAGCTATTAGGAAACCAAAAAAATAATACAAATGCTTGGAAATGAAGTGTGCAAACTAAAAATCAAAATGAGAAAATAAAATAGACTAGACGATAGTTTTGTATGCAATAGGTATCATACAATACTTCTCTGTATGTCCAGATGATAGTTTTCTCTGGTATGAAATCTGTATCAAAAATTATAAAACTTTGCACAACTTCAATATGACAGAGTACATAATACCAATATGATAGTTTAACTAGCTTTGTATCATATTGCTTTACAAAAGTATCATATGATCACTGGTAAAGTATTGTATGGTAATTTTGTCTATAAAGTAAAATTTGAACCAACAAGAATTGAAAAAAATCCAAGAAATGGAGCTAGACAAGGTTTTCCAACACCACAGTGGGCACCAAAAATGTATGTCATAAATGTGGACACACTTCTATAAACCCTTATACTTGAAGAATCGCATGGAGGGAGAGAGAGAGAGAGAGAGAGAGAGAGAGAGAGAGAGAGAGAGAGAGAGAGAGAGAGGTGGATTATAGCTCTCTATCTATGATTTGTAAAGGTGTAAATGGTAGTATAGAAAACCCTTGCAAGGTGCACCATAGAACGAGAGATTCAAAGATCAGAGAAAGGGTGCTAGCATCGAAGAATGAATTTGCAAATGAAATGCAAGATGAATGAAGATGAAAATGCATGCTAAACTAAAAAAATGAGAGTATTAGAGATCCTTCCTATTTAAGCTATGTGAGCTAATTTAGAGCATAAAAGAAAGCTAAATTAAGAATGCCATGAAGCTACTATGGGAATGCAAGTGAAATAATGCTCCAAGTTCTTCAAAGCTCCAAAGTCACCTAGAAATCCTGCAACATAACGTTAGTAAAAAAGAATAAGGTTGGAGAATGAGAAGAGTGCCCCCACTTTTCAAGATAAATGGATGGTTGAGATTAAAAAGAAAAAAAGACTTAATCAAGTGTTGAGAACGCATCTTGTGTGATCCATGTGCATAATAATCTCACCTAAGAAATATCAACAATTTACTTTAAGAGGAAAAGTATGTATGGAGGAGAATTAAATTTATTTTGAAAATAGAAGATTCCTCTCACATAGAAAGTTGTGCATTCATGTGTAGACACAAATTATTTTTCCTCTTATTTTTAGAAATAGGAATAGTGCTTTATGTGTGCACACTTAGGATAAGGGAATTTTGAGGACTTTGTATAATTAAAAGGGAGAAAGTTCTTTCAATTAAATAAAAGAATTAGGATAAGGTGGTCAAACCATAGGTTATAATTGAATAAATAGAAAAGTAACAATTTGATAAAAATGTGATTAATTAATTATGCAAAAATGCTAGAAAGGGGCTCATAGTCTAGATAAAGGGCCTAACTTATTATCAAGCACTCAGCCAACTGTCCCAATTAGACACATTCAAGACTTGATTTGGTCACCTTTTAATAATTGTCTCCTTTCACACATAATGTGTGTGACAAGATCCATAAGATCCTTGCAACCACTAACCCCAAATGGCTAAATCTATCACCAATCTTCAGAAGACTTCAATCTTTTGGGAAGTGGATCATTGCACCTTCTACATCCATTTAGACCCAAACCAACTACTTTTTATAGGCTTTCATAAGAGTTCAGTTCATTTCTTCAAAATTTTCTAGGATTATGCCTAATAAGAATTAGGTTGACTTAATAGGAAAATTGAATTTAACTCCCAACTTTTCCAAAATACTCCTAATTTTTTTAGGGATTTGGATACCCTTTTGGAAGGAATCAAGGATTCTAAAGTTTTAGACTATGACCCATCTATCTGATGCCATAACCCTAAACTAGATCTTTAAGGATATTAGGCATAATTAGGTCTACTTTACAAAGAAAGTACCTTTTAGTTTTGCAATCAAAGTAGTCCAATTGATCCAAAATTTCCACCATGCCTTCTAAACCAAAAAACAATATTATAGTCTACAGATCCACTTCCCTCATTCATACATTTAACTTTTGTTTCCTAAAATTGGCTGGTCACATTGAGATGCCCATCTAGGGTTCAAATGTTTGGCCCAAAAACCAAATCTTCTTTCTCTAACATTTTAAAATATAAAATCTTACATTGTGTTCCTCAAATGGTTGTTAAAAGCCCATGGTGGAATTGTAAAAGAAGACTAAATTAGCATAGAAACCCTAGTTTGGTGAGGTTATTGAACTCGGTCTTAAAAAAAAAGATGGATCCCACTCAATACTTAACCAATTTGCTTCAAAAAACTTTTGAGGATTCATGTATAACTCATTCCTCCGCACAACCAAATGAAAATTTCAATTAATCCAATCACATACAACAATTTGCTTATGTAGGAAATACCAAATTGTATGAAATTTCAATTATTATTTATTGCTTCAATATTTGAACTACATCAACTCAGTCTCTCATTAACAGAGAAGGCTTAAATCAACCCCATAAAAATATTTTACAAAATTTTGACCATTCGAGGTGGTTTTGTGCCATGGTTAACAATTTTGATTACATTGTCACAAATGTTGCTTTGCAACATTTAAATTTTGTTCAACTTTTCGTAATTGGGTTCCTATCACATAGGATTCAACCCAAAGCACTTCCAAATACCTAAAAACATTAAAATATATCAAATCCCTACTCTCCTATCATTCTACTAACCTGTTTTGTGGATCTAGCCATGTAGGCTCATCAATTCCCAACATGTAAATGACCTTACAAATGAGTTTTATGATATTATGGTTTCCATCCAAATGACCTTAATGATATTACTAACCAAACTACATTCTCCCACATGGAATTCTATGGGTCTTCATAGGTTTTCCTCTTCTTCAGGGATGCTAGTGCACCCTTATTCTTCTTCTTCTTCTTCTTCTTTCCCAATTCAACATTGAGGCAAGTTACAAAATCTTCTATATGAGCCTTTTCCTTACATGATTTACTTTTGGTTTTGTCAAGTTAAAGCCATTGTATCAACATACTCGATTAAATTCTAGTTTTATAAATGCATCTGCATGACATGTTATATTATATTGTTTAGATCTGATCTCTACTACATGACATCACTTAATTCATTTTATTTATGTCAATTCAAGGTTAATTTGTATACAAAGATGTGTTTGATGAAAGCCTCCCCCCTCCAACAACAATTTCCCCTTATTTCTTTTGTGGAATAGGTGGCTAAGCTGTTGATCCAAATTTTTAGAGATCCAAAACTAGTGAAAGATATAATACATAATCTTGAATTTTTTTTCACTTTAAGGTAAAGGTTGAATTGGATCTGAAGTTAGCATTGTCTGGGATTCTACAACTTTCACTGTAAAGAAATATAGGTCTCAGGGTCTCTAATCTAGATTATTTTCAAGTTCCAACAATATTTTGCCAGATTTAAAGCACACTTGTCCTCTTCTAACCCTCAAGGTGAGTAAATCATTTTCATTTAATTTTAGCACTTGCTTTGATACATTGGATCTAATATCTTGTTGGTTATCATTGCACAAGTATTTTCTTTACTTTGTATACATGATATACGTACATTTTTGTCCATACATGGAATACCCCAATCCACCTTTTATCTAAACCTTGCATTTTCATACCTTCATCCTTTTGGGTTGTGAAAATCAAATTTGATCTAGGTTGGGTTTGTATTGCAATGTTTGATACAATTTAGTGGGTTATCTATGTCCTAGTATTGCTCTCCATTTTCTATTGTATAATAAATAGAAGATTTATTAACTTAAAAAATATAGAATATTTTGAGGAAGTTATTTCACTTGGAGTGGGTTGCTCCTATAATTGGTATGTGAGATAGATGTCGTTGGATAAGTCTTCTTATAATTATTTAGAATAACTCAGAGGAGGGTTAGTCGGTTATCCTCAGGTCCATATGTAGCAATTCAACTTTTAATCACTTCAAATGAGTTAATCAATATCAAATATCCACTAAGTCTCTATAACATATCATCACCAATTTAACATTTCATGCAATATCTTAACTCTGCATCTCTATATGTGTCAACTTCTAGTAAATAAACTAATGTAAAATATAACATACAAAATAATAACATCCACACATGAAAATAATACTTTGACACCAATATTTAACATGGAAACCCAATTTGGGAAAAACCACCAAGTAACATGCTACCAACTTTTCACTCTTTTGAAGTGAGCTTGGTTAAGAGCCAACCTTGTTAAAGGTTATACAACACACTATTAAATGTGACCCTATTAAAGGATTTAATCACTATGCTAGGAGTGGTCTTGTTAGAGAAATTTAGAACATTCCATTAGAATGTCACCTCGATTAAAGGATTTACAAAAGTACTATTAGGTCAACCTTGTTTAAAGGAGTTTGGACTAATACAATGGTTAGAATGCAATAGTAGGTTTGATCTATAAAGTACAACTCACTTTGCAAATTCAGATTTCCACTCACTCATTTGGTAGTTCATTACCTAGCCACCATTGATATCTCCATCAATGATCTACTTGAAATCTCCTCAAGCATTCACTCTTCACAAACTCTTCACACTTCACATTTTTTTTTCTCCTCTTCACAAATTATCCTTAAGATTGGAAATCAACAAAAAAGCAACCTTTAAAATTTATCTCTTATGCCTCCTTAAATAGGCAATTTTAATATTTTGTTCCTTAAACATCACTATTGATCTTAGGGTTAGGTAAGATTAATTGAATCCTTCCATACTTTTTGTTCTCCATTTTCTTCTAAAAACTTCTAATCAAATCCTTTCCTTTGATCACATAAAAAACTCTCTTTGTACATTAAATATGTCATCTCATCAATCCATCTTCCATGCGCTTAGAATAATTCAAAATTCCAACTATATTGGCCTCAAAATCTAATCTTTCTCAAAATGTATCTTTTGTTTTCTCTTGTCAATCATTGTGCTTTTCAAATCGGTCATTATTGTATAACTTGGAAATCACTATACTATCTCACTTGGTATCAATAGGCTCTCTCGACCATTACTACACTCGATCGCTACTATATTTCTTTACATAGTTTCTCAACAATAACTAATACTTGACTTCTACTCAAGTTCCTTAATCTTCTACTTCAACTCCTTCATTGATTGTGAACTACTAATACTTAGTCAAGTTTATCATTATGACTTGTTTCAACTCTTAGCTTCATCCAACTATCATCTTCACTTCATGTATTGACTAAACACCATATTATCTTGTCAAGGACTAACTTATCAAATGCCCATTGTAATTCCATGATACTCAATACATCTCAACTCAACCTTTCACTAGGTCATCTCATGATCTCTTCTTTTCAAATCATCTTCATCAATCAAATGATATGGCACTCTACACTATTAGTAAAATGTCTCTCTAGTAGGTTTGACACTATGTCTTAATGCTCCCTCTATCAATTCAATACATACTCTTTCTCTGTAAAAACACCTCACAAGTTCAACAAAATATATCTTCCTCTTGACAAAAATCATTTTCTATGCATAACTTCTCTTTCTTCTTACTCTCCCTCTTTGTATCATGATAATATCTCTCCCTCTTTGACAACAATACCTAAGACATACCATACACACATCTTCATGTCACTAATCCAACTGATATATCAATGTCATCTCAATATTAAATCCTTGTAGCTTCATCTACTTATATGACAATTCCTTACTTTTCACATCTTTAGGTAGCTCCTAAAATGTGACCTTCTACATCAATGTTTATGATATTTTGATTTATAAAAGTTGATGCAATGCAACATCTCTTCTTAGTTTTCTTTAGGCAGGGGAATGACCCTAACTTGCATCTTAGATACTCAAAAGCATCCTTAAGTAACACTTTAGTGAATATGTCAGCTAACTACTTCTTTGTGTTCACAAATTCTAATCTCACTTCTTTGTCTTGTACCATCTCTCTCAAGTATTGATACTTGATCTCAATATGCTTAGTCTTCGTATGCATCACAAGGTTCTTTGATATGTTTTTGATAAGAAAAATAGGTTTTATAAGGATCCTAAAACCCACAAGTTAAAACATTTCAAATGGTTGATAATAAGTAACAAAAGTCTAGCCAAAGAACAATAGCCAACCAAAAGGCCAGTACAAAAGATAAGCAAAAGTACAGTACAATAGATAGACAAAAAGCCAACTATCAAAAAACTATAGTAGACTAACAGTCCAAAAGATAGGAAAAGAAAAACCTATGTTATTCCTGTGTCTTTCTCTCAAGCTCCTGCATCGTTTTCGCCACTTCATAGGCTTTGTGTAACTCCTCAGCGATTTGCTCCTACTTCTTCTGACCAGTTCGATCCAAGTTACTGAAGGTAATGTCCATCGTCATGTCCTTTTCCATTATGTATCTAGCTCTATCCTTTTCCTCATTTTCATCTAGTAATCCTTTGGCTTTCAACATTCTGGCAAGGGAAGAGATGTTATCATTTATAGAAGTCAGAATGGAAATCATCTAATTAGATAGATTATGATTGTAATTTTCCAAATTCTGAATTCTCCTTTCTACCAAGCTAAGATGCTCCCCTTGTTCATTCAGATCACAAGAATCAGGATTCTTTCTTTTGTTATCTAGCTGACCCATTCTTTCTCTGAACTCCTCCAATTCATGGTATAGCCATTTTATTGACCTAAAATTTTCAATCATATTGTTCCTAGCATTATTAAGAAAATTCATGCCCATTTCCCTTGCATTATTTGTAATGGCCACCATGGTCAGATCAATGAGATTCTCCATTTGGAGCTGACCCTTCTTTTCTTTGAGAATATAGGGGTTCATAACCTCCCTGACAATACCTATTTTGGAAGTTCTAACATTGAAATTTTTTGAGGTCATGCACCTATCTTTAATCACCACCTCTCCACCCTCACCATCATTCTTCTCCTTTTCCTATTCCTAAGAATGAATAGGGGAAAGAGGAATGGCAAGGATTTCTAGCCCAAAATCCAAATCCCCCTCAGAATCCTTCTCGTTAGACCTCTTCTGCTTTTTAGCCACCGAATCCTCCTTCTTATTATCCTCATCCTCTTCATTCTCATCATCAGTGTTCATATCCTTCCCTTCTTCATTGTATTCTTCATCTCCCTAACCTAAATTTTTTGGCCCTATCCATCTAGGGCTTTTGATGATGAGGGTGATTTCTTCTCCAAAGCCTTGGCCTTCTTTCTAGATGAAATATTATCTTCTTCATCCTCCAAACTAATACTTTGAATATCCTTCGTGTTAGACGAGAAGCCGGAGCTTCCCATTTCCATGGAAGCATCCACAACCTGGGTGAGGGTTTTGCTTCTGGTCTGAGCCTTGATATGCTCATATATCAATAGCAATAACCCCTCATATAGGGCTGAATTAGAAGAGGGCTTATTCTTGTGCCTAGAAATACCCTTACACATGGAAGTATATAAATAAAAAGGGAAATAAACCTTGACACCATAGCAAAAATGATTGAGTAAAACAAAATGGTGTGTTCTTACTCTATCAAATCTAGTGTCCAAAGATATATACTCTATAGTAGCCCTCAAAACATACCTCCATAACTTCTTGATAGAATCCATTTCGTAGTAAGTTTCACTCTTAACTAGTTCCTTTCTCTCCTCCATATTCTTTGCAAAGTCCTTCATATAATTTGTTAACACCTTCTTATTTCTATAAAACTTCAACCCCTTAGCTGGAATTTCAATTACATGAGTTATAATATGCTCAGTCACCTAAAACAAAACCCCATCCACTTTAACCCTCTCATTCTTCCAAGAATTTACCATACTATTAGTGATTGCAAGGTCAAATCCATGAAGTTTAGCAATATAATTGGCTATACCTCCCTTCTCTAACTTCTCCCATACTTTAGTCCTTTTCTTCCATTTGTCTGCCTCTCCAATCATTTCTTTCCTACTTCTTTCCCCCACCATTTCAAACTTCTTAGCACTAACAATTCTCATAAACTTCATCCTCTAATTACCTTTCTCAAATCTTTTGAAACCCTTATGGAAACCTCTCTAATAATCACCACTTTGTCTCTCTCTTCCTCGAAAATGGTAAAGAAGAAGAAAAAAATTGACCCAAGAAACATGTCGATTTGACACTGATAACAGCATCTAACTTTGCCTTCCATAATCACCATAATTACAACTACTCAAACCCATACTCACATAGATATCCATAATTATCTTTAGATATCCCCCATACCTCCCTAGATTTTTTCCATCTTAATATGGCTTTTCACATCTTCTAGGATGTCCCCACCCAAATTCCAAATCATCACTTTTTCTTGCTTAACTACTTCATTGGCAAACCAATTTGCCACAGAGTTTGCCTCCCTGTATTCATGGCTAACATGGAATCTATCAAAATTGGCAAGAGTAGAGCAAATTTCTTAATTGATATTAGCTATGGTCCATGCTAGTTGGATAAACCCTTTAATACACCTTATGATGTTATTTGAATCCCCCTCCAACCATAAATTTCTGACTCCCATATCTAAAGCTAATTTCACTGTGTGGAGAGCTGCACTGGCTTCTGCATAGTGGTTTGAATGATATCCCAAAGGGTAAGATATTGCCACAATCCCTCCACCATAGAAATTTCTAATGATACCTCCACATCCTAAAGGACCAAGGTTTCCTTTAGTCGCACCATCAAAATTTTCTTTATGCCACCCCTGAGGAGGGAACATCCATTTCACCTCTTGCCTTTTGGTCCTCCTATCATTTTCCTTCTCCTTCTTCTTACCACCATCTTCAATGTCTCCCCCCTTTCTAATTTGATAATTTTCCTTTATATTACTATATATTTCATCTGCCAAAACAAAAGCAGGTTCCTATCTATCCCTAAAAATTTGATTGTTTCTTTCCTTCCGAACTCCACAACAAAAATGAGGCAAAGACCAAGTATTTAAATCCTGTCAATTTGTGCCTTTATTCATGCTATTCCATTGACAAAATAAATCCAATACATTAGTTGGCTTGCACCAACTAACCCCAAAATTCTTAGTAATATTGTCCCAAACTTCCCTGGAAAAAGGACAATGGATAAACATATCATTGACCATTTTCATTTGATGTTTACACAGTATACATCTATTTGGGATATAATGTCCTCTTTTAATCAAATTTTCCTGAGTAAGAATTTTGTCTTGTAGCACCAGCTAGAAAAAAATATTAATCATTGGAATAAGGCTAGGTAACTAGGCTTTAGCCCAAGGTGGCTTCTCATTCAACCTCCAAAGAGAATTATATCTTGAAGCAACCGAATAACATCCATTAGGTTTATCTTCCCATATTAATTCATCTCTTTTATTATTTACAATCATTGAGTTTAGCATTATCATTATCGGCTTGAGATCATTCGAAATGAGAGATAGGTCTCTCCAACCCTGGGTAGTTCTATAGTCTCTAACTTTCAATCCAAATTGCCCAATATAGATATCTACCCAGTTTAAAAAGTTAGGATTATTTATTAGTTGGGCCTGAATCAACCAGTTATCATGCTAGAACAAAATTTTATCACCATTACCCACTTTCCACTTAATCTTAGCTTTGGTCAGGTCCCTTGCCTTAAGGATACCATTCCATATGACAGACCCATTCGGTATGTCATCATTATTGAGTAAGAACTGAAGAGTAGACCTTCTAAGATACTTCTTAACTAAACTATCTCTCCATTCCCCTGTACTATTAAAAATGCACCAAATATGTTTAGCTAGAAGAGCCTTATTGAGATGTTTTAATTTCTTAATACCCAGGGCCCCATAGCTCTTAGGAAGACATACATTATCCCAAGCCACAAGAGGATATCTTTTATGATCTTCAAGGCTAGACCATAGAAAATCTCATTGGATCTTTTCCATTTTATTAGCAAACTTAACCAATATCTCGAAGAGGCTCAGGGCATACATTAGGAGATTCTGGAGAGTGGACTTAACCAAAAGATATTTGCTTGCTTAACTGAGAGAAGACCCTTTCCACCCCACCAGCTTTTTGCTAAACCTATCAATAATCCCATTCTAGAAAGAATCAGGAGGCTTAGTACCCATTGAGAAACCAAGATAGCTTGAAGGGAGCTTACCCACTCCACACCCAAGAATCATAGCAATTTTTCTTTGTCTAACCTCTAGAGTGTTGATGAAGAAAACAAAGCTTTTCTCCCAATTAATAAGTTGGCTTGATCCTCTGATATATATATTTAGAAGATCCTTCATCACCTTAGCTTCCTTAATAGAAGCTTCTCCTCCCATAATGGTATCATCCACAAACTATTGATGAGTAAAAGAAATATTCCTAGAGGAAGCCCTAATCCCTCTTAGTCTCTCTTTCTATTTATTCTTCTCAATCAACTTTCCAATACATTCAATTATTATAATGAACAAAATAGGAGAGAGAGGATCCCCCTGTCTTAAACCTCTCGAAGGATTGAAAAAATAAGAGGGAGCACCATTAACCAAAATGGCTAGAGAAGAAGTAGAAATAAGCTAAGATATAAGCTTGCAAACTTTTTGATCAAAGCCAAAAACCTAAAGCACCAAACCAAGGAAATTCCAATCCACCCGGTCATAGGCTTTAGAAAGATCCAACTTAAGAAGCAAGTCTTCACTTTTTCCTGCTCCAGTGGAATGAATAACTTCATGAACCATCATGATAGAATCCAAAATATGTCTTCCAGGAGCAAATCTCATTTGTTGTTGAGATATGATCAAAGGGAGAATTTTTTGAAGTCTAGACATTAACACCTTTGAAAAGATCTTGTAGAAAGAGTTATAGACACTAATAGGTCTAAATTTATCCAAAGAATTAGCCCTAGGAACTTTAGGAATGAGCACTAGGAATGTTGAATTGATTTCTTTTAGGAGGCATCTTGGTCCAAAAAATTCTTGAACAACCTTCACCACATCTTCCATAACCACCTCCCAATAAGTCTGAAAAAAGAAAGTTGGAAAATCATTTAGTCCAAGGGCTTTATCAGCTAGAATAAAGAACAAAGCATCTTTAACTTCTTGCACTTTAGGAATCGGTGTCAACATTTTGTTATGATGTTGTTGAATAATCTGAGGAAGACAAGAAACAATTTCATTTTGATCCACCAGAGATAACATGGGGTCCAAGGACAACAGAGAAGAGAAAAAAGAAACAACTTCAGTAGAAATATCATTATCTTTAGTTAAAAAAGTCTACCCCTTTTTAAAGCCAGATATTCTATTATTAGCTCTATGTTTTAGAGTAGAGAGATGAAAAAACCTGGTGTTTTGATCCCCCTCTTTAAGCCAATTTATTCTTGATCTTTGTTTCCAGAACTTCTCTTCCTTATAATATTGTGCAAGTTAGTCAAAATAGACATCTCAACATTCCTATTCAACTCATTATACCCATCTTGTTGAATGGTGTCCTGAATTGAACTAAGCTTGACAGACAACTCCTCTTTATCCTGAAAGATATGGCCAAAATCTGTCCTATTTGAGATTTTAATCATCCATTTTACATTACTCAGCTTCTTTGCAACTCTAAACATAGCTTTTCCATCCACTTCCATACCCCACCATGAGTATATCCTATTTAGTAAATATGGATGGGAAGTACACATCTTTTGAAACTAAAAGGGGTAGTTCCCTCCTAGTTTCAAGAGAGACAACCGAGAGGGATATGGGGGAGTGATTCAATCTGACTCTAGGGAGAATGGACAACTTGCAAGAAAAAGAATTCAACCACTCTGGAGAGATAAGAGCCTTATCGAAATGAACCTGAATAAAATCACTTTCGATTCTTTTATTGGACCAAGTGTAAATCCTACCTGAAAGATCCACATCCAAAAGATCCAAATTATTAATTAAATTAGAAAGATGCAACTTACTATCCCAATCCAAGGCCAAACTTCCCAATTTTTTCTCATTAGAGAGAGCAGTATTGAAATCCCCCATAATGATACCTTTATTCAAATTACTGATCTAAATCATATCACAAATCTTAGTCCAATAATACTTCCTTTCCCTTTTAGAATTAGGAGCATAAACATTCAAAACGAACCAATAATCATTGGAGTGCAAATGAAACACTTTACAAAAAAAAGTATTACGATCATTATACAAGGGAGAAAATCTAAACTGTTTATTATTAAAAAGAGTGAGAAAACCTCTCGACGCTCCTTTAGAATCCATGGCCTCTCCAACTATATTGTTGCTAAAGGAAATCTTACTTAGGACTTCCTTCTGCATTTTAGTTTCTTGAATCAACATAATATCAGCTCTTTGATCTCTAATCATATTGCTAATAATTTCCTGCTTATCAACCCCATTAAGTCCCTTAATATTCCAAGAAATTATCTTCATTTCTGATTAGAAGCACACTCCAAAATATTTCTTTGGCTCCCATCCACAAAATTGCTTCTGGTCTCCTCTTGTAAGACTTGACTTGGAGTCTTCCTGCCTACTAACTTAGGCCTACCTCCCGAGTCCAATTTTTCACAACTCCTAGTCTGAGTTGGTGACACCAGGGAGGGATCTTGACTATTCTTTTTTTGGGCTTTCCTTTGATTTCCTTTAGACAGTCAACCCTTTCCATCATATCAGGAGATGAGGGATTATCGATAATCTCAAATCTCTCTTCCAAATTATAGGAAACAGATTGATCCTTTTCATTATCCCCCTTTCTCTCCCTTTGAATTGAGGGAAAACTAATTTCCTAAGTTAGAAAAAAAATCTTTGTCCTATTATCCTTCCTCTCCACCAGACGTGAAACCAAACTAGCTTCCTAAGGTTGATAACCCTTCTGACTCCTTTCCTCATTAGTATCTGCTTTTGAAATTTCTTTTGTCAAAACAACAACTTTTCCTAAGTTCTCACTATCCTTGAGACCATCCAACATAGAAATATTTAAGACCTTCTCAGTGATTTGAGATCCAGTTTGCTTCTCTAGGAAATCCACCTCATTGGCTTTTGAAGAGATAGGAATCTTTATTGGGCCTTCCACCTCTACAATCTTAGATCCAGATAAGACTAATTCCACTGTCTTATCTACCTTTAATTCATTCTAGGCTAGTTTATTCCCTCCTTTAATAGGGCCTTCCACTTTTGGCTCTGGTTTATTCCCTTCATTAAAAGGAACCTCTATTGTTTTCTCTTGAACCATCTGGCCTTCCTTTATATCCTTTTTTTTCTAGATCTTTTTCACCTTTCCTGGTTTGGAAGCAATGGATTTCCCTATCTTTCCATCTTTTACCTTAGGACACTAATTCACCTTATGCCCAGATTTCAGATAGTGAAAAAAAGAAAAAGGAATACATTCATAGTCCAAACACTAAGTATGTGTTCCAAGCTTAGAATGAAAACACACCACTTCTGACATATCAACCCCTTGTCACACTCCAATACAAATCCTAGAAAAAGTTAATCTTCTTTTGGAAGCCATTATCAGGTCTATTGACAGAAGCTCACCAAAGGATTTTACCACTCCCACAAACACATCCTCATTCCAAAACTCCAAAGGCAACTCTGGAAGTCTAACCCAGACTGGAGCTTGCACAAAAAAAGAGTCATTCAAATCCATCTTTGAAGTCCACTCTTGGAGAACTAGGGTTGAGCAACCTATACTCCAAGTTCCTTCACAGAAAATGCTAGATAGGTTATCACTACATGAAAAATGGAAAGACCAAAAGCCTTTCACCATCGTCATTATAGTAACCTATCCCTTGAGCTTCCATTTCTTCTGGGTGAATGATCTAACAATATCTATATTTAACCTTTGTCCAATAAACTTACCAACCAGGGTAGAAGCCATTAAAGTAATGCTATGATCCACCAGCTTATTTGGTATAGTAGTCATACAAGAACCCTTCTCCAAACTAGAGAGTGTTTTAACTAGAGGAAAAGAAGACTTACCAGTAGGCTTAACTCCAAAGAGAGAAGACCATTTTACTGGAAGAGTGCCTTGAAGGATAGAAAAGACTTGTCCTGACCTTTGTCCTTGTCATGTGGGTCCCCGTCACCATTCTCTATTGCATCTCTAATCTCTACAACCCCCTGACACTTTGTAACCCCTTCTTGCAATCCATGCTTCCATTCCCCCCCTCCCTGAGGAATCCCACCCAGGATAGGTTTTGAATTTTGAAAAGCCGCACTTCCCTATCCTCTTCCCTCTTGGCTCTCACTCGCCATTTGGTGATTCATTACAATCTTGTCTAGGTTATTTGATAGTGCTTGCATTATCACATTATATCACAACAAGTTCAATGATCTCTTCCTTCATTCCTTTCAAGAATTTCTTGATCCATACAATGCTTGAACAATTCACTGCTATAGCAACATATTCAGCCTCTATTGTAGATTGTGAAATACAATTATGCTTTTTGCTTGTCCATGACATTAATATTATACCCAAGAAGAAATCCCATCCACTTGTTCTCCTTCTGTCATCAACATTTCATGCCCAATCAATGTCTGTATAAAACTTCAGTTCAAAATTTTCACTTATTTTGTACCATAATCCATAGTCTTATGTTCCTTTTAGGTATCTCAGTATTCTCTTGCTATCATATGATTTTATTTGAGATTATTAGAGAATCTAGCAACAATTCCAATAGCTAATGCAATGCCAGGTATATTATGTACAACATATTGTAGTTTCTCAAACATTGACCTATACAACATTTGATTCACTTCAAAAAAATCATCATTCTTTAAAAATTTGTGTCTAGTCACCTTAGGTGTTTCAACTGGTCTTGAGTCTTCCATACCAAAAATCTTCAAATTTTATTTGATATACTTTGATTGAGTAATAAAATACATTTGTTCATCCAATAAACTTGTAAACTAACAAAGAGTTTAATCTCTCCAAATATTGACATTTCAAACTTCTTTTTTATTTGATCAACAAATAACTTTCTCAATTAATCTTGTCCTCCAAATATGATGTCATCAACAAAAATTTCAGCTTCACTTTTTAGATACAAATAGTTATTGTCATTAGTTCTTGCAAAACTAATTCTCACCAAGTATTTGTGTAACTTTTAATAGCATGCTCTAGGGGCTTTCTTCAAAACATATAAAGATTTTTGTTACTTATATACCATATTCCTTTTGTTTGGACCAACAAATCCTTCAGGTTTTTCAATCTAGAATTCTTCCTTTAGAATTTCATTTAGGAATGCAAATCTTAAATCCATTTGGCATGTTTTGAATCCTTTGCAAGAAACATATGCAAGAAAACTTCTTGCTCCTTATAACCTTGCGATTGGGGAAAAAGTTTCACCATAATCATCCCCTTCTTCTCATGTATATCCTTTACAAACTGTTCTTGCCTTGTTCCTTGTGACTTCACCTTTCTCATTTAGCTTATTTCTAAACACCCACTTAGTTTCAATCTCATTACTATCTTTTGGATAGGGTACCAATGTACATGTCTTGTTCTTCTCAATTCGCTCAATTTCTTCATTCATTGCCTCGACCTAATCTTCATTCTCCAAAGTTTCTATGACAAGTTTAGGTTCAAACTCACATAATAAAAATGTATGATTCTTAAATGTTCTTCTTTTCATGACTCCCAAATTTTCATCTCCAATAATTTGATCTGGTGCATGATGCCTTCTTACATACTTTGCTAATATAAGTTCAAATCTTGGTTCATCTTGTTGTTCTCCATTGAATTATGCATCTTTAGCATATTTGATTATCTCTAGCTATAACTCAATGTCCTCTATATGTTAGTTGGTAGTCACTATTTATGACTCATCTGCTACACCTTGATGCTCGATAGACTACTAATGCTCAACATAAATTTTCTATAGAACCCACTATTTCTAGTTCATGTAAGGTCCTAGGTTCACCTTCATAGATATGGACAAATTTTCTATAACCTTCAGGTTCATTCTTGCATTCTTCTTCATTTTTCTTTGCAAATTTATCAACTCTAAGATTTACATGTTCCATTATTTTGTTAGCGTTAGAATTCAAACACTTATACATTTTTATCGTAGTGGAATAACCTAGGAATATGCCTTCATCACCTTTTGGATCAAGTTTACGTTTTCTTGCATCTTTCAATATGTAAAATTTGGTGCATATCCATACCAAATTTCAAAAGGTATATTGTTTGTTTGTTTCTTCACTTGAACTCACTTTAGAGTGTACATTGTAGTATTAACAACCTCTCTCTAGTACTTTTGTGAAACATTCTTCTCCATCACTAGTGTTCTTGCACAATGCATAATATATCTATTCCTTCTTAAACTATACCATATGTAGTGGTGTTCTTGGTGTATTCGTTTTCCTCTTAATTCCTAGGTTGTTACAAATTATGTTGAACTCATCTAAAATGAATTCACCATCTCTATCTGATTTCTATCATTTTAGAATCTTTCCTATTTCCTTCTCAACTCTAGAAAGATATCACTTAAGCATTTGAAATGTATCAAAATTTTCCTTAAGAAACCTTAAATTCATCATTCTAGAAAAGTCATCAACAAATAAAACAATTTACTTGTCACCATAATAGCTTTATATTCCAATAGGATCACACAAGTCAGTATGAACCAACTCCAAAATATCATTGGAAGAATATATCTTTCTCTTGAAACTAGACTTTGTCATTTTACTCATTTGACATTGTTTACAGATCACTTTATCAGGTTTTCTTAGTCTTGGTAATCCTCTAACCCTTTTCATTTTACTAATTCTTACCAAGTTATTAAAATTCACATGACATAACCTCTTATGCCATAGCCAAACATATCCACATTGTAAAAATAGACTAGTATCTTTAGATAGGTCTAGATAGAACAAGTTACCTCTTGTTTTCTCTCCACTTTCAAGTAGTTCACTAGTAGCATCATAGATCTTTTCCTTCTTGTTCTAGAAATCAACTTTGTAGCCTGAACTTATCAATTGTGCCACACTCAACAAGCTATATTTTAAACCATTAACCCAATATGCATTGTCAAATTTGATATTTTCATTCAATTTAATTAATCATTTACCCTTCACATAACATGGTGCATCATTACCAAACTTAACACTACTTCCATTATAATGTACTAGCTTATCAAACTTACTTGTATCACTAGTAATATAATTTAAGCAACCACTATCAATTATCCATCTATCATTCTTACTCACATGTGAGATCAATGCAGTTTTCTCATCTTCATCAGAATCATTTTCCATTGCAATATAAACAACTTGGTTTCATCATGATCATCAGAATTACTGTTAGAACCATCCTCTTCAATAATATAACAAGATTTCTTACATTTATCTTTGTAGTCTCTTCTCTCTTTGTTTCCTATGTGGTCTATATCATCTCTTCTTCTTCTTTTATACTTGAAATATTTCCTTTCATCCTTCTCATCTCTGTCATGGCATATAGAAACAATATGGCCAACTTTGTGACATGTAAAACATATAGTAGGAACTTTACCTTTGTATTTGTCTTTTCCTATAGGAATTCTTCTTGCCAACAATGCTTCAAGTTCATCATCATATCCACTTCCACTTTCTACATACTTTTTTTTCATCTTTTTCTTTGATCCATCAAGGGTTATTTGTGCTATGAATGCAGATTCAATATAGTAGGGGAGTAATTATAAAAATTTGATAATTCAAATGTAGTAACTCTAGCAATCAGACCATCCAAGGTCAGAAAATTACTTCTTGTACATCTCAATTCTTAAATAGTAGATACTCTAAATGCATAGATAGGAAGTAAAGTCCTCAAATCCATCCTTATCATAGTCTCATCAGATATTTGTCCTCTAGCTCCAATGATAGCATTCACCACTTCCTTGATTCAACCACAATCATGTGCAAAATTTTCACCTTCTTTTATTCTCATGTCATCAAATTTTCCTCTGAAACATTTTTCTTTAGCTCTAAATATATTCTTCTCTCCTCCATGGATTTTTCCCAACCTATCCCACATTTGCTTGGTAGTGGTGCATTCCTTCACATCATCAATTTTTTCATAACTGGAAGTTGTTGAAAGTTCAATCGTCATTTGATTTTGCTCCTTCTTCTCTTTCATTTTTTCAATTGTCGTAGGTCTAGGTACCTCGATGTATTCATTGTCCAAGTAGTAATATGTGGAATCTCCAAGTCCATATTAGTACAATCTCATTAGACTTTTCCATGCTAGGAAGTTCTCCTTGTTCATTTTAGGTACCTCTCTCTAGTACATCTTGATCTTTGGCTTAAGTCTTTTCAAAATTTCTTGACAAGTACAAATGATCTAATACCAATTGTTATAATAACTTAGAATAATTGAGAGGGGGGTGAATTGATTATCCTCAAGTCCAAATGTACCAATTCAACTTTAAATCACTTCAAATAGATTAATCAATCTCAAATAATCACTCGATCTCTATAGCATATGATCAACAATTTAACATTTCATTTAATATCTTAAATCTCTGTCTCTATATGTACCACATGCTAGTAAATAAACTACTATAAAATATAGCATGTAAAAAAAAATCCACACATGAAAATAATAATTTGACACCAAGATTTAACATGGGAACCCAATTTGAAAAAAACCACCAAGTAACATGCTACCAACTTTTAACTCTTCTAAACTGAGCTTGGTTAAGAGTCAAATCCATTAAAGGTTATGCAATACACTATTGAATGTCACCTTGTTAAAGGATTTAATCACCTGATTAGGAGTGACCTTTTTAGAGGACTTAGAATATTCCATTGGAATATCACCTTGATTAAAGGATTGACAAAATGACTATTAGGTCAACCTTGTTTAAAGGATTTTTGGATTGATACAATGGTTAGAATGTAACATTAGGTTTGATCTATAAAGTACAACTCACTTTGCAAATTCAGATCTTCACTTGCTCATCTGTTGGTTCATTGACTTGCCTCTATTGACATTTCCATTACTGATTTTCTTGACATCTCCTTAAACAATTACTCTTCACAAAATCTTCACACTTCACATCTATTGTTCTCCTCTTCACAACTTCTCGTTAAGATCACTAATCAACAATGAAACAATCTTTAAAATTCATCTCTTATGCCTCGTTAAAATTTGATCTTTTGTCATTTAAACATCACTCTTGATCTTAGGGTTAGGTTAGGTTATCAAATCCTTTCATCCTTTTTGTTCTCCTTTTTCTTCTGGAGACTCCTGATCAAATCCTTTCCTTTGATCACATAACAAACTCTCCTTGTGCACTAAATCTGATATCTCATCAATCCTTACCTTGCACATGCTTAGACCAATTAAAAATTCCAACGTTGTTGGCCTCAAAATCATATCTTTCTCAAACAATAACTTATGTTCTCACTCAGAAATCATTTTGTTATTCAGCTTGATACTTATTGTGTAAGTTGGTAATCACTATACTATCTCACTTGGCATCAATAGGCTCACTCAACCATTACTATGCTCAATTGTTACTATACTTCTTTGTACATTTTCTTTGTAATAACTAATACTCAACTTCCACTTAAGTTCCTTAATCATCTACTTCAACTCCTTCATTGACTATGCAATATTGATACTCAGTCAAGCTTATCATTATAACTTGTTTCAACTCTTAGATTCATATATCTATCATCTTCACTTCATGTATTGCTTGAACAACACATTATCTTGTCAAGGACTAACTTATCAAGTGCCCATTGCATGCTCAACATATCTCAACTCAACCTTTCACTAGGTCATCTTATGATCTCTTCTTTTCATATCCTCTTCATCAATCAAATGACATGACACTCTACACTGTTAAT
Organism: Cupressus sempervirens; assembly: GCA_028749045.1. NCBI lineage: Eukaryota > Viridiplantae > Streptophyta > Pinopsida > Cupressales > Cupressaceae > Cupressus > Cupressus sempervirens. The sequence goes on along the minus strand of CM053790.1, from coordinate 178,556,817 downwards.
AAAATGTCTCTCTAATAGGTTTGACACTCTACATTATCTATAGGTTTGACATTAATCACAACATAAAAATTGCTTCAATTGTAGTTTCCAAAAAAGTCCAAGTAGACCCTACTATTTTAAAATCCATAATCATAGGATTCTTAAGAGGTTGGCTCCTTAGAATGAATTGTTGATGTATAGCTTCAATCGAAGTGAAGTACTCTTTACATTGAGTATTGTATTCATGATTCTACATGAATATTTGTTTTTTATGTCTCATACTCTTGATAAGAATTTTATATATATATATATATACATATATATATATATATATACATATATATATATATATATATATAGATATATATATATATATATATAGATATATATATACATATATATATATATATGTATATATATATATATATATATGTATATATATATATATATATATATATATATTGTAAATGATATTTTATCTAATCGGGCTCATATATAATAGGGCTATTAGTATAAGATAAGACAAATCTATATGTATTTATTTATCCACCGATTGGTTAGCAATTGTATTATGATCAAATAATAGGCCCATGTAGGGAGATGACCCTACATGGCCATTGGCCATATAGAGACATGTCTCTACGGGACATGATTCCTTTCATACTTTATATGGAGCGATCAATGAAGACTGATATCAATCACAAGACATATTCAGCCCCAATGATCGCCCTCTCTCCAGCAAAAAAAAATTAATCAAGTCAAGTTCATCTATCCCTCATTATTGTTCAAGTTTAAAGATCGGCACAATCAAACTCACTACTCAAGTTTGAAGATATGCACAACCAAAACAACATAGTTAAACTATCAAATTAGTAAGTAAATCTGAGTCAATTCAATTTGATATAATATTTGTAATAGTCTCTATCATAAATCCTAAAATTACATGGTATCAAAGCCATCCTGATAGGGAATTCTATTCTTCATAATTAAAATTAAATATCATATTTTTTCAATGTTAGAATTTTATCTTCAAATTCAAAATTCTTAATCATGTAAGATTAGAGGATAGACTTGAGGGAGCATCAAATTTTTCATCATGGAAAATTTGAGTCATGATAGTACTAAGAGAAATGGAGTTAGAAGAGTGCATAGAATCAAACAAATTTATTCCTGAAAATGATCTAGATAAAATGACATGGAAAAGACACAACAACAAGGCAATGAAAATTATTATAGACTCTATAACGGATCATATTCTTCTATCTATATCAAGTCTTCAAACTACATTTGAGATGTTCTCTACTATTAAGAACACTTTCAGACTTAACAATACTAGTAGACTGGTAACTTTAAAGTAAGATCTCCTATACATAAAAATGAACAATGGGGAGTCAATTACATCCTATTTTCTAAGAATCTCTGAGTTAAAAGATCAACTTGCAATAATTGGAAGTCAAGTTGATGACAAAGAACTTAGCATCATAGCATTAAAAGGACTTCCACTATCTTGGAAAACCTTTATTTGTGGTCTAAACTCTCGACTTGATCTTCCTAAATTTGAATTACTTAAAATTGAATGCACTCAAGAAGAATCAAGATTTGTTTCCAGAGGATTAAGCATAAATCAAGAGGTAGATATTCAAGCTCTTCATGCTAACTCAAAAAATAAAGAAAAGAAAGGTAAATTCAAACATAATAGGGAGGAATTTAACAAACCATATAAGAAATGAGACTAGTGAAAAGTACAATATTTCAAATGTGACAAATTTGTTCACTCTCACAACTTTTTTCCTGAATGAAAGAAAATTTAAGCAGCCCTAGCAAAAGTCAAGGAAGAGAAAGAGGAAAAAGAAGAAAACCTTGCATTTTATCTAACTCTCAAGTGAATTAAACTCAAACAAAAACACATGGATTATAGACAGTGGAGCATCCCATCATATTACAGGTTTTAGAGACAAATTTGAAAGCTTCAAAGAATATTTCTCAGAAGAAGTAACCATTGGAGATAATTCTACTCAATCAGTTAAAGGTATTGAATCATGTTCAATTCTTCTAAATTCAAGTATTGTTTTATTCATACCTAGTATAAAAAAAAATTTCTCTATCTTCGGTCTTGTTGATGAAGGGTACAAAATCACCTCTCAAGAGGATATAGTTCTATCTTGGCCAAAGAACTTCAACATCAAGAAAGCTATATCTATTAGATTTAGAGATGGAAGTTTATATAAACTTTGTAATCAACAAAATTTATCCCTAAGTCATGAAACATCAAATTCAATCAAAATTTGGTATAAGATACTAGGTCACCTTCATTTCTATGCATTCTCATCAATAGGGAAAATTATAAAAGGATTACCTAGTCTCAAATATGATCACTTAGGCATTTTCAAAGGATGTGCCCTAGGAAAGAGTACCAAGAAATCCTTTCCTAAAAAGCATTCACAAATCAAAATCTATACTTGAACTTATACACACTGACCTATGTGGTCTTATGTTTGTACCTTCCCTAAATGGGTGTTTCTATTATGTTATTTTTATTGATGACTATTCTAGAAGAACTTGAGTCTGCTTCCTCAAACAAAAGGAATCAATTGAAGTATTGTCTAAATTCAAAGAATTCAAAGCACTAGCTGAAAACTAGTCTAGATAGAAAATAAAAATACTAAAATTAGACAATGGAGGTGAATACATCTCTGAAATTTCTAGACTTTTGCATTATTGTTTGGATTAAGATGGAGTTTTCTATACCTTATAATCTTCAATAGAATGGAGTTGCAAAATGTTAAAATAGATCAATTATTGAATCAGCCAGAGCAATGATGCATGACCAAAATCTTCATACCTCTTTTTGGGCGAAAGCTTCTAATACTACAATTTACATTAAAAATAGATGTCCTCACTCAATATTAGAAAACACCACTCCTGAAGAAGTATTTCTGGGTATCAAACCATATCTAAGTCACCTAATAATATTTGGGTGTCATGTTTATATTCATATTCCTAAAGAGAAAAGAACAAAATTAGAACCATCTAGAATGAAGGGAATACCCATTAGATTTAGTAAAACAACCAAAGGTTGCAGTATCTTATGTTTGGGGTCAAAGAACAATTGAGATTATGCAGGCAAAGGATGAATAACTAGGGCCAAAGGCTCACCTAGCTATCCAAACCACTTTGCAAGAGTTAACACAATGGAAGCAAACACAAGGAACAACAACCAAAGGAGGAAGAAGAGTGAAATACTTTTATTGATTCATCAAAACATCTTCATACATGCCCAACTATAAGGCCTTCTGGGTTATGACCAATTACAAATATATTCACATTCAAAGATCCAATTGCAAATTCACACTTTTAGTTATGATCTCTAGTCCTCTTCCAAAAACTTGCCTAACTCTAAGCCTAAACACTCTATATATACTTGCCAAAATAGCTTATAGATCATTCTAGAACATTACATAAGAGAAAGGCTGACCCAACAATGGTCTGGACACATTCCAAGAAAATATCTTAACATAAATGTCATGATCGAAATAAATCACGCAAGTTGGCTCATTGAAATCACATCCAAATGTCAACACTCAACATACACTAGGTAACTTAGCACATGAAGAGTCACTCAGCATACATTGGATAACTTGGCACATGAAGAGTCACTTGGCATACACTGGGTAACTCAGTACATGAAGGAGTGCTACAGTAACTCGGCACCAAGTACTATAGTAACTCAACACCAACTAAGTGCTACATTAACTCAGTACATGGAGTGCTATAGTAACTTGGCACCAACTAAGTGCTACAGTAATTCGGCACCAAGTGCTACAGTAACTTGGCACAAACTAAATACTATAGTAACTCGGCACATGAAGGAGTGCTATAGTAACTCACCACCAACTAAGTGCTACTGTAACTTGGCACCAACTGAGTGCTACAGTAACTCGGCACCAACTAAGTGCTATAGTAACTTGGCACCAACTTGCAGAATGAACAAAAATGAGTAGGATAACAAGGCAAACTAGGATGCTCCTACATCAAACAACCAGGGTTGGAAGATATGATTCTCTTGAATCATTGAGATGTCACAATTTGAGTTGAATCCAACTTAGATTGAGAAATCCATGAAGCATCTTCAATAGGCCTATTCTTCCACTACACCAAATATTCATAGTAATCTTTTCCTTTTGTGCTCTTGCCAACTCTTTGATCCAATATCTATTCAACTTCTTCAACTTGCTTCTAAGGATAATCTTCTGATACAAAAACTTCATCATCAGACTCATGATATTTATACAAATCAGAAATATTGAATATAGGAGACATATCCATGTCATTAAATAACTCAACTTCATAAGCATTACCACTATCAAACTTCTTCAAGATCTTACAAGGTCCAAATTTCTTCATCTTCAACTTACTATATGTTCCAACTGGAAATCTTCCTTTCTTTAGATGAACCATCACCTTATCACCAACTTGAAAATCATGGTGTCTTCTAGACTAATTAAAATTCTCCTTATACTTATGATTACTTTGTTCCAACCTCAACTTCACTTCCTTATGCAAAGACTCCATAAAATCAACAAATTCTTCTCTTGCAACGCTTCTCTTTTCTTCACCAACAACATCTCTCAAATCTAATATGCCTCTAGGATGCATTCCAGTAACAATCTCAAAAGGTGTCTTCCCTATACTCCTACTCATAAAATTATTATATGCAAATTCAACTTGTGCCAATACCATTTCCCAATTACTTGGCTTATTCCCAACCAAACATCTCAAAAAATTACCCAAGCTTCTATTCACAACCTCTATCTATCCATCTGTTTGTGGATGAAATGTAGAACTAAACTTCAACTCAGTACCCATCTTATTTCACAAAGTCTTCCAAAAATATTCGACAAACTTACTATCTCAGTTAGAAATAATGTTTCTCAGTAATCCATGCAATCTCACAATCTCTTTAAATAAAAGTTTAGCAACATGCCCAACATCTGATGTCTTCTTACATGGTAAGAAATGAGTCATCTTAGAAAATTTGTCCACTACAACAAATATGGAATCATACCCTTTCACTATCTTAGGCAATCCAAGAAGAAAATCCATACTGATGTCACTCCAAGGTTTCTCAGGAACAGTAATAGGTGTATACAAACTAGTATTTTGACTCACACCTTTTGCAATTTGACAAACTCTGCAACTCTTTACAAATTTTTGAACATCTTTATACATTTGTGGCCAATAATACTTCTCTTTCAGCAAACTCAATGTCTTATCAATTCCAAAATGTCTAGTTAATCCACCATTGTGCTTTTCTTTAATTAGATTCAACCTCATAGAACTTCTAGGAATACATAACTGAGTTCCTTTAAACAACATACCTTCTTGAATGAAATATTCATCATACTTATGTGATCTATCAAATTTGGTGCTCTGCATTCTCTCCATGCCTCATAAAACTCAAGATCAACACCATACATTTGTTTCATTTCATCAAAACCAAGAACTTCAACCTTCATTTTAGTCAACAAAGAATGTCTTCCACTCAATGCATCAGCAACTTTGTTATTAACTCCACTGTTATGCTTAATAAAAAATGTGAAACTTTGCAAGTACTCAGCCCACTTCATATGTCTCTAATTCAATTTATGTTAACTTCCCAAGTATTGCAAAGCTTTATAATCAGTATACAACATAAACTCTTTAGGAATCAAATAATGTCTCCACTTCTTCAAGGCTTGAGCAATAGCATAAATTTCTTAATCATAAACATAATATTTCTTTTTAGCATCATTCAACTTTTCACTAAAGAAAGCAATATGTTTACCTTCTTGACTTAATACAACTCTTGTTGCATTACCACTTGCATCACATTTAGCTTGAAATACTTTGTTGAAATCAGAAAAAGCTAATACAGATAATTTAGCAACCTTTTGTTTTAAAGTCCCAAAACTCTTATCAAGTCCATGTGTCCACTTGAATTCCTTTTGATCTCCTCTCATTGTCTCAGTCATAGCATTACAAACAACACTGAAATTCTTTATAAACTTTCTATAAAAACTAGCCAAACCATGAAATAATCTTACCTCACCCATATTCTCAGGTATAGGCCATTCCAAAATTGCTTTAACCTTCTCAAGATCCATCTTCAATCCATCAGCTGAAATCACAAATCACAAATACACAATCTCCTCTTGCATAAAAGAATACTTTTTCAAATTAATCAACAACTTTTCCTCTTTCAACCTCTGCAATACTTGTCTAATATGCTCAAGATGTTCTTCCTTACTGAATATCTAAATATCATCTAAATAAACAATCACAGACTTATCCAAAAATCTTTTCAAAACTTCATTCATCAACCTCATGAAAGTACTAGGTGCATTAGTCAAACCAAAAGGCGTAACCAACCATTCATACAAGTCATATTTTGTCTTGAAAGTAGTCTTCCATTCATCACCTTCTCTGATTCTGGTCTGATGATAGCCACTCTTCAAATCAATCTTGGTAAAATACTTTGCTCCACTCAAAAAATCCATTATGTCGTCCATCCTCGGCATAAGAAACTTATATTTCACTGTTATGTTGTTAATGGCTCTAGAATCAGTACACATTCTCCATTCTCCATTCTTTTTAGGTGCTAATATAGCAAGTACAACACATGGACTCAAGCTTTCTCTGATCAAACCTTTTCTACAACAACTCATGCACTTGTCTGTTAAGTTCTTCATTCTCTATAGGTGTCAATCTATATGGTGCTTTGTTTGGCAAACTAGCTCTAGGAATCAGATCCGTACAATAACTTATGCTTCTTACTACATGTAAACCATCAAGAATACAGTGACTTATACTTCTTATTGGAGGTAAACCATCAAGAATATCATCAGCAATAATGTCTTTATACTCATTCAACAATTCTGTAATTTCTACTGGTACTCAGCTATCACTATCTGTTGTCACTCGGTCATTACTAGCTTCTACTACTCAATCATTAATACCAACACTCGGTCCTCTAGGAACTATGGTAAAATATACTTGATTCTTTTTCATTTCTTTTTCAAATTGTTTCCCATTAACCATGCAAATTTTTACAGCAGTGCAATTAACCTCATCTAGACTTTCAATTAAAGTCAGCAATATTTGTTTCTTCCCATTTACCCAAAGAGTATATTGATTGAATCTTCCATCATGTACAACATATCTATCATATTGCCAAGGTCTACCCAACAAAATATGACAACAATCCATGGGCATAATATCACACAAAACTTCATCAAAGTAATGCCCAATTTTGAACTTCACAAGGCATTGTTCACTTGCCAATATCTTATGCTCATCTTTGATCTATGAAACATGATAGGGTTTTAAAATGCTTCAACCTTTACAATTACAACTTTGTAACTAGCTCTTCTAATGCCAATTTGTAGAACTTCCATTGTCAATGATCACTTTGTAGCATTTTCTAGCCATCTTACATATGGTCTTGAAAAGACTTCTCCTTAAAACAAGTTCCTTATCACTTCCCTTATTACATAAGGTTCTTCTCACCATAAGATTCTCTCAAGCCTCAAGTCCACTTGATGAACCCTCATTATCTCCTTGAATCACATAATTTATGTTACTTTCCCACTTTCAGAGGATCTACATTCAAAAGATCTATGTCCCTCTTTACCACATCTGAAATAATTACCATGAAATCTACCTCTAAAATAAGAATTACCTCTTCCTTGGTAAGAATTAGTGCCTCCTCAATAAGAATCACCACTTTTCCATTCAGTCTTGCCTTTGTCATCATTCTTCCATTCAGATTTGCCTTTATCCTGTACAAAATTGTCAGATCTACCACCTTCACCATAAGATCTACGTTTGCCTCTCTGGAATCTACCACCTCTACCTCTTTGTCTTTGTTCATGCTTCTTTTTCAAGATCTCCTCAGCTTTCAAGGCATATTGATATGCTTCTTCTACACTTTCCAACATCACAAAACTTATTTCATCTTGTATTCCAGATCTCAATCCATTAATGTACCTTGCAATTTTCTCAACATCATCATCCACATGTCTAGATCTGATGTCCAATCTATAGAATTCCTCGATATATTCTTTCACAGTCATGTTCATTTGTTTCAAATTTTGCATCTTTCTCAACAAGCTAACTTGGTAATCAGTAGGGAGGAATTTGTTCTTTACCTTGTTCACCATCTTTGGCCAAGTTCTCATTTTCTCCTTTCCTCTCCTTTGTCTATCAATTTGCAACTGCTCCTACCATAGTGATGCATGACCTTTCAACCTAGTGATTGCAATCTTCACCTTTCTATTATCAAGAGTGTTTTCATACTCAAAGAACTTCTCCATATCAAAGATCCAATCCAACACAGCATTGGTATCCAATTTTCCATCATAAGGAACAACTTTTATAGTAGGCTTTGAATTTTCCCTAGACAACACTCGCAACAATCTTTCCTCATCTTGATCTTCTTCAGGTTTTGGATTATGGTTTGGTGTTGTTGCTTCATTATCACTTACATCATCAAGATTTGCTCCTCTCCTTTGGGTTGTCTCCACAGCATCTTATCTGGTTGCAATTTGCCTCAACTGATCCAATATAGCATTATCAACATTATTTCCTCTACCACAAACCATCTTTACAAATTATGTTCCTACAAGATCGTAACCCTCTGCAAGTTATAGGTCAAATCCATAGATCTGCAACCCTACAACCAAATCCAAATTAGGGTTCTACACGATGCAATTTCCACAAGGATGAACCTCGTGCTTTGATACCAATTGACACAAGATAAGGACGAATAACTAGGGCCAAAGGCTCACCCAATTATCCAAACCACCTTGCAAGAGTTAACACAATGGCAGAAGACACAAGGAACAACAACCAAAGGAGGAAGAAGAGTGAAATAATTTTATTGATTCATCAAAACATCTTCATACATGCCCAGCTTTAAGGCCTTCTAGGTTACGGCCAATTACAAATACATTTACATTCAAAGATCCAACAGTAAATTCACACTTTCAGTTCTACTCTCCAGTCCTCTTCCAAAAACTTGCCTAACTCTAAGCCTAAACACTCTATACATACTTTGTAAGATGACTTACATATCATTTTAGAACATTACATAAGAGGAAGGTTGACCCAAAAATGGTCTGGACACATTCGAAGAAAAGATCTTAACATAAATATCGTGATCAAAATAAATCCCACAAGTCAACTCATAGAAATCACGTCCAAATGCTAACACTCAGCATACACTAGGTAACTCAGTACATGAAGAGTCACTTGGCATACACTAGGTAACTCAGCACATGAAGGAGTGCTACAGTAACTTGACACCAACTAAGTGCTAAGAGTGTTGTTATGTTGTTATGAAGAAAGAAGGAGGAGCATCTCTTATATAGAGATGAGAGAGGAGTTGCATTTGTAACTCCCATTTCTATGAATGCCACATTCATAATAGGTGTGTGCAAAGTGTCACAATCCTCTTAAGGAGGATAAACTAAATAAAGAAATAAACAAGAGTTGTCCTTACATGTGGAATAAAGGAAAAACAATGACATGTCCTCCACATGTGTACAAGTGGACAAACTACATGTAGGGACCCTTGGAATATCCCAATTAAAATATATATCCAAGGAAAGATTAACCTTTCTAACACCCCCCCTTAATCTTTACTTGGGGAGTGTACTTCAACGGGTTGTAAACCCAAATTTGTACAATGGAACTAAAATCTCTCTTTAGAAAGTGGTTTGGTTAAAATATCAGCCACTTGATCTTCTCCTTTACAATAAAGAAGAATAATTTGATTGTCTTCAACTTGTTCTCGAATGAAGTGATGTTGAAGTGAAATATGTTTGGTGCGTGCATGATAAACTAGATTCTTTGCCAAGGCAATAGCACTTTGATTGTCACAATGTATAGGTGTAGGTGATTGTTGAGGTAGACCCAAATCGTCAAGAAGTCTTCGAATCCACAAAGCTTCCTTAGCGGCATTGGTACAACCTTTGTATTCAGCTTCAGTTGAGCATAGGGAAATAGAGTGTTCTTTTTTGCTTTTCCAAGAAATTGGACCTGAACCAACAAAGAAAAAATAACCACAAGTGGATTTCCCATCATTGGGATCTCCACCTAGATCGGATTCAGTATAGCCATGTAAAATAAAGTCAGAGTTTGCATCATAAAATAATCCCAGATTAATAGTTCCTTTAATATACCTTAAGATGCGTTTAGCAACTTTAAAATGAGTTTGTTGAGGTTTAGACATAAATCGAGAAACTAAACCAACACTATAAGCAATATCAGGTCTAGTAAGAGTTAAATAATTTAAACTTCCTACTAACTGTCTATACAAAGTTTCATCAACAAAAGGAGTATTCATATCATTCATCAATTTAGTTCCTAATTCACATGGAATTGAAACATGGTTAGAGTCATTCATCTTAAATTTTTCTAAAAAATCATAAGCATACTTGCTTTGAGAAACAAAGATACCTTTAGGAGTTTGAAAAATTTGCATACTTAAGAAATAATGTAAGATACCTAAATCTGTCATTTGAAATTTCTGTTTAAGTTGGAATTTAATATCAGAAATCAAAATGTCTAAACTAGAAGTGAGAATTATATCATCTACATAAACAATAACAATGATAATATCATCGTTAGTATGTTTAATATACAAATTAGGATCATTTTTACTTCTAGTAAAACCTTGAGAAATAAAGAAAGAATTAATTTTAGAATACCATTCTCTAGGTGATTGTTTAAGACCATAGATAGATTTGTTCAATTTGCAAACCAGATTTTCACTACCTTTCTTAACAAATCTAGGAGGTTGAGCCATATAGATTTCTTCATGTAAATCACCATTTAAGAAGGCACTTTTAACATCCATTTGATGAATGGGCCAATTCATTTTAGATGCTAAAGCAAGAACTAATTTGATAGTAGGCATTTTAGCAACAGGAGAAAAAGTTTCGTTATAGTCTAATCCTTCAATTTGGGAAAAACCTCTAGCAACTAGTCTAGCCTTGAATTTACTAATTTCATTATTAGTATTCAATTTTGTTTTGTATAACCATTTACATGAAACTAGATTCTTGCCAGGAGGTAATTTAACTAAGTCCCAAGTTTGATTAGCAAGTAAAGAATCATATTCCTCTTGCATGGCTTTCTACCAATGAGGTTGAGAGTTAGCTTGATCAAAAGACTTAGGATCGTTAGAATTCATAATAGTAGTCATCAAAGCATAATTACAATAATTAATCCTTCTATGTTTAATTCCACCTGATTTAGAAATATAATCATCAGCTTCATTGATTAGGTTTTGAGCCCATTTAGGTTTACGTTTAGTTGTAATGGAATTATCACTAGAGGAAGAATCATGAGTAATAAAAGTATCATTAGTATCTACTTGAGTATCATGAGATGTAGGAGCAGAAATAATCGGTGGTACTTGATTAAGAGAAAGAGTAGGGTTAAGAGAAGGAGGTTGGTCCTCCACCAGCACAATTTTAGTGCCACTAAATTCTTCATCCTGTGTAGTAGAGCAATCATGAACTCCATTTTCTGCAATACAAACATCTCTAGCAATTTGAACTTTGTTAGTAGTGGAATCATAAACACGATAACCCTTAGTGTTTTCATCATAGCCAACAAACATATAAGGAGATGACTTAGCATCTAATTTATGCCTTTTCTGTTTAGGCGTATGAACATAAGCAATAGAACCAAATATCCGTAAATGATGTAAATTCGGTTTCCTACCAGACCAAGCCTCTTCTGGAGTGATAGCCTTGAGAGCTTTGGTAGGAGTCCGATTAAGAATATAAGTTGCACAAAACATGGCTTCAGCCCAAAATTTATAATGCAAATTCTTAGCATGCAACATGCTTCTAGCCATTTCAACAATGGTCTGATGCTTTCTTTCCGCCACACCATTTTGTTGTGGTGTATAAGGAATAGTAAGCTCATGCTTAATTCCACATGATTTCAAATAAGAATGAAAAGCATTATTCACATATTCCTTCCCATTATCAGTTCTAAGAATTTTAAGTTTATACCCAGATTGCCTTTCAACATATAACTGAAATTCAATAAATATATCAAGAACTTGATCCTTGCTATGCAAAAAATAGATCCAAGTTCGTCTAGAAAAATCATCAACAAAGGTAAGTGCATACCGAGAACCTTGGATGGAGGTATTCTCCATGGGGCCCAAAAGATCACTATGGACAAGATGCAACTTATGAGTTGCTCGCCATGATTTTCCACTTGGAAAGGGCTCCCTATGCATCTTACCACTCATACAACCTGTACAGGCAATCTTGGAAGGAATAATGTGAGGCAAGCCATCAACCATATTATGCTTTTGCATGAAAGTAATATAATCAGAATTTAAATGACCAAGTCTTTCATGCCATATATTGAAATCAATAGAAGTATGTAAAGAATATCGTGAACTAGCAAATTCATGGAATTTAAACAAATTGTCATTATCCATTTTAGCATGAGCAATCACTTTGAGAGTTTGAGGATCTATGATATAACATGTATCTTTGTAGAATTCAACTTTATAGTTCTGACATAACTGTGAAACAAAAAGCAGATTAGTTTTCAAGTCAGGTACATATAAAACATCATGCAATTTACCATTAGGAATAGTAACATCACCTAGTCCTTCAACTTTACAAGTCCGATTATTAGCTAACTGAATAGGAATGTTAGCAATATCAGGATGTAAAGAATCAAAAATTTCTTTATGAGAAGTGACATGTTGTGATGCACCACTATCAACAATCCATTCTAAAGGTCTACAAAGATTAAAGCTACAAGTAAAAGCATGACGAGGATTAGAACTAGTCGAATTACCTTTTTTATGGTTTGAGGTTTGATGATTGTTACTATGATTCATAGGTTTTTTATCATTTTGCTTTTTAAAACAATTATTGACAAGATGACCATCTTTGCCACAATAAGAACAATGAGGTTTGGAACTAGAATGATTCCTTTGATTATTAGTATTACGAGTATTATTAGGATGATTGGTATTATTATTATATTTGGCATGAAATTTATTGTTGGAGTTATTTGAATTAGAATTATATTGTTTGTAATTAGTATTATTGGAACGAAAATTATTAGTTGAATTTCTAGACACAAATGCATGTTCAGTTGATTTGAGGGTACCAAACTGAATTAGCTTAGCTTCTTCCTGTCTTAATAAAGTTTGAAAAATAACACAAGTTAAATGAGAAGTTAAAGTAGGAATAGCAAGCTGTGCATGAATATTAGTTATAAACTGTTGAAACTGTCTAGGAAGACATTTTTTAAGAATAAGATGAATTAAACGAATGTCCTCTAATTGAACACCTAAAGCCATAATTTGACTGTTAAGAGAATCAAATTTTAAGAGGAATTCATCCATACTTTTAAAATATGCATACCTGAGATCTTCGAGTTGATCTTGCAATTGTATTTTGTGATATTCATCGCCACTGTCATACTTGTTTTTCAAGATGGACCATGCATCATGAGCTTTAGAAAAGTGAGCAATTAAAACATATAAATCTGGAATAATGGAAATACCAATTAACCTTAAAGCTTCTTCGTTTTTAGCTTTCCAAGTATCTTTCTCGTCTTGAGTAGCCGCTGAACCGGGTTCAAGAGAAGGGTCAGTGGCTATTTCGAAGAGATGTTTAAAACGAAAAATAAATGAGATATGAGTTTTCCAAGAATGATAATTAGAATAATTAAGTTTGATTTCTGGAATTAATGGTGACATGATTAAGAAAAAAAAATTCTTCTCTTTTTTTGTGAAATTTTTGTTTAATTTGAATGGAAAAAATTGTTAAATGAGAAAAAAAAATTTAATTTTATTAATGGAAAAAAATAAAATAAAATTATTTTTATGTTTTTTTTTTTTTTAAAAATTAAGAAGATATCTTTTGTTTGTTTGTTTTTGAATTAATATTTTTATTTGTTTTTAAAAAAATAAAGAAGGAAAAATGTGATAAAAATGTTATAAAAGTTTAGGTTCTAATAAATAAAACAAGTTTTTTTTGCTTATTTTAAAAGGGTGGGCGGAGTCTTTTGTATTAGGAGCGGAGTGATGGCGGCAACAGCCGCGTGGCAAAAATTGGCCAAAAATGGATGGTCGGTGGAGGTCGGTGGAAAAAAGGCGGGGTTTGGAGATTTTAAAAGAATGAAGATAAGGATGCGGGCTCTACCCGCGCAGGCGACGGTTGCCGCGTGGCCGGGACGCGAGCCGCGCCAAGAAGCAGTGGAAGGGGGGTGTCGCGCGAGGTCTCTAAAAATAAACAAAGACCAACGTTGAATATGAAGGGTTTAGGCGGCGAGCGGCGGTGGCGGAGCTTAAATTTTAGCCACGGACGCGGCAGAGGCAGGTGGCGATGCAGAGAAGAGGGCGTCGGCCGCGGCGTTGCAGATTGGTGGCGCGCGGCAGCAGCGCGACGGCGAGAGGGTTCTGTGCGGCGGCGCGGCGGCTCTGCAAACTGCGACGGTTGCGCACGGCGGCGCGGGGTCTCTGTAGTCGGCGGCGGTTGCGCGCGGCGGCACGGGGGTGGTGCGCGGGTGGCGTGGCCGCCCAAAACAATTGAAGATTTTTATTTTTTATTTTTTATTATTATAAAAGAAATGCAATGATAATAGATGTAAGAATAAGCAATGGAAGAAATTGTAAAAAAAAATGAATTTTTACAAAAACACCATATACACCAAAAACATACACAATATATTGGAATATTTATTTTTTTATAAAGAGTAAAAATAATTTTTTTTTAAAATGAAGTAAGAAATAATTAGAGAGTTATATAAAACTTTACTAATGTAATACTTTTTGTTTTGGCAGCATGCCGTCCAAAACAACAACAAAAAAAATTGAAATTTACCAAGAAAACCCTTTGGCGGCAAGCCTTCCAAAGAGGGTTAGTAAAAATATGAAACTTTACAAGAAAACCCTTTGGCGGCAAGCCTTCCAAAGAGGGTTAGTAAAAAATATGAAACTTTACAAGAAAACCCTTTGGTGGCAAGACTTCCAAAGAGGGTTAGTATAAAAAATATGAAACCTGCATACACAAGATTTGTTAAAAAGAGCTAAAATCACAACACAAACTTCTTCTCTCAATAACGTCTCCAAATAAGGTGTGCTCCAATGAATGGCAACCTTCACCACAAAACTTAAAACAAGGATTAGATAACCAAGCTCTGATACCATGTAAGAAATGATAATATTGAGCAAGGAACGAGAAACAATCCAAGTAAGTTAAGTGTGAAACAATGTTACCATAAGATAAGCAACTCCAAGAGCATACACCAAGATGGTTCAACAATGGAGACAAGGATTTATAAGGGGAAAGCAAAGAAAACCCTTTGTGAGTATTATGAATGAAGGCAAAAGCCTAGAGAAGAGAGAGAGAGTGTGTTGGAGCAAAAGTAGCTCAATACAATAACATCAAGTGCTAAGAGTGTTGTTATGTTGTTATGAAGAAAGAAGGAGGAGCATCTCTTATATAGAGATGAGAGAGGAGTTGCATTTGTAACTCCCATTTCTATGAATGCCACATTCATAATAGGTGTGTGCAAAGTGTCACAATCCTCTTAAGGAGGATAAACTAAATAAAGAAATAAACAAGAGTTGTCCTTACATGTGGAATAAAGGAAAAACAATGACATGTCCTCCACATGTGTACAAGTGGACAAACTACATGTAGGGACCCTTGGAATATCCCAATTAAAATATATATCCAAGGAAAGATTAACCTTTCTAACAATTTTTTTAAGAAGCCTTTGAAACTAACTATCATTCACTATGATAATCAGAGTTGTATCAAGATTTTAGCTAATCTAATTTTTCACAATCGATCTAAGCATATTGAAATACCTTATCATTACATTAGAGATATGGTAGATCAAGTTGTTATCAAACTAGAGTACATAAGTACAAATGAGCAAACAATAGATGATTTTACCAAGCCTCTTGCCAAAGTAAAATTGGAATATTTCAAAGGAAAACTTGGTATGATTAAATTGTAATGTTGATTATTGAATTTAAATTTCAATTTATATGTATTTATGCTTCTATAATTGTTTAGCTACATCAGATATGTAATGAAAGGTTACAATCTTTCATGGACATATATATTCATAAGATAGTCTTTGTAAGGTGATGATCTTGCAAATGATAGGCCTGTTATTATCATAGTTTTATTTCGGATATGCTAGAAGTCATTGACAATGAAAGTATTATGATTACTCTAGATATTGTTTTGGAAAATTAGAGATCATAATATACGTTATGATAGTGTTCATAACATTGTGATTGTAGTTATTTGACAAGTCACTATTTGAGAGTGTTAAAGTCAGATAATTTGTTGGTTATAGATATCCTTAATACTGATATCTTATAAAAAAATTGTCACTTCTTCTTTTCTAAGAGGGAGTGTTGAAGTATAGTTTCAGTCAAATTGAAGTACTCTTTACATTGAGTAATTGTATTCATGATTCTGCATGAACATTTGTTCTTTATGGCTTATACTCTTTATAAGAATTATATATATATATATGATATTTTATTGTCATGCCCAAAACTAAGAGGGCAAAAACACACAATTTTTTTTTTTTAAATTTATAATTTAAACATGCCCTAGGTTTGAAATGATTGATAACAGTTTTAGTACAGGTTCTTTACTTTACATCTTAAGGTTATAAACATGAGGGCGATTTCATTGATAAGATTTTGAAAACTTTGTTACTGGATTGATATCAATCTTAAGTTATGCCATTTAAGGATTAAACATATCAAAAGATATTAACAGTGTAAGTTACACTTAACTTTTGACTAAAAGATAAAGGAAACAATCCAACATTTTCTATTGGTTTTAACATATGCTAACGTAATGAAACAGATGATAGTTTCAAAATGAGTTTGCTAAAACCTTAAATGTTTAAAATTTATACTAACTATATTAAAACAGATAACCTAAAACCAACTCACAATTAAACAACATAGTTATCAACTAGCTTAAAATTAAATGATTATAAAAATTTCAACGTAATACTAACTTAAAACTTTACTAAATTAAACTAAGTACACTTTAACAAAATTAGAATATCATTTTAAAACTAACCATTTAGAATTTAAAAACAATATCTATAAAAGAAACTAACTACACTAACATGCTAAAATAACTTAAAGATTCAAACTAATTAACTAATTACATTCAGAATTTTATCAACAAAAAAAAAAAAAACAATTTTAAAAGACTTAAATTAATCTAAAAATCTAATTAACATTTATAAAATAACTAAATTAACTAAATACTAACATCTTTAATATACTAATATTAATAACTTAAACTAATAACAACTTACACAACAATTAAATAACTAACTAACAACAATTTAATAATTTACACTAAATTATAACTACATGCTAACCTGGACTAAATCAAATAACATAAATAAGTAATTAAATTAACAATGATTACTAACCCCCTAACCTATTTACTAACCACACCCCTTAACACCTAACTCTACCCTAACCCTACACCCTACCCCCTGTCCCATCAAAATCCCCTCAAGCCCATGCGCTTCCCTAAGCGCTTGTAAAGTGTGCTGCCAAGTATTGACCTTGTGTCAGTAATACTTCAGCGCAGAGGGCCGCCCAACATGCATTACATTAAATGTTTTTTTTGTTTTAACTTTCAAAACACTTTACCCCAAGCCATGGCCAACAAATGAGGAAGGAGGGAAAGGGGGTGATGTCATCTTAAATGATGGCAAGTTGACTTGTGAACCAATGCAAGCATAAGTCCTATCAACTCCAATCAAAAGTTGCGTCCCAACTTGAGGATTTTAAAAAAAACATAAATGCAAAAAGTTTATTAGGTAGATGATAGAAAATTAGGATATCTAAGTTATTAAGGTTTAATAATTTATGCATTTTATTAGCTATCACTTATATGTATGCTTTTTTTTTTTTCTTTTAAAATTTTAAACACTAAAAGATTCTAGAATATTCTCTGTTGCAAAACAAGGATTATCACATTCTCTCATACAAACTCCAGCATCCTGTAGGTGGATGTTTTTTTGAAAATTTGTCTACTCTCCCTCACTCTCTCTCTCTCGAAACTCAATGAATATTTCTTTGCAACTATATTACAACAATAGGTGTATACATTCTCTTATGAATTTCTAATTCATTATTTCCATGACCCTCAAATGGCCATGCATTTCAATGGGACCACATTTCATGAAATAACCATCTACATTCATTTAACTATCTAATAAAATTGATGGATCAACATAATGACTACACTAGTCTTAAGGCAATTGAGAAAATAAGAGATCAAAATGATAATGCTCCATTCCTTTTTAAAGGAGTATCAAAATACACAAGGTTATTTCTCTATCATGTTTCAATTTTAGCTTGGATCTCTTGACATAATCCTTCCTACATGTTCTTGCAAATTTAATTTCCAACACAATCAACCATGAACTAAATCATCTCAAACTTGATATAGACACCATACATCACAAATTGAATCATGTATAATTGAACGTAATTGTTGCATCTTATCTTTTGATACACATTCATATGACAACATAGAATGTGAAAATTTTAAGAGAAGTAAATTTACTCAATCCCTTATTTTATTATCAACCTGATTCAAGGCTCGGCCAGGAAAGAATCAGGAAGAAAACCTGGCTTCTTTGCCATATATACTAAGGTTTAAACAATACAATTTACAATAGGATCACAATCCCAATTTTCAATAATTTTATCAAATTTTCTTCATGATCAAAATCAAGGAGTTTGTAATGTCTTCTAAATCTCATTTCAAGAACCATGGAGGAAACCAATAACTGATCGGGTGACAACCAAGCAAAACCAAAAGAACATCAAGCATGCATAGTCATACATGGTTTACACAATAAGATTCACAGTGAATCAAGACTAGGGAGAGATGGATTCTTCCAACTGGAGAAGTCAAGCACAACACCAATTCAGATGCCCAATCGGGGCCAATAACCAAGAACTTCCGTTCTTCCATTTTAACTTGACATACTCATACCAGGTTTGTGTTGACGGGTAGAGGCCCATAACACCCTACCCTTTATCCCTCTTCTCATCCTGAGAAGAGACTCTACACAGGTTGGAGTCCAACTAAACAGACCTCTCCCAAAATTGGTCACTTCTGCCCTCTCCTAGGGTGAGTAATACCAAAACACCCATGCAAGGAGACTCAAAATTGCAAACATAAACAAAAAAAAGAAAACAACCAAAATAACAAGGTTTACAAATCTTCCCAACATACCCACAACCATACAACAGTAAAACAACAACAAGGTAACAAGAACATGAAACAAAACATAAAAACTGAATAAGGGAGATGGGAGTTTCCTACCTTCTCAAGAGGTAATGGCAATGAACAAATTTGAGTAGAGTATCCCTCCTTCCTTCAAGCTTCAAGAAATCTTCTCCAAATGTAGAGATTGGGTAACCCCCCCACTAGACCAAGGAAGGCCTCTAAAATAAGCCTCCAACACAACCACCCAAAAGGAGCAATAACTATTTCCACCCACTAGCCACACTAGAAACTCCTAACTCAACCTACACCTTGGTTAAACCCTAAAAGGAGGTGGGGTAAGACAACTCATGACAACCACTTGCAATTTTCGCACAAAGGCAAAAAGGGACTTTTTGAGTGCCCTCAAAAGTCAAAGCTAGGGTCTTAGGGGTTAGAAAAGACCCCTAATCCATACCCACACCCATAGGTTAGAAAAAAAACATGTTTTAAAGCCTTAGGGAAGAGGTTAGAGTCAAATAAAATCTAGAGATAAAAAAGATAGGTCTATCTAACAACTCTAACTTGCAAATCAAGCACAAATCTGAAATAGGGAAAACTAACCCTAATTAAGAACCTAATAGAAAATTGACACTAACTTGAAACCAAAGGTTAAACAATTAAGCCTAACTAGCATACCGAAGCACATAACATTTTACGAGTGTCCAGCGACATTGAAAGAACATAATTACGAACAATAGGGTTTCCAAATTTTAGCACATGGAGATCAGTTTTGTTCCTCTGTAGGGTTTCTCGGCTAAATATCTGCACACTCATTGCACACATCAGTAGTCTCGAAAATCACATGTATATAAACGTATATGTATCAAATTTTTTCATAAATTAAAACATGCATCAAATAAGAGTTTCTTCATCCTACATAATTCTTAACCATTGAAATATCTTAAATCAAATCTCAATTTTACTGATTTCGTCAACATACATATACATGATCATTAAATGACAATCATCAAATATATCTGGAAATAACATCACACAACATGAGATAATAAAATCTATTCTAAGCATCAGATAATGTCTCGACATCTCGAGTCGCGGATAACAAAAATAAGAGTAATGTATCACTATGCTACGATGGGTCGGGGCGAGGCCTCACATTTATCTAATCAGGCTCTTGGATAATAGGGCTATTATTATAAGATAAGAAAAATTTTTATGTGTTTGTTTATCCACCAATTGGTTAGCAATTTTGTTATGATCAAATAATAGGTCCACGTAGGGACATGAACCTACATGGTCATTGGCCACGTAGAGTCATGTCTCTACAAGGGCATGATTCCTTTCATACTTAATAAGGAGCGATTGGTGAAGATTGATATCAATCACAAGGCATATTTAGTCTTAGTGATCGCTCTCTCTCCAAAAAAATAAATATATTAATCAAGTCAAGTTCGTCTATCCTTCATTATTGTTCAAGTTTGAAGATTGGCACAATCAAACTCACTTCTCAAGTTTGAAGATATGCACAATCAGAACAACATAGTCAAACTATCAAATTAGTAAGTAAATCTAAGTCGATTCAATCTAATATAATATTTGTAATAGTCTCTATCAAAGACCCTAAAATTATATGAATTATTATAGGACATCTCTCACTGGTCACTAAAATCCTTTGCATAGAGATAGTTTTGAGTCATAGACAAACCCTTAAATATTTAATAGAAAGCTTGCTCCAAATGGACCTAAAATATCATATCTTCGATGATTTGCATAAAGCTTCTCTATAATTCAAAGGCACGATCAATTGATCCCAACATCCTTCACATGGGAGTGGTGGAAAACTCTTTACTAGATGTAGAACTTGACATCATTCAACTAGAGGGCCACTTTGTTAGAGCCACCACAAAATGACAAAAGCTCTTGTGTCTCTTATATTTATATGCAATGACTATCTCTTTGAAAAAGGGAAATTGATTACTACCCCAAGCTATGAATCAGTTAGGTCACAAATAGAGGACATCATCCCCATTTAAAATTTCATTAATAATAACAAAAATGAAATTTAAACCTTACTAGCAAGAACAACAAGAAAACTTGACTATTATGCCATACCAATATAAATAATTTTATAAAAATTAAACATAAATTACTAAACTATTTTTTTTGAATGATTGCCATCCTTAGTAACAAGGAGCTATTAAATGAATTAAGTTATAAATTATAGTTAACCTTTTTATCAAACTAATTTGTAAACTATAAACATGACATATGAAGTTACAGATTGCTTGAAATAATCCAACATAGTTCTAATAATTGTAGCATCTAAATAAAGATAAGCTTTAAAAATTGTTGAGTCACCAAACTTTGGTCACCAACTGGATATTATTACTTACTTTAAACTATGCATAACAAAGCAATAAAGTAATGTTGAACAGTAACAATAACAATGCACACAGATAACTCATAGCACCATATTTTGTTAACTCGGGAAACCCTAGCTAAGGGAAAACTCTAGTGGGGATGATACCCACTAGATAATATATTGATATATAAGTTCCTTGCTAGAGGATGGACCTTGTTAGGAGTCAATGAGAAAATTCAATATAAGGAGTCCCTGTTAGGAGACTCTGAATCCCTGTTAGAAGTTTTGGTATAATGTATGCAAGAAGAGCCCACTGCCCAAACATGCAATTTCAATTACAAGGAGAGATCACTGATCAAACAAGTAATTTATTGTTATAAAACTTCACACATATCACTTTCACAAAAGTTCACATATAGTCACAATTTGCAATTCGCACCTGTACTTTGCTTTCATCATCGCTCCCTTCTTATCGCAAAATGTCCTTTGCATAAATACCATGCCTTTAAACAAATTGTTGTTGGGTCGGCTAAGACCACAAACCACTTTTCCAAGTTAGAGTAAACATCTAAGATGTCAGCCCTAATTGGACAAGTAATTATTTTGTAAACAAAACAATTCTTTCCTTTACTTCCGTTGTCATGTTTCACTTCAAACATGATTATCTCTATTTTGTATAGTTCGCACTAACTTCTAAGGTTATATACATCATCATCAACATGTATACTATCTTCATGTAACTTTGCTAGTCATAATATGACATCAACAACAAGTTATAAACAAAACAATACACTGTTGTAAACCATATTCTATACTTAGACAATTTTCTGATTAGCAAACACTAAGTATCTTTATTTCTAAGGTTTCATGTGGACATGTACATCATGTGTTGCCATAAATGAAAACAATTACATATCACTACTAGCGAATTGTCAACAAGACCTACCAACAAATGCATGACCAATATCAAGCTTCTCCATGTGGACATCGGGGCATCTTTACTAGATACTTTGAACAATAAGAAACAAGAACCAAGTTCCTCTGGGTTCATCAACCATATTGAAGTACTAGGGCCACATGGATGCATCTCGGGTTCTCATATTAAATAAAGGTCGTGCATGTCAGAACATGAGAATGCAAGAAGTATAGGATCATGTAGGAATTTGACTCGTAAATGAACAAGGTTTTTTAGTGGGTGGGACATGTGGCAACCTGTCATGTTGTCAGGAAGAAAGTGTAATGCTAACTAAAACATATGAAGAACTAGATAAGGCGATGTGTGGTAGGGTCTAATAGTTAAACACATAAATAAAAATTTAATTTCTCATTGATAGGGACTGGACTTAGGAATTAAACGAAAGAGGCCCATTGTGAGACCTCGCCCCAATCCATCATAACACATCTGCTACATTTTATTTTGACACTTTATGACTCAATAGGTTGAGACATTATTTGATAAACTAGACATTATCTATATTATTTATGTCATGTGATGTTTTACTTTAAAAATGCTTAATCATGTTATTTGATGTTTAATGTGTAGGCATGCATTATGATGGTGTATTTCAGTAAAGGATTCAAAATTATGAATATCTTAAAGTATGCAATTAGTGATGATTAATATGTGTGAAAAAATGAGAAAGGTTATTCAAATAGAATTTTTATTATTTTGATCAATGTGATTATGCAAATTTGGTTTAAATATATGAATGTGATGTTATTAAACTATTGATATTTGAATTGAGTGTGCAGGATAATTAACCATGGAATTAATTGTAGAATCAGTAATTGACCCTATGTACAAATTGTAAGACTAAGGTTGAATCCAATAAAGTGATTCGAACCTTCTTGTTTGGTGTTTAATTTGTATCATAATTTGAATGTGTGTGTATCATTTTGTATTTTGGGACATGTTGAATGTTATGTAAAAGTAAATCTTATAGTGTCACTTGACACTTGTTTAATGCATATGTGTGTTGACATGTCAATTTAAGGTTAGCAGAGTAACACATCAATCTAAGACTGATTAGTTAGTAACCTAAATTAATCTCTTTAATTAGGGTTTAGTGGAAAGGTTACATCCTTAGGGTTTTTAAAGATCAAATAGTTCAAGCCACTTGTATAGGGCCTAAAATGATCCCAAAGGCCAAATTTAATGTGATTCAAGTGTCCAAGTGGTATGTGTATGGGTTAGGAACCTTTTCCTCCCTTCTAGAACTTCCTAGCAACATTTATGACCCCTAAAACATCCCAAGTTTCCTTTTGTGTGAAAATGGGCCATCTCCATGATGTTACCCAAGTTTCCACTCCTCTAAAAGGTTGTCTTTATGATAGGGGCAAGTGGGAAGACCATAGGAGTCTTAAGTCAAGACTTGGAGTTATTGCTATTTTGGGTGGGTGAGCTTAGAGGCTATTTAGAGTCCCTTTGAAGAGTTGGAAGGTGTTCAACCAATCTCTAGATTTAGAGAAGTCAAGTTTGGAGTTGTAAGAAGGAGAGGATTTAACTCATCTCAAATTTCATTTTCCATAACCTTTGTGAAGGTAAGATCTCCATTGTCATGGTTATGTTCTTGTTTATTGATTGTATGTGTTAAATTCTTGCATATTGTAGTGTGTGTGTGTGTGCGCGCGCGCGCGTGCGTGTGTGTGCAGGCGCGCGCGCGCGTGTGTGATCCGAGGGATGAGTATTGTTGATTTTACTATTTTTTTTTCATGTTTCTTTTCCTTATTTTATTAGGGAAACTATGAAGGGAGTGTTGACATTACTTACCCTCAAATAAGGTAGAAGTGGCCATGTACTGGATAAGGACTTTAGTTGGACTCCAAGTTAGTGCAGAGTCTCTTCTCATGTTGAGAAGAGGGAGAAAGTAAGGTGTTATGGGCCCTTACTTGTCCATACAAATTGATTTTATTTTGAAGAAATAAGGAGAGAAAGAAATAGAAGTTTATGTGATTTGGTAGCCTTGGAAGAGACATATGATTTGTGTTTGTGATGACGTCTCCTACTTGGAAAAATTCACCTTCTCCCAAGTCATAGGTTCATTACGAAACCTGTTGTGCATACGTTGGATGGGAACCCTATGTTGAGTGTGTCATTTTGATTTCTTTTTGAATGTCACCTAATCGATTGTTGGTTCTCCTAGCTCAAGGTGTGGCCTCACATTGAGACCTTAGTTGGGAGGTGAGCTCCCCATGGTTGTTCTTTGTGTTTTGCACATTGTTTAGATAAGATATCATGATGGAGAAAACTTGGTTATCTTGAGGCACTAATGGTGTTCTTAGTGTCATGTTATTGGAGATTTCTCCATTGTAATATCACTTTATACAAGTAGCCAATCTTAGAACGTCATACCAGCAGTAGGAGGAAGGCAACTTGCCAATCTAATTAGTAATACTAGTGCCCATCCATCCCCTAATTAGTAATACTTTGAAAATGAATATGAGAGGAATTGATTAAATGTTGTAATTTCAATACTGATAAATCAAACATTCAATTATTGTACAGAATTAGCAAGTTATGCAATTAAGTTTTCTTAAATTGTAAATCATACCTTACTTTCAATTTGATTTCTTTGCAAAAGTTTGAGTTGATAACTCTCTACCTTTCTCCATGATATCTTCATTTTAGTTCACTGTATTTGAAAGCTCTTATTATAGAATATGGATATAGGAGTTATTTAATTGATAGATGTTATAACTCATCCTTAAAATATTGTGATAAAATCAATGTTTAATTTGGATACAATTACCCTACTTGCATATTAAAACCTCAATTCATATAAATATTGTTAATTCAAATGAAAGTTATCTTACATTGCATTGTTTATAAACTACTTAGAACTACTCCTAATTTGAATACAAAATTTAACATCAAAACTATACCTACAATCCATTCAAGAAAATGAGCTAAACATTATTGCACTAGGCCACTATTAAAATTCCTATAGGAACACCTAACTTTGAAGGAGAAAGAAAACTTGCAATTTTCATCTAATTAAGAGAGCCAAAATGCTCTCTAGAAAATGTTGGAAAGAATTTTAATCCTCATTGTAACAGAGAATATTCCTTAGGATCTATTTTCCTAATAACATTTATTCAAAATTTCCCCACCTAATAAACTTTATGGTATAACTCTTCTACTTAACTCTTCTAAGGATAACTATTAAAGCTATTTATAAAAGAAAATAAATTAGAAGTACACTTGATGTAAGGGAAGATGGGACACCCATGTGGGACCCACCTTCACCTCACACTTCCTCCTTACCTAGGTTGGACACAAACCTATCTTTAAATACAAATAAAGAAAGTTATTTTAAAAAATCTTACCACTCACTCTCCTTCCTTCCGCCATCCCCCCACGCTTCACCTCTACCTTGTGTGGACCTTGGGGCCTCCTTAGTGTTGAGTGGGTGTACTAACACATCCTGCGATGTTAGGCATGACACGACCCCTAGGCTGGATGTAGAACAAGGAGGGTGGCTTAGATGTTTTGGGGAGACCTCCCATTATTTTTGAACTATACACCCACCCTTCCTTATTGCAAAGTCAACTCTTCCCTTGCATTCCCCCATGTGGGAGAGACAAGTACATACCTTGGGGCAACACCCAGGTATGAGAATGCGCGCCAAGGGAGAGAGGATGGGGTAAGTGGTCAAGTGGCCAATTTTCCATAGGGGGTTAGCTAGGAATTATGATTAGTTAGTAAGAAGTGTTAAGAGTTAAAGGTTAGATGAGAGTTAGGATTGAGATAATTTTATTATTGTGGATTAGTAGTAAGGTTGGTAGTATTAATAAAGTTAGTAAGTGTTTAATGTTACGGTGAGTTAGCTATAGTGTTAGTTTAAAGTTTTGTTTTATGAGATTGTGTTAGAAATATGTGTTAAGGAAAATGGTTGTTTTTATTTTAAATGTTTAATTATATTAAAATGATAGTGTTAGTTGTTAGATAGGTTTAGTTATTAGTTAAATGGTTTTTAGTTAGTAGTAATGTGGGTTAGTATGTAAATATAATGTTTGTTATGTTATTAAAAAGTTATTAAAAGAGAGAGATTATATTTAAAGAGTTTTGTTTATAGGATTATTTAGGTGTTAGATTTATTTTCTTATGATAGACTATTAGGTTAGACATTTTATCAAGAAAAGTATTTTATGTTAATTAGGTAAATAATCGCTAATATTTTATAATATTTAATTATAGTTTATTTATCTCAAACGACTAAGATCTTAAGAATCAAATGCAAATGAAGAGGTCTTAGGTAGTTGACCCAATAGTGAAATTTGAAGATGTTGTAGAGATAAAATAAATGTTGAAGGTAATTAAATAATGAATAATAATGATTTAATTAATTAGATTAAAGTATGAATCTAAATGAGATCAAATATTAAAGTATCAAATCACTTCCTAAGAGATGCATAATTAGTTAACCTAAGGAATTCAACTGACATAACAAAATCAAATATGGAATCATAGCAAACCTAATGTGTCTTATGTGTCTTAGTCAAACATATTAATTCAATTTTAAGGAACTATGGAACCCTAATGCTTTGCTCGAATATATGATGCTACTCTCTAATTGAGATGTTGACTCTGTGTCATTTTGAATCACAACTAAAACTCACTTCTATTCCAATTAAACTCTCCAAAACTTATTCAAATTAGCATGTGTTAAACATGGTGTTATTTAACTTTTTTATAAAAAATGTTCGTGTGTTTTTGCCCTAATTTTTGGGCATGACACCCATGAGAAATAAAATATGTTCTTCCTAAGAGACTTATAACATTGCCCTACCAATGTGAAGAAGACTCATCTTAAGTGATTCATAAAACAACGACGAAACATAAGGTTCAAAGAACCGAGGTTCTTTGAAGGCTTAAGAGTTTTAGGACTTAGGTTTCTTAGTAGTATTTTCAACAAAAATAAACCATAAACCTATTAGATGACTCTACAACTTGGAGAATTCTACAAAAATGAAAACCTACAAATCCTACTCCAACAACACACACAAATAAGTCTTGTACCATTTTCCATACTTGCTACAGTTCATCCCTATTCACTAATAATATATAACCAAAATACTATAAACTCTCTCTATTACTATTTCTTATACACTAGTTTGCTACCAATCTTTACCAAACAATCTATAACTTTAACAAATCATCACATAAATCACAATGAACATAGATATGATATCTATACTCATTCTACTAGACACATGTCTAATTATGCCAACCACTATCTTCGTCGATCAGCTAAATAACTTGTGATATACATAATTGAGTTTGTCATGAACATAAGAACATATTTGTTATCAATGACAAAATTTGTCATCAATACATCTCTATAACTCATCTAAGTACCAACAAATACTTTAATTCTTAAAAAGGACCTCATCCCATTTAAATGTGTATTAGTAATATGATAATGAAATTTAAATTTTGATAACAAGAACAATACGACTTGACTATCAAACCATACCAATACAAACAATTTTATAAATTAAAAAAAAAAGAACTTACTAAACTATTTTGTTTTTAATCATCGCCATCCTCAACAAGAAGGAGCTTTTAAATGCATTAACTTATAAATTGTAGTTAACCTTTTTATCAAACTAACTTGTAAACTACAAACTTGACATATCAAGTTAGAGATTGCCTAAAAGAATACAACACAATTCTAACAATTTTAGCAAAGATAAACTTTAAAAATTGCTGAGTCAGACGATTTGAAAACAACACAATACAACACAATTCTGACAATTTTAGCAAAGATAAACTTTAAAAATTGCTGAGTCAGACGATTTGAAAACAACACACCAAAACTTGGTTGTCTATTGAGGAAGACAGTAGTTTGACAACTCCCAGTAAACAACGGTTGGTTGGACTAAATAAATAATCAGCAGCACGACAGTGATTTGCTAACCGCTATCTTGGAAGTAATATTCGGCTAAACTTAGAGGATGATGTGACAATTCTTCTAAATACCCGTCAACAATGGATGGTTGATTAAGAATCCACTCACATTAATAAAACATTACTATAGAAAAAATCAACTGGCTTGTTTCTTCGAAACATCCCAGGTAGAAAGTGGATGGCAGAGAAGTTGATAACTAAGAAAAGAGATGTTACAAAAAATCATTTTTTCCTTTCTTCGAGATATCGCTGGATGAGCAAAAGTTGAAAACTAAAGAGATTACTTCCACGGCCGGAAAAATCGTAGCTTACGCGGTTTATCTTGAAATAATCTGTCTGGAATTATCTTTTATATGTTTTGATGACTAGGCATCAAAGATTTAAAGGCACTGATTAGGTGGCAGTGGGGCCGAGAAATTGGAATTGTGGGTTCACGTAATATCTAATCAAATCCAACAACACAGAGATCCCACGTTTCTTTCATTGCTCATTTGGTTGAATGCTCCAGTCAAATCCACCTCACGACAACGCGGAATAATCAGGGCAAGATTATTAAATTTGAGTTTTGGATAATTAGAAATTGTTAAAATTGTGGGTTTTTTCAAGCTATATGATGCCCCCTAGAATCAGCAATATTCGGTGTTTTTGGACGATTCAGATCTGGATATATAAATGCTTATAAGTACCTGTAGATTCATTCAGAGCTAAGATATTCTTATTCAATTCATTCATTCATTGATCTTGTTTGGTGTAGCAGAAGTAATGGCTTTCACTAATGGTTTCGCGTCCCTTGAAAACGGTATGTGTTGATGCCTAATAACTTTTCTTAAGTTGGGTATGTTGGAAATTTGATTTTTGGGTTTGTCTTTACATTTGCTACAAGGAGTATGAATTTTTTTGAATTGGGTTTGTTATGTTGAAAAGGGTTCAAAAAGATGGATTTGGAGAGGCCAGCAGCTAAGAAGAGTGGTTTGGTAGTTTGTTTTGGGGAGATGCTGATTGATTTTGTTCCCACCGTGGGAGAGGTTTCATTGGCTGAAGCACCCGCATTTTTTAAGGCCCCTGGTGGTGCACCTGCAAATGTTGCTGTTGGAGTTTCTAGGCTCGGTGGTCACTCAGCATTTGTTGGGAAGGTGATAAATTATGCTAGATCTCTATGTCTCATGTTTCCTAGTGTTCCTAGTGTTTGCATTGGTAAAAACTATGAGGCAAGGAAGGTTTTCGAGGCATTTCAGACATAAAGATTTCAGAGAGATTGAGTTTTTTGGTAGGCCATGTTGATATGTTTAAAGGCTCCTGGATTTTAACCATGTTTATCTTAGTAAGCTGTAGTTTCTGGAGAAGATTGCTTCAGAGTTTTTTGCATCGACATTTCATATCATACTCTGTGATTCATGGAGAAAACAAAAAATGTTTATCTTTTTGAATCGACGTTTCAGACCACGCTCCATGATCCATCATCCAATAGTGAACTATACAAGAGGAAAAAAGATTTGTCAAATCTTTAAGCTTTTGATTTATGTTGTCCTGCTTCATCTGGTATTTCTGGTGGATTCTTTTACTGCAATCTACTGATCTAAATGCTCGACGACCTTGTGTTTGAGCTGATATATTGATAATCTTAGATTGTTTCTGGATTCAATGGAGTCACTATTTTTCGCATCAATGGATCACACTCTGTTTTATGTTCTCTTATCATTCATTCTGATGATGGATCACAGAGTGAGATCCGAAACATTGATGCAAAAAAAGTGATACCAATTGAATCCAGAAACATTCTAAGATTTTCTATGGATTGTAGAAATCTGTTTTCTCTTACTGATTCCTTGATTATAATCTAATGATTTTAAAATTTAATGCTTTAAACCAATTGTCCTGTTCCACTTTGTATTTGGGGTGATTTGTAATGACAATGAATTGATCTGAATGCTTTAATCCTTAGTTGTCCTGTTTTACCCTTTGTTTCAGGTGATTTTTGTTTCCATCTATTGATCTGATTGTACTTTGTTCCTTGGTGCTATTTCATTCCATTTTGTTATCACGTGGACTATGGTATTAAATAGTGTTCTTAAGTTTATTTAATTTTCTCATAAGCTCATAGTATCTTTAAGTGCTCGTTTTAAAACAGCTCCAAACTGAGATGTCTTCAGAATACAAGTCCCTGTCTTCTTGTATTAGCTACCACCTCTTCCAGCTTAGATTCGCATTGCAATGATTTCTTATTATTTATTTCTGACCTACATATAGTTGGATTTCACTCCAATTTTTCAGGTTTGTTAATACCCTTAGCCTTATAGTATGTTCACTGTTTGAGTTTGCTTGTTTTCAAGTGAAATCATGAGATCCCTAATGGCTAGAGTTTGATTGGCTTCAAATATTTGGTTCACAGTTTGATACAGGTCTGAATCCAGCGTCATCTTACAGTCAATTAAAGTTGTTGTAGCAGTTCAGGCACCCAAATCTTAGTCAATCCAGAAAAAAAGGATGACATAAGCTTTTAAGACGTTACTTTGCCTTGTGGATCCCCCTTATGTTTTTTGAGCTGATTGCATGATTACAAGCTAATGGTTCAAATACCTTATACCCATTATGGGGATTTCATTGCATGTTTGTAGCTTCTGTCAAATCAAGGTGTCTTAGTTTTTTCACTGTTATGGTAGCATCTGAAGATTCTAAAATCTATGTGCTAACTTGTAATACAATCATAAAGACTCCAGTGGATTAAGTCAGACTGGATACGACAGTCCATTACCTGATTTGGTATGGTCACTCTTAAAGATCACACAAGGAAGAAATTAAGCTTGGAAAAATAAATTAACTTTGATAATTTAACACTTTTAACCTAGGAATCCAGCCTATTTGATACAGAGCTGAGCCTCAAGAAGAAGAGTTCTACTTTCTCTCCTATACTGTCCAATACTGTTAGCACTTCAGTTGAATTTTTTCTATGAGGTTTTGTGAGTCTGTCTTGTTTGTTTTCCTGCGCTGGCTTAAAAGATCTCCATCTTCATGTGACATATCCCTCTGGTGGAATTTCAGTCCTTTTTGAGTCATTACCTCCTTATACAGAACTGTTTCAGTTTAATTTACATTTCTTATAAACTCTTAAAATCCAGCGAGATATGTGTTAAATTGGCTCCAAAAGTTTTTCTTGCTGATTTGATAGGGCCTTTTAATGAGCGTATCAACACGAAGGTATTAATATGTAATATGCCATATGGTTTATTATTTTGTGCAGGTTGGAGATGATGAGTTTGGGCACATGCTTGCTAGCATTTTGAGGGAAAACAAGGTTATTGATCAGGGAATCAGATTTGATCCCAATGCTAGAACAGCACTTGCATTTGTGACTTTGAAGGTGGATGGTGAAAGAGAGTTTATGTTCTACCGCAATCCCAGTGCTGATATGCTTCTTCACGAGTCTGAGCTAGACAAAGACTTAATCCAGAAGGTTGGTAGTCGTTTGAATCAAATTGCATTAATTGCTACAAGATGCTCAAATAGAAAAGATAGCGTTATTTTCCATTTTCAAGCTTTTAAACCAAACAAAAAGAATGCACTGTTCATAATAGTCAACAAGAACTCTTTAATAGGACATTCAGTGTGACCATCATTGGAATGGGAACTTGTTTGATCATAAATGGAATAAAAAACTTTTTTTCCAAGGTTTCCATGGGTAGTTGATTGCTTTGATTGCTCTAATTATATGCAGGCATCAATATTTCACTATGGATCAATAAGTTTAATAGCAGAACCAACTAGATCAGCTCATATTGCAGCCATGGAGATTGCTAAACAAGGAGGTGCCCTTCTATCTTATGATCCAAATCTTAGATTGCCACTTTGGCCGTCTGCTGAGAAAGCACGCAAAGGGATCCTGAGTATCTGGGACAAGGCAGACTTAATTAAGGTGATTTGTTCCCCTGTAGTCCGACATATATGTTCTTTTGAAAAAAAAAAAATCATTTCACACTTTGAACCTTGGCAAAGCTTAATGTACTATTGAGTAGCTCTGAAATATACAAATCGTTCTTCGGTTTTAGCGGTATAGGATTGGATAATATTTATTTCTTCTATTAGCCTTCTATATGATCTTCTAGAATGACAGCCACAAACAAAAATGCAGATGCATAAATTTAAGGAATTGTAGATCCTTCGAGCTCACAGGACATGTTCTCTGTCATAGAAGGCTTCCAAATATACCTCTCTGTCAAGCTTTAAAAAAATCTCTTCCTTAGTTTTCTTAGAGAGGGAATAGCATATGAAGAAACATCTTGTAAGAAATTCTGTGCGCTATAGGAAGGCTGTTCTGTAATTTATCTTTTCCTGATCATAATGTTAGTAATCTTGACTAGTTTGTTAAGGGTATGCGGCAATAGTTCTAGACCTCAAGATCCAGTCTACTCAGGTCATTTGGTCATGTTGCATATCATGACAGTATCATTGGTCACGTTAAAAAGTTTTCCAGATGTTAGAAAACTAGTCATTCAGGATAACTCCATGCACTTAGATCTCCTAAACTGTAAGTCGAATTTTTCCGGTGTACCTCGATAGGTGATTCAAGAGCTTAAAGTTAAGGTTTCCGCATTTTGGAATTTGCGGATCTCTCTGTAGAGGCTGTGGAGTGCAAAGTGGTCAAAAAGTGTGATTTTAAAATTTAAAACACTAGCCCAATACCCGTTATGCTCACCCCCAATAATCATTCACCAAAAAATACCAATATTTGTGGTAAAATGTGCCAGTAGTCCTTATGAAATGTCTCAATAGTGGTGCACAAATGGGTCAATCACCAATAAAAAAGCCAAAAAAGATCGACTATTAGTACATGTGTGATCAGTTATTAGGAGTATCTATGACATCTACTCTATCACAATCATTAGACCCTAATGACTACTGGATCTCTTCACGGATTTAACTTTATTGAATACATACACTGGTGGACACAATTTTTAAGAATAGATGCGACTTTACTGCATCTACAACTCTAGGAAAATGTGTTTCTTAAAAATGTTGTGTTTTTTACACAATTTCCACTTGTGTGTTGTCTTTTTAAAGCTGGTTATGCTTCATTGTTCAGTGATTGTGACCTATAATTTGGAGTCTTTATAAGATTTTTTTATACAAGTTTATAATTTACAATCTGACTCTCTTGCTGGTGAGTGTAAGGTTCACTGCCCACATATACACAAACCTATTGCCTTTTGCATTAGATCAATTTTATTTTCTAATTTTACCAAATGGGGGCAAATATTATAAGTCTGTCTGTATATATACTTATTTCTTTATGCGATTCTTTCAGGTGAGCGATGAGGAGGTAGCATTTCTTACAGGAGGAGACCCAGACGATGATGAAGTTGTTATGTCACTTTGGCACCCCAGATTAACATTATTGCTTGTAACTCATGGACAAAAGGGCTGCAAGTATTATACCAAGGTTGGCATACAAAAACTCTCAAATTGGCCCAATTTTCCTTTGATTGTCATTTAGTGTAATTTGTACCTGTTATTGAATGGAATTAGATAAACTTCATTTTTCAAGCCTTGACATTTTTTGGTTGTTTTCCAGTCCTTCAGTGGAATGGTAGCTAGTATTCCCGTGAAGGCAATTGACACAACAGGTGCAGGAGATGCATTTGTAGGAGGGCTTTTGTGTCAAATTATAAATGACATGTCGGTGCTTAAGGTTAGTATATTGAGATCATCACTTGTTACTAGATTTAATGTGAAGCAAATGGACTTCAGTATATTGTAAGCCTTCAACTCGGACTAATTTGTTTTTGTTGGATTTTTCTTGCATTCTCAGGATGAAAAGAAGCTGAAAGAGGCTCTTAGATTTGCAAATGGGTGTGGTGCAATTACAACAACAAAGAAAGGAGCAATCCCAGCAATGCCAGATAAATCAGGAGTACTGGAGCTCCTCAAAAACTTCGCCATGTAATGTTTAAAATGAGAGGAGGGCATTGTAATTTGTGTGTGTACAATATGATTCTTTATCATGTATTCATTCATAAATACTAATAAGCCCACCTCCAATAGCGATTTAGAGTACGAGGATTCACCTTCTTTGGCCTATTCTTGTAACTTCGACAAAGAAGTTGGATGGGATGTGTGTTCCTCAGCCCATAAAAGAACCAATGGTTTTTCCAAAACAAAATGATAGGAATATATGCAAGTGGGACAAACTATACACTTCCATACAAGTGGAAGGAAAGATTGTGTTGTAGGCACCATTCATCTTAAGCAAAAGAATTTGAGCATTAAATTGCTGAAATTTTTTTTCAATAAATTCTTGTCAAAGGTTGAAATGCTGCCTCTCAATTGGGACTCAATCTGAAATATAGTGTTGTCTTTTTTGTTCGTCACATTAATATCACTGCAAAGACTTATTGTTGAATTTCTTTTTAAATTCATATTGTTAATTTTTTCCCTAATGTTTAATGTAAAAATTTTAAGTTCTTAAAGAATGAAATTGTGTCTGATTACTTTGCAACAGCTAAATATTCTTGCTTTATCTTTATATTCTAACTTCATGTCAAATGTCTATCATCTTCCATGTATAGATGATCATATATTGTCATATTATACTAAGCAAATAAAAAAAAAAGGAACATAATGACAAAATAAGCTCCAAAAAGGAATGAGAACATAGCAAAAAGAAAAAAATTAAACAACAAATGATCAAGGAAATATAAGAAATTATAGGTTCCAAAGCCACACCATTGTTATACTCACAATCACAAAGATACTACAACATGTTTTCATATGCCTTTTGTATTCCTTTCAAGGTTCCAATTTCCAATCTTTCAAACCTTTTGAAAGGGTTTGATTGTTGTTAAGAAAGTCTTGTTGCTCAACCTCTCAAAACATGCACTAGAGGTTCCTAGAACTAGTCTGTAGAGAATAATTTTGATGGAAGTACATGTTGTAAAGTTATAAAGAGGTTGTAGATGCATATGACACATTCACAATTGAAGGTTGGGATTTTGATTGTGCATAGGCAAGGCTCAAGTGAGGACCCAAGCACTGAATCAGATAGTGATACTTCTCTAATTACGTAATTTATAAATGAAAAAGGAAACAGATGCAATGTAGATGAAAAAGTATATGAATAGCTTAGGGGTGGCCCCACATTGTGCGTCCAACCTTTTCTTGCCAACTTCGACACTTAGATCAAATATTATGGAAAAAAACTCCACTTCCAAACACTTATTGGTGCAAAACTATTAGGAATTTGAAGATGACGTAAATTGGTGTCTTTTAGCATTTTCATTCTACTTTCTATAAATATATTTTTTTATAAAAAATTAAAATTGATTTGTATCCATTTTTCCTTCTCTTTCGAAAAGTGCTTTATGTGAAAAATCAATATTTTTAAAGATTGACTGTCACTTGGTGCAACATGACTTTTTTTTTCAAAATTGATTGATATAATGTTTGAAGTTAAATGTGCAACATCAATATCTAGAGAATGGAATTGGTTTGGTTTATTTTGGTTGAATATTTCATAGTTCATCAAGTTCTAAAGTAATAGTAATTGTAATTTAAACATAGGTTCATTTGGTCCACTCTAACTTGATCTCTATATATCAAAATTCATTTATTCTTTTTCTAATAGAAAGGTAACACAAATACTTTTTCTACACATTTTTCATATTTTTATTGCCTAATTACTATTTTTTACAAAGTGTCGAAGAGACAAGTTGATAAATGGTCAAACAACCTATGTTTGATTAAAATAAAATTTGATAATTCAAATACAGTAAGTCTACCAATTAGACTGTCCAAGGTCATATCATTACTAGGTGTACATCTCAATTCTTGAATAGTAGATAATATGAATGGATAGGTAGGAAGTAAAGTGCTCAATACCTTGCTTATCATAGTCTCATCAACTATTTTCCCTCCAACTCCTCTAATAGCATTCATCACTTTCCTTGATTTGGCTAGAATATTGTTCAACATTCTCACCCTCTTTCATTCTCACGTCATCAAAATTTCCTTTCAAGATTTCTTCCTTAGCTCTTAATACATTCTTGCCTCCTCCATGGATTTATGCCAACTTGTCCCACATTTTCTTAGCAATAGTACATTCCTTCACATCATCAAATTCTGCATAATTGAGAGCTATTGAAAGTTCAATCATCATTTGGTTGTGCTCCTACTTCTCTTTTATTTGTTCAATTGTCATAAATGTAGGCACCTAAATGTATTCATTGTCCAAGTAGCAAGATGTGGAATCTTCAATTCCAAATAAGTGAGATCTCATCATCCTTTGTTGTGCTGGGAAGTTTTCCTTGTTTAGCTTAGGTATCTCTCTCTTGTACATCTTGATCTTTGGCTTGAGACATTTCAAACTTTCCTGACAAGCACCAATGCTCTAATACCAATTGTCATAATGATTTGGAATAGCTGAGAGGGGGGTGAAGTAGGTATCCTAAGGTCCAAATGAACCAATTCAAGTTTTAATCACTTCAAATAGATTAATCAATTTCAAATATCCATTCGGTCTCTATAGCATATCATCAACAATTTAACATTTCATGCAATATCTTAACTCTCTATCTCTATATGTGTCGACTGCTAGTAAATAAACTATTGTATAATATATCATATAAAACAATAATATCCCCACATGAAAATAACACTTTGACACCATGAGTTAACATGGAAACCCAATTTGGGAAAAACCACCTAGTAACATGCTACCAACTTTTCACTATTCTAAAATGAGCTTGGTTAAGCACCAACTCTATTAAAGGTTATACAACACACTATTAAATGTAACTCAGTTAAAGGATTTAATCACCCTATTAGGAGTGGCCTTGTTAGAGGACTTTAGAACATTCTATTAGACTATCACCTTGATTAAAGAATTTACAAAATGAATGTTAGGTCAACCTTGTTTAAAGGATTTTGGACTAATACACTGGTTAGAATGTAATAGTAGGTTTGATCTATAAAGTACAACTCACTTTGCAAATTTAGATCTCCACTCGCTCATCTATTGGTTCATCAACTGGCCTCCATTGACATCTCCATCACTGATCTCCTTGGCATCTCCTAAAGAAATCACTCTTCACAAGCTCTTCACACTTTACACTTCACATCTTTTGTTTTCCTCTTCACAATTTCTCCTTAAGACTGCCAGTCAACAATGAACCAACCTTTAAAATTAATTTATTATGCCTCCTTAAATAGGTAATTTTGATCTTTTGTCACTTAAACATCACCGTTGATCTTAGGGTTAGGTCAAATTCATTGAATCCTTTCATCCTTTTTGTTCTCCTTTTTCTACTAGAAACTTCTAATCAAATTCTTGCCTTTAATTGTATAAAAAAATCTCTTCATGCATTAAATATAAAAGCTCATCAATCCTTATCTTCCACACACTTAGACTAATTAAAAATTCCAACTGTGTTAGCCTCAAAATTAAATCTTTCTCAAACTATAATTTTTGTTGTTACTTGGCAATCACTGTGTTCTTCATCTCGGTCATTACTGTGTAACTCAACAATAATTATACTATCTCACTCGACATCAATAGGCTTGCTCAATCATTGCTATGCTCGGTCGCTACTATACTTCACACATTTTCTTGGCAATAACTAATTGTCAATTTCTACTTAAGTTCCTTAATCTTTAGCTTCGACTCCTTCATTGATCGTGCAATACCGATACTCGATCAAGCTTATCCTTATGACTTGTTTCAACTCTTAGCTTCATCCAATTGCCATTTACACTTCATGTATTGATTGAACAATTTTTAAGGACTAACTTATCAAGTGCCCATTGTAATTTCATGATACTCAACACATCTCAAATCAACCTTTCTCTAGGTCATCTCATGATCTCTTCTTTTCAAATCTTCTTCATCAATCAAATGATATGATACTCTACACTATTAGTAAAATATCTCTCTAGTAGGTTTGACACTACACCTTACCAATATGTCTGACATTAATGACAACATAACAATTTTTCCAATTGTAGTTTCAAACAAAGTCTAAGTGGGCCCTACTATTTTGAGATCTATAATCATAAGATTCTTAAGTGGTTGGGTCCTTAGAATGAATTATCATAGGACCTCTCTCACTGCTCACTAAACTCCTTTTCATAGAGGTAGTTTTGAGTCACAAACAAACCCTTAAATATGTAATAGAAAGCATGCTCCAAATGGAGCTACAATATCATATCTTTGACAATTTGCATAAAACTCCTTTATAATTTGAAGGCTTGATCGATTAATCCCAAGGTCCTTCACATGGAAGTGGTGGAAAAATCTCTACTAGATGTAGAACTTGGTCCATCATTTAGCTAGATGGCCACTTTGTTAGAGCCACCACAAAATGACAAAAGCTCTTTTCTCTCTTATATTTCTATGCAATGACTATCTCTTTAAAAAAGGGAAAATGCTCGCTACCCCAAGTTATGAATAAGTGAGGTCATAAATAGATGACATTATTTCCTTTTAAGATTTCATTAATAATATTAGAATGAAACAAAAGCCTTCCTTGCAAGAATAACAAGAAAACTTGACTATCATGCCATACTAATATAAACAATTTTATAAAAAATAAAAATAAAATTTCTAAATTATTTTTTTAATGATGGCCATCCTCAATAAAAAGGAGCTTTTAAATGCATTAAACTATAAATTATAGTTAACCTTTTTATCAAACTAACTTGTAAACTATAAACATGAAATATCAAGTTACAGATTGCCTAAAAGAATCCAACATAGTTCTAACAATTGTAGCATCTAAATAAAGACAAGCTATAAAAATTGTTGAGTAAGATGCTTTGAAAATAACACACCAAAACTTGTTTGTCAATTGAGGAAGACAGTGGTTTCAAAACTTCCAATAAACAACGATTGGTCAGACTAAATAAATAATCATCAACATGACAATGATTTGCAAACCACTATCTTGGAAGTGATATTTTGCTAAACGTAGAGGATTATGTGACAATTCTTCTAAATCCTCATCAACGACGGATGGTTGGTTAAGAATCCATTCAAATTAATAAAACATTATTATTGAAAAAACAAACTAGCTTGTTTATGAAAATAAATTAAAATTCATTTGTATCCATTTTTCCTTCTCTTTTGAAAAGTGCTTTGTGTGAAAATTGACATTTTTAGAAGTGACTGTCACTTGGTATAGCATGACTTTTTTTCAAAACAGAATGCTTAACGTTTGAAGTTAAATTTTCAACATCAATATCTAGAGAATGGAATTGGTTTGGTTTATTTTGGTTGAATATTTCATGGTTCATTAAGTTGTAAAGTGATAGTAATTGTAATTTAAACATAGGTTCCTTTGGTCTGCTCTAACTTGATCTTTATATATCAACATTTTTTTTTTAATGGAAAGGTAACACAAATACTCATTTTCTATGTATTTTTCATATTTTTATTGCCTAAGTACTATTTTGCACAAAGTGTCAAGATGACAGGTTGATAAATGGCCAAAAAACCTATGTTTATTTAAAATAAAATTTGAAAGTGTTAATGAACTCAAAATGTATTAACATTATAGTAATTATAAAGCTTTTTTCAAGTAGCATCATCTAATATTTTTCCATTAAAGATCATTTTATTTTATCCTTGTTGCAAGCCTTGAAAGGCCATTCTTTGTAGTTCATTGATGCCTCTGAGAGAAAATTCCAAATTAGGGGTCTTGACATGACGCACAAAGGCCCTTGACAAAATTTTGACCACAACAAGGCTCTCCAAATTTTTACCAAACCTAGTTCAACTAAATTGGGTTAGCTAGGTTATGTATTTTTAAAAATTTGGTATGGTATAAAAGCAAAAAAATAAATCATTTTTTACACAATTATAATCAAGTTAATTTTTTTTTTCTTTTCTATTGACTGGATTTTTCTAAAGGCATTTTTTTGGAGAGAAGTACTATTGGTGTTTTTTTCGAAGAATTTTTTTGGGAGGAGAATTAATATTGACAATTTTTTCAAGGATTTCTTTTGAGAGGAGAAATGGGGAACAAGAAGGGAAGGCAAAGAAAACATGTAAGAAAAATATTGTCCGGCAAATTTTTTTTTAAAATGTGAATTTGTATTTGTATATTATTATAAAACTAAAAAAGGTATGGACCTAGACCTCTAAATTTTTGTGCTAGAATTTTACTTTTGTGTTTTATTTCTCTCTAATTTGATTCATTTTTGTGCATATAGATCACAACTAACATGGTTAGGGTGAAGGGGAAGCTTAAATAGGAGGGTCAAGCCATCTTGAAGAAATGCACATAGAAAAGAGTCAAGATCACTCCCAATGGAAGCTTAAGCATGATTTTGGAGAAGGGTCAAGATCACCTCATATGGAAGCTCAAGCAATAAATATTAGAGAAGGGCAAGGATTGTGTGCTCCTATTGGTATGGGTGAACATATAGCTCTACCTTAAAATGTAAAGAGAAAATAATATAGAAATTTAGATAATTACTTTTAATGAATGTGAAGAAATTGAGATCGTTTGTTGATGTTTAACCCTCAAGTCTTGCTAAGAAGAGGTCAATGAATAAGACAACAAGAGAAATATCAGCTAAATTTGATAATTTTGAAACACATTAACAAGCTCAATTAATTTTAGTTGTACTTATAAACAAAAATTTAGAAGAGGCATTAAAATTATTGGGTATACATACAACACCAAAGAAGAGAAACATTGTTGAAGCATAAATTGATATGATTGAAAATCTTAGAAAAGGTTTGAACTAGGTAATGAAGAGAACTCGAGCTAAAGATAAGAACATTACAAGAAGAGTTATGTTGACAATCATTGTAGCTAACACTACACCCTTAAATATACAATTATCTTCAATTTCATCTCAGATTGGTTTTAGTAGGAAAACACTATCACAATATGTTAAAAAGATAATGGTATTGGATGATAACACCTTGGAAGGAAATTGAAAATTTGTGTATAGCTCCTTGTACTAATAGGATTGATGAGGGAATTAAGAAATTGCTCATATTATTAGAGAAAGATAATACTCATCCTTCACTGAATAAAAGAGATGTTATCGGACATACAATTGCATCTAATCATTATGAATATCATCCAAAATATTGGTCAGATGTAATGTATATGTTTTTTTTTTTTAAAAAGAGGGGTAAACGCTTTGACCTAGAGCTATGAACCAGTGAGGGCACAAACGGGGGACCTCATCCCCATGAGATTTGAACCTTGATGGCAAGGATAACAATGCAACAATGTAACCATCATAACATGCCACTATTGGTAGACGTAATGTATATGTTATTTTCTACTTTAAATCCTAATATAAAGATTGGGAAAATGTTGTTTGAAAGATCGAAGCCATATTGTGTGAGGACAAACAAAGTGTTTGAAACTTGTTGATTGTTACCATATTGAATTCTATTACCATGTTTTTTGGACGTTTGTAGAAGACACTTACAATTTGAATATGCTTCTCCTCGTAGACGAAGTGAGTTCATCTCATATGTTTTATGTGATAAAAGAGATGATGTAACTCATGAATGAAATTGCATAAAAGCAATATGTGAAACATGTATTGATTTGACTCTTTTCTCTTTGAAAAATGAAAACATTGATGTGACAAAGATGAGAAATTGAAAAAGTTACAAATACGTAAAGAATGAAACAAAAATTAGGAAAGAATTTAAAAGTTTATAATATGTTAAAGAGGAGATAATTATTGAAGAATTTATGGATAGCTTAAGAAAAACTTTTTAACCTTACATTCATCATACTTATTTTGAAAAGAGCCAAGCATAACAACTCCAAACATTGAAAGACAATCACCCACTTGAAACTATTATATCAATTATTGATTTTGCAAGGAACTATTCCTTTGTTCAGCAAAGGAAAATTCAATACTATTTTTTAGAGAAAATTACTATAATGGTAAATGTGTATT
Source organism: Cupressus sempervirens (assembly GCA_028749045.1). Lineage (NCBI taxonomy): Eukaryota > Viridiplantae > Streptophyta > Pinopsida > Cupressales > Cupressaceae > Cupressus > Cupressus sempervirens. The sequence goes on along the minus strand of CM053790.1, from coordinate 178,514,315 downwards.
ATTGATATGAATAGCTAGATTTCGATGGTGATAAAAGTAAATTTGAAGAATAAGTCATCAACAAAGAATATCAAGTGATGGTAAAGAGAATGAAATTCATGATATAGAATGCTTTTTCAAGAAGTTTTTTGCAAATTAGAAAGAAAGGAGCATAAAAGTGATAAACATTATGTTTGGTCAGATGAATGTGCAACACAATTCAAATCATCCAAACCATTTTATGCACTATGTAGATATCATTGTAATGACAATATACCGCATTTCTAGAGTGTTGGATTAAACATCAACATTCCCATTCAGGATTCGTGATATGGCTTAACTTCCTAATGTGTTCTATAAATCTAATGGTTGTATCGGGCATTGACTTGTTGATCTTTTGGTGTAATGACATCCCTATCTTGTAACAAGTGGTATAAAAGATTAGTCACATTCTTGAATATCCTTGGGTAACATTGAGGGGAGGATTGTTGGACTAACCAACAATATTCCCCTTTAGAATTCGTAACATGGTTTAGCTATCTCATGTATTCTATAAGTCTAGTGGTTGTATCAAATATTGTTAGGTTGATATTTTGGTGCAACAAAAACCCTAGCTTGTAACATGAAGTTTTCTTGATAGTGGACATGAGAAAAGGTGAACATGATGGTGTTGGAGCTTTAATCAAACATTAACTATGGAAGTATCAAATGAGTTACAAGGGAGTTCATATAAAAGATGCACATGATATTGTTGAATGGAGTATATCACATTTTGCATCAAAAGAATGACACATCATCAAGAATGATTTAAGCAATACCACATAGACAATTTTGGGAGATAACACACACACATACACACATTCTTGTTTAAATCTTATGTATCATTTATACAAATTTTAAAAACAAAAAATTCATAATTTGTCCCCTTATATATATGAATACACACACACACACACACACACACACACACACACACACACACACACACACACACACACACACACACACACACACACACACGTGTGTGTGCTCAGTTGGAGATAGAAAAGCTATGCATGATTGTTGAAAGATAGAAAGACATAATCTTTGTATTTATTTATGAGTACAAATTTTTACAATTGGATGTTGAAGATTAGAGACTGCTTATATTTTTTTTGTCACTACATAGATGAAAACTATGAGGAACAAATCAATCAGGAACATAGATATGTAGGTTCATGGAATTTGGTGCCACTAGTTGTTACTAATACATTTGATGGATATGAAGATGAGAACTTTGATGATGTTCCTTTGATTTTTATTTCTTATAATCATATCTTAGGATTGGTCAAAATTGTTAAGTATAATAAATTTAATTATAGATTATGACATTGACTTATTTGTATATGTATAGATATCTAGATGTTTAGATTGAAGTAGGTAAATTTTAGAATCCAATGTATATCTTTCTTTTTCAAGAGTTGTCTTTGTAGTGATTGTTGAGCCTGAAAATATAGGAGTTAATTAGTATTTGGTAGATTGTGGTAACTGATCAGGGAAGTACCATACATACTCCATAATTCCTCGGCAGGGTTTAGGTCCAGGCTGGGCCCCAAGTAGGGGTTTGGGGGCGGCATCCCCCAATATAGCCGGGGCCATTAGGCCTTGACTATTTGGGGGTTCGGGGGTAGAGCCCCCAAAAAATTATTTTGGGCCCTGTTTTATCAGGATTTTTGGCCGACATGTAGTTATTAATTATAACCCTAAAGCAATAAAAATACTTGTATAAAAGGGCTTAGGGTTAGGGATTGTTTCAGTGTGGTAATGTGAAAATTGGTTCTTGTGGTGGTATTGAGTTGTAAGGGATTACAAATTGTAATCAAGTTGTAATTGCTAGATCGTAATCATATCAAACTTTCTGTTTGGTGGACGTAGCCTAGGGATTGGGTGAACCACATTAAATCTCAGTGTCTTGTGTTCTTTTCTGTGTGATCTATTATTTTCTGATATTGTTTATATTTGCATATAATTGTTATTTATGTCCATGGTTTAAATCATAATAGTATTTATATTGTGTTGTACTATAGAGGGGATGAAATTAGTTGAACCTAAAGAAAGTAATGGAATGTTAATCCCTATAGATTTTCATGCTTTAGATAAATATATATTCAATTATATATATATATATATATATAGACACACACAATTTTTTTTATAACAAATTTCTAATTTAACTATTTTATTGATATATTCCCCGCTTCTCTCCCTCTTAACTTACTACTATATTTGACCCTAATTTTTGACAAATGACCAAATTTTGTGAAATTGATGTTTTCAAAAAGAACTCTCTCGATGTTGTTAGATGTTTGACTACTTTTTTTGTATACCATTGAAATACTAGCAATAACAAGCTATTATTAGAAAAAAGATGTGTAAAAGGTAGGATTCTCATTCAAACACAAAAATGTGAGTACTACTCAATGCTACAAACCCACTAACAACACTACCTGGATAAATACATGTATTGCTTCAAGTTTATGTGATTTGAAAATTAAATTTCTTGAAATGTGATCTATTTGATTTGAAAATGAAATCATTTGAAACCTAATTTACGTGATTTGAGTTTAAAATTTCTTAGCTTCAAACTTGATTTTATTTGAAAATGAAACTGTTTGAAACAACAAAAAAATGTGCAAAAACACCATCAATTACACCCTATGAATATTGTAGCCCTTGTTCTACTTTAGCAACACAATTTGTGGCACAAATATTTTTGGTATGTGTTGGTCATGTTTTCACTTTGTGCCTATCTAAATATATCTCAAAGTAAATGTTTCAATTTTCTTCGTGAAAATTAGGGTTTGGTGTTTTAAATTTTCTTAACCCTAGAAAAACCCTAACTCTATTTCATTAGAAATATGTTGCCCTAGAAATGTTTTTGGTTAGGTGCCTCCTCATTTTATTTCAAAAGGGAGAAATCTTTTAAAATTTTCCTTTATGTTTCCTCAAACCTTTTTGAAATCAATAGTGGTCACTATGTTAGAATAAGAAATAGCTTGCCTTTTACTGCTAGTGACATGGTGACCAAAGAATAGTTACATGTGAGACTCAGTTGGTAAGTAAACATGGTTTCAAGATGAGTTACTCACAATGTCAAATCTCTACAAGATTGAAAGTGGTCATGTTGTTGCTATTGTAAGTTGCATGAACTTTATTGATAGCGACATAGTGACCTCCTGCTAAAAGAAAATATGGCGGGCCCAAACTGAAAGGTGGTGCCACAAAATTACCTGACATTAATAGCCTCACCAACATGTTAGCTTGTCAAAAGTGTCAGATGCCACTAAGGATGGACACTAACATAAAGGTACTATTGATCCATGCTGTCAGATCTCTCCAAGATCAATGGTGGTCACGTTGTCGCTATGAAAACTTGCTCAAACTTTACTGCTCACAACATGGTGACCAAAGGGAAGTTATGTGGGCCCACATAGTTACAATGGAATGATCATAAAGTTTTAACTGTCTGATCAAGGCATCACTAACGATGGTCGCTATGTCGCCATGAGAATTTGCTTGATGTATATTCTTAGTGACATAGCGAGAGTGTGACATGTGTCCAAGAGCATAAGTGGGTCTAGGGTAACTCACTAATAGTGAAAAGAAAAGATTATGTGGATAGATTCAATTGGTTTGACCACCAACTTGGAAGGTAGAAGCTGAGTCATTAAAGTTTTAATTCCTTAATCATTGGATTTTACAAAAATTGATGGCTTATTTTTAAATTTGGAAGATGGTGCAACTATATTCTTCTCTACGATTCATTTATGAGAGTTAAGGCTCCTCGTGTGAAGTAAAAACTAGGGATATATTGTAGAAATCAAAGATTTTCTTTGTGCAAATGTATTTTTGATCTTTAAAGAGCAAGAACTAGCTGAAGAAGTTTTCCTTGCCTAGTAGAATTGTGAAAGAAATTTCTGTATCTGCGATTTACTACAAGTTCCAAAGAAGAAATAGAAGAATCAAGTAAGTATCTTAGCCCATATAACACTTAGAGAATTCTAGTTTTTTTTGCATTATTATCAAATGTGCCTCTAAAGAAGGGTTTTTTGGGGAAGGTAGAATATGCCAGTAGGAATATACATGATAACTTCTTGGAACAATTAACTGAGTCCGCTAATGAATCAGTCTAGATAAAAAAGCTAATTCCTATGAACCTTAGACTCAAGATTGCAAATAGTTTGTATGATAAAGGGAATTGGATTAGGGATACCATTACTTCAAAAATAGGGCTCCAACTTTTTAAGAAATGGTTCTCAGAGAGAAAATTGTTTGCCCCTGATAGAAACATCTAGAATTTTGACTTGGGTAAATTAGTTGTCCCTAAGGTTTTCATGAATTCATACCTTCTTACAACCATAGGCCAAATTTACAACCTAGTAGCCAGGATAGTGAGAAGAGTAGATGGGTAATGTATGATGAGAATTAACATTGAAGAAATTCGAGAGGTTTTTGGGTTGGAGCCAATTATAGATTACCATGAACTCATTGATTTTCAGGTTTTGGAGAAGGAATATTTGTCTAAAAAGATTAGGTCAGGCAAGGTGCATTGAGAGAATACTTGGCCACAATTGAAAATTTGACCTTTGTTACAACATCAATTAAAGAGCTTTTTAAGAAGGAATTTTTCACTACTAGGGCCATAAATATTTAGATGAATTTATGTAGGGTTTTTACTAAGGATGAACAAAATTTTATGCCCATAAAGTTCATGTATATGATGACATAGGTCTCTTCTTTTGGTGTAGATATCATTTTTGATTTTGCATCTTACCTAGCAAAGGAGATTCATATAGGATTGGTTGGGATTACAAAGAGAAAAGTTGAGAAAACATTTGGCCATTATTCATTATTGATGCACATGTTCTTATTTAAAGGGGTTATTTACTTTGAGAAAAAAATGGTTTTAAATAGAGAATATGAGGGAGAAACTTTGCTAGTCTAGTTGTGGAGTGTAGATATGACTTGGGATGCAAACGAGGTTAGCTTTATTAGATTTGATAGATACTTCACATCCAGGTTGAGAAACCTCATATTAAGGGACAATCCCAGAATTCCCAAGACACTGGTGGATTTTATCAGGCTTATGGACAACCCTTCTGGTCTGAAGGTATCCAGAATTGGGTGGATATTATACCCTATCCTGTATCTATAGTTTTTAGAGTATATGGTTTCCAAGGGACTCCCCATGTACTTCCTTACCAAGTGCCTCTGAAGGTAGGGATAGATGAAATGCTATGATAGATAGGTGGATTAGAGGAAGCATAATTGATTGGTAGGTCTAGGGGTTCAATTTTCCCATCTTGTACTTTTTCTCAACAATTCATAATCACTAAGAGTGGTTGGTTATTCCTGTATAAATTTTTGGACTAGTATAAAATGGCTATATCTCATGCTCGTTTAAATGATAGTGAAGGATTTTTTGATATATTTAGATAAAGGGCTAAGACTAGTGCTAAGGACCATCAACCTTACTTCCTTGAGGACATAATAAGGAATGAATTCTCTCTTAAAGAGAAAGAGATCAAAAAGTAGAAGTGGAGAGTTTACTCTAGGGTTTTAGAATTCATTGATCATTTTGATAAGAATTATAAGCCTCGAGAAGATGCCAAGACAGAGGCAGATAAATTAAATAAATTGATGATCAATTTTTCAGAGATCATGGAGTGTTAGAGTAAATAATTAATTATTAATTATTTATTCTATTGCTTAAGCTTACTTAGGTCATGCATTTATTTAATATTTTATATTTAATGCATGTAGTGGTTAGTTGTTGACAACACGGGAGTTTGTTCCCTTCTAGTTGTCACACTTATCTTCTACCACCTTCCAACTTGTTCTACAAGCTTCCTGGAGCTCTTTATATTCGGGCTCTCTCTCATTGTAACATGATAACAACATCACAACATCATTTCTTATTGTAAATACATTTCTTATTATGTTTGCACATATTGTCTCTCATGTCCGTTTAGGGTTTTTTGCCCGTGCTCCATGCTCTTCCCTTCTATGGCTTCTCTTTGACAAGGTTTCGCATGCAGGTGATCTTGGCATCTTCGAAGTTGGCTTTCCTCAACTCCAACATGGTATCAGAGCCTTCCTGCTGTTGCTTCGTTGAAAAAATTTTGAAGTCGTGATTTGGAGTCACAAACCCTAGTTTGTTTGTGTAATTTTTCTTCAAATCAGGGGATCAGAGTAAATTCGGAGCACTTTGGGCCCAAACAGACATCACCATTGGATCTGGAAGGCCGTTTGCAGTCAGGATTCATATAAAACTTGTCATTTTTGGAGACAGGGCAATTTTGGCAATTTTTTGAGGCCTCCAGGGTTGCTGTCGTACGGATCGTACGGACGCAGGGCTTGAGAAAAACAAAAAAAAATTATTTTGCAGCGCCGTCGCCGCGCCACCTGCGCGCAGCCCGCAGCAGGTAGCGCCGCCCGCGCTCCGCTGCTGCCCGGCCGCCTCCCGACCGCCACCCTCCGCTAGCGGCCCCTTCGTCTTCACCGCCCTGCGGCCACCTCCTCCCGGTTCCGCCGCCCCTGCGGCCGCCTCTGCCCACCAGCTGCTCAGCCCGACAGCACTGCAGCACTGTCAGCATCTGTGGCCACTGCGGGGGTGACACGTGGCCTGGGTGCCACGTGGCACCTTGCCACGTGGACCCGCCACGTCACCCCTGCCACGTCAGTACTGCCACGTGGCTATGCCACGTGGCACTCTTTTTTTGCTGTGACGGCCACCAAACCATCAAAATTTTTCCCGTCAAATGCTGACGTCAGCATGCATCATCCATCCTTGCATGCACCTCTCCTGATTCACTTTTGGACCTACTTGTGGTTTTTTGGCCATAACTTTTGCATACGGATGTATTTTTTTGATCCGAAAGAAGCGCCAAAAAGATGGTTCCGAGACGGAGATTTTGGTGCAGGTATTTTTAGGTTTTGATGCTTTTTTATTGCTCATTTTTTCTGTTGAAATCCGAAGTCCTATTTTTGACTCCGGCATGCATATCTTTTGCGTCCCATGTCAGTTTTTTGAAAACTTTATATTTCTGGAAAGCTGGTTCTATGTACTCTTCAGAAAAGTAGTCCTTTTTCTTTGTTTTTGGCCTCTGCTCTTTCTATCATAGTTTTGGCATTTTTGCTCTATGGTGGATATTTTGAGTGTTTTAGGCCCAAGGATCATTTTCCTGGCATGGTTTGCTTTCTTTTCGGCTGTACTTTCTTTTGGTTCAGCTCTTTTTCAGTTCTAATCATTGTAGCTATCATTTCGAAGCACTTTTTATTCTCGCACTGAGATAAATTGTCACTTTTGTATTTCGAGAGTCATGAACGTTGTTTTGAGTCAGGTGTACTTGCACTATTTCATAAAGCACCATGGGGGGATTATTTGTTTGCTGTTTTAGGCATTCTCCCTTTGTCAAGTGAGTGTCCCTTCCACGACATTAGCCCCATGCAGAGTCAGTTAGACCGTGTCTTTATCGGTGTCTGTACCTCTTTTCCTCTTTCCTCGTTCTTGGTTCGTTTGCAGGAGATTTGGCTCACCTTCTCAGTTGCCTGTCATCACACCCCATCTGCATTAAGGGGGGGTTATGTTGTATTCTAATGCATCCATGGTTCGATGGTTCGATAGTGTGAACTATGTATTTAGTGGTTGATCCTATATACAAGGCGATTGCAGTGGCTGGCTACCTATGCATTTCGGTGAGATGGATCATCTACCATATAGACATGCTCGGTTCGTGCCTTCTTCTTCCATGGAGGTTCTTCAGATCAGCAGTTTGGCAGATTTGCGGCTTCTTCATGCTTCAGTGATGCCGCTTCTTCATGATCATTCCTTGTTCCTGTTTTAGGGGACAATTTCCCTAGTTGGAGACTTCTTCAGCTCTTCACTAGGTTCTTACCTCTTTTTGGGGGAGGGTTTTTCCCATGTGGTTTTCTCTCTTTCCTCGCTTACAAAGGTTGCATTCTTCTTGCATTGTACATGGGTACCTAACATGGCCTCGTTGCCGGGACCCATTATGCATTTCATCTTTGTTTTGTGAGCTTAAGGCATTTCCCTAAGTTGCACTTAAGGGGGGGTGTTAGAGTAAATAATTAATTATTAATTATTTATTCTATTTCTTAAGCTTACTTAGGTCATGCATTTATTTAATATTTTATATTTAATGCATGTAGTGGTTATTTGTTGACAACACGGGAGTTTGTTCCCTTCTAGTTGTCACACTTATCTTCTACCACCTTCCAGCTTGTTCTACAAGCTTCCTGGAGCTCTTTATATTCGGGCTCTCTCTCATTGTAACATGATAACAACATCACAACATCATTTCTTATTGTAAATACATTTCTTATTGTGTTTGCACATATTGTCTCTCATGTCCGTTTAGGGTTTTTTGCCCGTGCTCCATGCTCTTCCCTTCTATGGCTTCTCTTTGACAAGGTTTCGCATGCAGGTGATCTTGGCATCTTCGAAGTTGGCTTTCCTCAACTCCAATAGCTATGAATGAGAAGAAATTATTTTTTTATTAATTCTTATCCTGATAAGACTTGGGAGGTTATGAGAAGGTTGTCTCTCACCCTTGTAGTAGGATCAGGGTAGTTAGTTATTCAAAGAAGACTTAGCTACAATGTAATTTAGAATAAAAAGCCTATAGTGGATAAAGAAAAACAAATAATTGGGTCAACCAGTACTATTCTAGAGGAGAGGCCTGATGAGCCTATGCCCAAGAGGTAGAAGGTAGAAGAAAAACAAGTTCCTCAAATAGAGGAGTATTTACCTACTTAGTCCTCATTACACATAGGAGACGAACAACTCACTAGGGAGCAGATGGAACAATTGGGGTCCCAAGGGGGAATTTTCATTATTGCATTAGAGTTGGAAGAGGGAAATCCTCAGGAACCTCCTATGCCAAGCCTTGAGTTGACTATTGCTAATTACAAAGGAAGAGAGTTGGACCCTATTGTAGAATAGGCCAGCCATGAATTTATTTTTGATGACAATTTTGTTAAGTCTAGAGCCTTTTATTAGTTTTCCTGGAGGAAAAACATTGGACTTTTTGAAGAGTGATGTAATAAAATGAAAACAAAGCATCCTGAGATGGAGGAGGTAGATCTACAAAACCAAATAAAGGAGGAAATGATGTAAGAGTTTAAAAGGTTGACCCCTATAGAAGGAAGGAAAATGATAAAATCATCTAGGGTTCTACTGCTACCAAATTGGGATATTGTTGATTCATTGGTTTTTAACTATGTTAATAAGAAATTAAATGTAGATGAGAAGGTGAAGAAAGAAATGAAAGGTGCCAAGTTCAGTGAGGATCATGCTGATTGGTAATCTGGTCAATGAGAAAAGGATCCAGAACTAGCTCTTCCTAGTGTGATGATACTGACCTAATAGGAAATTTAATTGTAAAGAGAGTTGAAGAAACTAAAAGTGAAGAGGTCATAGAACTAGGTGTTGGATCGGCCAACTTCACCTTAGCCACAACTTTGAGGGATAAAAGAGAAAGGTTAGAGTTACAGGATAAGTATTAGAAAGTTTTAACTGCTTATAATAAAGAGGTTCAAAGAATTGAACTTGAAAATAAGTTGGTGGGACACCAAGGGAAATCTAATAGGCCTAGGATCACTTATCCTTATCCACCAATGGAACCTTTTAAATCTACTCCTCTTATTGTAATTCTTGAAACACCACAGAGACCTCAGTACTACACTATAGAGGATTTTGAAGAAGAAAAGAGTAAATTGTGGACATTGCATGTAGAGTTAGATATTCAATATGAGGATAGGTTAAGGAAAGTCATCATGTATTTAGTTAATAAGATTGATTGGTCATCATTTTATGAGAAATTAGAAAAGGTAATAAATATATGGGAGGAGCTAAAAGTAAGTGATGATGCCCTAAAGCCAATTATCAATAAGTGGAGCAAGAAGGAAAAGGATGTCACTATTCTATCTTTTTTAGTTATTACTTTGTCTGATGAACATATAGAAGAAACTTATGAATTGACTAATGATATCTCCAAGTTTGACGATAAGAGAACTACATTGCAGAGGAGAATCATTAATTATCTTGAAAAATTTACGAGTAAAAGTTTTAGACTCTTCCCCCATGCCCTAGATAAAAAGGATAAGTTGAAGAACAATGAGGAATGGGCCCAAGAATTAAATGACTTATTATGTATTCAGATGGATAGAGTCATAAATGAAAAGGGAAATGCATGGTGGGTAGCTACAACTGAAGAAGTTGTAAAGTACAATTATTTTATGATTCTTTGAGGGAAGATTTTGTTGAAATTGACAAAATTCAAGAATATGTAATAAAAAAACAACATGACATTCTAAATTTTAATTGGCTAGATGATACACTTTTTGACAAGTGGATGAAAAATTTTGTTCATGCGAAATAATTGGAATATGGTGAAACTGATGATGAAGAGATGGAACAGGATGAAGTGGAAATAATTGACACATTAGTAAAAGTAGAAGAGGATAGAGGTAAGCAACAAAGTACAGTTATAGGCAAGAGGCCCAAATAGAGGACTTGGCAATAGGACAACCAATGGTGACTATTAATCTATCAGTGTGAGATGACATGGATGGAGAACCTTAGGTTCAACTCAGTTTTCAAGTACTAGGACAAGGTCCATCACATGTAGAATCAATGATCACACAATATGAGGAAGAACAACAATAACAAAGCCAATCATAAACTCCTCAACAATGAAAAGTGTAGTATAAGTGGTCCCGCAAGAGAATATTTATGATGAAAGACACTCTGTTGCACCAATTTTTGTTTTTTGTGACAGTAACATTGTAAATATCTTTATATCTTAAGGACAATTATTAGTATTCTCTATGCTTGAAGCTTGTTACATCTCACACTATATAAGTGAGATTCCAAGGCTAGAGAAAGGGCCTGATTTATTGTATAACTTTTAGTTTTGCTAGTCTATTTTGGTCCAATGTCTTTGACGTCAACTCTTTGATGTATTTTCTTTGTATATTATGAGAATACATTAATTATCCATGATCACGGTGTCTTATTTTGAGTTGTTTTGAGTATTATTCAATGTCACATTATTTTTAAAGATAATTAATACAAAGATGAACTATCGCCATATCTTCTCTCTCTGAATGTTGTCTCCATTTTTATTGGTTGGTTATTTTGAGATTGTATGAGCAAAGATTTTTTAGTTTAATGAAACTAGGATAAGTTGTATGTTAATTCGTTATCACTTTTTATTCAATGAATTGAGTAAATGCTTGAATGAATGTGACAAGATATCTAGACAATAAGAAGGATTTATGTAAGAATGAGTTTCAGGGATAATTGCTGATGATATTGATTGTAATGCAATCAATTAGGTCAAGAAATTGGATAGAATTTGAATCCAAATGGATGAGGCACTGATCAACTATTTCAGCTAGCATATGAAAGATCATAGATAGATGTCAAGCAAACATCTAAAAATCAATATCAATTTTACTTTAAATGTATGAAGAATATCATAGCTTTTCAGTACTTGTTTACATTTAACTTCTAAGTCTTAGTTAGTTGCTATTGCCCATAATTATTTGTAGATCTAAGAATAATTGTGGCAAATCTGCTATAGGGGATGAATATTTTTATAAAATGTCATGGAATGAATGAAATACGAATGTCATATCAAGTTGTGAATCTTTTTATCCCTTAGGTGCACCTGCCTTGGTTTTGTAGAGCCAAAAAAGTAGAAAAGCTTTCATGGTTTTGTTCAAGTTGGGTCCAGATCTAAAGAACATATAGCTATTTAAAGGAAGTAGCTAATCATTAGGTTATTATGATCTTAACCATCATGGTATTAAGCATTTTTTTGCATAGTAGTGTAAAAAAACCAACAAGATGAATTCCTTTAGCACTAATTTGTAGCACAAACTCAAGCCCCTGGACCAAGTATACAACACACCCATTCTTGTGGAATTCATATATTTATTTAGTATATCTGGGTGCCAACCCTAATTATGGTTTTTTAATTCTGGTTTCTAGGGTTTTGATTCATGTAGTGGAGTTGGATTTGATAAGAAATAGTTGGTACTTTTCCAAGGTGGGTAAGAATATAAAAAATCATAAATGAGTAGGCACTGAACAATGCAGTTCTTTTTTGTACATGGACTTGATGTGGCATTCCTAACCATAGGCTCTTTTCTCTCTCCTCTTTACATACAAAAGATAATCCAAATAATCCTTAATCAGTCTTAGCTATAACCCCAAAAACTCTTTTATCTTCTCCTATCACCTAATTTTGCATTCACTTACTTTTTACCATTACTGGCAACACACATCTTCACGCACACATGAATTCTCTCTCTTAAGATTTTGAGATACATCATAGGAGGATCTTCTAATAGGCCCCCCAAAAAAACCAAACCTCCCTTCCCCCTCCTCTAATGATAATGATTGTTGTAAATATAAGAGGAGTAACTAAGAGGGGAGGGGTGAATTAGTTACCACTAAAACAATTCCAAATCCCTTAGATGTCAATACGAACTTCCTTATAAACTCATAGCTCGGTTAGAACTAGGAATCCACTATAACTTGGTTAACAAAAAATCTTGAAATATTAATGTGCATTAACCTTGAGTAACTTAGTTGCAGAATGATAAAGAAAAAAGAAAATAACATGAACACATGAGACACCAACATTCAACGTGGAAACCAAATTTGGGAAAAACATTAATGCAACTAGTTACAACTTTTCACTCTTCTGAAGTGAGCCTTGTTAGGAGCTAACCTTGTTAAAGATCACAAAAAAAATTGTTAGGTGTGACCCTATTAAAGGATTTAAATCACCCTATTAGGAGTGGCCTTATTAGAGGTCTTAAGACACTTCAATGTAGAAATGTCACATTGCTAGAGGATTTATTGTAATGCCCCACCTAGAGATCCTTGGAACAAGGATACAATACTAGCCAAGAATTTTTTTTTACAAGTATGAGTGCACACAACGTTGTCATATAATGATCACAAAGATCATAATGGAAGACTTAACCACAATCCTGACAACCAATGAATCTCCAAATGCCACTACCCAAACTGACATAACCAACTAAAGGACAAGAAACCACAATGATAGAAGAGCCTAAAATCTCTAAACTGTAGAAGCAAGGAAACACTAGCAAACCCAAAGGGTACTTAAAACACCAAATAGCATTTAAAAAAAAAGTGGAGATACCCCCTATTTTTTGTGTGAGGACAACATATTGACAAAATCTCACATGAGGAAGTGCGACACTACCTGCAAGGATCTATGTTTCTCTTGAGGAAATGCATCAAAGGGTGTGAGTAAGTACTTGGCCCAGAACCTAAACTACCCCAACACTGGTGTGGGATTTCACATGAGAAAGTACTAGAAGCCATGTTAGAAAGTCCAACACCCCATGTGAGCTTTTGCATTCTCGCTTGAGAATGTACAATTTTGTGCAAGTATCCAAAACAATGCACTAGAAACCAAGAAGACAAAAAGCTAAAGAAATGAATTCCTCCATACTGAAGAGTATTGGATCCTCATATCAAGGAAAGGCACTCAATCAAATAACCAAAAGATAGGAAGCAAAAATCTAAATCTAAACATGTAACCATAGCAGTGAAGGGAAATAACTGAAAGCAATGTTGCAGTGAATTGAAGCAATGAACTAAGTGTGTGGTTCCTCCCAACTATAATAGCATCATGAGACCTTGAAGGTCCTAGCCATCACCCATGCATAACATCCCAAACTACCAACTAGATATTCAGAGTTATCTTATAAGGATGTTAGTACTAAAGTGTAATAATATCAAAAGAATAGGAAATCTAACATGCTAAACCAAAAGAACAAATACTCTAACTAACTAGATAACATCATCTATCATATGCTAACCATCATAATAAGGGAATGCATCAATAAAATAAAATCATCTAAATATGATATACAAGTATTCCAATGAAAGCATAAATGACGAGAAAGCATACTCCAAAACTTGAAGTACTAAGTGAAAACATCTAGCAATGGTCACATTGGGACAATAGACCATCTCTGTACACTGGTCCCTAGCAGTGGTGAAGGTAGCTATGCCTCCCAACCATGTGAAACCTATAGGTCCACTCTCACCATGTTGATGGAGATAATGATCCAACCAAAAATACACACAAAGAAAACATCCATGGCTAACCCTCACGCTAGACAATAATGATGACTAAAACCAAGAACATGAGACAATGCAAGTACTACAAGTCCTAGTCAGACACTCTATGGGTCACTATGTAGGAACTTTATGGAGGGTGAGTCACTTGGCATCAAGTAGCCCAAGCTAGAATCAGATGTAGAATGAATCCCTTAGGAAACCTTCACATTGGTGCGGAACAAATCCCTCAAGAAACCATCACACCCACGTGGAATGAATCCCACAAGAAATCATCATGTCATGCCTTTAGAAAAAGCATACATGCATTCATTTATTTGAATTAAATTTTATTACCCATTGAATTGTTTGGTTATCAATTATTTAAAAACTTCTTCAGGACAACTAGGAAAATAGTCACCAAGGTTGCAAGAGAAGCCCCTCCACTGTCTACCCTACATACCAATGCTTATATCAAAATGAGAGCCTAGAGGAAATGCAAGTTCCCAATCCAACCCAATGAACAAAGCTAAACCAAAACACAAATGGGAGTCTGGGTCTCACAAGTCACCCAACAAACACACATGCACGTGCTCGTGTGTGGTGCACCACTATCATGAAGATCATAAAACCAGGGCTAGAAGAGATCATAAGTAAAAACACACTCAATTGATAACAAACTTAGGAGGATGGATGTGACACACATCCCAATGCAACATAGAAGTGCAATAATGATTTAATCAGCATCCCAACAGATGATCTAGGTCTATGATCAACATCATGCCAAGAAAACTTAAGAAATAGGGTGGTACACAAATCAAGGTAAAAACCCCAAAAATTGGAAAACTTCAAAAATAAAACCCATTTTTTCTTAGGGCACAAAAGCCTTGAAAATCCAATAAAATTTGGGTTCAGACACCACATACAAAAATAACTAGTATAATAGTGTGAAACCCCAAACCCTCATCCCAAAAATAGGGAAAATGTTCATACCCAACTAATCTGAGAAGAACCATGAAATAGAAATGGAGGGGAACACTAGTTCTTAGTTTCTAAATAAACAACTACCAGGAACATATAAAGAAACTGAGCTAAAACAAGAAAATGGGAGAGCCTCACCTAGCAACAAAAGTGGTAGATACAAAAATCAACCCAATAAAATAATAATCCCATACAAGCTACCAAAAACTATGGCAAAGCAAAGCCTCCCCAAGCTAGATCCAATGAGACTGATCTCATGAAGATCCCACACCTGAAGCTCTCACAACGAACAAAAACATGATCCTCCAGAAGAGGATTCTCAAAAATTATCTCAATTTTGTATTTTCTAAAAGTGATAAGTGAGGAATTAAATTCCTCTTTCAATACTTATTCACTTTTTGATTAAATAATTGATTAGGGAAAATAGGCCATTAGACTAGCTAGAATTTGAATCGACTCAAATGAAAACAAGATATTCCTAGAAATAGGAATTCATCTATGGTAAAGCTGCTAGAAATTAATTTCAATAAAATTTAAAGCCCGAAAACCCAAAATCACAAAAATTTCCTTAACAACTTTCGCAACAATGCGAACCTCTAAATGCATAGAAATGCTCAGAGGTCTAGTTACATAATGAAGATGAGTTCAGATTTAATAATCATAAAAAAGTTTAGTTAAATAATTAAAATAAGGATATGTCAACCATGCAGGGATGACATTGGTAAAATATGGATAGCTAAATCACTAACTCCATGTGCTACTACCAAGGGTATAATTCTTGTACACTAAAATACATGATCAAGTGCAATTACATATAATATCATAGCCGAAGAAATAATTAAATTAAATTTCTTATTTAACTATTTATTTAGTTATATTGAAATAATTTATTTACATCACTCATGTTCACATAAAGCAGAAAGAAGCAAGAATGAAGTAAATAACCCTAGCATTAAATCCAACACAACTAACATAATCAGAGATATGTCCAAATATTGGATAACTAGATATCATCATAACACATATTGTCATCTCAAAATGGCATCAACATGCAAATATGATAAACTGAACATCATAATAATCCAACATCTATGAAATTGAAATCAAATTATAACATCTAACCCTTGGGTCATCTCAAATATAAAACAACATGAGATCTAAGTATCTTGAAAACCAAAATAGTTCAAAGTATAGGATGCAAACATGAGAGTCACTACATTTACAAAATGACATTTAAGTCAATTTTGTTAAATGATTGACTTGATTGACAAAGCAACTAGATTGTAGATTCACATCACTATTCTAGTTTATCCTCTAGATCCTTCTTGATCAAAAAATTCTTTGTAACTCCTTATATATTCTTCCCTTAGTCAGATATCCTTCTCAATTCACATCTTATCTTCTTTCACCCCTTCTATATTTCATCCCACAACTTAACCTTTATATATATGAAATACAATGTCAAGTTGGCTTGAATATCCTTATAAATAAAAAATTAACATCCATTATGTCATCTTGTATAAAATAAATAAATAAAGAAAATTAATTTGATGCAAGTCTTCTTGAACTAAAACTAAGTCACTTGGTTACCATTGAGTTCCTTGGTAACTGACCTAACTCAGTTTACACTAAACTTCTTTGGAGATCAACCTAGCTTGGTTTCAATTGTATCACTAAACTTGTCTTTTTCTCAGCTAATACAAGAGTCTTCTAAGCTCCATTCCAATTGGTAGTGCTCAGTTAGAGTATAACATTTGTGTAACATAAATGCCAATATATAATTGAATAATTGTTATCAACAATCTCCCTCTTTGGCATTGATGGAAACACAATATTTCATTATGAAAAGAAATCTTAGAGAAATTAAATGATTTATATAAGATTTTATAATATCCTTAGTTTCATCTTGATTCTCTATCTGTCCATGATAAATCCCTCTGAGATTCTCCCCCTACCATCTTATCTTTAGATTCCATCAAATCAAGTTCTCCCTCTTGTAGATTACTGCCTCTGATTCTTATTTGATTATTTTAATGAATATATGACATGATTATCTCCCTCTTTGATATCAAATGCCAAAGACTTGACATAATGCTTTTACAATGTACTTGATGTATTGATTCATATGCACAATGATCTCTAACTTCTTTGCATCGATTTGATAGTTCCCCAATGAAGCTTGGTTGATGCATCACTAATCTATACTCTAATGAGCCTCAGATAAGGGAATGACCCCTAGCTTTCCTCTTAGATATAAAAATGCATCCTTAGGTAATAGTTTGGTAAATATGTTAGCAACCTACTCCTTTGTGTTATCATATTCCAATCTAACCTCTTTATCTTGAACTGATTCTCTCAAAAAATGTTACTTGGTTACAATGTGTTTTTTATTGGTGTGCATCACTATATTTTTAGATATATTGATTACACTTGTGTTATCACAATAGATAACCACTGGATCCTTGATTTCTTCTTTCATTCCTACTAACAATTTCTTGAACCACATTATATTGGAACAATTAACTGTTGCTACAACATATTCAGCTTTTGCTATAGACTAAGAGATGCAGTTCTGCTTTTTACTTGTCCAAGATACTAAACTCTTTCCAAGAAAGAATGCTTCTTTCAAAATTTCATTTTCAATGCATCATTAATAGTTCTAGGTTCAAATTTAGTAAGCAAACATGTACCTTTTACTTTATTCATTGTTAGTGTTCCTTTTGTCTAATCTCCAATTATTTTCTTATGTGCATGATGCCTTCTGACATATCTAGCAAGTATCGGTATCTTACTTTTAGATTCTAGGTTGGATTCACTTTTAGATTCAAAGGTTCTATGAATTTCCAATTTTTTCTCTATTTTTGCTATCTAAGACTTTGTTTCCATTGACTTTGACTCAGTTTCCTTTGTTTGAGACTTGGTTTGAACTATTTCCAATTCAGGTTGCACTAGCTACAACTATATTGACACTCCATACTTGGGTGACTTAGGTGGGGTAATCTATTGAATTCTAATAATGTATCAGGTTCTAAGTAGACAATTTTTTTGTAGTCTTTAGGTTCCTTGTTTCTTAGTTCTTCACTCTTTTCTACAAACTCATCGATTTTTACATGTGCACTTTCTATAACCTTGTGAGTAGAAAGATTCAAACATTTGTATGCTTTGCTCTTGTTGGAGTACCATAGAAATATGCCTTCATCTCTTTTCACATCAAACTTTCCTTTCCTTGTGTTTTTTTAGATATAAGATTTTCTTCCAAATACTTTGAAATAACAAACATTAGGCTTATAGCCATACCATAATTCATAAGGTGTTTGATCTATACCTTTCTTCAATTGAATTTTGTTTAGGGTATGAACTTCTATGTTGATTGCTTCCATCTAGTATTTAGTTTTAACATTTTTCTCTATCATCAATGTCCTTGCAAAATCCATGATAGATCTATTCCTTCTTTTTGCTATGCCATTCTATTGAGGTGTACTAGGTGTAGATACCTATCTTTTGATTCCTCTTTCATTGCAAAATTAATTGAATTCATTAGAGATGAATTCTCCTTCTTTGTTTGATCTTAAGCATTTTAACTTCTTACCTATTTCATTCTCAACTCTAGCCAAATACCACTTGAATTTTTGAAAAGCTTCAGATTTATCCTTTAAGTACATTACCATCATTATCCTAGAATAATCATCAACAAATAAAATGAAGAATTTGTCTCTATTGTAGTTCTCTATACCTATTGGTCCACAAAGATTTTTATGAACTAGTTCCAAGATTTCTTCAATAATGTAATTCTTACTTTTGAAGCTAGTTTTACTCATCTTTCCAATCTAACATTGTTTGCATATGGCCATTTCAAGTTTCTTTAGATTTAGAATACCTCTTACTCTTTTATTCTTACTTATAGTAACCATATTATTAAAGTTTACATTACACATCAACCTTTTATGCCATAACCAACTTTCCTCTACATGTGCCAAGAAGCATGAACATTAGAGAGATCAAGATAGAATAGATTATCTTTTCTCTGATTTCCAATTCCAACTAGGTTTCCTTTATCATCTAGAAGCCTAGCTTTCCAATTCATGAATTCTACCTTGAATCCAATGTTCTTCAACTATGCCACACTTAGAATATTGTGTCTTAGTCCTTCAACCTAGTGACATAGACATTGTCACATTTGATTCCATCAGTTAATGCAATGCAACCTTTTCCATTCACATAACATGGTTCATTGTTTCCAAATTTGTCACTTCCACCATCATAGTGCTCCAAGTGTTCAAACTTTGTTTTATCACCAGTCATGTGATGAGAATAACCACTATCTATTATCTATGTGTCATTCTTGCTAACATGAGAAATAAGTGCCATATTTACATTATCCTTATCATCCTCATCATCTTTAATAACAATATCTACTATTTCATCTTCATTATCACTATCATAATCTTTAGCAATATAAAAAGATTTCTTACCTTTGTCTTTGTAGTTTTTGTAGATTTTGAAATCTTTCTTGCCTTTGAACTTGCTACATTTTTTGTCATCTTTACTTTCCTTGTTTGGATACTTACAATAATGTGACCAACTGCTTCACAAGAAAAAAAAATCAATGGAATTTTTCCTTTATATTTTCCTTTGCCTTTTTGATGCAGGAGCATCTTGCAAGAGAAAATTTAAATTTAAATTCTTTTTTTTAAAAAAAAATTGAGGAGGAGAGAGAAAGTGATGAAAATTAGAGGAGAAATAATTTTTTAAAAAATGGAAAAAAAGGAGAAAAGAGGAATTTCTAATTTCGAGGTGCAAAGGTGGCATAAATAGAAAAAATAAGAAAAATAGTTGTCATTCCATTTATCAAGGTGTGTAGGTAGCATCTTAGAAGCTTGTGGAAAGTTTATTAAATCTTGCATTTAATATTTGTTTTGATCCATAAAGGAAATGTAATTTTCTAATTGGGCCACATGGTGGTGCTTAGTTGTAATTCTAGAAGGTTGTGGATGTTGTAGAAGGTTGTGGATATTGTGTAGGAGGAATTCTAGAAGGTTGTAGATAAGTCATGCATTGGGTGGTAAGTGCCTATTTAAGAAAGCCATATGAGCATTTCTCATCAAGCTTGAGAAGGAGAAGCTCGAGAAGGAGTAGCTTGGGAAGGTGACGCTGGAAGGAAAGATTTGGAAGGTGAAAGCTTCAAGGTGTGAAAGCTGTGGAAGGTGAAGCTTGGAAAGCTTTGGGAAGGAAAAGCTTCAAGGTGTGAAAGCTGGAAGGTGTGAAGGCTTCAAGGTGTGAAAGAGGAGGAGAAAGTGAAAAGTGAGTTTTCCTAAGTTTGTGGACAGAGCATTGAATGTGAGGCAGTTTATAGCAGGATTGTGATGGAGTTGTGAGTGTGTAGACAGAGTGCCGAATGTGAGGCAGTTTACACTTGGATCTTGGATAAATTTGGAGAAGAGCTAGTGATTGTAGTTTAGAAACAAGGAGGTTTCTTGGTGGCTTGTGAGTACAAGTTGAGATCTCAGAGGTTTCTACTAGAGTGTGGATCTGGACTAGCTTAGGTTTGGATTGGATCTTGAGAGATCTTGCAGAAATGTTATTGTAATTGCTAAGGATTTTTAAATTTAATAAAAATTTTTGGGAAGCATTTTATCTCTATTTGTGTTCATATTGTTGCATTCTTGGTTGTGAGTTGGTAAGGGTGGTGTGGCCCTTTGTCAGTGGTATCAGTGCGTACCTTCATCATTGGTATCAAAAAAGAGTTCCTGAGTGTACAAGTAGATTGCCAAAGTGTGAGGCAGTTTGTACCAGGACCTTGGTTGGGTAAAGTTTATTAGAGTGGGAGTTCTTGAGTGTGTAGATAGATCGCTGAAGTTGAGGCAGTTTGCACTAAGGTCTTGGGAGGACATGCAAATTGATCGATGGATGCGAAGATGGAAGACTAAACTTGTTGAGGAATGATTGTAGAGAGTTTGTGGATTTTAGATTCATTATCCTAAACTTGTGATGTGGTTCCTAATTGTTCGTGTGAGGTGGCAGGTTGCGATCTGACTTGCAAACAATTTGGTTGTCACAAGGTGAGTGGGAAGGATTTGTTGCAAAGGGTTTACAAAGATCTTGAGAGATGGCCCAAAGAGGATTGGACCCTAAGATGATTGTGAAAATTCACGATATAGTGGAAAGGAATTTTTATAAGATGTTTCCTCGGTTGGATGCTAGATTGGTTGATCAAGCTAAGAAGGTCAAGGTGGTAGAGGTTGGTTTTGTTGATCAGTTTGTGGACCTTGATGCAGAACCTATAGAGCAACTAGAGGTTATTTTTGAAGATATTCATAACCTTGTTGATGTTGGGATAGAGGTTGGTTTTCATGATCAATTGGTTGAGTCTAACATGGAGATTACAGAGCATTTGGTCATAGATGATCTAGTTGATGTTGGTGGTGACTTGTATGTTGCAGAGCACTTGGTCATGGATGATCTAGTTGTTGTTGGAGTGAGTTATGCATTGCAGAGCATCTTGTTGTGAGCAATGCTATTGCTAGTTTGGCATGCATTGATGGAGATCTACATGTTGGTGCTGATATGGTGTTTGTTGTTGCTGATGTGGAGTTTGTTTCTATTGGTGTGGATTCACTAGTTGCTAATCTCCACACCAGTTGCTGATGTGAATGAGGTTTTGTTGATGAAGTATTATGTGAAATTTGTTCCTCGGGGTGAGCATGTTGATTGGATGGTTGCGATTCTGGTGTTTGATGTATGGATGCAGATGTGAAATATTTACACGTTGGTTTTCTTGTCCCCATTGAGGTGGAAACCTTTGGTGAAGATGAAGATGGTTGTAGATCTTTCTTTTTGGCGTCAAAGTGTGGGACACACTTTTCTATCTACCAGGGGAGTCTGATGCAGGAGCATCTTGCAAGAGAAAATTTATTTTAATTTAAAAAAAAAAAATTGTGGAGGAGAGAGAAAGTGACAAAAATTAGAGGAGAAATAATTTTTAAAAAAATGGAGAAAAAAGAGAAAAGAGGAATTTCTATTTTCAAGGTGCAAAGGTGGCATAAATAGAAAGAATAAGAAAAATAGTTGTTATTCCATTTATCGAGGTGTGTAGGTAGCATCTTAGAAGCTTGTGGAAAGTTTCTTAATCTTGCATTTAATATTTGTTGTGATCCATAAAGGAAATGCAATTTTCTAATTGGGCCACATGGTGGTGCTTAGTTGTAATTCTAGAAGGTTGTGGATGTTGTAGAAGGTTGTGGATATTGTGTAGGAGGAATTCTAGAAGGTTGTGGATAAGTCATGCATTGGGTGGTAATTGCCTATTTAAGCAAGGCATATGAGCATTTCTCATCAAGCTCGAGAAGGTGAAGCTCAAGAAGGAGAAGCTCGAGAAGGAGTAGCTTGGGAAGGTGAAGCTGGTAGGAAATCTTTGGAAGGTGAAAGCTTCAAGGTGTGAAAGCTATGGAAGGTGAAGCTTGGAAAGCTTTGGGAAGGAAAAGCTTCAATGTGTGAAAGCTAGAAGGTGTGAAGGCTTCAAGGTGTGAAAGAGGAGGAGGAAGTGAAGAGTGAGTTTTTCTAAGTCTATGGATAGAACACCAAATGTGAGGCAGTTTATAGTAGGATTGTGATGGAGTTGTGAGTGTGTAGATAGAGCACCAAATGTGAGGCAGTTTACACTTGGATCTTGGATAAAGTTGGAGAAGAGCTAGTGACTTCAGTTTAGAGACAAGGAGGTTGCTTGGTGGCTTGCGAGAAAAAGTTGTGATCTCAGAGGTTTCTACAAGAGTGTGGATCTGGACTAGATTAGGTTTGGATTGGATCTTGAGAGATCTTGCAGAAATGTTATTGTAATTGCTAAGGATTTTTTGATTTAATAAAATTTCTTGGGAAGCATTTTATCTCTCTTTGTCTTCATATTGTTGCATTCTTGGTTGTGAGTTGGTAAGGGTGGTGTGGCCCTTTGTCAGTGGTATCAGAGCATACCTTCATCACTTTTGGTAACCTCCTTAAAAGCAGGGCCTCAATTGCTTCAAGATCATCATCAAATTCTTCATCTTCTTCACTATCAAACTATTTTTTTTTTTGAGTTTACTCCCTTTCTACCAAGGTTAGTTTTTCTTGGAATCTTGATTTTATGTTGCGAGATCCAGGATGATAGTTATCAAGTTATCCAACTCAAAAGTTGTTAACCTTCCCACTAGTGCATCCAAAGTTATATCATTTTTTGGATCACATCTCATGTCTTGAATATCTAAAACTCTAATTGAATAAATAGGAAGAAGAGTTCTTAATATCATGTTAACTACAGTTGCATCCTCAATTTTTCCTCCCGAGGCTATGATTGCGCTTACACTTTCTTTGATTTTTTCACTATATTTTACAATATTTTCATCTTATCTCATCTTCATCTGATCAAATTTACCTCTTAAACTTTATGCTTTGGCTCTCCTCACATTATCATCTACTCCATAGATCTTTTGCATCTTGTTCCAGATTTCATGAGCATTTGGAAAATATTTGACTTCATCAAATCCAACATAATTAAGAGAAGAAGAAATGTCAATCATCATTGTGTTGTGATTGGTTTTTTCATAAATTGATCCATAGTCAAAGTATCAGAAGGTGACACATACTTTTTGTCTAGAAATTTTAGGCATGTATCTCCAATAGTTTCCAAATTTAGCTTCATGAGATCATGCCATTCTTTGAAGTTATCTTTGTTCAACTTAGGAATCTCTCTTCTATAATAAATCTTGATGTTTAGCTTAGGTTCTTGAAACCTGTCCTGTAAGCACAAAATTGTTTGATACTAATTATTAGAAATATAAGAGGAGGAACTAAGAGGGGAGGGGTGAATAAATTACCACTAAAACAATTCCAAGCCCCTTAGATATCAATACAAACTTCCTTGAAAACTCACAACTCAGTTAGAACTAGAAATCCACTATAAGTCAGTTAACAAAGCAATCTTGAAATATTGATGTGCGTTAACCTTCAATAACTTAGTCATAGAAGGATAAAGCAATAAGAAAATAACATGAACACATGAGACACCAAGTTTTAATGTGGAAACCCAACTTGGAAAAACCATCAATGCAACTAGTTACAACTTTTCACTCTTCTAAAGTGAGCCCTGTTAGGAGTCAACCTTGTTAAAGGTTACAAAAAAAAAATGTTAGGTGTGACTTGTTAAAGGATTTAAATCACCCTATTAGGAGTGGCCTTATTAGAGGTCTTAAGAAACTTCAATCTAAAAATTCCACCTTGCTAGAGGATTTACAAAATGACTGTTAAGTCAACTCTGTTAAGAGATTTCTTCACTACTACAATTGTTAGGGAGTAGCAATGATTGACCTAATTGACAAAGTAACTAGATTGCAAATTAATATCACTATTCTAGTTTATCCTTTGTATCCTTCCTAATAAAAATATTCTTTGCAACTCTTTAGATATTGTTCCCTTAATCAGATATCCTTCTTAATTTATATCTTATCTTCTTTCACCCCTTCTATATTTCATCCGACAACTTGACCTTTTATATATATGAAATAAAATGTCAAGTCATCTTGAATATCCTTACAAAATAAAAAATTAACATCCATTAAGTTAGCTTGTATAAAAAATAAAAATAAAGAAAATTATTTTGATGTAGGCCTGCTTGAACTAAAATTGAGTCACCTGGTTACCATTGAGTTCCTTGGTAACTGACTCAACTCAGTTTACACTGAACTTCTTTTGTGACCAACCTAGCTCAATTTCAATTGTATCACTAAACTTATCTTCTACTCAGCTGATACATGAGTCTTCTGAGATCAGTTCCAACTCGAAGTTCTTAGTTATAGTATAACATTTGTGTAACAATAATGACAATATACACTTGAATAATTGTTATCAACAAATGATATATACACATACTCTTCTAACACTAAACAAGTCTGTGCCTCTCCACACATCCCATCTCATCCTATTTCCCACCACTCCTAACACCCATATAAGAGGTCAATACATCTACCCATAAACCACATATCAGATTTTG
The DNA here is from genome assembly GCA_028749045.1 of Cupressus sempervirens. Lineage (NCBI taxonomy): Eukaryota > Viridiplantae > Streptophyta > Pinopsida > Cupressales > Cupressaceae > Cupressus > Cupressus sempervirens. Next base: position 178,489,167 of record CM053790.1, on the reverse strand, counting down.
CAAAAGGCTAAGTGGGCATTTTAAAAATTGGGCAAGGCTTCCTTAACTTATATAGTGGAGGATAGATGAAACAATCCATTTGTTTTCTTGTGTTTCTATGAGAATATTGGGAAGAGAATTCAATAATGGATGTTCTTAAATTTGGTTACAATCATGATAAGGGTGATGCACACCTACCTCCTAGATTCAGTTTCCATCCCATTGTTGAAGATCTCATAAACATTATCTAATTAAAAGGTTTTAGACAATAGTTTCATAGTTTTATTTTGGGTTCATTTGTAATATGCATATGCATATAGATATTTATATGTATATATGTGTATGTGTATGTGTATATGTATGTGTATGTGTATGTGTATGTGTATGTGTATGTTTATGTGTATGTGTATGAGTGATTCAATGATGTAAACCAACATAATATCAACACTACCTAAGTAAGGATGTATACTACTTCAATTTTATGTTATTTAAAAATGAGATTGATTAAAATAAGATTTATGTGATTTGAAAATGAAATTGCTTGAAACCTGATTTACGTGATTTGAAAATGTAATTGTCTAGCTTGAAACTTGATTCTTTTTAAAAATGAAATTGCTTGAAATCGTAAGAAAACTATGCAAAAACACCATCATGGGCCCTTGAGTTCTATTTCACCTATGTTTTACTTTTCAACCTTTTGAAATCAATTACAAACATCTAAAAATGAATATAGAACAAAAATGTGTCAAACATAATTAATGAATTTTACATGCATTTCCTTCTACTATTACGACTACATTGGAACACCATAAAATCTATGAGCCAATGATCCTAGAATTGTAATGCCCCACTAGAGAACCCAAAAGAAATTAACTTAAAGTTTCACCAAGTTTTCCAAAATATTTCTTTTGAAAGATAATAACTTAACAAAAAGATATATAATATAGCAGAAGCAATAACATACACACATACATAAGCAACACATAAATAGATTACATTTCTTAAGAATTCCATGACGTTGAATCACATTTAAGTTTAATTAATAATAAATCCAATATATAACAAATCCACTTCAAAGAATAAATACAAGTAGGAAACTATTTATACAATATGCAATTACAATATGCCACTTGGCAATAATTTGAATGCACAATCATCCACTATACAAGTCACAAGGTATGAAAGTCTGAAAGAAACTACATCATAAAATAGATTACATCATCTCCTAAGATCTATGAAATTAAATACAATACAATAGAGTATAACCATCCATCATAGTACACAAGAACAAAATGAAAGGTAATACAGAATAGGGAACTCCAACAACAACATCAAGCTATCATATCACAATGGTATAAGAAAAAGGCACTACCACCCAACCTCATGGTAAGCTAAATAACCCACTCCCACCGTGTTGAGGAGATAAACTCAAATCCCAAATAGATAATAGAACCCAAGTCATAACCACTGTCTAGGTTAAGGAAACACCTAAAATAAATCTATCTCAAAGATACCAAGACACAAATGACATCTAAACTTAGAGGCAACAAATACATGTAGAAAATCTATTATGTAAGTGGGCAAGTGTCATCGCAGGAGAAAACTCTAAGGTTACCCTAGTAGCCTCTTTCAACTTTGGCCCCCTAGTGTCTCTATGCAACACCAATATCCTTTCCTACAAACAAGGCATACTAATGAAGCAAGGTTGCAACCAAGCATCCTCTCTATTCCCATGCTAGCCTATACTAGCAATTAGTTTGTGGTGACTAATTAGGGAAGTATGATACATACTTTATAATTATTTGGGGTGAACATGTAATTATTAATTATAACCCTAAAGTAATAAAAATAATTGTATAAAAGTGCTTAGGGTTAGGGGTTTTTCATAAGGTGTGATGCAAAAATTACTTCTTACGATAGTATTGAGATGTAGGGGATTACATATTGTAATCAGGTTGTAATCATTAGATCATAATAATATTGGACTAGATGTTTGGTGGATGTAGCCTAGGGTTTGGGTGAACCATGTTAAATCTTTGTGTCTTGTGTTCTCTTCAGTGTGATCTATTATTTTTTGATATTGTTTATATTTTCATATAATTGTTATTTCTATCTATGGTTAACTCCTAACAAGTGGTATCCGAGTTTATCCTCCATAGGAAAGTCTCACAGTTGAGTGAGAGTGATGGCAGATGAGGGTAAGCTAAGGGTTGATAAGTTTAATGGGAAAAAATTTCAATTATGGAAGATGCAAATGGAAGAATATCTTTATTAGAAGGATTTATGGAAGCTGTTGGAAGGAAAAACCAAGAATCAGGGATCTATGACAAATGATGACTGGGATCTTTTAAAAACAAAGGCAATTGGAATAATTTGGTTATGCCTATCACCATCGGTGGCATTTAATATTACAAAAGTGAAGATGAATGAAGAGTTGATGGAAACCCTAGCAAAATTGTATGAAAAGCCCTTCACTTCAAATAAGGTATTTCTCATGAAGCATTTATTTAATATGAAGATAGCATAAGGTGGATCTATTGTAGATCATTTGAATGAAGTTTAATACTATTACTAGTCAGTTATCTTCTATGGGTATTAATTTTGATGAAGAAATTAGGGTTCTCTTGATTTTGTGTTCTTTGCCTAAAATTTGGAATGGATTGGTAATGGTTGCAAATAATTCCTTTTTTCTGGATCTAATATCTTGAAATATGATGATTGATCAATGTTATTTTGAGTGAGGAAACTCATAGAAAAACCTCAGGCGGATCTACATTAGAAAGTGCTTTGAATGCACAAATTAGAGGCAGAATGACTGAGAGAGGAAGTAATTCTAGAAATCATGGGAAATGAAGAGGAAAGTCAAAGAGGAAGAGGTCTCAATCCAGAGGAACAAGAGATTACTGGTACTATGGGAAACTAGGGCATAAGAAGAAATATTACTAAACTTGAAAGAATATAGAAATAAACCAAAAGGCAAAAAGGAGGCAAATATGGTAAGTAAAAAATCCAAAGACTATGCTCTACTTCTATCTTTAAAAAGTGTTGATGATTCATGAGTTTTAGATTCTAGTGCTTTATTTCATGCTACACCTTATAGAGGTTATTTCATTGATTATGTCCATGGAGATTTTGGGCTTGTTTACTTTGGGGATAATGAACGTTGTCAGAATTTTGGAAAGGGAAAAGTTAAGATTAAGTTTTAGAATCAAAATCATTGGCTACTACATGAGGTAAGACATGTTCCAAGGCTGAGTAGGAATTTAATTTCAATAGGGAAACTCAATAATGAGGTTTGTGTAGTTACTTTTAATGATAAAAATTGGAAGGTTTCAAAAGGTTCCCTTGTAGTAGAAAAAGGTGTGAAAGTAGGTACCTTATATCTTTGTACAAGGCATACTATTCCTTCTACTTTGATTGTTTCAGAGAAAAATGAATGTTCAGAAACAATTGCTGTAGTTGAGCAGGGATGACAAATAACTATTGTAGATTCTAATATAGTGCTATGGCACAATAGACTTGGGCACATGAGTGAAAAGGTATGAAATTACTTCATTTAAAGAAAGTTTTACTAGGTCTAAAATGTGTTAATATCGATTTCTATGAAAGTTGTGGCTATGTGCAGGATCATGGTGTGCCAAAAAGTGGCAATTTGAAATATCTATAGTTCTATAGTTCTAAAATATCTCAAACCATTTCAAAATCTATTCCAAATTTTTTCCCACCCACCTTGATACTAAATGAAAACAATTAATATCTTTATAAGGTCAACTATATCTTTTGATACCAAACCTATATGGTCAACTTTAAAATCATCCTAAATATGTGCTTTTGGCCTATTTTTAGGTGATTTTAATTTCAAACATGTAGCTGACGACTTCTTATTCACCAAAATTTGATGAAATGAAAAGGGTTTCTTAAGAATGTTCTTATCTTTCCATAAATGTAAGGTTTGTCAAATTATGAGTTTAGTAAGTAATTATTACTTATTTTCTAATGGAGCTGCATATAAAGTGCTAATCAACACACTACTTGAAAAACAACTATAACTTTCAAATGGTACAACATTTTTTAAGTCTTAAAGATGCACCACATTATATGTTTCTTCTACTATAAGGAATAAAAATGAAAAATTAAATTTTGCAGAGTTTTGAATTAGTTAAGGTGGTTAGACACAAGAGTTTTTTATTCCAAAAATACTAAAGTCAAAAATTAATTATTAATTACTTATTTAGAATAAAAATACCCAAAAATATGTGTCACATCTAGGCATGAGTCTACTATTTATATTTAGAATATTATTAAAAAATATTATCATTTGATTTTGATTAAGGTTGTTAGACATATGTCTACTTCTTTTTTTTTTCTAAAATTTTTGTAATATTGCATTAAAATTCAAAATTTTGACCAATCAATTTTTATTTTTTTGAGTTAAGTCTTAGTAGTTTAGAAACTAGATTCAATTTGGTAGAGATTCTTTTCTCTCAACTTTTTGATACAAAGTAAATAACAAGTAGAAAATTGCACGTCAAGTTGACATAACCCTAATTTTTTGATTTTTTATTGCCACTTAAGAGCATAGTTTGGTTGACCATGATCCTGCACATACCCTTGTGTATATGAAAAATAAAAGAGTGAGTTTTGTGAAGATTGGGAAGGAAAATAAAAGTGAGAGATTAGAGCTTGTGCATATAGATGTATGTGGACCAACTCAGGTATCTTTCCTTGGTGGCTCTCATTATTATGTTACATTTATTCATGATGCAACTAGAAAAGTATGGGTTTATTTCCTTGGATAGAAATCTAATGTATTTCAAACTTTTAAGAAATGGAAATGCTTGGTTGAAAATGAGACTCGTAAGAAATTAAAATGTCTCAGATCCGATAATGGTGGTGAGTATTGTAGTCATGAATTTGAATATTATTGCTTCACTAATGGTATTCATAGACATACAACTATTCCAAGGACTCCATATGAAAATGGAGTGGCTGAACACATGAATAGGACAATAATGGAGGATGTGAGGAGCATGAGGTTACATGTTAGGTTTCCCTTAAACATGTGGGTGGAGGCTATCAATACTATTGTATATTTGATTAATAAAAGATCCCTCTACTCCTTTGGGTTATGGTATTCCAAAGGAAGCATGGATTGGTAAGAAGGTGAGTTGTTCTTTTCCCAAAACCTTCGGTTTTGAAGCATTTGCTCATATAGATTTTGAAAATAGAACCAAGCTTTTTGGATATGGATTGGTAAGAAGGTGAGTTGGTCAAAGAAATTTGTATTTTTTGGATATGGCATTGATAAATTTGGTTATAGGCTTTGGGATTTTAAAAATCATAAAATTGTAAGAAGAAGGGATGTCATATTCAATGAGAAAGTGTTGTACAAAGATCCATTGCAGCAACATGAGAAGAAAAAAGATGATTGTGTATTGTTGGATGATACTCCAAAATTATTTGGATTATTTTTATTATTTTTATTTTTTATACAAGCCAAATTAATGGGTGTTAATTGTTTATTTGTAAGGATATTCAATCCAACTTGACATTGTATTTGATATATATATTAAAGGTCAAGTTGTGGGATTAAATATAGAAGGGGTGAAAGAAGATAAGATGTGAATTAAGAAGGATTTCTGATCAAGGGAAGAATATCTAAGGAGCTACAAAGAATATTTTGATTAGGAAGGATCGAAAGGATAAACTAGAATAGTGATCTAAATCTGCAAGACAATCACTTTGTCAATCAGGTCAATCATTATTACTCTCTAACAATTGTAGTAGTGAAGAAATCTCTTAACAGAGCTGACTTAACAGTCATTTTGTAAATGCAGCGCCTCTCATGTTTGCATCCTATACTTTGAACTATTTTGGTTTTCAAGATACTTAAATCTCATGTTGTTTTACATTTGAGATAACCTAAAGTTAGATGTTATACTTTGATTTTAGTTTCATAGATGTTAGATTATTATGATATTTAATTTATCATATTTGCATGTTGATGCCATTTTGAGATGACAATATGTGTTATGACAATATTTGGTTATCTAGTATTTGGACATATTTCTGATTATGTTAGTTGTGTTGGATTTAATCCTAGGGTTAGTTACTTTATTCTTGCTTCTTTATGCTTTATGTGAACATGAGTGATGTAAATGGATAATTTCAACATAATTGAATAAATAGTTAAATTAGATATTTAATGCAATTATTGCTTTGGCTATGATATTATATGTAATTGTACTTGATCATGTATTTTAGTGTATAGGAATTATACCCCTAGTAGTGGCACATGGAGTTATTGATTCATCTATCCATATTTTATCAATGTCATCCCTACATGGTCGACGTATCCTTTTTTTAATTATTTAATTAAACCTTTCAGTGATTATTAAATCCTAACTCATTTGCATTATGTGGCTAGACCTATGAGCATATTTGTGTATTTAGAGGTTCACATTGTTGCAAAAGTTGTTAATGATATTTTTGTGATTTTGGGCCTTAAATTTTATTGAAATTAATTTTTGGCAGCTTTGCCATGGATGAATTCCTATTTCTAGGAATAGCATATTTTCATTTGAGTCGATTTAGATTCTAGCTAGTCTAATGGGCTATTTTCCCTAATAAATTATTCACTTAAAAAGTGAATATGTATTGAAAGAGGAATTTAATTCATCACTTCTCACTTTTGTAAAATACAAAATTGATAGCTTTTTTGAGAATCCTCTTCTGGAGGATCACATTTCTATTCATTGGGAGAGCTTTGGGTGTGGGATCTTTATGAGATCAATCTCATTAGATCCATCTCAAGGAGACCTTGCTTTGCTATATTTTTTAGTAGCTTTCATGGGATTATTATTTTATTAGCTTGATTTGTATTTCTGCTCCTTTTGCTATCAGGTAAGGCTCTTCTATTTTCTTGTTTTAGCTTAGTTTCTTTTTATGTTTTTGGTAGCTATTTGTTTGGAGGCTGAGAATTAGTGTTCCCCTCCATTTCTATTTGTTGGTTCTGCCTAGATTGGTCAAGTATGAACCTTTTTCCTATTTTTAGGATGAGGGTTTGGGGTTTCACATTGTTATGCTAGTCATTTTTGTATATGGTGTCCAAACCCAAATTTTATTGGATTTTCAAGGCTTTTGCACCCTAATACCAAATGGGTTTTATTGTTGAAGTTTTCTAGTTTTTGGGGTTTTTACCTCGATTTGTGTATTGCCTTATTTTTTTGAGTTTTCTTGGCATGATGTTAATTGTAGACCTGAATCATCTGTTGGGATGCCAATTAGATCATTTTTTCACTTTTATGTTTTATTGGGATGTGTGTCACATCCATACTCTTGAGTTTGCTATTAGTTGAGTATTTTTTTGCTTATGATTTCATCTAGCCCTGGTTTTATGATCTTCATGATGGTGGTGCACCACACACAAGCACACACACATGCATTTGTTAGGTGACTTGTGAGGCTCAAACTCACATTTGTATCTTGGTTGAGCTTTATTCATTAAGGTTGGGTTGGGAACTTGCATTGCCTCTGGGCACTCATTTTGATATGAGCGTGGGTATGTAGGGTAGATAGCGGAGGGGCTTCTCTTGCAACCTTGGTGACTATTTTCCCAGTTGTCATGAAGAAGTTTTTAAATAAATGATAACCAAATAATTTAATGGGTAATAAAATTTAATTCAAATAAATGAATTCTTGTATGGTTTTTCTAAAGGCATGACATGATGGTTTCCTGTGCAATTTGTTCCATGTGGGTGTGATGGTTTTTTGAGGGATTCATTCCGCACTGATGTGATGGTTTCCTATGGGATTCATTCTGCATATGCTTCTAGCTTGGGTTACTTGATGCCAAGTGACTCACCCTCCATCAAGTCCCTACATAGTAACCATAAGAGTGCCTAACTAGGACTTGTAGTACTTTCATTGTCTCATGTTTCAGGTTTCAATCATCATTACTGTCTCCTGTGAGTGTTAGCCATAGATGTTTTCTTTGTGTGTGTTTGTGGTTGGATCATTATCTCCATCAACATGGTGGGAGTAGTCATATGGGTTTCATGTGTTTGGGAGGCATAACTAATTTCAGCACTACTAGGGACTAGTGTATAGAGATAGTCTATTGTCCCAGGGCAATCATTGCTAGATGTTTTCACTTGGTACTTCGAGTTTTAGAGTATGCTTTCTTGTCATTTATGCTTTCATTGGAATACTTGTATATCATGTTTATATGATGTTAGTTTATTGACACATTGCCTTATTATGATGTTTATCATATGATAGATGATGTTATTTGGTTAGTTGGAGTATCTATTGTTTTTGGTTTAGCATGTTAGATTTCCTGTTCTTTTGATATTATTACACTTTAGTAGTGACATCCTTATAAGAAATCTCCGACTATCTAGTTGGCAGTTTGAGATGTTACGCATGGGGGATGGCTAGGACCTTTAAGGTCTCATGATGCTATTATAGTTAGAAGGAATCATGCACTTAGTTTATTGTTTTAGTTCATTGCAATGTTGCTTCCAGTTATTTTCCTTCATTGTTGTGTTTACATGTTTAGATTTAGATTTTGGCTTCCTGTCTTTTGCTTATTTGATCAAGTACCTTTCCTTGATATGTGGATGTAGTGCTCTCTAATGTGGAGGAATTCATTTCTTCAACTTTTTGTCTTTTTGGTTTCTAGTGCGTTGTTTTGGATTCTTACACAAAATTGTATATTCTCACACGAGAATGCAAAAACTTGTGTGGGGTGTTGGGTTTTCTCACATGGCTTTTGGTACTTTCTTGTGTGAAATCCCACACCATTTTTGGGGTACTTTGGCTATTGGCCCAAGTAATTCCTTATAGCCTTTGATGCATTTCCTCAAGCAAAAGGCAGATCCTTGTGGGTAGTGTTGCACGTCCTCGTGCAAGATTGTGTTAGTCTGTTATCCTTGCATAAAAAATAGGGGGTATCTCCACTAGTTTTTGGGAAATTAATTTTGGTGTTTGAAGTACCCTTTGGTTTTCTATTGTTTCCTTGCTTCTATAGTTTAGAGATTTCAGGTTCTTCTATCATTGTGGTCTTTCATCCTTCAGTTGGTTGTGTTAGTTTGGGTAGTAGCATTTGGAGATTCATTGGTTGTTGGGATTGTGGTTAAGTATTTCATTGAAATCTTTATGATCCTTGCAAGATGATTTTTTGTGCACTCATACTTGTAATTTTTCTTAAATCTTGGCTTGTATTGAATCCTTGTTCCAAGGATCTTCGATCAGGGCATTCTAATAAATCCTATAGAAAGGTGGCATTTCTAGATTAAAGTGTCTTAAAACCTCTAACAAGGTCACTCCTAATAGGGTGATTTAAATCCTTTAACAAGGTCACACCTAACAATGTTTTTTGTAACCTTTAACAGGGTTAGCTCCTAATAGGGATCACTTTAGAAGAGTGAATAGTTGTAACTAGTTGCATTGGAGGTTTTCCAAAATTCGATTTCCATGTTAAATCTTGGTGTCTTATGTGTTCATGTTATTTTATTTTATTTTCTTTTTGATTAATCTTTCCACAACTAAGTTACTCAAGGTTAATGCACATTAATATTTCAAGTTTTCTTTATTGATTGAGTTATAGTGGATTCCTAGTTCTAACTTAGCTGTGAGTTTTCAAGGAAGTTTGTATTGACATCTAAGGGATTTCGAATTGTTTTAGTGGTAACTGATTCACCCCTCCCCTCTCAGTTACTCTTATATTTCCAACAATTATTATAATTAGAGGAGGGGGAGGGGAGGTTTGGTTTTTTTGGGGGGGACTATTACAAGATCCTCTTATGATGTATCTCAAAATCTCAAGAGAGAGAATTCATGTGTGCGTGAAGATGTGTGTTGCCAATAATGGTAGAAAGTAAGTGAATGAAAAATTAGGTGATAGGATAACATAAAAGAGTTTTGAGGTTGTAGCTAAGATCGATTAAGGATTATTTAGATTATCTTTTGTATGTAAAGAGGAGACAAAAAAGTGAGGTTCCATTTAATTTTCCTTCTCTTTCCTCATTGGTGGAATTTTGTCTCACTTGGATCATCCTTTCTCCATTCTTGACTAAATCTTATTGCCTCTTATCCTAATTGTCCATTCTTCTTTATAAGGGAGAGCCCTCTCCTCATTTTTGACATCCTTGATTTTTCTATTGTTATGCTGCAAGTTTGGTGAGTGATTTTTGGAGAAAGATTTTGAGCATTAAAGCTTTTTGTGGAGAACTTCTATCTTCTTGTCTTCTTCTCCGATGCATCCATGGCTTCCATCATCATGATCCATCCTTGAATTTTCATATTATCTTAGATCCATATTTTCTTTCATAGATTAATCTTGCATTTTTATTTCCTTTCATAGATCAAATTTCCTTTCTTGCATTGCTTTGCATTGTTATCATTTAGATTAGCTTACATCTTCATTTGTAGACATATTTGGATATTTGAATATCTCATTTTATGGTGTCTTCCATGGACAAAAACTAGGTCAAATAGAGGGCCTCCATTACAAACCCTTCCAATCCATGAACAGAGAGCCATGAGCTACCATTCGAGACCTCATTCTTCAGCAATATTGGATATAATGACTCATAGAAGTGTGTCAACATTTTAGGCTTACACAAGCTAGGCAATCTCATTTATAAATCACATTAGGTTTCAAAAAATTTCATTTTCCCACCTCTCCTCACACCCATATAAGAAGTTAATACATTTCCCCACAACCCAATATCAAATTTTGCAAAAGGCTAAGTGGGAATTTGGAAAATTGGGGAAGGTTTCCCTAGCCTCTATAGTGTAGGATAGTTGAAACAATTCATTTGTTTTATTGTGTTTTAGTTAGTAGATTTGGAAGAAATTTCAATAATGGAGGCTCTTAACTTTGTTTATAGTCATGATAAGGATGGTGCATAACTACTTCCCAAATTTAGGTTCAATCCCACTAATGAAGAGATCATAACACATTATCTCATGACAATAGTTTCTAGAAGTGTGAGCCTTGGGATCTCCCTTGTTAATTGTTCATTATGTCTATAATCTCACACACCCATTTGATCTTAAATGATTATATGTGCTTATTGAATGCTGAGTGTCTATTCTAAGTACTCCAAAACCATCCATTTTACACCTTCACCTAAAAAAATGTATTACTAGTTTCTTTGTGCTCACACACTCTAAGCTCTCAATTATGTCAATCCTAAGCTCTTAATTATTTCCTCTCGATTGATCATCTTATAACTACTAAATGGTGATGAACTGGTAGATACATATGAAAAATATAGAAGAGACAAGGAGCATTATTCTTTCACATAATTGTTTAAAGAGATTTCATCTCATGAAAATCCATGATTGTGGGATATGCAGTAAATTAATATATTAAATATAAATTAATATATATTGTAAACAACTGAACTATGCATTTCTAGCTGTACAATTCTAGATTTGATAGGATATTGTTAGTTGGAGATGAAGACTTCCACCATTAAGCACTATGCACAGTTCCATTTGTTTACAAGTTCGATAAACCTATATTTAATATATCCATGTAAAGATTAGCCAAGGGGTTCCATTTGTGCTACAACTTAGTGTTGTCAAGAAGTCATTCCGAAAAGATTGATGCCACAAATTATGCTAGAGAGGAAGACTTCCACCATTTGATAGGGAAAAAATGCAATATAACTTCTTAATGATCACTATAAAAGCATGCTATAATATTGGATATCAAGGACTCATTCAGTGATTGGAATTGGTGTTGGGTTATTCTTTCACATAATGCAATGAAGAGATTCCATATCATGGAAATCAATGATTCTGTGACATTTAGTAAATGGTATAGGTTATTTTTCAAACTTTTAAACAAATGGAATTGGTGATGGTAGTTGTCAAGAAACATTTCACAACTTTTTTAGCATGCTTCTTACCTTTTCTAAAATGGGAGCTTATGAACAGGGTATGTAAATCAAGAAAAATATAGTGGTTAATGGTGGAAGTATTCTTATCCAACCAACAAAATCTATTATTCCTATCACCTACTATTACCAATTTTACAAGTTTAAACATAAGGGTGGACATCAAGCCGTTATATTGTGTTTGTTTCCTATCAAATGGTAGAAGCTTGGAATCATACTTTAGTTCATACATTGAATGAGAGAAAAGTTCATATTGATCTAAATTATACATTAGACCAAAATTTTAGAATTAGAATAGGTCATAAGAAAATTGGGTTGATTGAATAGTTCATATATAACAAAATTGGGCTAATAGTTCACATTAATTGAACTATTCTAAGCATGTTTGTCAATCTTTAATTATTCCAATTATAAAATAACATAAAAAAAATTGCAATGTATGATTTGAAGTATGATTTTCATCGTTTAACTATTCAAATTATGAACTAATTGTTAATAAAAAACTTTATTATGAACTTTTATGGAACTAATGTAATTGGGTTGAACTTTTTTATGAACTATTCTAATCATACTTCAATTTGTACATTGCAATATTTTTATGGGCTATACTAATAGTCAACCTAATGTAATTGAGTTTATATTATATTAGAATTTAATTGCAAAAAATTGATGATCTTTGAAGATATTCTATTGCATAGGTATCTCCTTCACTTCTTTTCTAAATTGAAATTCTTAATTTAGATTGCATAAGGATATAAAGTGGCTTCAACATGTAGTATGATGCTATTATTGGAGAATATGTTGATCCAGTAAGTAGTAACAAAAAATTTAATTATAAGAAAGTTTCAATAAAGGTTTATTTTTAATACTCTTATATGTCATTAACTTTATGGATGTGTTGTTTTAACATCTTGTTTTGTGTAATAATGGGAATTGTCCCCTTGATCAAGGTATTTAAGGTGGACCAAGTGATGACCATGTTCTATCCCCCACTTGTGTTTTCCACTGAATATATAGGAATGAATGTTAGATGTTAACAAGGAATTTAGAGTTATGTTGGAGGGGGAGGGGGAGGGAATTTGAGCTTCCACCTTCATGTGGTTGGTCCTATTATGTAGAGAATAGTAAACTATTTTTGAAATAAAGTGAAGTTCGATACCCAATCACCTTCTCAAAATATGGTTGTACCAAAACTCTTTCACCTTCAAGAGTCTTATCAATGGGAAAACTTCACCTTAGGATCTAGTACTGGGGGGGGGGTTGAATCAGTTATCAAAGGTCCACATGTATAAATAAAACTTTTTAGTACTACTACATATACTTATGCATGCATTGATCATTCAATATCTTAAACATTTGCATATTGTTGCCCTAGGTCAAAATAACTTTACAGAAATGTAAACATGCAATACCAAAAAATCAATCACATATATTGACACAAGGATTTTATGTGGAAACCAAATTTGGGAAAAACCACCAATAACATCTACCAATTTTCACTCCTCTGAAGTGAGCCCATTGAGGAGCCAACACTATTAAAGGTTACAATGCACACTATTAAATGTGACCTGGTTAAAGGATTTCAATCACCCTATTAGGAGTGAGGCTCATTAGAGGACTTTAGAACATTCCATTAGAATGTCACCCTATTAAAGGATTTACTAATGACTACTAGGTCAACCTTATTCTAAATGATTTAACTAGACTAATACAATTGTTAGAGAGTAATAGTAGGACTTGATGTGATAAAAATAACAACTCACTTGCAAATTAAAAATCTCACATTTAGTCCTCCATTCTACTTGGAATTCATCATCTTCATCTCTAATAGTTTTTTCACCCTTCAAGCCTTTATCACCTTAAGCCTTCTTGCTTTGTATGCCAATTGCAAACTCTTTCATTCGGCCACCATATGAAGCAACACCCTAGACTTCTTGTCTTTCTCAAGTTCTTGCACATGACAAGTTGCTTCTAGTTTTCTTTCTCCTTATATAAATAATTTAGGTCTTTTCCCAATTAACCACTATTATCCATTCTAAGGTTAGGTTAGATTCACTGAATCTTCCCATTTTTTCATTTTATTCCCTCTAGAAACTTCCTTTACAATCTTATTTGAATTCATCTCAAAATGGTTTATCTTAAATTGTGTGCCACCAACTCATCATATTTATCTTCCACACACCTCACACAATTCAAGAAATCAACTTTGTTGGCTCAAATCCATCAAATATTTGATCTAACTCATCTATTGTCACTCAACAATAATAAGCTATTTTCTTGACAAACACTATCTTTTGATGCTTAGTCAACATTGTGTTGCTCAATATACACTAAGTTTTTCTTTATCGCTATTTCCATCTTCTAATTCTTGAGACATACTAAGATTTCTCTTTTCTTGGCACCTACCAACTATTGTCACAAAATTTTGCACCCTTGCCTGAAGTTTGACCTAAAGGCATCCTTGTGAAACATGGAAACAATCTCAAAGTTGTGGGACTTGAAAAATGAGATTGAGTCTCTAGAGAAGGTTGAATTCCTACTAGCAGGGTGTATGTAAGTACTTCTTGAGAGGGAAAGGGAGAAGGGAATGCATGAAAGTTGAACTACCTAATCTAATCTAGAGGGGGGTGATACACAAAAAAAGTATGCTTAGTCTTATCTATGCCTAGATATACACACTTCATCAATACAATCTCAAAACACATAGATTGAATCCTTTCTTAACTCAACACCACATGACAATTAGAGACCAATAAAATTCCATAAGGTTGGAAATTCACTCTATGTCATTCAAAAGCCAAGTAGATACCATCATGCAGTTGAAGAATGGAGGCAATACATCAACATAAGGTAAGAATATATTGCACAATATATTAATGGAGAGAGAGGTACAATAGAGAAATACATTCATTCAAAGGTCAAAGGAAATTATAGTAGTAGAGAATGCAATAAAATTGCTATAGAATCAAAGAAAAGACTAACCCTTGGAAGTGTTAAAAACTTGCTTTTATAGCTCAAGCATAATTGAGACAACTTCTAATAAAATCCAAAACTCAACTACTAACCATTAAGTCCATAGAGAACAATAATTTTCAATTCTAGAAAGATTTATTTAGGGTACACTTCCATATGCATAAATTAGATCTTATGTGCAACTCTACCCTTGAAGAGATAGAAATGATAGTCTTAACTACATGGTTGGATAGATGGATAACCCAAGGTAGTAAAATGAAGAAGTCTGCATTTAACAAGCATAGAGAGTAACATAAGGTGGTTACAAATAATTAAAGAGTCAATTTTCCATTAAAGGAGCTACTTAATAACATGTTCATGAATGCCAAGTTAATAAGTCAACTGAATTCGACCATTCACCCTCACCACATGGCCTGATATCATTTAAGAATTCTAGCACCTTGAACAACATTCTTTCTATTAGGATGACCCATTGACTTCCTCCATTTGTGGTTTCACAACCTATTTTATTATCCAAGTGGTCTTGTGAAATTGTGACCTCCCATTTTATGATTTATTATTTCTTTGTAGACTAATGTCTCCTTATCTTGCTAACTATCATGACTTGCAATAATTGTGAACTTGACTACAACTATTTGAATTTGACATGTGTCACATGATCACTTTTCCACATTTTTAAAATCTTGCATATCTTTGAAAAGTGGGAATATGCCAACCATAGATCTACCAAAATCTGATAGTCATGATATAACTAAAAACCTTAGGCATAGTCATCATCCTTGACCAATCAAACACTACTAATCTATCACTACTTTGATACATCTCCTTTTATGGTGCATAAATTGAATCTAGTCCCACATGTCCAGATGGTGAGTGCTTGCTTCCTTGCTTTCATTAAATCTCTTACATCTTGAGAAAGCAAGAAAATACCAATCGTAGATCTACCAAGATCTAATGGTGTCATGAAAATAATAGCTCTTCATTAGACTCGGCACATACAACCAATATAATTGTGCCACTTGGACCCTATGCTAACACAACTCCAACTTTGTGGCTAACAAAAAGACATGGATCCACTAGATCCACATGGAAGCTAGTCACTTCCCTGTATTCATTAAATCTCCTACACCTTTGAAAAATAGTGAAATGCCAATCATCAATCTAATAAGATTTGATAGTTGAGGGAATCTATATTGTTCAAAAACTAGAAGGGGGCCCATAGGGATAGATGTCAACTTCTTGTATTCGTACTTTAGGTAAACCTTGTGCATTTCAAGAAAGTGGTAATACACCAACTATAGATCTACCAAGAGGAGGAATATCTTCATATGCCTTTTGAATTTTTCAATTTGGAACCTGATGTTAGTACTTAATTGCTACAAAGCTTCACCACCATGAACCTAACTATATCACACAATCATGGATTTATTGACATTTAAGTGACAAACTAGAGTGGTAAAGAAAATAAGGCTGCCACATGATCACAACTTGAAAATTTAAAAGACCATACCATGCAATATGAAAGATTTAATAACCTAGGTATATAAGGAGAAAAGTCAAAGTTTTATGTATCCTTATTAGGCTTCCATGGAAAATATAAATAAGTGAAAGGATGTAAACATGGCCATTACCTAGGTTTTATGAGATTTTAGGAATATTAAACAAATAAGGGTTGGGGGGGTGGGGGGTGGGGGGTGGGGGGTGGGTTTAAATGGCTAACACTAACTTTCTCTTTGCTTGGCACATACTGAACTTACTACTCAGCTTCAACTAATTTTCTACTCAACTTCCACTATTTTCTCAGCTAGGCTTTGTAGAAACATTCTTTACTTAGCCTTCTTCTAGTCTTACCTCAAGAATCCTTTTATCATAGCCTTAAGTAGACAATTAATACACTATATCATCAATGTCTTTCTTGGAATTAGTGCTCATTTCATACACCATATAACTTAACCTTTCTCTAGGTTATCCTATTATCCTTTCTTTTCAAATCCTCTTCATTAATCAATCAAATGATAGATTTGAGACCAAAGTAAGCAATTGTATCACCAACAAGTAGTAGGTTTAAGATCAGTGATAAAATAATGATTGTTCCATGATAGGTGTCATCAAGCTTCTTCATTTCAACAATCTCGTTTCAACAATCTCCCTCTTTGGCATTGATGGAAAACTAATACCAATAACAATACCAAAAAGAAACTCTATATATTTTATTGAAATCTCTCCCTCTATTAGTATGTGTGCCTTCCTCTATATAGTCTGATATCTTCCTCAGATCTCTTTCTCAAATCTCTTTCGCCTTCCTTCTCTTTGATATCTCCCTCAATATATTCTCAATAAACTCTCGCTCTTTGACAAAAATTCCAAAGACTTTTCATCTATACATGTAGATATAATCAATTTAGGTTCTCCATTTATCACCTTGCATGTGACTATAAATTTCCTATTTCAACTCCTTTACTTCAGCTAGATCCTAAAGTAAGATCCACTACATCAAATAGTAGAATATGCTGATAAAATTAGTTAATGTAAGGCACTACTCTTACATCTTAAGTAGCATTAGATAGAGGTATCACCCCTAGCTTACCTCTAAGATACTCATTTGCATCCTATGTAAAGCCTCTATGAATATATTAGTTAACTGTTCTTTTGTATTCACATATTCCATTCTTACTTCTTTTTCTTGAACCAATTCTCTCAAGTAATGATACTTGATTGCAATGTGCTTTGTCTTTGTGTTCATCACAAGATTCTTGGATATTTGTATAAAACTTATATTATTACAGTAGAGTACCAAGTTTAGTTATTTCCTCCATTCATTTGAGTAACTATTTGATCCATACCATATTTGTTCAATTCACTGTAACTGCTACATATTTAGCTTAAACACTAGATTGTGAAATATATATTTTTTGGCTAGTCCAAGTAACCAATCTTTTTCCTAAGAAAAATGCTCCTCCACTTGTACTTTTTCTATCATCAATGTTTCCAGCCCAATTAGCATCTGTATAGGCTCTCAATTAAAACTTGTCATTTTTCTTGTAGTATAGGCCATGGTCTTCTATTCCTTTCAAGTATCTCATAATCCTTTTAACAACCATTATGTGATTCTCCTTAGGATTTTCAAAAACCTTGCAACAATCTCAACAACTAGTGCAATAATAAGTCTTCTATGAACTACATAGTGCAATTTTCCAATCATAGACTTGTACAATGTTTGATTTACTTCAACAGAATCATCAATTGGATAGTTTGTGTCATGTCACCATAGGAGTCCTAACTAGTTTTGAATCCTCCATACCAAAAAATTTCAATATTTCCTTCACATACTTGGATTAAGTGAGGCAAATACCATATCTCATTTGATATACTTGCAATCGAACAAAGAACTTTATTTCTTCAAACATGGACTTCTCAAACTCTTTCATCATTTCATTTGTAAATGTCTTATACAGTGCATTTTTTCCTCCAAATATGATATCATCAACAAATATTTCAGCTAGTAAGATTCCTTTACCTCCTTTTTTCTTCAAGTATAGATTTTTGTTGTCATCAATCTTCCCAAAACTAATCTTCACAAGATAGTTATGAAGTCTTTCATACCATACTTTGGGAGCTTGCTTCAAACCATATAAAGTTGTGTGCAGTCTACACACGATGTTCTTATTGTTTGGATCAACAAATCCTTTAGGTTGTTCTATGCAAACCTCTTCTTTTAGTATACCATTTAGAAATACTGACTTAACATCCATTTGATAAATTTAAATCCTTTATAAGTAGAGTTCTCACTCCTTCCAATCTTGCAACTTGGGAAAATGTCTCTACATAGTCAATTCCCTCTTCTTGTTCATATTCTTTGCAAACTAATCTTGCTTTATTCCTTGTAACTTCACCATTCTCATCCAGTTTTTTTTCTATACATCCACCTGGTTCCAATAACATTCTAGTGCT
The DNA here is from genome assembly GCA_028749045.1 of Cupressus sempervirens. Lineage (NCBI taxonomy): Eukaryota > Viridiplantae > Streptophyta > Pinopsida > Cupressales > Cupressaceae > Cupressus > Cupressus sempervirens. Next base: position 178,470,352 of record CM053790.1, on the reverse strand, counting down.
CAGGTCTAGGTACTAGTGTCCAAGTTTTGTTCTTCTCAATCTAACCAAATTATTCTTTCATGGCTTGATTTCAGTCTTCATTTTCTAATGCATTGTTCACTGACTTAGGCTCATGCATGCTTAACAAAAAAGTGTCATTTCTCAACCTATTCATTATCATTGGCTTATCTTCTTTATCTCCAATAATTTGTTCATTAGGATGATGACTTCTAGCATACTTTGACAATCTTGGCTTGGTTCTCCTTTCTACAAGGGGTCTTTCATGAAGTCCAATTTTAGATTCATTGTGCACTTCTTTATCATGTAACTTGGCATTCCTTTCACGTAAATTGATCTTGGTATCAGAATGCACCTTCGCTTTTGATTCCAACTTGACTCCCAAATGCAACTTGACTCTTGAATGCAACCCAACCTCCATCATATGTGACTTGAAAATCACTGATTCTTGTTGATTACCAACTTGATTTGTAGAGTTATTAGCATTAGTAGACATGTGTTCATAGTAGTACATAAAGGTTCTATAATTTTGAGGTTCCTTCATTGGTTCATCTTTGTGCACTTCTATAGATTCATCAAACTTTAAATTTTCACTTTTCACAACCTTTTTAGTGTTAGTATTTAAACACTTATAAGATTTTCTTTTTGTGGAATAACCTTGGAATATACCTTCTTCACTTTTTGTATCAAGTTTACCATTTCTATTTTTCTTAAGAATTTAACACTTGATTCCAAATACTTTAGAATATTTGACATTGGGTGAGTATCCATACCATAATTCAAAAGGTGTGAAATTTGTACCTTTCTTGATTTGTACTTGGTTCAAGGTATAGATAGTTGTACCAATAACTTCTCTCTAGTATTTCAAAGAAACATTCTTCTCCATCATTAGTGTTCTAGCACAATCCATTAAAGATTTGTTTCTCCTTTCAGTAATCTCATTTTGTGGAGGGGTCCTAGGTGTAGAAGTTTGTCTCTTAATTCCTCTATCATTGCAAAAGTTTTCAAACTAATTTTATGTAAACTCTTCACCTCTATCAAATCTAAGACATTTCAAGCTTTTACTAGTTCCCTTTTCAACTCTTTCCAAATACTATTTAAACATTGCATCAAATTTTTCTTTTAAAAACATTACTATCATCATTCTTGTGTAATCATCAAAAAATAGGATTATGTACTTGTCACTTTTGTAGCTTTGCACATGAATTGGTCCACATAAATCAGTATGAACTAATTTCAAAATTTATTTTGAAGTATGAGTATTTCTTTTAAAACTAGACTTTTTCATCTTGCCTAATTAACATTGTGTACAAATCAGATTATCAATTTCTTTAGTTTTGGAAAACCTTTGACTCTTTTCACATTACCAATACTGACCAAATTGTCAAAATTTACATAACATAACATTTTGTGCCATAACTAAACATCTATTGGATACAATTATTCAATTATGGGTTGTCTTTGATGTTACACAAATGTCATATCAATTATTAGTCAGAGTTTGCCAAGCTTAGTTGGTCAGCAAGGAAAAAGATAGAGTCTACAGAGCTCAAAAGGTTAGCAAAGAGAATTGCAGAGTCGACTAAGTATTTTTGGAGGTTATACTATGAAGTCAGGCTTTGCCAAGCTCACTTGGGCTCTGAAGGCTTCTATGGCAAAAATTAGTTTCCACCAAGCTCACAAGGTCAGCAAAGGAAAACTAGTTCTTACCGAGTTCACTTGGTTTCTAAAGGATTTTACAGAATTCGTATTGTTTACTAAACTTCACTTGGTTAACACTAGAAATCATTTTTGGAGTAGTATTTACTGAGCTGCGTCGACCAATGAAGGATTTCACTATTTTAGAAAATAAAGTTTATTTGTCTATTGTAATGTTTGTAGCCAACTGATGTATGGTTTATTGGTAAATGTAACTTTTAATTGAGCCAACTTGACAATCTGTAATCTATAAATAAAAGGTCAAGTTGTGTTTTCAAATGTATGAATGGATGTATGAATGAGCGAGTATGCAAATGAGTTGATTGTGAAGAATAAGTGTGAGCAAATTTTGAAGAAGGATTAGATATCTTTGAGGAGTAGCAGAGTTGTATTTGATTAGTGAGGATATATTGAAGCAGAACAAAGATCTATATCAACAAAGTTTAGTTTCATCCCATTTAGGTCACTTATTATTACTTTCTCACCATTGTAGTAGTAATTCCTAAATTTCTTAACAGAGTTGGTGTAACTGCCATTTTGTAAATCCTCTAACAAGGTGGGCGGTTCTACTGAATTGTTCTAAAATCCTCTAGCAAGGCCACTCCTAATAGGGTGATTAAATCCTTTAACCAGGTCACACCTAACAGTGTGTTTTGTAACCTTTAACAGGGTTGGCTCCTAACAGGGCTCACTTCAGAAGAGTGAAAATTGGTAGCTAGTTACTTGGTGGTTTTTCATATATTGGGTTTCCACGTTAAATCTGGTGTCTCTTGTGTTCATGTTATTTTTTTTTGCATGCATGTTAATAATTGTGAATGCTTAAAGATGAATAACAAGTTAATCTACTAAGTTACAACATTTTTTTGTGTGGCTACCAAGTAACAACAGTAATTAAGTTCTAAGACATCTAAGAGATCTGTGGATTTATTTTGTGGTAACTAATTCACCCCCCCTCTTAGTTACTCCATCTATAATTCCAACAATTTGTATCAGAGATTTTGGTGCTTGCACGAAAGATTTCAAATATCTAAGCTAAAGATTAGGATGTCTTACAAGAGAAAAATTCCAAGGCTTTACAGGGATAACTTTTCGACATGGCAAGGTCTCATGAGATTCCATCTGGCTTCTATTGGAGATACATGATTGAAATATCTAGATGAAGCATATGTAACTCCTTCTAGTGCATTATCTCCTAATGATATTGCTGAGAAAAAGACTCACAACATCATGATGATAGACATTGCATCTACCCTAATCTATGAAGAATTTGATGATGTCAAGGACTGCGAAATTGCCTTTGAAATGTGGAACAAGATAAAATAAATCTATGGAGGAGATAATAATGTAAGAAGAGCCAAAGCAAAAAGTTTAAGAGGATAATTTGATCAGATGAGGATGAGAGAGGATGAAAACATTGCAAAATATGTTGAAAGAGTCAAAGAAAGTGTTAGTGCAATCAATGCTTGTGGAGGAGATATCAAGGAGGAAACATTCATAAGTAAGGTTCTTAGAAAATTACTTCCCATTTATGCAATTAGAGTTATTGCAATTCAAGAAAGAAGATGTGAACCAAATCATGAGATAAATTTAGAAGCTATAGTTGGATGATTGACTATATTTGAGCTAGACAAGTATGATAACTATGTTCTAGCTACCAAGAACATTGAATCAACATTTGAACCCAAAATTTAACTTAAGGAGAAAGGCAAGAAGATAAAGGATTCTCAGTCAAAAAGTGAAGAAGAATTAGAATAGAGTTCTAACAGTGATCTTGAGGTTGTTGAAGCCCTACTAGCAAGGAAATATTCTAGAGGCAAAGGAAAATACAAAGGTAAGGTTCCTCTAATCTATTTTTCATGTGAAGAAATTAGACATATTGCTACTAGGTGCCCAAATAAGCAAAACAAGGGTGATAAGAAAGGTCACAAGTGCAATGGCAAGAAAGACTTCAAATCATTCAAGGACAAAGGTAAGAAAATATGTTTCATGGCTAAGGATTCTAATGATTCTGATGATGAAGAAGATGAAATTGTGTACATTGCTATGAAAGATGAGTCTAACAATGATGAGGAAATGACACTGATCTCTCATGTGAGCAAAAATGATACATGGATTATAGATAGTGGTTGCTCTCATCATATGACTGGTGATAAAACTAAGTTTGAACATTTTGAAAACTATGATGGTGGTAGTGTGAAGTTTGGTAATATTGAACCTTGTTGCATAAAAGGAAAAGTAAGAATCTCAATAAGTAAAGAGCTTGTATGTGATAATGCATATTGTGTAGAAGGACTAAAACACAATTTTTTGAGTGTGGCACAACTACTCAATGATGGATTCAAAGTGGAATTCTTGCATGGAAAAGCAAGACTGCTGGATGGCAAATGAAAGCTGATTGGATCAAGCACTCATAAAAAAGGTAACTTGTTCTATCTTGAACTTGGTGAATGTTCATGTTTTATTGCTCGAGTTGAATAAAGTTGCTTATGGAATAGGAGGTTATGTCATGTGAACTTTGATAACTTTGTGAAAATAAGTAAATTCAAGAAAGTAAGATGCATTCCCAATATAAAGAAACCTGAGGTTGGTCTATGCAAGAATTGTCAAATTGGTAAGATGGAAAAGACTAGCTTCAAAAGTAAAAACTATCAGTCTAAATAAGTTTTAGAAATTGTGCATACTAATTTATGTGGACCTATTGGAATTGAAAGCTATATTAGTGAAAAGTTCTCCATTCTTTTTGTTGATGATTACTCAAGAATGATGACTGTCATGTACCTAAGAGAGAAATAAAAAGCATTTGAGAAGTTCAAATGGTATTTGGCTAGAGTTGAGAAGGAAATAAGAAAAAGACTAAAATGCTTGAGGTCAGACAGAGGTGATGAATTCATTTCACATGAGTTCAATAAATTTTGCATTGAAAGAGGGATCAAAAGACATGTATCAACCCTTGGAACTCCTAAAAGGAATAGATCTATCATGGACTATGCAAGAGCCTTAATGATTGGAAAGACCATTGCTATCTAATATTTGAAGGAAGCTATTAGCACTGCAATTCATACCTTGAACCGAGTATAGCTAAAGAAGGATTCATTCAAAACCCCCTATGAGTTATGGTATGGCTATAAACCTACTGTAAGTTACCTAAAGGTATTTGGAAGAAAATGTTACATTTTGAAAGAATCTAGAAAAGGTAAATTTGATGTGAAAGGTGATGAAGGAATATTTTTTGGTTATTCTTGCAAAACTAAAGCATATTGATGTTTGAACTTGTCCACTCACAAAATCATAGAAAGTGCATATGTGAAAGTTGACGAGTTTGTAGAAAGAATTGAAGAAGAAAGCAAAAAGGAACTAGAAGATTATAGGAGATTTGTTTTCATTGAACCTGATATGCTGCCAGATACACTTATTAGTCAAAAATCTTCTACTCTTGAGTCTTCAATAACTGAGTTGTAGGAAGTTCAAACCAAGCTACAGGAACCCAAGTCACATTCTGATGCTAATGAGCCAATGTCTATCGAGTCTAAAGGACCCAAGCAATGGACAAAATATCCAAAACTTGAAGCTGAAGTACAAGAGGATGAGAATGCAAAGAATTCAAAAGGCAAGGAACCTATATTAGCTAAATATGTCAAGAGACATCATACACCAGATCAAATCATTGGAGACAAATTTGAAGGAACTATGAAAAAAAGTAAGTTGAAAGGTACTTAATTACTTGCTGATTTTGAACCTAGAAGTGTCAAAGATGCATTAGAAAATAAAATTTGGATTGAGCCCATGAATGAAGAGATAGAGCTGATAGAGAAAAACAAAACATGGACTCTTGTACCTAGGCCTAAAGACAAAAATGTGATTGGAACTAAGTGGGTATTCATAAATAAGTTGAATGAAGATGGTAAGGTATCAAGGAACAAAGCTAGACTAGTATGCAAAGGATACTCTCAAGAAGAAGGAATAGACTATGTAGAGAGTTTTTCTCTTGTTGCAAGATTGGAAGGTGTTGGGACCTTACTTGCATATGTTGCATACAAAGGATTTAAGGTTTATCAAATGGATGTCAAGTTAGCATTTCTCAATGGTATGTTGGATGAGGATGCGTACATTGAGCAGCCTAAAGGTTTTGTTGATCTAGACAAGAAGGACATGGTCTGCAAATTACACAAAGCATTGTATGGTCTGAAACAAGCCCCTAGACCATGGTAGGAAAGATTGCATAGCTATCTTATTCAGATTGGTTTTTAGAGAACTAATGATAATAGTAGCTTGTATATCAAGGAAGGACCAGATAATAAGATTGTTTTGGTGGAAATATTTGTGGATGATACTTTGTTCATAGGAAATGATGATCTTTGCAAAGAATTTTTAGAACAAATGAACAAGGAATTTGAAATGTCAATGTTTGGTAAGATCAAATTATTTGTTGGTCTTCAAATTCAACAAAGTAAGAATGGCATCTATATCACTCAATCTAAATATATCAAGGAAATATTGAAAAGGTTTGATATGGAAGACTGCAAACTAGTTGGGACTCCTATGTGTACATGATTGAAACTTACCAAGGATGATGAATCAAAGGAAGTGGATCAGACATTGTATAGATCTATGATCAGAAAGTTGTAGTATGTAGTACATACAAGGCTAGATATTTCCCTTGAAGTTGGTATTGTAGAAAGATTTTCAAAAAAACCAAGAGAAAATCACATGATGGCAATCAAAAAGATCATGAGATATTTGAAAGGAACTGAAGATTATGGATTATGGTACAAATTTGAAGGTAATCTGGATTTAAAAGTGTTTACTAATGCAGATTAGGCAGGAAATGTTGATGATAGAAAAAGTAGAAGTGGAGGAGCTTTCTTTCTTGGAAAGAGGTTGGTTTCTTGGACAAGTAAAAAGAAAAATTGTACATCCCAATCTACAGCAGAAGTAGAGTTTATTGCAACAACAGTAAACTATTCTAATATTGTTTGGTTCAAATAGTTATTGGAAGGTATGAAGGAAGAAATAAAATAACCTATTGTTATGTTTTGTGACAATACAAGTGCAATTCACATATCCAAAAATCTAGTGATGCATTAAAAAACTAAACACATTGCAATAAAGTATCATTTTGTCAGAGAATTAGTGCAGGATAAGGCGATTAGATTAAAATATGTCCATACAAAGGAACAAATTGCTGACATATTCACAAAGCTTTTACCTAAGGATGCATTTTTGTATCTAAGAGGTAAGTTAGGGGTCATTCTGCTATCTAAAGCACACTAAAATGAAGATTTTATGCCGCATCAACATGTATCAAGTTGAAGATCTTTCACTTGATGTAGAATAATCATGAAAATATTGCATATGAATCAGTACACAAGGTACATTCCTATTCATCTGGTTTGTGTTGTCTTTGGCATGTGTTGTCAAAGAGAAATAGTATACTGTCATATCTTTTTGAAATTTGATGTTTGTAAAGAAGCTATGTAATTCCTTCACAAAGGGAGATTACTGTATTTGAGGAGTTTGAGGAATGAAATGTAAGAGGGAGAAACATTCTGTCAGAAAAGACTTGTTTTCAAATTTCATTCTGTTATGACATGTTGTGTTTCCATCAATGCCAAAGAAAGAGATTGTTGGATACAATTATTCAATTGTGTGTTGTCTTTGATGTTACACAAATGTCATATTAGTTATTAGTTAGAGTCTATCGAGCTCAGTTGGTCAACAAGAAAAAAGAAAGAGTCTATTGAGCTCAGAAGGTTAGCAAAGAGAATTATAGAGTCTACCAAGCATTTTTGGAGGTTACACTATGAAGTTAGTCTCTACTGAGCTCACTTGGGTGCTGAAGGCTTCTATGGCAGAAATTAGTTTCTACCAAGCTTGCAAGGTCAATAAAGGAAAATCTATTCTTATTGAGTTTAGTCAGTCTCCAAAGGATTTTGTAGAATTTTTAGTGTTTATAAAGATTCACTTGGTTAATACTGGAAATCATTTCTGGAGCAATGTTTATCGAGTTGGGTAGGCCAATGAAGGATTTTATTATTTTAGGAAATAAAGTTTATTCATTAAATGTAATGTTTGTACTTGACTGATGTATGGTTTATTGGTAAATGTAACTTGTAATTGAGCTGACTTGAAAATCTATAATATATAAATAAAAGGTCAAGTTGTGTTTTCAAATGTATGAATGAGCGAGTATGCAAGTGAGTTGATTGTGAAGAATAAGTGTGAGAAAATTTTGAAGAAGGATCAAATATCCTTGAGGAGTAGTAGAGTTGTATTAGTGAGGATCTATTGAAGCAGAGTAGAGATATGTATCAACAAAGTTCAGTTGCATCCCATTCAAGTCACTTATTGTTACTTTCTCACCATTGTAGTAGTAATTCCTAAATCTCTTAACAGATTTGGTCTAACAACCATTTTGTAAATCATCTAACAAGGTGGGAAATTCTACTGAATTGTTCTAAAGTCCTCTAGCAAGGCCACTCCTAATAGGGTGATTAAATTCACTAACCAGGTCACACCTAATAGTGTGGTTTGTAACCTTTAATAGGGTTGGCTCCTAATAGGGCTCACTTCAGAAGAGTGAAAATTGGTAGCTAGTTACTTGATGGTTTTTCCTATATTGGGTTTTCACATTAAATTTGGTGTTTTTGTGTTCATGTTATTTTCTTATGCATGCATGTTAATAATTGTGAATACTTAAAGATCAGTAACAAGTTAATCTATCGAGTTACAAAATTTTTCTGTGTGGCTACCGAGTAACAACAATAATTGAGTTCTAAGACATCTAAGGGACCTATGGATTTATTTTGTGGTAACTAATTCACTCCCCTCTTAGTTACTCCATCTATAATTCCAACAACATCATCAAATTGTACAACAAGACAAGTAGCATCATTTATGTCAAGATAAAATAGATTACCTCTAGTCTAATCTCCACTTCCAATTAGTTTTCCATTAGTGTCATAGATCTTATCCTTCCTATTATCAAATTCAACTTTGCATCCTTAACTATTCAATTCTGACACACTCAACATATTATAGTTAAGTCCTTCCACATAGTAAGCATTATCACACATGATCTTGTTTGTCAATCTTATTGATCCTTTCCTTTTATTAGACATGGTGCATCATTACCAAATCTAACACTATTTCCATTATAATATTCAAGGGTAATGAACTTACTTTTGTCTCCAATCGTGTGATGTGAACATCCACTATTAATGATCCATCTGTCACTTATGGTCATGTAAGATATCAATGCAATTGCCTCATCTTTATTAGAATCATCTTTCATAGCAACATAGACAAATTCATCATCATGATCATCAGATTTGTCATTGGATTCTTCTTCAACAATGTAACAAGCCTTATTTCCCTTGTCCTTATAGCTTTTGTTAGTTTTGTCCTTTTTACCTTTGTATTTGTTTTTATTCTTGTTGTTTGACTTTTCAAGACATCTTGTTGCAGTATGAACAACCTCATTACAATTAAAGAATATGATGGGTAACTTACCTTTGTATTTTCCTTTGCCTCTATGAAATTTCCTAGCCAGTAGTGCTTCTAGTTCTTCTATCTCTTCAGCATCTATTAGCTTAGCTAGGTAGAGCACCTCATTTACATGTGCAATAATGGTTTTCATAAGAGTTTATTGGTTCATTCGGTTTATAGAATAGATTCTTGATGAAGGTACAACCCAAGACAAAATGAACACAAAAGGAAAAGGGGAATATTATTATTAGAAGTGATATGCTATTACATTTAGTACAACAAAAATAGACTCCACGACATGCCCTATGGGGTTACTATGTTATCAGATTTTGGACAAATCCCTTCTCACTGTACGTTCTCCCAAACTCCACCAAAAAGCTATGTTTACAATGCTAGAAATGACCTTAAGTAACCTGAATTAGTTTTAGGGTTAGGAATACATTTTAGAATATGCCATTTGACATCCACTGCGAAAAAAAAAGGTTCTAGAAAATACATCAAAAGTCAGTGTAAAATTGGAAGAATCCAAAATGGTAGTCCAACTTTTGGGAGGTACAACTTTTGATCTGGGACTCCGATTGACGAACCATTTATATTTTCAAAAAGCTCTCCAAGAATTCTATAGCACTATGGACTAGCTTCAATTGTCCCCCATTTTTTGGGCCTATATGATGACATTTAGTTCCTCAAATCTAACTTTGGAGTGCTCTTAGGGGATCTCCAAGAAACTTAAAATTGCAATAGGTTTCAAACCGTAAAGCCTTTTGACCTAATTCTTCTTCTAGAGTGCTTTAAATTACAAGTATAATCACATCTCCAACTTACACCCTCTAACTCATCTTTATTATGGATCAATTACAAAATAACCTATTTTCTACATTGACACATATCCCAAGGTTCTCAAAAACACTAATCCAGAAAACCAATAGTGGAACTATGAGAGTTGGAATATCTATTTGACCCAATGGGTATCCAGAAGTAAAAACACATTAAATAGAAACTAACACTAAGCATATTTTTGGGTGATAAAGGATTTCCCTTACACCACTAGATGCTCCTATATTAGATACCAAGGGTAAATTGAAAAGTAACCCTGTCACTTTATAGCTGGTAGAGGAAAACCCAAATGGGCAACCTCTGCTATAGATATCCAAGTTGAATCTTCTACTAGTCATCCTTTACACTTCACTAGGTGTTCTTCATACTGCTTGTTTTTGATACTTTGGCCCACATGACTATCCAAAATTTCTTCAATCTCTTCCTTCTCAAAGTAGGAATTAGACATGGCTCTAGCATTAACTCCTCCTCTGCACCATCATCATGATATTCTGTTAAGTCTGCAATATTGAAAATAGGAGAATGTGAATCCCATCTAGAAAATCCACCTCATATGTATTTCTTGAATCATGTTTCTTCAAAATTTTGCATGGAGCAAATTTTTTCATCTTTAGCTTGTTGTAGGAAATTTTTCCTTCCTCAAATATACCATAACCAAATCCCCAACTTGGAACTCCTTATGTCTCCTCTTTTGATTTTCTCTAGCCTTATACTGTAGGTTCATCTTAGCAATATGTGCATGTACCTCCTTATGTAGGTTCTTGACATGTTCAACAAAGTCTTCTACCTCAACACTTGCCCCCTCTCCTTGCTCCATCTTCCTAAGCTCTAGTTTAGTCCTTAGACTACTTCGATACACAATTTGGAATGGTGATGTATTAGTACTCCTATTCAGAGAATTATTGTAAGAAAATTCTACTTGTGGTAGAATCAAATCCCATCACTTAGGCTTTTCTCCTACTAAGCACCTTAGAAAATTTTCCAAACTTCTATTCACTATTTCTATTTGTCCATCAGTCTGTGGATAATGTACAGAACTAAAATTCAATTCTGTCTTCAAATTCTTCCACAAAGTCCTCTAGAAATACACAAAAAAATAGTATCTCTATTAGAAACAATACATTTTGGGAGACCATGTAGCCTCACCACCTCTCTGAAAAATAAATCTGCAATATGCACTGCATCATGACTCTTGTGGCATGGAATGAAATGTACCATCTTAGAGAACCTATCAACCAACACTAATACTAATTCATTACCCCTTTATGTCCTCAATAATCCAAGAACAAAATCCATACTTATGTCCTCCCAAGGCTTCATTGGAATAGGAAATGGCTAATAGAGTCTAGTATTTTGACTAAATCCTTTGGCTATTTGACATACTTGAAAATGCTACACAAACTTCTTCAAATCCTATGACAATTGAGGCCAAAAATAATGTTCACTAATAATGGAAATGGTCTTATCTCGACCAAAGTGTCTTGCCATCCCTCCACTATGTTTCTCCTTGATCAAGTTCTCCCTCATGGAACTCCTTGGAATACACAATTGACTACCCTTGAACAACATACCATCCTAAATCATGTAATCTCTCCACCTAGTTTTATCTAGAGTAAAAAGTTCTTTACAAGCCTTCCAAGCCTCTACAAAGTCAAGATCCTCATGGTATAGATTCTTGAGTTCATCAAACCAACCCACTTCAACATGCATTTTTTTCAGCAACAATTATCTCCTACTTGATGCATTTGCAACCCTATTAGACCTTCCACTTCTATGTTTCAATACAAATGTACAACTTTGCATGAACTCTACCCATTTTCAAATGTCTTTGATTCAATTTACTTTGGCTATTTAGATATTGCAATGCCTGATGATTAGTATATAAGACAAATTATTTTGGCAATAGATAATGCCTCCATTTCTTTAAGTTCTAAACTATTGAATAGAACTCTTGATCATAAATAAAAGACTTCCTCTTTGCATCATTCAAATTTTCACTAAAATAGGAAATAGGTTTACCTTCTTGGCTCAATAAAATCCCAATAGCACTATCACTAGCATCAGAGTCCACCTAGAACACTTTGTTGAAGTTAGGAAGTGCTAACATAGGTTGCTCTATCACCTTCTTCTTTAGTAATTCAAAACTCCTTGCAGCTTGTGTAGTCCACTTGAACTCTCTTCTATTGCCCCTCATTGTTTTAGTTAGGAGTACACATATACTATTGAAATTCCTAATGAACTTCCTATAAGAACTAGCCAGACCATGGAATGACCTCACCTTAGTGGAAGACCTTAGATTAGGCCATCCAAGATGACCTTTACCTTCTTTGGGTCCATTTTGAGACCTTCATTTGATACAACAAACCCCAAATAGAATAACTCCCCTTTGACAAAGCTACACTTCTTCAAATTAATAAACAATTTGTCTTCCCTCAACCTTTGAAGGACACTATAAATCTATGATAAATTTCCATCCAAAGAGTTATTGAAAATCAAAATATCATCTAGATAGACAATAACAAAATTTTCCAAAAATTTCTTTAGTACCTCATTCATAAGCCACATGAAGGTGCTTGCCACATTGGTCAGTCCAAAGGGCATGACTAACCACTCATATAGACCATCCTTGGTCTTGAATGTAGTCTTCCACTCATCTCCCTCTCATATCCATATCTGGCGATAACCACTCTTGAGATCTAGCTTTGTGAAGTATCGAGCTCCCCTTAAATAGTCTATAAGATCATCCATTCCTTGTAAAGGAAATTGATACTTGATGGTTATTCTATTTATGACCCAAGAGTTTGGACACATTCTATGAGTAGCCTTGTTAGGAAAACAAGCTCCAGGGACTAAATCTATTTGATGACTAATTTGCCTTATTGGTAGAAAACCTTCTAGAACATTATCAGAGATGACATTTCCATACTCACTTAATAGACCCAAAACTTCAAGTGGAACTTCACTACTACCTTCCTTATCCTTTCTAGGAATTAAATCATAACACATATGCTAATGTTTCATGCCATCCATAAATTTTCTTTCATAAATAAGACATATCCTAGCATTATTGTATACCTTTTCACCCTCCTTTATCAAGGGCTTAAATTTGTGGCAAACTCCCTACTTTGTCAAAGAGTATGTGTTTGCATGACCATCATGTATAATGTGCCTATCAAACTACCACAACCTTCCCAACAATAAATGGTAGACATCCATTGGGATGATGTCATAGAGAGCCTCATCATGGTAACTCCCAATCTTGAACTTTACCAAACATTGCTTACTAACCAGGACCTTATGATTATCCTGCACCCAAGCAATCAGAGCTTTAGCTTTGAGACCATTTCTTCTAACACCAAGTTGTCAGTGCTCCCACCATCAACAATCACATCATAGCATTTACCCTCACACTTACACCTAGTATGAAACAAACTCCTCCTTTGTCTAGGTTTAGTTTCATTACTCAACAAGATCCTTTCATTAACTAGAACCTCTCCTCTTTCTACATCCTCTGGATGTAATTATTGTGCATCATCATCCACATGAGCAACCCTTGCTTGACCATCAACTCTCCTATCTACCCTTACTCGGTGTTGAGGTTATTCATAGGCATGATGACCTTCTTCATTGCAATAAAAATAGGTACCAGAGAAGCCTCTTCTTCTTGAACCTTGTCCACATCCTCTACCTCTTCCTCTTTAATGTTGAAATTTTTTATCACAAGAGTGGTTAAAACCCTCATTGCTCTAGCTTTGGCTAGTACCCACATCTTCATTTTTCTTATGGTTATCATTTCAGCCTCCAAATGACTTACCACCACCCCTTCCTCCTTGGTAGTGCCCTCTTTGCCTTCCATAAAACTTTCTATTTAACTTCCCTTCAACTCACAAGGCAAACTAGTATGCCTCTTCAATGCTAGTCATTCTAACTAGACTTAACTACTCCTAAATGCTAGGTCTTAACCCATAATGTAATGGGCAACCTTCTCCTTGTTTACTTCTACATGCCACACCCTAATAAGGACTCATTAAAATCCTTTGTGTATTCCTAGACAAATTTTTTCACTTTCCTTTAACCCTTGCATCTTCTTGAATAAATAAAGCTCATAATCAAAAGGTTTGAACTGTTTCTTTAGTTTGTCCACCATGCAATCCCATCTTGTGATTTTCTCCTTTCCTCTTCTATTTCTTTATAGCTGAACATCTTGCCACCAAATTTTTTCATGGCCCTTCATTTTGGCATTCAAAAACTTAACCGTATCAAGGTCCCCAATATCCTCATACTCAAAATATTCCTCTAGCTCATTGATCTAATCAATAAACTCATCCAGGTTTAGATTTCTCAAAAACATGCCGATGTCAATTTTAGGTCTTTTTCCTAGCTTGGAAATGGCCCTAAAAAGATTCTACTCCACTTGGTTTGGGACTTCTTTGTCTCCTTCTTCCTACACAATATTTCCTTCTTCTTCATTTTTCTCCTCACTTTCGTCATCTATGGTAATATTCACCCCTCTACGAATCTCCTCTTGCAATGCCTGAACCTATCTCTAGAGGGTTCTAACCTTAGGAGGAACAACTTTGGCCATTCCACCATGCTCCCTTTATGGAGGCATCTTCTTGCTATATCAAAACCCACAACCACATAGTCCTAGTGCAAACTACCTCATAGTCTGTGCTCTTTCTACACACTCAGGAAAACCCACTTTGATACCACTTGATGAAGGCACAACTCAGGAGAAATTGAACACAATAGGAAAAGGAGAATATTATTATTAGAGGTGATATTCTATTACATTTAGTACAACAAAAATAGACTCTATGACATGTCCTATGGGTTTACAATGTTATCAAATTCTAGAGAAAACCCTTCTCACATTACCTTCTCCCAAGCTTCACCAAAAAACTATGTTTACAATGCCAAAAATGATCTTAAGTAACCCAAATTAGGCTTAGGGGTAGGAATAAATTATAGAATATGCCATTTTGCATCCACCGCCAAAATAGAAAGTTCTAGAAAACATGTCAGAAGTCGCTGCAAAATTATAAGAATCTAAAAATGGTAGTCCAACTTTTGGGAGGCATAAATTTTGATCTAGGATTTTGATTGACAAACAATTTATATTTTTGGAAATCTATCCAAGTGCTTTATACCCATATGGACCAGAATTTCTTGTCCCCCATTTTTTGGGCTTGTACAAGGCCATTTAATGCCTCAAATCTTGCTTTGAAGCACTCTTAGGGGGTCTCCAAGCAACTTAAAACTATAATAACTTTCAAACCATCAAGCCTTTTGACCTAATTATTTTTTTGAATGCTTTAAATTACAAGTATAATCATCCACCAAACTTACACCCTCTAACTCATCATACTTATGGCTCAATCACAAAATAACCTATTTTCTACATAGACACATATCCCAAGGTGCTCAAAAACACTAACCAAGAAAAACCAATAGTGGAACTATGAGAGTTAGAATCTCTATTTGACCCAAATGAGTATCCAAAAATTAAAAAAACATTAAATAGAAACTAACACTAAGCATATTTTTGGGTGATACATCATTTCCCTTACACCATTGGATGCTCCTGCATAAATTTTATTCTTTCTCTATGAATTAGGACAACAATAGCATGAAAAAGATGAAGTTCATTCTAGTGTCAGCTTATCTTTGAAAGTAGATTCAAAATTTTAAAATTTGAAATTATCAAAATTTGAAAGTTCAAAAGTAGTGAGTCTACCACCTAGTCGTTGAAGGGTTAGATTACTATTAGGAGTACACCTCAATTCTTATATAATAGAGACTCTAATAGAATAGATAGAAAATAAGCTTCTCAATACTTTGCTAATCATAATATCATCTTCAATCTATCCATCAAATCCTCAAATTACATTAACAACATCTTTGATCCTTGCACAATACTAGACTATAGTCTCACCTTGTTGCATTCACATTTCATCAATATTTCCTCTAAGACTTTGAACTTTGGCTCTTAGTACATTCTTGTCTCCTCCATAGATCTTTTTTAGGGAATTCCAAATACTCTTAGTAGAATTATATCCTTTGATGTCATCAAACTCTAAGTAGCTTAGGGTAGATGCAATGTGCAATATTGCCTAGTTGTGTTCCTTCTTTTGTTTCAACTATTCGGTAGCTAGGGCTCTAGTTGGATCAACATGCTTAGTGGTGATAGTTGATTGTGCATAATCTCCATGTCCTCTTAGATGTAGCTTCATCAAAATTTTCCATGCAGGAAATTTTTCCTTGTTTAACTTGGGCACCTCCTTTCTATAAATCTTGATCTTTGGCTTTAAGTACCTTCAAACTTTCTCATAAGCACTTGGTGCTCTGATACCAATTTTTGGAATTCTTAGAATAATTTGGGGTGGGGGGGGTGAATTAGTTATCCAAGGTCCAAATGTACAAATAAAAATTTAAGTACTTCAACTTAGACTTATGCATGCATTGATCATTCAATATGTTAACCATTTGCATATTGTTGTCCTAGGTCAAAATAACTTTACAAAATTGTAAACATGCAATACCAAAAAATAAATCACACATTTTTACACAAGGATTTTATGTGCAAACCCAATTTAGCAAAAACTGCCAGTAACATGCTACCCATTTTCACTCTTTTGAAGTGATCCCTGTAAGGAGCCAACCTTGTTAAAGGTTACAATGTACACTATTAAATGTGAGTTGGTTAAAGGATTTCAACCACCCTATTAGGAGTAAACCTTTTTAGAGGACTTTATAACATTCCATTAAAATGTCACCCTATTAAAGAATTTACTAATGATAATTAGGTCAACCTTAGTCCAAAGGATTTATCGAGACTGATACAATTGTTAGGGAGTAACAATAGGAATTGACATGATAACCTTAAAAACTCACTTGAAGATTATAGACCTCACATTTGATCCTCCATTATTCTTTGCATTCATCCTCTTCATCTCCAATAGTGTGTTCACCCTTCAATCCTTCATCACCTTAAGCCTTCTTTCTTTGTATGTTGATTGTTGATTCTTTCATTCAGTCACCATATAAAACAACACCCTAGAATTCTTGTCTCTCTCAGGTTCTCACACATGAAATGTTGCTTCTCGCCTATTATCTCCTTATATAGAGAATTTAGGTCTTTTTTTCCTTAATCTTAATCATCCATTGTAGGGTTAGATCAAATTCATTGAATCTTCCCATTTTCCATTTTATTTCCTCTAGAAACTTCCTTTACAATCGTCTTTGAATTCATCTCAAAATGGTTTATCTTGAATTCTGTACCACCAACTCATCATAGTTATCTTCCACATGCTTCACACAATTCAAGAAATCAACTTGGTTGGCTCATATTCATAAAAATCTTCAATCTATCTCATTTTACTATCACCCAAAAATAATAAGTTGTTTGCTCAACAAATACTATCTTCTTATGCTTGGTCAACACTAGGTTGCTCAACATACACTAAGTTTTTCTCATTCATTGTTTCCATCTTCTAACACTCGACACATACTAAGATTTCTCTTTTCTCAGTACCTAATAACTTTCTCTTTACTTGTCACATATTAAACTTACTCCTTGGCTTCAAGTAATTTTCTACTCGGCTTCCACTATTTTCTCAACTAGGCTTGGAAGACACATTTCTTTACGTAGCTTTCTTCTAGTCTTTTCTCAAGTATCCTTTCACTGTAGCCTTAAGTAGATAATCAATACACTATATCATCAATGTCTTGCTCAGTCTTAGTGCTCCTTTCATACACCATATAACTCAACCTTTCTCTAGGTTATCTTGTTATCCTTTCTTTTCAAATCATCTTAATCAATTATTCAAATGATGTCTTGGAGACCAAAGCAAGTAATTATCTCACCAACAAGTAGTAGGTTTGACATTAGTGACAAAATAATGATTTTTCCATGATAGGTGTCATCAAGCTTCTTGATTTCAACAATCTCATTTCAACACAATTACATTCTGAATTCCCTTTGTAATCCTCTGATTTGATGGATTTGATCAATTTTTCCATGCTCATATATATCTCTTCTCTAGGCACTCTTTCTTTTTCTCCTTCAATCTCCACTTCCTCCTCTTTATTTTCACTTTGATCCTCTTGATCAATCCATTCTTCTTCTTGTTTGCTTTATCCAATCCCTTCTTCATTCTTCTCATCTTTTCCATTACCTTCTTATACTCTTCTACCTATTGTGCCACTAGTTTGGAAAGTTCATTCTTGGTCATCCTTGGAGGCATGTTTGGATCCCCTCCAATGTCTAGCCCTTTTGACATGTATACTCTCTCCTTCTCCCCTTGCTATTTTAGACATAACCCCTCAGCTAGGTTGTTGTACCAGTTCTTAAGCCCTGAATAGATAAATCATGATTTGAAATTTGAACTTATATTGAATTCCTCATTTCCATTGTTTGTGCACCCAAAATCAAAAGGTATGCAACTTTATCACTTGTAACTATAATTTGAAAACTAAATAAACCAAAATAGTTTCTTCTAATTTTTTGGTTCTCTTTATAAGTTTATCAAATTGAAGTTTAAAAATTAATTACATTTACATACATATTTTTCAAGTTTGATATCTCTCTTTTACTTTGCTTACAGTCCATCAATAATTTTTTTTAAAAAATGCTAACTCGTTGGAGATTGATCCAATTTTTTAAAATAACAATCATGCCAAAAGAACATAAAAATTATTGCTTAGTATCACTAGTGTATGATTGTTATCTTTTTGCACTATTTTTTGGCACAGTTTTTCTTACATTTTATAATTTCTTATGAGAAAATAATTCCAAACTAATCAAGTAGCTGATTCAATATCAATTATAATTGGTTAAGGCATTTTTAAATACCTTATTTCACATGTTGTTGAATGTTATGTGTTTATGTGCTACTATAATGAATTTTAAAGAATGAACAAATTTTAGATGTTAGCTTTGGATGTTATGAGATTATTTTATGTATGATCATGAGCTTTTTTACTTCATGTGATAATGAGTGAATGTTATATTTTATTAATGAATGAAATAATGAATGAATGTTAGATGTTAAAAAGGAATTTAGAGTTATGTTAGGAAGGGAAGTGGGTGGGGCATTAAACCTTATCAGTTTAAGGTATGTTTCTCTCCTCATTATTGATATTTTACATTTGTTTATTATGCATTTCAAACTTTCTTGGTTTACCATTTAATGAAATTGATCTTTTGTATGGATGAATATCATAGAGTATCATTTTTTGGCTTCAACATTTTCACTATCCTAGTCAATCAATAGTTTGTTAGGATTATCCATAGACATAAATAACAATTACATGCAAATATAACCAATATCAGAAAATAATAAATTGCATAGAAGAGAACATAAAACACCAAGATTTAATGTAGTTCACCCAATCCCTGGGCTACATCCATGAAACAACAAGTCCAATATTATTGCTATCTAGTGATTTCAATGTGATTACAATCTGTAATCCCTTACAACTCAATACTGCTACAAGAAGCAATTATTCCATCACACATTATGAAATCCCTAATCCTAAGCCCTTTTATACAAGATTTTTTCTACTTTAGGGTTATGATTAATTACAACATGTCAGCCCAAAATTAACAATAAATAGGTCCCAAAGAATTATGTAAAGTTTATAGTACATTCCTAATCAATCACAACATATCAATAATATCCCACTTAAGGATTGATCAAGCTCCACACTAGAAAACTATCTCCCACTTAACTATGAGACTTTCCTATAGAGAATAATTGAAAGACAACCTTTATTTGATACTGTAGACACCTAAATTTGATTACATCGCTTCGGTAGGCCTATTTAGTTATCTCTAAAGGCATCATTAATTAAATTCCTATTTAATTAATCCTTTGCCATCCCCTAGCTGATTAATTTAATTAATCATCTATAGTCCTGATTGATAAATCAAATAACCTATTATTTATCAATTAAATCCTATTCTTCTATCTAAATCCAAAAACCCCATTTATTAAATAAACCTATTTGATAAATAAAACCCTCAAATATAATAACCCTTAACTTATTCCTAAACCCTCTTTTTAGCCTAATCCACCCCATCCACCCATACTAACTAAGCTTAGTCACTAACTCACCCACCCTCATGAATGCCATCCACTTGCAAATCTCTAACAAGCCTAATCTAATCCTAAACCCAAGCCTAATCCACCCCCTAATGTTGTCACATTCCCTAAACAAGCTTAAGACTTTCTTAAGCCAAGGAAAGTCAACAATCTCAACTCCCCTCAAAATATCCCAACCACCCAACAATGAATGCTCTTACAAAAGCCATAAAGACTCTTACAAGCTCTTACAAGCCATAATGAAGGGTCTTTATGAAGCTATTATCCTTTGAGCCTCCTTTGTTGACTCATCCTTCCCCTTTCCTCCATCCACTCACCTTGTGATATGTGTCAATCCTTGATTGGTGCTAAACAAGCACAATCCATGTGCTCCCTTTTGAGTGCATCCTAGCCCTCCTTAAGCTTTCATCTTTCCTTCCATCTTAGCCCTCCATCCCTCAAGCCCTTAGCCTATAAATTGAATCCCCTCCCAAGCCTTTTCAATCACAATCCATCAAGTAAAGTTATAATGCCATTTTGAAGCCAAATCCATACTTTTGCATGCATCCACACCAAAAATCTCAAAAATCTCCATTGATGCTAGTTTGAAGCTTGAGCATACATCCCAAACTAATCCATGAGACTCATCCCTAAATCAAGTGACTATCCTCATTGGGAGAGCTATTCCATGGCTCATATTCTCATTTGAGGGTTTCACTTTGTCTCTCATATATGTTATGTCTTTTATGCTAGTTAATGCTTTGTTCTTTTGATAGATTAGTATTACTTGCTAACATATTTCTCATATACAGATACCAATTGTTAAAATTAACCACAAATAAAAATAACAATTACATGCAAGTAAAAAAAATATCAGAAAATAATAAATCGCAAAGAAGAGAAAACAAAACACCAAGATTTACTATGGTTCACCCAATCCCTACGCTACATCCACCAAAAAACAAATCTAATATTGTTACTATCTAGTGATTACAACCTAATTACAATCTATAATCCCTTACAACTTAATATTGCCACAAGAAGAAATTATTGCATCACACATTATGAATTCCATAACCCTAAGCCCTTTTATACAAGATTTTTTCTGCTCTAGGGTTATAATTAATTACAACATGTCAGCTCAAAATTATCAATAAAATAGTGCCCAAAGAATTATGAAAAGTGTACAATACATTCTTGATTAGTCACCACATATCAACATGGTTTGCATCCATCATTCGTGCACCTAGAATCAAAGGCATGCATTATCAATTATAACTATAATTTGTATACACTACAAATAAACACTTTCCACAATATTTTCTTCTAATTACATGCTTCTCTTATATTGTGAAATGAGCACTCTAGTGACTCAAATATTGAACCAAAGATATTGTCCTTTTAAAAACCATCTTACATATTCATCTGTAAGTATTATGAAATATTATTGTTCTTATAAAATCATCTTACATATATTGTTGAAAGATGTCTTTTATGGGATCAAGAATCAATGCATTATCCAACATGGGAAATAGAGTTACATAAATAGGAGTAAAAAAAAAAGACTGACTAGAGAAAATTGATTGGAGAAACACTGGTATACACTAAAAATATTGGAGAAATAAAGACAATTAGAAACTCAAAAAAATAAATATACAATCGAATATATACCATACATATAAAATAAATAGAATAACACACCCATTTACATGGAATGAGAATAATATGAGTTTTGTGTGAGGGGGAAATATAGAGGAAATAATCATTGTACATAAAATTAAAAGGTTCTTTGGATATGTACAATTGAAATACAAGGATGATGGAGACACCTATGATGGTAGGTTTATCATTTCACATTGTATTTATAAGAAAGAGAAGAAAGTACACATTTATCTTGCATATCTCACACATCACATGTTAACTTATAGAAAGTAGTTTAAAACTTATACAAGAAATTAATATTTTGGAAGGATTCTCATTCCCATCTTCTTGTCCAATATTCTATAATTTTTGAAGCAAATATAGGTGTACTGTGTAGGATCAAGTCTCCTAATACCATAAAATATTTTCAAAAACTCAACTTTCTTGGGATCATCTAGATATTCATTTTCTCGAAGAGAAGTTATAATAGAAGGGACTGTTGGAAATATAAGAGGAGTAATTGAGAGGGTAGGGGTGAATTAATTACCACAAAAATAAATCCTAGATGCCTTAGAAGTCAATACAAATCAAAACCAAACTCCATTGTAACTTGGTAAACACACAAGAAAAATGTTGTAACTCTGTAAACACTGAATTAGCTCAACAAATGCTTAACATGAATATCTTAAGATATTATCTGTGATTGATGTTACTTTAACTTAGTTGTAAACACATTAAAGAAATAACATGAACACAATCAACACCACGATTTAACGTAAAAACCCATTTTGGGAAAAACCACCAATTGTAATGAGTTATTGATTTCTACTCTTCTAAAGTGAGCCCTATTAGGAGCCAACCTTGTTAAAGGTTGCAAAACCCATTGTTAGGTGAGACCCTATTAGAGGATTTAATCACCCTTTTAGGAGTGGCCTTGTTAGAGGTCTTTAGACAATTCAGTAGAAATACCACCTTGTTAAAGGATTTACAAATAGCTTTTAAGCCAACCCTATTAAGAAGATTTAGACTACTGCTACAATGGTTAAAGAGTAACATTGACATGACTTAATTTTTGATGCAACTAAATTTTTGATTATAGATCTCAATTCTATCTTGTATACTTGATCCTTTTTCATCAAATGTATCTTTTCATCTCAACAAGGATATTCTACTTATCCTTCTAATTCACTTCCTCGAAGCATCATCAAATCTTCATTTATGTTCCACACATTCAATCCTTAACTTGATCTTATATTTATATCTTACACATTATCAAGTCATCTTGAATATAACTTAGAATCATTAATATTCATCTCTTTAGTCAGCTAGAACCAATGAAAAAAACTATTTAACTCAATATGCCAAAACAAGAAAATCCTTCATTAGCTAACCTTGCTTGGTAGACACTAACTCAAAGTGATTTTCCTATGTTAACCGAGTGAAATTGGTTAATAATGCATATTCAAAAATTTTTTTTGGTAATTAATTGAGCTTGGTTAATGTTGGTTCCATCTAGCATTTCCTTCATTAACCAAGTGAGTTCGGTTAACAATTAGTTTCTGCAAACTTTACTTTGTCACCCAAGTGAACTCAGTAGATGTTTTCTTCTAAACTAGGAAAACTCTAGAATGCTTGGTAGACATATGAAACTATCTTCAATGCCCAAGTAAGCTTGGCATAAACTGACTGGCAATGATATGAAATTTTATGTAACATCAAAGAAAATACATAATTAATCAATCATTTCCAATAAGACCCCTCTTTGGCATTGATGGAAATACAACATGTCATAATGCAATGAAATTATAGAGAAAGAATAAAGTAAGGAACATATCCTTAGTTTCATTTTGATTCTCATCTATGAGAACTCAACTCCCTCTATCAATTTAACCTCTCTCTACCTTCAGTTCCTTCTTCTATCAACAAAACTATGCCTTCAGTATCTTCTTTTGATAGCAAACCTCTTCCTTTGATATCAGAACAAGTTCATTTTACTTGTTTGACATTTCTTTCTCTTCATAAAATTTCTATGAGATATGACAATAAAATTCTCCCTCTTTGACATCTCATGCTAAAGACAATATTCAATGAACATCAATGTACCTCATGTATTGATTCATTTGCAATATTCCCTTGTCAATACTACATCAAGTAACTGATCTTCAACATGCTTTGGTTGATGTATCACTAAACTTCATTTAGTGAGCTTCAGATAGGGGAATGCCCCCTAACTTACCTCTTAGATACAAAATGCTTCCTTAGGTAATGGCTTAGTGAATATGTCTACAATTTGTTCTTTAGTATTCACATATTCCAATCTTACCTATTTATCTTGTACCAATTCTCTCAAAAAATGATATTTTATAGCAATATGTTTCATTTTGGTGCATTACTGGATTCTTTGATATATTGATTGTACTAGTGTTATCATAGTTTATACCCATTGGATCCGTGATATCTATCTTCATACCTTCCAATAGTTTCTTGAACCAAACAATATTAGAACAATTAATTGTTGTTGTCACATATTCTACCTTTTTTGTGGATTGAGAAATACAATTATGTTTCTTGCTTGTCTAAGACACTAGTCTTTTACCAAGAAAGAATGCTCCACCATTGGTGCTCTTTCTTTCATCAACACTTCCTCCCCAGTCAACATCTATGAATGCTTTCAAATCCAAATTGCCTCCCCTTTTGTACCAAAAGCCATGGTCTTTAGTACTTTTTAGATATCTCATGATTCTTTTGATTTCCATCATGTGATTTTCTTTGGGATTCGATGAGAATCTTTCCACCATATGGATTGCTAATGTAATACTAAGCCTTGTGTGCTCTACATACTACAATTTTTCAATCATTGATCTATATGTGGTCTGATCTACCTCCTTGGGAAGATTATGTCCAGAAGATATAGGAGTTCTAAGTCATATTTAATCATCCATTCCAAATTTCTTTAGTATCTCCTTGATATATTTAGATTGAGTAATGTAGATGCCATCTTTCTTCTATTGGATCTGTAATCCAACAAAGAATTTTATCTCTCCAAACATAGAAATCTCAAATTCTTTACTCATTTCATCCAAAAATTACTTGCACAAGTCATCATTTCCTATAAATAAAATGTCAATCACAAATATTTCAACTACAAGAAGAGCTCATTACTCAAACATGTAATCTACTATTGAGTTCTTCTTTCCTTGTTTCTATCAACCAAACCAATCACTGTCAAACCTTGTAGACTAGGCCACAAACCTCATATCTAAATGCCAAACCTTAGATCACTCAACAAAACCTTGGTAATGAAGTTTCCTTCACTTCTACATTACTCTGCTTAGCTTCACATTCTGCTCTTTCTCTTCTAACAAACTCTTTGTATCAATATAATTCATGTCATACTTGATAAAGGAAAATATCCTTCCTTTATAGCAAGTCCTCAATCAATTATTATAGGACCACATTAAGAACATGTTACACTTAATGATAACATAAATCTTTCACCTTGCAACTTGAATATCTTTCTATACATGTAATATTATGGTGAATGAACTTAGCCACATCATCATCAATATGTCTTCTTCATGTCCTTAACCTTGATTTCATAGAATATTAACTTTGCTAAGAGATATAACAAGTTTACTAGAACATGTCTCTGTAAAATGAATCTCAAAATAGACATCATGAAAACTTACATAACTCCTTATAAACTTATCATTTCTTCTTATGATGTTAACTACATATACTAGATACTTTGAAGTATCTCTCATAACTTCAAATGGTTACAATACTAAAGTAGCCATCCATACCAACTTGATCTTTTCACTGTTCTTCTATCATATACCACAAAAAATTGCTATGTTGATATTGATGGAAAACTCAATCATGAATGTAACATATCATCATAGTAACATATCTACAATACTCCCCCATAGGAATATCATTAGGATTTATGCTTGCAACAATCTCCCCCTTTGGCATTGATGACAACATAGATGAAAAATATCTAGTTCCAAGAATACCAACAAAAGACTATTCAACTTACTTTTCAAATCCTCTTCATCAATCATTCTCCCCCATTGATATACCTCAATATTCTTATGCCAAACATACTATACTCATGCTAAAATTCTCCAACTACCATGCATACTACTTTACCATGCTATTTTTCATGCCAAACATCTCCTCCATTGACATAAATGTCAACGTTTCAACAACCAACTTTACTGAATCAAACTTTGTAACAACTAGTTTTTGCTTAGCTCAAGTGTCAAAAGACATTGTTCAAAACAACATCTAACATGAGTCCTAGATGACTCTATCCATCACAGATACTCCCCCATAAAGGAAGCATCAGTATTTAGTCTAGACAACAATGGTTCTTTGTTACACTGGATTGATGCATTCTTGCATCTTTTATTCTGATGTAGGAAGGGGCATAACCCCAAGCATACCTCACAAATACTCAAAATTCTCTTTAGGAAGATGCTTAGTGAATATTATCTACAACATGCACATTAGTGCTCACATACTCCAATCTAATTTCCTTTTCTAGAACTTTCTCTTTCTACATATGATACTTAATATAAATGTGCTTGGTCTTAGAAAGCAACACTGGATTCTTAGACATATTTACTGAGCTTGTGTTGTCACGATGTATGAAAACAAGTTCTTTGATTTTTATCCTTATATCTTTTAGCATCTACTTCATCTAAATGACTTGATTGCAATTATTTGCTACTGCAATATACTCTACTTCTATTGTACTTTGTGATGTACAATCCTACTTCTTTCTAACCAAGAAACCAATCTTCCTCCAAGAAAGAAGGCTCCACCACTAGTACTTTTTCTATCATCTATATTGTCTACCCAATCTACATCAATATAAGCACTTGGAGTGAAATCATTAGATTTATCGTACCACAATCCAAACTTAGATGTTCCCTTTAGATATATAAATATCCTTTTGACTATTGCAAAATGTGATTCTTTGGGATCAACTTGGAATCTTTCAACAATTCCAACTACATTTGCTATATCTGACCTTTTGTGAGTCAGATATTGTAATCCTCCAATCATAGATCTGTACTTCTTCTACTCAACTGTAGGTGTCTCATCCTTTGTAGATAACTTGTGTCCAATTACCATAAGTGTTCCAATGGGTTTTCATGTTTCTAAACCAAACCTTTTTAGTAAATCTTTCTAGTAGTTAGTCTAAGAAATAAAGATCCCTTCTTTGTTCTATACAATCTGCAATCCTAGGAAATATTTCATCTCTCCTATCATACTCATTTCAAATTATTTCTCCATCTCCTCAGAAAACTTTTCACTTTCTTCATCATTTCCTCCAAATATGATATCATCAACAAATATTACCAAAATCATCAAACCATCATCAATTTCTTTCCAATATAGATTACTATTTGTCATACCTTTTCTATAGCCAAGTTTTGTCCAACCTTGCATACCAAGTTCTAGGTGCTTGCTACAATCCATAAAATTCTTTCCTTAGTTTGCATACTATGTCCTTGTCATCTGTCAAAGGACATCCTTCAAGCTACTCAATGTATACTTATTCTTCAAGTTTTCCATTTAGAAATGTTGACTTGACATATATCTGATATACTTTGAATTTCTTCTGTGCTGCATAGGCTAAGAATAATCTTATTACATCTATTCTAGCCACTGGAGCATAAGTCTCCTCATAATCTATCCCTTCTTGTTGTGAGTAACCTTTACATACCAATCTTGCTTTGATTCTTACAACTTCACCTTGTTCATTGATTTTGTTTCTTTATACCCATTTAGTACCTATCATGTTCTAGTCTACTGGTGTAGGGACCAATTCCCATGTCTCATTCTTTACTATCTAATCCAATTCCTCTTTCATGGCTTGTTTCCAATAATCATCTTTACACTCTTCATCTACATTCTTAGGCTCAACTTGAGATATTAAGTATAGTTCTTCATTTACTCTAGTTTTTATTAACACACCTTTGTCTTTGCTTTCAATGATCTAATCGGATGGATGGCTCTTTATCATATTCTTTCCTAAAGTAGATTTTTCTATCTCATCTCTTGGCTCTATTGAAAGTTTCGAGGTTTGTTCCTACCATGGCTCTCCTTCATTCTGCAAATTAGTGTTAGTCTCAAGAAATATATCATGATTCTTTGGCTTAGTAACAACATCATCATTTGAATTGTGATCAACTATTCTCTCTTGTATCCCAAATTTTTCATTAGTTCTCACTTTTTCACTTTCCATAATAGTCTTAGTTCTCTAATATTTTTTGCAAAATGAATAACCAAGAAACATACCTTCATCACTTGTAGCATCAAACTTACCAATATTGACATCTTTTTTGATATAACACTTACTCCCAAAATTTTTGAAATACTTAACTCTAGATGAGTTACCAAACCATAATTTATATGGTGTCTTATTTGTGTCTTTCCTAACTTGCACTCAGTTCATAGTGTAGACTTTAACTTCTCTCCAAAATGTTTTGGATACATCATTCTCCTCTAACATAGCTCTTGCAAATTTTATACCTAAATTGTTCCTTCTCTTTGCAATGCCATTCTATTCAAGGGTTCTTAGAGCTTATAACTATCTTTTAATTTCGTTATTATGATTCTAGTTGATAATTTTTTTAAAATTATGTAGGCTGCATTTCTTAAAGAGAAATCTGAAACATTTGATAAGTTCAAGATATTCAAGAATAGGGTTGAGAATGAATTTTGTATTAAGATTAAATGTTTAAGATTAGATAGAGGAGGAGAATTCACTTCAAATGAATTTAACACATTTTGTGAAGATAGCTTTCACCATAGAATTGTTTAGTCATTGTAGGACCACTGAGATCTGTGTGTACAATCTCCAACTCTTTTGAGTGGTAAACTTCTTATTGGGAAATGAAGCTTTTTTATTCTTAGCCAAAACACACTCCTTGCAAATTGTGTTAGTATGCTTTACAATCTTCGGCAAATCTCGAACTAGAAACATTCTACTAGTCTTCACAATACTGTCAAATTTTATATGACAAAATCTTTTATGCCATAACCAACTATCATCTACCTTTCCAACCAAACATGTCATTTTAGTAGGATTCAACTGAAATACATTACCTCTAGATCTAGTTCCTATTCCAATTACTTTTCCATCTTTGTCTTTGATCATGCATTTCTTTTTTTTGAACTACAACTGATAACCTTTGTCTACTAATTATCCAACACTCAAATGATTGTGCTTTAAACCATCAACAAAGTCTTTGATCATGGATGTCTTTTCTGTGAACTATAAATGATAACCTTTGTCTACTAATTATCCAACACTCAAATGATTGTGCTTTAAAAAATCAACAAAGCATACACCCTTAGTGTTAGTTTTACCATAAAGAGTTAAAGATCCAATATCTTTAAATTGGCATGTTGCATTGTTTTCAACTCTGACAATTCCTCCATCCTAACTTTTGAAGTCAAAAAACTTGTTCATGTCACTAGTCATATGATGTGAGCAACCACTATCAATTATCTAATTAGATTTCTTCTCAACCCATGACACCAAAGCTACCTTTTCTAGACTTTCTTCTTTAATTTCCACAATTCCAATTGCACCATCACTAGAACTTAATGCTTTTTCATCATAATCATTATCCTCATTTGTATACAAACACTCTTTATCTTTTCTAGGCTTGTAATTTCCCTTATACTTTTCTGCTTTCTTTACAAAACTTAGATTCATAATGACCATATTCATCACAAGTCCAACATTTAATGATTTTCTTACCTCCTTTTTCTCTTTTTTCCAGAAGGGCTACTCCTTCTTCAATTTTTATGTCCTCCTTAAATCTGCTGCTACTAGCAAAATCTCCTCTAGCACTTGTGCTCATTAATAGATTGGGTTGAATATTTAGGGCATTGAAATATGTTTCTATTCTGGTGAATTCTCTAGACTACCTGAGCTCATTCTCAACTACTTCAAGTCTTCTAAGAAATGACTCCTTTATGAAATTTTTGGTACAAGATATCAACAACTATATCATCTAAACCACTAACTTAAATGGTGGTGTTAGAGTCTTTAATATCTTCCATATAACCTCATCATCTTCTTTGGTTCCTCCTTGAGTTCTAATACCTGCATTAATTTCTGATATCTTGCCAATATATGTTCTTGTAGATTCAACTTCCATCATTTTAGCATCTTGAAATGCACAAATCCAACTTTGTAGTCTCAACTTATTAGAATGTGCATCTCCTTCAAAACTATTTTCGAAAGCTTTCCAAATAAAATGGGAAGTTGCAAGTGATTTTACTTGATGGTACTCAATTTCAGGAAGTGTAGTCAATAGTGCTTCTCTAGCTCTCATATCACACATGAAAAGATCTATTTTTGCCTTGGTACAAGTTTCCAAATCCTTTTTAGCAATGATTGTCTTCTCTAATTTTGTTAAGATCCAATATCTCAGACCCATACACAACAAATGTGTCTTCATCTTTTCTTTCTAGCTATCATAACTTATTCCATCAAACTATGGACTATCTTTTGTGAACATGTTTACCATGGATCTCCCAAAGTTGTTAAACTTTACCTTCAAGGACCTAATTCTTTGATACTAATTGATAGAAACAATAGTCCACCAAGATAACTAGTGGGGGAGGGTTGGTGAATCAATTATCTAATAATTAAAACATTTATCTTCTTTAAAAAAACTTAACCATTCAACCAAAGTAAACAACAACCATAATAAAATGTACATAAACAATTACACTAGATATGTTGACTAGGGAAACCCTTGATCAGAGGAAAAACCTTAGTGGGAATGATTCCCACAAGATAATGTACTAATATAAATATTTTTTGTTAGAGGATGGACCCTATTAGGAGTCTATTACAACATTTAGTACATAGAGTCCCAGGTACAAGATTTTGAATCCCTATTAGGAGATTCCAACCCTATTAGGAGTTGTGGTACAATGTATGCAAGATGAGCCCACTACCCAAACATGCAATTTCAACTACAAGAAGAACTTACTACTCAAACATGTAATTTAGTATTGTGTTCTTCTTTCCTTAATTCTATCAACCAAACCAATCACTGTGAGATCTTATAGACTAGATCAGAAACCTTAGATCAAAATACCAAACCTTGGATTACTCAACAAAACCTCAACAATGAAGCTTCCTTCACTTTTGCATTACCCTTCTCAATTTGACATTTTGCTCTTTCTCTTCTTAAAAAGTATTTTCATCAATATAATTTATGTCATACTTGATAAAGAAAAATGTCCTTCCTTTATACCAGGTCCTAAAAACAATTCCATGAGTCAGCTGTTAGACCTTAATTGATTATTATAGGACCACATTAAGAACACATTA
Source organism: Cupressus sempervirens (assembly GCA_028749045.1). Lineage (NCBI taxonomy): Eukaryota > Viridiplantae > Streptophyta > Pinopsida > Cupressales > Cupressaceae > Cupressus > Cupressus sempervirens. The sequence goes on along the minus strand of CM053790.1, from coordinate 178,439,236 downwards.
CACTTTGTGATAACATAAATCTTTCACCTTGTAACTTGAATACCTTTCCATACACATAATATTATAATGAGAAAACTTAGCTAGATCATCATCAACATTTATTCTTCATGTCCTTAACCTTGATTCATAGAATATCAACTTTGCTAAGAGATATAACAAGTTTATCAGAACATGCCTATATAAACTCTATGTTAGAACAGACGTCACCAAAACTTAGATAACTCCTTTAAACTTAGCATTTCTTCTTTCAACATTAACTACATATAAAAAATACTCTAAAGTATCTCTCATAACCTCGGATGGTTAGAATACTTAAGTAGCTATTTCTACTAACTCGATCATTCTACTATTCTTCTATCAGATACCACGTAAAATTGTTATGTTGACATCAATGTCAAACTCAATCATGAATGTAACATATCATCATAGTAACATATCTACAATACTCCCCCATAGGAATATCATTAGCATGCATGCTTGCAACAATTCCCTAGTGTGTAGTGAATGCCATAACATGTTGTACCTCTAATATACCTCAAGATACATTTGGAAGCTTGCCAATGACTCTCATGAGGATCATGCAAGAATCAAGAGACAAGTCCAACTATAAAGGAAATATCAGGATGTGTGTGTGTGTGTGTGTCAGGTACAAAAAACTAACCATAATTTGTCTTTATAGGGTAAAATCCACTACAGGAGTAGAGCAAGTAGTAGATAAAATAACAACTAACTAAAAAGGTGTGTGGGTAGGCTTGAAATCAAGCATGTTGAATCTCTAAAGGATATCAAGAACATACTTTTTCTAGAGTATGGAAATCCCATCTGAAGATTGATCAACCTATAGGCCCAAAAAATAGTATAGGAGTCCAAGATCTGTCATGTCAAATTGCTCTCTCAATGCTTACTGAACACCCTATATCATGGAGACTAGGCTTCCTATGATGATGGGGTCATCAACATAAAACACAAGTATCAATTAGTCAGCCCCATGATGTTGAATCTAAACTATAGGATTGGAATGAAGCCAAGTGAACTGTGAAGCAAGCAAGAAGGAATCCATCTTCTCATACCGAGCCCTAGGGGCCTATTTGATATCATATAAAGACCTTTGAACCCAAAATAGCAATGAAGAGTCTAACACAAAACCATGAGGATTCTCCATATAGATCTCCTCATGAAGGTCTCCATGCAAAAAGATACTCTTCATGTCCATCTAAAAAATTGTCCATCCTTGTGAAGATACTAGAGAGAGTACAAGATTAATAGAATTCATCTTGGCAACAATAGTAAAGGTCTTGGAGTAATCAATACCCTCAACCTATGAAAACCCTTTGCAACAAGACGTGCCTTTTACCTATCAATAGAAACATCTTCAACATACTTGATATGGTACACCCAATTAAATTGAACCAAATTTCTTCCCTTCGCAAGAGGACAAAGATCCATGTGTGGTTCTTCATCAAAGAAGAGTACTCCTAATCCATATCCTTATCCCAATCTGAGTGTCCTATCACCTGTGAAAAACTCTAAGGATCATCTTAAATGGCATGACTTAAAAAGCCACCACCTATAGTCTAAGGATGAGTGTGATGAGTATTTGTAGGATCACCTACCAAAGGTCTAGCTACATCAAAAATATCATGAGCCCACTTGGGCACTCATGGAACATCTGTTGGAGGTGATGAAGGGGGATCAATATCAAGATCTTCCTTACTGGATGCATAATCCTATAGAGCAGTAGAGGAAGTACTAGGTAGTGAGGAAGAAGCTAAAGATAGAGGATACATCAGAGGATAAAATTCATCAAACTACACATCTCACCAAAACAAGACATCTCTAGAATCAGGATCAAACAACCTATCTGTCTTCACATCCTCATAGTAGCCAACAAAAATGAGTGATCAAATCTTCTTTTCCATGGCTTCCTATTGAGCATCTAGAATAAATTCCCAAGCCTCACTACCAAAAATGTGGAACATACAAACTTTAGGCTTTACATGAGTCTAAGTCTCCTCAGGAGTCAAGTTTCACAATGCCTTGTCAAGCATCTGATTCTGAATATAGTTGGTTAAATTGATAGCCTCAGCCCAAATTGAAAAACACATAGCTCAAGAATGTATCATACAATTGGGAATATCTTGTAATGTCCTATTCTTTCTCTTTGCTACCCCATTCTACTGAGGTGTATAGGGAACAAAGAACTGATGCTATAAACCATGCTCCATGCAAAAGTCTCTGAAAGAATGATTCACATATTCTCCCCATTTTTAGTGTGTATGCAATTGATAGAAAGACTAGATTGCTTCTCTAAAAATGTCTTAAAGATTCAAAAGGAATTAAAGACATCAGACTTGTAATTTAGAAAGTACACCCATGTATGTCTAGAGAAGTCATCTATTAAGGTGAGCACATATTGAGCAATTAAACAAGATGGAGTGGGGATTGACATAAGATCATTATGTATCAACTCCAATGGCGCCTTATCACATGTGGATCTACCTATCAAACTGGATCTCTATGACATTTTCCAAGTGCACGACATTGACACACACCATTAGTACAAGTGATTTGAGGTAACCCAATCACTAGCTCTTGTGTACTCATCTACTATAGATATCTATAGTTGACATGGCCAAAATGCTTATGCTAAAGCTTGCTCATTATGCCTATGTGAGAAATTAGAGAAACACTTATATAATTAGAGCTCTCAAAGCCATCAAATTGATATAGTTGAGATTAAAGATCAACACTCCCTATAGTGATAACTAAGTCAAGATCATGGAGATCTCGAATAACCACATCATGTGCTGAGAAGTCAACTATCTTTCGAGAGCTTGAATGACAAATCTGAAAGATAGACAAGAGGGTCATAGAAATTGCTAGAACCAAGGGAATATTATATAGTGAACCACCTTGTAAAGAGAGTTTTTGAACCTACACTAGTAAATTTGGGCCTAATTTGCGATGCAAAAAGGTCTCAATTTTGACACAAGTTGGTTGCTAAAGCCACCAAAGTCGTCGTTGGACAAATTTGGTCAGTTTTCTGCCACATTCATTGCGTGTTAGAATTTTGACTACATAAACGTTGATTTACCGACACAAATTTTGTCCATTTCTCTATCCAACCTAAACTGTTATTTTCCCAATTTCGACGTAAACTTGCCCAATTTTGAGTTGGAATTCTGACGAAAAACCCTTAGCTTTTGACGTCGGAGCCATACTCGCGACGTAAATGGTGCCAGTTTGGTGTCTCAATTACGATGAAGATTGGTTGCAATTGAGACCAACATATGTCACAATTGAGACGCTTTGTCCCAATTTTTTTTAAAGCTTTGCTCTCATAGGAGCGTTCAAAACTGTACAAAACTTTCTTATAAAGCATAATTGCTTAATGCATGAGAGTCAAGGTATCATGCACATTTCTCCCTCCTCACCATTGTTTCATTCGTCAAATGATTTATTTTATACAAAACAATGGGAAGGAGGAAGAAATGTGCACGATATCCTATTTCCACTAAGCAATTATGCTTTACAACTCAAATTTTGTGGAGTTTAGAAGGCTTCTATGAGAGCAAAGGCTTTGCAATGATTGGCACAACGCGTCTAAATTTTGGTTCCTATAGGAAAGAATAAAATTAGGAAATAATTATTTATCAGGAATGAAAGCCAATAATTTCATCTATTTTTCAAACAGATAAACGTGACAAAAAAACTTATAGTCCCAATCACATCATCATAAGAGCGCATATATAACTATAACTATAACTATCTAAAACCAACATAATTTAAAAATATCCACAATTCAAATATTATCCCTTGATGTTTTCTTTAATAATGCTCCAATGCCTTAGGGCATTTAGTTAGAAACTTCAAAATTAATGCTATCAAGTTAGATGTCATTTAATAGCCACCAAGGATAAGGTCCATAATAAGATTCAATATCTCTTCATCCATAATGTATATTAATGCTATCAAGTTAGTTGTTATATTAATAAGATTCAATATCTCTTCATCAATATACCTTTGGTTCTCGATGGAGATGTGCTCCAATCAATAGGAAACGTCATCATGAAGCAGGAGGTGAGGTTGAAGGATTTTATGGAGGCATTCGGAAGTTAATTATAGAGGAAGAGATTTTAGCCTGGAAGAAGTTGTGGCCAAAAGAATTGCTAGAATGATTGATTGTTACATTAGAATTATCTTCATTTAACATTAAAGTTGCATGCATATTGGAATGGCTGACATTATCGTTAAGTGCATTTGATGATAGCACATTTTTTTAGGATATACATAGAGAATGTCAAGAGTGTTGTTGACAACTTTTGTATTTCTTTTGGCTTTGACATTGATGACTGTGTTTCAACTGTTTTGGGCTAATATTTGCTTCACAAATGGCCGATGTATATGAATCTTGTGCCAATAGAATGAATTTTGTTGAAGTTAACCATAATGTATACATATATTTGTAATTGTTATAGTCAGGATGACAACTGTTGCAGTTCACTTGCCCATTGAAGAGTTGATTTTTTTATGACGGCACAACAAAATGTTCTGAACCATAGATTGCTTATCCTAAAAATCTTTCATCATCCTTTGAAACTGATCAATAATAATGCAATATATTGTATTATTAACTGTTTAAATTATTCCTGCAAATGAGGAACTTAATATAATTTGATTGAGCAACCTTACATTTTGTACGTCACCATTTTGTATTATACTTCAAACAAAAAAACGATGGTGCCATGTGATCAAGACAACAAAAATCTCTATGGAATGTACAAAACTTGGCACTAGACTTCTTCTCCATCTACGAGGCATTCAATGCTAGAGACAAAACCTTGTATCTACTCCACAAATAATGTGCTTACTAAAGTTGATGTGGCAGAAAGTTCTCATAGGTTAGTTCTAATCAGGTCTGGTGAATAATATGTGAAAACATCAATACAACCAAGGCACTAATTTTGCCCCATTTTCCTCATGTATGATAGCATTGAAGAGAAGCTCAGATAAAAAGAAATTAGTAGTATGGATTAACTTAATAGTAGCAAAAATGAAGAGAAAAGTTGTTGGCGGTGAACTACTTAAGCTGCAAATACAAGAAAAAGACTGGTTGCAATGTATGGGCCATCCTAAGTGGCAGAAATGGTCATAGTATAGTGAAGTTCACAGTTTCAATTAATCTAATTTGTAATTAAAAAGAAATTTCACTGTATGGAAATATGAGGGCTTCTTTTACAAACTTTTTTTCATTTATAAGAATATTAAGAAACTTTTTTTGTCAAATTTTAAACCAAAAGGATTGCATTGAGCTAATGTTTGAAACTCTACGAAGAGGAAATTGAACTAAGGCATCCAAATCTTAACACACTATATTATAACAATTTCATAGTTAAGAGTTGTGCTTGTAGACAACATCCAAATCTTATCTGGTGGGTGCCTCTCATATTAAATTTTAAAATTATTTTTTTCTAGTTCAACATGGAATGACCTTTCATGTTGGTTAGTCTACTAACCCTAACTCATCTCATCTAGGTCATATCAGATCTTGATAAAGGCTAGTTTGCAAAAATTTAACTTCTAATAGCTAGTTTGTAAAACTAGTTAAAATAACTTATTAGTAATACAATTATCTTCATAAGGAGGTCTAATTTTCATTCTCAGTGCAACACTCACCAAAATATGTTTTCAAAAGGTATTTAAACAACAATTAGATCTTGACAAAATTAGATATGAAAGTGGAAATGATAATCAGGTCATGTACCTCTTCTTCATCTCGTTTGCGCTTGTTTTCCTTAACCTTTTCGTGAAGATTTGCAATGTACTTATCAAATATCTCCTGACAGAAGCTTTCATCACTAATTGCCCTGAATATTCATATCCAATATATTTATAGCTACTACTAGTGTAAGGTACATGATAACTACCTTTAATTACTCACAATAAGATTAATTCCTAATAGTGGCTCTTTTACCTATATGCTTCCGCATCTTTGAGAAAAGGTATGCAATCCTCCCATTCTGAGGAAGCAACAATTTCCTGAAATGGAAAAATAATATATAACTAATTTATCGTTACATAGATAGAAATTCATTTATGATAAGAATAGAAATTCATTCATATTCAGGATTTTTAATGTACAAAACTCTGTGAAATTTTACTCCAGGTGTAAAAGTAGTAGAGGAAAAAGAGACTGCATTAGAAGGATTTTTTCCAAAATGAATAATGTAAACCTTCAGAGAATAAAGCAAAGCCATGAAATCATTTGCCAGCCTTTCCCTCCTTTTTGCTTCTTTCTCTTCCTTTTCCTTTACTTTTTCAATCACTTCTTCAAACACAAGCTACAAGCAATACACAGGATGTCAGTAAGACCTAACAAAATCATATATCCCAAAACAACTTGCATTACTTTCAACATTTGCAATTGTTTCAGTTTAACCTAATAAAAATCCATTATCCACTAATGAGAATAGACTAATGCATTTGTGATAGCGATTCACTTCCAGCAACTACTTACCAGTGCAAATGAGTCAAAACATAATATAGCTGATGCAATGATCGAATCAGTTAGGAACCAGAGTCATATGGAACATAAGGATAAGATCCTTGTTTGTATAAATAGTAGTTACTGGGAACATAACAATATGTGACAACATTGTTCAAAGGCAAATACCAAATAATTTTATTCTGAAGTCTTCTGTAGCTGAGACAAAAAATCTAGAAATGTAACCAAAACAAACCTTAAGATTTGTTTCAGATGCAACAGCCAAATCATATAGTTCCCCAATGGAGGCTTTGAACTTGTCAAGAGTCCATGCTGATGTTACTGCGAGCTATAATCATTACATCAAAAATATTACAATATATTTTACATCCAATGGAAAATCCTAAAGCACAAAAGGCACACCTTTCCTGACTCCATAGCATCTTTTATGCTTGATTTGTCCTCCTAGTACTGCCAAAGGTACATATTCAAAAAATGGTTACATCAAAGGAATCAAACATACATTTCCTTGAGTAATAATGATTGCAAGCCTGATTGTGAAAGTGCAATTAAATCCTGCAATCAAATCATTAAAATATATGCAACTTTCTTACCTGCTTTTTCATCCCTTCTGCAACATCTTCAAACAAATCCTTGGGTGGTGAACCAGATGTATTTGAAGTAGGCTCTTTGCTTTATGATCCTCCAGTTCTTTGCTTTATCAAAGAACTAGAGGATAATAAAGCAAAGAGCCTACTTCAAATGAAGTGTATCTTTGTTGTAAGCAGGCTAGTTGCTTTATGATCCTCCAACAATCTTCGAAATTCATCTCGATTTTTACATTCTTTTTGGCACAGTTCTTCCTACATTTAAAAATATTCAAGTCATTCCAATATACAAAAATAAGACAGATGAAAACTATGGAAGCACACTACTCTCTCATTCTAGACAACCTTTTGAATTGTTTGTACTTCCTCCTCCTCCAAATCAGATATAACACGTCAAAATTTTAGGATGTTCTCAGGTCATTAGGTATGACAGCTTTTGGAAAGATAAGATGCCCATAACCGAAGCCATTATCCACATAATGACAACAAACTATTCATCAATCAAGATAAAAACCAAACAACTTTCCAAACACAGGCATTTCACAGCTATGCCATCTCTAGTGCGCCTTCCAAATTCAAGTACAACAATATTGGTTCTAAGATTACACCAAAAGTAGGTCCAAAAAAAAAGTCAGATAAATTCGTAGGTTAACATGTGTATTCAACACAAGATCACAATTTCCTATAGGCAAGACTTTAAGATAGAAAAAAAAGAATTTGAATTTGAGAGTTGCTGGGATACCTTGCAAAGTCATTACAATTTCAAAGATTCTTGACTTCAGAATTCATAAAAGAAATGGAATAATGTTTTAAGGAAGATCAATTGGGGTTATAAAACCCAAGCATGAAATTGAGGAATAGGACAAAGAATGAAATGTCATTAGTTTATCAATCTAATTTCGTGTTCATGTTTTCTGCTCACCATAACCTTCCTACCCATCTCAAATATTATAATGTGAGCAAATGTCGAAAACTCACCTTGGTTGAGCGACTTTTCCACCCTTTTGATTCCCTCCACTATTGAAAGAACTAAAATATATCAACAAATTAAGTGTTAGTGAAACTACTTGAACAAATGAAAGGGAAAAGTTAACAAATTTTGTACAATCTAAGGGATTTATTGTGAATTAAGTAGACTTCAAGATCATTTGATTTCTAACATATGATAATAGATCACACTATTGAAACATTGATATAACAAGCATACAATATATTGAAAAATAACAACAAAAAGCATTACATATTGTAAAAACAATAATATGTACCCGAGATGCAAGGGGTGAGGATGCCATCTCCTATAACCATACAAGTCCCAACAAGGGCTAGTATTAACAAACATCTCTTGGCAAAGTTACTTTGTTCAAGAGCTTCCTTTATCCTAATGGCTCTATTGGGCTATCTACCTGCAACTTCAAGTGTATATGAGGAGAGTTTCCTATCTTCTTCATGGTGATTGGGTATCATGCTGACATTTACATGGTGGAAAATTAAAGAATAAAGAGAAAACATTCCACCTACAAAAGAAACCATCCCTTTAAACTTAGAACACATGTTTTCACATCAAAAAGATCAAACTTTGACCTAAAAACAAAGTGAAACTAGAGCTGTTATAATCTTACCATCTCCATTATCATTGGCCCACAATACAATAAAGATGTATTTGATGAGGGGCAAAAGAGTGAGAGAATATATGATCAAAGACAAAGCCCCAAGAACGTCATCAGGATGTTTGATGCCATTAGGAAAAGTACTCGCATACACATAAAGTGGTGATGTTCCTATGTCCCCATAAACCACACCAATACTCTGAAATGCCAATTGCACAATTGCAGCCATGCTCAACATCTGAGAAATAGGATTTGTCATAAAGTGATGTTAGAATAGTTACTAAAATGGTCATAAATTATGTTGTTATAGTAAAAGAATACTTTAACTTAAGAGAAAAAAACTATACAATATTAAAACATGATATCGTGCTTTAAGAACTAAAAAGGTACCTGTAACAAAGAACTTCATTTTGACTTGCTAATTGGTTGTCACTATTAACTATAAGCTTATCTTTAAAGTTTGAGCTTCACTTGGTTTCGAGAATAGTTAAACATTCTCTACTTAACAGGGCCAACCACGTGAAGGTGGAAGCTCATTTGGCCCCTCCCCCCGCTAACATCACTCTAAATTCCCCATTAACATTTAATAACATTCAATTCATCCATTTTTGAAATAGAACATTCAATCATTATAATCACATGATAAAATTCATTAACACATAAAATTCATAAACACACAACATGCACGAATAATTCATTAACACGCAACATTCAAGAGTAAGTCATTCATGAATAATTCATTAACACAATATTCATTAACAATATTCAAGAGTAAGTCATTCATGAATAATCATCTCTTTTTTTCTTTCTTTCTGTTTCTTTTTTTTCATAAAATTTCTAAGAGGAATATCAATGTCCTTGTTAGGATCCCCCTCCTCTACTGGTTCTAACACATGTCTCCTCCTCATCCGTTCAAGAACACCATGAGGCCGTTGCACCAAAGGGGGGTTTGCTACAATAACAAGTACTTCATGAGGTTAAATTCCCACCATTTTATATTAGTGAATTACGAGTTTTTATTTAAGTAAAAGAACTATAAATCAAAAAATTAATTTAAAAGAACAAAACATAGATTTTCTTTACCTGAATGTGCCACATGATCTACCTACTGATCAGTCTGAACATCCTCTAGCACTCGTTCAACACAACATGATTCTATATCCTCAACACAAAAAGGTTACACCAAGTTCAATTAAAGATGTTAAATTGTATTAATAATTACATAATTAGTTTTAAATAACAAATGAGCACCTCCATCGATGGTATGATGCACATCAGGGGCTTCATGGTGCTGCATATGATTTGTATCAGGATTAATAGGCTGCATTGCAATGTCATGCACATTATTATCAAATAAATTTTTGCTCAAGTATTCAATTTCTAATATATTTTTTGGAATATTTACCTGTGCACATGATGCAAGAGACTGTTTGGTTGGGGCAATGGAAGCTTTCTGTAGACGTTCAGCCACCGCTGCATAGCCTTGCTTGAAGGCAATTTTTTTGTGTTCTTCTATGGCCTCCAAATTAAAATCAATGCCTTGCTTTTTTTTATTAATTAAAAAAATTATTTGCATTTTATAAATAATTTTTCTTTGCAATTCATTTATTGCTACTTACAACGCGTGCTTTGATTTTTGAATATCCCCCAGAGCCAAGTTTGTGCTGCCCAACCTTTTCCAGCCTCGCCTTTGTTGCCTTTGATGTGTCCTACAACCTATGAAAAGTTTGAAATATGTTAGATGATATAAAGAGAATACTAGAATCATTGTGGAAATATTTACTTCACTTGGGTTTGATGTCTTTGGAGGAAAAAATGTGCCATATGTATGGGTTTGATTTCCTAGTCAAAATTCATGGGATATTTTACTGAGATCCTTGAGAAAGCACATATAGTTACAACTCTAGGAAGTGGGTTTGGACCCGTAGGTGAAGGTTTTATAAGGGTGAGTGCCTTTGGTCACAAAGAGAACATATTAGAAGCTTCATTTGTCAATATATCTTCATTTGTCAATATATCTTATGTAGGATTTATGCCCAGATTGAGATTGAGATTTATAAGCAATTGTGTCAGCATATGAATAACATACCTTTCATATTTACAATAAGAAAAATTAAATACCAAAATTGAGGATTATGCGTGGTAGTATGTTGGAGAAATAACTCCTATTTTAGGGATTTCGACAAAACAGCATAGCGAGAAATATTGAATTCAAAAGGATAAGAATGTGAAGGAACAAGAGGTGTAGGTGAAGGTTCAAATCACATGAAAAGTCATTTGTACACACTATGAATTTTGTTGTACATTATGTTGTATTTTAAGAGTGCTCCCCCAAGGTAGATGTGTTAGGCTTGGTATTTTGTCTCTTTACTTCACTGATATATGTGTTTGAATTAGTCTACACACAAATAATTAACATGTTACCAAAGATGATATGCCTTTTGTGAGCTTGTAAAGAGCTAAGGAACGGAAGAGAAAGATTGGAAGCAAGGTGATATCAGGAAAAATATCTTAATGAGTTTCCATCTTTATAGTTTCTACAGGATAAAAAGCAGGGATTCCCTAAAAAGGATAATCTATTGGTTGGGTATAGACAGATAATCCATGTGATCAAAGCTTCAACAACAACGAAAAATAATAAAAAAGAAGAATGGATTTTAGATGTGGTGGAAATGCTTAGCTTTAAATTCTTTAGGATTCTTAGACTACATTTTTATCTGAAGATAGAGATTAGATTTTGTGATGCTTCACACTTAAATCTGATGTATAGTGTATATGCACTTCTTTTTTGATATGCAACAAAGCACAAAATGGAATTGATGAAAGTATAAAATAACAATCACTAATGACAACATTATATACTGTTATCATAGTTAACAGAATACTACAGAATATGGGATTTGATATCTTCAATGATGGATTTCATTAGGATTTACATGTAGATTAAGTGTAGATTTGATGCACACATGACCCAAAAGAAAATAGGGGATAGGAAACTCAAGATAGTGAGCAATTATTGTAAAACAAAGGGAAAGTCAACAAGTATAGTGGTCAAGGTGTTGTCTATTTTTATGACTCAAAATCTAACATGGTACATCATATCACAAGATTCAGTTATCACAACTTTGAGTAGGAATTTCTTAGTTGAATTAAAGTTTGAGTTTAGTGAAGATAAAATTTGAGAAAAGAACCCATAGGAGACATAGGCTCTAAAATTTGTCACTAAATATGAATAAAGGGCTTCATTTTGTCAATATATCTTATGTAGGATTTATGCCTAGATTGAGATTGAGATTTATAAGCAATTGTGTTAGCATATGACTTACATACCTTTCATCAATCAACAGATTAAATTAAGCTAGTTGAAATTGTTGATACTGAAGTTGAACCCTAAATTTTCTCATTAATGTACTAGTAGTTAGTACTATTGCATACCTTTTTGGATTTGCTGGTGCACTTTCTTTTGGTAGACGTTGCCCTTTCTCCTTTGCATCCAAAATGAACTCATTCCAGTCCCTCACTGAAATAAAGGGAGGACGCTCGCACTTTGTGTTGTGGACGAGGCTCTTTCTATATGTGTTCCTCACAACCTTAAGTAGTCTAGCAACTTTTTGTAACAATTTCTTACGATCTACCAAACTCATGCTCTATATCTTTGATGAGCTCATCTTTTAATTTTTGAGATTGGTAGTTCCACCTTTTAAGGAAAAACACAAAATTGTTAGATATAGCTAGTATAAGAAAAGACTCGAATGAAAGGAAAAATGTTGCACCAATTAATGATATGAAAAAAAATAGTGGGATAAAATTAGTTCAGTTATGATGTACAACAACCTAGTATGTATGGTGAGCCCGAATCTTCACAGTGTGAGGTCATAAAGCCTCCTATAAAATGTATCGTTTCCTGCAAAAAATGTCATGGGATAATTAATAGTAAAAACCATTAAAATGAATCATATGAAAGAAGACTCCCACTTTTGGTTCTTTGTAGAAAAATTAGTTAGTATCTTCTACTCAAAGCATGGAATTGCAATGTACCAAATTACTAAACTAGAGAATTATTGGTATAGACAAAAGGTCATTGATAATTTAGATGATCCTACCAAACCCCTAATAAAAAGGAATTCAAGAATAATTAAACAACTTGCATAATATGACACACTAAAGGTCATGAGGCATCACTCCACATCAAAAGCCCTTGCATTCACCACTTCCTATCATGTTTACATCTTGCAAGAAAATCCTTATTACAATATAAAAAATAATTATTTAAAGTACCTGAAAGATTAGGACATTTCAAAGGCATTAATTCATTATGGTCAATCAACAATGATGTCTCCATAGATCCCGTGCTAGAAACACAAGTAGCTCTAGGAAATGATGGTGAATTATCACCAATAGATGTACTATGATCCACATTTGGTGGCATACCAAATGGTGCATCTCCTACCACAAAAAAAACAATACACTATGTGATACATCCCAAGATTAAAGTACATATTATCAACTCATAATTAACACAAAAACAAATATAGAAAAACAAGGATTTACCAGCTGGATGTCCCCTTGTTGCAGACATTGCAGTCGGTAATCTCGTACGGGCATCCATCAACCTCATAGGAGTCTCCTGCACTAGATGACTTGAACAATACATTGTTAGCAAAGACATTCTGAAATAATAAAAGTAAGAGTTAAGAAGTTTTGAATGTTCAAAATAAAAAATTCCTTCTAACTTGTCAACTAAAAGATTATTTTACCAGTGGCAGCCAGAACTCTGCTACTACCGCCCTCACCACATTGTCCTTGACCACGTTCTAGATCAATTCCCTAAAATTCCTGTATAACAAGAATTTAGTAGTTAAAGTTTCTTACAACTCTTTAAAAAAATTGCACCAATAAAGTATTTTTGCACATATTACATATTTTACTTCACAACATAAAAGATTATAAAATATAAATCTTTATTGAACTTTTGTTATAACTAAATATTCATTGGAGCTTACTTCATAATGCTGAGCTTGCACTTTCAATTTTGATAGCCTCTTCCTCATCTCCTCAGGTTCCATATTTGCCTCATCCAAAATTTTCATTGCTTCTAAATTAATTTTCCTAATTTTTTTCAACATTTTTGTAAAATTGGGAGTATCAGCAATATTGGCCTCATCAGAATGCATAGCTAGTGGCTTGGTGGTCACTGCTATTGCTTTACCCTTATCCTGAACATCAAATTGTGAGAGGAATATCAGTAAAACTATCATAAAAACTCAAAAACTGTAAATAAAATAATGTCATAATATAACATTTTTCAACTATCTAATTTGTACAATTTCAAAAAGGTTTACCCTCGTTGAAGAAGGGGTGGGAGTAGCATCCTACTGACCTCTATCATCTGTCGATCCATATCATCCTGTCACAAAGATTAAACATAAAAAATTCAGCTAACTAAAAGCACTAGATAGCAAAAAAAAACTTATTAACAAAATGGTAAATAGTACTTACAACCCTCATGATAGTAACATTGTTTGTATCTATGTGATTTAAATGGTAATCAATTAGCAGTTCTTCCCCTGCACTTATTGATTTTATTGCACAAACAAAAACTTCATTCGCCTCATGCACCTCAAATATGCAATTGGGTTGCTTACTAGTTGAAGCAGGTCGCCTACTATTTATAAAACCTACAATATTACCTATTTCTTTTGGTCTCCCATCAATGTTCATAGAAAATCTTTTACTTTGATCATTTTCTTTTCATTGTATATAATTAGCTGATAGCCCATACCTACACATACTTTTTTTATATCGAACAATCCGCATCCAATCATTGTAATTGTAACATGGACCGACATACTTAAACAATTCAACAACTTTGTTGTAACATACCTTTATCCCATCCATGGAAAATAGGCCCAAACCATGTAATGAGGATGGAGCAATGCGATATATCCTCTCATTAACACAAAAATCTATGTTAATTGGAGGTAGCTCATTGGGTATCCATTCTTTCTCAATGTGTGAGTACCAAAAGGGCACCTTGATGTTGCCTTTGGTCTCATCATCATAAGAACATGACCCCCCATTAGCAAGGAAAAATTGCATGCTTTTATCAAATTTTTTTCTATTCTTTTGACCTCTAGTTGATATCCCTCTTTTAGCCGTACTACATGTAGAGCTTTCATCTACCATTTCCTCATTTCCCTCATTTGATGTAGATAGATCTGACAAGTACCTATTTGGTGGGTCCTGCAATCCATCTAATGGAAAGTGAAAGTGACATATATAAAATGTAGTAAGTTGAAAGTGATTATACAATTATATTTCTATATGGACCTTCTTTGTCTATATATACATTATATGATTATATAATGTCTATTTATAACATACGTGCTCAATGATAAACAAGAAGAATATAAGAAAATTATGTCTATTTATTGACTTATACCTGTTGATCCATGTCACTGTGCACAATCCATGCCAAATGGGTCAAATCTCCTGTAGTCAATTGACTGTTTGCAAAAAGGGTGACAATCAGACACAATATAAACATTGGTAATTATAAATAACCTATGTTGTAATCATTAGAAATGAAGACAATAAATATGTAATTAAATTTCTTGAATATGTTAATCATTTACCTTAAGTTAGGTAAAAATTACATGATACACGTTTGCTACAAATAACTTAGAAGACAAAATGAACAATAGGCAACATCGTAAACATGTCAACAGAAGGGGTGATGATGTACCTATAGTCAATTGACTGTTTGCAAAAAGGGTCATAATCAGACACAACATAAACATTGGTAACTATAAATAACATATGTTGTAATCATTAGAAATGAACACAATAAATATATAATCAAATTTCTTGCATATGTTAATAATTTATCTTAAGTTCGCTAAAAATTACATGATACGTGTATGCTACAAATAACTTAGAAGACAACATGAACAATATGCAACATCATAAACATGAACAAATTTACCATATATATGGAATGCAAGATCATCAACAGAAGGGGTGACAACATTTGTAGTCATTGATTATCTTCTTCTTCTTCTTCTTCATCATCATCATCATCATCATCATCATCGCCATTATCACCATCATCATCGCCATCATCATCGCCATCATCATCGCCATCATCACCACCATCATCACCATCATCATCACCATCATCATCACCATCATCACCATCGCCATCATCATCATCATCACTATCATCATCATCATCATCACCATCACCATCACCATCATCGTCATCACCATCATCTGCTTCTTCATCATCTGCTTCTTCATCATCTTCAATATCTTCTTCTTCCATAACATTATACTTTATCGGCCTTCCTCTTGGATCATGTCTAACAACAAATGACCAACCCTATTTATTTGGAACCTATGAGTAAAAAACTTGCTCACATTGGCTTGGAAGAACATAGGGCTCATCTCCAACTGGCTTAAATGACCTTGTATTGATAATTGTAAATCCATTATCATGTTGAATAACTATTCTATCTGGATCATTTTGATTTAGTCGTAACCTGTACCATTTGACGATGAATAGAACTACTTTGAAGGTGTTAAATTTACACTCAATTATATCATCCAAGATGCCATAGTATTGATTTTGAGATTGTTGAGGATGTATGTCGCTTCTAGATGATATATTGGTGACCTCAAAAACTGCAATTATCCCAGAATCACAAGTTTTCTTTGTGTCATCCAACCTTTTTATGCGGAATTTGTGGCTATGATAGTACATAGCTTTGTGGTACTTGAC
Organism: Cupressus sempervirens; assembly: GCA_028749045.1. Lineage (NCBI taxonomy): Eukaryota > Viridiplantae > Streptophyta > Pinopsida > Cupressales > Cupressaceae > Cupressus > Cupressus sempervirens. The sequence continues at coordinate 178,422,757 of CM053790.1, read as the reverse complement.
CTACTATTTTTGAAGTCTGTGTAAATTATTTGCATCGTGAGTTGATACGAAACATATGTCAAGTTATGATCATTAATAAATTTCTACGTACCTCTCCACCTCTTAAACCATTTACTAGATCAACTACCATCGGCATAACATTGGAATCTCCATTACGATGAGCTTCTATAACCAATGAAGCAACACCTTCCCACATTAATGAGCAACCATTTTGTTGACATCGTTCAATCCATTCTGTCATCCAATCAAGATTGTTCGCAATATACAAATGTATTGCATCCCACTCTCGACCACCTGTTTCAAATAAATACGCCAATTAAAAATAACTTATATTGAAGATTTATATGAATTAATTAACTACAATAAAATCTTAGATTTACCTCTCACTTTCCTCGATCTACCTTTGCCCATGAAGTACTCCCCTTCGAATTTGTTAATTGAGTTGGGATCCCAAATATGATCTACATGGATGTTTGTTGCAAACTTAGGATGATATTCAGTAATGTACACCATGGTCTGGTATACCATATATCCCTCCACCATAGAACCCTCAGGATGTGCTCTCTGTCGAACCAAGCCTTTCAAAAATTTCAAGTGCCTCTCAACCATCCACATTGACTTGGTTGGTATAGGTCCACACAATTCAATCTCCTCAACTTGATGTATGAGGTAGTGTTCTTGTGCATTGAAAAAACTTGGAGGTAGAAACTTTTTCATTTCACACATTAGAAGAGGAATTTTTCTCTTCCAATATTTTATATCTTCTTTATTGATTTCTTTAGATGACAACCACCTCATGTATTTTCCAAGATCATATATAACCTATTTGACATTGTTGGCAAAGTGGTGTGGGAGAGATAGAGGTAGAACGCACTGCAATATTTGTAAAATGATCTTGTCAATATTTTATAAAAAAATGCAATTGAAACTACATGCAGTATATAAATATATAGTGAATACAAAATAACATGAATTACCTTACTAAATGTATGCCAATCGTGTGTTTTCAACCCTGGCCCAAATTCACTTTTATTTGATATGACATTGTTTATGTTCGCAACAAATCTTGTGGGAAATCATATTTTTTTTATGACTTCTTTTATAGCATTGCTCTGCTGCTTTGACAATAACCAACTAAGGGCACTTGTATCAATCCGGTCTCCATTGTTATTTGGTCAAATACCATTTTTCATTGCATGGTTGGATTCTTCAATGTCAATACAAGTTTTGACAATTTGATCTTTGTCACGCCTTCCATCCAAGATTTTCCATAATGTCTCTACTACATTCTTTGCAATATGCATAGGATCAAAAAAATGCACAATTGGGAGTTGCTCGTAGTATGAAAACCTAGTAAATTGTGTGGGATAAATTTTTAGTCCTTTTGGAAGTTGGACATTGATGTCTTGACGACCTTCACAACCATCAATCACATCATCAGTAAACAAAACACAATATCAAAATATAAATTTGAAACAAAAAGCATCAAATGGAATGACATGACCTTGACGATTTATTTTATTTTATGCCAACTTCCATAGGCAAGGTGTCATTCTCTGTGGCTTTGATGTAGTCTCTTCTAGACCATTGAAAAGATGTTTTTCGATAATTCGGTACTTATGATTTCTGTGCAGAAAGTGTCTATTCTCATCAAACACCTACTTTCTTAAACTTTTTGAATGACGATATTTCGTCTTTGGACCACAAATTGGACATGCAAATTTACCCTTTGTCTGAAGACCTACAAGATCGTGTATAATTGGATTAAATGTGTTAACTTTGACATACCAAAAAAGAGGTGTCAAGAAGAGAACATACCACAAAAATGTGTTAGCCCAGGGGCATCGTGTATTGTCCATACAAGCATTGCATGAAATTGAAATTGTCTTTTCCCTATTGGTCTACAAATGTCATACATAGTAACCCCATTCCATAACACCACCAATTCATCGATAAGGGGTTCAATATATACGTTGATATCTTTGACTTGGTACTTACCTAGTTGAATGAGCAAAAACATTACATAATTATTTTGACCATTTGATGGATTAGTAATAATAAATTAATTTAGATGACCACTAAATCAAAAAATACCTGGAACAATCAGTGTCAACATTATGTGCTCTCTCTTTATGGACAACCAAGGAGGTATGTTATTGTTGATAACAAAAATAGGCCACACTGAGTAAGTAGATCTCATCTCTCCATAAGGATTGACATCGTCTACTGCCAATGAAAGTTTGAGATTACAAGGTTCTTCTTTAAAGTGTGGCCATTTTCCCTCTATTTCCTTAAATGTCGAACCATCTGTAGGCATTCACATAATGTCATCTTGACTTCTATTGCGTGCATGGTAATCCATAAATTGTGCCGAGCTATTGCACTTGAATAATCATTGCAAACATGGAATAATGGGAATATGCTGAAGAACCTTGCGAGGCACCTTTTTTGTTAATCGATCTGATTGATATCTACTAATATGACAAGTAGGGCATTGTGTTGCAAATTCATGCTATTTATAATATATAATATGATCTTTAGAACATGCATCAATTGTTTGATACTCCATTCCAATATCTTTCATGATGGCAGATAATTCTCGGTACGAGTGTGGTAGAATGTTTGATGGTGGTAACAAACACTCACCTATCAACCTATGACCAAAAATATAATTTCTTAATTTAAAGAATATTAATTGCTACACGAACCCAATGTTAATTGTAAGGGAACTATGAGTAAAATAATGAAAGAAGATGGCATACCTTGACATACGTGTCATTGCTACATTGGATAAACCATTCATTACCTTCAAGTTCACCAATAGCAATACAGCGGCAAGAAGAGTTGTTTTGGAGCCTTCATATAGGGGCTACTCTTCCTTCTCAAGTAAAGGTACATCAAACTCTACATCATCATCACCATCATCATCATCATCATTATCATCTTGATCATCGTGATCATTTTGATCATCGTGACCTTCATCATCCTGATCTTCTTCCATGGTATCATTACCTTCTACTTCAATATTCACACCTCCATGTTCCCTCGTTTGGAAAATCGCATTCTTCGAATTGTCATGGTCCATAACATGAAACTTAGGGATGTTGACCTATATGAAAATGATGACCTTATATTAACCATGACCATGATGTCATCATCAAATCATGTCTCATGTAATTTATAAACTATTAAAATACATACCAATGGGCGATACTCTTTTCCCTCTTCAATGTGACCATGTTGCCTATAATGTTGCTTAGCTGTTGTGATTAGATATCTTCGAGTCTTTAAGCCCTTACACATTTTGAAAGGACAATAACATTTTCCATCACCTTTTCTTTTTAAGTTAGACCGCAGTCTAGCAATTGCCTCCCTATTTTTTTGTGCATTTATATTGTCAGACATGGTCTTTATTGAATGGAATGACTCGTTGGTGGAAGAAGGATGATTTGTTTGCAACCTATAGATGGAGTAGTAAGAGGAAGAGACATATAAAAAGGAGTTAGGTATCTAAACCAAGTAGGAGTTAAGACATGCTGGAGTGGGGTTAGCCCAAGATATTTTGGAATCTTTAAGAACCTGGTAAAGGGTATCTGGAAAGGTGAAAATAAACAAGTATTTTTACAGCTACAACGGAGGAATCGAGAGCATTATAAATAATGAAGAAGAAACTTAAATCCATACAACTTCACCTCTATTTACAATTTGACCTTTCTGCAAGTGAAATATGACAATATACAAAATTTCCAATCACATTTTCACTTAAAAAAGAACACCAAATATACCTTTGCTACAATATCTTCTTCAAATTCTTCGCTATTAGATTCTTCAGAACTGCAAGCTCCTGTGCAAAAAAAAGATGAGATGTACTAAGTAATTTTTGATGGGCAATATTTAAACAAATCGACTATCAAAAAAACAATTTATGAAATTTAGTTGCTTTATTATGTACTGAAGACTTGGCAAGATGTTCCCAAGTCTATCTATAGAATGCCTATTTGCATGGTTGTTTGCAAATACTCTAGTATGGTGCCACTTTTGAACAACAACAAATGTCACTGGGGCTGGTAATTTGGCTCAAGAGATGCACAAGCCTGTTGACACCACAGAACTTTTAGTTCATCATATAGCATTCAGCTGTCTTCTTTAACAAAATCCAAAGAGAATACAAACAAACTAATGAGCCGTGTCTATCTCAATTGAATAGCAAGTACTATAGTGAGTATTAGGAAACTGACCTTGCGAATAGCATCCAGTTCATAAAGTATTAGGAAAGTGACCTTGATGATTAGTTTAACATAGATTGGTGAATAGAAAATTCATAATAAAAATCTAATTTTTTTCCACACTTGTTCAAACCATATAATGAAATGACAAAAAATGAATTGTATACAAAGACCATATTGTAGGCTATCCAAGTTGAAAGTGAATAGATGACCTTTATGGGGTGCTATACCAAGTGGAGCAAGTATGTGAGAGCTTGAAGATGAAGGGCTCCAATTTTGGGGCCAATATTTGGTGGTTTTGAGGTGCCTAGGGAGAACCTTTGATGCTAAGTCTTAGTTATGTAGACTTTGGAAAATCTAGTGACTTTCTACGAGTTTGTACCTGCTATATCAGTAGCCACTATGCCCTATTCCAGACCTTCAGTATTCTGATTGACATCAATTATAAGTGTGCATCCAAATGTTAGCTACAATTGATTGGGGTGGCTTTTAGTGTGTATCAGTCTAATTTGACATCTGTGATGGTAGTATCAATGTGTTATCAACATCTTACATTATTTAGAAGAGGTGTAGTTCAGTGGGTAAATGTTCGGTCATTGTGGGAATGATATTCTATGCTTTCTATTAGGTTAATTTGTGTTGTTGCAGCAGTCTGATTTTATAATTTGAACGTCGTATTAGTTTGTTTCAATAATGTTCTTTTTATTTTGCTATATTGTAATGCATCTCACTATAATGTCCCCTTTTTGACATGACATTCAATAATAAAAATAAAAAGTAAAAATATAAAAAATTAAAATAACATGTAATATAATTATAATTTAATTAAGTTTAGTGAATGATCAAAATGAATGCAATAAAGAGTTATGAGTATTGAAGGATTAAGATATAAAGAAGAGACCATTCAATATTTAAATTTATATTGGAAAAGGTAGAAACGAATACTTATTGATTTAACTCAATTTATAATTGTTATTTAAATATTTCTTAAAATAACATAATCCTTAATATTTTTTTTAAAATTCTCTTCCAACTATCTCTATTTAGTGCCTACCATGTTTATGTGCATGTTTTTTTATGTGTTTTGGATAATAAGTCTAATTTAATTTGTCTATGGACTAAGACCTTAAATTATTGAGCTTCTCTTTGTTTTGTGAAAACTATAGCATTCTCTACTTAACAGGGCCAACCACGTGAAGGTGGAAGCTCATCATGGCCCCTCCTAGGAGTCTCTTATGACCCTTTACGACATTTTAAGAGCTCTAAGATTTATTCTTAGGGATCGTAAATGGTTGTAAAGGGTCATTAGGGATCTTAGGACACAACAACTAAGAAATATAATTGTAAGCATCATGGTCACATTTTTTTGGAATCAATGTAATTGAGTTGTATACCCAAGTGACGAAGTGCATCTAGAAAATGAAACTACAACCTATTGGGATTGAGACAAACCTTATAAAACAAAAGAAGCTAGGAATGATTGCTTGCCAATATCTGTTAAATAGATTTGTTGGAGGACCTTGTATTCATGAGCTAGGAATGATCGCTTGCCAACAGTTTTTGAATACATTTGTTGGAGGACCTTTTATTCATGAGCTACAGATGTATTCTGCAACTGTTGGCAAGCGATCATTCTTACAGATGAATTCGACTTGGAATCGAAGGTGTGGAAGTTGCTTTGCATTGCTTGGGTACACAACCCAATTATGTTTCCAAAAAAATGTGACCATGATGCCTACAATTATGTTTCTTAGCTATTGTGAAATCTACATATTTGATAGGAGAAGCATTTGAAGTTTATGTTGTGAATCCACTAAATAGGGTCAAGATTTGATTTGGGAATGTTGGTCAGATGATTTGAGAGAAAGAATGGACAGACAGATGGAGAGAGAGATAATACAAGTGGTAGAAAGAGCCATGCCATTTGCAGGACGCCACCATCCTTTTGGTAGATCAAAGGAAAACATGGTAAGGACTATAATACACATTGTCCTCAAGAATATTATCTAGGAGTCTTTCTATCACTTGTATTATCTCTCTCTCCATCTGTCTCTCAACTCTTTCTCTCAAATCATTAGACCATCATTCTCAAATAAAATCTATTAAATCAACAAAAATAAGTTTGACCCTATTTAGTGAATTCATAGTTTCTTTTTCATTCAAGATCGGGATTAATGCATATGCAGTAGCTTGACACCAATCACCCATTACATGTCAACTATTAAAGCTTGTCAAATAGTTGCTGAGATGTAGTTCATAAGAGTTAGGTGCTCTTGCACCATAGACGGAGATGTTGATGCAAGGTATGATGTTACTGACTTCCCTCTTAGTGCCCTAGTCCACCAACTCATACATGAAACCATGGGACAAAAAAGAAAAAATGTTGGATTTAAAATCTTTTTCGATCAGTTATTAGGAGTATGAATGAGGTTTGCATGTTAGATTCGAATGAAGCCCTAAGATTCATTCAAAGCCCCCACACCAATATCGGCATGGAGGGTTCGAGTGAAGCCCCTTGGGACCTTCATTCAAAGATTTGGCTTCATTTGAAGCCCCTAAAATTTAGCTTCCCCACTTTCCATGATAGAAGCCAGTTGTTTTACAAGAGTCAAAAATAGTTTGTCCTCCATTGTAGAAGCCACTTGTAATATGTAGTTGTTTCATGCAAATCAGAGTCCATAGAATTTACCATCAATCTCTTTCAATAGCTTAGTCCATCTTATCCACTGTACAATAATTTAAAGGAATGTGCCAAGGCATTCCAAATCTTTGCCAATGTATAGACATGTGTCTTAAAATGGACCCACATATAAGATAAGATTCAATGTATATCTACACGAAATGAAGCTGAATTCTGAAACCATTTAGCTTTCATTTATTTGAGTATGGCCCATTTAATTTGCTATATAAATGTCAAAATGCAAGAGATATTGAATTGAGTATAATAATGTAGAGAGGAACAATCAATGTCTTTGGTAAATGCAGTGAAATTGAAGTGTGTAGCATTTGCTGCACTGCTATTATTACCAACACAAGTATCTCAGTGTGAAAGGATGAGAAGGCAATCAAGAGGTCATGTAAGGTATGCATTCAATGTGAGTTCAAGTAAAAGTGTGGAAGTGGAAAGAGAGGAGAGGATTGAGATTGTGGAAGAGATTATGTCTAGAGAGTGGCCTGAAAGTCTTTCTATACTCAATTTTGAGGATTTGTCAGTTTACTATGAACCACTTGTCTTCAAAGCTTAGGTAGATTTTGTTATAAATGTTTTTGTTATTATGTATTAAGTTTCAATAGATTCAAATCTAAGATTTCCAAGATGAAAAATTTACAATTTAATTTGATTGTCTCAAATTTCTTTTATCAATTTTTGAAATCACACCCATCATCAGAATTATATAGATCTCAGAAAGTAAAAAAAAATTATGAACTATAATTAATTTTCATGATTCTTAATTCAGATATATAAATCAGAATTGAGGTTTTTGTAAGTGTAAGGAAGCCAAAACTTATGGACAAGAGATTTTTCTATTGAATGTTTATGGCAGAAATGATCAAAGGCCCTGTATTTGACAGTCACAAGTTTTTGACAATTTGTATAAAGTTTTCCCTTTTATCTAATACAAGCTTATGAATTTTGAATCTATTTTAGTAAAAAGAACAACAATACGGGCATCCACTTTGGCTTCCAATAGAATCCTAGGTGGATCCATTTACCACTCAAATTTATGTTTGCTCACTCCTTAGCTTTTTCCTTGGAGTCGAGATAAATTTTAAAGAAAATATTAATAGATTATATAAATAAATATTTTAAATTCACATATGTGCTAGTTTTAACATCTGAAAAATTTAGTTAATTTTTTTTACATTTACACTAGCCTATATCTTTTTCATAAGAAATATTTTGGTATTAATTTTTTTTGTAAAGATTTAATTTTTTCTTATAATATATTACTATAATAAAAATATATTAAAGTAAATATTAATTGACATTGTGGTGATCTATTTAGAGCTAGGTCAAAATAGATAGGTGAGGCTGCCATCAAGGTTCAAATTTTCACTGGTCCATTGTACTTATAGATTTGTGTCTATGTTGGGTGGCTATACTAAGGAACTTGAATAACTGAAGTGTTTGGCAGTCTTAAATTGAAAAAAAAAATGAGTAGTCTAAAGTCTTAAAATTAAAAATAAACACAATTGAATTTATAAAATTGGCATTGAAAAATGTTACCATAGTGACCTTACTTTCTATTAAGAATTTTGTTTTGTCCTGATTGGCATGCAGTTACAAATTCTAAATAGGTGGTGGAATTAAAGATTTCTCTAGATAAAATGACAAGAATTAGATGGCAGGTTTCAAGGATTAATACAGGCCACCCACATTGCAGCCCTATATGATTGCTTTCACAACCTGCCATCTCCGTGCATTTTTTCTATATGTATGCTAATTTGATTTAAGAAATTGTCAGGCTATGTAATTGTATGATTTGATCATGAGCAAAACTTTGTGGAATAATGAAATATGATACAAGAAACAAGGAATATGCACTACGTTTTAATGAATTTTTTAAAATGTCAAGGTTGATTTTACAAGATGAGCATCATAGAACTTTACAAAATTATGAAGACAAGGCAGATTTTGTGTTGCTGAACAAGAAAGCATATTTCTAACTGAAGTATTGACATAAAAAGTTTAGTAACTATCCTAGAAAGTAATCTTGATGAAAGAGAGAATATTCTTAAAGTAGTGATTTGGTAGAAATCCATTAAAAGTGTCCATTAAAAAACACAATACATCTTGAATATGTCAGTATATGGCAGAGAGTTTTACATGGCATTCCTGGGATAAATAGAATAGTAGTCAAGCCCTATTCAAGAATGAAAAAGCTTTTTATTTTCCAAGGAGAGGACTTCTATCAAGACAAATCATTAAATGTGGAGTGCACTTTGTAACAGACACAAAAGATTGCATGAAAGTTGTGAAAGGGGTGCAGAAGATGCTCACTTTTTCCTTGCAGAGTAACAAGTAGTTGGTGTTGCTATTTCTATTAGTGTGAATTATGCAAAGTAGCCAATTGCATTTGATAAGAAACTTAGTGTCAATTCAGATGACATCCATTTCAATGGAAGAAGACCTGATAAAGATAAGGCTCTTCAAGCCGTAAGGAGATCAAAAGTGTTCAAAATTCTAGAACCCTACACAGCCGAGAGAAGATAGAGTGTGCAAAGTTTCCCCTAATAGTTGAGATCATGAACATAATCCAAATAGGTAGTTCATGGAAAGTTGCATAGTATGAGTGAAGACTCTAATGAGATGATAGACTGCATATCATAAAAAGGATGCCCCAAAAAAGAGTTACAGACTACAATCCTTATCCCTAATTATGTAATCTGATCTATGCCAGAAGCTAATCATATCACTAAACATCTCTTTGACTCCCTAAAATCTCTACCCTTAGTTTCACCATTTTAAGATTTACGTATTCACCCATGTTTTATACAATTTTTTACATTTTTCTATGCAATTTTCCAACCATTCCCTCAATAGACATACCTGTAGTAAATGGTATTAAGTTGAAACATTGACCACATGATGACCATTTTGACTGTGATGTTAAACGATGTCTTGCATGGGCTATATAATTGAGATATTGAATAAGTTTCAAGAAGGTCCATTTTTATTATGGTGTGTGATGTGGTCTTGTTGAATAAAAGATTTGGAAAAAGATGTGCAGTGTAAATGGCATTCAACTATGAGTGTTGTGGTCTGCCACCCAACTCATTTGTTCCCCAATACTATGAGAAGCAATCTCTTCAAAGATTTATGTAATGTTGTTTGGCTTCCTATAAATTCCTATGCAACCATCTAATTCAAGTAAAATATCAAAAATTCAGAGATAAAAGTTGTTTCTTTGAAAAGCTGCTATTCTGAATGACCCACTGACCATTTTTATCACCATCTGATATAAATGGTTAGTGATAAAAATGGTACTGTGATCTGTTGGAGTTCCTTCACAAATGAGAATAAGTGGAATGTTATGCCTATACAAATCAAAACATTGAGCCAACTTTAATTTTATACAATAACCAATTAATATGAATGCAAACTATCATAAACCCATCAATTGATGTCAAAGCATAATGCAGTAGACTGTTTGAAAGCAATTTCAAATGGAAATAGAAATTAAATGCACCCAAACAGATATTCCTAATCAAAAATTAGGAATCCATTAACCGCTGCTCCAAACCACAAACATGGTAATATAAATAGAAAACCAAACTAAATGACAACACTCATTAGCCTTTTAGTTATTGAAATACAGGAAATAGTAAGATTGTAGACCCACCAAAACTCATTTCATTCAGCTAAATTCAATAATAATAAATATAATGACTTTTGTCCTTGAGTAAGTAGCATGGTAAAATGAATAGTATAAAAAAATGTACCTGATATAATATATAAGTATATGTGCGATTGAATTTAACTATTTTACGATCATGCGACGGTAACCAATACATTATTTTAAAGGCACATTGCAATTGTTTTCATAAATTAGTTAAAGATCCAGCTTTCTCCTAAAACATATTAGTTCTTGCCATAGGAAGGATACTAATGGAATCACATGGAACTCCTCAAAATTTTAGAAGTGTCCTCAAAATTTCTACAATCAAACGCACCAAATCAGACATGGCCGCGCGCCAAGACGTGCCGTCACACCAATGTTGATGGAGACCCTCGTGCCAATGTTGATGACCCTCATGCCAATGTTGATGGAGACCCTCGCGCCAAAGCCAGATGAAAATGATCTGTAGCAGAGCCAATGTCGATGGAGACCCTTGCTCGTGCCAAAGCCAAATGAACCTCGTGCAAAAGCCAAATGAAATGTTTTGCCCTTTTTTTTTTGTTTTATGCTTCCCTGTGTGTCACAATTCTGAAAAAACTAATTGGTCGCAATTGCGACCAACATGGGCTAGTTATTAAAAAAAAACAAAATTTTTCCCATTTAAAAAACTTGGTCGCAATTTTTGGTCGCAAAATGACCTCAAATGCTTAAGTGCTATGACAGAAAGATGAGAAGGATCACCAATTGCAATTTGTGTAGTAACACTTTGAGCAAGTGAAGTAACCAAATAAAGTGAGTGTGTCATATGATGGGAATCATTGGAAAGCTATTTCTGTGATGGAGATGATGGATCAAGAATTTTTGGGATTTTTTTCCAGATTCATACCTCTTTTGGCACTTGAAGTCTATTGATGACTTCTATCTTCTAAGGGGCATAACTTATTTGTTATAGCTCTATTTTCCATTTCAAAAAAAGAATCCAAAAGCTCTTCTCAAGAACTTTCCAGATTCTCTGTCATTTCACAAGTAGTTTATACCACGCATTTTTTATTCATGTCTGAAGCTTTTTGCTCTTCTCTCATTCATGCAATCTATTTGTAAGCTATGGTTCTCACGAAAGGAAAAAGATGAGAGGAGGTAAGGGTTTTTCTCTAAAAATTATGCAAATGTATTCTCAAAAATGAAAAAGATGATAGATTATTAGAAAAGATCAATCCTTATAAAAGGAGATCAAATCCTGAAAAAGGGTAACCTAAAAGTTACAAAGGGTAACTTAAAAGGTAAAAGCTATTTAATAATTAATAATTAAATAGAGATGCAAAAGATGCATAAAGTAAAATATTAAGAAGGGAGTAGAGAGAATTTAATAAATGAAATTAAATTAACCCTTTACTCTAATAGTATGGTCCTTCTTTGATATATAGACTATTGTTCTCAGTTGTTCTTTAAAAATCAATCTTTATCAAGTAGTTATGAAGTCTTTCATACTAAGCTCTAGGAGCTTGCTTGAGACCATATAATGTTTTGTGTAATTTGTAGACCATATCTCTTTTTCTGGGATCTAAAAAACCTTTGGGTTATTCTATGTAGACTTCCTCATTAAGAATTCCATTCAAGAATGCATATTTTACATCCATTTGATAAACTTTAAATCTTTTGTAAGCTGCATATGCTAGTAAAGTTCTAACACCTTCTAATCTTGCAACAGGAGAAATTTTTTCACCATAATCAATACCTTCTTCTTGAGAATAATTTTTAAATACTAACCTTGCTTTCTTTCTGAAAACTTCTCCATCTTCATTTAGCTTATTTCTAAATACCCACTTTGTGCCTATTATATTTTTATTCTTGGGTCTAGGAACAAGAGTCCAAGTTTTATTCTTCTCTATCTATTCTATTTCCTCATTCATTGCTTCAATCCAGCTTTTTTTATTTAAAGCATCATTAACATTTGTATGTTCAAAGTCAGTAAGAAAAAATGTATCTTTTAATTTGTTTCTTGTCATTGTTCCATCCAACTTGTCTTGACATATCTTGCTGACATAGGTACTATGGATTTGGATTTTATTCCACTGACTTCTTCATGATGTTCTATATTAAGCTCGGGTCCCACTATCTATGACTTGGGTCCATTAGATTCAGTTTGATCTAGCAACAACTTGGTAGCTTTTGACTATGTCTCAGGTCCTTTAGACCATGACTCAGGTTGCACTGGTTGCAGCTCAGTAGCTTTTGGAGATTTTGGGGACTCAAGAGGTGAGGCCTCTTGACTTCCACATAGATTTGGTACTGTATCAGGTACAAAGTAAAAAAACTTCTATAATCCTTAGGTTCTTTATTTCTCTCTTCTTCACTCTTTTTTGCAAAATCATCAATTATGACATGTGTACTTTCTATAATTTTATGAGTAGATAAATTCAAACATTTGTATGCTTTAATTTTGTAGGAGTATCATAGGAATATGCCTTCATCACCTTTGACATCAAATTTACCTTTCCTAGATTATTTTAAGATATAACATTTTCTACCAAATACTTTCAAGTAACTTACATTAAGTTTGTAGCCAGACCATAGTTCATAAGGAATTTGATTTGAGTCTTTCTTCAATTGTAATATATTCAAAGTATGCACTACAATAGTGATTACTTCCTTCCGATATTTGATTGCAACATTCTTTTATATCATCAATGTTCTTTCACAATCCATGATGGGTCTATTCCTTCTTTCAGCTATACCATTTTTTTAAGGTGTACCAAGGGTTGATACTTGATTCTTAATTCCTTTTTCAATGTAGAATTAATTTATTTCATTGGAAACAAATTTGCCACCTCTATTTTATCTCAAACATTTCAGCGTCTTTCTAGTTTATTTTTCTACTCTTGCTAGACACCACTTAAATTTTTGAAAAGCTTCATATTTTTATTTTAGATACATTACAGACATCATTTTAGAGTAATCATCAACAAAAATAATGTAAAACTTATCTTTACTATAACTCTCTATTCCAATAGGTCCACATAAGTTTATGCATACAAGCTCTAAGACTTCTTTAGAATAATAGTTCTTACTTTTAAAACTAGTTTTTACCATCTTACCAATTTGACAATTTTTGCATAGACCCATACCAGGTTTCCTCAAGCTAGTAATACCTCTTACTCTTCTATTTTTTCTTATCTTTACTAGATTATCAAAGGTTACATGACATAAGCTTTTGTGCCATAACCAACTTTCTTCTAATTGAGCAATAAGATGAACTTTCACTGAAATCTTGATAGAATATATTACCTTTTGTTTGTTTGCCATATCTGACTAAATTTCCTTTTCCATCTAGTAATTTGCCCTTCCCATCCATGAATTCTACCTTGAATCCAAAGTTATTCAACTGTGCCACACTCAGTAGATTATGCTTTAGTACTTGAACCCAATAAGCATTTTCACATCTAAGTTCATTGGTTAATAAGATACACCCTTTTCCCTTTAAGCAACAAGGTTAATTGTTTCAAAATCTCACACTACCACCATCATAATGTTCCATGTCTTCAAACTTTATTTTGTCTCTAGTCATATGATGTGAATAGCCACTATCAATAATCCATGTATCATTTTTGCTAACATGAGAGATAAATGCCATTTTATCTCCTTCATCATTAGATTCATCTTTTACAACAATTTATATAATTTCATCTTCACTGTTATCAAAATCTTTAGCTATAAGGCAAGATTTCTTTCCTTTGTCCTTGTAGTCCCTGTAGTTTTTGAATTCCTGCTTTCCTTTGAACTTTTTTCTTTTCTTTTCACCCTTGTCTTCTCTTTTTTGGTATCTTGCAACAATGTGACCAACTTCTTCACAAGAAAAATAGATTAGATGAATCTCATCTTTGTACTTTCCTCTGGCTTTGGAATATTTGCTTGCAAGTAAGGCTTCAATAACTTCAAGATCATTATCTAAACTTTCTTCTTTACTTTTTGATTGATTGAATTTTAATTTCTTACCATTTTTCTTGAGTGAAAGCTTGGCTTCAAATATAGAATCAATACCTTTGGAGCTAGGGACATAGTTATCATAGTTATCCAGCTCAAAAGTTGTCAGTCTTTGTAAGAAATGATAATATTGAGCAAGGAACGAGAAACAATCCAAGTAAGTTAAGTGTGAAACAATAGTAACATAAGATAAGCAAACTCCAAGAGCATACACCAAGATGGTTCAACAATGGAGACAAGGATTTATAAGGGGAAAGAAAAGAAAACCCCTTGTGAGTATTATGAATGAAGGCAAATGCCTAGAGAAGAGAGAGAGAGAGTGTTGGAGCAAAAGTAGCTCAATACAATAACATCAAGTGCTAAGAGAGTGTGTAGAAGAAAGAAGGAGGAGCATCTCTTATATAGAGATGAGAGAGGAGTTGCATTTGTAACTCCCATTTCTATGAATGCCACATTCATAATAGGTGTGTGCAAAGTGTCACAATCCTCTTAAGGAGGATATACTAAATAAAGAAATAAACAAGAGTTGTCCTTACATGTGGAATAAAGGACAAACAATGACATGTCCTCCACATGTGTACAAGAGGACAAACTATATTTAGGGACCCTTGGAATATCCCAATTAATATATCCAAGGAAAGATTAACCTTTCTAACACCCCCCCTTAATCTTTACTTGGGGAGCTTACATCAACGGGTTGTAAACCCAAATTTTTACAATGGAATTGAAATCTCTCTTTAGAAAGTGGTTTGGTTAAAATATCAGCCACTTGATCTTCTCCTTTACAATAAAGAAGAATAATTTTCTTGTCTTCAACTTGTTCTCGAATGAAGTGATGTTGAAGTGAAATATGTTTGGTTCATGCATGATAAACTGGATTCTTTGCCAAGGCAATAGCACTTTGATTGTCACAATGTATAGGTGTAGGTGATTGTTGAGGTAGACCCAAATCATCAAGAAGTCTTCTAATCCATAAAGCTTCCTTAGCAACATTGGTACAACCTTTGTATTCAGCTTTAGTTGAGCGAAGGGAAATAGAATGTTCTTTTTTGCTTTTCCAAGAAATTGCACCTGAACCAACAAGGAAACAATAACCACAAGTGGATTTCCCATCATTGGGATCTCCACCTTTAGGAGTTTGAAAAATTTGCATACCTAAGAAATAATGTAAGATACCTAAATCAGTCATCTGAAATTTTTGTTTAAGCTGGAATTTGATATCAAAAATCAAAGTGTTTGAATTAGAAGTGAGTATTAGATCATCTACATAAACAATAACAATAATAATGTCATCGTTAGTATGTTTAATATACAAATTTGGATCATTCTGACTTCTAGCAAAACTTTGAGAAATAAAGAAAGAATTAATTTTAGAATACCATTCTCTAGGTGATTGTTTAAGACCATAAATAGATTTGTTCAATTTGCAAACCAGATTTTCACTACCTTTCTTAACAAATCCAGGAGGTTGAGCCATATAGATTTCTTCATGTAAATCACCATTTAAGAAGGCACTTTTAACATCCATTTGATGAATGGGCCAATTCAGTTTAGATGCTAAAGCAAGAACTAATTTGATAGTAGGCATCTTAGCAACAGGAGCAAAAGTTTCATTATAGTCTAATCCTTCAATTTGTGAAAAACCTCTAGCAACTAGTCTAGCCTTAAATTTACTAATTTCATTATTAGTATTCAATTTTGTTTTGTATAACCATTTACATGAAACTATATTCTTTCCATGAGGTAATTTGACTAAGTCCCAAGTTTGATTAGCAATTAAAGAATCATATTCCTCTTGCATTGCTTTTTGCCAATGAGGGTGAGAGTTAGCTTGATCAAAAGACTTAGGATCGTTAGAATTCATAATAGTAGGCATCAAAGCATAATTACAATAATTAATCCTTCTATGTTTAATTCCACCAGATCTAGAAATGTAATCATCACCTTCATTGATTAAGTTTTGAGCCCATTTAGGTTTACGTTTAGTTGTAATGGAATTATCACTAGAGGAAGAATCATTAGTAATAAAAGTATCATTAGTATCTACTTGAATATCATGAGGTGTAGGTGCAAAAATAATAGGTGGTACTTGATTTGAAGGATTAAGAGGAGTAGGGTTGAGAGAAGGAGGTTGGTCCTCCACCAGCACAATTTTAGTGCCACTAAATTCTGCATCATGTGTAGTAGAGCAATCATGGACTCCATTTTCTGCAATACAAATATCTCTAGCAACTTGAACTTTGTTAGTAGTGGAATCATAAAAACGATAACCTTTAGTGTTTTCATCATAACCAACAAACATATAAGGAGATGACTTAGCATCTAATTTATGCCTTTTCTATTTAGGAGTATGAACATAAGCAATAGAACCAAAAATCCATAAATGATGTAAATTAGGTTTCCTACCAAACCAAGCCTCTTCTAGAGTGATAAGCTTGAGAGCTTTGGTAGGAGTCCGATTAAGAATATAAGTTGCACAAAACATGGCTTCAGCCCAAAATTTATAATGCAGATTCTTAGCATGCAACATGCTTCTAGCCATTTCAAAAATGGTCCGATGCTTTCTTTCCGCGACACCATTTTGTTGTGGTGTATAAGGAATAGTAAGCTCGTGTTTAATTCCACATGATTTCAAAAAAGCATTATTCACATATTCCTTTCCATTATCTGTTCTAAGAATTTTAAGTTTAAAACTAGATTGCCGTTCAACATATAACTGAAATTCAATAAATATATCAAGAACTTGATCCTTGCTATGCAAAAAATAGATCCAAGTTCGTCTAGAAAAATCATCAACAAAGGTAAGTGCATATCGAGAACCTTGGATGGAGGTATTCTCCATGGGGCCCAAAAGATCACTATGGACAAGATGCAACTTATGAGTTGCCCGCCATGATTTTCCAGTTGGAAAGGGCTCCCTATGCATCTTACCACTCATACAACCTGTACAGGCAATCTTGGAAGGTATAATGTGAGGCAAGCCATTAACCATATTATGCTTTTGCATGAAAGTAATATAATCAGAATTTTAATGGCCAAGTCTTTCATGCCATATATTGAAGTTAATAGAAGTATGTAGTGAATATCGTAAAGTAGAAAATTCATGGAATTTAAACAAATTTTCATGATCCATTTTAGCATGAGAAATCACTTTTAGAGTTTGAGGATCTATGATATAACATGTATCTTTGTAGAATTCAACTTTATAGTCCTGATATAACTGTGAAATAGAAAGCAGATTAGTTTTCAAGTCAGGTACATATAATACATCATGCAATTTACCATTAGGAATAGTAACATCACCTAATCCTTCAACTTTACAAGTCTGATTATTAGCTAACTGAATAGGAATGTTAGCAATATCAGGTTGTAAAGAATCAAAAATTTCTTTATGAGAGGTTACATGTTGTGATGCACCACTGTCAACAATCCATTCTAAAGGTCTACAAAGATTAAAGCTACAAGTAAAAGCATGACAAAATTAAGAGTAGAAGCAATGTCAATCATCATGATGTTATGATTTTTCTTTTTAGGAAGATTTTCAACTAATAATATTCCAGTATGAGTCTCGCATTCACTATCAAGATATTTACAACCTAAATCATTGATAGTTTCCAAATGTAATGTCATAATTCCTTGCTATGAAGCAAAGTTGTTTCAGTTCAACTTGGGAATCTCTCTTCTATAAGACATCTTGATCTTTATCTTTGTTCCTTGAAACCTTCTTTGCAAGCACCAAAAGCTCTGATACCAATTGTTGGAAATATAAGAGGAGTAACTAAGAGGGGAGGGGTGAATCAATTACCACAAAAATAAATCCTAGATCCCTTAGATGTCAATACAAATCAAAACTAAACTCTATTGTAACTCAGTAAACACATACGAAAAATGTTGTAACTCGATAAACACTAAATTATCGCGACAAATGTTTAACATGAAAATCATAAGATATTATCTATAATTGATGTTACTTTAACTTAGTTGCAAACTTGTAAAAGAAATATCATGAACACAATTGACACTAGGATTTAACATGGAAACCTAATTTGGGAAAAACCAACAATTGCAACTAGTTACTAATTTTCACTCTTTTAAAGTGAGCCCTGTTAGGAGCCAACCCTGTTAAAGGTTACAAAACACACTATTAGGTGTGACACTATTAGAGGAGTTAATCACCCTATTAGAAGTGGCCTTGTTAGAGGTCTTTAGAAAATTCAATAGAAATTCCACCTTATTAGAGGGTTTACAAATAGTTGTTAACCCAACTTTGTTAAGAGATTTAGATCACTGCTACAATGGTTAGAGAGTAACAATGAGATGACCTAATTTTTGATACAACTAAATTGCTGATTACAAATCTCAATTGTATCTTGTATACTTGATCCTTCCTGATCAAATGTATTTTTGCATCTCAACATGTCTATTCTACCTATCCTTCTAATTCACTTCCTCTAAGCATCATCAAATCTTCATTTATGTTCCACACATCCAATCCTCAACTTGACCTTATATTTATATCTTACACATTGTCAAGTCAGCTTCAATATAACTTAGAATAATTAATTTTCATCTTCTTAGTCAGCTAGAACCAATGAACAAAACTATTTAACTCAATATGAAAAAATAAGAAAATCCTTCATTAGCCAACCCTGCTCGGTAGACACTAACTCAAAGTGATTTTCTTATGTTAATGAAGAGAACTTGGTTAACACTACATATTCACAAAGTTCCTTTGGCAATCAAGTAAGCTCAGTTAACACTAGTTCCATCCAACATTTTTATCATTAACTAAGTGGGCTTTGTTAACACTAAGCTTTTGCAAACTTTACTTTGTTGCCTGAGTGAATTTGGTAGACACTGTCTTTTGAACTAGAAAAACTCTAGAATGCTTGATAAACATAGGAAACTATCTTCAATGCCTAAGTGAGCTCAACATACACTGACTGGAAAAGACATGAAATTTTGTGTAACGTAAAAGACAATACACAATTAATCAATTGTTTCCAACAAGGATGTCATCATTATTGTTGATTATTGATTTAGTCAAATGGTCATCTAAAATGAATTGGTTCTTTCCTCCATCTATTGCTTCAATATTTCTTTATGTTTGAAGGATAGATGGATGAATCTTTTATGGATCTAGCCTTTGTCCACCATGGAAATGCTTCAAAATGTTAATTTATTTAGGATCAATGAGAATCTAATTTTTATGACCAATGAGTTTTGGTCTTGGACTTCTTTCCTTGTTATCATTACATATTACTAATTTATATGAAAGACATCTTTCAACAAGGCCTTCATTGCCATCCATAATGTGCTTTCATATATTATTTATTCTATATTCTTTGAGCTTGTTGATCATATCAGCACTCTCTGTTGGAAGTCCGACGACCTATGCAAAGTATAATTGTGTTAGTCAAATGATGGAACTGATACTCTTTATGTTTGTAGTCATCACATAATATTCTCCTATCAAAAACTAGTTTTCTATTACTTGACTTGAAAAATACAAAAATGTTCTAAAATAACGCACAAATAATTAGATGAGGAATGTTGTTTGTACAAGTGGAAAATATTTGGCTCAATGTCACATTATTGGAATGGGAATCAACTTAGAGATATTTACACAAGAGATTGACACAATCTCTTGAGTAAATTCATTTAATTTGATTCTCATTCAAATAATGTGACTTTACAATGAACATATGCCACTTGTACAATCAAAACTCCTTGGCTAATAATTTGTACATTATTTTATAACTTCTTCATAATTTTCAAGTCAAACCTTAAAAAATTGGTTTATGACAAGAGAGTACTATACCAGTACCAATATGAAAATTGTTAATTCCTAAATTATTTTTTTAACACAATTATACTTTGTACAGTTCATTAGAATTATGAAAAGAATATAATAATCTTTGATGTTTATTCCAATGAAAATGCCATATATCCAACAACATTGTTGGCATAAATTCAACTACAATTTGTTAGAATATAGACACATGCCAAGAACTATTTTAGTGAGAATGCCATACCCTTGACAATAATATTGTTAGTTGTTGTTCATTCAAGTTAATCTCATGGCTTTTAATTCCCCATATTGTTTTGAAGAAAAAGGCATTGAGCACTTGAAAACATTTTTCCATGTCAGAAAATTCCATGCTAGTTTTGGAATGTCTTGTTTTATCTAGTGTTTAATAAAATTTTGTCAATTGGAGTGACAAATGCCATTAGAATTAATTGAAAAATGTAGCAGTGACTCTCTCTTACTCTCTTCCCTTAATATTTCTTCTCCCTGCCCAAGAAAAGTACATTTTACAATTGGGATTACACAACATGGTATAATTTTCATTGTTTTTGTGAATATGCTCATATTGCTGAAAATTGTATCAAGACATATTTTAGAGGAAAATCCCAGATTTGGATGAATGGTAGTATAGTTTGTTATAGTTTTGATTATATTGGAAATTTGAGAAGAAAATCTTGGATCCAAGCACTAACACCAAGAAATGAACAAAAAAGTTGAAAAGGAATAGTTGATGTAGAATAGACAAGAAATGAGATGAATGAGATAACCCTCCAATTGACAAGTAATCACACTACCTTAAACTAAGAAAATAAGGTATGCGAAGAGCTATATTTCAAGTAATTTACCATACATCATTTCCTAACATGTGATGTAGTGAAGACCAATTCTACATAAGATGAGATGCATTAGGAAAGATTTGAAGTGTGAACCAAGTAAATATAACATATACCAAGATGGAACATAGTTGATGCTGAGCATATATATTGATATCTCTTGTAACTAAGTCACAATGATGAATGAGCTCCTTTATGTATCGAGTTATTAGTCTTGACCAAGATATAATTGAGAATTGGTATGTTGTTGTGATTGACTTGGTGTTGTAATTGAGCTAGTGAATGGAGTATGAATGCCAAGTTGTCTTATAAAAGCTAAGATAACCCTCATACAGTTTGAATCTACCCACTACATGTATGAAACATTAAATACAAGGGTATTTTGACTATTTCAAGGTATATAGTGAAATTTTTGTACATTTCTTCATTCTCCTAGTTATTTAGAGTTTACAAAGAGATTCAAAGGCGATTCCAAAGAAATTTGTGTGAAATTTGAAGGATCTTGTGATGTAGTATGAATCTAGATGTACCCCAAAATGAGATAATCCAAACACACAACAAAAAATGAACAAGGGGAATGAGATTCAAATCTAGATAGATAATATTTCATATATTTTAATCAAGAAGTTTTAAGAAGAACAAATCTAAAAACTCAAATGAAAATTTATATCTTCAAGATACTCCATGCTAAGAATCCTCAACTAAAATAACTTTTTATGACTCCCCAAAATGATATCTAAGACTCCACTTAGAAAAATATGACAACAATCCATAGGCATAATATTGCACAGAACTTCATCAAATAAATGTCCAATATTTAACTTCACAATACATTATTCACTTACCAATATCTTATGCTCATCTTTGATCCATGAAACATGATAGGGTTTAGTATGCTTCAACCTCTACAACTACAACTTAGTAACCAGCTCTTATGATGCCACATTTTTAGAACTTCCAATGTCAATGATCACCTTGTAGCATTTTTTAGCCATCTTACATTTGGTCTTGAAAAGACTTCTCCTTAGGATAGGATCCTCATCATATCCCTTATTACATAAGGTTCTTCCCACCATTAGATTTTCTCCAACCTCAGGTCCACTTGGTGAACCCTTAATGTCTCCTTGAACCATAACATTTTTGCTAGCTTGTTCATTCTTAGAGGATCTACACTCAAAGGATGTATTCCCTTCTTTGCCACATCCTGAAACCAGTACCACAAAAACCACTTCTAGAATAATAATTACCTCTTCCATGGTAAGAAATAGTACCTCCTTAATAAGAAATTCCACCTTTCCACTTAGTGTTTCCTTCGTCATCATTATTCCATTCAGATTTGCCCTTATATTACATAGAATTGTCAAATTTGCCACCTTTTCCATAAGATCTAGCTTTGCCTCTCTAGAATCTTCCACCTCTACCAATATTTGTCAAGATATCCTTAACTTTCAAGGCATATTGATATGCTTTCTCCACACTTTCCACTTTTACAAAACTTATCTCATCTTGAACCTAGATCTCAATCCATTTAGGTACCTTATAATTTTCTCCACATCGTCATCCACATGTCTAGATTTGATGTCTAGTCTATAGAATTATTTAGTATAATCCTTCATAGTCATGTCCCTTTGCTTCAAATTTTGTGATGTAGGAGCATCCTAGGTTGCCTAGTAATCTTGCACTTTTTTGTTCATTCTACCAATTACTGTTGAGTGCTAGTCACTAGTGAGTTTTCGATTGCTACTGAGTTCCATTTAGTGTTAAGTTCTAATTTCCAACTACTGTCAAGTTCTAGTTGCTCTAAAGTTATCCAGTGTGTGTTGAGTTCTACTTGCTACTAAGTTATCAAGTGAGTGGCAAGTTATGTAGACTTGGATGAGTGTTCCTTCATGTGTTGAGTGAGCTTGTTATTTTTTAATGCTCAATTCCTTCTTTAGCCGAGTTGTTCATGTTTTGGTTCTTAGTGGGAGCTGACTTGCATATTTAGTTTTAATCATGAATTTAATGATAGTATCTTACTTAGGGATGATTATTGACCATTTTGGGGTCAACCTTTCTATTATGTAATGTTCTAGAATCTTTTGTAATCTATTTTAACAAGTATAAGTAGAGTACTTAGGCTTAGGTTAAAGGAAAAACTCTAAATGTTTTAAAAGTGGAATACATATGTATTTGGAAATGAAAATTTGAAGCTGGATCCTGGATCTTGAATATATTTTTATATCTAGATGTAACCTAGAAGGCCTTACAGCTTGGCATGTATGTTGATTGATTGATGAATCAATAAAGTATTTTGTTCTCTCTCTCCTTGGTGTTGTTTTCTATTGTTTTCTTCCATTGTGCTTACTCTACAAGGTGGTTTGGATAGCTAGGTGTGCCCTTGTCCCTAGTTATTTCTTTCCTACTTTCATTAGGTGGTATCAGATCTTGAGGTTCATCCTTGTGAAGATTGGATTATGTAGAACCCTAGCTGAATTTAGTTGCGGGCTAGCAAATCTAAGGATTTGACCTACAACTTGGAGAGGGTTACAATCTTGTAGGAACCTAATTTGTAAAGGTGGTTTGAGGTAGAGGAAGTGCTAAATTTTCCATATTGAATACATTGAGACAAATTACAACCATATTAGATGCTACAGAGATAGCTTAGAGGAGAGAAGCACATCTTGATGATGTGAGTGATGATGAAGCAGTAGCACCAAATTGTAATCTAGATACTAAAGAAGATCAATATGAGCCAAGATTATTGAGGGTATTATCTAAGGAAAATTCAAAGACTACTATAGAAGTTGTTCCTTCTAATGGAAAATTGGAGACCGATGTTGTGTTGGATTAGATCTCTGATATGGAGAAGTTCTTTGACTATGAAAACACTCTTGATAATAAGAAGGTGAAGATTGTAGTTACTAAATTGAAAGGACATGCCTCACTATATTGAGAGAATATGAAAATTGATAGAAAAAGGAGAGGAAAGGATAAGATTAGAAATTGAGTGAAAATGGTGAACAAGGTAAAGAACAAATTCCTTCTGATTGATTACCAAGTTAGCTTGTTGAGAAAGATGCAAAATTTGAGACAAAGAGACATGAATATGAAGGAGTGTACTAAGGAATTCTATATATTGGACATTAGATTTGGATATGTGGATGATGATGTTGAGAAAATTTCAAGGTACATAAATGGATTGAGATCTAGAACTCAAGAAGAGATAAGTTTTGTGAAATTGGAAAGTGTGGAAGAAACATACCAATATACCTTGAAAGCTTAGGAGATCTTGACAAAGAAGTATGAGTAAAGACAAAGAGGTAGAGGTGGTAGATTCTAGAGAGGAAAAGGTATACCTTATGGAGAAGGTGGTAGATATGACAATTCTATGCAAGATAAGGAAAAATTTGAATGGAAGAATGATGAAAAAGGAAAGACTGAGTGAAAAGGTGGTGATTCTTACTGAGGAGGCACTAGTTCTTACTAAGAAAGAAGTAATTCTTATTCTAGAGGTGTATTTCATGGTAATTGTTTCAGATGTGGTAAAGAAGGGCATGGATCTTTTATTTGTAGATCTTTAGAAAGTGGGAAAGGTAACAAAAATGTTGTGATTCAAGCAGACACTAAGGGTTCACCAAGTGGACCTAAAGGTAGAAAAATATGATGGTGAGAAGAATCTTATGTAATAAGGGAAGTGATGAGGAACCTATTCTTAGGAGAAGTGTTCTCAAAACTAGATATAAGATGGCTAGAAAATGTTGCAACGTAATCATTGATAGTGAAAGTTCTACAAATTTGGCATTAGAAAAGCTAGTTACAAAGTTGTAGTTGTAAAGGCTAAAACATCTTAAATCCTATCACATTTCATGGATCAAGGATGAGCATAAGATATTGGTAAGTGAACAATGTATTGTGAAGTTCAAGATTGGACATTACTTAGATGAAGTTTTGTGTGATATTATGCGTATGGATTGCTATCATATTTGTTAGAAATAATAGTCCACCAAGATAACTAAGAGGGGGGTGAGGTGGGGTGTGAATCAATTATACAACTAAAACATTTATCAACCTTAATTAATCTTAACCATGTAACCAAAGCCAATAGCAACCATAATAAGATGCATATACATAATTACACTAGATTTATTAACTAGGGAAACCCTTGATCATAGGGAAAACCTTGGTGGGAATAATCCCACAAAGATATGTTAGGATTAAGCTCAGACATAAATAATAGTTACATGCAAATATAACCAATACTAAAAAATTGTAGATCGAATAAAAGAGAATAGAAGACACCAAGATTTAAAGTGGTTCAGCCAATCCCTAGGCTGCGTCCACCAATAGCAAGTCTAATATTATTATTATCTAGTGATTACAACCTAATTACAATTTGTAATCCCTTATAGCTCAATACCATTGCAAGAAGCTACAATATCACCATTCATTATGAAATACCTAACCCTAAGCCTTTTTATACAAGATTTTTACACTTACAAAATTAGGGCTAGAATAATAGAAAAACTGTAACTGATGCCTTTTACAATATAAGGGCATTTTTGGCTATAGGGGCACTACCCTTGAAAACCCCCATAGGGGCATTTTCCCTTGACCCCACACTATACTACAATAGGAATCACACTTGGGGTACTACCTCTGGACCCTGTAGGGGTGCTACCCCTTGACCTCATCTTGGGGGCACTGCCCCCAACCCCCCATAGAAATAATCTGGAGGTAAATTATGCCAAATAGATCTCTAATTTTGATTAGGGTCCACATCACAATAATCTCCCACTTGGAGACTGATTAAAGTCCACAATAATAACCTCCCACTTGGAGACTGATCATAGCACTGCTAAACCTATAGCTCCCAGTGGAATATCAAACCACCCTTGACATTATTGTTCTTTTATTTTATTTAGTCAAGAAAACCAATTAAAGCTGAAGACAAGTTCAACTTCTCCCTTGTCATTACCTTTGTAAACATATCCAATGGATTTTCATTTGTATGTATCTTCTCTAGCTTTAACTATCCATCATCCAAAATTGAGTGAATAAAATGGTACCACAACTATATGTGTTTTGTCTTTGAATAAAAAGCTGAATTCTTTGCAAGATGAATGACACTCTAGCCATTTTTGAACAAATAATTATCCATCTAAGGGTGTCCCAACTCTTCCTTGAAGAACTAAAGCCATATCATCTCCTTGCCTACCTCTATAGTGGATAAAGCATTAACCTTTTGTAACCTAGAAATTGACCTCACTACTACCCCACCAATAGTAAATACATAACCTATAGTACTCCAGCTAATATCAATATCCCATGCCAAATCTAACTCAAAATAGCCCTATAAATTAGTTGTAGAGCCCCCATAGTGTAAACACTTACTGGATGTTCCTCTCAAATATTTGAGAATCTAGTTGAGTACATTCCAATGCTCAATCTCTGGATGACTTATATACCTACTAATGACTCACACTGCATGTACAATATCTGGCCTAATACATACCATAGCATACACCAAGCTTCCTATAATTGAAGCATAAGGTACCTTAGACATCTTATCCTCCTCTTCTTTCAACCTATAAACCCACTTATTTTGTAAAGCCTTTTTACCTACAAGAAACTTGTATAAATCCCATGTCTTACTTTTCAGCAAAGAGTCCATTTCTTCTTTCATTGCATACTCACACTGAATCTTTATATGCACCTGTACAACTTCATCATAACATTTAGGTTCACTAGCATCAGTAACTAAAATAGAATACAAGTAAGGAGAAAATATTTCTGGAGGTCTACTCATCCTTGTTGACCATCTAATATTCACTAGGCTATGTGGTATTTTTTTTTGTGGTTGTTGCACATCATTAGGAATTTTTGGAACATAAGTGGTTTGGAATATCATATAGCACTACATAATCATTTTCTTTCTTATCATGTTGCTACAATAGATCTTTGTACACCACTTTCTCATTAAATATGACATCCCCGCTTCTTATAATTTTATTGTTTCAAAATCCCAAAGCCTATAACCCAATTCATTAATACCATATCTAACAAATACACATTTCTTCAAGACTTAGCTTCCAACTTGGTTCTATTTTCAAAATCTATATGAGAAAATTCTTCAAAACCAAAGGTTATAAGAAAATAATAACTCACCTTCTTACTAGTCCATGGTTCCTCTTGAATACCACAACCCAAAGGAATAGAGGGACCTCTATTAATCAAATATACAAGAGTATTAATAGCCTTTGATCACATGTTTAAGGGCAATCCTACATGCAATCTCATGCTTCTTACATGATCTACTATAGTCCTATTCATGCATTAAACCACTCCATTGATGGGGACACAACCCAACAACCAGAATAGACACAATAGAAAGGGGAAATTATATTAACTGAGAAAATAAGCTGGTACAAACAGTGCAGAGAAAATAAACTCAAAACATGCCCTGCGGGCTTACAATAGCATAAATCTAGAGAATATTTCTCCTTTTAGCACCTCCTCTCAAGCTCCAATCCGAACTGCCTTTTACAATGCCAGAAATATCCTTAAATAGACCCCGGAGGGTTAAGGACTAGGATTACATTCTAGAAAGTGCTAGTAGGCATCCACCGACAAAATAGAAGGTTCTGGAAGCTGCGTTAGAAGTCGGTGCAATTCTAGAAGAATCCAGAAACGGTAGCCGAACTTTCGGGAGGCATAACTTTTGAACCGTAACTCCGATTGACGAACCGTTTACATTTTCGGAAAGCTCTCAAAGCGCTCTATAGTCCTATGGACAAGCTTCACTCGTCCCCCATTTTTTGACCCTTTTTGAGGTCATTTAATGCCCCAAACCTGACTTTGAAGCATTCTTAGGGGGTCTCCAAAACCCGAAAAACTGCAATAACTTTCAAACCGTGGGGCCTTTTGACCTGATTCTTTTTTTGGAATGCCCTAAATCTCGATTACATTTATCTGGCCAAGTCACACCTTCTAGGTCACCAAAATGATGGTCAAATTGCATGCTCCTATTTTTTCAGGATTTTTAAATGCACTGATAGTTGAACTATGAGAGTTGGAACCTTTATTTGAGCCAAATGGGTATCCAAAAATGCAAAGACATAAAATATAAACTAAGTCTAAGTACATTTTTTTGGGTGACACAGGATTGCCCTTATACCTCTGGATGCTCCTGCATCATCCATTTTCCCATGGAGTCCATGGAATAGATTTCTATCTACAAATTCTATTAGCGAAGCAATGGTCATCAAATTGATGATTGCAATACTCACCACCATTATCAGAACTGCGTTATTATAATTTCTTTTCTGTCTTATTTTCCACCAAGCATTTCATTTCTTAAAAGTTTGAAATACATCATATTTTTGTCTAAGGAAACAAACCCATACTTTTCTAGTTGCATCATTAGTAGATGGGTAAAAGTACAAAGCTATGTCACCTTTCAAGCTAACTTATCAGAACGGCTGAATTTGGGTATTTCTATCAAAAAATCATTTTTTTTTCAAACATATGATCTAGATAAATTTATTCTAGCTAAGCTATATATGGTCTCACACTTTTCCAATTGGAAATATCTATTAAATGCATGTTTTATACTACTTTGTATCCAATTACTACAGAAATAAAATTATTTTAAAAAATTGATGTTTCAATAACTCTTACTATTTTTTATGATCTTTTTTTGGTAACATATAAACACCATTTTATAGAGCTCAAATCAAGAATATTCTCATATAGTGTTTATAGTGTTTTAATTAGATATAGTATATTGTAATTAAAAAATTCTACTAGCACTATTTTAACACTCAAAAAGATGTTGATTTTGAGAAAGAAAAAAATAATAAATCATATTTAAAAATGAAAAATTAAATGATGTTCTAGAATAGAGAGCCCTCTTCTATAATGTATAATTTTTCTTCTAGTTAGAATAGATTTGTTTTGAAAAATGTGGTGGTAGACAAAAACTATTGATTTAAGGTGACATGAAGTTTTAATCATTATAAAAGAGAAAATATAGGTCTAAATTTAATTTTTATTTTTGATTGTTCTCACTATATATGTTATCTATAATATAGTCTAAGTTCAAATAGAAATAAGTTTATTTCCATATAGTTTTGTGGTGGGAACTAAACCCTTAATTTTAAACATTTTTCGGTAACTTAAAAATTAAGAAAATATGTAAATTCTTATTCTAAATAATTATTAAAGATTATAATCCTAAACTTGATCAATTTCTACACATTTCATTAGTTTACTTCATTTTTAAATACTAAATAATAATACAAGTTTTATGTCATTGAAGATGAATAGCTATAATTTTGTCAACCTTTTCCTTTACAAAAGGGTGACATAGGTTTGTACTTTCACTGAAATGTAACATAATAATGAGAGCCACCAAGGGAAGATACCTGAGCCGATCCCCATACATCTATATGCACAATCTCTAATTTCTCACTTTTATTTTTCTTCCCACTCTTCACAAAACTGACTCTCTTTTGTTTTCCATACACACAACATTCATAGAAATCCATATTAACACATTTTAGACCTGGTAAAAATTACTTTGAATGAAGTACTTTCATACCTTTCTCACTCATGTGCCCAAGTTTTTTTTGCTACAGTGTTGTATCAGTTGCTCAACTTTAACAACTATTCCTAAACATTCATTTTTCTCTAAAACAATCAAAGTAGAAGGAAAAACACGACCTATACAAAGATATAAGGTTACTACTTTCACACCTTTTTCTACTATAAGGGAACCTTTTGAAACCTTTCAATATTTATCATTAAAAGTAACTAGACAACCCTCATCATTGAGTTGTGCTACTAAAATTAAATTCCTACTCAACCTTGGAACATGTCTTACCTCATATAGTAGCCAATGATTCCCATTCTGCAACTTAATCTTAACTTTTTCCTATCCAACAATCTAATAGGGTTCATTATCCCCCAAATAAACAAACCCAAATGCCCTTGGACATAATGAATGAAATAACCTCTATGAGGTGTAGCATGAAATGAAGCACCAGAATCTAAAACCTATGAATCATCAACACTTTCTAAAGATAGAAGCAAAGCATCCTCTTTGGATTTTTTACTTACCACATTTTCCTCCTTGTTCCCTTCTAGTTTATCTCCTTCATTATTCTTTTGAGTCCAACAATCTTTCTTCTTATGCCCTAATTTTTTATAGTACCAGTAATCTCTCCATCCTCTAGATTGAGACCTCTTCCTCTTTGACCTTCCTCTTGATTTCCCATGATTTTTAGAATTATTTCCTCTCTTAGTAATTTTTCCTTTGCTTTATGCATTCAAAGCACTTCCTGATGTAGATCCACCTGAGGTTTTCCTATGACTTTCCTCACTTAAAATAACACTGATCACATTATCATATTTTATGGTACCAGATCCAGAAATAGAAGTACTCACAACATTACCAAGCTATTCCAACTTTTAGGCAAATAACACAAGATTAAGAAAGCCCTAATTTGTTCATCAAAATTGATAACCATAGAAGATAACTAACTAGTAATAGTATTAAACTCATTCAAATGATCTACAACAGATCCACCTTCTATCATTTTTATATTAAATAAACTCTTCATGAGAAATACCTTATTTAAAGTGGAGGACTTTTCATATAGTTTTGCAAGGATTTGTATCAACTCTTATGTTTTCTTTGCTTTTACAATATTAATTGTCATTTATGGTTCTAGGCATAATTGAATTCTTTCAAGTGCCTTTCTATTTAAAAGATCCTAGTCGTCATTTGAAGATCCTTGACTCCTGGGTTTTCCTTCCAATGACTTTCACAAATCCTTCTGATAAAGATAGTCCTCCATTTGCATTTTCCATAACCAAAAGTTCTACCCATTAAACTTGTCAACCCTTAGCTTACCCTCATTTTCCATCATTCTCACTCAACCGTGAGACCTTCCTGCAGAGGATAACTAAAAAAAATAATACAAAAAATGATGATGGTTTGGCTGAAAGAAAATTATAAAAAAATGATGACCATTTGGCTCTGATACCACTTGTTAGGATTAACCTCAAACATAAATAATAGTTACATGCAAATATTACCAATACCAAAAAATAGTTGATTTCATAAAAGAGAACACAAGACACCAAGAATTAACATGGTTCACCCAATCCCTAGGCTACGTCCACCAATAACAAGTCCAATATTATTATCCAATGATTAAAACATTATTATAATCTATAATCCCTTATAGCTCAATACTATTGCAAGAAGCTACAATATCACCATTCATTATGAAATCCCTAACCCTAAGCCTTTTGATACAAACTTTTACTACTTACAAGCTTTTATTGCTACCCCTTGACCTTGTCTTGGGGGTACTACCCCCAAACCCTAGTAGAAATAATCTAGAGGGAAATTGTTCCAAATAAACCTTTGAGTCTGATTAGGCTCTACAACACAACATCATATACTGATGTATATTCCTTGTTAGAGGATGGATCCTATTACGTATCTATAAACACATTTAGTACATAAGAGTTCCTATTAGGAGACTTTGCATCCTTGCTAGAAGATTCCAACTCTATTAGAAGTTGTACCAACCTTGCTAGGAGTTGTAGAAGGAAGAAGGACCCACTATCTAAATAATTGAAGAAGAATCTACTGAGAAATCAGTGGCAAAAAATCATGCACTTTCAAAAATAATATCACCTGAATATGTGTCCATATGATCCCAAACAAAGCCTTTGAAGTTGCAAAAATTAGGATTTGCAATTTTCAAAAAAACCTAGCAACAAAGATTACATAAGAATTTACAAAGTACATAAGAATTTTCCTAAGATAATAATTCAACACGAAGATCAAGAAGCTTAGTAGATAGCACAAGAAAGATAAATGATGATCAAATGAGAATGGATATCAGATGATTGGATTTGAGATTTCACTGGCACTTTAATTATTACAATGTATGACTGTGGGTCTAGGTATGTCAAAAAAAAACTCCTTCAAAATATGTTGTAACCAAATAGCTTCTGTAGCTGTAGTGATAGCTCCTTGATACTCATCCTTAGTAGATGAAAGAGTAATAGTATTCTAATTTTTACATTGCCAAAAAATGGGGCTAGAACCAAGATGAAACATGTATCCTAAATTTTTGTTTCAAGAATCAAGATCCCCTACATAGTCTAAGTCTATACAACCCACTAACTATAGTCTAGTACCAGTTGCATAGCCCATATCTCATATGTATGTGTACCCTGGATATAATGTAAGATGCATTTGGCTACCTTCTAGTGAAGTTCATGTTGCTCTTGCATGAAGTGAGAAACCATGCCAACTACCAATTGTTTATAAAATGTAGCATCAACAAGTGGAGTGAAACACTTTGCTTCTAACTTAACACTTGAAAGAAATGGAGTAGATGTAACCTTGCAGTCACTTATGCAAAATTGAGCAGGTAGATCAAGAGATACTTGGGTTGAGATAATGTGATTCCTGATGAAGATTGTTGTAACTCAATACCAAGGAAATAATGAAGTAGACCCAAGTCTATCATGGAAAATCTATCGTACAAATTAGATTTGACACTATCAATGATGGATGTTCTACTCCCTGTAATGATTAAGTCATCATCATAAAGTACAAGTAGCAAGTGAGAATTATCTTGGTGAAGAATGTAGACATTTGAATCTAAATGACATCTGGTGAACCCTACTGAGAGAAGGAAAGAATCCATCTTGGCATACCAACCTCTTGGATCTTGTTTTAATCCATAGATAGAATTTTTCAACTTGTAAACCAAATTAGAATCCTGAATGAATCCCTATGGCTACTCCATATAAATCTCCTCATAACGATCACCATTCAAGAATGCACTCTAATGAACAACCCATCTCTAAGCTATAGCTATAGCTAGTGTCAAATGAATGGAGTTCATTTTTTCAATTGAGGAAAAAGTCTTAGTGTAGTCAATACCAGGCACCTAAGAGAAACCTTTTCCAACAAGTCTTACCTTATAGTTATCAATACTTCCATATGCTATAAACTTGGTCTGATAGATCTACTTATAGCAAACCAATTTTCTTCCCTTAGGAAGAGAGACTAAATCCCATGTGTTGTTTCTCATAAGAGAATTGTATACTTCCTCCATTACTTTATCCCATTCTAGAATTTTTGAAGCTTCTTTGAATAATTGAGGATTGGAAGCAACTACAATATAAGCATGAGGGAGTGAGTTGCATTGTGATCTTGTCCTCGTAGTATCTAAAGGATTCCCTACCAATGGTCATGTTGCATCCAATGTCTTCTGAGCCCATTTAGGTCTAGTGGAAGAAGATGTAGAAGTAGAAGGGATTTCCTCAACCTCATTTGTTTGATTCCTTTTTTTAGGTCATGGAAAAACATCTACCAAGTCACTTTCATCACTGTCACTCTTTTCAATGAAGTAGGAAGAAGGAAAGTTGAAGAAGTAAAGCTTGGACAACATTCTTTAAAGTGTACACTCCTCTCATAAAAAATTTCATGTGTCTTTGGATCCATCAACTTGTAGGCTTTATGAGAGTCCACATAACCAAAAAAGATGCAAGGTTTACTTTGAGGTTCTAATGCCTTGCATTTTTGTGGAGGTATTCATGCCCATGTTGGACAATTGAAGATTCTAAAATGCTTTACAATAGGTTTCCTTCCATTACAAGCTTCAAAAGTAGTCAAACCATCCAAAGCTTTATGATGACTCCTATTATGGATGTAGTTTGCATAATTCATTACTTTAGCTCAAAAAAATTGATCAAGAGACTTATGTAGTAGCATGGAAGTGGTCATCTCCTTGAGGGTTCGGTTCTTCTTTTCTGCAACACCATTCAGATATGGAGTGTATGGTATTGAATATTGAAGGTTAATTCCCTCTCGAGTACAAAAATCTATAAGTCTTAAGTTCACATATTCCCTTCCATTATCTATTCAAAGAACCTTGATGGTTTTTTCTAATTGCTTTTCTACTTGAGCCTTGAAGGTGAGAAATCATTCAAAAATGTCACTCTTATGAGCCATGAAGAATACCCAAGTATAGAAAGAATAGACATTAATGAAGGTGAGTGAATATCAAGACTTTCCAATTGGTGACACTGGAAATGGGCTCACCACATCACTAAAAACTAGGTCAAGAACACTTTGTGCTCTCCAAGACTTCCCCTTGTCAAACATTTTTTTTGGATGCTTCCAAAGTGTACACCCTTAACAAACACCATCTAAAAATGAGACTTGAGGTAGACCATGAACCATTTTCTTGTTGCTAAGCTATTGAAGATACTTGTAGTTGAGATGTCCAAACCTCTCATGCCATAATTTTCTTTTTTGTATTCGAATGAATTAACAAGGCTTGTGCATTAGATTTAGGCACAAAGGAAGAGAAAGTGTAAAGCCTTGAATAATGTTTAGCTTCACCTATTGCACCCATAGAATGATCTTTGATGCTTTTCACAATAATTGAATCTAAAGAAATTCAACCTTATTTCCAGCTCCATAGTGAGTGATTTGGTAGATTGAAAGAAGGTTGGAGGTAAGATTAGGAACATAGAGAACTTCCTTGAGTGCTCCACTTTCCATCTCAACTTCACCTTTTCCTTCAACTTCTACTTTACTATCATCCCATACAAAGATGTGAGGTACATCTAAAAAAGTCATTGAAGAAAAATATCTCTTTGAAGCCCCCATGTGATGTGTGGAACCTGAGTCACTAATCCATTCTCCTTGATTGACAGTGTGTGTGAGTAAGGTTTTCCCTTTGCTCTTAGAATCTGAAGATGAAGACCTATTTTCCTTATAATCATTAAGCAATGGAACATTGTGCTTCTTAATGATGTTTTTCAATTCATCAATCTGCTTGTGATAACCATGTTCATCATGACCAATTCTTTTACAATAGGTAAACTTCTTCTTTTCCTGACTATTGTCCCCCTTTTTGTTGGTATTAGGAGAAGACTTTCCTTGTTTTTGATTTGATTTAGGTGGTGACTTTTCTATGTCCCCTTGTTTGCTACGTTTCCTATTCTTCTTTTTACCCTTGTCTTTGTTTGAACTTTCACTAGTTGGACTTTTGGAGCTCTCATTGTTAGCCACCAATGCCTTAGACTTTGAAGACTTGAGAATCCCCATTTTTATCAACTTAGCTTGTTCATTTTTCAACAACTGGGCATATTCATCAAAAGTGAATTCTAATAAGAAACCCCTAAGGTTGCTTTTGAGGTGTTGAAAGTAGAGACAAATGTGGACTATTTTTATCGTAGCTTATTTTGGATTAGATAAATCAACCTATCATCCTTAATGGGACTACCAAAATCATAAATTTTTGTTCTGAACTCATTCACATTAATGATAAAATCTTGGATGGAATCAAAGTTCTTAGGATCTAGGGAGATAAGTTCATCTTCAATCTTGTAGACATCCTCCTTAGTCAATTCCCATATAAATTTTTAAGGGCATCACAACTTTCCTTGGATGCATCATATTTTATGATATAATAAAGGATCTTGTCATCAAACCCTAACCTAAGGATTCCTAGGGCTTTTCTATTTGTTAATTCCCAAGCACAGATATAACTTTGAGTTACTTTATCACCTATAGGTTTAGGAAGAGATTCATCTACATATTAAGAAACTTGTTCAATCATTAATTCACACCATTTTTTTATTGACCATGTGGCATAATTATGTGGTGTTAATTTTGAAATCTTAGTGTTTCCCATAATTCAAGGAAAGAAAGATAAGAACAAGAAGAAAGGAACACAACACCAAGAGATACCCTCACTCTTTTTCACTCAAACCAAGAACCCCCCCAAAATAGATGTTTTGGCACTTTATACTTAGTGCATGCTATCAGAGCCATAGGAGTTTCATTACATAGCCATTGGAGAGATTTTTTTTGCAAGTCAAGATTGGAGCTTGAAGGTGCAAAATAGACATTGGTATCACATTAAGAAGGTCAAAAAACCCCCAAATCAACTTTTGTTTCATCAAAATTGGAATCTAAGGTGAAATCAAGAGTCATTTGATTTTTGGAGGTGTGATGAAAAAAATTCCATAAAAATAATTACAAAGGTGATTTTCAAACAGCAATATCTCCCTCATACAAACACCTTTTTTTGAGCAAATTTTTTGTTTTGGGTAGAATTTCACAATCTACACACTGTTGCAGCTTGTTTGTAAAATCTATTCCTAGATTTTTCTAAAAGTCACAAATCCCAATTTTTGCAATTTCAAAGGCTTCATTCAAGCTCATATGGACACATATTCATGTGTTATTTTTTGAAAGTGCATGATTTTTTGTCACTGATTTCTCAATAGATTCTTCTTTAGTTGTTGTGTATGATGTTCCTCCAACTACTGTATCAAAGGATCTACCATCATGTCAACCTCAAAAGATTGATCAAGTAGAGAATGAAGATGAGGGTCAACATGATCCCTTGCAACAACTAAAGAAGGATCATCTTCACCAAAGAGAAGATAAATGTCATCAATAGTGTCTCCCAAATCTCCAATGTAGGACTCCACAAAAAAACTAGAAATGTTTGGCAAGTAGTCATCCCATGGAACTGAGTCTAGAAAGCAATGAATATCTTTATGTACTGAATCAATTGAATTCATGGCTATGTGAATACAACCATCATTAGGAGCAATAGAAGATGGAATATCAATAGGAGGAGAAACAATGGATGGCCCAAGAACTTGATCAAATGTGAGAATACCCAAGTTCAAGTAGCCAAAGTCCTCCTCATAGTTTGAATCAACACAAAAAGTGTGATCAAAATGTACTAAAGAATTTGGTAAATAATCATTGTCATTATCATGAAAAAAGTCTAAGAAGTAGTATAGCCAAGATGCATGATCAACCACCCTTATAGCAATGACCTGTCCAGTCTCCAAGTCTCTAATATAAACTAAATCAGGTGTGAATTCCACAATCCTTCTTCTATCTCCATGAGTGATCTGATAGATGGAAATAAGATTATGACTTAGGTGAGGTACACACAATACATATTTGATGTATTCCTTCCCCTTATCAATAGTTCCTTTCCTGATCACATTCATGTAAATATGATTGCCCATCAAAATAGGTGGAGTATGACAAGGATCAAATGATGAAAATATGGACTATGAAGATGCTATACAATGAGAAGCCACTGAATCTAGAAGCCATCTCCCTGAATCTTGACTTGAAGTAGCTACCAAGTCTTGAACTTTTCCCATGTGATCCTTTCCTTTATCAAAATCAAAAGGTGAAGAAGAGGGTGAAGTAGTCATTCTTGAAGGTAGACTAATTTGATTCTTCTTGAGAAGATTCTTGAGTTCATCAATTTCCTTCTTTTAACAATGATGTTCTTCGTGTCCATTCTTCTTGCAATATGCACAAGTAAGCAACTCCTTCTTGGATGATTTTCCCTTATTGTTGGAGTTGTCTTGTGGCGAGGAGATTGAGACTTCTTTCTCTTGTTGTGAATTTTGTTGCCATGATTTCTACTTCTTGTTAGACCATTTTCCTTGATTCCTTTTACTAGCCACCAATGCTTCGGACTTTGAAGATTTGAGAATCTCCATGCTCATCAAATTTTATTGTTCTACCATCAACATCTCTATGAAGGAATAAAATGAAGGCATGGTGTAGGAATAATGTAAGGTCAACTTATGAGTGTTGAAGCTCAAAACAAATGATGCATACTCTGGAGGAAGTTTTCTCATCAAATTATAGATCAATTTTTTATCCTCTATGGTAATTCCAAAATCCTTAATCATTGACCTGAGCTCATGTTCCTTGGTGATATAGTCTTGCATTGTGTCAAACTCCTTTGGATCTAACGACATGAGATTTTCATCAAGTTCAAAACCCCTAGCTTTATCTACTTTTGCATACAAGTTAGAAAACTTATCCCATGCTTCATTTATTGTTTTAAAATCATCAATATGGAAGATAAGATCTTCATGTACATATTTCCTCAAAGTACCAATAACAACCTTATTTTTATGATTCCATCCATTTAGTTTATTAAGATTAGATGGTATAACCATGATTCCATCAACATAATCAATTAAACCTTTTTCTATCATTTTACTCCATGCTTCAATTTTCCATGTAGCATAATTATATGGAGTTAAAAGTGGAAACCTAGGAGAAACCATGATGCAAAATAAAAGAACACAAGAGAAAGAGAAGTGCAAACACTCAAGACATACCCCCTAAATCACTCAATCAATGAACCTCCCAAAATAGATGATTTTGATACTTTATACTTAGTGCGTATGGGTAAAAGTACAAAGTTGTGTCACCTTTTAGGCTGACTTATTAGAACAAATAAATTTGAGTATTTCTATCTAAAAATCTATTTTTTTAAACATATGATCTAGATAAATTCGTTCTAGCTAAGTTATATATGGTCTCACACTTTTCCAATTGCAAATGTCTATTAAATTCATGTTTTATACTAGTTTGTTTCCAATTACTAAAGAAATAAAATTATTTCATAAAAGTGGTGTTTTAATAACTCTTACTATTTTTTGTGATATTTTTTTAATAATATGTAAACCCCGTTTGATAGTGCTCAGAGTCAAGAACATTCTCATATAGATTTTATAGTGTTTTAATTTGATATAGTGTATTTTAATTAAAAAATTCTACAACCACTTATTTTAACACTCAAAAAGATGTCAATTTTGAGAAAGAAAAAAATATTAGATCACATCAAAAAAATCTAAAAATTATATGATGTTCTAAAGGAGAGAGTCCTCTTCTAGAATATATGATTTTTCTCCTTGTTATAATAGATTTGTTTGGAAAAATGTGGTAGAAGATGAAAACTATCGATTTTAGGTGTGTTGAGATTTCAATTCTTATGAAAGAGAAAATATAGATTTAAAGCCAATTTTTATTTTTGATTGTTCTAGATATATATATTATCTATAAGATACTCTGATATCAAAAGGGAAATAAGTTTATTCCCATATAGCTTTGTGGTGAGAACTAGACCCCTAATTTTTAGCCTTTTTTAAGACCTAAAAATTCATCTATAAAAATTAGGAAAATATATGAATTCTTATTCCAAATAATTATTAAAAATTATAATCCTAAAATTCTTTCATTTCTACACATTGCATTATTTTACTTCATTTCAAAATTTGAAATAATAATACCAATTTTACATCATTCAAGATGAATAGATATACATTTTTTAGCCTTTTCCTTTACAAAAGGGTGACACAGGTTTGTGCTTTTACCCATATACAACTGCTACTTGTCAAAATGAACCAAAGTGGACTTCTAATTTTGATGGTTAGAACAACAAATATGAATCTATATAAAATTCAACAAGATAATACAAAAGACCTCTCAAGGATCTAATTAATTACAAGTGCCAAAAAAGGCCAAAAATGACCAAATGCCTAAAGTCAAATGACTTTAGATTTCACCTCATATGTCAAATTTTGGTGAAAAAAAGGTAAATTTAGGAATTTTTTGACCTTCTAAATGTGATGCCAACATCTAATTTGGACTAGCATGCTCCAATCTTGACCTACAAAAAAAAATCTCCAATGGCTATGCAATGAAACTCTTATGGCTTTGATACCATGCAAGACTTTGGTATAGCTTTGATACCATGTAACAATTTGCCTAAGGTAATAATTCAATGCCAAGATCAAGAAGCTTAGTAGATAGCACAAGAGAGACAATGATGATCAAATGAGAATGGTTATCAGATGATTGGATGAATGCATCATAAAAGAGCCTTGTATATAAAGGCAATTGATATGTCTACGAGTCATGCAAAAAGATAAGCAAAAACTAAGCACATGTCCACCAAGAGTGGATTATCCTCCATTATGCATGAATGTACATGCAGAAATTTTGAGGATATGAATGTAAAGGTGTATCTCATAAAGAGATGTAGTAGACAACATGTGCTCAATTGGAGTGCAAACTACTATGTTTTCTATATAAAAACTCATATAAATATGAAAACTCCTAGGTGACTACATGAAAATGCATTAACCTAAGTAAACTCAAGTAAAGTGTAAATATTAAATACTTATTTGCACCAACACAAACAACTTTTGGGCAAGACCACTAAACTTCACTATCCAATTGATCTCTCAACTATCCCTTGAAGAATAATGGTTTATATTGTTTTTCATCCTCTTTCCTCTATCTTTTCAATTAGACCAATCACTGTCAAACCTCATAGACTAGGTCACAAACCTCGAATCCAAATATCAAGCCGCTGATCTCAAAATAAAACTTTGCCAATGAAGTTTTCTCCAACTTCACTCTGCTCTGCTTATTTTCGTATATCAACTTGATTACTTAGTGTTCATATCTTCTCTCCTCTTTTCACTCTTCTTGCTTGCTTGTATAACATAGGAAAATTTTCTTCCTTTATACCAAGTCCATAAAATAATTTCCTTGAGTCAGTTATTACACCTTCTCAACTAATTATTATAGGACCTCATTAAGAACACATTTTACTTAGTGATAAAATCAATCTATCACCTTCTAACTTGAATAAATTTTTGTACATGTAATATTATGATGAGTCAGCTTAGCTACATCATCTCCAACATGTCTTCTACATGCCTTTAACCTTACTTCTCAAAATAACAACTCTGCTAAGAGATTTAAAAAGTTTACTAGAACATGCGTCTATAAACTCTATCTTTGAATAATCTTCACCAAAACTTTCATAACTTCTTTTAGACTTAATATTTTTTGCACATGAGGTTAGCTACATATATT
The DNA here is from genome assembly GCA_028749045.1 of Cupressus sempervirens. NCBI lineage: Eukaryota > Viridiplantae > Streptophyta > Pinopsida > Cupressales > Cupressaceae > Cupressus > Cupressus sempervirens. Next base: position 178,381,814 of record CM053790.1, on the reverse strand, counting down.
AGACACTTACTAGTATCTCCCATTTACCTTGCTAGTGAAAATACTAAATGATCTATCTGTACCAACTTAATCTTTACTATTGTTCTTCTGTCAAATACCACAGAAAATTGCTATATTGATATCAATGACAAACACAGTCATGAATGTAACATATCATCATGATAAAAATCTAATCATATTTCTATAATACTCTCCCATAAGAATATCATCAAAATACATGCTTCCAATAATCTTCCCCTTTTGCATTGGTGGCAACATAGATGAAAAACATCTAGTTCCAAAAATACCAACTATTAAAAACTATTATCCTTTCTTTTCAAATCCTCTTCATCAATCATATTGACTTTTGTGTTTCCTTGAACTTATTTCTGATATCAGTTGTTCACATGCTTCTCCCATGTATCAAAATGTTTTTCATATTGTAATCTCTCCCCTATTAACATCAATGACAAAAATTTCAACAACCATTTATCATTACATCTTATCAATCTTTGCAACAACTATCTCTGACCTACTCAAGTGTCCAAAGACACTATTTTAAACAACATCTATCAAGAGTCCTAGATGACTCTATCCATCGTAGATACTCCCCCATATAGGAAGCATTAGCATTTAGTTTAGAAAAATAATAGTTCTCTATAACACTAGATTGATACACTCTTGCATCATCTACTCTGGTGTAGGTAAGGCATACCTCACAAATACTCAAAAGTCTCTTTGGGAAGAGACTTAGTGAAAACATCTACAATCTACTCTTCGATTCTTACATACTCCAATCTAATTTCCTTTTCTGCAACTTTCTTTCTCAACATGTGATTTTTGATAGAAATGTGCTTAGTCTTAGAATGCAATGCTAGATTCTTAGACATATTCACTGTGCTTGTGTTATCACAATGTATGACAATAGGTTCACTTAATTCTATCCTTATATCCTTCAACATCTACTTCATCCAAACAACTTAATTACAATTTTTTTTTTCTTGCAACATATTCTACCTACATAAATATCTACAATTTTCTCTTTGGTGCTTACATACTCCAATCTAATTTTCTTTTCTACAACTTTCTCTCTCAGCATGTGATATTTTATAGAAATGTGCTTAGTCTTAGAGTGAAACATTGATTAGACATATTCATTGTGCTTGTGTTATCACAATGTATGACAATAGGTTTACTAAATTCTATCCTTATATCCTTCAACATCTTCTTCATCCAAATAACTTGATTACAATTACTTTCTATTGCAACATATTCTCCATCTACTATACTCTATGAGATGCAATCCTGCTTCTTGCTTAACCAAGAAACCAATCTTCCTCCAAGAAGGAATGCTTCACCACTAGTGCTCTTTCTGCCATCCATATTGCCTACCTAACCAGCATCAATATAAGCATATAAAGTGAATTCATTAGATCTTTCATATGATAATTCAAACTCTAATGTTCCCTTTAGATATCTAAATATCCTTTTAACTGCTACATGATGTGCTTCTCTATTGCTAGCTTGAAATCTTGCAACAATTCCAACTATATTTGCTATATTGAACCTTATGTGAGTCAGATATTGGAATCCTCCAATCATAGATTTGTAGTTCTTTTTCTCAACAATAGGTGTCTCAACCTTTGTAGATAGCTTGTGTCTAGTTGTCATAGGTGTTCCAATTGGTTTACATGTTTTGAAGCCAAACCTTTTCAATAGATCTTTTGAGTACTTAGGCTAAGAAATAAAGATTCTTTCTTTATCTTGCACAATCTGTAGTCCTAGGAAGTATTTCATTCCCCTATCATGCTCATTTCAAATTCCTTCTTCATTTCTTTTTTGTTGTATCTAAGTTTTGCAAATGCTTGTCCAACCATGCATACCAAGTTCCATGTGCTTGTTTTAAGCTATACAATGCTTTCTTCAATCTACATACCATGTCCTTACAATCAATTAAAAGAAAATCTCTAGGTTGTTCCATGTATACCTCTTCTTCAAGTTTTCTATTTAGAAATATTGACTTGACATCCATTTGATACACTTTTAATTTCTTATGTGCCACATAGGCTAAGAATAACCTTACTACTTCGGTTCTTACACTGGAGCATAGGTTTCTTCATAGTCTATTCCTTCTTGCTATGAGTAACCCTTACATAACAAACTTTCTTTCTTCCTTACAACTTTACCTTGTTTATTCATCTAGTTCCTAAATACCCATTTTGTTCCTATCATATTCTTGTCTGCCAATCTAGGGACCAATTCCCATGTCTCATTCTTCACTGTCTGATCCAATTCTTCTTTCATAGCTTGCTTCCAATAGTCATCTTTTCATGCCTCATCTGCATTCTTTGGTTCTACTTGAGATATCAAATATAGTTCTTCATTGATTCTACTTCTTGTCATTACACCTTTATCTTTGTTATCGATGATCTACTCTAGTGGATGATTCTTTGTCATAATCTTACAGGAAGTAGGAGTTGTTATCTAAACTCTTGGCTCTGTTCTAGGTTCTAAACATTGTTCCTCTCTTAGATCACCTTCATTCTACAAATCATTGTTAGTCTCAAAGAATACTTCGTCATTCCTTTTAGTAACAACAACATTCTCATCATCAAAATTTTAGTCAACTTTTCTTAGTTCCTTTTAGTGCACTTTCAACAATAGTCTTAGTTCTTAGATTATAACATCTATAAGCTCTATTTTTCAATGAATAACCAAGAAACATACCTTCATCACTTCTAGTTTCAAATTTACCAACATCATCATCTCTTTTGATATAACATTTATTTGCAAAGATTATGAAATATTTAATTGTAGGTGAGTGACCAAACCATAGTTTATAAGGGGTCTTATTTGTATCTTTCTTCATCTGCACTCTGTTCATAATATAAAATATTGTATTCCTAGCTTCTCTCCAAAATATCTTGGATACATCATTCTTAGCTAACATAGCTCTTGTTTCAGCTATTACTAACCTATTTCTTCTCTCTGCAATGCCATTTTGTTCAGGGGTTCTACAAGTTGAAAGTTATCTTTTGATTCCATTAGCTTCACAAATTTTTTTTGACTCATTTGAAGTAAACTCTACTCCTCTATTTGATCTTAAACATTTAATCTTTGTACCTAATTCATTCTCAACTTTATTATTGAATATCTTGAACTTGTCAAATGCCTTAGATTTTTCTTTAAGAAATGCAACCCAAATAATTCTAGAAAATTCATCAATTGTAATCATAAAGTACCTTTCACCATAGAATCCTCTAGTCTTTATAGGACCACTAAGATCTGTGTGTACAATCTCCAACTTTTCTATAGTAGAAAACTTCTTGTTGGGAAAATAAGTTCTGTTATGCTTTGCCAATACACACTCTTTGAAAATTATGTTAGTAGGCTTTACAATCTTAGTAAAATATGTAACTACAAACATATTACTAGTTTTCACAATGTTGTCAAAGTTGATGTGACAAAATCTCTAACGCCTTAACCAACTGTCATCTGCCTTTGCAGCCAAACATGTCATTTCACTGGGATTTAGTTGAAATACATTACCTCTAGTTCTAGTTCTTGTTCCAATTACCTTTTCATTTTTATCTTTGATCATGCATGTCTTCTCTGCGAACTTTAACTGATAACCTTTATCTACTAGTTGTTTAACACTCAAAATATTGTATTTTAAACCATCAACAAAGTATACATCCTCAATGTTAGTCTTACCATTAAGAGTTATAGATCTAATACATCCTCAATTTTAGTCTTACCATTAAGAGTTTTACATGGCAAGTTGCATTGTTTCCAACTCTGATAATGCCTCCATCATAAATTTTCAAATCAACATACTTGTTCATATCACTAGTCATATGATGTAAAAAACCATTGTTAATTATCCAATCAGATTTCTTTTCAACCTATGATATAAAAGCCATTTTCTCTAGATTTCTTCTTTAATGGCCACAAATCCTAATCATCATCACTAGAACTTACTGCTTGTTCATCAGATTCATCTTCTTCATTGACATACAAACAATCTCTATCTCTTATAGGTTTGAACTTTCCTTTATAATTTTTCTCTCTTGTAGGACACTTAGATGTATAATGACCAAACTCATTTCAAGTCCAACATTTAAAGATTTTCTCACCATCTTTTTCTCTTTTCAAAAGAAGAGATACTCCTTATTCTATCTTTCTGCCCTCATTAGATCTGTTACTGCTAGCAAAATCTCCTCTAGCACTTGTGCTCCTTGATAGATTAGGTCAAATGTTAAAGGCACTAAAAGTTTTCTCTATTCTAGACAATTCTCTAGACTACCTGAGCTCATTCTCAACTACTTCAAATCTCCCAAGTAATGTTTTCTTAGTGAAATTTTTGGTACAAGGGATTAAAAACTATATTATTTGAGCTACCTATTTAAATGGTGGTGTTAAACTCTTCAATAACTTCCAAATCACTTCATCATCTTCCTTGGTTCCTCCTTGAGATCTAATACCTATAGCAATTTTTGATATTATGCCTACATATGTTCTTACAGATTCATCTTCCATTATTTTAGCATCTTGAAATGCACAAATATAATTTTGTAGCTTCATTTTCTTAGCTTGTACATCACCTTCAAAGATATTTTCCAAAGCTTTCCAAATCTTATGAGAAGTATAAAGTTTTTTTACTTGGTTGTACTCTACTTTAGGAAGTGAAAAAAATAGTGCTTCTCTAGCTCTCATGTTGCACATGAAAAGTTCTCTATGTTCCTCAATAAGAGATTCCCACTCACCTTCAACAATAATTGTATTTTCTAATTTTATCAACATCCAATATCTTGGACCCATACACAATAGATGTGTCTTCATCTTTTCCTTCTAGTTATCATAATTTTTTCCATCAAACTTTAGACTATCCTTTCTGAATATGTCAGCCATGGATCTCCCAAAGTTGTTAAACTTAATCTTCAAGGACCTACTACTATGATACCAATTATTAGAAATAATAGTTGACCGAGATAAATGAGAGGGGGAGGGGGTGAATTAGTTATCCAACAAAAACATTTATCAACCTTAATTAATCTTAACAATGTAACCAAAGTAAACAAAAACCATAATAAGATGCACATACAAAATTACACCAATTTTCTTAACTAGGAAAATTACTGGTCATAGAGAAAATCCTAGTGGGAATGATGCCTACAAAGATATACTAATATATATATATATATATATATATATATATATATATATATATATATATATATATATATATATATATATATATATATATATATATATATATATATATATATATATATATATATATATATATATTCCTTGTTAGAGGATGGACCCTATTAGGAGTTTATAAATACATTCAATACATAAGAGTCCCTATTAGGAGACTTTAAATCCTTATTAGAATATACCAACCCTGTTAGGAGTTGTAGAAGGCAGAAGGACTCACTGTCCAAACAACTTCCGAGGAAAGACCACTAAACTTTACTATCCAACTAATCTCTCAACTATTCCTTGTAGAATGATTGCTCATACTATCCTTTATCTTCTTTCTTCTATCCTTTCAACTAGACCAATCATTGCTAGACCTTTTAGAGTAGGTCACAAACCTTAGATCTCAAAATAAAACCTTGGCAATGAAGTTTTCTTCAACTTTGTTTTGTTCTGCTTATCTTTGCATATAAAATTGATTACTTAGCTTTCATGTATCTTTTATCCTCTTTTCATTCTTCTTGCTTACTTTTAATAACAAAGGAAAATTTCCTTCCTTTATACTAAGTCCATAAAAAAATTCCCTTGAGTCAACTATTACACCTTCTCAATTAATTATTATAGGACCTCATTAAGAACACATTTTGCTTAGTGATAACATCAATCTATCACCTTGTAAGTTGAATAACTTTATGTACGTGTAATATTATGAAAATTGAGCTTAGCCATTTTATTTTTAGCATGTCTTCTACATCCCTTTAGCCTTGCTTCTCAAAATAACAAATCTACTAAGAGATATAAAAAGTTTTCCATAACATGCTTCTATAAACTTTATCTCTAAATAGTCCACTAGAACTTGCATAACTTCTTCTAGACTTAATATTTTTTGAACTTGAGGTTAGCTACATATAATAGACACTTAGTAGTATTTCCATTAACCTCGCTAGTGAAAATACTTAATGATTAGTCTGGACCAACTTAATCTTTATTGTTGTTCTTCTGTCAGATACCACAGAAAACTTCTATGTTGACATCAATGAAAAACTCATTCATGAATGTAACATATTATCATGATAATGATCTAATAATGTTTATACAATACTCCCTAGTAAAAATATCATCAAAATTCATGCTTCCAACAATATTTTTTTGGGTAGACCTTGGTAATATGATAGATATGCTATACATGATGGAAGATTGAATCAATATACTTTTGGGTGAATGGAAAAAAGAAAATATGGCTGCCTTTGATTGAAAGTATGGATGAGGTTAATTTTATTACTATGAAAATTTTCATGGTAAATGAGAAATAATTTGAAAAAGAAATGAAAAGGAACCAAGTTTTCTTTTCTATAATTCGTAGATGACCAATTTTTGGTAGTAATGATCGAGTGGTATTAGAAGCTGATAATGACTAAGTGATAGAAGAACTAATAGAGATGGAGTACCAATAGAAATTCAAAACTTGTTCAATGCATAAAAAGAGATATTTGTAGAGGATATACCTAATGGTTTACCACCACTTAGGAGTATAAGTCATTGTATAGATTTGATTCTTGGAGCTAGTTTGCCAAATAGAGCACCATATAGATTGACACCTACAAAGAATGAAGAACTTAATAGAAAAACGCATGAGTTATCATAGAAATTTTTGATTAGAGAATGATTGAGTCCATGTGATGTACCTATCATATTAGCACCTAAAAATAATGCAGAATGGAGAATGACTCTAGAGCTATTAACAAGATCACAGTGAAATATAGGTTTCCTATGCCGAGAATGGATGACATAATGGTTTTTTTAAGTGGAGAAAAGTATTTTACCATGATTGATTTAAAGAGTGGCTATGAATAGATCAAAATCAAAGAAGGTGATGAATGTAAGATTTCTTTCAAGACAAAAGATGGTTTGTATGAATGGTTGATTATGCCTTTTGGTTTGAATAATGTACCTAGTACTTTCATAAGGTTGATGAGTGAAGTTCTGAAAAGATTATTGGGTAAGTTTGTGATTGTTTATTTGGATGAAATTTTTATATTCAATAAGAATAAGGGAGAACATATTGAGCATGTTAGACAAGTATTTCAGAGACAAAAAGAGGATAAGTTGATGATTAATTTGAAAAAGTATTCTTTTATGCAAGAAGAGATTGTGTATTTGGGATTTGTGATTTAAATTGATGGTTTAAAGATGGATCCTAAGAAGGTAAAAGAAATTTTGGAATGGCCTACACCTATGAATATGGGAAAGTTAAGATCATTTCATGGTTTGTCTAGTTTTTGAAGAAAGTTTATAAAGAATTTTAGTTCTATTTGTAATGCTATGACTGAGACAATGAGAGGAGATAAAAATGAATTCAAGTAGACATATGGAGTTGATAATATTTTGAGACTTTAAACCAAAAGGTTGTTGAGTTACCTATATTGGATTTGCCTAATTTTAATAAGGTATTTCAAGTTGAATGTGATTCAAGTGGTAGTGCAATAGGATTTGTGTTGAGTCAAGAAGATAAACCTATTGTTTTCTTTAGTGAAAAATTTAATGATGCTAAAAGAAAATATTCTATGTATGATAAAGAGTTTTATGCTATTGTTTAAGCCTTGAAGAAGTGGAGACATTATTTGATGCCGAAGGAGTTTGTGTTGTATACCAATCATAAAGCTTTATAGTACTTGGGAAGTCAACATAAATTAAATTAGAGACATATGAAATAGGTTGAGTACTTGTAGAGTTTCACATTTGTTATCAAGCATAAGAGTGGAGCCACTAATAGAGTTGTTGATGCATTGAGTAGAAGACATTTTTTATTGACTATGATGAAGGTTGAAGTTCTTGGTTTGATGAAATGAAGGAGTTGTGTGATACAAACACTAATTTTTCTGAGGCATGGAGAGAGTATAGAGCACCAAATCTAAGAGATCACATAAATAAGTATAATGAATATTTTATTTAAGAAGGTATGTTGTTTAAAGGAATTTTTTTGTGTATCCCTAGAAGTTCTATGCGGTTAAATTTGATTAAGGAAAATCCTAGTGATGGATTGGCTAGACATTTTGAAATTCATAAGTCATTGAGTTTGTTGAAGGAGAAGTATTATTGGCCACAAATGTAAAATGATGTTCATAAATTTGTAAGGAGTTGTGAAGTTTTTCCTATTGAAAAAGGAGTAAGTTAGAGTACTAGTTTGTATACACCTATTTCCATTCCTAAGAAACCTTGGAGTGACATCAGTATGGATTTTGTTCTTGGATTTCCTAAAACTGTGAAGGGGTATGATTCTATATTTATTGTTGTGGATAGATTTTCTAAGATGGCCATTTCATACCATGTAAGAAGACATTAGATGCTAATCATGTTGCAAAACTTTTCTTCAAAGAGATTGTGAGATTACATGGATTACCAAGATTATTTCTAACCGAGATAGTAAGTTTTTTGGTTATTTCTGGAAGACTTTGTGCAAGAAGATGGATATTGAGTTGAGGTTTAGTTCTACATTTCATCCAAAGATAGATGGACAAATAGAGGCTGTGAATAGAAGCTTGTGTAATTTTCTGAGATGTTTAATTGGACACAAACCACATGATTAGTAGATGGTATTGGTAAAAGCTAAGTTTTCATATAATAATTTTGTGAATAGGAGTACAGGGAAAACAACTTTTGAGATTGTTATAGGAATGTAGTCTAGAGGAGTATTAGATTTGAGGGATGTTGTTGGTGAAGAAAAAAATTTATGGAGTCTTTGTATAAGGAAGTAAAGTTGAGGATGGAACAAAGAAATCAAAAGTATAAAAAGAATGTTGATAAGTCTAGAAGACATCATGTTTTTGAAATTGGTGATGAGGTGATGTTAAATTTGAAGAAAGGAAGATTTCTTGTTGGAACATACAGTAAGCTAAAGATGAAATTTTTTTGACCATGTAAGATCTTGAGAAAATTTGACATTGGTAATGCTTATGAAGTTGAGTTACCTAATGACATGGATATATCTCCTATATTCAATGATGTTGATTTTCTTAAGTATCATGAGTTAGATGGTGAAGTTGTTGTATCAGATGATTATCCTAAGAAGAAAATTGAAGAAGTTGAACATGTATTGGATCAAAGAGTTGGTAAAAGCACAAGAGGAAAAAATTACTATTAGTATTTGGTGAAGTGGAAGAATAGACTACTTGAAGATGCTACATGGATTTCTCAATCTGAGTTAGATTTAGCTCAAGTTGTGACACTTACATGATTCAAGAGAATCATTTCTTCCAACCCTAGTTGTTTGATGTAGGAGCATCCTAGGTTGTCTTGTAATCCTTCACTTTTTTGTTCATTCTACTAGTTACTATTGAGTGCTAGTTGTTGCCAAGTTTCCAATTTCTACCAAGTTCTAGTTAGTGCCAAGTTCTAGTTTCCAATTGGTTCTAGTTAGTGTTAAGATTCAATTTTCAATTACAATCAAGTTTTGGTTGTTGTTGAGTTATCCAGTGTGTGTTGAGCTATCTAGTGTGTGCCAAGTTCTAGTTCATGTCAAGTTATCTAGTGTGTGCCGAGTTATCCAAAAATTGGTCAAGTGTTCCTTCATGTGTTGAGTGAGCTTGTTATTTTTTGATGCTCAATTCCTTCTTTGTCCAATTTTTCTATGTTTTGTTTCTTAGTGGGAGCCAACTTGTGTATTTAATTTTGATCATAATTTAATGATAGGGTCTTGTTTAGGCATAAGTGTTGACCATTTTGGGGTCAACCTTTCTATTATGTAATGTTCTAGAATCTTCTATAAGCCATTTTGGAAAGTATAAATAGAGTACTTAGGCTTAGGTTAAAGCAAAAAATTAGAGGGTTTTGAAAGTGGAATACATGTGTCTAGAAATGCAAATTTGAAGCTAGATCATGGATTTTGGATGTATTTTTGTATCTGGCTGTAACCCAGAAGGCCTTATGGCTAGGCATAAAGTATTTTTCTCTCTCTACTTGGTGTTGTTCTCTATTATTTTCTTCCATTGTGTTTACTCTGCCAGGTGGATTGGATAGTTGGGTGTGGCCTTGGCCCTAGTTATTTATTTCCTACTTGCATCATTTTACATCTTCCTCAACAGGATAACTTAGTATCATTAGGAAATAACTTTGTCTTTACCTTGTTCACCCATTTTAGCCAAGTCTTAATCTTCTCCTTTCCTCTCCTTTATCTATCAATTTGTAAAAGGTCCCACCATAGTGAGGCACGACCCTTCAACCTAGTAACTACAATTTTCACCTTCCTATTATTGGGAGTGTTTACATACTCAAGTAACTTCTCCATATCAAAGATCCAATCCAACACAACATTGGCATCCAATTTTCCATCATAAGGAATGAATTCTACACCAAGCTTTGAATGTTCCCTAGGTAATGCTCTCAACAATCTCACCTCATCTTAATCTTCTTTAGGTTCTGGATTAGGGTTTGATTATATTTCTTCATCATCACTCACATCATCAAGATGCACTCCTCTCCTATGGGTTGTTTGCACAACATCTAATCTAGATACAATTTGTCTCAATGTATCCAATACAACATTATCAACACTTCCTCTACCTCGAACCATCTTTACAATATGGTTCCTAGAAGATTGTACCCTCTGGAAGTTATAGGTCAAATCCTCAGATTTGTTACCCTACTACAACCAAATAAACTTAGGGTTTTACACAATCCAATCTCCACAAGGATGAACCTCAAGCTCTAATACTACCTAACATAGGGAAGCTAATGGAAACTAGGGCCAAAGGCACAACTAGCTACCAAAGCCACCTGTAAGAGTTAACACAATGGAAACGTAACATAGAGAACAACAAATAAAGGAGATAAAAGAGAAAATTACTAATTGATTCATCATCAACATACATGCTCAACTATGTGGCCTTTCAAGTTATGAACAATAATACAATTCAAACTTTGATCTCCAATGATCATCTTTTCATTCTAACTCTCCAGACAAAACTATTCCTTTTGTCTCTAACTCCTACTCACTAGTCTTTAAAAATCAATCCTAGACCTCCTTAAATACTAGTGCCACCACAAGCTAACTTATCAAAGAAATTAAATCACACATTAAATACATGCACATCCACAAGCTAGCTAGAAACAATTTTTAAATACAAATAACAAATTAAATATGGGCAAAATTAGCCCAAACTAGAACCAGACACATAGAACTTGGTCAAAGAAGGACCAAGACAAATGCTATCACTCAGCAATGCTTGATACATAATGGAACTCTACACCAATAGGAACTTGACACCAATAGGAACTCAACAATGCTTTGCACTGTAACTCAGTCAACACTATGAACTTCCTAGGCACTGTGAACTCGGTAGCAACATAGAAACATGAAAAACATGTAGGATAGAAATGTACACCTAGCTACCAAAGCCACCTACAAGAGTAAACATAGTGGAAACACAACTTGAAGAACAACCACAAAAGGATATAGAAGAGGTTGAATAGGTATTTTATGTAGGGGCATCCAAGGGTCAAGGTTATTGACTCAAATGTGGGTTTTGGTCGAGACTTACTTCTAGGGGTCATAACTTTTGACTCGGATGTGCATTTTGGCTGAAATTTTATAGGTAGTTGCATTAGAAGGAGTTATTTGGATTGTTAACTTGTATCAGCTTGATAGGTGGATATTTTGACATTTTTCTAGAAGCCTAAAATCTCATCTTGACCTCTGAATTTGGCTTTTTGTGTTTTTTCTAGATTTTTTTAGAAAGTTGTTTTTGTAATAAATCCAAAGTCATATTTTTGATTCTATTGATTAGTTGGCAATTGATCTTGCTTTAGTTGGGGGATTTTCTTGGGAAAAATTAGGATTCATAGGATGAGTTTTAAAAATTACCAAAAATGGAAAAATCTGTTTTCTCAAAAAATTTACCAAATATGGTAATTTTTGGAATTGTAATAAGTAGGTGTTTGTTTTCATTGTAGAGGTAGAGTAGAGTTGCAAAATTTTTAATGAAGAGTTATGGTATTCTAAAACATCTATCTTGTGTCAATTTTTGAATTATTCTTTGACAAGATTAGGTTACATCACTATTGGATTAGAGAGTTGGTTAAAGCACAAGAGGAAAAGATTACTATGACTATTTGGTGAAGAGGAAGAATAGACCAGTTGAAGATGCTACATGTTTTTCCCAATATGATTTGGATTCATCTCAAGTTGTGCCAATTCCATGATTCAAGAGAACCATTTTTTTCAACCCCGATTATCTGATGCAAGAACATCCTTGGTTGCATTGTTATCATGCATGTTTTTAATGTTTTTCATGTTTCTTTTTTGCTACCAAGTTCATAGTGTTGACTGGGTTGCAGTGCCAAGAATTTATAAGTTCTTGTTGTTGCCAAGTTCTAGTATGTATAGAACATTGCCAAGTGACAATATTTGTCTTGGTCCTTCTTTGACTGAGTTGTCTATGTTTGGTTCTAGCTTGGGCTGACTTTGTGTGTATTTAATTTGGTGTTTATTTTTTATAATTTTTGCTAGCCGAATTGTGGATATGATGCATTTAATGTAGGATTTAATTTTTTTCATAGGCTAACCTATGGTCACACTAGTATTTAAGGAGGTCTAGGATTGATTTTTAGAGAGTAAGTTTGATTTATAGAGAGAAGGAATAGTTTTTTCTGGAGAGTTAGAATGCAAGATGATCATTGAAGATTAAATTTTGAATTGTATTGTTGGTCGTAACCCAAAAAACCTCACAGCTAGGCATGTATATTGATAATTTGATGAATCAATAAGTATTTTGTTCTTCTATCTTGTTTGGTTTTTGTTCTTCATGTTGTGTTTCCACTATGTTTACTCTTGCAGTTGGCTTTGGTAGTTGGGTGTGCCTTTGGCCCTAGTTTCCATCAGTATCCTTGCATCATCTTATGCATTCCATCGACAAAAGTAAGTAATTTTGCAAGGTTTATTTGAACTAAGTTTGATTGTTTTTCAAAATTATTTGAATTTTAGAAACCCTAGTTCAAAATGAGATCTTTTGCATTTGCATCTAAAAATGATGCCAAAATTGTGTGAAATGATGCATGCCCCTACTAAAATTTAGGGCATAACCTAAAATTGTAATGACTAGAGATGCATTTGGTGTGTTATTGTCAATTCCACCACAAGTTATCATGGTACATGATGTGAGATCGTACATGTGTAAGATTTCAGAAATTGGAGTTTTTGAGTTGAAAAATGCTTCCAACACTTTTTACAAGGATGGAGCTTTGAAGAAAGAAAAAGAAGTAGTTATTGAGAAAAGGCTTACCCTTGACCTAGATTTTCCTAAGGTTTTCAAAGTGGAGTGGATCAGTAGTTGAAGAGTATAAAGGTGAAGAGCCTATTAAGGGAGATCAAAACAAATAGGGTCAGATAGATGGGATGAATGCACAAGTAGATAATTCTACTATTGGTGAGATATGAACGTCAGTCTCAACACCTCTTATATAGGGAGTTAAGGAGACAAAGACACTAAGTGATGTAGTGACCAAGGAATAGGGTGAACAATAGAAGGAAATAGAGACACGACAAAGTATAGAACCTTCTAACAAATCTAAAGCTAAGATACTATTGGAATTCTTTAAAATAACTGAGAGAGGGGGGAGGTGAATCAATTATTAAAGGTCTAGATGTACAAATAAAACTTTTTACAACTTAGTGAACCCATATCCATAAAACATATTCATCATGGATGCATCCATCCCTCGAAAATGGCCACTTCTGCCCTATTTGAGGGTGACTAACGCCAAAACACCCATAAAAACAAAACTTCAAAAAAAAGGAAAAAAAAGAAAGGAAAAGCAATAAAGAAAACCTATTTCTAATCCCTCCCAATATACTCAACACACACACATACATACATAAACAATGAAACTGAAACATGAAGCACAACATGGAACCAAAATGAGGTCAAGTATTCCTACCTTCAAAAATTAGGTTATGGAAAATGAACAAGTTTGAGATGAGCTTGCTTTCCTCTCCTTCTCCTTCAATTCTAAAAAGACCCTCTAAAACTAGAGGTTGGGTGAACAACCAAAACCCTCTCAAAATTGCCTCTAAATAAGATCCTAAACTCAACCACCTCTAAAAGCAATAACTCCCCCACTTGCCCAAAAGTTCTAGAGGCTTCTAACACAACTAGACCTAAGGCTAACCTCAAGGTGGAGTTAAGGTCCTCCAACTCATGATGAAAACTATCCATTTTCGCAATAATGCCAAAATTGGGTTTTTGAGTGACCATACAAGTCAACAAAAGGGGCTAGGGGGTGGAAAATGTCCCCAACCCATACTCATACCCCTTCGGTATTTAGATTTCATGATTTTAGGCCTAAGGGATTAATTAGGGACCTAACAAATGCTAGGATAAATTAGGACTATCTAACAACTTTCAAAATGTAGATTAAGCACTAATTTGGATTAAGGGTAATTAATGTCGATAATAAATTGATTAGCAATAGGGTCATTAACTTAGCCTGACTTAGATTTTAAGGATACTCGATTAACCCTAAATATCATACTGGAATGCATATACAATCTAGGAGTGTCAAGCGACACCATAAAAACACTGTTATGAAACAATAACATTTAAAATTACAAAATGATACATTCATTCAATCCATGACACAAATAAAATATGAACAACAAGGTTTGCATCTTTCATCAAATTCAACCTTGGTTTCCAAAATTCTTAAATAGGGTTCAATTTCATTTCTCCGTTAGATTTCTCGGCAAAAATATCCTGCACACTCATTGCACACATCAGTAGCTCAAGAAATCACATGCATATATGTATATAACATATCAAGGAAATCACATAAATTAAAACATTGATCTTTCAAATAATCAGTTGTTTATCTCATTCTACTCATATTCTCAATCATTAAAATTGCATAATCAAGTGTTAATTCTACATTCATTTTCTTCATCACTATACATGTTGATACAACATTAAATGATGAAATCAAATATCTAAAAGTAAAACATCACACAACATGAAATAACATAATATGTTCAGTTAATCTGGTAGTGTCTCAACATATAGAGTCATGAGTATCAAAAATAATAAAGTATCAACTATGCTATGTTGGGTTAGGGCGAGGCCTCACATCCTCTCCCACTATGTATGTACTTCCTCCTGGAGTTCATAAAAAAGATATGGGTATTGAGATTGCATCTATGTTGCATCCTCCCATGAAGCCTTGACCTCATCATAACAATCCCACTAGACCCTAACCTAGTCCAGCTCTCGGCCTTGAAGAGCTAGGGTCTGTTGGGCAATAATACAGATAGGCTCTAGTGCGAACTGGTTGTTTGACTCTACTTGCAAAGCATCCCAATCTATAATATGAGACTCATCATAAATGTATCCTCTAAGTACTAAAATTTGAAACACATTGTGGATGCATGACAAGCTAGGTTTCAAAGCTAAATGGTAACCAATTGGTCCTATCCTCTCTAGGATCTTGAATGGTCCAATGAATCGAGGTGCCAACTTAGAGCCCTTTCCAAATTGAATCAAACTCTTTTGTGGTCACACCCTCAAGAAAACTCTATCTCCAATCTGATACTCTCGATCTATCCTCTTTGCATCTACATACTTCTTCTACCTATCCTGAGCCTCTCTCAAGCATTGTCTAATTAGAGTCACTTGCTGCTCCATCTCCTTTACTAACTGAGGACCAATAGATACTCGATCCTTGATCCTTTCCCAACTCAAGGGCATTCTATAAGGTGTTCCATACAAGGCCTCATAAGGTAGCATACCTATGGATGAATGATGCCCATTATTATAGGAAAACTCGACAAGATGTAGGTATTCCTCCCATTTGACCTGATGGTCCATCACATACATACATAGCATGTCCTCCATAACTTGATTCACTCACTCAATCTGACCATCAGTTTGAGGATGGTATGTTGTACTAAAATTGAGTCTAGTTCCCAAAGCTACCTACAACTCTCTCCAAAATGATGAAGTGAACAATGAGTCTCTATCAGAGATGATCTTATGGGGAAAACCATGAAGTCTAACAATGTTCTACAAGAATACCTAAGCTATGTATCATACTATGTACATAGTATGCATAGGCGAGAAATGGGAAAACTTGGTCAATGTGTGATCTGTCACCAAAATGGCATCATGGCGGTGAGATGACATTGGGAGACCAATAATAAAATCCATAGATATCGAATCCCACTTCCACTCTACAATCTCACGAGGCTAAAAAAGTCCACCAGGATGGTGGTTCTCTACCTTCACCCTCTAACACTTGAGGTATCTCGTAAGTATGTTAGCAATCTGCATGTAACTTCTTAACACTAGGGTGCACTACATAAGGTGCTCTATGAGCTTCAAGTACAATGAGCTCACATAGACCCCCAATAGAAGGTACATACATACATCCTCTGTGATGCCAAAGTCCATCAGACTCCAAGGAATACTCTAAATACTTCCCTTCCAAGGGTCTCTGAGAATGCACTATCTGACTCACTTTTGCATAAAGCTCATCAGCTGGCAAGTGTTGCAAGATCCGCTCTCTCAAGTCAGTGCAAGTAGTCATAGATGAAAGCTCATGGCACCTTCTACTTAAGGAATCTACAACCACATTCTCCTTTCCCTTGATGTAATGAACATCAAAATCATACTCACAAAGGAACTCCATCCACCTTCTTTGCCTAGCATTTAGGTTCGGTTGCGTAAATATGTACTATAAGCTCTGGTGATTGGAATGAAGCTTGAATCTATGACCTCGAAGGAAGTGTTTCCACCTTACTGAGGTATGAACCACTACTACAAGTTCTCAGTCATAAGTAGGATAATTAATTTCATGAGTCTTCAACTTCCTAGACTCGAAGGAAATAGTTCATCCATCTTGCATGCCCGTATACCATCTAAAGATGCATCAGTGCACACCACAAAATTTGCAGAAGGATTTGGTACTGCAAGAATTGGTGCACTCATGAGGGCTCTCTTGAGCTCTTGAAAAGCTCTATCACACTTCTCTATCCACTCATACTTTTTCCCCTTCTTCTGAAGAGATGTGATTAGGTGTACCAATCTAAAGAATCTCGCAATGAAGCATCTATAATAACCTACTAGTTCCATAAAGCTCCTCACTTTAGTGACATTGGTGGGTGCTAGCCAATCCATGATGTCCCTAATCTTTGATGGGTCTACTGAGACACCATTTGTTGATATGACATGACCCAAATAATGTATCTTAGGTTTCTGGAATGCACACTTCGACAAGCTGCCAAACAACTGATTCTCTCTCAACTCCTATAATACTTGTCTCAAGTGTTCCTCATGCTCCTTCTCATCTTGAGAATATATTAGGATGTCATCAAGGAAAATGACCACAAACTTATCCAAGAAGGTACAAAATACTCCATTCATGAGGCTCATGAATATAGCTAGAGAATTCGTGAGGCCAAATGGTACCACAGTGAACTTGTAGTGACCATACCTAGTACAGAATGTAGTCATGGGGATATCACTATCCACAATCCTTAACTGATGATAACCTGACTTTAGATCAATCTTCAAAAACACTCAAGAACCTTGAAACTAATTGAAGAGATCATTGATTCTGGGAAGAGGATAATAGTTCTTGATGGTCACTTTGTTCAATTGCCAATAATCAATACACAACATAAGTGATCCATCCGTCTTCTTTACGAAGATCATTGGTGCACCCCAAGGTGATACACTAGGTCAAATATGCCCCTTCTCTAAGAGTTCCTCCAACTGAGTCTTTTGTTCACTAAGATCATGAGTAGTCATCCTGTATGGTGCTCTCAAAATTGGCTTGGCTCTTGACACAAGATCTATATGAAAGGCCACTGCTATAGGTGGGGGCATACCAGGGAGCTTAGAAGGAAACACATCTGCAAACTCCTGTAGGATTGAAAAATCATTGAGGGATGGATCCCCCTCTGAATCTTCCTCTCTATCACTAATGGTGATAGCAAACAACTGACAACCCTTTTACATGCACCGTCTAAGCTGCATAGCAGAAATCATATGAAGGGATACTGGTCTCTTCACTCTAAAGATCTCTCTAGAGATACCATCTTCATCCACACATTCCACCCTCTTCTATCGACAATCCATCTTGGCGCTGTGAGCATAAATCCAATCCATGCTAAGAACAACATTGTAAGAACCTAGCAGAGTAATATGGAGATTAGACACCATGGACATGTCTCCAATCTGCATCTAGAAATCATGCACCAAAGAACTAACTGACACTCTAGCTCTTGAGGCTAACTCTACTTCCCAACTAACATCCTGTCTAATTGTCACTAGCCCGCAATGCTCCACTACATATGTAGATATAAAAGAGTTAGTAGCTCTGAAATCAAATAAAACTGCAACCATATGGCCCTATATAATACCTATAGCCTCTATAATTATGACCTGATGCTCAGCCTGGTGGTTGTTAACCATTGCAAAAACTCTGTGGGATTTGCCCATGTCACCAACTATTGACTCTAAAAAAGCCCCTCTCTAACCACTGGATGCCTGTCCCTATAGACACTCTAGCTATATGACCCATTCCACCACAAGTGTAGCATGGTCCTCAAGTATAAGATTGTGCAACCTATGATCTAGACTATTGTGGACCTTCTAACCTACTAGATCCACTGTATCCACCCCTAGAAGACTGTTGAGTCTTCACTAACTGTGACTGTGGGGCCTGTACCTTCTGATTTTGTCTAGGACCCTATGACTACCACTGCTTGGGCTTGGAGCCCTGAAAAACCTATGAAGTTTTTTGCTACTACTGCTATGGTTCCTACTGCTAAGTCTATTGGCCCTTAGAGGACCTTGCTATACACTTCTGATTTCCTTTGAAATGGGGTTTCTACTAGGTAGAGTTTTGGTTCTAAGATCGATCCCGTGACTCCTGTCTAACTCAAGTATCTTTAGCAACTAGTGCTATCTCCACTAACTTTCTGAAGGTGGTAGGGAAGGCCAAATAGACTGGACCCTAAAGTGAAAAATTTAGGCCCATGATGAAGCGATGAACTCGTAGTTTCTCATCCTTCATGTATTCAATGTAAGGAAGGAGCTCGAGAAACCTACTCTCATTCTGAGCTACTGTAAGACCCCTTTTATATAGAGAATGAAACTCCTCTATCTATTTCTTTTTGAAGTGCTCTGATAGGTACCTCTCTCAGAATCTTTCTAAGAATGAATCTCATGTGAGGGTATCCATCCTCACTCCTCCTATAATCTCCTCTTGATGCCACCAATTTGAGGCATCTCCTCTCAGCTGATGGATTGCTAGACGTGCCTTCAGATTACTCCCATAAGGACATAATCCAAAGCATCACTATAGACTCTATAACTAGGCCTCTTCTACTGTCCTCTCTATGGAATTGGTAAAGAATGGTGGCCTAAGTCATATAAACTCCCTAATATCATCTCCTTTATGCCTAGGAGGTCTATTGAGTGGTGGTCCTCTTTGATGTATCGACTCACCCTCATGCTCACCTGTCCCTCTACCTACGTTGGTGAGGGACTCTTACTCCTCTCTCTGCCTCTGGGCTTGCCTCCTCCAAGTCCCTCTACTTCCACTCCAGGAATCTGTTGCCCTAGTTGTACTACAAGTAGTACCCTCTGCTGAACTACACCAATCAATATCTGAAGGGCATCAAAAATATCCCAATTCAGGTTTGATCATGGTGGAGGTGGGGGTGGTCCATCCTCTTGTTTCGCTCTACCACCTCTTTCCCTACAACCTCTATCTTGTTAGTTGCTTCGAGTAATAGGAGGCATCCTACACAATTTAAAGTTTAGATTTAATTTTTAGAAGCACAATGGTTTTAGATTCCTAGTGTTGAAACACAAGCTCTGATACCAAAATGTCATGCCCAAAATACAAGGGCAAAAACAAACTTTTTTTTTTTTGCTAAATTAATAATTAATTTGTCTAAGTCGATAAGTTTAATTCAGTTAAAACATATGTACTCTGAACACAGATACATAGTCTCCTATCGATACTTTAAGATTACAACTCAGTTTGAAACACATCATATAGGAATAGATTGTTAAACTCAAACATTCATTGTTGAATCAATTAATTAAATTAAATTAAATTAATTCAATTATTTAAGAGACCTAATACTCTACTATTTTCAATTACTCTAGAAATATTATATAATTAGAACAATATTACTAAGCTTACTAGGACACATATTTTGTTAGGAACCTGTGTGTTCCTTCTGTTTATTAGAGTAGTGTTGTTGGACGCATATGCTTTGTAAGTCGTCCCGTGAGTATATTTTATTATCCCACATGCATAGGTAGTATTACTTTTCTAGATCGTACCCAGTATATAAGAATAGGTTGAGGCCCTTGATGGGCACGGACGAATTTATTGTATTGAGCTTGCTCAAAGGAGGTTACCCCCTCGAAGTGGCCTGCGATCAGTAGATTCATTCTGAGTTCTGCTATCACTTTGTATTCTGTTATTTCGAGCATTCTCACGATATTGCTATAAGGAGGTTCTTCACATCTGGTATCAGAGCACTCTCTTGGGCTCGTTGGGTGGAAATTACATCAAATTTTTTTTCTGTCGTGGCCTTCAGGTTCCTCTCACTTCTAATATCTCTTGTTATTGCAATAACTCTTTTCAGTTGTTCTGTCTGAGTAAATTTTTTTTTGTTTTTTAGTCGTAGCTTCCTTGTTTGCTTTCTGTTTCTGCTCATACTTCCGCAGAACGTCTGCAATATCATTTCGCATACTTCCTTCCTTGGCGACCCAACCCCAAATTTTACATATCAAAGCCCTAAATCCCTCATTTATCTAATTTTAGGGTTTGCCCTATCTTTTTCACCTCTCATCCAATCGCCACCAAACTGAGCCACAAGATTCAATTCCTCATTTTGCTCCCTTATTCCTCTTGGACTGTTCGCCTCATTTCGCCTCCCTACCCTTGAAACCCTCATTTTTCTTTTTCCCTTGTCCCCAGATAGTCTCCCACCACCCGTCGAACACCCATTTCCTATATGAGTTTTACCCAAATCCAAGTTTGCCGTAACTAAAAAAGTTTTTGTTTCTCATCTTCTACCCATTCCAAAAAAAAACAAAAAAAAAAAAAAAAAAAACCTTGTTTTATGGTTGTTACGCGTACAGGAGCAAAAATCATGGAAGAGGAAATTGCATCCCTCAAAACCAAACTTCAAGATCTGGATGACAAAATTCTGGGTCTTAACTTTCAGCAGTCAGCCCTGAGCCGAAACCATTCAGGAGATACTGGGTCCTCTTCTGGCAATTTCCGTGGACCAAAGCTTGATTTTCCACGCTTCAATGGTTCTGATCCGACTGGATGGATCTATAGGGCAGAGCAGTATTTCATCTTGCATAATACTTTGGATAACCACAAAGTCCCCCTTGCATCTTTTCATTTGGAACATGAAGCTCTTCAATGGTTCCGTTGGTACATCAAGGCTAATGTAGGCCCAACGTGGAGAGAATTGTGCACCCTCATTTTGGAGCGCTTTGGCCCTAGTTCCTTTGATGATTTCACAGGAGCACTCACTAAACTGCGTCAAACAGGCACTGTAAGAGAATACCAGACAGAGTTTGAAAAATTAGCTAATCACACAGAGGGCTTGTCTGATGAATTCTTCCGTAGTTGTTTTGTCAGTGGTCTGAAGGATGCACTTCGCTCAGAAGTCAAAATGTTTCGACCTACTACAATGATGGAAGCCCTTGGGTTGGCTAAGTTAGCGGAAGACAAGATTAGTGCTCTACAACGCTCCAGATCTAATTTTGTTCCATTCAGAAATACAGGTTCTCACAACCCTCCAGTCATACCAGCTCCCAGAACTACTCCGATCAAGCACTTGTCTGAAACAGAGATGCGAGTCAGGCGAGACAAAGGGCTTTGTTATAATTGTGATGAGAAATGGTCTCGGGGCCATAGATGTGTTCAGCAAAAGCTCTATCTCTTGGATGTGGATTCTCCACCGGAACTGGAAGAATATGCTCAGGAAACAGTGGATGCTGAGGTTGAGCCTCACCAGCCTGAACCTCCTTCACCAGAAGCTCCACCAGAGATATCTGTCCATGCTTTGGCAGGAGTCACTACTCCACAAACCATGCGGGTCCAGGGTTTCTTCAAGAAGATCCCTCTTACTATACTCATTGATTCTGGTAGCACTCATAACTTCATTGATCCACGAATAGCCAAACAGGCTGATTGCTTTATCCATCCCTGCTCTAGCTTTGAAGTCATGATTGCCAATGGGGGCACTTTACCTTGTAAAGGGAAATGTCGCAATGTGCGTCTCTCTATTGGAGATTATAACATGCGCTCTGACATGTTTGCCTTACCCTTAGGTGGCTGTGATGTGGTTTTGGGTGCCCAATGGTTACGCACTCTTGGCCCCATTCTCTGGGATTTTGCTGAACTTTGGATGCAGTTTTCAGTCGAGGGGCACCAACACACTTTGAAAGGCTTACAACTAGGGTCTCTCAGCATCATCAGTTCACACCGTATGGAAAAACTTCTTAAGAAGAATTCACATGGTGTCATCGCTCAGCTCCATTCCCTTCAGATGCAGCCATCAGCAGTCTCTAGCACTCCTGCCGATCTCCAACACATTTTGGACAAGTATCCTGGTATATTTGCTGAACCTGTGGGATTACCTCCTTCTCGTCCAGAGGACCACCGTATTCAGCTCCTTCCTGGCAGTGTTCCACCCAACATCAGGCCCTACCGCTACCCATTTCATCAGAAGACCGAAATCGAGATACTTGTCCGTGACTTACTGAAGCAAGGTATTATTCGCCCTAGTACCAGTTCCTTTTCTTCTCCAGTTCTGCTTGTTCGCAAAAAAGATGGGTCATGGCGACTCTGCATTGATTTTCGAGCACTTAATCATCTCACTATAAAGGACAAGTTTCCCATTCCAGTTGTTGATGAACTTCTTGATGAACTTCATGGGGCTCATTTTTTCTCCAAGTTAGATCTTCGTTCTGGGTATCATCAAATTCGGGTTAATGAGGAGGATATACCTAAAACTGCCTTCCGCACACATGATGGTCACTATGAATTTTTAGTCATGCCCTTTGGCCTCACGAATGCTCCTTCAACATTTCAGGCAGTGATGAATAACATATTTTGACCATACCTCCGGAAATTCATTCTGGTCTTCTTTGATGATATCCTCATATATAGCAAAACTTGGGCTGAGCATCTCCATCATCTGGAGCTTGTCTTGCAACTTCTCTCTGATCATCAACTCTGTGCAAAACTATCTAAATGTGTGTTTGGCCAAGAGGAAGTGGAGTATCTCGGGCATATTGTTGCACACCATGGAGTGCGGGTGGATCCTACAAAAATAGATGCCATGAAAACTTGGCCGCATCCTAAAACTCTCAAGAGCCTTCGGGGTTTTCTGGGGTTGACTGGCTACTACCACAAGTTTGTCAAAGATTACGGGAAAATTGCAGCACCATTGACAACTCTGTTAAAAAAGGATGCCTTCTCCTGGACCCCTGTTGCTGAGACTGCATTTGAACAACTGAAAAAGGCTATGTGCAGTACACCTGTTCTCGCGATGCCAGATTTTTCCAAACCCTTCACTATTGAGAGTGATGCTTGCGGCAATGGATTGGGTGCTGTTCTCCTACAAGATGACCATCCTATTGCGTTCACTAGCAAAGCCCTCTCTGGTAAGAATCTAGCCCTCTCTACTTATGAAAAAGAAATGATGGCTATTTTGCATGCTGTACAGAAGTGGTGACCATACCTCTTAGGGAGTCATTTTTGCATCAGAACCGATCACCAAAGTCTGAAATACTTCTTGGAACAACGGGTATCCTCTCCTACACAACAGAAATGGGTTAGCAAACTCATGGGGTATGATTATGAGATCACCTACAAGAAGGGTAAGGAGAATATTGTGGCAGATGCTCTTTCTCGCACATTTGATAATCAAGCTTCCCTTTCCGCTATTTCTATGCCCATTCCCAATTGGTTAGCGTCTGTTCAGCAGGGCTATGACAGTGACTCTTCTTTATCTCAAATCATTCACCAGCTAGCCAATAATCCTTCTGCTATACCAAATTACTCTTGGGATGGTGCTTCTCTTCGATACAAGGGTCGACTAGTGCTTCCTCAGAACCCAGCTCTACATCAGGCTATTTTTTATGAACTCCATGCTTCTCCTTCAGCAGGGCACTCAGGCTTCCTCAAAACTTATGAGCGAGCAAGGAGAAACTTCTTTTGGAAAGGGATGAAACAGGCGATTCAACAGATGGTGGCTGAATGTGATACTTGCCAACGCCACAAGGGTGAAACGACCCTCCTTCCTGGCTTGCTCGAACCATTGCCCATCCCTACACGGATTTGGACTGATATTTCTATGGATTTCATTGAAGGGCTTCCTAAATCCGGTGGCAAGACAGTGATCTTGGTTGTGGTTGATCGTCTCTCGAAATATAGTCATTTTTGTGCCCTCAGCCACCCCTATACTGCCTCCTCTGTTGCACAAATCTTCATGGACCAGATATTTCGTCTTCATGGACTCCCTTCTTCCATTGTCTCTGATCGTGATGCAACTTTTACCAGTCATTTTTGGATTGAACTGTTTCAGAAAACTGGCACCAAACTGAAGATGAGTTCGGACTATCACCCACAAACTGATGGTCAAACTGAAATTGTCAATAAATGCTTGGAAACTTATCTTCGTTGCTTCACTTCCGAACAGCAACATCAGTGGGCCAAGTGGCTCCCTTTAGCTGAATGGTGGTACAATACCTCTTACCACACTGCCTCTAAAATGACTCCATATGAAGCAGTCTATGGTCAGGCACCTCCAGTGCTCCTTCCCTACACTCCCAACAGCTCACCAGTCTAGGCAGTTGACATAGTTCTCTGCAGCAGGGATCAGATTCTTCGTACCTTACAGGATAATCTTCACATGGCCCGTAATCGGATGAAACAGCAAACAGATCAACACCGTTCTGAGCGCTCATTTCAAGTTGGGGATATGGTTTTTCTTCGTCTACAGCCATACAAACAATCCTCCCTAAAGCTGAAAGGGCGTCATAAGCTGGCCCCAAAATTTTATGGGCCTTATAAGGTTCTACAGAAGATTGGTTCAGTTGCTTATAAACTGGAACTTCCTCCTTCTTCCCGCATTCATCCAGTCTTTCATGTTTCTTGTCTAAAGAAAGTTCTGGGTACCACTGTCAGAGCACAAACTACTCTCCCTGAAATGGATACGGAAGGATCCATTATCCTGGAGCCGGTGGCAATCATTGACCAGCGCACTCGCCAGCTTCGCTCTCGCTCCATCTCTGAGGTCTTGATTCAGTGGCATGGCATGCAACCAGAGGATGCTACCTGGAAACCCCTTCTTCAGATTCAACAACAATTTCCACACCTTAAGCTTTGAGGACAAAGCTTTTTTCTAAGGGAGAGGGGATGTTAGGAACCTGTGTGTTCCTTCTGTTTATTAGAGTAGTGTTGTTGGATGCATATGCTTTGTAAGTCATCCCGTGAGTATATTTTATTATCCCACATGCATAGGTAGTATTACTTTTCTAGATCGTACCCAGTATATAAGAATAGGTTGAGGCCCTTGATGGGCACGAACGAATTTATTGTATTGAGCTTGCTCAAAGGAGGTTACCCCCTCGAAGTGGCCTGCGATCAGTAGATTCATTCTGAGTTCTGCTATCACTTTGTATTCTGTTATTTCGAGCATTCTCACGATATTGCTATAAGGAGGTTCTTCACATATTTTACAATTAATTTAAATAAAATTAACTTTAACTAATAAAATATCTATTAAGAAAAATATCAATTTACAATATAACTAATTGATTCAAGTGTCCATTTAAATAATATTAATCTAATTATTTCAAAACATTTGAAATAAAAAGAACTTCTAATTAATATAACATGACATTCATATTTAAACTTTATTCTAATTTTAATTTTATTTAAATCTATAATTTAATAGAAATAAAATATTCCTAATAATGATAACAATATAAATTAAACTAAACATGATTATACAATAAAACAAAACAAAATAACATTATCTATTAATCCAACATATATCTTACTACTAATACTAACTCAATTTTATTTTTTTATTTAAAAAAAAACCAAACAATTATAAGATATTATTAAAATTACATTAATTAACTAAAATTTAATACATATACTCAAAATTTTCTTACAACCCAACTATCTAACACCTTAAAACTTTAATTGAAATATAAACTCAACCAAACTAACATCAAGCATTCTAACTACAAAACACATAAAATAACTAACATCTTACTTTATTTAACACTAACTATAATTAACATAACACTTTAATACAACTAATCATACACAAGCATTAAATTCACATATTAATTAAATTATCAAAAAAAATCAAAACTAACTAATAAATAAACTAACCTATACTAACACTAACAAACATTAATATAATCTAACTAAATCATTAAAAAAAAAAATTCTAAACTACTTCCCCCTAACCCCTACTAACTCCACGTCACACCCTCCCTTTCCCCACCAAAATAGGCACTAAACATGGTCCTAACCACCCTGCAACCTAGCACTAAAGAGATCTGACATGGGCACATGATCCCAACCCTACATGCTAGTAGAAAACTCTAGCTTTGACCACGATAGGAAGTACTGCCAAGGATTCGGGCGACAGTTTTCAAAGTGTTCTACACTATCCCAAGGTTATGCTAGCAGTTTCAAAGGGGGGGTGGGTGAGCAAAGGCATGGAAGAGGGGCAAAGGGGTTAATGCAAGTCTTAGCCACCTCCCTTCCCAACAATCGCATTTTAATTTCAGAGGGAGCCTTACCCATTTTCCTTGGGTGGCTTTTGCCTCTTCTCAACGCAAATGGAGGTAGGGGATACATACAAGTCAGACCCCACTTTAATGGCATTTAATGTTAGCACAATCCTAAAAAGGATTTGTTTCATGCATTCACATAGAAATAGTTATATGAAAAAGTTTGTTTGGTGAGTCTTAGGATAGAAACCTATTTTTCTTATGCATTTAGTTATTTGTTTTAAAACAAAACCTTTTTTTATTTTTATTAAAAGAATTTGGCAATAGATTTAAAAAAAGAATCAAATAAGAATATTCTCTGCTGGTCCCCAAGTATTTAAACTTTTCCCTCATTCAAAATTCAGAGAATAATTTTGCTCCTAGCAGTGTGTATTTTTTTTCAAGCCTTTTTTTTATAAGTGTTAATTTTTTTTTTGCAACTAATTTCATAACAAGGGGTGTATATTTCCTTTTCAAATTAGATTTATCCATTTACTTAGTTGAAATTGAAACTTTAAACATAACATAATTTCTTCCCTAGCATATTTGAACTTGAAATTTGCATAATTGAAAATCACCATTTTATCTACTCGTCAATACACATATACATAAACTGAAATATTATAAGACTCCAATGCAAGGATATTGCTCAATTTTTTTTTAATTTTTAATTTTTAAACCACGTGATTCAAGGGTCTGTCAGGAAAGAACCAGTAAGAAAACTCGACATCCTTGCCACTTCAACAAAAGTTTAAATACATTTTAAAATAGGATTTCAATCCTGAGGAGAAATCTCCCAACATAACTGAATTACAATACAATTTGAATTTTCTTCTTGGTCCTTATCAAGGGATCCATCTCAATATCTACAATACATCATGGTGATCATGGAGAGAACAAAAATTAACTAGGAGACAACCAAACATAGCATGAAGAAAAATTTAGACATTCACTCCCATACCAAGTTTTCACAATAGTTTCGACATTGAACCAAAACTAGGGAGAAGGTGGATTTTTCCAATATGAGACATTAGACACATCACCAAAACAGATGCCCTATTGAGGCTATAGCTCAAGAGCTTTTGTTCTTCCATTCTTACATGCCAAACTCATACATGGTTTGTGCTAATAGGTAGGGGCCTATAACACCCTACCCTCTCTCCCTCTTCTTATCCTGAGAAGAGACTTTACACTGTTGGAGTCCAACTGAAGACCTTTCCCTAAAAATGGCCACTTTTTCCCTATTTGAGGGTGAGTAATACCAAAAAACCCATAAAAATAAAACTTCAAAATTCAAAAAAAAACACAAAGGAAAAACAATAAAGAAAACATGTTTCCAATCCCTCCCAACATACTTAACACACACACATACATACATAAACAATGAAACTAAAACATGAAGCACAACATGGAACCAAAATGAGGTGAAGTATTTCTACCTTCAAAAATCAGGTTATGGAAAATGAACAAGTTTGAGAGGAGCTTGCTTTCCTCTCCTTCTTCTTCAATTCTAAAAAAACCCTCTAAATCTAGAGGTTGGGTGAACAACCAAAACCCTCTCAAAATTGCCTCTAAATAAGATCCTAAACTCAACCACCTCTAAAATAAATAACTCCCCCACTTGCCCAAAAGTTCTAGAGGCTTCTAACACAACTAGACCTAAGGCTAACCTCAAGGTGGAGTTAAAGTCCTCCAACTCATGACAAAAACTATCCATTTTCATAATAATGCAAAAATTGGGTTTTTGAGTAACTATAAAAGTCAACAAAAGGGGCTAGGGGGTTGGAAAATTCCCCCAACCCATACCCATACCCCTTGGGTATTTAGATTTCATGATTTTAGGCCTAAGGGATTAATTAGGGACCTAAAAAATGCTAGGATAAATTAAGACTGTCTAACAACCTTCAAAATGCAGATTAAGCACTAATTTGGATTAAGTGTAATTAATCTCGACAATAAATTGATTAGCAATAGGGTCATTAACTTAGCCTGACTTAGATTTTAAGGTTACTCTATTAACCCTAAATATCATACCAGAATGCATATACAGTCTATGAGTGTCAAGCGACACTATAAAAACATTGTTATGAAACATTAACATTTAAAATTATAAAATGATACATTCATTCAATCCATGACACAAATTAAATATGAACAACGAGGTTTGCATCTTTCATCAAATTCAACCTTGGTTTCCACAATCAATACATAGGGTTCAATTTTATTTCTCCATTAGATTTCTCGGCTAAAATATCTTGCACACTCATTGCACACATCAATAGCTCGAGAAATCACATGCATATATGTATATAACATATCAGGGAAATCACATAAATTAAAACATTGATCTTTCAAATAATCAGTTGTTTATCTTGTTCTACTTATATTCTCAATCATTAAAATTTCATAATCAAGTGTTAATTCTACATTCATTTTCTTCATCACTATACATGTTCATACAAAGTTAAATGAAAAAATCAAATATTTGAAAGTAAAACATCACACAACATGAAATAACATAATATGTTCATTGTATCTGATAGTGTCTTGACATATCGAGTCATGAGTATCAAAAATAATAAAGTATCAACAATGCTATGATGGGTCGAGGCGAGGCCTCACACTTTTGTCATTCATCCTCTATTGTCCATTTTAGGGTTGGGTAGGATTAGGTAGGTTTCAATGAATTTACCCATGTTTTTATTTCATTCCCTTTCTGGAAACTTCTCCTTCAATTCTCTTTGAATTCTCTTCAAATTAGTTTATCTTGAATTTTGTGCCACCAACTCATCAAGTTTATCTTTCGTACAATTCAACAATCCAAGAAATCAAACTAGTTGGCTTAGTTTCATCAAATTCATGATCTTTCTTATAATGCTGATAGTCAGCATTAACTTGCTTCTAATGCACATCACATACTACATTTCTTGGCATTAACTGTCAAAACACTTGGCTCAGAATAAAATTTACTAGTGCTCGACATCAATTAAACTTTTCTCAACTTATACGGTATCACTCGGCATACACTAAGATTTGACTTTGTTTGGCTCCAACTAATTTTTTTCTTTCCTTACACTAACATTTCTCGACACCTACTATGCATATTGTTAAGCTTGGAAAACTTAATTCTTTTTACTTTTTCTTCTGAACTTAATGCATGTATCCATCCTTTGCAACCATAAGTAGATAATCAATGCACTATAATATCACCATTCCTTTTCCATATCATAACTCAACCTTTCCTTTAGGTAATCTTGTTACCTCATTTGATCAAATCCTCTTCATCAATTAGACAAATGATAACACTAAAATGATTTAAGGAATTTTCTTACTAGTAAGTAGTAGGTTTGGCATTAATGACAAAACAATGATTGAAACACATTCTCATACTTGTATCAATTTGTTTTCAATAGATACATGGTACACCTAAAAAGAATGTAAGTGTAACTTAGAAGGAGTCAAATTTAAAAAGCATTGATGCTAGTGAAATACATGAGCCATAGAGACTAAGAGTTAATGTTTCATCACACTCACTTCAAGTAGCATTGTCAAGTAGCAATACACCATAGAAGAAATTATTGAAAAAGAAGGCAAGGTCACATAGAAAGCCTATAATGTTGGACCTATAGTGCTCCCAAAGTATGACATTGATAACATAACTTATGGTAAAATTCAAATTTTGAAAGATTTATTAGCTAGGAAGACCAAACAAGAAAAATTGAGAAGAGAACATCAACAGAAGTGGGTACTTCAAGAAATAAAGGATATTTTTGTTGATGCATGTAACATTAAAGATGTTGATAAGAAGAATCCCATTATAGACCCAATAATGCATATTATTGAGAAGATAAATAATGACGATATAGATGCAAATGAGAAGTTAATTGCACTGGTTTGAGAAGAATTTTGAGAATTTTTTTTTGGGGAAAGTGTCAATAGGAATTGCTATAAGGAAAGTTGGACTTGCTAAGCTTGTAAATAATATAGGAGTAATGAAGAATATTCAAATTTTGTATAAGACATTGTGTGATGTACCAAGGTTCATGCAAGATATTCAATATTAGATTGAAGATTTATAGTTGGATCTGAAGTCTAAAATATAGTCTTTGAGAATGGATGCAAGTTAATCTCTATTCATTTTAACAGATTGATTTTTACTCAAGGGAGATTGGTTTAATTGCAAGCCATGGATGGTATAATGAGAGATAAATTGATTTCCATTTAGTCAATGTTGATACCTCATTTGGAGGTAATACAGAGAAAGTTATCACTTGCAAAAGAGATAGCGAACAAAGATTCACATCTCTCTACTACATAAAGTCTATTGACCCTACTTCTCAGCTAGAGATTAAAATTTCAGTTTCGGAATCTATTAGATCAAGTTGGGATAAAGAATTTTCCATGATTATATAGATTCAAAAACCATTTTTAGAAAAGTATGGTTTGACTCCTTCACCACAATATCCATGAGTGACAAAAACAAGGGGAAATGTGTATATGTATGGGGCAAATATGTCTTAAGATATGACTATCAAAGGTATGACTCTTTGAAAATAAAAGGTATGATTCTTTTAAAATTTTGCAATAGATACTCATTTTGAAGTTAGAGAATGTATGTCAGAAGTTATGTATATATGTTGTATATAGTGAGCTCTTTTGAAGACTGAGTCATAGTCTAAGGGGGAGTACTATTGTTAGTTTTGAATTTAATTTTGAATAATGAAAAAGTATTTTTTCAATTGATGTCAAAGGGGGAGATTGTTGATCGCTATAGTTTGTTGACTATTCATATCAAACACTTAGTCATTACTATAGAAATTTTGGTTAGTCATCACTATGAAAGAGTCATCCAATGAAGGTTAAGAAATCTATTTATGCATGTTCATATTTTAGTTTGATCCAAGCAATTGTTATTACCAATCAAGTCTATGGTCATTGAGTACTTCAATATACATAGAGTGAACAAAAAATATATGTATGCCAAGAAAGATATAAGGTAGTTTGTGTCGATCTATACAAAGTTAGTTTATGCCAAGTTATACAGTAAATGTCAAGCATTTACAAGCCAAGGGACAAAATGGAGTTTAGTCATGACCAAGCGTTAGAGTGTTTATGTGTCAAGAAGGTTAGTACTAATATATTTATTTCAAATTGCAAAAACACTAAGGTAAAACATTTTTGGATGACTTAATGCATTTTTTAATGATGAAGGATTAATTTAAGGAGATGGATATGTGTTTTTGTATGGATCAATAATCCTTATGCATGATGTTTAACCAAGCATAACAATGGAAGGTTTAAGTGGAAAAAGTGAGAAATATGGATCCTTGATCTTAATCTAGAACCTTCTCTAGTTGATTATAAAAGAAGGATCCAAACACTATTTTATTATGTGTGAATGAAGGTGTATGTGTGTGTGTGTGTATTTGGATGCTTGAACCAAAGTTTTGAAAGAGAATTAGATAAAGTGATCAACAAGAGCAGAGTTTTTTAGATTAGACATAGGATCAGGGATTGGAAACACAATATATGTAATCATGCATTAGATTGATAACTGAAGGATTAGGTATTGATAATTCTAGCAGGGTGAATCAGGGTAAATCTCTTTAAAAAGTAGTCCTAATAGGCCTTTGTAAATATCCTAACAGAGTGTTTACTTTTTTGTAAGTTTTAAATCCTTTAATCAAGGTAGATTGAATAAGTTTTGTAGTTCTTAACTTAGCAGACCCCTTATAGGGTAGACCATCACAAGTGATCAAAATTATCCCTAACAATAAAACCTTATTGTTGTAGTAGTGAAGATTTGTGGCTGTCATCCCCTCCCCAATTTTACCTTCACCTTGGAGGCTTTCTGGGTTACCAAAATTTTTTTGTTATGTGTTATCTTTTACTTTCATGTTTATGGTTGCAAAAGATAGATACAATATGATACATCATTGTAGTATAAATTTATGTGTTTTATGATATTTCTTAGCTAAGGTTTAGCGGTAAAAGATATCATTTTGATAATTGTCTAGAATGTTAAAAGTTTTATAGATCTTGATTCACCCCCCTCTGAGTATCTTGCTTTCCTAATAGACTTCCAACAACAACCATATAGATGTATGCATACATGAGATAAATTACTATGAATGCACTAATAGAAATTTACTTTTCAATTTGTCACTACAAAGGTATTCACTATAATTACAGAAAACACTATAATATTAAAATTGACTAGCATCACATGCAATAAACAATCATCTCTTTCATCATTCATAAATGCAAATTTATGAAGACATAATACTCAAGAAAGATATAAAACACATGGAATATGATCATTAATTACATATCTTTATTGCCAAAAATGCCAACCCTTATTATATTATACAATCATTCTTTTATAGAGAACCAAACTCAAATTTTTAACTTTCACATGTAGGGTTTCTTCCATGCAAAACATATTAAAATAATGCATTTTAATCTAAATATATGCAAAATTAACTTCTAACATGATACCAACTCAGCCTACACTCCTTTTCACTTGTTTATTATGTGCATGAGGCCATTACACGTAGAGGAAAATGAAGGAGAATAGAAGAGAAGAATAAGATGGAACTCTAGCTGAAATTGTCCATTGAAGTGTTGTTCAAACTCCACTCCTCAAAATATAGCCACTTCAAATAGAGAAACCTCATGTTTCCATGATTAAATCATAGTTAACTCTAATGTACCTCATCTCCTCCAAAAACCTACAAGAAATCCATCTAAAATAATAACTAGCAATGAAAATTGTGTAAATGCATCAATGATAAAAATTATCTGAAAGGACTCCATGTATGCAAGATGGGTTTCAAAATTCTTTAGAGCTACATAGTTTTGGAGTGTAGAGCCATATTTTTTTGACCAAAAATGAAAAAATTGGCTAAGTACAAAATGGGGATGTGTCTATCTTTGCTTAACATTTTGGGACAACCCTTGGATACTTGGATATGAATAAATCATTCCCATGACATAAAAAGGGTCTAACATATCCATACTTTGAAGTTCTTTATCTATATTCTTTCAAAACACATATACTTCCTCATTTCTTTAAAAATATTAGTCCTTGGATCATGTTTCTTTGAAATTTCCTCATTCTAGAATAGCCTTCAAAGGTCATCCTTGATAGAGATAGTCTCAAATGAGGCTCTAAATTGTTGGACCACCATCACCACCAAGTACAACTAAGATCTATCATCATCTTTGTATGCTTCTAGGCTCACCTTGCTAAAAAGGTGGTTTTCTTCAATCATTTAATTAGAATCCTTTTCTTTCACATCTTATATATGAGAGAACATGTCTATCATCCATTTTACTTTGACCTTAATACGTAAAATCCATTCATGAAACTTTTCTAACTCTACACCATCATATATAGAAAGACGCTATTTATAGTTGTGTTTCTTTATTTTTTGTTGACTTTCCTACATCACATCCCAATCATGGTCCTGATCCAAAATGCTTTTATGAACTTCAACCAAACTTTCCAAGTTTTTTGAATGATAAAAAATAGAATGAAATAGTCATACTATCTCTTCTAGGCCCTTCTCCAAAATTACAAAACTCTACCTCCATTGGGAGTGTAACTTTAAGAAAGAATAAAAATAAATGGGTGAAAGGGATCTCTTTTTGAGTGCAACAATCAAAGTTAGTAGGATCAATGGGACCCACTATCTTCATAAAAAAATCCCTCAGTGCCTCATTTTCTTTCTAAGGCATGGATCTTGAACTCACCTTTTTCCATGCACTTGAATGAGTTCTTCACTCCCATTGATGTCAAGACCTTTCCACCTTCTTGTGTAGGCTACCCAAGATCAAGATCTCTTCAATTTTGTACTCCTTTGTGCTGAACTTGGATATATTTCCTTGATATGGAGTACTATAATTTGATTCTTCTAATTACACCTCTAATCTTTTGTCACATATGACATCTTCTAAGGTTCATTGGTGGTCATAGGTAATTGGAAGGACTCATCCACTAAGAGAATTACCATTTACTCCATGGTTATGTATGTCCCTCTCCTCAATTGGATAGCCTTGACCAACTAAATGGGTCTATAGGCATGCAGTGATGACTCTAACCACTCTGGGTAAATAGTTGTAGTCTATCAAGTTCCTTTTCACTTCTTTGTTTTCTACTTTAAAACTTTATCTACTCCTTCCTTCCTTGTTACTATAATATCCTTTATTTATTTAGGAAAAGAAGGTTGAGTATCAACTACTAGCACTTGAGATTTTGAAGGCATATGCAAATTTTTATTAGTAGTTTTAGCTTATTTAACCACTTTCTCCTCCTCTTCTAGAGGTGGAGGTGGAACATTCTCATATTTTTCTTGAGGAGGAGATGGAGAAGTTTAAGGCTTCTCTAGAGGAGGTGGTGAAATTTCTTACATGGACTAGATATCTTGGGAGTCATTTCTCTTGGGCTCTTTCAAAGGATCTTCCATTCTTATCTCTCCCTCTTCCACCACACATCCTTTTCTAAATTTTTACCTACTTCTCACAACTAAAATCAAAATATACAAATATCAAATTCATATAACCCCAATTTTCTGTCTAGTATCACCCTTCTCTTGATCTATACACTTGTCAATCTAGATGGGTTGGCTCCTTATATGTGGAGAAATTTTTTTCTAACCTTTTTTCCTCTCTCCTTATTGTTTCCATAATATAGTAAGTTCTCTTAATAAGAGGAATGTTATCTTTTGAATATTCTTCCTCTTCCTCTAAAATTGACCCCATTACTAATGATCGAGTATAATTTCCTCTCTATCTTTTAAAAACCTTCTTGTTAATAGGTTTAGGCATTACCACTATGATGAGTATTTTTTACTCTTGATCACAAGGCTCTGGGCATTAACCTCTTATTCTTTAGTGTCTTTCTCGTGAATTGAGGTCTTTCTCTTCTTTCTCTCTCTTTTACCTTTCTCATCCTTATGTTCATATAAACCTCTTGCTCATGCTTGTACACTCTCATTCATTCTTGTATACCATCCCAAGATTCATTGTAGTTAGTCCCTAGGAATGAATGGTTGCCTTCTTTCCTTTTCCCTTATCTATCTGCATAGGTGCTACCAACAATGGCCTTTTTAAAAATGGATCTTCTGGGAATGGTTTTTTGATCTAATCCAATGTGAGGGTCTTGATGTGCTTAGCTTTAAACTCAATATCATCATTTTTCATCTTGGCAACCTCCACATTTTTTATTAGCCTCTTGTAAGTTTTGTTTTTATTTATAAGGGATCCATAATATTGGGAGAATCCTCCATCCATACCTTCATAGGGATCTAAAAATTTAATACTACCTCAACCAAAAAAAGGTACGTGTGACAATAATATTAAAATTTGACATCATAGTCATCTACACAATCAAACCAATGGACCTCTAGTTGAAACTTATGGAAGAAAGTTCTCATTATCTTCTTATATCCATGAATTGAATCAAAACCTATCCTAGAAAATAAATAATCATCTAAGGGTCTTGTTGCCATCTGACATCAATGTCTTGATCACTTTCTACTATAGAATAGTATAGGCTCCTAGTGAAATAGGGATTATCAAACAATGTATGTGCTTGTACTTACATGTCTCATAAGAACCCTTAAGCTTCCTTTAAATCTCCAATAGAACTATTCAAAACTAAATTTGGAGAAATTATTATGTTGTCATTGATTTCAAACCTTACGGGTGAGATAATTTGCTAATTGATTTGAGTGTCATATCTATTTGATTGATCAAGAGGATTTAAGAAGTTGATCATAACAAAAGCACCTAGAGAGAAGGTTGAGTTATGACGAGGAAACTACAAATGGACACTTGATTAGTTAGAATTTTACAACATAAAGTGATTGTTTAATCATACTAGAAGAGAAGAAGATAGTTACACTAAAGCCTTGAAGAATTGATCAAAGATAGATCAAATGCACAGGCTTGACTAAGAAAGAGAGTAGAAGATTAAGGAACTTTCATTACATGTAGAGTGATGGTAGTGTCAACCCATCCACAGTAAGTCCTAATAAAAAATAGTGTTGATCAATCACTATTGGTTGAGTCATAGTATATGTGTTGAGTAATAAATCTAGTAGAGATAGAGTAATCCAGTGATGACTAAGTGTCAGAAAAAAGTGATGACCAAGGGACACCATTTTAAATAGTTTATGAGAAATCGTAATTTCTAGCCAACAAAGTTGATTTCTTGGGATATGACAAGAGTGTTAAAGATAAGGATGGATGTCCTAGAAAATTTAAATAAAGGGAAATTGTGTTTATGTGTTTCTATCCAAGGATTCAAGGAGAAGTTTCTAGAACAAAAAGGAGACAAAATGTTGAAAGGATTTGATGAATCTAACCTAAACCTTAGACCTATGATGATATTTAAGTGACAAAAGATTAGAACTACCTATTTAAGGAGGTACAAGGGATAACTTTCAAAGTGATTGAAGGTTGAAGTAGTTGTTGAGGCTATTGGCTGGTGAACTAAGTAAAAGGATGGGAAGAGTTGATAAGAGGTGAAGAGTGATTACTTGAAGGGTTGCCGAGTGAATAAGAAACTGAGATGACAATGAAGGATAGGTAGTGAGTTAGTTTTTAAGTTGATTCAAGATATGTAATTGAAAAGTGAGCTGTGTTTGTTAGATCAAAACTTGTTGTTACTTTTTAAACATTGTATTAGTATTTCAAATCCTTTAATCAAGATTGACCTAATAGTCATATGTAAATCCTTTAATAAAGGTGGCTTTCTAATGGAATTTTTGAAAATTCTTTGATAAGGCCACTCCTAATAGGGTGATTAAATCCTTTAAAAAGGTCACAATTTAATAGTGTAGTTTGTAACCTTAGATGGGGTTGGATCCTAACAGAGCTCACTTTATAAGAGTGAAAAATTAATGACATGTTACTAGTGATTTTTCCCAAATTGGGTTTCCACATTAAATCCTAGTGTCAAACTTGTGTGGATGTTATATGTGGTGATTTATTGTTAATGTTTGTATTCTACAAGTCTTTTATATTTAGGAAAGAAGACTTTTAGTTGATGTTACTAAAAGTATACTATAGAGACAAAGCTAATGAATGACGAGATCTAAAGTTTTTAAAGTATTTGTTTGTTAAATTGGTACATTTGGACCTTGGATAATTGAATCACCCCTCCCTTTGAGTTATTCAAAATATTTTAACAAAAACTATCTTACGTGAGGGGTGCCTTGGTAAATTTTTTGGGTGGTCAATAGAACCTGATACCTTGATGTATGCAAATGTTTGAAACTAGATATAAGGTTCCCCCAATTGTGTGACCTTTGCAGTGGATTAAAATAATTTCTTTTCCTAGTTGTTGGTAAACAAATTGTTCACTTTTTTTTAACTCTTCAAGACTTTTGAACAATGATTGATTAAAACAATTGGGAAGTCATGGTTAATCAACTAATTTCCCTATGAATTTTATAGGTACAACTCCCATATGATTATGATTTATAATGAATCTATTTGTTCCTATTTCTAAAAAGGGGTTTTGTTCTTGACTCGAGAGCATAAGAAGTAAACCAAGTTAGAACTAAAAAGGAACTAAATCGAGAAAAGATCTAGGTGTTAATGCTAATCAAATATGTGAACTCATACATCTTATGAACCCATAGAATTTGACAATACAAAAAAGAATTACATCTATGAATTATCTATTTAAAAAAATGATTCTAAATCTAACATGCAATGGACTAAATTAAAAAATTATGCAAGACATAATCTCTTTTAACCTTTAATAACACTATTATTATCTTCATCTTGTTGTATTAAATAGGGGAACAAAAATCTATTTATTCCCTAACTCAATTCAACTAAAAGAGATATTCTAAATTACCAAAAAAAAAAACATTGCATAATTGATATAAAACACATTCAACTTGTCCCTACAACATGAAGTATTTCACACAAAAATTCAGCCAACCTTTCATTTATATTTCAATTAGGTACATATAGGATTTTGAGATTACCATTACAAAAAGGAACTTAAGTGGTTCATCTCTTCAAAATGGACAAATGGTTAGGAGCCAGTTATTGGTTACAAATGCTCATCAAAATATGAAAGGGTGGGAGATATGTCACTTTGTCTTCTTTCCCTTTTCTGACTTTTCCCTATAGGCCTTGGCAGTGATAAGATCATTGTGTTGGTGAACATGAACATTAGTATATCTTAGGAGCCACTTGGAGTGCTCTTGGGATAGGTCTTTTATATAATTCAACCTTTCATTTATTTCCTCTATAGCCATGTGTACACAAGCACTGAGCTGTTGGAGATCCAACACTCTGTTATGATGATTAGAAGATTTCTATGTTAGATTGTTTGAATAACTAGAGAAATTCTTCTACATGATAGTAACTCTAATCATTTCATTCCATTTTCATTTTTTTTTGGTGTTAGAGTGTAGGCCCTTTAGCAATTCATAGTTTCTATCATGTTTCTCTTTGACTTTGATCTTTGTTTCCTTTAATCCCTCTTCTGTCACTACAATCATGTTAGATTTGAATTGCATACATTGTAGCCATTCAAATAAGGGATCATCTCCCTTAGGAATAATATTTTATTCCATTGCTTACTTATCCCTTGTTTGGATGACAATTTTTAATAAAGAAATGCAATCCTCACTCTTGGCCCATTCTGCTGACAGGGTAGCCCGATTAACTGAGATGTTATCTTTCTTTATTTTGAGCCTTAGTACTACATTACCAAGTTTCTCTATGATTGCAATTCCATCAGGCTTGAGTTTTCTAGTCCACCACCTACCAATTTTCCCAAAGTGCTTTTCTTCTTGTAGTTGGGAGATGATAGCCTAAATTCTTTTGGCCTATTGGTGTTTAAAAACTATTAAACAACAAAATGTTCAATACCAAAATGATAATACTCACATGACCTAAGGATCAGCTAATTCCCATTATCAATTGTATAAGTAAACCATTTGGGCCCAACTTCAACA
Source organism: Cupressus sempervirens (assembly GCA_028749045.1). Lineage (NCBI taxonomy): Eukaryota > Viridiplantae > Streptophyta > Pinopsida > Cupressales > Cupressaceae > Cupressus > Cupressus sempervirens. The sequence continues at coordinate 178,341,814 of CM053790.1, read as the reverse complement.
AAATCGAAGGATGGTTTCCTACTCTTTTGGCTCTACTAAACCAAGGTGGGTATACCTAAGGATGATTCTAGTGCAAATTGTTGTGTAGAGATTCTTTTAGTTTCATTCTGATTCTCATTTATTACCCACTAATACATTAGCAGTTTACTTCACTTCTTTAAATGTTCTCAAACTTGTATGCATCCCTTATCAGCAGATCTGGTCATCATTCTCCTTGAATTTACAAATATTCCTGACAATAGCAGCTACCTAAGACTCAGAGAATAGATATAAACGAGTATTGACCAGTATTTATAATTCCAAACAAATGGAATGAAATGATTTTGATTTTTTAATAAAATGATTTGATATGTAGCATTAGAATTCACCCTTTCTTGCTTCTGATTTATGAGACCATTGCCTCATCCATTGGGCAAAGAATTAGCTATTGGTGGGAGATCTAATTTAGATAACTTGTAAATGAATTAATCAATTGTAATCACCCATCTCCATTCTTATGAAATATCCCTTTATGAATTCACAAACCCTATTGATTCACTGAAGCATTTATATAATTTCTTGAATTAAGAGCAATAATGAAAATAATATACAACCCATCCAGGTTGCATTCAGCCAATTAAACCTTGTTTAAATGACTTGAAAGTAAACAAACCCATAAAATGGAGACAGAAAATGATGACACAAATATAGTGTAAATACCCTTTTGTATTAACCTCTTCATATGACTAATACAGTGACCAATAGAAAACCAATGGAAAGCCTAGAATAGATTGCTATTTTTGTCATTCAATATGTTATCAGAAAGTACAATGGGAATAAACTCAAATCAGCTACACTCTACTAGACCGATTGAATGCACTTTTCTTGAGAGAAAACAAAAATTATACAAGTCTTGAACCATCCCATTGCCTTGAAAACTCACTTATATAGGCATGAGTTGCAACAAGAAAAGGGCAGCTGTGACTGATAGGTGTCCTTCAAAAGCTTTTTACATACATCTATAACAAAGGGACAAAACTATGAATAACAAAAAGGCTATCACATCGAACATTCTTTGGTGGGTCCCTTTCTATTATATTCCCATTGATTGAGACAAGAGCTTTTATTCTTTTATTTATTCTTCATCCTCAAAGTAAGTGGTCATCAAATTTGAAAGTGATGAATCATCTGTGATTACCTACAAACTTACTTTAATCTGGGGATTTTCCTTGTCTTCATCATTAACTGTGAGGGTAACTTTTACTTTTGCATCTTCGTCCTCCTCACCTTCCACTCCATCATCCTGTAACAACTGCTCTTTTGACATAAATTTATTTCTCCACTCATTATAAGCAGTGTCCTCTGGCCAATCAAAATTTAGAGCCTTTCTTTGCATAGTTATTAAAGAATTTGCAACTGCCTCTAAATCAAAAAAATCCTCTTTGATGGCATTATAAAATGGCTGCACTTTCACCAATAGCTTGTAGCCAATTTCATTAATGATATTATTCATTCTTTCACAAGATATCTCATCCAACTCCTTTTTCCATTCTTCTTTTTCCTTCATTTTGTCAACAGTCTTTAAAGCACAAGGAAATAGACTAAATTTTTCAGCCATATATTTGGAAAAACAATTTATTAATCTTCTCTGAAGAGAATCTCTTTTTTCATCAAAATCTTCTAATTTATTCAATAAATCAAAAATCATCTCTATTTGATGACACGGTAGCTGGATGACAGATATGCACATAATTGTTATATCATTATTTCTTTCCCTCCATTTCTATACAATAGGTCTCAACCTAATCTCATCTATCTGCAGTTCATCCCTAATGGATGCAATCCTTTCCAATTGATCAAAAAAGGTTAAACATTCTACCCTATCCATTAAATACATCATACCCTGCCTCAATTTCTCTTCATATTGATTTTTTAATTCTACATGCAATTCATAAAGCTTGGCTTTCTCTTCTTCAAAATCCTCTATGGTGTAGAATTGAGGCCTTTTAGGGGTATCAGGTACCTTAATAATTGGAGTTGATTTGAAAGGTTCAATAGGTGGCTTGGGAGGGTATACAATCTTGGGTCTACTGGACTCTTCTATTTTTCTTTTTTCCAGTATCTTCTCCATTTGAGATACCTGATTCTCCAGTTTTTGTATCTATGTACTCCTTTCTTCATATGCCTTTAGCACTTCTTCAAATCTATCATTTAGTTAGGAAAATCTATCCTCTTCCTGGCCAGACACCACACTGCCAAATTTTAGCATTTCTGAAGCCATCCCAATTATCTTTTTACTGCCAAATTCACCAACCCTGAAGACTGTCAATGCACTAGTATGTTTTGTAGTAGAGATTTCCTATATCCTTATTTTATCCCTTTTCTCAATAGACCAAATTACAAGGGCTTGGTGGTCATCACTAAATTTGACCCCTCTATGAGCCTATAGTATCTCTTCTCTAGTTTTTAACTAGACATCCTTTTGTTTTCTTACTGAATCAAAAACCATAGCATTCACTATATACCATTCAGGTAAGATAAGGATTCCTAATTGCTTAACTAATAGCCTCTTGACCTCAGGTGTAAATTGGGAAAAATCACTCAAAAACTTGGATTTTACCTCTTCTTTAATAATAGAGTCTGGTTTATCAGGTAGCTCTGCCCTTATCTTTTCACAAGCCTTTTAAAAAATGCTTATATTTAACCTCCACAAAAACTGTGCAAATCCCCTACATTTCAAAAAAAATTTATCATTTATAAACCCCTTAGAGGCTTGGGTAACTATAGGATCAATTTCCTTACCTTGATAATCAACAACAGTGAGCTCCAAGGAAGGTGTAGGGGGTTCTTACGGTTCCCCAATCTCCAAATCTATGGAAGTAACAATTACATCCCCTTCTCCACCAATTTGTCTAAGTTTTTCCCTTAAAGATATTTCATCATCTATCCAGATTGGGGACTAATTTGGGGAGTATTGTTTAGGCTAAGAAGAACAAAACCCTTATTCTAACTTCTGCCTTTTTGGAGCACCGGTTGTAGGTAGACTTCTTGGCCTTTGTCTTTGATGAAGAGGACCCTATTGCACATTTTGAATCATCACATAACTTGACCTTCTTTGTAAGGTATATTAGCTAGGAGCTACTATGTTTTTACTGTTAATTCTCCTCTGCACTTCTGCAGCCCTATCTGGATATGTCCCAACATATGTAGCCTTCTTTTCATTCATAGTTTGTATTATCTTAGAAAAATTATTCATCAAGGCCTACATCTTGGCTCCCTATTATTTCTTTTCTTTTAATGGATCATAGTGGGGGTCAAAAGCATTAACAAATTCAAGGGATTTGCTAAATACTATCCATTTTTCTTTTCTCAATTCTTGTTCTTGTAAAGTAAAAATATTTCTAATCACATCTTTAGGATAGTAAACTTGTTGTACCATGTGAGAAGATTTTATTCTCTCCCTAAAGACATCATAGAATCATTCAGGATCATTAAATCTAGCATGAGATTCTGCCATATTATATCTATCTAAAAACAAATTCAGATGCTTCCACCCTTTCCTTACAAAGACAAAATCACGGGCCACAGTAACAATTGGAAAAAATGTGCCCTTCCTAGACAACTCCCTCTCATCTATGGTGCCTATTTACCATAATAGCTCAGCTATTCCTATCTTCAAAGGCACATGAAATGGTAGCACATGAGGCTTTCCCAAAAAGCCATATACTCTTATCACTGTTGAAACATTGCAGGGAATTATATCCCCCCAATTATGATTGACAAGTAGCCCTTTAGCATGGTCCTTGGGTCTAACCAATTCTAACAATGCTTGTGAAATTCTAGGGTTGTCTACTCTCAAAAGAAATCTACGCTTTGATGCAAAATACCTATCAAACCTCACATAACTGGTATCTGTGGCTTCTGAGGTCATATCCACACTCCACAACTATACTAGATTCTTTTCTCCATCCCTAGTTGTCTCCAACTCCATACCCTTGGAAAAGAAGGCAAGTCCCTTATGCAAACATATATACATAAGCATTGAATACCCACATAAAGGTTTATCTACTTTTCCCTTTGCTATCCCCACCAAACCATTGTGAATTTCTCTTGCAAGAAATGTTGCAAAATCCAGAATAGTGCTCATTCCAAATTAAAGAGTTTGAGCCATTATGAGGACAATAGAGCCTAGGATTTGTTCTACTTCATCCACTCCAAAAATCTTACAAAGAGAAACATATAATGCCTGAGCCCTAATGTTAAAATGTCTTTTCAATAGTGACTTTGGGGTGCTAGTAGTAATCACAAACAAAGTACCAACTTTAGCAACATGCTCCTATAGCAGCCCTTTTTTCAAGTAAATTTTTTGTGCATCATACCTTTCTTGAAAGTCACCCATGTCAATAGCTTCATGCACAACATGGTTAGAGTTAAGATTGAAGACTTCTCTAATTAATTCAGGGCAAACCCCAAAGAGGTTTACTCCAACATGATTCTTTACCCACCCTATAATTGGATCATACTTCTTGGCTAAATCCACTAATAAATCACTATCAAAGAAAATTGTATGGATTATTAATTTTCCAATATCAAACTCCCAAACATTTCTCAAAGGAGCATCCAATTTTCACTCTAAAAACCACTTTTTGAATAATTCTAAACCTCCCATGGATACTTGAGCATCTTGTACCCAATTAGCCTTGTCATAGAAACCCTCTGCTACAACTACTCTAGGGTTTTTAGGAATCAACTCCCTCCCCTTAGTTATCTCATGTATTGACAAAGGAAATTTTTCTAGAAAATCATCATGCATACCCCTTTTTGAATATTTGGTTTGCCTAGAAAATTCCTTTCATGGAGGTATTCTCTAAAATTTCTAAATCTTACTCAACAGATTCTTGATTTTCATTGGTTATAGATCACTTACCTACTAAAATCTACTCTTCTTTCTACAATTTTCTTCGCAAATTCACTAAAGTTCTTGAGGAATTCTGTGCCCTAGCTCTGGGAATCCTTTCGCTTTGAGAAAATCTATAATCTATGCTTCAATAGTGGAAAATTTACATGTTATATCAGAGCATTGAAATTTGAATTTTATTTGAAACTTTGTATCATATTAATTCCTGCAACTATTATTTTCATGCTGTATTTTGAAATTTGAATTTTACCCATCGATTTCCCATAGATTAGATGACCTTTTTTCAAAAGGCCTTTTAAAACTTTGGGACCCCTAGCCACGCATAAGAAGCCCACTTGCCCACATTATTTAAAAACCTCGCATTTTGATAATGTGGGAATGTGGGCACCGTCAATCTTACCCTCATCGATAGTGAACTAAGATCTTTTTATTTGGAGGCCCACTAAACTTACTTGACCAATGAAAAGTTATCTTTTAGTCCATGTGCTCTGACAAGTTTAATTATAGTAATTAAAGTTTTTCACGCCCATGACATTGTCGCTTCCAACTTGGCACACTTGTCACCCACCACCAATGAGGGTGCTTCATTACATTTAATCTTTTCTAGTCTGGCATGACTCGGTGTACTTTCTAAAGCTTATTCCAGGTCCCACCATGCCCGCTTGCCCGCATTATTTAAAAATTGAGCAATTCCATATTGCAAGAATGCGAGCTTCATCGATCTTACCTCAATCGACGGTTATCAATTCTTGTAATGACTACACACCTAGTCAACTAAACAAACCAATAAGAAACTCCCTTTGCATTCCATTTCATTTGATAGCTTTCCATGAAAGACACACTATTATTACTTTTTTGAGAAAGGCGAGCCCCTGATGTCACTCTGTGCTATGTGTCAAATGCCCGCTTCCTCGCATTATTTAAAAATTACACAACTTCATAATGTTGGAATACAGTAATTGTAGATCTAGACAAGATCTATGATTGGTGAACTTTGATCATAAGGTAAAACTTTTTGTTAATTGAACAACCAATGATAGCGCAAGAAAAGAAAACATGCATAGGGTACTGACAAGTCTGCAAAAAGGGTGAGACCAATTATGACAAACAAGAATTTTTGTGGCACGCTGAGTTTTGAATGTCAGTATGGGCTACGTGTCACAAATGCATTTCCTTGCATTATTTAAAAAAGTCGCATCTTCATAATGCAAGAATGTGGGAAACCTTGATCTTCAGAAGATCTACGATGTTGAAAATATACTATGACTTGGCCCCTCTTTCAATAAAATAAAGCAATTAAAACAACTCTATAAAGTTTATCAAAAATATTAAAAGGTTATTTTGATGTAAATAAAACTTTAGGATAAACATGCCCTGCCAAAATATATTTAAAATCATACCTTTTTGAATTTTTCAAAGACTAGGGCAACACAAAACACAACCATAAGGGTTTCTCACATACTTAGGGTTTTTTCATGGATGATTTCAGAGACAAACCCTAAGAATTTAAAAGGAAAATACAACACATGGAACAAGGCACAATTAGAGCAATCTAAAAACTTTCAAAATCACTTGAGATAAAACCCTAATCTGCACAATTCAAAGACTTAAATGATTTTTCATCCAAATATCAAAAAAAAATTATACTGTGAAAAATCAGACCAACATGGCCATAGGATTGTTGGTAGGTGACAATCCCGAAATACTTGCTAGTGGGGTGATTAGTTGCCTAATGTTGTAGTTAAGTTCATGAATCTTTTCCTTCATTCTAAACTTGACTAGTTTAAGTCTTTCAAGTTTTCCTTCTATCATATTATTTTTAGATTTCCACAAGCCCACTTTGGTGTAATGTCTAACTACTCTGAGTTCTACAGATTGCGATGCAAAGTCCTTTTTTATTCAAGTCTTCAATTCTTCCTTCCTTGGTTGACTTAGCGATCTCCATAGTTAATTTTCTTGTATCAAGAACTTGGCCAAGAATTGATAGAGTCTTCTCCTTCTTAACTTTACTCAATGTCAATCTAGAATAGATAGCTAGAGATAAAAAAAAATTATTGAGGGCTTCCTATTCTTTTCTCTTCCACTTTCTGTCTAAGGTATCCATGAGCCATGACTCAGTGCCAATCACCTTAGATGTAGTCTCAAGCATATCTACACTAAAAATTTTCCTCTTGACTAGAGTTAATGTCCTTGTAGTTGAAGATAAAGGATTATTTGGATCTTGGGAAAAAAGTTTTGAAGTTTTGAGACCATTCTCTATTTTTTTAGTCTTCTTTGTTGCCTAGTTGGACTTAGTAGATTTTCTCTCACTACTTCCACCATCTCCAAGGTCCACTACTTGTATTTGGGGCTACTTGGTAAGAGTAGTGAAACATTTATCGATGGAATTAGACTATTGTGGGGTGAGAGAGCCACCATGACTGCACTCTCCTTCAATTATTCTTCCTTCTTCTTCTCGACCTCCTTTTCATTTCCAATTGCTAGTACTATACCATGCTTACAAGTTTTATCAAGAGGGATATTCTTGTCAGGAGGTTGGTCACCTCCATTGGCTAGTTCAGTAGGCCCTTGAGTGATGGAAAATATTATTCTTGAAGCAGCACTTTGAGAAGATGAGGTTGTTTTTACATTCAGGGATGATTTGGAAGATGTGCCTTTTCTCTTGCTTCACTACGTTGTGGTCTACTCGACCCATTTTTAGTACTCTTGTAAATTTTTCCATAATCAAATCTACCTCTTCCACATCATCTTCATAAGGTTCCACACTTATGGGAGTACTCCTTAGATTTTCTAGGTAAGTATTTTTACCATCATCTTCAAATCCTTCTACATCAATGTTAATCTTATACATCTTCACTTGGTTGACTATTAATCTTGCAAAGGCTCAATCATGACTCTCAAACTCATCTTTGCAATCAGTCCAAAAGTTGTCAATGGTATTGACATTCTTTATCATTCTCCCTACTTGTAATACATCTCTAGCATACCCACTTAGGTTGAACATGGGCCTCAGGCCTTCATATATGTCCATCTTATATTTCTTCTTAAAAACCTTGATCATGTTTTCAATGTCAGACCGGGTGTCACAACTGAAGGCTCCAACTTTCATGGGGAATTTTTATCCTTTCTTCTTCAAGCTCCCACTTAGTATATTCACTTGTAGGTCTTGTTGTAAGATCTCAATCAACATGATCATGTCACTTGGATACCTCGGTGGCTTTAAGGGAAATCTGTCAAATGTTACAAGATGCAAATAAGAAAATGATGAGAACTGAATCAAGTGACATCCAAATTGACTAATGGTAGCCATGGCTTCTAGGTCAAATCTTCATTTTGGGCATCCTTATAGCTCCATGAAAATCCTCATGGTAAACACATCACTCACCTTAACATAATCCACATAACTATTCTATAATTATGGACATGGGTAAAACTCATAAGATTTAACATCATCAAGGAAATTCTCTAAACTTGGGAGGCCAAGCCATAATTACAATGAGGCCAACATGTAAATCAATAAGGAAGACATGTAGAATTTATTATAGAATTTTTCTTACCTCTTGCACCCAATCAATGTATTGTGTATTTGAGAAAATTACTTCAAATAAAAAGAAATATTGCTCTCCAAAATTTAAAGCTTCTACCTCACCTTTCAACATATGTAGGAGAACCCAAATACCAATGATTTCTAGCTTTAAGTTCATCCCAAACAAGGTTTTGGGAACTTTACTCTTATTAATCTATGGTTTCTGGAATCATGTCCTCATGATTTCTTTCCTCTAGATCATCTTCTTTGCTGATAATTATGAGGTAGCTTCACCAAAGCCTAAATAAGACAAATCCTCCCACTCAGGCATATGAAGGTAGTTCACCATTGTTTTCCTATCAATTGAGATTAGCACTATATCATCAAGTAGCACAATTTGCCTAGTATATGGGTTGTATTGATGAATGCATTCATAAATTAACTTAGGGGCTTTGACTACAACTAGGTAACCAAGAAATTTGACTAAACCACATTCTTTAAGCTTCTTGGTAATGGGATGAATTTTTTTAGATCTCACCCTTTTCTTGAAGTCTTCCGTGTCAAAGAAGAAAAGGGAAGTATCTGTGAAGTTCTGTAATTGGGACTTCATCCCAGTTAACACATCAAAACCTATGAATTTGGTTTCCATGAGTTCATGAACAAGATTTTGAATCAAGAAAATGAATGAGAAAATGAATGCAATAGTCACAGGTTTTTCAAAAGCTATGTATATTGATAGAATGGAAAATAAAAGAAGAAGAGGTAATTTATTCAACTACATGTGCATCTTTATATGAGAGCTTCAATTCATCATTTATCTTGAAAAATCATGCCACATGGATGAATCTTTAAGGAAATACCTATTGGATAGTAAATGCAAGAGTTCAATGGACATCTAGGGGTCTTATCACTATTCTATTGAACTCAATGGTAACTTTCTATATGCCCACTACTTACTTTTCCATTTTCCTTTAAGTTTTAGAAAGTTACCATTAGAGTACCCCATTGAGGAAAATTTGCTAAATGAGATTCTTTATTTCTTCTTCCTTAATGATTCAATCCAATACACTATCATTCTAACATAATTTAAATCCACTATGGGGGTCAAACTTGACTATTAACTTGATTTTCTTGAAAAATTGGAAAACTATCTTCATGGTTGGAAACCCACTGAGGAGAAGATAGTTTCCATTTTTCCACCAATGCTCCCTTCTAGGTAGAATCATTGACAATTGCATTTTTGGAAGCTAGGAATTATTGTTTAAGGTATGAGAAGCTATTTGAGACTCATTAAACATCTTTTTTTTCACCTCAATCCATTTTGCAAAAAATTGTCTTCATGGGTTGAAAGCTTGCCAAGGAGAAGACAATTTTAGGATTTCCACTGGTGCTTATATATTTGAGTAACAATGAATCTAAACTATGCTCGCAAATCTTAATTTAGATTCAAACATTAATTTATTGTATAATCCTTTTCCCTTTGCATGTTTTTAATCCATATGCATCTTCAAGTGGTTATTGTGGGAAATCACCTTCACGGGTCAGAAACTCGCTGAGGGGAAGATGACTTTTTAATTTTTGTCAATGCCTATTTATCAAGGACTGGTACACTATGAGTGGATATAGAACATGATTGATCATCAAATGATCAAATTTGATATCTATCAGACTAGGTACTAACTTACCTAACCAATCACAATGTTAAACAAACACCCATTTGGGTTTAACAAAAGAGAAGTTGAAAAGGGAAAATCTGATAGAGATCACCTAGCCTTAAGGATTTAGAGCTAGACTCAAGCACAACTGAGGACTAGACTCATTTTTCCTACTATACAAAACTCACTTTTTCCAATTGGTTAGAAAAAAAAAAGTGTCACAATACTAGTCTTGCTCAATAAATCTAATCACTACAAACACAAAGGAATCATTGATGATGTAGAACTTATCTTCTTTCAACTTCATTTTAACTATTTTTGTACATCTTCTTAACTAGTTGTGGATAGAACCTATATGGCTAGTCCCTTCCTTCTTGCAAGGAACCTCATTTTACCAACCCTAGATAGTTAGCCCTACTTTCCAATAGGTATGCCACTTATGATGTCATATAGAACTTGGGTCCTTAGTGGCTCAAATCAGTTGCTGATCCAGGGAGTCATTAATGACAATTGTACAATCAATGCATTTTCTCATGCTCTTGATCTTCTTTATGAAATGGATCATCCATGTTTCTAAGTGGCCAAAGTTAGGAAATTCCATTACTTTCTCAACATCATTATGCATTATCCAATGTCTATGATCATATAGCCCTTTCTCATATCTACCCTTTTGGTCTTTTCATGGGGAGTGGGTGTGAGTAGGTACTTCTCTTACATGATCTTGTGTATTATGTCCTTAATATCAATAAATAATCATTGAGCACATTCCAGTGAAATTCTATAGAAAGTCTCATAGGTTAGGACATGGAAAACCTTCTCAATGACATTTGGACAAATGTCTAGGACTATATGTTTAGCTACATTCTTGACTACCCTTTCATAGAATACATAGTGTTGGAAATATATCATAACTAAATATGATGACTTTGTGGATATGGGGTGTGAAGAAATGTGCACTAGTCTGATGAGAACCATAGAAGTAAGAATGTCTAACCTCTCATTGATTTTTTTCTAGACATATAGAAAGTGACTCTAGTCTATAGGAATGATACTATGGATTATTATTAAATAATAACCATATGAATCCAAGGATTGGATATAATTTTTTAAGAAGATTCAATCACATCTTGTATGAAATAAAGTATCATTTACCAAAAATAACAATATATCATAAAAAAATGTAGATCTAGAGAGAGAGAGAGAGAGAGAGAGAGAGAGAGAGAGAGAGAGAGAGAGAGAGAGAGAGAGAGAGAGAGAGAGAGATCCTTGAAAGAATGACAAAGAATAACCAATATATGTCATAAGTAAGAGATAATTTACAACAAAGAAGAACCTACAAGTATAAGATTGTACCCAAGTTCTTAATCCATATGTAACACAATAAATATATACAAGAAATAACATCATTGATAATGTTGTTAATGCATGTGAAAGAGTCATATCAATTTTTTAGTTGTGATTTATGTCAAGCCTTAATTAGTGAGACATTATGTTAATTCAATAGATTTCCATATCATTTGATTAATTAAGTGAATTTGATCGATGAAGAGGATTTTAAGAAAGTATAATGATGATATAAGTGTTGATAAGTGTATGTTATTCAATGGGTAATTTAATGAGTTAGACTCTAACAGTATGATGTTGGTTTGACATGATTTGATTAAGTGTTGAGATCATGTATAAGCAAGATAGTTTGGTTAGTGAAAGAACAATCTTACTATTAGATGAGCTACTATAGTTGTGATTGAGTGCTTGATAAAGAAAAAATGGACGTGAGGTAATAACAAAGAAATAGCAGTGTTAACCAAGCTTAGAGTTGATGAGAAGATGTAATGTTAACGTAGTAATAAAAATGAAGAACAATTTGGAAAAAAATTAATCTAAGGCCGACATTTACTGAAAATAAAGATTGTTCAAGAAGTTTCAAAGATAAGGATGTAGTTATTTATGAAATAAATGGTTGGAGAAATTAAAATAAGACTCGATGAAGGACATTTGATGATTTAAATTGGAGTGCAAAGTTGAAGGTGAAGGCATGACACATGAGTGTCTAGATTTAATTAATCTTATCTATATGAAGATCAAACAAGTGTGGTTAAGTGATAAAACGTGGAAGAATTTGGTGAAACCAAAAAATATTTTCTATTTAAGGGATGAACACATTGTTCATTTTAGTTGAAGAAGGAATGTGATAGCCAGAGGATAACTGAGTAGAACTACATTATGAAAATTAAGAAAGAGAGGTACTAAGTTCATGTGGTGTTGTGAGGATCAATTAAAAGGGATAGAAGAAAGGAAGAGGATGAACATAGGAAAGGGATATAGAAAAATATAGATCTAAATAAGCAAGGTATTGCTAAACTAAATATATCATTTTATTATTTCTCTCTAACCATTCTAGCTAGAAATCTCTTAAGCGAGTGGACCTAACAATCTTATTTGTAAATCTATTGTATGGTGACTTTCTATTGAATTTTTTGTAAGTCGTTTAGAGAAGGTAACTATATAGATATTTAGGATTGATAAGGTCTAGCTGATCCTTGGTGAAAATACCCTACCAAGGTCACATTAACAATGTGTTTGCAACCTTTAATAAGGTTGGTTGCTAATAGAGCTTACTTTAGAAGAGTGAAATTTTTAGGTTGTCAATTCTCAAGTGGTTTTTACCTAAAAAAGGTTTCCACATTAAATACTTATGTCAAAATTGTGTGAGTTTTTATTGTGTTTAATTTTATTTCATGTTTACTATTTATTGTTGCAACTTGGTGTACATAGGAAGTTTACTTTGATACTCAGTATACCAAGTTAACATTTTGTTGAAAGATTAAGTGAATGTTAGATATATTTACCAAGCTAGTGATCTATAAGTCTAAAGAGATTAAGTTTATAAAAAAATGTATAAAGGCTTATAGGATAATTGATTCACCCCCTCTCTTAGTTATCTAATAATCGGTATCACAACCAAGTTCTTAAAGGAAAAAGTTTTAAGGAGTTTTAGCTAAATATCTTAAGATGTATAAGAGGGAGGTTCCTAAGCTAAACAAGGAGAACTTCATATAATGAAAAAAACATAATAAGGTTATTTTGTCAAGCACTGGAGATGTTGACTCTCAAAATTGTTGGTTGAATTCATAAAATTATTTCCCACTCAATGCTAGGAACCACAACATAATCTTGGTCAGCATTTGAAATTGAAACTTAATAGTTCAATCTTCGTATTTCAAGCTTTGTAGACCTAGGTGGGTGTACCTTTATCTCAACTCCTAAAGTGGATTAAGACTTTCTATTGCAAAATTTATGAATAATACTCTTGAGTAGGCAAGTACCATCTCAAGGAGAAATTAAATATTTGAATTTGTTGAGTATATATAAATATATTAAAGATAAACTATACAATACTTTTGGATAGAACTTTACTGATCGACAAATCTCTCTCTCTCTCTCTCTCTCTCTCTCTATATATATATATATATATATATCAAATTATAAGAAATATAAAAATACTAGTCCTTGATCCAATTAGGAAAATAGAGTCAACCCCTACATAATCTTATCATCAAATGCTCAAAGATAGTGTAAACTCCTTCAACTATTGGATAGAGAAAATATAAATGCAATACCTAGTCTAAATAAATGTAACCCCAATCAAAGGATAACAATTAGATAGATTTAATCCATCAAAATAATACCATAGATCCAAAGGGACAATAAAGAACATGGGAAATTAGAAAACCTTATGCCAAAACAAATTTAAGGAAAGCATCACTGTATTAATTTCATTGATAAGGAAATAAAATAGAATAGTTTAATTACATATACCAATAAGTAATTCCATAGGAATAAAATTACTTTGTAATGTACTTATTCTAAAGAAATACATGGTATTGCACCCAAAATTATCGTATATGTCTCTTTAAAATATTTGGTTCTTAAATAGAGGTCTTGGTAACTTTTCTCATAAAAATGAAAAGGTGAAACATAGCTTCAAACCTCTTCAAAACTATAACTAACTAATAACTATATGTGTAATAAAGTTTTTTTTTGATAAAACAAAAGAATGATTTAAAAAATAAAAATAATTTCAAGCTTCTTCAATCTCTTCATCTTCACCAGTTGTTGCATCTACTGTCATATCTTTAGGAATCTTCATGTAAACATCTATTTCATCTATGTACTTGCAAACCATATTTCATCTAATATAATTGTAAACCAACAAAGAACTTGATCTCTCAAAACACAGACATCTCAAATTCTTTCTTCATTTCATTTGCAAATTCCTTACATAATCCATCTTGACCTCCAAATATGATATCATCAACAAAAATTTCAGCTAGTAAAATACATTTACCTCATTCTTTCTTCAAGTATAGATTGTTGTTACCAATAGTCATTTCAAATCCAATCTTCACAAGATAGTTGTGAAGCTCTTGGGGCTTTCTTTAAACCATATAAAGCTTTGTGTAGTCTACAAACCATGTTCTTGTTGTTAGTATCAAAAAATCCTTTTGGTTGTTCTATATAAACCTCTTCTTCTAATATTTCATTCAAAAATGTTGACTTCACATCCATTTGATAAACTTTAAAACCCTTGTAAGTAGAGTAAGCAAGCAAAGTTCTTACTCCTTCTAATCTTGCAATAGGGGAAAAATTTTCTCCATAGTATATCCCTTCTTCTTGTGCATACCCCTTGTAAGTAATCTTTCCTTATTCCTTGTGACTTTACCATTTTCATCTAACTTGTTTCTTTATACCCACTTGGTTCCTATCACATTCTTGTCCTCTAGTCTAGGAACTAGAGTCCATGTCTTGTTCTTCTCAATATGCTCAATCTCTTCTTTCATGGCTTTACTCCAATCCACATTTTCTAAGGCATATTTCACTATCTTAGGTTCATGCATGCTTAGAAAAAATATATCACTCATAAGCTTGTTTCTTGTCATTGGTCTAGCATCTTTGTTTCTAATAATTTGTTTAGCAAGGTGATATCTTTTGACATACTTTGACAATCTTGGTTCTAATCTACCTTCCTCATTAGGTATGTCAACTTATAAATCATTGTGTACTTCTATATCAGGTAACTCAACATCTCTTTCATGTACACTTACCTTAGAATCATAATGTGCCTTAGCTTCTATCTACAACTCAACATTCATTGTATGTGACTCGACAATCACTAAAACTTGTTGTTGATTTGCAACTTCATTTATAGTAGGCATACCTTCATAAAAGTATAAAAAAGATTTGTACTCCTTTGATTCCTTCATAAATTTAGCCTCATGTACCTCTATATATTCATCAAATTTCATATTTACACCTTCCACAACTTTGTTAGTGTTAGTATGTAAACACTTCTAATTCACCATTCCCAAGATCTATAAGAATATAACACTTGCTTCCAAATACCTTAAAATATTTTACATTAGGTGAGTATCCATACCATAATTTATTTGGGTGTTGAACAAGTACCTTTCTTGACTTGCACATAGTCCAAGGTATAGACAATTATATTTACAACCTCTCTCTAGTATTTAAAAGAAACATTATTCTTCATCATGAGTGTCCTAGAAAAGTCTATTACAAATCTGTTCTTGCTTTCAACAATTCCATTTTATGGAGGGGTCCTAGGTGCAAATGTTTTTCTTTCAATTCCTCTATCATTATAGAAAATCTCAAACTTATTTTATGTAAATTCTCCACCTCTGTCAGATCTCAGACATTTCTAGCTTTTTCTTGTCTCCTTCTCCACTCTAGTTAAGTATCACTTAAATATTTGGAAAGCATCAGATTTCTATTTCAGAAACATAACTATCATCATCTTAGAATAATAATCAACAAATAGGATAATGTACTTATCACCCTTGTAGCTTTGCACATTAATTGGTCCACACAAGTTAGTATGAACGATCTCAAGAATATCTTTAGAGGTATGAGTCTTATTCTTAAAATAAATTTTTGTCATCTTGCCTAATTGACATTGTTTGAAAATTATATTGTCAGGTTTCTTCAGTTTAGGAAAACCTCTCAATCTTTTCATGTTACTAATACTAACCAAGTTATCAAAATTAACATGACATAACCTCGTGTGCCATAACCACACATCACCAAATTGTACAATAAGAAAAGTAGCATTATTTATATCAAGATAAAATATATTACCTCTTGTCTAATCATCTTCCCAATTAGTTTCCCATCAGTATCATAGATCTTAGCCATCTTGTTCTCAAACTCAACTTTGTAACTTGAAATTTTTAGTTGTACCTCAAATAGGGTACATCATTACCAAACCTTACACTATTTTCTTCATAATAATTCAGGGTAATGAACTTAATTTTATCTCCAGTCATGTGATGTGAACACCCACTATCAATGATCCATCTGTCACTCTTGTTTACATAAGACACTAGTGCAGTTGCCTCATCCTATTCAAATTCATCCTTCATTGCAACATACACCACTTCATCATCATGGTCATTAGATCCATCTTTGGTTTCCTCTTCTGCAATGTAGCAAGACTTCTTTCCTTTTTCTTTGTCATTTTTTTGTCCTCATCTCTTTTACTTATGTATTTGTCTCCACTTCTATTTTTCTTCTTCTCTGGATATCTAGCAGCAATATGACCAACCTCATTGTAATTAAAACACATGATAGGTAACTTACCTCTAAATTTTCCATTGCCTCCATGAAATCTTCTTCCTAGTTGTGCTTCAAATTTTTCTACATCTCCTTCATCTATGTCACTATCACTAGAAATATATTTGATCTTTTTCTTCTTATCCTTAGGCTCCCTTTTATGAAAATTTGAAGTTATCAAAATTAGAGAGCTAAAAGGTAGTGAGCCTACCTACCAAACCTTCAAGAGATAGATTAGAACCTGGTATACATCTTAATTATTGTATGGTAGAAACTCTAATAGCATAGATGAGTAGTAGTGTTCTCAATACTTTGTGTAATATAGTCTCATCATCAATCTTACCAGTAGCTCCTCTTATAGCATTAACATCTTTTATTCTAGAGTAATACTGAGCAACATTCTCACTTTCTTGCACCCTCATACCATCAAACTACCCTCTAAGACTTTTATATTTGGATCTCAAGTCATTTTCCTCTCCTCCATAAATGGTGTAAAGAGCATCTCACATCTTCTTTGCAATATCACAACCCTTGATGTCATCAAACTTAGAATAACTTAGGGAAAAGGCAATCTCCAACATTACTTGATTGTGTTCTTTCTTCTTTTTCAAATCATCAACAACTAGGGCAGCAACATGATTGACACACTTAGTGATGATGGTATCATGTGAATGGTCTCCAAGTCCTCCTAGGTGTACCTTCATCAAACTTTACCATGTAGGGAAGTTCTCCTTGTTAAGCTTGGGTACCTCTCTTTTTAACATATTGATTTTTTTCTCCTAGTAGCTTCAAACTAATCCTCTTAAGCACTATGGCTCTTATACCAATTTTTGGAATTCTTTAGAACAACTAAGAGGGGGTTGAATTAGTTATCCAAGGTCTAGATGAACAAATAAAACTTTTCAATGCTTAGTAGACCCATATCCATAAAACCTTATTATGCGCATGCATCCATTAGATAACACAATACTTAAACTTTGTAGGTTAATGTCTTAAGTCAAAACAACTTTGCAAAAATGTAAACATGAAACATAATAGATTCAATAACACATTTGACACAAAGGTTTTTATGTGGAAACCCAATTTGGGAAAAAGCACTAGTAACATGCTACTAATTCTCACTCTTTTGAAGTGATACCTTATGAAAGGCTAGCCATGTTAAAGGTTACAATCATTGTTAAATGTGATCTAGTTAAAGAATTTCAATCACCATATTAGAAATAAGCCTTGTTAGAAGGCTTTAGACCATTCACTTGGGATGTCACCTAGTTAAAGGATTTATAAATCATTGTTAGGTTATCCTTAATCCAAAGGATTTACCCTAGACTGATACAATGATTAGAGAGTAACAATAAGGCATGATCTAATAAAAAATTACATCTCACTTGTAGATATAGATTTCTATTTTAGTCCTCCATTCTTCTTGGATTTCACACACTTTATCTCTGATAGCTTGTTCACACTTCAAGTATTCATACTCATAAGCCTTCTTTCTTTCCTTTTTAATTGTAGTCTCTTCTATTTGGCCACTGAATGAAGCAATATCCTAGATTTCTTATCTTCCTTAGGTTCTTGCACATGAAAACATTTTCTTTTGACCAACTCTCTCTATAAATAGAGATATTAGATCTTTTTCCACTTAACCACAATCATCCACTTTAGGGTTAGGTAGGATTAGGTAGGATACAATGAATCTATCCACTTTTCTATTTGGTTCCTCTAGAAACTTCTTTTACAATATTCCTTCAATTTTCCATGAAATGGTTTATCTTGAATTCTATGCCACTAGCTCATCATAGTTAGCTTCCACATGCTTCATAAAATTCAATAAAATAAAATAGTCGGTTCAAATTCATCAAATATTCAATTTAACATGAATACTAGCACTCAACATCAATATGTTGTCACTCAGCTTCTATATAGTTCTTCCACTCATTCAACACTAGTTTACTCAACAAAAACTAAAGTTTACTAATTCTTGAGATCAACTAAAATTTACTCGACATATACTGACAATCACTCAGCTTACACTAATTTTCATCTTTTCTCAACAAGGCTTATTTTTCACTCAACTTCCACTAATTTTTGCTTGGCTTGGACTAACTGCTTAGCAAGGCTTGACCGACACTTTTTATACTTCATCTTCTTCCAGTCTTAACTTGAGTAACCCTTCATTTCATACTTTAAGTAGATATATAATTCAATATAGTATCAATGTCTTACTCGGTCTTAGTGCTTCTTTTACATACCAAATAACTCAACCTTTCTCTAGGTGCTATTATTATCTCCTCTTCTCAAATCCTCTTCATCAATCAAGATAATGATTGCTTTCAGTTAAAAAAAGTAATTGTCTCATGAGCAGGTAGTTGTACACTTGAAAGTGTCCCACTCTAAACCCTTCTATCCAAACGATTCCATGAGTTTGGAATGTTTGGATGTCGGCTTAGAGCTCCCTATCCACAGAGTGCAAGACAGTGTATTTCAAGTTTAAGGGCTCTCAGCTAAGCCTTAGGAATACTCTTCTTACTAGTAAACCATGCAATGGGAGGTTCCAAAGACAAGATGCAAGAATGAAAATGTCTCAAGGAGTTCCTCAAGAATGCAATGCAAGTATGGAAACTAAGCTAAGATGAGAATGCAAAATGCAGCTATGCTAAAACATGTATGAGAGTGTTACAATCCAAATATTAAGCTATGTGAGATAGATTATTGAAAAATAAAAGTTAAACTAACATGCAACATGAATCTAAGCTAAAATGCTATGGTATGAGAGAATGTAGACAAGAAATATAACTTCTTCACAAACCTCCAAAGAAACCTGTTAGAAAACTTACAGCATAACAATACTCAAAAGATGGATTCTTTGAGGGGGAAAGATCTCTCCCTTTTAAAGTTATATGGATGGTAGAGATAAAGATGAAGATGGTGGATGATCAATGGTGGAATTTGAAAAGAGGAGTGATCCATGTGCACACACAAGTCAACCAATAGAATATAAGTTGACTTGTCATATAAGACAAAAGTCACAAAGCCTATTCTTTTAAATGCAAAATAGAAAAAGGACTTTATGTGTGCACTTTAAGTGGGTTAGAAGAATGGGGTCTTTTATTTAATTAAAAGGGGACATGTTCTTTTAGTCAAATAATGAACTTAGGATAGCATAGTCAAACTATAGGTTATAATGAAATAAATTGATTATTAGCAATTTGGTCTAGGTAAATGATTAAATTAATTTAGCCAAAATGTTGAAAAGGGGGCTAATAGTCTAGATGACCATTTTTAGGTGATTATAGTAGTAAGTTTAACATCATTGAAAAAATAATGATTGTTCCATTATAGATTCTTCACTTCAAAACAATCTCATAACAACAAATTTTGATGATCTCAAAGACTATGACATGCAAAAGAAATGTGGGATGAAATTCTAAGAGGAAAGTATGATGACATGAGGATGAAAGAAGGAGAAAACATTGTTCAATACAGGAACCAAATTAAGAAAGTTATTAGTGGCATCAAAGTTTCTAGAGTAGTCATCAGTAATTAGAAAGTTGTATGTAAACTATTGAGAACCTTACCGACTATTTATGCTATTAGAGTATCTTCTATTCAATAATTCAGATCTATGCTTGGTAATATTCTTACTCTTGATGCCTTGGTTGGTAGATTGACTATATTTGAATTGAGTAACTTCGATAATAGTATACCTAAAGTTTAGAAATCTATCAAGACATCGTTAACTATTGGAATCTCAAAGAAAGATAATTGTAGCAAAGATGATAGTGATCCATATTTAGATGACAAAGAGATGGATGAGCTTGAAGCACTACTGACTATAAGGCTACTAAGAGGTAAATGAATATTCAAAGGTAAGATTCCCTTGATATGTTTCAAATGTAATGAAGTTGGTCACATTGCTACCACATGTCCTAACAAGAATAGGAGGGACAAGAATGAAAAGGAGAGTGAAAATGGAAGGAAAAAGGATTATAAAGAAAAAGGAAAGAAGTGATACTACATTATTAAGGAATAGCACACTGAGTCAAGATCAGATGATGAGAATAAAGGTGAGGAAGTGGCACATGTTTTTCTAAAATTAGATTTAGATGAGGAAAGGTTGAGAATGAAAAAGCCCTTATTTCTCATGTTAGGAAATATGATACATGGATTATTAATAGTGGTTTTTACGTCACATAAATAGTGATATTGATAAATTTGATAAGTTAGAAGAATGTGGTGGTGGAACTATTAAGCTTGGAAATGATGTTCCATGTTCTATGAAATGTAGTAGATCATTGATGTTTAATAATAAGATTAGATGTGATGATGCTTATTGGGTTCAACAACTAAAATACAATTTGTTGAGTGTTGCATAACTGAATAACATAGGTTACTGGCTAGAGTCTTTAAATAGAAAAGTGAAAACATATGATGCTAACAGAAACTTAATTGGAAATAGAGAACAAATAAGAGGTAACTTATGTTACCTAGATCCTACTATAAGTACATGTCTATTTGCTAAATTTTAAGATGTATAGTTTTGGAATAAGAGACTATATCATCTAAACTTTGATAATATGATTAAAGTGAGTAGAAAGAAGAAAGTAACACACTTACCAAACATTCACAAACATGATAATGTTATGTGTAAACAATGTCAACTCAATAAGATGACTAACTCAAGTTTCTTAAGAAAGTCACATTCATGTAATGGTTGCTAGTGTTGGTTCACATTGACTTGTGTAGTCACATGAAAGCTAAGAGTTACTATGGTGATAGGTAATTTATTCTATTTGTAGATGATTATTAAGGGATGATGGCTATTGTGTTTATAAAAGTTAAATCTTATGCATTCCAAATGTTCAAGTGGTATAAGGCTAGAGTTGAGAAGGAAAATGGTAAACAATTGAAATGCTTGAGATCAAATAGAGGTGGTGAGTTTCATTAGCCCCAACTAATATTATAATTGATGATGCTATGAATGTATATAAAAGATTCATATCAGTTGTTATATTTCAATTAATATCAAATTCTTAATTGACTAGACATTATGGTAACTCAAGAAAGTACTATATCATTTGATTGATGAATAGGATTGATTGATGAAGAGGATTTGAAGAAAGTATGATGAATATAGAGTTGATATGCAAGGTATTCAATGGGTACTTTAAAGAGTTGGAAAATGATCATGTAATATTGGTTTGATTGTTTTACAATCATGTATTGTTTCAATATGTAAAGAAGAAGAATGGAGAACACAGTATTTCTCAAGAAAGTCAATGTTAATTGAGTTATATGTTGCCCAAGTAAATGTAATGTTTACTAAGTGACACCCATATGATCATGATTGAGAAATCGGAATCTAAGGCTAATTTTTGATGGAAGTTCAAAAGCTTCAAGAACGTCTATTGTGAGATTTGAATTTTTTCGCAAGATAAACAATGGAGAAAAATTAAGAAGGATTTGACAAAGGAAATTGGAGAAGGATAAGGATGGACACAAAGTTATATGAAAAATTATATTTTCTATGTGTCTAAATTCATTGTATGAAAGAATTTAGTTATAAACCTAAGAATGATGATTCTGATTAAGTGAAAAAAGATAGAAAGATGTGGAAGCATTGATAAATCTATTTAAGGAGGAGAAAATGATAGTTTAGGTTATTGATTTTGTTAAATTGATTTGGTGATATGTTGATTTGGTCCAAGTTTGATACTAGAGTTGGAGATATGATTGAATGTTGCTATGGAGTGCAAAGTTGTTGAAGGTGAAGAAGAAAGAGTTGCATTGAGTGATTTGAGTAGAGAGACAAGAGAAAGGAGTTTGTGGAAAAGATAATCAATTGGGTGACTAAAAGATAGAGATAGAGAAAGAATTAAGATCCGATCAAGAAATGGTAGTTTCTCTTCTTACTAATCACTTTACTTTATTTATAGTTTAACGATTGTAGTATAAAATATTGAAAGCACCAAGTGGACCTAAAAAGTATGTGAAGCCCTATTTGGTAACATTGATTAGTGGTGTTTGTAAGTCCTTTAAATTAGGCCACTCTTTTTAGTCCTAGACAAGGAGTGATAAGGTCTAGATGTTTTTTTAGTGAAATTCTCTGACAAGGTCACTTTAACAAATTGTATGTAACATTTAACAATGTAGTCTCCTAAAAGAGATCACTTTAGAAGAGTGGAATTTTTGGGTTGATGATCCCAGGTGGTTTATCCATTTATAAGGTTTCCACATTAAATAGTGGTCTCAAAATTTTTGTAAATGTTATTTGTTTTGCAATCTTATTTTTATATTTTACAACTTACTACAAGTGGGTAATGACTAACTTATCACTAGGTAATTACTAGAAATTTATCGAAAGTTAGAAATGCAAGCAGCAATAGTTAACAATTTGAGAAGAAGTTTATGTATTAGTTAAGTTCTATGTTTGATATGTGTACTGAGTGATTGGATTTGAAGTAGGGATTGTGAGATAACTAGAAATAACTGATTCACCCCCAACCCCTTGCCCTCTCAGTTATCCAACAATCTAGTATCAGAGCGCAAGTAATTAAAGGAAGAAGTTTAAAGGAACTTATGAAAAATATCAAGATACATAAGATATGACTACTAAATCTTAACAATGAGAACTATTTCTCATGGAAGGACTGAATGAAGCTACATATTTTAGGTATTGCAGATGATGTGCCACATTGGTTGGAGATTGAATATGTTCAACCTATTGGTTCTCTTACTATAGATGAAATGAATGAAAAGAGGAATCATAACAATATGATGATTGATATTATATCAGACTCACTAATGTTGAATTCAATGATGTTAAGAACTGTATCACTATAAAGAAAATGGTAGAAAAACTAAAGCTTGTCTATGGAGGAGATGATAACGTAAGAAGAGCTAAATCTTAAAGATTGAGAGGTAAGTATTATGGCATGAAAATCAAAGAACATGAGGATGATGCAAAATATGTAAACTGAATCAAAGATGTTGTGAGTGCAATATGAGTTGTTGGAGGAAAAATCTTGGAGTTTGAAATAGTAAGATCTTTAGAACTCTTTTTCTTGTTTATGCTATCAAATTTTATACAGTTCAAGAAGTAAGAGTTGTACTTGGTAATGATTTGACACATGATGATCTATTTGGTTGGTTGAATGCATTTAAGTTAAGTAATTCTGATAACAATATGGTTAAAATTGTAAATGATTTTAAGTCTTCACTAACCATCAACAACTCAAAGAAAGAAAAGAAAGTCAAAGAAGAAAGTGAGTGTGAAACTGAAGATGGTCTAGATGAGATTGAAGCATTTCTTCCAATAATATCATCAAGAGGTATAGGTAAATGCCCTTGATTTGTTTCATATGTAATGAGGTTAGTCACTTTTCTACTAAATACTCACACTAAGGAAAATATAATAGAAATGATAAGAAAGATTACAAGTCTAGGAAGAACAAAGATTACAAAGAGAAAGGAAAGAAGTCATACTACATTGTTTAGGAAGAGCATGCTGAGAATATTTTTGATGACGACAAGGAAATATTCAAAATGTCTATGTTATAATTAAGAAAGATCCAAATGGTGAAAGGTGTGATAATGTAACTACCCTTATTTCACATGTTACAAAGAATGATTCTTGGATTATTTATAGTGGTTGTTCACATCATATGACTAGTGATATTAGTAACTTTGAAAATTTTAAAGAAATTGATGATGATGGAACTATTAAGTTTGATAGTTATATTCCATACTCAGTGAAAGGTAAAGGATAATTAATGCTAAATGATAAGATTATATGTGATGATACATGTTGGGTTCAAGGACCCAAATATAATTTGTTGCATGTTACTCAATTGAATAACTCAAGTCACAAGCTGGAATTTGAGAAAAGGAAGGTCAAAACCTTTGATGATGAAGGTAATATGATTGGAATAGGAGTGTAAACATAAGGTAACTTATTCTATCTTGATCCTATGGTTGACATGTGTTACTCTTCTATAATTGAGGATGTGTGGTTATGAAATAAAAGTTTGTGTCATGTAAACTTTGAAAATATGGTTAAAATCAATAGAAAAAAAAGAGTGAGAAGCTTAATAAATCTACTAAGACTAGATAATTCTATGTACAAAGAATATCATCTTGGTAAGATAAAAAAGTCTAGTTTTTATAGACAATATATGGCCAAGCATTAGGATCCTGCATGCTGCCTCTTTTTGTATAGCCCTAGATAGTCTATAGCCCTTGTGACTAAGAAGTACACCAAGTAGGATGTCATGTAGAAATTCCTCTTGTTCTTTGTTGTCTCCAACTGTTCACATAAAATTTCACTCAAAGTAGTGGCCCAATCAAGTGGCATCTGTCTCATCTTGATACTCTCAATAAAATGTACCATGAAGATATTTAGGTGTCTAGCTACTGGCAGACCCATTACTCTACTCAAAAGTATGATTGAGTACACAATATCTTCCCTCATATATCCCTTGGTCATGTCTATTTTACTAGTTGTTAGAAAATATGAAGGCATCATTAACAATTCTATATTCCTTGCTCTACCCTAAGAGTCTCTTCTTCTCCAATTATGGATAGACAATATATGGCCAAGCATTAGGATCCTGCATGCTGCCTCTTTTGTATAGCCCTAGATAGTCTATAGCCCTTGTGGCTAATAAGTAAACTAGGTAGGATGTCATTTAGAAATTCCTCTTGTTCTTTGTTGTCTCCAACTATTCACACAAATTTTCACTCAAAGTAGTGGGCCAATCAAGTGGCATCTTTGCCGTTGTGATAGTCATCGATGTATTGAAAGATGTTCGGATATAGTTGACAATTGATGGCGGGAAAGTTTTGAAGAAAAGGGTGTGCTTATCATCCAAGGAAATCTAAAACTACTACATGCTATGCAAGAAAATGTAGACAAAATGGTAGCAATTTTGAAGCAAGATTTTAGTATTATCAATGAAGTACGTGCATGGGGAAAGGATTTACAAGTATTACAGGCCATAAAGGGGTTAGAGGTATATAATGTTGGTAGATGTATATACAGAGGAGGAGTTAAATTTAATTGATGATTGGATTGAAAAGATAGTAAATAGTAATAAAGTAATGGAAACATTACATGCAGAGATCCACTAGCTCAAGGACCAAGCCTGAGAGAAAATTTTACAGGAAAAGAAACATTACAGTGATACATGTCTCAACATTTTTGAGGATGATGAACTAGAGAAATTAATTATAGTAGAGTTACTGGTAGAGAAGTTCAAGAAGATTTTTGAAGAAACAATCATTTTGCACGATTCTTAATGACAGGAATCCTTTTAAACTCCTCTCTTGAAAAGTTAATCTAGGATCAACTCCAAGGTTTTGGGTGATCTTGCGACTTACTGGAATCTACTCAGTTGAAGATAAATGTGTTTGTTCATGAGGAGGCCTTTTTTAATTCAAACCAATTTTAGATCAAATGATCAATCTACATGCTATTTTAAAATTAACCACAAAAGAGATGTTTTTTTTTTATTTTCTATTTTTATGATGAATGTCATCTAACAATGCAACTATATGAATTCTTAATTTAACTAGGGGTTAGAATAGAAAATAAAAAAGATAAGATAACAAGAGGTTTAAGCAAATATCATGAAAATGAAATCCTAACAGACATAAGCTACGAGAACAACATGTCTATGAGTTAAGCCTTTGAAGAAATTGGTGGGTAACTAATGAAAATAGGAGCAGTGCTTCCTTAATTCCATTGAAAACTCAATGTTGTGAATCAACTCCAAGGTTTTGAGTGACCTTGTGACCTACTACAATCCACTTAGTTGAAGCTAATTTTTTTTGTTCACAAAGAGGCCTTTGTTGGTTTGTTTGATTTCGGACAAGATGTAGAATTTGTTCACTGTTTCAAAATAAAACATGCTAAAGACCTATGCTTTTGTATTTTTTTATTTTTTTAAATGGATGCAATATAACAATGCGACTAAAATGAATTCCTAAGTTAACAAGGGGTTAGTAAAGAAAATAAAAAGTACTTTAAAGAAAATAACGTGAAAGTAAAATCTTAAAGGACATAAGCTACAGAAAACAACATGTCTGCAAGTTAAGCTTTCAAACAAATCAGTAGGTAACCAATGAAATAGGAGAATCACTTTCTTGATTCCACTGATGCAATCATCAATGGAAAACTTAATAAAAGTATGATGTTTCACTCTTCATCAAATTGCAAGCCACAAAAAGTGTGCTCATGCAAGACAAATAGTTATGCAGGCACAATTTGGTGATTTCTTTTCGAGATAGATACATCACCGAAATTCATAAAACCATAGCAAACACTAGAACTAAAAGATCGCACAACCAGAAACAAAGCAATAAACTTTTGGCTCAATCACAATTCTATGAACATAAATTCACAAAAAAATGACACATTTAGGCAAGAATCATTACACTCCAAATGTGAAAAGCAAAAGCATAATATTATTGAAAAATAATGGCAGCCTTGATTAAATATTACAATCTTGTATTTATAAGAAATCATCTCCTTAATTTGTGTTGAGACTGAGAGATATCTTTATGCAATAATATGCTTCTAATTTAATAAAACAAACTAATTATTTACAAATTAGCAATCTAACTAGTGCTTAGTAGGACTCCATCCATTTTTATATTTATTAATTGGATGCATGAGACTTTACATGTCATAAAACAAAGAAATTATGAGAGAAGAAGAAGAAGAGAGCCTTTAGTCCATGTAAGAGTGTCTGAAAGTGCCAAAAATGGAAGTTCCTCCTTCACTAGGTGTCTATCAGCATTAAACTACTATCAAAATGTGTTTCTAATGCATGGAAAACTCTAATTTTGGAACTAGTAGTTAACTGTCGATGCACTTTTGGAAAAGCGCACCTCAAAAAAAGCAAACTAGTGTACCAACACACCTTAGAATTCTCTAAAATTCTTCCAACACATTGTGACAAAAAGCATATCATTGCAGTAGTGAAACAATGCACCTTAAAGGTCCAAAAATGCAAAAAATTCACTAAGTGTCAAAACTAAAATTTTGGCTTCTAAGTTTTGTCCCCCTTCATACCAGAGCTATGTCTAGGTGCTTACCCCTGAATTTCTTAATTCTCTCGGTGATTTTTGCTACATCTAGTAAATCTACGGCATCATACTTATCCTTGACCTCTTGTCTGTAGTTGTCTACTTCAATATGGGTCTCAAAAAATTCCCTGAGTTTGGTATCCAACTCTAATAAGACTTCTTTTGTTCTAAACACTTGCTAGATATCCTCATCACTAGAAGCTTCCTCAAAAATCCTCAAAGCTCATTATGACACTTGCACAACACTTTTTCCCTGAGGAGAGAGTTGTTAAGAGTGTTATAGGAGAGATCATTCAAGAAGAAGTTCCACTGTTACACTTCCATCAATCCTAGAAGACCCTCTATAGACAACTACATCTGAGGATGAAATGTATTAGTAGATTGATGAGAAAGATGTAGAGGGCACTAAAATATTTAAGATGATAGATTTTGACTTCATGCTTTTAGGGAAAAAATTAGTGGGAGGCCAAATTAGGGATACGCCAACTAGTGAGCCTCAACAAGAAGACTAGACTCAAATGCCACCAGAATCACAAGGTCCTAAACTTCCTCCTCTATCCAAATTGCAAGTCACTACTATAGACAAGTGATTTTCTACTCCCCTATCTCCAAGTATTGAAGAAGAAAAAATTCAAGAGGAGTGGGAGGAAAATCCACAAAAAATATGAACTAATGAAGTGTCTAGGGAAGGGAAAATTGTTCAATATCCTCAACAAGCTCCCTAGGACACCAAGGTAAGAACAGTGAGCTCCAAAAAAATATAAATTATAGAGAGAGAACCATCACAGAGGGAAAGAACCTCAAAAAGGAGTGATAAGGAAAGGGGGTGGTAGAACAAACTCCTTCATCCTCAAGAGGTAGGCCTTCGGTAGAAAAATTCCCAAGGTGGTTATGCAAAGAAATGATAAGAAATAAAAAGCCAAAATTCAACGTCAATGAAGAGGATATGATTGAGTAGATTGAGGTTCTAAGAAAGCCTGAGTCCCCATCAAAAGAGGCCAAAGCATTAACATTCATCAAAAGTGATTGAAATCAAGATTTATTTGCACAAGTGGCTATTCCTCCTCCTGATGTTGATATAGAATATTTGACTCTACAAGATTATCAAATAAGAGAGGTTATGCTTAGAAAGCCCACATTGGATACAACAAGGTTGATGGTCACAATTGGGATGAAGGAGGTGTTCAAAAATTTGGAGCAAGAAGGGCAAAAACTAATGACACTTCGTAGGAAAAATAAAATCTTAAAAGGATATTTAGTTGAAGTTGTTAGTCCCTTGGATCCTAAACACCCCGAGGATACTCTAAGTGCTACACTTGATAAAAGAGATGGAGGATGAGTACATTTGGATCCATATTTGAAGGCCCATCAATGATGGTAGGAAAGTTTTGAAGAAAAGGGCATTCTTATCATCCAAGGAATTCTAAAACTACTACATGCTATGAAAGAAAATGTAGAAAAAATGGTAGCAATTTTGAAGCAAGATTAAAGTATTATGGATGAAGTACGTGCATGGGGAAAAGATTTACTGGTATTATAGGCCATAAAGAGGAAGAGGTAAAAAATTCTTGCAGATGTATATATAGTAGAGGAGTTGGATTTAATTGATGATTGGATTGAAAAGATAACAAATAGTAATAAAGTAATGGAAACATTACATCTAGAGATCCACTGGCTCAAGGACCAAGCTCGAGAGCAAATTTTGTAGGTAGAAAAACATTACAGTGATGCATTTCTTGAAATTTTTGAGGATGATGAATGAGAGAAATTAATGCTAGTAGAGGTAGTAGTAGAGAAGTTTGAGAAGATTTTTGAAGAAGCTTCTAGTGATGAGGATATCTAGCAAGCATTCAGAACAGAAGAAGCCTTGCTAGATTTGGATACCAAACTTGGGGATTTTGCTGAGACCTATATTGAAGTAGACAACGACAAAAAAATGGTCAAGGATAAGTACAATCCTTTAGATTTATTGGATGTAGAAAAAATCACCAAGATTATTGAGAAATTCAAGGGCAAGAATCAAGACATAGCTCTGGTATGAAGGGGGAAAAACCAAGAAGCTGAAATTTCAGTTCTGACACTTGGTGATTTTTTTGCATTATTGGACCTTTGAGGTGTGTTGTTATGCTAGCATGCTAGTGTGGTATTGTGTTGGTGCACCGATGTGCCTTTTGTCAAAAAGTATTGGAAGATTTTTGAAGAAGTCTGAGGTTCGCAGGTATGCTTTTTCTGAGGTGCACTTTTCCAGAGGTGCACTAATAGTTAACTACTAGTTCCAAAATTAGAGTCTTCCATGCATCAAAAATGCATTTTGATAGCAATTTAACTCTGACAGATGCCTAGTGAAGGAGGAACTTCTATTTTTGGCACTTCTAGACACTCTTACATGGACTAAAGGCTCACTTCTTCTTATTCTCTCATAATTTCTTTTTTTTTATGAATGTAAAGGCTCGTGCATCCAATTAATAAATATATAAATGGATAGAGTCCTACTAAGCACTAGTTAGGTTTTTATTTTGTATATAATTAGTTTTTTTTATTAAATTAGAAGCATATTATTGCATAAAGATATCTCTCACTCTCAACACAAATTGAGGAGATGATTTCTTATAAATATGGTAGTGTAATATGTAATCAAGGCTATCATTATTTTGCAATAATATTATCCTTTTGGTGCTCACATTTGGAGTGTAGTGATTCTTACCTAAATGTCTCATTGTTTTGTGAATTTATGTTCATGGAATTGTGATTTAGCCAAAAATTTATTGCTTTATTTCTAGTTGTGCGATCTTTTAGTTCCAGTGTTTGCTACGGTTTTATGAATTCCACTAACATATCTAGCTTGAGAAGAAAACACCAAAGTGTGCTTGCATAACTCTTTGTCTCACATGAGCACACTTTTTTTGGCCTTGCAATTTGATGAAGAGTAAAACATCATATAGTTATTAAGTTTCCCATCGATTATTGCATCAGTTGAATCAAGGAAGCATTACTCTTGTTTCATTGGTTACCTACCAATTTCTTTCAAAGCTTAATTCACAGACATGTTGTTTTCTATAGCTTATGTCCATTAGGATATTACTTTCATGTTATTTTCTTTAAAGTACTTTTTATTTTCTTTACTAACCCCTTGTTAATTTAGGAATTCATTTTAGTTACATTGTTAGATTACATCCATTTTTTAAAAAATAGGAAAATACAAAAACATAGTTCTTTTGTGTGTTTTATTTTGAAACAACAAACAAATTCTACATCTCATCCAAAATCAAATGAACCAACAAAGGCCTCCCCATGAAAAAAAACATTTATCTTCAACTAAGTGGATTTCAGTAGGTTGCAAGATTTCCTAGAATCTTGGAGTTGATTCACAAGATTGACTTTTCAAGAGAGGGGTTTGAAATAATTTTGCCATTGATTCATCAATTTTTTGCCCTTTAAAGTGGTCATTGCACATGATAAACTCAAGTATGTGTTGATCATCTTGAAAGATTCAAAAGTTTGTAATAGTATCTAGAATAGATGGAGTGGCAACCAATTCTACTAAAAATCATTTCAATTTCATTTTCTCGACTGGTTGTAATGCATTTGCTGAAATAGCAAGAGCATCTGCTACCATGTTTTTCCATCTTGCAATGGACCTTATGTTTAAAGCTTTAAAATCATCTAGTAAATCCCAAACTCTTTTTCTATAAGCAAGTAGTCTTTTGTCATTGCAAGAGTACAATGATTTCACCTGTCTTATAACCAACCAAGAATTTCCCTCGATTATGAGCACTGTAATTCCTTTCTCCAATGCAAAGAGAAGTCCTCAGGTCAATGCTTCATATTTTGTAGCATTATTAGTACATCTAAACTGTAATTGATATGCTGCATAAAAAGACTTACCTTCTAAGTTGACCAATTCAATACTTGCATTGGCCCCTAATTTGCTTCTAGAATCATCGCAATGAAGTGTCCAAATTGGATCCTCCTTGGGTTTTCTAACCTTTTGTTTGTTCATCCTTAGCTTCTATTTCACTTGAGCTTGGAATGATTGTTTCATGGGGACCCATTGTAACTTCTTGTGGGGTGGACTTGATGATTCTCCTTTATAACTTTTTGACAGATGTTTTTCTTGTTTTTCTTGAATTTCCCCTATTAGTTCTTTGATTTCATCATCTTTAGGCTCAGGATAAATGACTATGGAAGTCCACCTTTGATCTTTCATGTACCATCTCCTTCTCTAAACTTTGATTATTCTCAATGGAGGAGAAGATAAACCTCCACCATATGAAGAGGTATCACTACATGACAAATTTAGATCTTCAATTTCTTCTTCAATCCTTTCCACAAATTTAGATGAGTTTATATGGCTTTGGTTTTTCATGGGTCCATTTTCTAGAATATTATTATCCTTGTCTTGCATCATGTGTGTTAACACCTTTGCAACTACCTCTTGGCATGATGAGCATTCAAAATCTGAATGGCTAACATTATGTAATTGGAAAAATCTTGGGAGGAGTAAGATACTAGGGTCAGCTTCTTCTCTAAAGCATTGTAAATTAGCCACTATGCTATCTATGAATTGTGTCACAATCTCGTCCTTTGGGATTGATATCTTGCGTACTTTATCTAGATTACTTGATATTGTGGTGGGAATCATATCAAATGCCATCGCTTTTTATGAGCCTAAATTTGATTGTAAGAATGTCACCTCATTCAAAGCATTGTATTCTATAATCAATGTTTTTAATTTGGGTTTTATATTTGTCTTGATTTGATTGTTTAATCCCTTCCATGGTAACCATAATTGGGTGAAATCCATAGAGAACCATCCTCTTAGGAATTTTTTCCATTCTCTTCTTAGGAGTAACCCATATGTCTCTAGAATATCAACCACATGTATATCAATAACATCTTGAATCTAGGGATCAACTATCAATTATACCTAAACATCTTTCAATATGCCAATGACTTTCACCTCCATTTTGTCCAACTATATCACTATCCGATTAGAAGGTTGAGGACTAACCCCTAACCTCTGCACTATTGATAGTGGCATAACATTACATGAGGCTGTTCAATCAATCAAGCAATTGTGAATATTATTCCCATATATTCTAATGTTGAGAAAAAATAGGGGCACCTCTACCTTGTCTTTAAACATAGTGTGGATTACTTTCGCATCATTAACCTATTGAGATACTGTCTTTTGAGGGATAATGTTCATATTATGGGGAGTCTTTGTATGATCTAGAGTCTTCATGAGCACTTCTCATTGTTGTGGACAATTTTGCAACATGTCAAACATAGACATATTGGCCTTAGTTCATTTCAAGTCTTCTATCGCACTATACTTTTTAGTAGACCAAGTAGGACTTTTTAATATTGTTGGCACATTTTCTTGGTTCTAATTTTGTTTTCCTCCATATGGTGGCCTAATTGGTGCCAAATTTTTACTCACTCTTGAATCAAGAGGAGTTGGTTGTAAAGCTAGAGGAATTTTTTCAGTGATAGGTTCTTTTCTACTTCTCAGATTGTATGTATTTTGATTATCATTGTGAAAAGAAAACATCTCTTCAAGCTGAAGGTCAGGTTCCTAGCTAAATGGGAATGAGAATTCTTCCTTAGTTGGTTGTTCTACCTATGCATTCTATGCAACACCGTAGGATTCTAATAGCATAGCATTAAATTATACAGGGAGAGCATTGTCATTTACTTGAGAACTTTGAGTCATCTCTTGATTCCCATTATAGTACGAACCATTGTTATTAGATGCATTTTGACCATCATAATACTAATTAATATCTGCATATTGAAAATTCTTATTATTATTGTCAATAGGAATTCTTCTATTATTTGGACAAGTTTTCCACTGTCAGTTTTGTCTTTGGAATCCATTATTATGATTAAGAGGATTGAAATTGTTCCCCCCATTGTTATGTCCTACATTATTGTTGTTCTTTCCATTAAAGTTCCTGTTATAATTTTGGCCATAATTGTTGTTGTAAGGACCAACGATGTTCCTTTGGAAGTTTTTATTCTATCCTTGTGACAATATTAGATGAGTTAGTTTGTTGTTCATTTGTGACATAGTCTTTTTCATTTGACCAAATTCTGAAACAAAGCTATTATCTACTTTAGTCAGCACTGTTTCCTTTGGCACTACTACCTTTTGCTCAAAGAAGGTAGATTTCAAAAGTTCATACCCTAGATATGTTAGAGAGGGTTTTTGTGGAATAGGTGCTTGTTGTAATGGAACTAGATTCATAGGTATGAATTGACTAGGCATTGTGGGTACTTTGACAGGGTATGTTGGTATGGTTGTGATTGCTTAAGCTAGAAGCATTAATCCTCCTACATTAGGATTAGCTTTCTTTGTGAAGGTAATCACTTTTGTGAAGACTTTATCCAATGTGTCTATATTTTCTATAGGAAGTCTTCTTAGAAAAATAGTAGTAAGATAGTCCATAACATTCAGATAAATCTAAATAGAAGCTTCAACTAGTATAGTGTATGGCACTTCTAGCTTATGATATGCCATGTGAAAGCGATGGTTGAAGTGTGAAACCATCTTAGTTGGGTCCCTTTTGATTGATATGAATTGTTGATGTATCATAGTTAGGTTCATAGAAGTTTTGAATTTTTCTAGGAACAATTTTTTGAAAGTATCCCAATCTCAAACACATCTAGGTGGCAAATTAATGTACCAATTAAAGGCAGTTTCCCCCAAAGAGTAGGGGAATAAATGAAGAACAACATCCTCATTAGATATCTATTTTTCGGTTGCAAATTTCTTTGAATACCTTGATGTGATCTTTGGTAGTTCATGTTTCTCCATAAATGAACCTTGGGAAAAACTTCTTAGGATTCTTGGGAAGGTCATGGAGTGTACCTCTCAAGTTTATTGTTGAATCTACAACATTTACAAAAAAGGGCATTGGAGGATTTGGTGGACCTAAAGGTGGTTGTTGTAGAGGTGGAACTATTGGAATATTTGGTTGTCCACTAGGTGGTTGCAGTAGAGGAAAAGTTGAAGAAGATGATGAAATGTTAAATGGAAGTGGTTGAATTTGAGATATCCCTTTGTCACTACATGGTTTGGAAAAATGGGTAAGTTCAAGAAACTCATGTGTACTTGGTGAAGACTTTAAAGCTCGTTGAAATGGGGATCCTAGATCAAAATCCTCCAGTTTGCATCAACTCTGGAAAAAGTGCACCTCTAAAAAAGTATACCTTTTCACAAAATGAGGCGCACCAAAAAATTTAGTGTAGCAACATAGCAACACACATGAATCTCTCAAAAACTCAAAAAAAAAAAAATTGAACTTCATAAAAAAAAGGAGAAAATGAAATTTTGACAAATTTTTCTTCTATTCTAAAAATCAAAGTCAGGCCCTACTTCTAGCACCACTTCTGTTGATAAATTTTGAAATAAAAGTAATTTTGAAACTTTGATAAATTTTGCACTCTTCTATAATTGAGGATGTGTGGTTATGAAATAAAAGGTTATGCCATGTAAACTTTGAAAATATGCTTAAAATCAATAGGAAGAAAAGAGTGAGAGGCTTACAGAATCTACTAAAACTAGATAATGCTATGTACAAAGAATAACATCTTGGTAAGATGACAAAGTCTAGTTTTTCTAGCAAGTCACAAACTTCTAATGATATTGTAGAATTAGTGAATACCAATTTATGTGGTCCAATTGGAGTTGATAGTTATTATGGTGATAGATACTTTATATTGTTTGTGGATGATTATTCAAGGATGATGACTACAATGTTCATTAAAGTGAAATCACATACTTTTAATATGTTTAAATGGTACAAAGGAAGATTTGAAAAGGAAACTAGAAAACCATTAAAATGTTTAAGATCTAATAGAGGTGGTGAATTTATGTCTACCAAATTCACTAACTTTTGTGCTAAGAATTGTATGAAAAGATAATTATCAACACCAAGGACACCACAACATAATGGTATTGTTGAAAGGAGAAATATATCTATCATGGAATGTGCAAGGACCCAGATGATTGAAAAGGAGGTCCCTTAGATATTCTAGAGAGAACCAATGAGTACTTCTATTTGCACACTCAACCAAGTATAATTGAAGAAGGGAATAAACAAGACACCTTATAAAATAGGGTATGGTCATACACCAAATATAAGTTATTTCAAAATATTTGGAAGTAGATGTTATATTCGTAAAGATGCTAAGAATGGTAAACTTGTTATTAAAGGACATGAAGGTATATTCCTTAGATATTCATATAAGAGTAAGGCTTACAAATGTTTAAACAATGCTAATAACTAGATGATTGAAAGTGCAAATGTAAGATTTGATGAGTTTGCAGAGAAGAATGATCTAGAAAGAAAGAAGGAACTTGAAGATTACAACAAGTTTATTTTATGCCTATGATGATCCACTAGATACTCTACCTAAATTACAATACAATCATATTGAATCACAGATAGTGGTTACTAAGTCTGAGAAAGTTATACTTAGGCACAAAAAAATACAACCTAAGCAGGAAGATAGATTCCATTGAGTGAAGAAAATGTTGAGAATTAGAGAATTGAACTTATATTTGCTAAGTATGTGAGAAAGAACTATTCATCTAAAAAAATAATTGGAGATAGAAATGTAGGAGTACAAACAAGAAGCAAAATAAGAGAAGGTACATGTTTAATAGCCAATTGTAAGCCTAATAAGTTAACGTTGCATTAAATGGTGAATTTTTTATTAATACTATGAATGACGAGATTAATCAAATTGAGAGGAACTACACATGCACACTTGTAGCAAGACCTTATTATAAGAATTTGATTAGAACCAAGTGAATTTTTATAAACAAATTGAATGAGAATGGGGAAGTGGTAAGAAACAGGGCTAGATTGGTCTGCAAAGGTTATGCTTGGGAAGAAAGAATTGACTATAGTGAGACTATTGCACCTATTGTGAGATTAGAAGGGTTTAGAACATTGTTATATTATGCTACACACAATAAATTCAAGGTACATCAAATGGATGTTAAATATGCATTTCTGAATGGAATACTTGAAGAGAAAGTCTACATTTAACAACAAAAAATATTTGTTGAACCTGGAAAGAAGGACATGGTCTGCAAGTCAAATGAAGAATTGTATGGATTGAAACAAGCCCCAAGAGCATGGCATGATAGGCTACATTCTTATCTGATTAAGATAGGATTTGCTAGAACAAGAGAAAATAGTAATTTATTTGAAGAATGAATCACATTACAAGTTGATAATTGATGAAGTATTTGTTGATGATATAGTAGTTGGAGGAAATGATATGTTGAGTAAGTCATTTTCCAATCAAATGAGTACTGAATTTGAAATGTCAATGTTTGTAGAGATTTTTCATTGGCTTATAAGTCTGTCAAACACCTAAAGGCATCTATATTAATTAATCCAAGTATGTGAAAGAAATCTTGAAAATATTTTGGGATGGATGAGTCTAAACCAATCAGTACCCCTATGGTGACTAGAGTAAAATTATCAACATAAGATGTTACTAGTGAGGTTGATCAAACACAATACATATCTATGATTGGAAAGCTATACTATGTTGTACATAGTAGACCAAAAATTTCCCTAGCTATTAGAGTAGTTGCAAGATTTTCATCTAATCCAAGGGAAACACATTTGAGTATTGTGAAAAGGATATTCATATGTCTTAAAGGAACTAAAAATTATGGCATGTCGTATAAACAAGAAGATGACTTTAATCTTAAATTCTACATAGATGCTAATTGGAGTTGAAATATTGATGATAGAAAAAAAGAACAAGTGGAGGAGCATTATTTTATTAGAAAATTTGATCACATGGATAAACAAGAAATAAATTTGTACTTCATACAACCTACTATTAAAGCTGAATATGTTGTTGCAATCAATTGTTCAAATATTGTATAGATCAAAAAATTGTTGGAAGGAATGTAAGAAGAAGCAACCAGGCCTATCACTATTTTCTATGACAACATGCATGCTATAAATATATGAAAAAATTTGATGATGCATGCAAAGGCAAAACACATATTGATCAAGTATCGTTACTTGAGGGAGAAAATTCAAGAAAAGAATGTAAGGATTGAGTATGTAAAGTATAAGGAGAAAATTACTAATATATTTACAAATCTATTGCCTAAGGCTTCTTTTTATTATCTAAGAGGTAAATTGGGGATCCTTCTCCTATCCAAAATTCAAAAGGTGGAGCTACATGCTGCATCAATTTGTGAATGAATTGAAATATCTTATAGAGTTGATGCATAAGTGTTCACACTTTAGGAGAATTTTTGAAGTTGTGAATTCAACTATGATTAATTTAATGTAACCTCTAATGCAAGGTACACATGTAACTACAAGGTTTTATAAGTTTCACATTAGAATTTATAATGACTACAAATGTAATTCTCCTATTAGTTTCACTTTAGGAGAATTTTTGAAGTTGTGAATTTAACTAAGATGAATCTAATGTAATCTCTACATTTAAGGTACAAATGTAACTAGAAGGTTTAATAAGTTTCACATTAGAATTTATAATGACCTTTGACATTATTGTCAAAAGGGGAGAATAACCTAGAAAAGAGAGAATATATTGAATACTGAATATACCCAAAGAATGGGAGAATAATGAGAGGATAATATTCCCAAAACAAGGAGAAACAATGAAGAGTAACAAAGGAGAGAATTTATTGAAAGGGGGAGAATATGATGAATAGAGAGAATAATCAAATGAAGAAGATTGAATACTAAACCCAAACAAGAGATCATAATCAAATGGGGAGTAATGTTGAAGAAGTTGAAGTTTTTTTGCTGCTAAAGATTCATACCGAGTATTAGTTTGAAGAATTTGAATTGGAAAGTTGTATTGTTGTCAATACATGCATTTTATTATCTTATGTCATGTGTTTCCATCAATGCCAAAAGGGGATATTGTAAGCTTTGACTGATATTGTAATTAATGATGTTGTGAATGTGTGTAAAAGAGTCATATGAGTTGTTATATTGTCATTAATTTCAAAGTCTTAATTAGTTAGACATTATGCTAACTTGGGAAAGTACCATTTAATTTTATTAATGAAGAGGATTTGAAGAGAGAATGATGAAGATAGAGTTGATATGTAAGGGTTTCAATGGGTACTTGAATGAGCTATACAATGATCATGTAATATTGGTTTGATTATTTTACAATCATGTATTGTTGCAATATGTTGAAGTTCACAATCTTAACCAAGTCACAAGGTTAATGAAGGGAAAATGTATTCACCAAGTGCCTACATCATTGCCCAAGTGATAGAAAATAAGAATGAAGAACATAGTGTTGCCCGAGCAAGTCAATGTTAACCAAGTTATATATTTCCTTAGTAAATGTAATATTTATTGAGTGACAACTAGATGAACACGATTGAGAAATTAGAATCTTAAGATAGATTTTGATAAATATTTGGAAATTTTGAGAAGGCCTATTGTGAGTATCAAATTTTGTTACAATATCAATGATGGAGAAAAATCAAGGACTTGAAGAAGTAAATTGGAGAAGGATACAGATGGAAACAAAGTTCTATGAAAAGCTATATTTTTTATGTGTCTAAATTAATTGTATGAAGGAATTTAATTATAAATCTACGATTGATGATTCTAATTATGTGAAAAAAGATGGAAGGATTTGGAAGCATTGAGAAATCTATTTAAGGAGGAGAAAATAATAGTTTAGGTTGTTGATTTCATTATGTTGATTTGTTGAGGTGGTCTAAGGTTGGTGTTGTGGTTCCACAACACACACCCCATTTCCTTAAAGATATGGAGACCCCTTACTTAATTTTTGGCTTTTTGGAGCCCTATTCTAGGGTATGAGTCCTTTTGAGGTTTTTCCCTAGTGTTCTAAGTCATAACCAAGTCCCAACTAGAAAACCCAATTCTCAAAAATTAGAATTCTGAGGAAAAATTTAGACAAGTCTTTTGCAAAATTAAAAAATGGGCACCTAATTAGGTGTGCTAGTGCACCAAAATCCTTAAGGAAAAAGAAAGGCATTGTGATGTGCATATGCACAATAGTATACTTGGGTAGTTGTGTACCTACCCAACATCAAATAGACCTAGGGTCTAAGTGTGATGATGTGTACCATTCACATCAAAACTTGAGTGAAACATAAAACAAGCTTAAAAAAGGCATCAAACATATACCCAAAGTTTGGGTATGTATTAGTGCATCTACATGGGTGTGCTAATGTGCACCCAAACTCTTTCAAAAAAATTTAAAAAGAAAAATTAAACCTTAAATATGCATGAAATTAGGTGCGCACTAGCACACCTACCTAGGTGTGCTACTGTACACCTAAAAGAAAAAGATAAAAATCTAATAAAATTGTGAATCAGGCATAACTCTTAGGTGCACCTGGTGCACTAATTCAACACTTTGTAGGGTTTACAATAGTCTTTTTAGTTTTCAAGCAATCAAATTTTTAATTTTTGTGTTAGACACAATTTTAGGGTTTGAATTAATTATGTTTCCTTCAATTCCAAACTAATGGATGTTCTTTTGTGCAGATACAATGGCATCCTCATCATCTTCCCTTGGTGAGAAAATGGTACCGGAACCACTAGTGTTCAAGTTTCAAGTCATTCCAACAAAATCACAATTCCAAGATGAAAATTCAAAAATTTGAGATGCTAATTTGGGGCAAATAGACTTGGGGGGATTCTTGAAGATTTGCAATAAACTGACTAAGAGGTCCTAGATGATCTTCGCACTCATTAAATTTGGACTTGTCAATGTAGTATCACACCCGGTGTCAATGCAATCTTCAAAACTAATTATGATACTTACAAAACACTTTGTTCTAGAGGAGAGGGTTGTAAAGAGCATAACGGGAGAGACTATTCTTGATATTCTAACCCAAGAACATTGAGAAAGTGTTTCATTTCTTGAGGGTAGATCAATTCATCAGGCTAACCCATAAGCAAGCAGAGAGGTGCTATTGGGAACACATTAAAGAGGCCTTTGAGATCATTCAATAATCATACCTCATAGAGAAGACTCCTCTAGGGAAGAAAACCGCCAAACTGGACATGACAAGAGGATACATGAAAGAGGATATTGGATATTCAGTCATACTTTTGAGTAGAGTTATAGGTCTGCCGATAGTTGGACATTTGAAAATATTCATTGTGCACTTTATTGAAGCAATAAAGAAAGTGAAAATGCCACTAGACTGGCTTCTACTCTCAGTCAAAATTTGTGTCAATTGTTGGTGGCAGTAAAGAACCATAAGAAATTCTACATGACATCATACATGGTGTACTTGTTGGCTGCAAGAGCAACAGATTATATAGAGCTATAAAATAATAGTAGCATATAGGATGCTAATCTATGACCATATATCATCTATCCTGAGTTAGTAAAGGAAAGGGTCTCAGAGTAGAGCAAGGAATATAGAATTGTTAATGATGCCTTCATATTCGATATAATCCCATTTATAGAAGGGGAATTATGAAAATAGATTATCAAATGATGTAGTTGCACAAATATCATTGGTCAGGGCTACTACATCTAGTTTCATACATTTACATATTTGAGGGTAGCTTGTACCACTATTAACCCTAAGAAGCTCCCAAGATATCCTAGTGACAGACTTGTTCTCCTAGAGATCTCTCGACAACTCTTGTCTACCTATGATAGAGTTAGAAAGCAACATAAAATATGTTGGACCTAGCCTATGACTATAGAAACTTTTCAAATAGATCGAAGGCAACATATCCCCTCTTTTGAATGTGAATGGGATCAATATCCCTTTGAAGAGTAAAATTCTTTGTGGCCTTGTTTTGATAATATTGGGAGAGTACAATATTTGGCAGGTAAAACATTTCAACATGAAGAAGACATTGAGGATCATTAGATGAATGTGACAAATGACTACGATATCCGAATAAGGGATTATTGTAGGATGACTTTGTATTTAGTAGAAAAGGCCTTAAGAATAAAGATTCTATTGAAGATACAACAACAAGACTTAGAGGAGTTACTTGATCCTTTGTTCAACAAGGATAAAATTTGGGAACGACCCATTATGAATGTTGAGGTTGATAGAGAAGAAAACTTAGATATCAACCATAGGGTGAGACATATCATCAAAATGATGCAAGATTGGATCAAGAAACCTTTCAAACTTGATCCAATTCCTAAACTAGTAGTCTTTCATGCCTAAGCTTGTCTAGCAAAAGGTAGAGGGAAAAAGGTCACCATTACTACCTTTACAGCTCAGTCACTGGTAAGGCCAAAAATAGTGAGCCAACTCAAAAGGGCGGTTGGTTATTATAGAGCTTAAAAGGGTAAAGGAAAAGGAAAAAAGAAGAGGAATTCTTCTCAAAGAGCTAAACCTAAAGAAGGAGAAATCTTGGCACCTCCATAATAATGGGAAGAAAACATATAAGGGCTAGAGAATACTGAAGCCACACAAGCCTAGGATGATCCTTAGGTGCCAATAGTTGCACTAGGCCAAAAAGAGATAGAAATTGAGGTTCAGGAGATCTCCCCACCTTGGCAAGTAGAACAAGCCTCCCCCTTAGTGCCAAAAAGAAGAAAGATTAAGACTCCAATGAAGAGGAGACAAAAGGTGATCAAGAAGGTGATCCCTTTTTTGTGCATCTTGAACCCAGTCTAGAAGAAGTTGAAGAAGAGGGTGATGAAGATGATGAGGATAATCTACCCTTAAGTCAAAGGATTTAGTTAGCCAAGGCTATAGAGGAAGAATGAATAAGAAGCTCTATAATTATGCCACCATCTATCCCAAATGAACCTTTGCAAACCACCACATTGGAGGATGAGATGTGGCAATGGATAGATGAATAGTATGTGGAGGGAACTAATGTCTTTAAGATGTCAAATTTTGACTTTATGCTTGTGGGTACTGAGTTGGTTGGGGATAAGATCAGAGACATGTTGACCAATCAACCTCAATAGGAGGATTAGACTCAGATGCCCCCCGAATCACAATGACCTAAGATAGTTCCAAAATCCTAGCTATAGGTCATGTTGTGCATTGATAAGGGATTACCCACCCCTCTCCCTCTTAATACAAAAATTAAATAGGTCCAAGTAGAACCTAAAGAATAACCACAACAAGTATCCACTAATGAAGTGTCAAAAGAGGGGCAAATAGGTGAACAACCTCAACAAACTTCCCAGGACACAAAGTTGAGAACTGTGGGCTCCATAGATACAATGATTATGGACAAATAACCTTCACAAAGGTAGAAGACCCTAGAGAGGAGTGATAAGGGCAAGGGTATAGCTGAACAAACCCCTTCATACTCTAAAGGAAAGTCCCCAACACAACATGTTCCAAGGTGGCTTAGAAAAGAAGTGATAAGAAATAAGAAGCAACACTTTATTACTGAAGAGGGGGATAGGATAGAACTAATAGAAGTACTAAGGAAACCTAATTCACCTCCAAAGGATGCACAACCATTAGCCTTCATTATGAGTGATTAGAATTAGGACCTTTTTGCTCACATGGCTATCCCTCCTCCAGAATCAAATGTTGAAGAATTGACTCCTAGTGATTATCAGATCAAAGAGTTTTTTCTTGGGAAGCCAAGCTTGGAAACTGTGAAGTTGATGGTCACTACTGGCATGAAGGAAGTTTTCAGAAGCTTGGAATAGGATGGGGTAGAGTTGATAACACTTCAATGATAGAATGAAATCCTAAAATGATATTTGAATGAAGTTCTTGGAACTTTGGATCCCATTAACCTTGAGGAAACTCTAAATGTAGCAATTCAAAGAAGGGATAGGGGAGCGGTTCATTTGAACCCATTTTTGAATGCTCGTTAGCAATGGTGGGAAATTTTTGAAGAAAAAGGCATTTTTATCATCCAAGGGAATTTAAAATTATTACATGTCATGAAGGATAATGCAGATAAGTTA
Source organism: Cupressus sempervirens (assembly GCA_028749045.1). NCBI lineage: Eukaryota > Viridiplantae > Streptophyta > Pinopsida > Cupressales > Cupressaceae > Cupressus > Cupressus sempervirens. The sequence goes on along the minus strand of CM053790.1, from coordinate 178,298,088 downwards.
GGAACAATTTTGAAACAATATTTTGGCTTAATGGATGAGGTGCATACCCGAAGAAAGGATCTATAGGCATTACATGCGATCAAAGGCTAGAGGTATTGAATGTTAATGGATCTATACATAGTTGAGGAGCTAGATAAGATAGATGATTGGATTGAGGAGATAGAGGATAGTAATGAAGTAATAGAATCATTACATGGAGAGATCCAAAAGCTCAAGGACAAATCCCAAGAGAAAATTTTGGAAGCCAAGAAATGTTATAGCAATGCATGTTTAGACATTTTTGAGGATGATGGATGGGAGAAATTAGTATCTATAGACGTAGTGGTTGAGAGATTCTAGAATTTTTTTGATGAAGTTTCCAATGATGAGGACATCCGACAGACTTTTAGAATAGAGGAAGCTTTACTAGAGCTTAATACAAAACTCAAAGATTTTGTAGAAACTCATATAGAAGTTGACAACTACAGGCAAAAAGTGATGGATAAATATAATGCCTTGGATTTACTAGATGTAGTGTAGGTCACCGAGATAATAGAGAAATTCAAGGGAAAATATTCAAACATAGGTTTGGGATAAAGGGGAACAAAAACTAGATGCTAGAATTTCAACTTTGACACTTGGTAAAATTTTGCATTTTTTGGTCTTCCGAGGTGTGTTGCTGCATAGTTGTGCCAAGTGTGCTAGGTGCATTGGTGTGCTTTTTAAAAAGTGTTTTGGATTTTTTTTGAAGAAGTTAGAGGTGCACTTCTATGCTAGGTGTACTTCTTTTGAGGTGTGCTTTTCTGAGGTGCACTGATAGTTAACTGCTAGTTCCAAAATTAGTGCATTCCATGCATCATAAATGCATTCTCACAGCAGTTTAGCTCTGACAAATGCCTAGTAAAGATGGATCTTCTATTTTTGGCATTTTAGACACTTCTACATCAACTTAGGGCTTTCTTCTTCTTATTTTCTCATAATTTCTTTTTTTTATAACATGTAAAGGCTCATGCATCCAATTAATGATATAAAATGGATAGAGTCCTACTTAGCACCAGTTAGATAGATAGTTTGTACACAATTTTTTTTGGTTTATTAATTTAGAAGAATATGATTGCATGAAGATATCTCTCACTCTCAACACAAATTTAGGAGATAATTTCTTATAAATACGGGATTGTATTATGTAATTAGGGCCACTATTATTTTGTAATAATATATGCTTTTGGTGCTTGCATTTGAAGTGTAGTGATTCTTGCCTAAGTGTGTTATGTTTTTTGAATGTATGTTCATGGAATTCAATTGAGCCAAAAGTTTATTGCATTATTTCTAGTTGTGTAATCTTTTAATTTCAGTGTTTGTTATGGTTCTACAAATTTTGCTGACATATCTAGTTTGAGAATAAATAATCCATTTTGTTCCTGCATAATTTTTTGTCTCACATGAGTGCACTTTTATTGGCCTTCTAATTTGATGAAAAGTGAAACATGTCACATTTGCTAAAATTCCCATGGCTGATTTCATCAGTAGAATTAAGGAAGTGTTGCTCTTGTTTTCACTGGTTAACCATCAATTTTTTCAAAGGCTTAGCTCACAGATGCATTGTTTCTATAGCTTATATCCATTAGGATTTTACTTTCATTTTATTTTCTTAAAGTTCTTGTCACCCTATCTTCATTATTTTCTATACTAACCCCTTGGTTAAACTAGGAATGTATATAGTTGCATTATTATTGCATCCATCATAAAAATAGAAAATACAAAAATGTAGTTTCTTTTTGTGTGTTTTATTCTTTTGAAGTGGTGAACAGATTTTACATCTTATATAAAGTTATTTGAACCAAAAAAGGCCTCCTCATGAAAATTCACATTTATCTTCAATTGAGTGGATTCCAATAGGTCACAAGATCACCTAGAACCTTGGAGTTGATCCCTAGATTAGCTTTTCAAGAGAGGAGTTCAAAAAAATTCCTGTCATTAAGCATCATGCAAAATGACAACTCAACAATTGATACTAGAGTTGAAGATATGATTGAATGTTGTTGTGGAATGCAAAGTTGTTGAAGGTAAAGAAGAAAGAGTTGAGTCAATTGAGTCGAGAAGAGAGAGAAGAGAAAGGAGTTTATGGAAAATAAAATCAACCAAGTCAATAAAAGATAGAGATAGAGAAAGAATTGAGATCTGATCAAGAAAATGTAGTTTCTATTCTTAAAAATCACTTTACATTGTTTATAGTTTAACCATTGTAGTAGAAAATTACATAAGAACTAAGTGGACTTAACAAGTCTTTAAAATCATATCTATTAACATCTATTGTTGGTGCTTATAAGTCCTTTAATTCAGGCCACTCTATTCAGTCCTAGATAGGGAGTGATAAGGTCTAGATGATCTTTTGGTGAAATCCTCTAACAAGTTCACTTTTAAAAAGTGTATGTAACCTTTGACAAGGTAGTATCAAAATAGAGATCACTTCAGAAGAGTGAAATTTTGGGGTTGATAGTCCCAGGTGGGTTTTCCCTTTACAGGGTTTCCATGTAAAATATTGGTCTCAAAATTGTGTGAATGTTATTTGTGTTGCATATTGATTAATATATCTTAAGTTTACTGAAACCTGATAATAACTAAGTAATCACTAGGTAATTAATTGAAATTTATAGATAGTTAGTAATGCAAGGAACATTTTGTTAATAGTTTGAGAAGAAGTTGATGTATGAGTTAAGTTTTATGTTGGATATGTTTACAAAGTGATTGGATGTATTCAAATTATTGTTGTTAATGTTTGTGTTACTTTGATGGTGAAGTGACTATGAAGTAACATGCCATAACTGATCCCCTCCCCCTCCCTCTCCATTATCTAACAATTTTATGTCTAATAAATTTCACTCTATTGTGTTGCAAAATGGAATCATGAGACAATAATCTATGCCTAGAACGCTTTAAAAATGGAATTGAAGAGAGGAGAAATAGATCTATTTTTTATTATCCTAGATCACTACTGATTGAGTTACAAAAATATCCTAGAAAGGGTCTATAAGCACCAATGTTTACACTCTCAACCAAGCTCTATGAAAGAAAGGAACAAACAATACACCATATGAACTCTGGTATAGGCATACACTGAATGTAAGTTATTTGAAAATCTTTGGAAGAAAGTTTTATATTCATAAGCATACAAGAAATGGAAAGTTTTATTCAAAATGAGATGAAGGTATATTCCCAGGTTATTCTACTAGGAGTAAGGAATACAAATGTTTGATTAATGTGATTGAAACAATGATTGAAAGTGAAAATGTAATAATTGATGAATTTGTAGATAAGAATGATGAGGACAGAAAGAAAGAGCTTGAAGATTATATTATATTTATTTATGTACATGATGATGCATCTTATGCTATACCTATGCACCCAACTAAGTCATTGAAATGGTACACCAGGAAACACCAAATAGAAGTGAGGTAACAAAAAAGAACTACTAAGGAACTTCTTGTATTACCCAAGCCATATATAGAACACCCCAAGAAAAATGTTGAGCCCCAATTGAGTGATGATAATGTTGGAGAATATATAATCGAGCTTATCTTAGCAAAGTATGTGAGAAGGAACCATTCACAAGATCCAATCATTAGAAAAAATATTGTTGAAGTCATGATAATAAGGAAGTTAAGGGATAATACATGTTTAATTGTAGATTTGACCCTACAATTGTAAAAGATGCACTTGAGAATGATGACTGGATCAATGTTATAAATAAAGAGATAGATTAGATTGAAAAATAAAAATACATGGAAATTGGTATCGAGACCTAGAGACAAAAATGTGATAGCAACAAAGTGGATATGTGTGAACAAGCTAAATAAGAAAGGAGAAGTTGTGAGGAACAAAGATAGGCTGGTTGTAAAGGTTATTCCCAGGAAGAAGGAATTGACTATGGAGATACCTATGCACCTTTTGGTAGATTAGAATGTGTTAGAACACTATTAGTATATGAAACTTACAAGAGATTCAAATCTACCAAATGGATGTTAATTCTATATTTCTAAATAGAATTCTAGAGGAAGAGGTCTATATTGGACAACTTGAAGGATTTGTGGAACCAAGTTAGAAGCACATTGTATGTAAACTGGCAATGCCTTATATGGATTAAATAAAGAACCAAGAGCATGGTATTAAAGATTGTATTCATATTTAATCATAATCAAATTTTTCAGAAAAAGTGATAATAGTAACATGTACTTGAAGAGTGAAGTTGAACATAAGGTACTGATTGTAGAAATATTTGTTGATGACCTAATATTTGGTGGAAATTTTTTTTTTTCAAAAGTAATTTATAGGTCAAATGAGAAAAGAATTTGAATTTCCTATTTTTTATGAGATTAAGTACTTCATTGAGTTAAAAATTCATCAAACAAAAGAAGGAATATATGTGACTTAGTCTAAGTACATAAATGAGACATTGAAATAATTTTGCATGTATTAGTCAATGTCATTTAGCATGCCTATGGTCACTCAATGCAAATTATATAATGAAGACAACATTGTAGAAGTCAATGAGATGTAGTATAAATCAATGATTGGAATGCTCCAATATGTAGTACACAACATACCTGATATTATACATGCATTTGATATAGTTTCAAGATTCTCAACCAATCCTAAGGAGATTCATATGACTATAGTATAGAAGATGTTCAAATATTTGAAAGGGAATATAGATTATGGATTATGGTATAAGAATAAGGTGATTTTGAGATAAGAGTTTATGTTGATGTTGATTAAGATAGAAATGTTGATGAGAGAAAGAGAACAAGTGTTGGAGCTTTATTTTTAGGATAAGGGTTGGTTACATGGATAAGTAAGAAATAAAGTTTCCTTTCCTATTCCACTACTAAAGCTAAGTTTATTGGTCCTATTATTAATTGTTCAAATATTGTATAGATCAAGAAACTATTGGAAGGTATGCAAGAAGAAGTCACTCAAACTGTTACTATCGATTGTGAAAATAAAAGTGCTATCAATGTATATAAAAGAACCTTGTGATGAATGAAAAAACAAAGCACATATCTATAATGTGCCACTACTTGAGAGAGAAAGTTTGAGAAAAATAAGTTATATTAGAGTATGTGAAGTCTAAGGAGTAGATTGTAGATATATTTTCCTAAGGATTTTTTTGAGTATTTGAGAGGCAAGTTGGGTTTCCTTCCCCTATCCAAGATTCACTAAGTGAGAATGCATGTTATGTCAATTCATAGATGATCAAATATCTTTATTGAGTTGATGTAGGAACTCACTCTTTAGGACCAGTTCTAGAGTTGTGAAAATGTTTTTAATGAAGAAGATATCTTTTGTACATGTAAGGTACAAGGTATAACTACAACTTTGTATAAGTTTCTCATTAAAGCTTAAAGCTACCTTTGGCATTGATGTCAAAGGGGAGTGATTGGTGTGGTGCATGAAATAATAAAGTGTTGTGTAGTGAAAGGGGGAGGATACTAAATATAGAAACCCATAAGGGAATGATTAGTGATGAAGTATATGAAAAAAAATAAAGATGTTTATTGTTGTCAAAGGGGAATGAAACTATTGCTGATGTAAGGAGTTGAAGGTGGATGAATATTAAGTATGCACAAAGGGGGAGAAATAGTAAAAGAGGAGAATGAATTGAAGATGTTTTTGAATAGAGAATATTATCCTAAGGGAGGGCATAAGAATGTTACAAACTATCAAAAGAGAATCCTGATGCAAAGATCATGAAGTCATAGAAAACCTAAGTGAAGTCAGAGAATTGAATATGTTTTGATATTTTATGTTTATTTTATAATGTCTAAATGAAATCTATGTATGTGTTACCACCAATACCGAAGGGGGAGATTTTTATTCCCAATTCATAATGTTGTTAATGTATGTGTAAGAGTCATATCATTTTTTATGTTGTCAATGATGTCAAGCCTTAATTGATGAGATGTTATACTAATTCAGTAGAGTACCATATTGTTTGATTGATGAAGAGATTTGAAGAAAGTATAATGATGATGTAAGTGTTGATAAGTGTCTAGTATTCAATGGGTACTTGAATGAGTTAGACATTGATAATATAGTGTTGGTCTAACATGATTTTATTAAGTGTTGAGATCATGTATAAGAAATATGGCTTGGTTAGTGAAAGAAGAATCCTAGTATTAACCAAGCTACTATAATTGTCACTGAGTACCAGATAGAGAAGTAAACAAGAACACTATTAATTGAGCCTAATATAGACCAAGCAAGTGTAACGTTAACCAAGAAATGAAAAGGAAGAAGAGTTTAGAAAAGATTTAATATGAGGATGACATTTAGTGAAAATAAAGGTTGTTTGAGAAGCTTCAAAGATAAGGATGAAGTTAATTATGATATCAATGATAAGAAAAATTCATAGAAGATATGATAAAGGAGATTTGATTATTTAAATTGGAACAAAAATTTCAAAGTAAAGGTGCAATGCCTAAGTTTCTAGATTCAATGAGTTTTAGTTGGATGAAGATTGGACAAGTGTGATTAAGTGGCAAATCATGGAAGAATCTAGTGAAGTGGGAAAAAATTATATTTGATGAATGAATGCATTGTTTATTTTTTTTGATAGTTGAAGAAGGAAGGTGATAGCCATAGGATAATTTAGTAGAACTACATTGTGAATATCAATAAAGAGTAGTGCTAAGTTGATGTGTTGTTGATAGGATCAACGAGAAGGGAGTAGAAGGAAGAGAGAGGATGAACAAAGAAAAGAGATAGAGTAAAACAAAGATCTAATTTAGCAAGGTAGTGATAAACTAACCATATCATTTCATTGTTACTCTCTAACCATTATCGAGGGAAATACCTTAACTGGGTGGACCTAAAAGTATTATTTTTAGATCCATTATATGATGACATTCTATTGAATGTTTTGTAACTCCTTTAGATCAACCACTCTATAGATATTTAGAAATGATAAGGTACAGATAATATTTGGTGAAAATCCTTTAACAAGGTCACATTACAATGTGTTTGTAACCTTTAACAAGGTTGGCTCCTAACAAAGCTCACTTAAAAAGAGTAAAATTTATGGTTTGGTAGTTCCCAGGTGGTTGTTCCATTAACATGGTTTCCATATTAAATAATTGTGTCAAAATTGTGTGGATGTTTATTGTTTTGTATGTTATTTCACATTTATTGTTTATTTCTGCAATCAAGTATACACAAGAAGTTTACTTTGGTACTTGGTATAAGAAGTTAAAAATTTATTGAAATATTAATTTGAATGTTCAATATGTTTACCAAGCTAGTGATCTAAAATTTTAAAGAGTTTAGATTTATGAAAAATGTATGTGTTTGACATGTGGAGATAGTGGGACCGAACTCAAGTGTGGATTGTAAAAAAGAATGTGTTAGAGAAAGTTACCAGAGTGGCATATTTTGGCTGTTCAAGGGTAATAACTATGACACAATAATTTTAGTTATATAGGAACCATTAGATCTTGTTAGATTAATGGCTATCTTTTTCTCACTTTTCAAAGTTGCATGAAGTTTAGCTAAAGCAAGAAAGAAATGAGATGACATGTGTCCTTTTTGCCAACAAGTTAAAAGAAGGAGATCACATTATCATGGGCTGTCAAATAAACTCTAGCTTCTAAGTTGCAAAGGTGTGAAAGACAATAGTAGTTAAGTCAAATGGTGATCACATTGTTGCAAATGGTTAAGAGTAACCTTGGGTTAAGGTGGCGAATTAGTGAAAGCATGTAGTCAAGACTTTGCAGGGTTGAGAAATGAGTTAAGGATTCAAGTTTCAAGGTTCTCATGGAATGAAATAACTAACCTTAAATGGTTATCAAAACGTCATGAGTAAAAAGGAATTGAATACATTTTAGGTTGTGAAGTAGCAATAAAAGGTCAAAATAGCATAAGTCGGGTGATCCCAACTTCGCATGGTTAAGCCATGAGATTTTTTTTTTTTTTGAGACTATGAGGAGAATTTGATAGTTAAAGAAAATGGTTATCACACTATCACAATAGTTTGAGTTGTAGTGACAGTTTGAGTTGTGAAGCTACAAACCAAGATAGCAGTCATCCAAGGTAGTGATCACAACATCGCATGATTATGAAGAGCTCTATATTTGGTGGTTGCAAAGAGGTGACCTAGTTAATATTTGGGGAATCATATCATCACAATTAAAGGAAATGTTAAGTTCTAAACCATCACAAAGATGTGAGGTAGTAAGTATCATGGTCACTGTTGGGTCACAATGATTAGTGAACTAAACTAATTGATTGTTGCAAAGCAGTGATAAAGTTTAGAATGAAGAGGTCACAATTTTGCAAAGCCATGCAGTCAATGAAGAAATAGGGGTATGAATTAATGAACAAGAGAAAGAACATCATCGTAGGCTTGACATGGTAGTTAGAAAAAATAGGATGATCTAATGAAATACTTCAAAGATATAAGGTCATGTAGCAAGGTTGACTATTTAGTTCAATTGAATTGATGACACAACTAACCTAGCACTATTGTAAACACTACCAAGCATCTCATTGATGGAAAAAAAATCCTTTGATCACCTACAACCATCTTTCTAGTATTCTCAATGCCTAATAAATACAAATTTCATTCTATTATTGTCATGGTTATCCATCTGCTAGTCAGAGCAGTTATGGCCTTCATTCTTGTCAATTTAGGGCTTGAGTTTACACATAAAAATAAGGTTTTTCTTCATATGGATGTGCATCCAATCAAATCTTCCTTAGATCAATAGTTATTATTCTCTACAACTTGAAGATAGTGGTTGAGTTTTAGGGTTTCAATTGAAGTCTTCTTAGTTATGCCTAAGCTATAAAAAGCCAATTTTGTAACTCTTTCAAGGGTCGGTCTCTTCTCTAATTTTGTATCAGCTATATTGCATATTCTACTACTATAATGTCCTTTTCCTCAAAGTGAATATGCTTCTCTATTGTACTTCTTTCTTCCATTAATATATTGTGCAATATATTTTTGCCTTCTATTAATGTATTGCTTTTATTTTTCAAGTTGTATCATGTATCCATTTTTCCTTTTAATGATATAGAGAAAAGTTCCTTCCTTATAACATTCTATTGTTTTTAGATGTACATGTGGTTGTTGAGTTAAAGGGTAAAAGTACAAAGTTGTATCACCTTTCAGGCTGACTTATTAGAACGACTAAATTTGAGTATTTCTATCTAAAAATCAATTTTGTTCAAACATATAATCTAGATAAATTCATTCTAGCTAAGTTATATATGGTCTCACACTTTTCCAATTGGAAATGTCTATTAAATGCATGTTTTATACTAGTTTGTATTCAATTACTAAAGAAATAAAATTATTTCAAAAAGCTGGTAGTTAAATAACTCTTACTATTTTTTATGACATTTTTTTAATAACATATAAACACCATTTTATAGAGCTCATAGTCAAGAATATTCTCATACAAGGTTTATAGTGTTTTAATTAGATATAGTATATTGTAATTAAAAAATTCTACAAGCACATATTTTAACACTTGAAAAGATGTCAATTTTTAGAAAGAAAAAATATTAAATCATATGAAAAAAATTGAAAAATTATACGACATTCTAGAGGAGAAAATCCTCTTCAACAATGTATAAATTTTCTTTTGATTAGAATAGATTTTTTTTTTAAAATGTGGTGGGAGATGAAAACTATCAATTTTAGGTGAGTTGAAATTTGAATCATTATAAAAGAGAAAATATAGGTCTAAAGTCAATTTTTATTTTTGATTGCTCTAGTTATATATGTTATCTATAACATAGTATGAGATCAAAGGGGAAAAAATTATTTCCATATAGTTTTGTGGTGGGAACTAGACCCCTAATTTTAAGCATTTTTCAGCAGCTAAAAAATTATCTATAAAAAATAGGAAAATATCTCAATTCTTATTCCAAATGATTATTAAAAATTATAATCTTAAACTTTATTTATTTCTACACATTTCATTAGTTTACTTCATTTTCAAATTAAAAATATTAATACCAATTTTATGTCATTGAAGTTGAACAATTATAATTTTGTTAGCCTTTTCCTCTATAAAAGGGTGACATAGGTTTGTGCTTTTACCCTAAAGAAAAGGTTGAATATATGTACTTTGGAATTATTATATTGATAAACTGTGCAGTTCCAAGAAGAGATAAGACTAAATGTACTATTTGGTGCACCACCCCTCTAGATTAGACTAGGTATTTTGATTTCATGCATTTCCTTCTCCCTTTCCCATCAAAGAATTAGTTAGGTGCATCTTGATAGTGAGGAAGTCATCCTTCTCTAGAGAATCAATCTCATTGTTCAAGTCCCACAACTTGGAGATTGTTTCCATGTTTCAAAAGTTTGGCTTTAGGTCAAACTTTTAGCAAGAGTGCAAAAAAAAATTGATAACATTTTTTGGCACTCCTGGTGGGACAAATATTGAAGCATTTCTAAAGTCTATTGGTTCACTGGTGTCAAGAGAGGAACTTCAAAGTTATGTTGAGGTGATACTGTTGCTCTTAGCATTTCTAGCCTTCAAGAGGTTCTCATTCATAGAACTTGGGGACTCCATCTCTACATCTTGATTTCTAGACCAGAATTATTGTAATTCATGTCCAAGGTTCAAACAAGGGCATTTTCTAGAGGTATTTTTTAGTTTCATGATCTTTCATTTTCAAACCCTAGAAGGAAGTGAAATAGAATCTCTCTATCACTAGTTAGGAGTTCAAAAGTAGCACATATACCTACTAGTTCTCTTTCAGCTCCTCCAGTTGATAGATCACAACCTAGAGTACCATCTTTTCATCTAAATAGATCATTATTCCACATGGCCCTCCCTAGGAATTTTGATTTTTCTACCTTCAATGGGGGGAGTTCTCTCATCTTAGCCCAAAGACATGATATCCTAGTATCTGCTCTTAAAAGTCTACCAAATTTTACCAATGAAACCTCTATTTACCCAATAGAATATATTTAGGAAGTTTCAAACATATGCAATATACATGGTATTATTGAAGATGATTTTGCTATTAGACTTTTGGCTCCATCATTAAAGGGAAAAGATTTACAATGGTACAAGGAATTACCACATAATTCTATCAATAATTGGGATGATTTAGGAGAAGGATTATAGAAATATTTTGAAGATAAGAGTGATCACCTATCACTTTTAGAGAAACTAGCTATAATTAAGAGAGCACCCCATGAATATATGATAGATTTAAAAATATAGATTCCAAAAGACATCGAATGGAATACCTGCTGCAGTAAAACCTTCTCCTGGTAATGCTTTCTTATATTACCTAAGATCTTTCAATAGTGATATTGCTAATAATTTAAAAACCATGGGAGGGGATACCTTACTAGCTACATGTGAAATCACCATAAGAGTAGAAAATACCTTTATTCAAGGAGGAAAGTTAGCTCCAAGGCCTCCAATGCCTTTCTTTCTTGACATTCCTACTCATTATCCTATAGTAGCTCCTATTCCTACCACATCCATAATACAACCTCTTTCCATAACCCCAATAGCCTCTACATCCTAGAATGAGTTAGGAGATTTGAAGAACATGATGTAGATGCTGATGCAAAATATAGACAAGAAGTTGCAAGATCAGGGTTCCAATATAGAAAAGAAGATGGAAGACAACTTCTCAGTGGTGCAAAAGATGACCAACAAGGTGGTGACCTTAGAAAGGAAACAAGCTCAAAACAATAGGCCTTTCCAACCTTGTCACTAAAACCCCACATATAATAGACCACCAGATTAGGGTCAAGCCCCATGGATGCAAAAGAGGACTATGGGTAATGCCTATGCCTCAAATACAAGCACAAATCTAGTGAGGACATTAGTTCCTCAAAACAACCTTGCTCAAGAGCAAGATTTTTGTCCTTCTTACAATTATTTATATGAGAATTGTATATGCTATGGGAAAAACCATCACAAGCATTAGTCACACATGATCAAGCAACAAGACAACAGTATAGTGCTAGTCAAACTACTAATGGTTCTCACCTATAGTAGCAGGGTGATTGTTCTTTTATGAACCATCAGCTAGACGAACATTGTCATGCTAACCATGCTAACTCTGATGTTATAGCTCATAATACCAGAAGAAAGAGAAGACCCATTGAGAATGCTACACCTCCTCCATCAAACTAGGCATTAACTTTAGGTGATTCCCTTCATACTCCAATTATACATGCATAATCAGATTTTGCTCCCCCAATAGAAGAAAAACATAAGAAATAAGAAGTCTAATGAACCTCAAGCTGCTCAAATTTAGTCATTAGTTCCTATAAACCCCAAGGCTCCAATCAAAGTAGTTGGCACTCCTCTCAACATAATAGACAAGATGAAGAGGACTAGTGTTAGTATTCCTATTAGGGATGTTCTCACTATGTTGCCATAGTTAGAGCTACTATAGCAAGAGTTAAAGAGTATAGAGGTGTCAAATCAGTTAGCCACCTTAGTTGATGCAATACATTTGGCACATCCAAAAAAAGAAGGATACACGAGTAAGAAAAAAAAGCCTCCTCCTTTTTATGTCTCTTCGATTGTAGGAGACAAAATAGATCATAATTGCATGATAGATCCTAAAGCTAGTAGTTCTATGATGCCTAAATGTGTAGTTGAGCTCCTTGGTATTAAATATGAACCAATGGTTAGAGAGGTACTTCATTTCAATAGTAGATCTATTACAATAGTAGGAATCCTAAAAAATATAGAAATGGCATTGCATGCATGTCCTAGTTGTACTGTCACTCAAGACATATCAGTAGATGAGCTTCCTCCACATTTTTCCATCTATCTTTCCAAAGACTTCACTAAATAGATAGGTTCTTATATTGCAATAGATTGGTCCTATATGTTCTTTATGAAAATATATGGGGTAAAAGCTTCCATAAAGGTAGAACCTTTGGCCCTTAATCACATAGAGACCTACACACCTAGCCCTATAAAAATGAATTGTTTAGTTCATGAGATAGATGATAAGGGCATGACACATGACCCTGCCACTTCCCTAACAAAGGTGCCTAACTATCTTCTAGATGAATGGGTCACTACTTTTCAATTTGATTCAACCCAAGAAGCTTTTGAAATGGGTCTTAGCACCTATTGTATATTGGAAAAGAATGCTCCTATTTCTAACCTTGTGAAATTGCAAGAAGACACCAACAAGTTATGGAGCATGTATTTTGATGGCTTAAGAAACAAGAATTGTCAAGGTGCTAGTATAATCCTTGTCTCCCCTAGTTTGGAGAAATTTTACTTCTCTTATAGGCTCCAGTTTGGTTGTACTAACAATGGAGCAGAATATGAAACATTAACTCAAGGCCTCCAACTTTCACAAAAGAGGGGGATCAAATCTTTAAAGGTCTTTAGAGACAGTGAGATAATTGTTAACCAAGTAAGGAGCCAAAAAATCACAAAGAATAATCTTCTCAAATCATACAAGCACAAAGTTTGGGATCTTCTTGAGGGATTCCAAGCATTCAATAGTAGTAACCAATGATTCTCATTCTAAAACTTAATCTTAATTTTATCCTTTCCAACAATTTGACAAGGTTCATTATCCCCCAAATAAACAAGCCCAAAATCCCCTTAGACATAATCAATAAAATAATCTCTATGAGGTGTAACATGAAATGAAGCACTAGAATCTAAAACCCATGAATCAACAACACTTTCTAAAGACATAACCAAAGTATCCTCCCTAGATTTGTTAATTACCACATTTTCCTCCTTGTTCCATTCTAGTTTATCTCCTTCATTTTTCTTTCAAATCCAACAATCTTTCTTCTTATGCCCTAATTTTCCATAGTACCAGCAATCTCTCGATCCTCTAGATTGAGACCTCTTCCCCTTTGACTTTCCTCTTGATTTAACATGATTTTGAAAATTGTTTCCTCTCTTAGTCATTCTACCTCTACTTTGTGTGTTCAAAGCACTTCTTGATGTAGATCCACCTAAACTTTTCCTATGAGTTTCCTCACTCAACATAAAATTGATCACATCAACATATTTTAGGGTACTAGATCCAAAAATAGAATTACTCTCAGCCATTACCAAGCCATTCAATCTTTCATGCAAAGAATACAAAACTAGGAGAGCCCTAATTTCTTCATCAAAATTGATACCCATAGAAGATAACTTATTAGTAATAGTATTAAACTCATTTAAATGATCTGTAATAGATCCACCTTCTTTCATTTTCATATTAAATAAATTCTTCATGAGAAATACCTTGTTTGAAGTGGAAGGATTTTCATATAGTTTCGCTAGGTTTTGCATCAACTCTTATGTTGTCTTCAGTTTTGTAATATTAAATGTCACTAATGGTGTCATGCATAATCAAATTCTTCCAAGTGCCTTTTTGTCCAAAAGATCCTAAGCATCATTTTTCATAGATCCCTAATCCTTGGTTTTTCCTTCCAATGGCTTCCATATAAAATCCTTCTAATAAAGATAGTCCTCCATTTTCATTTTCCATAATTGAAAGTTCTACCCATTAAAATTGTCAAACCTCAACTTAACCTCGTCTGCCATTGCTCCCACTCAACTATAAGATCTTTCTGTAGAGGATCACTAAAGAAAAAATGATGATAGTCTAGCTAAAAAAAATGATGACCATCTGGCTCTAATACCACTTGTAAGGATTAACCTCAGACAGAAATAATAGTTACATGTAAATATAACCAATACTAAAAAATAGTAGATCACATAAAAGAGAACACAAGACACCAATATTTATTGTAGATCACCCAATCCCTAGGCTACATCCATCAATAGTAAGTTCAATATTATTATGATATAGCAATTATAACCTAATTACAATATGTAATCCCTTATAGCTCAATACCATCGCAAGAACCAATTTTTTCATCACACACTATGAAAATCCCTAACTCTAAGCCTTTTTATACAAGATTTTTTCTACTTACAAAATTATGGCTAGAATAAGAGAAAAAATAGTAGCTGACAACTTTTACAATATAAGATCATTTTTGGCAAATAGTAGCCGATGCACTGCCCGAAGTCCCCATAGGGGTTCTTCCTCATTGACCTTGTCTTGGGGGTGTTTCCCCTAAACCCCTATAGAAATAATCTAGAGGAAAACTATGCCAAATCAACCTCTAAATTTGAATAGGCTCCACATCACAACACAAGTGTTAGTCTAGGAATTTGATAGATAAAAGACAACCTTCACTACTAAATGGGCAACTTATGCCTATAGCAATATGTCTTTTAGATTAATCAATGCAGGTGCTACCTTCCAAAAAGAAATGGAGATGGCTTTCAAGAGCATGCTTGAGAAATGTAATGCCCCACCAAGGCATCCAAAGAATTCCACTAAGTTTGCCAAACAATTTTTTTTATTTAAACATGAGAGTAAAACCAATTATAACATTCGCGGAAGCAATAGTAACATCCAACTAAAAGTAAACATAACATACATACCAGATTACATTCTTTAAAGATCCCTTAATGTTGAATCACATCAAATTAACTATTCATCTAACATCACATCCTTATGAAATAACAATGATACATCCAATGTACTTAAACAATATACAAGTGTCCTTTTGTAATTAGAATTTAGTTTAGCTCAATCATCCACTGTACATGTTACAAGGTATGGAAAGCTTTAAAGAATAAATATCCATGTAAATAAAGTACATCATCATCTAATATTAGTCCATGATGCAATTAAAGTAAATGAAATCACATATCATACATGATACATCATCATAGAAGATATAAACATCCTTTATAAAAGATAACCATATATCACAGACATAACTAACTAAGTGCACGGTTCCTCCCAACCGTAAATAGCATCATTAGACCATCGTGGATCTTAGCCATCCCTCCATGCGTAACATTCCAAAGCACCGAAGAGATCATTGGTATTAACATAGTAGGAATGTCACTCCTAAAACATCCTACTAATCATGCAAAGTAAAGCATAGGATACCATCATCTAACATATACAAATCATCAATGTAAGAAACATACCAATAAATACATCCATCATAAGGTATATCATCTATCATAATGATCCAAGAACATAATGAAGATAAATACCAACCAAAAAAGCTCCAATCACGATGTCTCGGACGGATCTCAAATGATAAGAGTGGAAAATCACTACCACCCAACTGCGTGGAACTTAAGTGGTCCACTCCCATCGTGCTGAGGAGATAATCTCAAGTCCCAAATAGGCTATCAAGACCACAAAGTATAAATCTCTATAATCCAAGAATCCTAAGAGTATACTACTCAAAGGTTCCAACACACACAAAATTGACATCTAATTCCCAGAAACACACAATGACATGTAGGAAATCTACTTTGCAAGTGAAAAAGTGTCATCACAATTATCAGTACAAGTTACCCTGGTAGTTAGCTAAACTCCATGGGTCCATACTAATCTCATGCAGCCACTAGTATCCTCTCATACTGATGAGGCATACTACGAAATGCATGGTCGCAACCATGCGTTCTCACTACTCCCATCCTAGTCTGTACAAGCACTCAAGGCATGGCCAAGAACTAGAACAATTATCTTTTTAGGTTCATTTAATCCCCATTTAGTTTGTAAATGTTATCACTTATTAACCAAACCTACAATGAGTGATCCTGGCAACCACTTAGGGCCTCGGCCCCCATTGAAAGCCACTTCCTCACACTACAAGTAGATAACCTACCCTAAGCTCATGGAATCATAAAATCACCACAGTCCTATATAAGCAACTGTAAAGAAAATCCAAAAGATAATCCATAAAAAGAATCATCAAATATCTATGATAAAAGTAACAAGTATCCACAATAAGAATCTTCAAATATCCATAATAAGAATCATCAAATCTCCATGAGCATCTAGAAAAACATGCATAGAAAATCATGACCACAACAGTTCTTTATTGGCAACTGAAGGCATCACTGATAATCATAAGTATCCATTGATTCTCAATAACCAAAATATATCTCAAAATAAATCACATTATCCATTGGCTCTCAACAAGCAACCAAGAATATCTCAAAATCATACTGATCGAAGACTCCAAAATGGTTGAGTCAAACATGTCACAACATGACATCATCAAGAAATAAATCCACATTTCAATCATATCACGGTGACTAGAAAATAATCCAAGGATAATTGATTGATGACTCAAAATTTTTTAGCTCAGGTGTCTTAGATACAAATACATCTCAGCTTCACACATGAAGACTGATGAACAATAATACAAACATTTCATAGAGCATACGATCACATGACCATGGTTGGGCTTAAATGATTGAAACCAAATAAGATCAACATGCCATCATATCTTATAACCCCTGAGCCTCTAGTAACAACCTAGGATTGGTCAACACTAGTCAACCCAAAACCCAAAACAAGAAGCATAGAGAATACATGATGCAAACACATGTTTTGGTTTACTAATATCACATAGTTGAATCAAGTGTAGAGCTTCAGTTTTCATTTCAAGTATACTTCAAGTGTATAGGATTTATCATTTGACCTACATGTCAACCCGTTTGTTCCTTGATAGCATTATCCTTTCATTAATTAAAATAATTCTTTAAGAATAACTTAAGGATAAATATTCACTAAACTGATCATCATTGACTTTTAATTAAATTGTTCTCTTTATTTAACTAAGATCCATATTCTAATTGATTAACCTTTCAACTTTTCTATGATCATTATTCATTATTTTATAAGAGGACCAATTATCATTCTTCAAATAAGAGATCATAACTTCATTAGAATGATCAATTAATATCGGTTCACAATCTTTGACCTTTTATTGTTCTAATAATTCTCAATTATATATTACTAAGTCTTCACCATTAAAATATCTAAATTCGTTATTCAAGTCATCGGAATAAGATCTATCAACTTTGATATCAATATTTCTACAATCTCATTAAAAGAATTATATCAATTAAGTCTCCATTACATAACTTAATTATTAATTAAATCTAATTAGCTCTAGTTAATTGATTTAATTAATAATTTCACAACCAAACCATCAACCCAGTGAGTATTAGTTGACTAAAAATAGTTTGTACGTCAAAGTCAACTTCAATCCAATACACAAATATTAATATTTTAATAATAATATTAACAAGTTATTTTTAAAAATTTAGCCATAATGACTACATTCATCTTTCTTAACGATTTCGTATTAATGATAATCATTTCAAGTTAAAACTCTATCGCATAATATAATTATATTGACAACTCAATGAATATCAATTAATTAAAATCAATTATAATCCAACTCCAAAAATTATTATCTTTTACAAAACTTCAATCAATAAATAATCTCCACTAGATTAACTCTAATCAAATTTGTTGATATCTATTTAAACCATTATTTATTAATAGTTTGCTAGTCTTTACAAACATTAATAAATAATAAACTCCTCAAACTATAAATACTCGATCTATAGAATCTTTCCATAAACTCATTAGTTAATATTTGGCTAACTCTTAACTCCATTAAGGTATTCAAATGTATTAACAAATAACATAATAATTCAGTCTTAATCCAATATCATTCAGAGTTTCTAAATTTAAATCAACATAATATAAATTATCATCTTATAATTATTTAATCAATATTAAAATAAACCATTAGACTCCATTTTCTAATTGTTCTAATAATATGTTGTCTATATAAACGTTGTTTGAAAAAGATCCCTATCACAAACCAATAAGACTCATTGTAGATTTTAACATGAATAATCTCCAAATTCTTAACATTATCATCTTCATTAAACAACTCTAAATTTTTTTAATATATATTAAATAGTATTCAATATACATTATAAAAAGTTCACTATATAAACTATATTAAAATCTCTTTTCTTTTAATTTTCTCTCATTTAAATAACCATTTACTTAGATTGACTAATAATTAATTACACTTCTTCTACTATTAACTAATCTTAATTAAATTTGATTTAATTAGATTAGATAATAAACCATATAAAACTATATTAATAAGATTCTAATAAAGAAAGATTACAATAATATCTTTAATTCATTCCATGCTTTGATATATTATTTTTGTGAAGTTTAAGCATTAAGAACTCTTAGTTATAGGAAATGGAGAAATATCTGTCTTTGAATAAAATAGTCTCAGTACGACGGCCATATCTCCCTAATGAACCATTGGATTAGGCTGAAATTGAAATATGTTGGAGAGAGCCAAGTTGCGCCAATTCTAACTGGAGCGATCAAATAAATTCGATCACGATAAAAGGTTATGAATGACTAAGTTTGGGTCTATCTAAGGGGTAGCAACAGGACAATTTGTGATGAATTAAGAATTTCCTCTTAAAAGGTAATTGTTCTCTAAATTTATCCAATAATTTCACTAATGAATTTAGCCATAAATCTTGAAACCATTTTCAAATCTATTTCAATTTTATTCTAATTCGAACCCAAACCCGTTTCATATCTAATTATTTCTCCTTAATTGGATCTAGGGTTTTTCTATTGTTTTTTTCTCAACCAAATAGCATATCTAGATTCCAATTTCAAATTGTAGATTCAATTGCAAAGAGTATTCAGACACATATAACAAACACGATGAAGACAGGAAGAGAAAGAGTGCAAAAGGAATATGAGAATATCACTAGTGCACCTGGACACTGATGCTAATTTCTCATGCCTCAGAAGTCCAGAGAAAATCCCTTCCTTCTCCATCATTCGTAATTCCTCTATGACCCAATCCAACTAGATCCTCCAAGTGACTAGAAGTGCTAGAAGAAGCATAAGAGTATGTAGAAAATATATGAGCATGTAGAAGCATATGATTTTCTCAATGAATGTAAGCTTTGAAGCTTTCATTTTAGCTTGTAGCTTCCATTCAGCTTGTCCAAACACACTAGGAGAGCCTCTATTTAAAGGCCTCTAAGATGCATCTAGAGTGTCTCTAGAAACAACTAGAAGATAAGCATGACAACCAAGCATGGGTCTTCTCCAACCTTCTAGATGAGTCTTAAGGTTGTAGACACCATGTGCTCAAATAAAATACTAACTTCTAAGTGTAGACAACTAGTGCATTCTTAGAGTGCAAACTTCTATGTTATCTACATGACAACTCTCGAGAATTTGCAAACTCTTAAATATTAAATAATGCACAATTATTAATATAATATTTACTTTACTCTTTCTAATTTTATTTATTTATTTATTAAATCTTATGTACTAACTTTAATATCTCCACTTTTCAATCTTAATATATTTATATTTTAATCACATGAAATCTAGAATCTTTTAATAATTTTTAATATATTTTTCACTTTTAAATTTTATTTTTCAAAACTTAATTACTAAAATATTTATTAGCTTTAATAATAATATTATTTAGTCATTTATTAAAAAATGAACTTCAAATATATTATTATTAAAATAAATATTGTCACATTCCAAATTTAAACTTTTAACTTTTATTTTCAAATTTAATTAATTTATTTAATTAATTTCTCAATTAATTAAGTTAAATTAATATTAAAATACCATATTAATTTTTTATTTAATTAAACCATTAATTAAATCTTTTAATTAGGCTTAATTAATAGAAAATACATCAAAGACTCACAGGTGAAAATATGAAAAACTCATCATAGCCAGAATACATACAAAATCAAACCAAGGGTTTATATCACGAATTATGTCATCTGACATATTCGGAGGGTACTCAACTTAGATACTTGTCCTAATTTTTCAATTAGGACAAATGATATAAAGGGTTAGGATTTGGACTTGAGAATTTATCTCCTCTCTTTTATCATTGAGATAATGTGATAGGGTACGCTCATCTTGGCAATTCAGGGAAGTCGATACCTGGTACCTGCAACTTGCATAAAAATCATGCATGTACAAGTACAATATATACTAAACTAAACAAGCAATGGCAGGAAGTGGTGCATCGTGTAGATCTCGACTAGCAGGTGACTATGACTCCCTTCCTTAACCACATCAAACATGCCATACAAAAGCGAACACGCAAAGTAAACACACACACCATACACATGCAAGTATGAGGTAAGTATCCATAAGAAAACACATATGATAATAAATCATCTTACTAATCATCATTAATAACTGGCAGCAATGTAATAATCATCATCAATAATTGCGGACACTAAAAATAATCATCATACATACATGAAATGTAGAGTTTAAGTAATCTCATCACATAATAAACTGAATCCATAGCACAATATCTCATAATCTCAAAAGAATGCTGCTAACCAAAAATATAAACTATCTCTAAAAGAGTTCAGCAACGATAACAAAATGCGAACCAGGGGCAGGCACTGCATCCACCCCCCCTGGGATTAGGCTTACTCCTGGAAGCCTACAAGAAAAAAAAACTAAGATACTTACTATGTGGGTCCCATTGATCCCTTAATACATTCTAAACAAGAGCAACTTAATGCTTGCAAAAATAAATAAAGGTTTACTACCTTACAACATAGATAAAAGATACATGTTTTGCAACTAAAATGTGTTTCAATTTTCAGTTTTGCCTTCGTTTAAGTTTTTAGTAGAATTTTCAATTTTGAAAGCTAAGTGTTGAAGTATGAAAAATATGCAAGTAACAATTTTAGGTTCTGTTTCAGCTCACCTAGTTTCAAGTTTTCAATTTGAAAAAGATACACATGATAGTTCAAAGTTTTTCTTTTGTTCAACTAGTTCACGACTAGTAGCATTCAAATATACCCAGAGCTCCCAATGTTGAAACTCGAGCTTTGATACCAAATGTAATGCCCCACCAAGGGATCCAAAGAATTCCACTAAGTTTGCCAAACAATTTTTTTTTTTAAACATGAGAGTACAACCATTCATAACATTCGCGGAAGCAATAGTAACATCCAACTAAAAGTAAACATAATATACATACCAGATTACATTCTTTAAAAATTCCTTAACATTGAATCACATCAAATTAACTATTCATCTAACATCACATCCTTATGAAATAACAATGATGCATCTAATTTACTTAAATAATATATAAGTGTCCTTTTGTAATTAGATTTTAGTTTAGCTCAATCATCCATTGTACATGTTACAAGGTATGGAAAGCTTTAAAGAATAAATATCCATGTAAATAAAGTGCATCATCATCTAATATTAGTCCATGATGCAATTAAAGTAAATGAAACCACATATCATACATGATACATCATCATAGAAGATATAAACATCCTTCATAAAAGATAACCATATATCACAGACATAACTAACTAAGTCCACAGTTCCTCCCAACCGTAAATAGCATCATTAGACCATCGTGGATCCTAACCATCCCTCTGTGCATAACATTCCAAAGCACCGAAGAGATCATCGGTATTAACATAGTAGGAATGTCACTCCTAAAACATCCTACTAATCATGCAAAGTAAAGCATAGGATACCATCATCTAACATATACAAATCATCAATGTAAGAAACATACCAATAAATACATCCATCATAAGGTATATCATCTATCATAATGATCCAAGAACATAATGAAGATAAATACCAACCAAGAAAGCTCCAGTCACGGTGTTTCGGACGGATCTCAAATGATAAGAGTGGAAAATACACTACCACCTGACCGCGTGAAACCTAAGTGGTCCACTCCCACCGTGTTGAGGAGATAATCTCAAGTCCCAAACAGGCTATCAAAACCACAAAGTATAAATCTCTATAATCAAATAATCCTAAAAGTATACTACTCAAAGGTTCCAACACACACAAAATTGACATCTAATTCTTAGAGTTACACAATGACATGTAGGAAACCTACTCTGCAAGTTGGAAAGTGTCATCACAATTATCACGTACAAGTTACCTTGGTAGTTAGCTAAACTCCACGGGTCCATACTGATCTCATGCAGCCACTAGTATCCTCTCATAGTACGAAATGCACGGTCACAACCATGCATTCTCACTACTCCCATCCTAGCCTGTACAAACACTCAAGGCATGGGAAAGAACCAAAACAATTATCTTTTTAGGTTCATTTAATCTCCATTTAGTGTGTAAATGTTATCACTTATTAACCAAACTTACAATGAGTTACCCTGGCAGCCACTTAGAACCCCGACCCCCATTACAAGCCACTTCCCGACACTACAAGTAGATAACCTACCCTAAGCTCATGGAATCATAAAATCACCATAGTCCTGTATAAGGAACTGTAAAGAATATTCAAAAGATAATCCATAAAAAGAGTCATCAAATATCCATGATAAAAGCATCAAATATCCACAATAAGAATCTTCAAATATCCATAATAAGAATCATCAAATCTCCATGAGCATCTGAAAAAACATTCATAGAAATTCATGACCACAATAGTTCTCTATTGGCAATTGAAGGCATCACTGATAATCATAAGTATCCATTGATTCTCAATAACCAAAATATATCTCAAAATAAATCACATTATCCATTGGTTCTCAACAAGCAACCAAGAATATCTCAAAATCATACTGATCGAAGACTCCAAAATGGTTGAGTCAAATATGTCACAACATGACATCATCAAGAAATAAATTCACATTTCAGTCCCATCATGGCGACTAGAAAATAATCCAAGGATAATTGATCGATGACTCAAAAATGATTAGCTCAGGTGTCTTAGATACATATACATCTCAGCTTCACACATGAAGACTGATGAACAATAATACAAACATTTCATAGAGCATACGATCACATTACCATGGTTGGACTTAAAAGATTGAGACCAAATAAGATCAACATGGCATCATATCTCATAAACTCTGAGCCTCTGGTAACAACCTAGGACTGGTCAACACTAGTCAACCAAAAACCCAAAACAAAAAGCATAGAGAATACACGATGCAAACACATGTTTTAGTTTACTAATATCACATAGTTGAATCAAGTGTAGAGCTTCAGTTTTTATTTCAAGTATACTTCAAGTGTATAAAATTTATCATTTGACCTACACGTCAACCCGTTTGTTCTCCAATAGCATTATCCTTCCATTAATTAAAATAATTCTTTAAGAATAACTTAAGGATAAATATTCACTAAACTGATCATCATTGACCTTTAATTAAATTTTTCTCTTTATTTAACTAAGATCCATATTCTAATTGATTAACCTTTCAACTTTTCTAGGATCATTATTCGTTATTTTATAATAGGACCAATTATCATTCTTCAAATAAGAGATCATAACTTCATTAGAATGATCAATTAACATTGATTCACAATCCTTGACCTTTTATCATTCTAATAATTCTCAATTATATATTACTAAGTCTTCACCATTAAAATATCTAAAGTCGTTATTCAAGTCATCGGAATAAGACCTATCAACTTTGATATCAGTATTTCTACAATCTCTTTAAAAGAATTATATCAATTAAATCTCCATTACATAACTTAATTATTAATTAAATCTAATTAGCTCTAGTTAATTGATTTAATTAATAATTTCACAACCAAACCATCAACCCAATGAGTATTAGTTGACTAACAATAGTTTGTACGTCAAAGTCAACTTCAATCCAATACACAAATATTAATTTTTAAAATTTTTTTTTTAAATTTTTTTTTAAATACGCCTTGGTAAACTTTTTAACGTGACCGGTAGGGCTGGCGCGACACGCCCACTGGTACCACCAACGCTTTGAACTGGAGCTATGAACCAGTGAGGCCACAAACGGGGGACCTCATCCCCATGAGATTTGAACCTAGATGGCAAGGATAACAACGCAACAACTTAACCATCACAACATGCCACTATTGGCCACAAATATTAATATTTTAATAATAATAATATTAACAAGTTATTTTGGAAATCTTATCCATAATGACTACATTCATCTTTTTTAACAATTTCGTATTAATGATAATCATTTCAAGTTAAAACTCTATCGCATAATATAATTATATTGACAACTCAATGAATATCAATTGATTAAAATCAATTATAATCCAACTCCAAAAATTATTATCTTTTCAAAACTTCAATCAATAAATAATCTCCACTAGATTAACTCTAATCAAATTTGTTGATATCTATTTAAACCATTATTTATTAATAGTTTGCTAGTCCTTACAAATATTAATAAATAATAAACTCCTCAAACTATAAATACTCAATCTATAGAATCTTTCCATAAACGCATTAGTTAATATTTGGCTAACTCTTAACTCCATTAAGTTATTCTAACGTATTAACCAATAATATAATAATTCAGTCTTAATCCAATATCATTCAAAGTTTCTAAATTTAAATCAACATAATATAAATTATCATCTTACAATTATTTAATCAATATTAAAATAAACCATTAGACTCCATTTTCTAATTGTTCTAATAATATTTTTTCTATATAAACATTGTTTGAAAAAGATCCCTATCACAAACCAATAAGACTCATTGTAGATTTTAACATGAATAATCTCCAAATTCTTAACATTATCATCTTCATTAAACAACTCTAAAATTGTTTAATATATATTAAATAGTATTCAATATACATTATAAAAGGTTCACTATATAAACTATATTAAAATCTCTTTTCTTTTAATTTTCTCTCATTTAAAAATCCATTTACATAGATTGACTAATAATTAATTACACTTCTTCTACTATTAACTAATCTTAATTAAATTTGATTTAATAAGATTAGATAATAAACTATATAAAACTATATTAATAAGATTCTAATAAGAAAATATTACAATAATATCTTTAATTCATTCCATGCTTTGATATATTATTTTTGTGAAGTTTAAGCATTAAGAACTCTTAGTTATGGAAAATGGAGAAATATTTGTTCTTGAATAAAACAGTCTCAGTACTACGACCATATCTCCCTAATGAACCATTTGATCAGGCTGAAATTGAAATATGTTGGAGATGGCCAAGTTGCACCAATTCTGACTGGAGCGATCGAATAAATTCGATCACGATAAAAAGTTATGAATGACTGAGTTTGGGACTATCCAAGGGGCAGCAATAGGACAATTTGTGATGAATTAAGAATTTTCTCTTAAAAGGTAATTGTTCTCTAAATTTATCCAATAATTTCACTAATGGATTTGGCCATAAATCTTGAAACCATTTTCAAATCTATTTCAATTTGATTCTAATTTGAACCCAAACCTGTTTCATATCTAATTATTTCTCCTTAATTGGATCTAGGGTTTTTCTATTATTTTCTTCTCAACCAAATAGCATATCTAGATTCCAATTTCAAATTGTAGATTCAATCGCAGAGAGTATTCAGACACATATAACAAAAACGATGAAGACAGGAAGAGAAAGAGTGCAAAGGGAATATGAGAATATCACTAGTGCACCTGGACCATGATGCTAATTTGCCATGCCTTAGAAGTCCATAGAAAACCCTTCCTTCTCCATCATTCACAATTCCTCCATGACCAAAGCCAACCAAATCCTCCAAGTGACTAGAAGTGCTAGAAGAAGCATAAGAGTATGTAGAAAATATATGAGCATGTAGAAGCATATGATCTTCTCAATGAATGTAAGCTTTGAAGCTTCCATTTTAGCTTGAAGCTTGTAGCTTGTAGCTTCCATTCAGCTTGTCCAAACACACTAGGAGAGCCTTTATTTAAAGGCATCTAAGATACATCTAGAGTGTCATTAGAAACATCTAGAAGATAAGCATGACAACCAAGCATGGGTCTTCTTTAACCTTCTAGATGAGCCTTAAGGTTGTAGACACCATGTGCTCAAATAAAATACTAACTTCTAAGTGTAGACAACTAGTGCATTCTTAGAGTGCAAACTTCTGTGTTGTCTACATGACAACTTTCGAGAATTTGCAAACTCTTAAATATTAAAGTAATGCACAATTATTAATATAATATTTACTTTACTCTTTCCAATTTAATTTATTTATTTATTAAATCTTATGTACTAACTTTAATATCTCCACTTTTCAATCTTAATATATTTATATTTTAATCACGTGAAATTTAGAATCTTTTAATAATTTTTAATATATTTTCCACTTTTAAATTTTATTTTTCAAAACTTAATTACTAAAATATTTATTAGCTTTAATAATAATATTATTTAGTCATTTATTAAAAAATGAACTCCAAATATATTATTATTAAAATAAATATTGTCACATTCCAAATTTAAACTTTTAACTTTTATTTTCAAATTTAATTATTTTATTTAATTAATTTTTCAATTAATTAAATAAAATAAATATTAAAATACCATATTAATTTTTCATTTAATTAAATCATTAATTAAATCTTTTAATTAGGCTTAATTAATAGAAAATACATCAAAGACTCACAAGGTGAAAATATGAAAAACCCATCATAGCCAGAATACATACAAAATCAAACCAAGGGTTTATATCACAAATTATGTCATCCGACATATTTGGAAGGTACTCAACTTAGATACTTGTCCTAATTTTTCAATTAGGACAAATGGCTTAAAGGGTCGGGATTTGGACTTGAGAATTTATCTCCCCTCTCTTATCATTGAGATAATGTGATAGGGTATGCTCATCCTGGCAATTCAAGGAAGTCGATACTCGGTACCTACAATCTGCATAAAAACTATGCATGTACAAGCACAATATATACTAAACTAAACAAGCAATGTCAGGAAGTGGTGCATCGTGTAGATCTCGACTAGCAGGTGACTACGACTCCCTTCCTTAACCACATCAGACACGCCATACAAAAGCAAACACGCAAAGCAAACACACACACCATACACATGTAAGTATGGGATAAGTATCCATAAGAAAACACATATGATAATAAATCATCTTACTAATCATCATTAATAACTTGAAGCAATGTAATAATCATCATCAATAATTGCAAACGCTAAAAATAATCATCATACATATATGAAATGTAGAGTCTAAGTAATCTCATCACATAATAAACTAAATCCATAGCATAATATCTGATAATCTCAAAAGAATGTTGCTAACTAACAACATAAAAATAGTTCTAAAAGAGTTCAGCAATGATAACAAAATGCGAACCAAAGGTAGGCACTACAAAAAATTTGTGTTGGTCTACCTTGATAATATAATAGTCTACTCAAAGAATGTGGTAGATCACTTTGGTCATCTGAGGCAGGTGTTCATCAAGTACAAGGAATATGGTGTCTCCTTAAATCCAAGGAAGTGGGTGTTTTCCACTAGTCAAGGAAAGTTTCTAGGATATATTATGTCTAGGGATGGCTTAACCATTGATCCAAAAAGAATAAAAGAAATCCTTGCTCTTCCTCTATCTAGTCATAAGAAGGGGCTATAAACGTTCCTTGGTAGAATCAACTTTTTAAGAAGGTTCATTCTTAACCTTGCTACCATGGTCAAACCCCTTACAACCATGTTGAAGGAAAATATGGTTTTCACTTGGACAAATAAAGGGAGAGCTAGTTTTGAAGAAATCAAAGTAGCAATAGCATTAGCTCCTACCCTTATCAATCCCAACTTTGATAAAGTTTTTATTCTCAATACCCTTGGGGGCAAGTCAAGCATATCAGCTATCTTGACATAGTTGAATGATGCAGATGAAGAGCAACCTATAGACTTTTTTGATAAAGGGATAAAGAATTATGAGGACAAATACAATTATGTGGAAAAACAAGTTCTTACTATCATAAGAGATTTAAAGAAATTCAAATATCTATTATCGCATAACAAGGTCCAGCTCTTAGGTCCACATGCAAGTATGAAGGAGTTCCTCTTAAACAAAGATATCAATGAGAAAAGATCTATATAGATCACCAAGTTCATGGAGTATGGCATTGACATTAAACTCACAAATCTTGTGAGAGGTAAAGGATTCTGTAAGCAGACAATTTCATCCAAAGAAATGACTAAAGAGGTTACACTAGTTTTAGAGGATGGACAACTAGTAAAGGATGAAATTTGAATACTTGGATACATCCTATGACAACATTTTTATTGGGAGGAGGATATCCATAAGGATTAGATAGACCTAAAAGAAGATAGTTCATAGTGTAGTTTATTCCTTTTGTCCTAGTGGATGGGATTCTTTTTAGGAGAGATCTCAATGGATTCCTGTTAAGATGCATTAACCCTTATCAAATAGATTGAATGATCAAAGAGTTTCATGATGAACCTATTGGTGGTCACTTCTTAACTAGAAAAATAGCCATAAAGATAATGAGAGTTGGTTATTACTGGCCAACTCTATTTGATGACTATCATAAACATGTGAGGAAATGTGAGAAGTGTGCCTTGTTTTTAAGTAAGAAAAGGTTAGCAATTCTTCTCCTTTATCCTATTCAAGTTGATCAAGACCACTTCAATAGTAGTATCTCCTTAGATAATTTACAACTAGTGACATAGGTGTACTAATTGGTGTTGACTCTTCCATGCCAAATTTATTCAATATTTCCTTAATATCCTTAGGTTGAGTCACTAGTGGGGGATAGATTTCATTGGTCCAATCAATCCACCTTCTAGCTCTAGTCACAAGTGGATCTTAAATGCAACAAACTACTTTACAAAATGGATAGAAGTAGTAGCTTTGAAGGATGCCACAGAGACTTCAGTAGTGGAATTCCTTGATGGAATTGTTACCACATTTCGTGTCCCTTCAATAATAATATCTGATAATGCCAAGTACTTTGTTGGAACTCACATTTTCTGTTGGGAAATTGACTATGATATCTATTTGATCACCTCCTCAAATTACTATCTCCAAGGAAATGTCTTGGTTGAGTCATCTAACAAGAACCTAGTCTAGATTATCATAAGGACAATTGAAGATAGTCAGAGATGTTGGTATGAAAAATTAACAACAACTCTTTGTGCTAATAGTATTACACTTAATAGACCAATTGGAAACTCACTCTTCATACTAGTATATGGAAGGTAAGCAAGGATTCCTATTTCACTAGAGTTTCCCTCTCTTGAAATATCTCATCAATTAGAGCTAATTAAAGATAATGCCATGAAAGTTAGGATGGTATAATTTATTGAACTAGAAGAAAAAATACAACAAGCTATGTAGACATTTGAGACACATTAGCAACATGTCAAAAGGAGTTTCAATAGGAAGGCTAAAGCTATGGATTTTAAGGAGGGAGACCTTGTTCTCAAGTGGGATGCAGATAGAGCTAAATAGGTAGACACTCCAAGTTTGATGATATGTGGAGTGGCCCTTATGTTTTCACTAGTTATAAAGAGGCTAATGTTTTTTAGTTATACAGGCCTAATGAAGATATTTTTCCAATTCTAGCCAATGGAATTTACCTTAAGCCTTGCTTCTAAGGTAGGTCAAGGTTTTCATACATAATGGAGTAGTTTCTCAATTTTCAATAAGTGTGCAAGCATAGCCCATTTCTCTATGAAATAGCAAGTTTTTGAGATTTTTCCAGTTGTAGAGGTTACAGTTTTTTTTTTAAAATAGGGCTCATTTTTTTTTTAACTCTATAGCCTAATGGATTTCTTAAGGCCATTGCTTCTATGCTTAGCAAGCAAGAATTCCTTCAAAGTCACCAGAAATGTTAGGCATTTTATCCCCCTCTTTATTTCCCTTGTTGCCATCATTGAAATACAATCAAAGATATTTTTTCATGGCATCAAGGTTGCATAGTGTACCAAGCATGTGGCTAAAACCTAACTAAAACCCTAGTTATTCCCTTTAATGATATAATTTTGTATTATCTTTTTTGAAGTGTTGGATTACCCATGTGTCACTTAAGTTGCGTCCTTTTGTTAGGTTTATTCACTCTAAGTGTTGACCTTGTGCCCTATTCATATAAATCATTTACGTGTCTACCTTTATATTTTTCCTAAGTCTATTTTTAGTAGGACCTGGTGGTAGTGACATAGTGACAAATAGGTGTCAACATTTTCAGAGATCTCAATAGATCGAAGGAAGAAATGTCTTAAGGTTCCACAATCAATCATGACCATTGATCTAGAAGTAGATCAGTGCTTGTCATATTCTATCTTTTTGAAGTTTCTTGAAGTATAGCCAACGTGAGAAAGTGAGCATTCAACACGTGGACATAGTGGGACTAGAATCAGGTCTTGGCCACAAAAAGGAATGTGTTAGAGCAAGTTGATAGAGTGACATCTTTCAGTTGGTTGAGGGTGCTGACTATGACATATGAACTTTAGTTATAGAGGAACTATAAGATCTTGTTAGATCAATGGTTATCACTTTCTCACTTTTCAAAGTTGTATAAAGTTTAGCTAAGTGAGAAAGTGATGAGATGACATGTGTCCTATTCACCAAAAAGGTAAAGGGAGATCGCATGATCATAGAAAGTTAGATAAATTCCAGCTTCTAAGTTGTGAAGGTGTGAAAGACAATAGTAGTTAAGTCAAATGGTTATCACATTATCACAAATGGTTAAGAGTAACCCAAGGTTAAGGTGGGAAAGCAGTGAAAGCATGTAGTCACATCTTCAAGGGATTGAGAAATGAGTTAACGATTCAAGTTGCAAGGTTGCAATGACATGAAACAACTAACATTAAATGGTTATCACAATGTCATAGGTAAGAAAGAATTGAGTACATTTCAGGTTGTCAAGTAGTGATAAAAGGCCAAAATAACATAAGTCAGTCAATCGTAGCTTCACACAGTTAACCCATGAGCAAAGTTTTTGAGTTGTAAGACTTAGGAGAGCATTTGATAGTTAAAGGAAATGGTTATCACATGATCATAGGAGTCTAAGTTATAGTAATATTTTGAGTTGCAAAGCTAGAAAATAAGATAGCAGTCATCTAGGGTAGTGATCACAATATTGCATAGTTATAAAGAGCTTTGTATCTAGTGGTTATATAGAGGTGACATGGTTAATGTTTGGGGCATTGCAACATCACAAGTAAAGAAAATGTTAAGTTGCAAACTACCACAAAGATACAAGGCAATAAGTTTCACAGTCATCACTAGCTCATAGCGGTTAGTAAACTAAAATGATGGATAGTTGTAAAGAAATGATAATTCTTAGAATGAAGAGGTTAAAGTTTTCCAAAACCATGCAATCAGTAAAGAAATAGGGTTTCAAAGAATTGAACAAAAGAAAGTGCATCATCACATGCTTGACATGGCAGTTAGAAAAATAGGATGTGTTGGGCCCATTTGCCGTTGCACCAAAAGCCATGACTATCAGTGAACATGGAACACCATATAATTAACCACCTGTGGGCAGGGGAGTGCGTCGCATCACCCAACAATCTCCCCCTCGACACGCATACCAGGTGCTTACGCGGGTCGGGAAGGCATCGGGGAGATTTGAACCCATGACCAAGCCAAAACCAGGCTCTGATACCAATTGTTGGGCCCATTTTCCGTTGCACCAAAAGCCATGACTCTCAGTGAACATGGAACACCACATAATTAACCACCTATGGGCAGGGGAGCGCGTCGCATCACCCAACAGGATGATCTAGTAGAACACTTCAAAGATATAAGCCCATATGGCGAGGTTGACTTTTGAGTTCAATTGACTCAATGACATAGTTGACCTGGCATTGTTGTAAACACTATCAAGTGACTCAATGATGGCAACCAAATCCTTTGACTACCTGCAACCATATTTTTTGTATTCTTGATGATGATAAATGAAAATTTCATTCTACTACCACCATGGTTATCCATCTACCGGTCTAAGTAGTTATGGTTGTCATTCTTGTCTCTTCAAAGCTAAAATTTGCACATAAAAATCAAGATTTTTGCATATGGAAGTGCATCCAATCAAATCTTCCTTAGATTAGTAGTTATTATTCTCTGCCACTTGAAGATAATGGTAGAGTTTTAGTGTTTGAGTTGAAGTCTTCTCAATTATGCCTACACTATAAAGGCAAATTTTGTAACACTTTCAAGGGTCGATCTCTTCTCTGATTTTGTATTAGTTGTATTGCATACTCTACTACTATGATTTCCTTTGTGTCTAAGTGAATATACTTCACTATTGTACCTCTTTCTTCCATTAATATATTGTGCAATATCTTCTTGCCTTTTGTTAATGTATTTCTTTTGTTCTTCAAGTTGTATGTTCTATCCATTTTTCCTTTGAATGATATAGAGTGAAGTATTGGAATTACAAGTGGGAAGAGAGTAAGTTTCTGAGAGGGGGGGTGAATTAGGAGTTTAAATTTGAACCCATAAAACTTTCACCATTCATACATCACATGCATTAATATATTGAAATAACATATAAAGCATATGCATCAATCATGTAAACATGTAATCAAACACATACATAACACCATATATGATTACCCAGAAACCCTCCAAGTGAGAAGGTAAAACTAGGGTAGGGATGACACCCAAAAATCTTTACTACTATAGCAATAAAGTGTATCCAATTAAGGTTAAAATGGTTTGACCATGAATCATGATCTGCCCTATGAAAGGCCTACCCTATTAAAGGCTTATAAAGACTGTTAAGTCCCACCTTATTAGAGAATTTGAACACCTTGTTAGATTGATAGAAGTGTGCCTAGTTAGAGGACTTCAACTTACAATTAAGTAAGCACCCTATTAAAGGATTTCATACAGCATATTAGGACTACTTTGTTAAGAGATTTAACTAAAATCACCTATTAAAATATCTTAGCATCCTACAATTGGAACTTGCTTGCCTAATAATAGATCACCTCTATACAATCTATAATTGATCCTTCATGATCTAATGTATCAATTTTGTATCCTTCTCTATCCTCTATTCTTCACTTAACTAATTTTGCAATTCACTCTCAATGCTAAGTCATCTTGAATGTTTTGCAAACTATCTTGTTCATTCTTCCAATTCGATTGTTCACCCCATGTACACTATTCTCATCATCGTTAAGAGTTTAGGGGTTTGTCCTCCTTAAGAAGGGTCTAGTGGCTTAGGGTTAGGTATGAATCTACAGCTAAGATTCATCCATTTTTGTTGCTTAAACCTTCCCATTTTATGATTGGTTGCATCCAATTGCATAGCGAATCCACATATAGATTTTTCCTTATCATTAAAAGATTTCAATATATCCTTAAGTCAGCTTGAAAATGGATTATATAGTTGTCTATGCCATTGCAAACGAATATGTCCAAACTATGTCAATTGGCATATGAAGTCTTTGATGCTTAGCATACATTATATTTTTGCTTTTGAGTCAGCACTTGAACTCCTTGGCATCCACTATTTACTCGGCACTTGAATCACTCATCATAGTCTATCTACTTGGTACTCGAGTGACTTGACACATGAGTGACTTGGAACTCATTACAACTCAGCATGGTCTAACATTTATATTTTGTGCTCAGCATGTATTACTAGTTCGACATGAACTAAGTAAATGGCTTAAGTGTGTTGACACTCACTTGTAAAAACCAATCTGAGATCAATAATCTCCCCCTTTGACATGAGTGTCAAAAATACCTAAATATTCAATATTCTACTTAACTTCTTGAGCATAACATATCCATGACTCGACTTATACACAAATATTCAAAAAATTTAAAAATTTTGCAATAACCTATATACCTCAAAATTGATAACTCCCCCTAAGTTAATATGTCTATTCTATATCCAAAATTTGTGTTCCTCTCTAACTTCAATGCACTATTTCTGATATTCTTTCATCTGATCTAACTCTTTTGATCTAATATGCTCTGTCATAGCTAATATTTGTATTTGTTTATTGTTATCCTCAAAAATGAATCTCAAAATATCTCAAAAATGTATATCAACCCAATGATATAACTTTATTTTATTTTCTTCTTTTCTTTCATTTCACTGCTCTGCCTTTGTTTGTACTCCCTTTCTTTATTTCTCTATTTCTAGCTCCCCCTTTCTTTATTCTCTCCTTATTGCTCAATCTCTCCCCATTTTTAACACTTATGTCAAATGGGCTATACACGTATATTGTTTTTGTCCAAAAATGATTTATGGACTTCCATTATGATTTTAAGAGTTGCATCCCAATTGTCACATGCAACATCCAATGACTTGATTTGGATAGAAAGCTCAACAACAAGGTGTACTAGGTCATCTAGAGTAGAAAGATTAGGGTATTTCTTTAGTAGAGTTTTTGCATAACCTAGTTCCTTGTGTAGTATTTCCATGTGTGGGGTGAGGGATGCTTGTATACATGTCAATTTGGCTCTTATACTAGCCTCTTCTATTGTTAACATAGCTAATTGACTTTGTGTCTAAAGCAATGTATGAAATTGCTTCTCACTCTAAGTAGAGTTTTGAGGTAACCTTGTACTTGATATGTTAAGATTTCTCTCCACGCTCAGAATATGATGTCTGGTCTCTTGGGTGAAGAGTGTACGGTCACACAATTTGGTGTACAATGAGAATATATTCTGAATTACCTTCTTCACATCCTCAACCTTTGTTGCCAATGCAACTTGAGTGAGTGCTATATCACTAGATATCTTTTCATTTACCTTGCTCTGGAATTTCTTTTCAAACCATTATAAGAGTTTAGCATTAGTATCAACGTCTTCATTATTGACCTTTTCCACTATATCTAAAAGTTGTTCTAGTAGTGGCTTGGTCTCTTCCGGATTTAGTAGACAAAATGCATCCAAAAAGATTTCTTTAATGTCTTGAAGTTCTTGTCTCTACCTATGTTCTCTCCTAAATATTTCTTGATGCTTTTTCTTCTCTAAAGCTTGTTGTAGAAAACTTATTTTGTCTAGTTTCATTGTATCATAATAAAACATAGGAATAATTATCTCTTCATCAAGAGTGATATCTTCATAGTGAGTTACCTTTTAACCTTTGAAGGAGCTAGAGCCTGGCACTGAGATTTGCAATGGTATAGCTTTTGTGCTCAGCATCTGAAGAACTTTTGTAGGAGAAGTGCCAAATGTTGGTAGAGTTACCAATGCCTAGATAGCTTCCTTATCCTTTACCTTAGGTGTTTTCTCACTCTCCTCAAATTTTCTCTTATCTAACACAATGACATGAATAGAACCTAGTCTTTGTGCTTCATGTACAAGAGAATCTATCTATTCTACTTCATGTTGTTTGGTAGTAATGTCTTTTTCCTCTTCTACTATTTGCCTCTGCTTAATTGTGTCAGCTTTAACAAATGTATCAACCTTAGTAGATGTATCTACTTTTTTTTGGGTCATTGGTTGTACTTGATTAACCCAAGAGATGATAGAAGGTGATTATTGTAGATTCACCTTGTCCCTTGTGATATCAGTCACTACTTTTTCAAGCTCATCTATGCTAACCAAAATTGGATTTTCACATAGCTTAGCTTGTGGTGTAGATTGGTCTAGTATCTTCTTCAAGTATTTTGTAGTCAAGGGATTTATGTTCTAAGCTAAAAGATTAGAGACATCCTTACCAATAATGGTTTTAGTAGACTTGACTATGTCATGTAGGGGACTAACACTTAGCACTTGTGTGTCCTACACACTGTCTTCATCTTGTGTTGCTTAGTTGTTGCCTTATCATCAGTCTTTTTTTTAGTTTCATTCCCTAGTGTATCATCTTCCTTATCATCCTTTTCTTTTTCATCATCTTTGTCATCTCCATCCTTATCATCATATTTACCCTCAAAAGGGTTAGCTTCACCTTGTTTAATAGAGGTCAACCCATAAATAAGATTCCATATTTGGGTAGATTTCTTGACCACATCTTCAATATTGTTTTGAAGTATGTTGATGGCTCTATATTTAAGTGTGAGCCTAACTCCATATTTCTAGCATTACTTGGGCTAAAGTGGTCTCCCTTATTTGTTTTTCTAAATTTAAACAATAATGTCATTTTGGCTTAACTAAGTCATATAGTTTCTTAGGTACTAAGTTGGAAAATTCTAATGGAATTGTCTTAAATTCAGACATCGTTGCATATAGGGCTTCTTCCACTAGCTTCTTCTCTTCTTTTCCCAAATCATCAAAATTTACATGTCTAAAACAAGATAAATCTGCTTTATTCTTTACATTTTCACACAAATTTTCAAGATCATAAATTGTTTTGTGACTTACCACTTTGAATTGGCTTATATCATCTACTTTAGTCCTTTCTTCATTTGAATCTAATTATGCAACATATTTTCTTCTCTATTTCTTTTTCACTCGGCCACCTTGCTCTATTTGATTGGATTTCCCTTGGCCTTCTATGTTGTGGCTCATGTGTTGGCTCTGGTAGTAGGTGTTTTTAGTTTTGCTAGGCTTGGTTTAATAGTTTTCTTTTCCTTAGCCACTAGCTGTGTCTTATCCTTTCTCTTCTTTGGCTCAACATGTGTGGGTGCTTCCTCAACTTCTTCTCCCTTGACACCTTCTATTTATTCCTCTTCCTTATCCTCTCCCATTCCTTGAGTTAATGCAAGAGGTCCTTGAGCTTGTTCTTTTTTTTCTTCTTCATCCTATTCATCTCCTTTCTCTTTTTCCTCATCCACACCTTCAGCAAATTTTTCCTTTAGCTTATTTACTAGCCTATCTTTCTTCTTGAGTGTAGAGGTAGTTTTAAACTCCATTTCAATCTTTGATTTCATCACATCATAATTCCCAAATATTTTAGCAGTATTGTCAATTTCCTCTACTAGGAGTGCAATGATGGTTGTTGATGCTTCATCAAGATTAATCTCATACCCAAGTGGCCTTAACCATCTGACCCTTGGTGTGGTAGCCTATACAAAAGTGTAATTAGCATCAACAAGAAATGATATATCATTGTAATGTTGCTCAATGAAATAGGTATCATCATTCTTTCCTTCATTGATTTCTTAAAATCTTCAAAATAACTTGTCATTCATGATTCAAAATTTTCTCCCATCTATTCAATTAACTCATTGATTTCCATTTCTATTGACCTATTTTTTTCTAACTTAGTATATCAAAGGAGGGAAATGTATTTTGCACATAAAAGAATATACAAACAAGTATTGAACCAAATTTACATTGAGCACTCTTGGTCTTTCTAATTACTCCAAGATTTTCCATCAATTATTGTAGTTGAAGCTGAGCCAGATCATAAGTATGATCTTTCTTTAGAATCTTGTAGCCAACATCCACAACAATACGGTGTACACTATTCAATATGCTAGATTGATAAAATTTGTGAGAGATTACCCTAACAAAAAACTTCAACAATGGATCAGTAACAATATCTATCGTCATGCCTCTTTTGTTCCATTTTGCTTTGGGGTTTTTCTCTATTACTTCGTTGGAGTCACTACTCAGAGTCTTGGGCTGATCTAGGGTTGGATAGCTAGTAACCCTGTGAATTATCCTCTTGGGAATCTTAATTGTTCCACCCTCTAGCCATAAAGATCCATCATGTATTTAACTCAAAACAATTATAATCCATTCAGTTTTGAATACACTAGGAAAATCTAGGGCACATGTCAAACCCTTCTTCTCAACTATTTTATACTATTCTTTTAGAACACCATTTTCACATAACCTATCATATGCTTCTTTGATTTCTATGTCCCCAATTCTACCAATTTTACAATTATAGCATCTCCTTACATCTTGTACTATTATAACATTCAGTGAGATCACAGATAAAGCACCAAAAGGATCTCATTTGTAGGCTATGTCAAGAATGGCCTTAAATATAGGTTGTTTGACTTCATTATTGACAAGCTAAATATTTAAAACCTCATTCCCTTCTACATTCTTTAAGCTAGATGCCATTTATCAAACTAGGGTTTATGCAAAGTAAAACTTTGTAACTTGGCTTGTGATAAATACCTTGTGAAATTTGAAAGAACTGGTGTGAGATTGCTATCAAATTCTCTACAAATGTTGTGAACAAGTTTCTGAATCACCTTTCGCTCTACTCACTCTTTCTTGAAATTGAAATGATGAATAATGAGTGAAATCAATCATATATCCTTTAAAAACCTTGCATTTAATCCTTAGTGTTTGTATAGCTATAAACTTGGCATCAACTCTATTTTAGAATCATTCAACATCCATTGATATTACCATCACTTGAAAGCTACTATAGACCTGGCATCTACTTGCATTCCACTCAACATACATAGAAAACATTTGATGCTCGGCAACAACATGAAAACTTTAAATATTAAACTTGAATCTTCAATAACATCCTACATCTTTATTCATTATAATGTGGTCTTTTTAGTACTATATCCTTTTGGAACTGATGTATAATGTTACACTTGAATACCAATCCCACTTACCTCTTGTTTGTTTAATTTGATGAGGTGTGATCACCTGACACATTGGGTGAAGTGATCCCTTTTGCATTTGATGTGTTGCAAGCATCTTTCTTTTTCCATGTCTTGTTCATCTCATCTCTAATGTGTTCAACATTTTCCTTGCCTTTTTCTTTATCAAATTCACAACTTGGTGCCTTTGACATACTTGGACAATGCTTACTAATGTGACCAATCTTCAAATAGCTTAAACATGTAGTTTGACTCAACCATCTTTTGTAGTTACCACTAAAGTGTGTTCTAATACAATTCTTAGGAACATGTCCATATTCTCGACAATAGTGACAGCTATATCTTATATTATAATCCCAATTATAAATGTTTCCATAGCTTCTTACCTTTTTTGGCTTGTTTGATGACCACACAGATTTGGATCTGCATTCAAAGCCTCTATGTCCATACTTCTAATAGTTGTAGCAATATCCTTCAAATATTTATTTTTGCATGGTCTTGGTTCTACATTCATGTACTTGATGACCTTGTTAGTTGCACTTATAAAAATGAGTCATGTTCTTAGGTTTGACATTCTAATTTGCATTATTACTCCTACACACATTAGCAGTATGTCATTTCTTACCACAATTATGACAAGTAGGTTTGGAGTTCTTACCTTTGATGTTCCTTTCTTCAATGACTTTGGATGATTCTCCTTCTTCAATGCTTGTGTAGCCCAATCCTAATGTATCTTTTTTGGATCTAGAGGATCTCAGTAATTGCTCAAAGTATTTGATGGCTTCATTTAGCTTTTTGAAACTTTTATCAAATTCCTTTTCTCTTTTT
The DNA here is from genome assembly GCA_028749045.1 of Cupressus sempervirens. Taxonomy (NCBI): domain Eukaryota; kingdom Viridiplantae; phylum Streptophyta; class Pinopsida; order Cupressales; family Cupressaceae; genus Cupressus; species Cupressus sempervirens. Next base: position 178,258,114 of record CM053790.1, on the reverse strand, counting down.
AATTCATTCTACAATTGCTCATTCTGAAAATTCAATGTCATTGTTTCAATGTCCTTGACATTCAGTTCATAGTTGGAATTCATCATTTGACTTAGAGTATCCAATTGCATGTTGGAGATCTTGGTTTTTTTTTTTGACTTTTCTTCCAATCTATTTGCCAAAATTCTTTTGTCTTCTTCAATCATAGCTTTGTCTTCCATGGCTTTCTTCTTTTGTTCAATCACCTCACATAATAGTATAGCTTGTGATTCTTGCTCTATCTTTGAGACTTTTGATTTCCTTGGCTTGGATTCTATTCTTTTCCATTAGATTTGTAACTACTGCATCAAATTCATTAGAGTTACCATCTGCAAATAGCTTGGTGGTGTTTGTCTCTTTATATAGTGTGTCATTCTTTGCAATAGCAATCTCCTTCCTTATATTCAAGGATTTCTTTAGTTCTTTTCTTGCCTCATTCAATTTATGTAGTATGAGATGTATTTCAATCTCCTAGTTCTCAATAGTCTTTCCCAGCTTGTAGACTTCCATTTCAAGATCTTTCCTCTAAGCTCCAAAGCTTCTCTTTCAAAAGACTAGGCTTTGATACCAATTGTTGGAATTACAAGTGGGAAGAGAGTAAATTTTTGAGAGGGGGGTGAATTAGGAGTTTAAAATTGGACCCATAAAAATTTCACCATTCATACATCACATGCATTAATATATTGAAATAACATATAAAGCATATGCATCAATCATGTAAACATTTAATCAAACAGACATATAACACAAGATATGATTATGAAGAAACCTTCCAAGTGAGAAGGTAAAACTAGGGTCAGGATGACACCCACAAATCTTCACTACTATAGCAATAAAGTGTATCCAATTAAGGTTACAATGGTTTGACCATGAATCATGATCTGCCCTATGAAAGACCTACCCTGTTAAAGGCTTGCAAAGACTGTTAAGTCCCACCTTGTTAGATGATTTTAAAATCTTGTTAGAAGTGTGTTTGGTTAGAGGACTTCAACTTACAATTAAGTAAGCACCCTATTAAAGGATTTCATATAGCCTTTTAGGACTACTCTATTAAGAGATTTAACTAAAATTGCTTGTTAAAATTTGTTAGCATAGATCTTGTGGTTAGCACTTGCTTGCCTGATAATAGATTGCCTCTATACAATATTTGATTGATCCTTCATATGATCTAATGTATCAATGTTATATCCTTCTCTATCCTATGGTCTTCACTTAATAGATTTTGCAATTCACTCTTACTGCTAAGTCACCTTGGATGCTTGGCAAACTATCTTATTTGCTCTTCCAATTTAATCATTTACCCCTTCCACATTGTTCTCATCAGTTTAGGGATTCATCCTCCTTAAGAAGAATTTGGTAGCTTAGGGTAAGGTATGAATCTACAGCTGAGGTTCATCCATTTTTTCCACTTAAACCTTCCCATTTTTTGATTGGTTGCATGCAATTGCATAGGGAATCTACATATCTATTTGTCCTTATCTCTAAAAGATTAGAATCTATCCTTAAGTTGGATTGAAAATGGTTTTACATAGTTGTTTGTTCCATTATAAACAAATATGTCCAAATTGTTTCACTTGGAATATGAAGTCTTTGACGGTCGGCATACATTATATTTCTACTTCTAACTCAGCTCAACACTTGAATCACTTGACATGGTCTATCTTCTTGGCACTCAAGTGACTTGGTACATGAGTTACTCAACACTCATTACAACTCGGCATGGTCTAACATTTATATGTTGAGCTTGGCATGTATTACTAGTTTGGCATGAACTAAGTAAATGACTTAAGTGTGTTGACACTCACTTGTTGAAACCAATATGAGATCAACATGAAGTTCCTTCCTTATGAAATTCTATTGGTTTAGGATCTACATGTGATTGTTGAGCTAAAGAAAGGATTGAATCTATGAACTTCTAGATTATATTGATGAATTATGCAGTTCCAACTAGATATAAGACTAAACATACTATTTGGTGTATCACCCCTTTAGATTACACTAGGTAGTTTGATTTCATGCATTTCCTTCACCCTTTTCCTTCAAAGAAGTAGTTAGGTGCATCTTGATAGTGAGGAAGCCATCCTTCTCCATTGACTCAATCTCATTGTTCAAGTCCCACAACTTGGATATTAGTTCCATGTTTCAAAAGGTTGCTTTTAGGTCAAAGTTCAAGCAAGGGTGCAAACTTTTGTGACAATAGTGCATGAGTTTTATTTAATTAAATAAGAAAATAAGAAGAGAATGACATATTATGCCTTCTAAAGTGGTTTCAATGTATACTAAACATGTGATTGCAAGAAAACATAAGATTGCATTGAGGATGTTAATCCTCATGTAACAAAATAAATGCATGGAAGAAATGATGTCATCATATAAAAAGAAAGAAAATGGATATAAGGGGATAAAATGGATCCCACCATATAGTTAGGAAAATGAAATAGGGTCCTTGCCCCCAATATGAGGAGATAAGGAAAATGACTATTATGTTGCTTACAAAGTAGGACAATGACCTTGTAAAGGATATGCTAAACATGTCACATAGTGAGGATCAACATAATATGAATGTAAATGTACTAAGTAGTATTATTAAGAAAAAAATACCACTCATTATTATAATTCATTTTAAAATACCACAAGAAACTAATTTTTTATGTTACAACACGAAAATGGAAGAATTTTGTTGTAACTAGAACCATTCAATATCCATACACTTAAGGATGTTAGCTTTGGTATCGAATATTGGTGTGAAAGTAAAGGTTTCTCAATTATATTTAAGAGTTTATACACTACCCATAGGGTCAATGTGAGGAGGACCCTAATGCTCCACAGTTAGATTTGTGAAAAGGAAGTCATTATGATCTCTTTTTTTTTACAAGAGATGATTTAATTTGAGATTTGTCATAAAAGGAACAAGAAAAATCATAAAGTATGTGGCTTTCCACTTCTAAGGTACTCTTAGGAGAGAAATAAACATAACTCATAAAGGCCTCAACTATAATAGGAATATCAATGAAATGCATAGGTAGTGGTTGATCACTAGGAGAAATAATCATGTTATCATCCAATTTTATAAAGGTTGCATCATGAGAAAGGGATTAATCCATGTCCTTATCCAAGGATTCATCCCAAATAGTAGGATTTTTAAAGTTAAGAACATCATGACTTCCTAATCTTGATCCTCTTTGAAAAGATCACTCTTTGGAGGGGGGTGCCTTGAATATTTTTTTCATGAGAATCAATGAAAGGAAAAACTAAAGTTTCATCATAGGCATTAAATGAAATATCTTAAAGATCATGAAGAAAAATTAAAAATAAAGAGAAAAATCCCATTGAAAATCAAATGTAATGACTATGATATAAATATTTTTGTATTTATATATTGATTTGAAAAATTACAATGCAACCTAAGAAAGATGTAATTTTTTTGTACTTTTTTACAATGAAAATATATGAAATGAAGCCATATAATTAATGAAACTTAAGCACCAAATCAAAGGTCAGATGTGTAGATCTAGATGCAAAAAATATAGTGAGAACAAAAAGGAAATCTATCACCAAAATGAACTATAACTACCAAATTAAAAATATGATGTGTAAGAATGCATATAAGATGGAAAATTACACAAGGAGGATCTAGCTCCAAAATCAAAAGTGGAGATGCTTCGGTTCACCAAAATGTTTAGGTGGGAAATGAAAGAACTTAATAAGATGTGTTTATCATTAAATAAGATGTCTAGCCTCACACTCAAGTATAAGGGAAATAGGAACTATTAAGCATAACCCTCAATAAAACACAAGTTAGATTAGCAAGACCTAAGTGAGATGAAGGGATGCTAATACAAAACCAAATTATACTAAGTATGAAAGAAAGTTTCTTTCATGTAATATATTAGTTGTATATTTCTTATGTGAAGGAAAATTGGTTATATTGAATTGGTTACTTGATTTCTTAACTTTCTTAGAGTTAATTGATTTAGATGTGATTGATACATAGATTAACCTTTTTAGAGTGAACTGACTTAGATAAAAGAAACACAAGCACATCACTAATTTTGCAATAAACTAGATTTTTAACATAGAGGGACAAGAAAGAATGATATTTTCCTTGAAATTTTGAAATTGAAGATGTCTTGAAATCATGAAAATAATAGATTGGAAATAGAAGTGAAAAAACATAGACTAGATCTAGAACCAAGAAGTTGAGAAGAAAAAACCCTAGAAAGTGATTGTCTAGAGAAGAAATCACCCTATGCTAATGTATACATTCCAATGGTGGGTATAGGACATTTTTGAGGTAAGTGTCACCTTAGTTTTATATATACTTGGGCTTAAAAATTTTGTGGATCTAAAAATTTAACCAAAAAATGATACCTTGATCTATATTTGAAACTCAAATCTTTATCCTATACACCGAGGGAAATGGTCTTGTTTGTTGAGTCTAACTTGCCTCAGTCGAGCCCTAGATTTAGGAACTAACCTTACAATTGAAATATAAATGATAAAGGAAATGATATCAAGTAGTTTAATTGAATATAATAATGGATAATATAATTACTAATGTAGATGCAATTGTATTAAGTATGTAATCAAGCATGTAATATAATAGCCTTGACTCAACAGAAAGAAACCAAAAGGAAACCATGTAAGTCAAAACCTCATGAATGTGAATTCTTCCAATTATCCTTGATGAAGAATTGAATAGCTTGGATTGAATAATGGAACATATCCTCCTTAAAAGAAAAACTCCACTACCACCTTAACGAAATAAGTTTGATGCAAAAAATAATAATCTTGAGGAATGCTTGAGATCTTGAATGTGCTTTATGTTGTGCTTATAGTTTTCTCCTGTGTGCCTATAATGCTCATGATTATGTTATGTGTAAAAATTAAATTCCTAATATCTCTTAATACTAGTTTTGGGGCTGAAAACAAAGTGAGTTGAACAAGGAATTACAAAAACAAATTGGAAAACTTGAGATAACAAGATATCCAAAATTGATTTTGTCTTAGGTATAGGTCAACTTGGGTAAAACTATACTAGTTAGAATATAACTTGGGTCAACCTATACTAGGAAGTGGTTATCTTAGGTTGACCTATACATGAGGATATGTTAGAGTTTTTTATTCTAAGGTATCAAAGGTTGTGCAAAAATAATTAGAAAATAAATTATTTAATGGAGAGATATGACCCAAAAGGCATTAAAATAACACTTATAATAGTTATGCATAGATATTTGTGAGCACTTAGATATTTAAGAAATCTCAGAAGAAGACAAAGGGACTAAAACCACACTATGGAACACTAAATAGTTTTAAAATGGGTGCTTCCATTTTAAGATGATGCAAGACTAAACCCAAAAGGTTGACCCACTATATGTTGCACACTAGGGATAACTTTAACAAAACCCCCCTTTGGAAAAAAGTATAAAATCTTCACAAATCAAACATTATTTTGGAGGTGGGGGGGCAGGGGATTTCTATTGGAAAAAAAAATTCAAAATTCGAAAAAAATTAATTTAATTGGTATTTTTTTCCATTGTATTAAAACTTTGTAAAATCTTAGCGAGTTTCTAATTATTGTAGAAACTTGTGACCAAAAGTAAAAATACCTAGAAACTATATTTTTATATCATCTAAAACACAATAACTTAGATTAATTACTATTAGATGATCATGAATCAATGCTATATATCCTATTTTGGGCAAAAATGTTAAAGGACAACAAGTTTTAGAGAAAGTCTATGGAATAATGACACCTATCCACAATCAAATCTATTTTAGGCTAAAGATGAAAAGGATAAATACTTAGTTGGAAAGTCTTTAGAATAGGGACACATGTCAAGTATATGTGCATAACATACTATCTTAAATTTTTACCACATATTGGTGAATGTGACCATCGAATAAGACAAGCCTTAGAAATTGTGGGAAAAATATTTAATTTACCATGTGGAAAGATTATACTCCATTGGTGAAGTCATCACCAAAATAAAATTAAACTATGTATCATTATTGGTGATTTATTTGGGACCCAATTTTAATAAATTGTGAGTGATACAGCCACCCTAAAAGTGCAAACAATTTACCAAATTCAAGGTTGTTGATGAGTGAAATGTACCATATGGTAAATATTTGCCACTAAAGTTATCCATGTTGCACATTAAATAATGATGCATGATCATATGAGGTTCTTGCTAATATTGCATCATTTTGTTTCCTATTTTGTTTTTTTTGTTCCTATTTCCTATCTAGGTGTCCTGGGAGCAGTCTTTCAATAGTACATTTTAGTTAGTGTTGTCTTAGTGGATTATTGAGGACCTATTCTAGATCATTATCCTATGATTGCACATCATTTGGATTCCTTTTATATGAGATCCCAATTTCTCTTGGGTAGTGTGCTCTTCACTGGTACCTCAACCGATCATTGGATTTTCATTGGGTGATATGTGATTACAATGTGTGATCATTTGAGACACTTTTTGATGATTCTTGGAATATGTATGGACCTTTATCTAGGATAGAGCATTATTATATTCTTTTTTTCTCAACATTGATCCTATCTTGTGTTTTGTCTTATTTGATGTGACAAGTTTCTTTAATCATTAGGAAGTGTTAATCTTCTAGGTTGACCTATGTGTCATGATATATATATATATATATATATATATATATATATATATATATATATATATATATATATATATATATATATATATATATATATCTTCCTACTATCTTTCTTATTATTGATACAAGATAGATATTATATATATATACATATATATATATATATACATATATATATATATACATATACATATATATATATACATATATATATATATATGTATATATATATATATATGTATATATATATATATATCAAATATCTATCTTGTATCAATAATAAGAAAGATAGTAGGAAGATCTAGAGATCAATATCTTGTGTGCATTAAGACCACCTATTGGATTTGTATTTTCTATAAGGTTACTATTGGGTAGACTTGTTTCTAGGCATGTATTATCATTAGATTTGTATATAATCAAGAAAATTCAATTGTTTCTTTCCTCCATCGTGTTATATATTTCATGTGTTTACTCTTATTTCTTGGTTGGACATCTCCTTTGGAGATTATCCCACCTTGGGCTATGTCAAATATAACCACCACTAAAATAGATAAGGATAAACATTTTAAGTACATTCTTTTGTAAACACCTTTACTAATGCACCAAGGCCATTGGTACATTATAACCATTACCATAAAATGACAACTATGCATCATATATGTTGACATCAATGATAACTATTAATGAAAAAACACAAACAACATTAGCTTCACATTCTAACATACAGATCAATCAACATTGAGTCATTTTCTTCTCTACATTTAAGAATAGAAAGAGCCATACTAAGTTGAGAGATAACATCAATAGAATATTTATCTAGGATATATGAGGTGAGATAGAGACATATAAATGTATGGTTGAAGGTGAGGTCTAGGGAAATGAAATGGATCAACCTTAAAATCATTGAGATCACAAATATTTTTTATTTTGAATTTCTAAAAATGATCAAATACTTCTTCTTCCACTCAGAAAAAAAATCCCACCATCTAAGAACACAAACTATCATGCTCCACTAGCATGTCAAAAGATGAAGTAAAATATAGAGAATAAAATTTTCATTCATAACTTTTTTTCATTAGTAAGGATACATGTGACATGCTCTCAAACCTCTACTATGTCTTTTACTAGGAATAATGTTATTCCAAGATCTTCCCCTTATCTTGGAATGATGACATTTCACCTTGTAATTGACCAACTCTTATCATTATATTCTTTCTTTGTCCTTGAAACAATAATGTGTCTTCCCTAGTTCATTAAATTTTATTTCAATAGATTGAACTCTTCCTCAAGAATTATTAACAACATAACAGTAAAGAAAATGTCTCTACATTTATGAAGTTTCCTTCATTCATTCCTTTGTCTCACCAATCACCCTTGACAATTTCTATATATGTTTACTAAACTTCTTCCCAATAGACTCCTTAATCTTTATACAATTAGTTCCACTCTACACAATCTACTCTCAATATCTATGAACAAATCAAGTAGCAACACACTAGACTTATTAGAATCAACTATCTTCTTGATCAAATGATCAATCAATAATTCCTCTAACACCTTTTTTTCTCCCTAGAGAGTAACCATTCTAAATATCCCCAATCATATCAAATCCCCCATCCTTAAGCATGCGTTACATCACACCTAAATCCACAAAATTAGATTCATAGAGAGAGACTACATCCTTCTAATTCTTCTTCTTCATCCTCTTCTCCTTTCTCAACTTTTTCCTTGTATTCCTCTTCATCCTCTAAATTGATAATGATTTCCATTTCTTTAATATTTGGATTTCTCCTTTTGAGTTTTATTGGGAAACCACCAATAGAAACATCCATACATTTTCAAAGGAAGAACTCTACTCATTTCAAATCTCTTGTATAAAACTAGACACAACCAAACTAGAAAAAAATATTCATATGTACAATGAAGTGAACTATTCTTTACAAGAATTTGATATGTTCTCCAAATCCCCTAAATATTTAAAAATCTATTTACCAAAAAAGATTTTGGTTGTCTATTTAATGTTCTCTCTAGTTGGTAGAGACTTCATGAAATAGAATTCTAAGCATTCAATCAAAGACCCAAATTAAAATCCATAATGATTTTTACTAACATACTGACATTTTCTAGAAAATTGTCCAAAATAATATTACACATATCAAGTTTAAATCCTAATCTAAGAATTTAATGAAAAATATACATCACTATATTCAAGGTGGTACCATTAACATTTTGAAATTTATGTTTGAAATAAATTCCATATGCAACATACCTCACCACTAGTCCTCAATATTATTTATTAGGAGTCATGTGTGCTGACGATGACCAATACTAGTTAGCTCTTCTACTTACTTATAAATAATCTTCCTCCTTCCTAGTAAGTCTCCACCACTATAGAGAAATATTATGTATTCAATTTACTCGTTTGTCATGTAATAAGGTTTTTCTAACACTAGGTTTCTATCTAAAAACCAACACAACAAAAAATGATAAAATCTTTGTTGTCACACCACTTAAATTCTCCCCATATATATTAACCAAGCTTTCCTATCCTTTACAAATCGTCCACTAAAAAACCAACTTCCAACTACCTTTGTATGATCAAATTTTTCTATCTTAGATTTCATTAGCATCTTAGAAACTAAATAACATGGGTGTCACAAACTACCAATTATGATTCCATTATTGCACTCGAGTTTAATCTATATCTAGATTTTTGTCAAGATCTATTAAAGATATATTATTGATTCTTTCAATAGTTCCAAATGATTTTAATTATTTAATTTTATATCCATAACTCAATATAATTGCATTTCTCATCAAGAATTAAGTATTGCTAATGTAATCCGATTATACTTCACATACAAGTCATGTGACATATATGTAACCATTATTTTTCCATTTGATATGCTAGAGATAAGTTGGTTGTAATCAATGTCACCTTCAAGTAGGAGAAGTAACAAATATAATATTTGAATACTTCCTTAAGCCAAAACCTTTGACTTTGTTATTAAATGAGCTAATATTGAGATCTGATACCAAACGGTTCTCTTCACTAACATATTTTTTTTCTTGTATGCTATTACTATCTTCTAAGATTCACTCAAAACTAGAATATTATTACCATATACAATATTTATTGGACCACCACCAAATCTGCATGAGTTAGCATAATAGCCAATTTGACCACATTGAAACCATTAACATTTCTCTATCCTAATATCACTATATGAATATTATATATGCATCAATTAGCCTTGTGACTATAAATGTGACACATTTAGAAATTCTTGATGAGGCCAAATATTTCCTTTATTTCATGATAGATTTAAGACACATTGTTGATACTCTATTTTATCTTTGTCAAAACATTTGTGGAACTATGTTTATTGAAACTATGACAAACCTATGGGTAGAAACTATGCCATCTTTCGCTAGTATTATATATATTATGCAATATTTCATATAGCTATCAAAATGTGTGTTCTTATATTTGAATTTAATTTGATAAATGTTTATTCGCAAACATGTCTCTATATTGTAACTAACCTATTAATGAAGACTGAAAGATGATTGGAAGAATTCAAAAGATGAGCACCAACAGCATTCAAGGAGAAGAGAACACTAAGGAGAAGCCATGATGGAGGAAAGTTATAATGGTTCTAGAAGACACAACAGCGAGTAAGGAGGAGCTATAAAGACCTATTCCCTTCTCTACTTTTATTCCATGGTCAGTGGATGTTCAGACTTTATTATTCCTACCTTAAGCCATTATTTCTTCTTCCCACCTTGAGTTGTTATTTTTCTTCTTTTCTCTCCTATGGATTTAAAGAAAGATCATTTACTTTTCTATTATGGAATAAGTGTTGATCTCCTATATATAGGAATCAACCCAAGTGTGTTAGTTTAACCAGTTAGAAGAAAGAGTTTATGAGAATAGACTGTTAACTTTTATAGTTGTGTTTTTATAGTTCTGTGTTATGTAATGAATTTTTGAAATCTAATGAAATAGTTTTTGGCTTCTATCTTGTGTTAGTAGTTTAGTGAAGCTGACCAAGGGGGGCCACTTGGAAGGTGGATTAGATTAGGATAGAATACAATTATTTCCAAGCATTCTTAGTATTGTAAGTAGAAGTTGTAAGTTCCTTCCTGTAGCATTGCACTTCATGAATGTTCTATAACATATGTGAGAATAGTTATAGTGGATGAACCAAATTGAAATATTTTTTATCCTTTCATTTTATTTTCAGTATTCATAGAATTAAGTGTGTTAGTTTCCTACAGCAATAGTGTAAGCTATTTTTCTTGCATTTTACTTTCGTGCAACATAAGCTTAGTGACTCATTCAGAGACCTAGTGCACATACTATGCCAACCATTTCAAGTATACGTGTAATGCCCCGCCAAGGGATCCAAAGAATTTCACCAAGTTTTCCAAACAAATTTTTTTTTAAAACATGAAAGTAAAACCATACACAACACTTACGGAAGCAATAGTAACATCCAACTGCAAGTAATCATAACATACATAACAGTTACATTCTTTAAAGATCCCTTAACGTTGAATTACTTCTAACATTACATCCTTAACAATGAAATAACAAGGATACATCCAATGTTCTTAAACCATATACAAGTGTACATTTTAGATTGCTCAATCATCCACTATACATATTACAAGGTATGAAAAACTTAAAAGAATAAACATCCATGTAAATAAAGTACATCATCATCCAATATTAATACATGACATAATGAAATCATAAAAATACATGATACATCATCATCATAAAGATATAAACATCCATCATAAAAGATAACCATATATCACAAACATAAATAACTAAGTGCACGGTTCCTCCCAACCGTTAATAACATCATTAGACCATCGTGGATCCTAGCCATCCCTCCATGCGTAACATTCTAAAGCACCGAAGAGATCATCGGCTATTAACATAGTAGGAATGTCACTCCTAAAACATCCTACTAAAATGAAAAGTAAAGCATAAGATATCATCATCTAACATGCGCAAACCATCAATATAAGAAACATACCAGCAAATACATCCATCATAAGGTACATCATCTATCATAATGCTCCAAGAATAAAATGAAGATAAATACCAACCAATAATACTCCAGCCACGGTGTCTCAATGGATCTCAAATGATAAGAGTGGATAATACACTACCACCCGACCGTGTGGAACCTAAGTGGTCCACTCCCACCATGCTAAGGAGATAGTCTCAAGTCCCAAACAGGATATCAAAACCACAAAGCATAAATCTCTTAAAGTCTAGGAACCCTAAAAGTATACTAACTCAAAGGTTCCAACACACACAAAATCGACATCTAATTCCTAGAGGCACAACAATGATATGTAGGAAACCTACCCTGCAAGCGGGAAAGTGTCATCGCATTTATCTCGTACAAGTTACCCTGGCAGTTAGCTAAACTCCACGGGTCCATACAGATCTCATGCGGCCACTAGTATCCTCTCATACTAATGAGGCATACTATGGAATGCAAGGTCACAACCATGCGTCTCACTACTCCCATCCTAGCCTGTACAAGCGCTCAAGGCATGGGCGAGAACATCAAAACAATGATCTTTTTAGGTTCATTTAATCCCCATTTAGTGTGTAAATGTTATCACTTATTAACCAAACTTACAATGAGTTACCCTAGCAGCCACTTAGGGCCCCGGCCCCCATTGCAAACCACTTCCCGACACTACAAGTAGATAACCTACCCTAATGCTCATGGAATCATAAATCACCACAGTCCTGTACAAGCGACTATAAAGAAATCCAAAAGATAATCCATAAAAAGAATCATCAAATATCCACAATGTAAGCATCAAATATCCATACTAAGAATCATCAAATCTCCAAGATAAGAATCATCAAAATCTCCATGAGCATCTGGAAAAGCATCCATAGAAAATCATGACCACAACAGTTCTCTATTGGCAACTGAAGGCATCACTGATAATCATAAGTATCTATTGGTTCTCAATAACCAAAATATATCATCACATCCATTGGTTCTCAACAAGCAACCGATAATATCTCAAAATCATACTAATCAAATATCTCAAAATCATACTAATCGAAGACTCCAAAATGGTTGAGTCAAAATATGTCACAACATGACATCATCAATAAATAAATCCACATTTCAGTCCCATGATAGCGACTAGAAAATAATTCAAGGATAACTGATCGATGACTCAAAAATGATTAGCTCAAGTATCTCAGATACATATACATCTTAGCTTCATGCATGAAGACTGATGAACAATAACAACCAGTAAATACAAACATTTCATAGAGCATACGATCACATAACCATGGTTGGGCTTATAAAGATCAAGACCAAATAAGATCAACATGCCATCATATCTCACAACCCCTAAGCCTCTAGTAACAACCTAGGACTGTTCAACTCTAGTCAACCCAAAAAACCCAAAATAAGAAGCATATAGAATACACGATGCAAACACATGTTTTGGTTTTGCTATAATCTCATAGTTGAATAATGTGTAGAGTTTCATTTTCCATTTTCAAGTATACTTCAAATGTCTAAGTTTCATCATTTGACCTACAAGTCAACCCATTTGATTCCCCGATAGCATTATCCTTCCATTATTAAGAATTACATTCTAAGAATAACTTAAGGATAAGTATTCACTAAACTGATCATCATTGTCCTCTAATTAAATTGTTCTCTATTTTAGCCATGATCCATATTCTAATTGATTAACTCTCCTATAATGTTACTACAACTTTCGAGATAATCAAATGATCATTATTCATTTATAAAAGAACCAATTATCAATCCTTGAATAAGAAGAATACAACTTAATTAAAAATGATCAATTCAATCAATCAATTAACATAGGTACACCATCCATGACCTATTAACATTCTAATAGTCTTCAATTAGAAACTTAATTAAGTATTACTAAAGCTTGAGTCTTTTAATTTAATCATTATCACTGTTGACAACCATATAATATCTAAGGTCTTAATTCAAGTCATAAAACTTATCAATTTTGATATCAATATCTCTACAATCTCATTAAAAGAATTATATCAATTAAATCTCTACTACATAACTTAATTATTAATTAAATCAAATTAACTCTCAGTAATTGATTTAATTAATAATTTACATATCCATAGCAACGCTCCAATTAATATTAGTTGACTAATAACTAACTATAATTTTGTAAGTTAAAAGTCAACTATAATTCAATACTCAAATGATCCAATTAATAATTCAATAATAATATCTTGATACTATTTAAATACAAGCTATATTAGAAACCTTAATAATAATTCCATGTGACCACATTTGTCATCTCGCAAAGAATACCTACATTCCCTAGACAATTCATATTATCATTAAACATTTTTAATAAAACTCTATCGCATAACTTAATTATTAATATCATAGTTATAATATCAACTCAATGAATATCAGTTGATTAAAAATTAATTTATACTTCAAATCCAAAAACTATTATCTTTACAAAACTTTAATCATTAAATAATCTCCTCTAGATTAAATCTAATCGAATTTATTGATAACTATTTAAACCATTATTTATTAATAGTTTGTTAGTCCTTACAAACATTAATAAATGATAAATTTTTCAAATTATAAATACTCGATCTATAGAATCCTTCTATAAACTCATTAGTTAATATTTGGCTAACTCTTAACTCCATTAAGGTATTCAAATGTATTAAACAATAATATAATAATCAATTTTAATCCAATATCATTTAGAGTTTCTAAACATAATATAAATTATCATCTTACAATTATTTAATTAATATTAAAATCAACCATTAGACTCCATTTTTTAATTGTTTTAATATTATTTTGTCTATATAAACATTGTTTGAAAAAGATCCCTATCACAAACCAATAAGACTCATTGTAGATTTTAACATGAATAACCTCCAAATTCTTAACATTATCATCTTCATTAAACAACTCTAAAATTGTTTAATATATATTAAATAGTATCCAATACACATTATAAAAAGTCCACTATATAAATTATATTAAAAAAAAATTTCTCTTAATTTTCTCTCATTTAAAAATCCATTTACTTAGATTGACTAATAATTAATTACACTTCTTCTACTATTTACTAATCTTAATTAAATTTGATTTAATTAGATTAGATAATAAACCATATAAAACTAATGCATATTAATAAGATTCTAATAAGAGAAGTTTGCAATAATATCTTTAATTCATACCATGCTTTGATATATTATTTTTGTGAAGTTTAAGCATAAAGAACTCTTGGTTATGAAAAATGGAGAGATATCTATCATTGAATAAAATAGTCTCAGTACAACGGCCATATCTCCCCAATGAACCGTTGGATCGGGTTGAAATTTAAATATGTTGAAAAGGGCCAAGTTGCACTAATTTTGATTGAAGCAATCGAATAAATTCGATTCCGATAAAAAGTTATGAATGACTGAGTTTGGATCTATCCAAGGGGCAGCGACAGGACAATTTGTGATAAATTAAAAATTTTCTCTTAAAAGTAATTGTTCTCTAAATTTATCCAATAATTTCACTAATGGATTTGGCCATAAATCTTGAAACCATTTTCAAATCTATTTAAATTTGATTCTAATTCGAACCCAAACCTGTTTAGATCTAATTTCTTCCTTAATTGGATTTAGGGTTTTTCTATTATTTTCTTCTCAACCAAATAGCATATCTAGATTCCTATTTAAATTATAGATTTAATCACAGAGAGTATTCAGATACATATAACAAACATGATGAAGACAGGAAAAGAAATAGTGCAAATAGAGTATGCGATTATCACGAGTGCACCTGGATACTAATGCTAATTTTTCCATGCCTCAGAAGTCCATAGAGAATCCTTCGCTTCTCCATCATTCGCAATCCTTCCAAGATCCAAGCCAACCGAGAATCTCCAAGTGACTAAAAATGCTGGAAGGAGCATAGAAGCATGTTGAAAATATGAGCTTGTAACTTGCAACTTCCATTCAGCTTTTACTTCAGCTTGTACAAACTCACTAGAAGAGCTTCTATTTAAAGGCCTCTAAGATGCATCTAGAGTGTCTCTAGAAACAACTAGAAGATAAGTATGACAACCAAGCATGAGCCTTCTCCAACCTTCTAGATTAGTCTTAAGGTTGTAGACACCATGTGCTCAAATAAAATGCTAACTTCTAAGTGTAGACAACTTATGCATTCTTAGAGTACAAACTTCTGTATTGTCTACATGACAACTCTCGAGAATTTGCAAACTCCTATGTGAGCCAATATTTAAAATAATGCACATTAATTAATTTAATATTTACTTTTACTCTTTCCAATTTAATTTATTTATTTATTAAATCTCATGCACTAACTTTAATAATTCCACTTTGCAATCTTAATATATTTATATTTTAATCACATGAGATTTAGAATCTTTTAATAATAAAATATATTTTCCACTTTTAAATTTTATTTTCTAAAACTTAATTGCTAAAATATTTATTAGCTTTAATAATAATATTATTTAGTCATTTATTTAAAAATGAGCTCCAAATATATTATTATTAAAATAAATATTGCCACATTCCAAATTTGAACTTTTAACTTTTATCTTCAAATTTAATTATTTTATTTAATTAATTTTCCAATTAATTAAATAAAATAAATATTAAAATAACATATTAATTTTTCATTAAATTAAACCATTAATTAAATCTTTTAATTAGGCTTAATTAATAGAAAATACATCAAAGACTCTCAAGGTAAAAATATGAAAACCCATCATAGCCAAAATACATACAAAATCAAATCAAGGGTTTATATCATGAATTACATTATTCAACGTATTCGGAGGGTACTCAACTCAAATACTTGTCCTAATTTTCCAATTAGAACAAATGGCTTAAAGGGTTGGGATTTGGACTTGAGAATTTATCTCCCCTCTCTTATCATTGAGATAATATGATAGGGTACGCTCATCCTGGAAAATTTAGGGAAGTCAATACCCAGTACTTGCAACCTGCATAAAATCCACGCATGTACAAGCACAATATATACTAAGCTAAACAGGCAATGGCAGGAAGTGGTGCATCGTGTAGATCCCGACTAGTAGGTGACTACGACTCCCTTTCTTAACCACATCAGACACGCCATACAAAAGCAAAAACGCAAAGCAAACACGCACACCATACATATGCAAGTATGGGGTAAGTATCCATAATAAAACACATATTATAATAAATCGTCTAACTAATCATCATTAATAACTGAAAGCAATGTAATAATCATCATACATACATGAAATATAAAGTCTAAGTGATCTCATCACATAATAAACTAAATCCATAACACTATATCTGATAATCTCAAAAGAATGCTGCTAACCAACAACAGGAAACTAGCTCTAAAAGAGTTCAGCAATGATAACAAAATGCGAACTAGGGGCAGGCACTATAATACGTCCCTGGGTTGACAAGATTAAATGCACCTCATAGTGGAAAAAATAGTCCTTAGTTTGAATACATTATTCCTAAGCATGTCCTGGAGCATGACTATGATACACCTATTGTGAGGTGGACCAATTCTCATAACTCATAATATTCAATCCACATTTCTTAACTGGATTAGAAAATTAAACTTTTGCTTTAATTTTCATTATGAAAATTAAAGCATTAAACTTTATGTTTCTTTCTCATCTTACATTCAACAACCTTATGACCAATAATATTGTATATGTAATAATACCCATTAAAATATGAGTACCTTTGAGAATTCAGTTGCCTAACCAAAAGCCTTTTTCTAGAGGTCTTTGAATTTCTAATTCTTTCCACTATCTTGGACTTTTCTTCTTTTTTATTACCTTCTCTTTTCCTTTTTCCTTTAGATCTATACATTCACCAATCAAAATTAATCATTCTTTATCTATTTGATTCTTCTATAGGGATAAAAGTGGCTCCAAAATAATTCTTCTCTCTCAAACCATAGCTTATAATATTAGCTTCCTTAATTCTTGATCATCTTTTCAAATTGATTTGAAATCTTCCTGATGGTTCCTTGGTAATATCTTTGGATTTTTTCCATTCTCGTATAGTGCTTTTACATCTTCTTCAATCCTCTTCCAACCTTCCATTCTCTATTTTAATCCATCTTTGATAAATTAATCAATGTTTTTACTATCACTAGACTTCTTTTCTAGATCTGCCATATTTTATTTTTATTTCTTCAATTCTTGACTAAATTCCTTGTGCCTTGCTTCTAATTTCTAGGTCTAATCCCTCATCTTTGACATTCCCACATTCACTTCCTTGGGGTTTTCTTTCAACTCCTCTTTTCTGATCTAGTGCACACAATATCACTCATCATAGTATGTTAATCTTCATCATCATATTACTCTCCTTCCATTTTTTCAAACAATCAAGATCTCCCTCAAGTGGTTAAGCTCCATTTGTAAGGGACCAAGCTCTGATACCAATTTTTGGAACAGGTTAAATAACTAAGGGGTTTAATCAATTATTCACAAAGTACTTATAAAAGTACAATAGTAAGCACAAGAACCATTCAAAAAGTCAAGAATGATAAAATCATGAAATAACAAGAATAATCAAAACCATAAAACTAGGATAACATAAAAAATAAAGTTGGGAAAAGTCAAAGAGAAGCTAATTCTCAAGAAGTACAACATAAACTAAAGTCATTTTTACAAGGGGTTCATTATCAATTTTCTTGCTATTGTTTAACTCATTATTGGTAGGGCTAACTACCCTTATACAAAATAATTTAATTTAAAATATTTTACCAACAAAATGTGAGGTGAATCATATTTTCCTATGTGTGAAATAGATCCAATTGAGAGCATAGTATTCATCGTCAATGATAGATCTAAGAACATAGATCTTCTACAAACATACACCAAATATTTAGAACACATTGTATAAGATCATCTCTCCATACCACTCAAGAATAGTTCACTCAACTTCCTTCTACTTATAATTTATTTCTAGAGATACACCAAAACAAATTTTTACTATATCACAATTAGTTCTTTACCTTACATACAAATCCACACATTCACACATTAAAAAAAAAAAAGATACAAATTTTTCTTATATATACAAATAATAAGGTATCCATATATGTTAGGCCACAAAATATTTATTTCCACAAAATAAAAAATATTGCAATCATATTTAGCATGCTTCCTCTAAGCCTAATTTGAGGTCATACTTAAGAAATCCTTACAACATGTTACCACATGACCTAAAAATATAGATCACATTAAGATGCATGCATTTCATATTATGTTATTAGATGATTATGAAACTATAAAAATGACACAACTAGGTCCATGACTTGATCATCAAAATATTTAAGCTAACAAATGGATAAAACTAGCTGAAAACATGTTTAGAACAAGATATGATGATTATACCAAAATTTATGTAGAATTGCAAAAATATCCAAGTGCTAAGAATACCTAGAAGACATAGGTCTTGATATAAATATCATGTAACTACTATTACCAAAACATGATTATATATGATAAGATGCATTCTAATAGTGGGAATAAGTACACCTAACAACATAACTCAAAGCTAGATATAACTCATATTTTGATATCACATTGACAATCAAAAAACATCCAATCGATATTACCATCAACCAAACGGTAACACCAAGTGAAATATATGAATTTTTTTATATATAAATGAAAATAATTCCTATAACATCTCAATATGTTTAACAAGGTGGAGAGAGAATATATGCATTGTAACTATGAAATGATATTGTATTCTTTTTATTGATGGATGTTGTGATCAATGAAAAGGGTGGGGATTCTTGAAATGAAGAGGTTTTTATTGGCAGAGTTGTTGATTTGTTAGTTTTTTGTTGCATATTTGTTGATGTGTCAGTATGGTTGTCATTGATGGTAACATATTATTTGGGTGGTTGGATCATTCTCTATATTTATGATCTATTACATAAATGATTTTTTTGATTTATTAGCCTCGAGATTAGTGTTTCTAATAGATCAAAAGTTTTTTAAATTGATACTATTTATATATTTCCCAACAGAGAATAAGTTTTTAAAAAAATTAGAAATAACTAATTCACTCCCTCTAAGTAATTCATCCTGCCCAAAAATAGATACATACACATACACATATACACATGTGTCTGCACATTTTTATGCATATAAATCATATATATTGTTAGACTAATAAAGTATTTTCTTATTGATTAAATCATATTGATTTATTATTGAGTCACTTATTATCTCTAGTTTATTTAAGCTAAACTTTGGTCATACAATAATTAATTCTTTTATTAATTATTATCATAAAAACCTAGGTTAGTTACTGTTTAGGATTTTGATCTTCTTTATAAGGATTAATCGCTTTGTGATTATTTATTCACTTTTGATTATAGCAATTTATCTTTTTGCTCATAAAGAATCTCTCATCTATGGATCTAGGAATTTCAACCTCCATAGGTTTTACTTCTCTCTTTATGTGATAGGTGTTCCCATGTAGGTGATTCTTGGGAGCTATGGGGATAATCTTGTAACTATTATTTTCTTGGTTTGATGGAGTGAGCTATGTATTCAATATTTGATTCTATGTACTAGGTGATTATAGTGGCTTGATACCTATGCATTTTGGTGAGATGGATCATTTAACATATAGACATTCTTTCATTCCTATTTTTGGAGGCCATGAAGATACCTTCCATATTTGATTGATCATCTCTTCAGACTTAGTCTTTTCTACTTGGTCATGTTCTATATAGTGGAGATTCTTCAAATCAATAGTTTGGCAATGTTAGCAGCATCATGCTTTAGTGGTGCTCTTCATGATCATCTTTTGTTCCTATCTATGAGGACATTACCTAGTTTGGAGGCTTATTCAATCCTTCACTAGTTCTTTTTAGCATTATTTCCATCTCTTTTTGGAGTAGGGATTTTCTCATGTGGTTTTCTCCATTTCTCCTCTTTTTAGATATTTGTTTGTGCTTGGGTACCTCATCAAGCCTTGTTGTCAGGACCTAGATTTACTTTTAGTAGTAGTTTCTAGGTTTTTAGCTACTCCCTAAGTTTATCTTAAGGGAGGTGTTAGAGTAATAATTTATTTTATTATTAATTAAATTATATTAATTTAATTATTAGGTCACTTATTATCTCTAATTTACTTAAGCTAAACTTTGGGCATATAATAATTAATTCTTTTATTAATTATTATCAAGCAACCTAGGTTAGTTACCTTTTAGGATTTTGATCTCCTTTATAAGGATTGATCTCTTTGTAATAACTTATTTACTTTTGATTATAACAATTTCTCTTTTTGCTTATTAAGAATGTCTCATCTATAGATCTAGAAATTTCACCCTCCACAACTTTTGTTTCTCTTTGTCTATGATAAGTGTTTGCATGCAAGTGATTCTTGGGAGTTATGGGATTGGTCTTTCATCAACTCCAACATGGTATCAAAGCTCTAGATCTTCATGCCCCTATTTTATTTATGAGGATTTTGGCTTGGCTTTTAGATGTGTGCCTTTTTCTTTCAAAGGATTTCATTTTTCAAAGATTTTTAATATTGGATCTAGGGTGGTCACCTTTTTTCGGTGCACTTTGATCCCCAACAAACTTCACCATTGAGCTCAAATGGACCTCATTATTGATCTTAGATTACCCAAAAACCCCTATTTTCATATAAAATTTGTCCAATTTGGATACAGTTGGAATCTGAGGCAAAAAAACAAATTGCTTCCAAATTGGGCACATTTTCTAATGTGGTGATTTTATACTTTTTACATGGAAATTGAATTTTTTGCATGGAATTCAATTTTTTATGGCATAAAAATAAAGATTTTTTGGTACAAAAATTCAGACAATTTTTGGTACAAAATTGACACGCTTCTCAAAGTAAATTTGGTACAAAACTAACATGCTTCCCAAGGTAATTATGGTGCAAAATATGCATGCTTCTTGAGATAATTTATGGTACTAAACTGACATTCTTCCTAAGGTATTTTGGCATGGATCCCAAGGTGGTGATTTTTTTCATTTTGCCCTTCCTATTCTTTTTTAACCTACCTATGGTTCTTTGTCGTAACTTGCTCATTCGGACTTTATTTTTCACAAATGAGATATCGTTGAAAAGTTGATTCTGAGCCCATTTTGATGGTACAATTTATTTTGACTTTTGATGCTATTTTGTTGTTAGTTTATGCATTCAAAGTTAAAGGTTCTATTTTGCATTGCGGGAAACATATCTTGAGATATTCTATTTTTCGTATTCTACTTCAGGCACATCTCATTTAGTTTTCTTTTTCTTTTTTTGCATTATGGTGGATATCTTGGTTATTTCAGGTCCAATGATCAATTTTGTTGCTTTAGATGATTATTATGGGTTGTACTATCTCTTTTATCAACCTTATATCTCTTTTGATCTTTGTTGACATCCTTTTGTAGTATTTTTGCAAATACACTGATCTAAAGTGTCATTCTATTACATTTTGGGATCTTGCACATTTTTGTGTTTTTTTTTACTTGCACTATATTATAAAGTTCCTTGGGCAGTCTCATATTGGCCATATTCACCATCTTCCTTTGTCAAGTGATTTTTCTTTCTATGACATTAGCCTCGTGATGTGTCAATGACATGTGCCAATATAGTTGTTTATACTTCTTTTGCACTCTCAATGTTCCTAGTTTTTTTTTTATAAGAGATATTGCATTCAATTTTAGTGTTCATGTCTTATCTCTTAGCATTATAGGGGGTTTATATTGGTTCTATTACTTTCTTTGTTTGATGGAGTGAGCTATGTATTTAGTATTCGATCCTATGTATTAGATGATTATTGTGGCTACATACCTATGCATTTCAGTGAGATGGTTCATTTACCATATAGACATTCTTTCATTTCTTATTTTTGGAGGTCATAAAGATACCTTCCATCTTTGAGTGATCAGCTCTTCAGACTTAGTCTTCTCTACCCAGTCATATTCTATATAGTGGAGGTTATTTAGGTCAGAAGTCTGGTAGTGTTTGTAGCTTCATGCTTCAGTGGTTTTCTTCATAATCATCTTTTGTTCCTATATTTAGGGATATTCCTAGTTTGGAGGCTTCTTCAATCCTTCACTAGTTATTTTTAACAATATTTCCATCTCTTTTTGGAATAGGGTTTTCCTCATGTGATTTTCTCTATTTCTTCTCTTTTCAGAGATTTGGTTGTGCTTGGGTACCTTATTAGGCCTTGTTGCTAGGACCGAGATTTACTTTTAGTAGTAGTTTCTAAGTTCTTAGCTACTCCCTAAGTTTATCTTAAGGGGGGGTGTTAGAGTAATAAATTATTTTCTTATTAATTAAATCATATTGATTTAATTATTAAGTAACTTATTATCTTTAGTTTACTTAAGCTAAACTTTGGGCATATAATAATTAATTCTTTTATTAATTACTATCATGCAACCTAGGATAGTTACATTTTACGATTTTGATCTCCTTTATAAGGACTACTCTCTTTGCAATAATTTATTCACTTCTTACTATAACAATTTCTCTTTTTTCTCATCAAGATTGTCTCATCTATAGATCTAGGAATTTCAGCCTCCATAGTTTTTTCTTCTCTCTTTTTGTGACATGTGTTTGCATGCAGGTGATTCTTGAAAGTTGTGGGGTTGATCTTTCCTCAACTTCAATATGTATATGTATATGTATATGTATATGTATATGTATATGTATATGTATATGTATATGTATATGTATGTATGTATGTATACACTAGTAAATTACCCATTTTTTGACAAAACTTGGCCAAAATTTTGACCTGTGTTGGTCCAATTTTTGACCAATTGGTGCATCACAATTTTTTTGTAAATTTTTTTTCAGAAAACAATTCATTGGTAAAAATTTCAACCAAATACTTGGTTGAAATAGAATACATTTGGTATGACCATTATTGGTGGCAATTGGTCAAAATGCTAGCCAAGATTGGTCAAAATTGCAACCAATTCTTTGGTTGAAATAGATACCACAGTGACTAGGATGTCATACTCACAACCAAAGAATTGTTCAAAATTTTGACCAATATTTTTTGAAATGCCAGCCAAGTTTGGTCAAAATTGTGACCAATTCTTTAGTTGAAATGGACACGACAATGACTAGGATGCTATACTCATGACCAAAGAATTGGTCAAAATTTTGACCAATATTGGTTGAAATGCCAGCCAAGATTGGTCAAAATTGTCACCAATTCTTTGGTTGAAATGCCAGCCAAGATTGGTCAAAATTGTCACCAATTCTTTGGTTGAAATGGACACCACAATGAGTAGGATTTGATACTCATGACCAAAGAATTTATCAACATTTCCACCAATCTTGGTCAAAATTTTAGCCAAGATTGATCAAATATTTGACCAATTTGATTTCTTTTTTCTAAATACATTAGACGATGCATGACAGTGCATGTAGATGGATGGAAATAAATTGGTCCACCTTAATTTATAATAGTAGGGGCCTCTACCCTCCCATTTTTTAGGTAGACACACCACCCTTTTATATAATGGTGGGGGCCCCCCACCCTATCATAGATCTGTCCTCTACATGCATGAACCACTGCATCAGAATGGGTATCCACCCACATGAACTACAGAGGAGAAATAGGAAGGTTTCACCCCTACAATTCTATGGTGACCAAGGCTAGACCCCCTACACAATTATGGCTAGAACCCTAGTGAATCATAGTGCCTAGCTAGGCCCCTACTATTTTAAAGGGGGTGGGATCTAATGAACCCTCTAATTGATGGTTGAAAATGAGATACAACTATTCTTTCTAGGATTATAGAACTTAAAGAAGAAGAAGAGAGGAATCAAGAAATGTTGGATAAAGAAATTGTTGAACTAGGCAGCAAGGAGTTAGAGCCTATAGAATCTACTCTAGGTATTGTGCAAAATTGAATATAGAAAAGATACCCTAGATTGCACAAAGAGAAACAAAAATGTTGTGAATGGGGAGTGCCTTCCATAGAGCCATAAACACATGGTATGTTAGGAGGTTGAATGCCCCTAACAAGCAATGGATTTTGTAACGCTATATTTTTTTCACTAAAATCGAGATCTCAATATTTCAAGAAACCAAGCTTAATTAGATGACATAGCGAACCTTAGAAAAAAGTTGAGTATTTGGGGTTTGGTGGGTGTCCCAACTAAGTAATCTTCAATTCACATTAAGTAATATATATGAGCCAACACATTATAGAGATAAGATAACACTTTGGAAGGATGGTAGAATAGTTGTTAGAGGACATTCCAAATCAAATCCATATAGTTGGAGGTGATTCATCACTATTCTTGTCGCTAGAGAGAGATAGAGAGGTATTACTAGAAAGTTCCCACCTGTAATTGACTTCAAAGAATGGGTTAATAAAAGCAAGATCATGGAGATTAATATAGAAAAAGGTATATACTTGGAAAAATAGATGGCAAGGTTTCGGCAATATAGCAGAAAAACATGACAGATTCCTTTTTAGAGGCAATTGGGTTTTTTTCCCTTATACTCTCTCGGCCAAGATCCTTCCACACTCAGGCCTAGACCATTTCTTAGTACAATTAAACATTTGCGAGGATTCTCACTCAAAGAATTGTCCTTTTAAGTTTGAAAAAATGTGGCTAAATGATGAGAGGCTAATTGGGTTACTAGTACAATGTCGGAAGGAAATTTTAGTATTAGGATCAAAACTTTTTTGTTTAGTAGCTAAGCTAAATATAAGTAAAATCAAACTTCTCATTTGGAATAAAAGTCACTTTGGTAATATCTTATAATCAAAAGAAAAGCTAGAGGAGTAATCAGAAATTGTTTACAAAGAAGTAATTGATAAAGGAATCAATGAAGAGATCAATCTCAAAAAGAAGTAGCTACTAGTTGATTATGAAGATATCTTGCCCAAGGAAGAGAGCTTTTGACATCAAAAGCATGGAGAAACTTGACTAGATGTAAGAGAAAAAATAATAATAAAATAGAAATCTTTGAGAATTCTCATAAAATAGCAACTAAAGTAGTCATATAATTTACTAGACTTTTGATGCTAGCATGAAATTTAGCTCCAAGAGGAGCTACTAGGAATTGCAAATGCAACTATCTTAGTAGGGGGAGGCTCCTCTAAAGAGAATTATGGATTATGGGGAGGGCATGGTAGTGGACTACAAGGGCAAGCATATTTTGAAGAACAATTAGTTTATGATAGCCATATATAGCTTATTTCTAGTTTTATTATCTATTATTTTCTCTAAGCCTAAATGTATCTATGTATAGAATGAAGGCTATATTTTTGTGATTGAAGTGATAGATAGCATCATGTGATATACTATACTATTCCATATTAGCTTTCCCTAAAATATGTAAATATAATATGTGATGAAATAGTTTATTAGCTAAATGATGGTTGTTGTTGTTGGACTTAGCCGATTTCTTATCATTTCCATATTAATATGAATTTTCTTTGTGCCCAATGGCTTTGTCTCTATGTCTTTTTCTAAAACGTGATGAAGGTACATTTGGCTTGTTTGTTTTGAAATGAATTGACAATTTTTAGTACTATGAAAATTTATTGCCACTATGACAAAAAGGTCAACCTTGTAATACAAACATAAGTTTTTAAGGGCATAATTCATTTAAAATTTATAAGATAATAAATTTTAGTTAATAAGAATGGTATGTAGTTTGTTTCAAGATTGAGGTAACTAGTGGATCAAATATTAGTAGCATTAAGGTTTTGTAATGAGTATGGAAGGAATGTTTGAATTTTACAATGTAGATGGTTCACTCCCCTCATCTATTCTTGTTAGTTCTACAAACAAGTTATCAAATTTATTATTGAATGTAGATCATTAGAAGAAAAGTGGCTACATTGACTAAATAAAAGAACTTAAAACTATATCTTCTACATTCTATAGCAAGCTAATATATGACGCATCTTTTATTGTCTCGCATAGGATAGGATACACATATGTCCACTTTATCCTAGATTTAGAGATTATTTTTCTTCATCTTTGTATAAGCTTTATCATCTATTATTTACTTCATCCCTCTAGTGATAATGTTGGTTGGAAAAAGTTGATTTTATATGTTGAGCTCATGAATGGGAAGGAATGGTAACTTCCTATCCCTTTTTGTGTCCTATACATGGGGGATGATTCTTTGATCAACACTTTTATATAATGATGATGGAAAGCATACCATTTTGGCTCTCATATATAATAGGAACTTTGGATCCTAAATGATGGAGTCATCACTACTCGGTAAAATTGCATATGCTCTTTCAAGAAAATACAATGGATGGATGTTATGATTTTTTTGATGTTATGGCTAGCAATATATGGTCCAAAATCTTCTAGGTACTCTTTAGCCTTGTGAAAGAATTGAGAAGCCAATTTAGACTTAGATTGGTGCACAAGAAGATCCTAGAAGGATGGGTGGCATGCCATGTTTCTACCTTGTCACATTGCTAAAACATTTGAATAGAAAGACATGGAATGCACTATGTTTTCTAGCCAATACAAAAATTACGATACTAGATAAATCAAATTGCACAAAATTCAAGATTCATTCAGGAACAATGAAGAATAATTCATTGATGGGACATTGTCGATCAACATATCTTAATTTCGTTATTGTAGCTAGATTGTTATTGGATACAATTGATTAATTGTGTGTTGTCTTTGATGTTACAAAAATGTCATAATAATTATCAATTAGTATATGTCGAGCTCACTCAAGAAGTGAAGATAGTTCTTAGTGTCTACCAAGTGTTCCTATATTTTCCTAGTTTAGAAGGTAGTGGGTCTATCGAGTTCACTCGAGCATCAAAGGAAAAGCTACAGAAAGCAAGTGTTAACTGAGTTCACTTGGGTAATGAAGGAAAATTGGATGGAACCAATGCTAACTAAGCTCACTTGGTTGCCAAAGGATCTTCATAAGATTGCAATGTTAACCAAGCTTCTATTAGTTAACAAAGAAAATCACTTCAGAATTAGTTTCTACTGAGCAAGGTCAGCTAGCAAAGGATTTTCTTATTTTGTTGTATTGAGTTTAATTGATCTATCTATTGATTCCAATAAACTAAGGTGATAAATGTTGATTATTGTAAGTTGTATTTGAATTGACTTTATAAGTAGAAGGTACAAGTATAAGGTCAAGTTGTGATTTCAAAGTGTGCAAGTGTGAGTGCAATAGAGTGTGTGAATTATGCTAATGTGATTGAAAATCTATGGGTAAGTAGAAGTAGTAAATTTGAAGGATAAGAAGAATATCCTTGTGGTGTAGCAAAGTCATATTTGATCAGGAAGGATCAAGTACAAGCTATAACAGAGATCTAAAATCAGCAATTAAGTTGCATTCAAATAAGATCATTTGATTGTTACTCTCTTAATAGAGTTGGCTTAACATACATTTGCAAATCCTCTAACAAGATGGAAATTCCATTGAATTGTTCTCAAGATCTATAACTAGGCCACTCCTAATAGGGTGATTAAATCATTCAATAGGGTCACACCTAACAGTGTGTTTTGTAACATTTAACAAGGTTGGCTCCTAATAGGGCTCACTTTAGAATAGTGAAAATTAGTAACTAGTTGCTATTGGTGGTTTTTCCAAATTGGGTTTCCACATTAAATCCTGGCGTCAAATGTGTTTGTTATTTTATTTATGTTTTTGTAACTAAGTTAAAGTAATGGTAATCACAAATAACATCTATTGGCTTTTTATGTTAATCTTTTACCGAGCTAATCCAGTTACTATCGAGTTACAACACTTTGCATGTTTACCAAGCTTCAGTAGTATTCATTTATTTGTTTCCATTTTGTACTAAGATCAAGAGGGATCTTGGATTTATTTTTGTAGAAATTGATTCACCCCTCCCCTCTCATTTACTCCTCTTATATTTCCAACAATTGGTATCAAAGCTTTTGGTGCTTGCAGAGAAGGTTTCAAGGACCTAAGCTAAAGATCAAGATGTCTTAGAAAAGAGAGATTCCCAAGCTAAACAAAGACAATTTTGTAGCATGGCACTAACTTATGAGATTGTATTTGGCTACCATTAGTGATTCAGGTTGCAAGTATCTTGATGTTGAATATAATATTCCCACTGGAACATTACCAATTGAAGATATATATTGTTGAAAAGAAGAATTGTAATATCATGATGATTGATATTGCATTTTCTCTTAGATATGCCAAATTTGATGAGGAAAATGATTGTAAAACTAATTTTGCAATGTGGAACAAACTAAAATATATCTGTGGATGAGATGAAAATGTAAGAAGAGCCAAAGAAAAAAGCCTTAGAGAACAATTTGATCAAATGAGAATGAGAGAAGATGAAAACATTGAAAAATATGTGGAAAGAATCAAGGCCAGTGTAAGTGCAATCAAAGCATCTGGAGGAGAGATCAAGGAGGAAACTATTGTAAGTAAAGTGCTCAAAACTCTTCTTCCCATTTATGTAATTAGAGTATCTATTAATCAAGAAATGAGATGTGATCCAACTAATAAGATAGGGTTGGATGCTCTAATTGGAAGACTAACAGCTTTTGAGTTTAGACAATTATGATAACTATGTTCCTTTTTCAAAGAATGTTGAATCTGCATTTAAAGCTAAACTCTCACTAAAAGAAAGGGGTAAAATGTCAAAATCTAGTCAATCAAGAAGTGAAGAAGATGGATCATCAAAAGAAAGTATAGATAGTGATCTTGAAGTTGTTGAAGCCCTGCTTGCAAGAAAGTATTCCAAAGGAAGAGGGAAGTACTTTGTAAAGTTCCTCCGATCTACTTTTCTTGTGAAGAAATTGTCACATTGTTGATGGGTGTCCAAAAAAGGAAATGAAGGATGAAAAGAAAAGAAACAATCATAAAGTAAAGAAAGACTCCAAGAACTACAAGAACTTCAAGGAAAAAGGTAAGAAATCTTGTTTCATAGCTAAAGATTCTATAACAGTGAAGATGAAGTGGTTTATATTGCTGTGAAAGATGAATCTGATGATGAAGGAGATAAGATGGCACTTATCTCTCATGTTAGCAAAAATGATATATGGATTATTGATAGTTGCTACTCACATCATATGACTGGCGACAAAACAAAATTTGAGTATATGGAATATTATGATGGAGGTAGTGTAAGATTTGGAAACAATGAACCTTGTAATATAAAAGGAAAAGGATGTATCTTGTTAACTAAAGAACTTGTGTGTGATAATTCTTATTGGGTTGAAGGACTAAAGCATAATCTACTAACTATGGAATAGCTAAATAACATTGGATTCAAGGTAGAATTCATGAATGGATAGGCCAAACTTTTGGATGGGAAAGGAAATTTGGTTGGTTCTGGAAACAAAAAAAAAGGTAATCTATTTTATCTTGATCTCAATGATTGTTCATGTTTTATTGCTCAAGTAGAAGAAAGCTGGTTATGGCATAAAAGACTATGTCATGTGAACTTTAATAATTTGGTTAAGATAAGAAAACGTAAAAGAGTAAGAGGCATTCCTAGTTTGAAGAAGCTTGACATGGGTCTATGCAAGAATTGCTAAATTGGCAAGATGGAAAAGACAAGCTTCAAAAGCAAAGACTATCAGTTAGAAGAAGTCTTGGAAATTGTTCATATAGACTTATGTGGACCTATTTGAATAGAGAGTTATAGTGGAGAAAAAAAAATTATTCTCTTTGTTGATGACTACTCTAGAATGATGATAGTAATGTACCTAAAAAAAAATCAAAAGCTTTTCAAAAATTCAAGTGGTATCTGGCAAGAGTATAAAAAGAAACTTGAAAGAAGTTGAAATGATAAAGATTAGATAGAGATGGTGAATTAATTTCCCATGAATTCAACAATTTCTATATTAAAAGAAGAATCAAAAGACAAGTATCTACTCCTAGTACACCACAGCGGAATGGTATAGAAGAAAGAAGAAATAGATCTATCGTGGATTGTGCAAGAACCCTGATGATTGAAAAGAATGTTGCTCTCAATTACTAGAAGGAAGCTATCAACACTATATTTCATACCTTGAATAGAGTTTACTTGAAGAAAGATTCAAACAAGACAACTTATCAGCTATGATATGGCTACAAACTTAATGCAAATTACTTGAAGGTATTTGGTAGCAAATGTTACATATTGAAAGAAACTAGAAAATGAAAATTTGCTAGGATACTCCTATAGAAGAAAATCATATAGATGCTTGAATTTATCTACTCACAAAATTGTGGAAAGTGCACATGTCAAAATTGATGAATATGCAAAAAAGAGTGAAGAAGAAAGAAGCAAGGAACTTGAAGACTACAAAAGATTCATTTACTATGAACTTGATACCATTCTAATCTATCTAAAAGAAAAGATGACTCAACTCCTGAGTCCCTAGAAACTCCAATAGCTACCAAGTTGTAGACAGTGCAACCCAAGCTACAAGGACCCGAGTCACAAATAGAGGCTACTAAGCTAGTTAAAACCAAGCCTGATGGACCTGAGTCATAGATAGAAGGACCTGATCTTGAAACTAAAATTCAAGAAGAAGATGATGGAACTCATTCAAAGACCAAGGAGCTTGTATTAGCAAGATATTTTAGAAGACATTATGCACCTGATTAAATCATTAGAGATAAATCAGATGGAACAATGACAAGAAGCAAATTGAAAGGTACATGTTTACTTGTTGAATTTAAACTTAGAAGTGTTAAAGATGTTGTAAAAATGAAATTTGGATTGAAGCAATGAATGAAGATATAGAATAGATAGAGAAGAAAAAAACTTGGACTCTTGTTCCTAGACCCAAGGATAAAAATGTAATTGGTACAAAATGGGTATTTAGAAATAAACTAAATGAAGATGGAAAGCTATCAAGAAACAAATCAAGATTGGTATGCACAAGCTACTCTTAACTTTTGCTCCTATAGAAAGACTTGAAGGTGTTAGAACTTTACTAGCAAATGTAGCACATAGAGGATTTAAAGTATATCAAATGGATGTTAAATCTACATTCTTGAATGGAATCCTTGATGAGGAAGTTTACATTGAGCAACCAAAAGGTTTTGTAGATCCTAGAAAAGGAGACATGACTTGAAAACTACACAAATCTTTATATGGTCTCAAGTGAGCTCCCTGAGCTTGGTATGAAAGACTCCATAATTAGTTGGTATAGATTGGTTTTCAAAGAACTAATGATAACAATAGTCTATATATTAAGGAAGGACCAGATAAGAAGATTGTGTTAGTAGCAATATTTGTTGATGATACTTTATTTATAGGAAATGATGATCTATGCAAAGCATTCTCAAAAGAAATTTGCAAAGAATTTGAGATGTCCATGTTTGGTGAAATAAAATTCTTTTTTGGATTGCAAATATAGCAGAACAAGAATGGTATCTACATCACTCAATCTAATTATATCAAGGAGATACTAAAGAGATTTGGAATGGAAGATTCAAGACTAGTTGGAATACCTATGTCTACTAGACATAATCTCTCCAAAATTGATAATTCCAAAAAAGTAGATAAGACTACTTACAGATCAATGATTGAAAAATTGTAGTATGTAGTTCATACAAGGCCTGATATTTCTCTAGTAGTTGGAATAGTGGCAAGATTCTTAGCAAATCCCAAAGAAAATCACATGATGGAAATCAAGAGAATCATGAAGTATCTGAAAGGTACTGAAGACTATGGTTTATGGTACAAACTTGGAGGCAATTTGGACTTAAAAGTATTTATAGATGTTGATTGGGTAGGAAGTCTTGATGATAGAAAAAAAACTAGTGGTTGAGCATTCTTTCTTGGTAAAAGACTAGTATCTTGGACAAGCAAAAAGAATAATTGTACTTCTCAATCCATAGTAGAGGCAAAATATGTAGCAGCGGCAATCAAATGCTCTAACATTTTTTGGTTCAAACAATTGTTGGAAGGAATGAAGGTAGAAATCAAAGATCCAGTTGTCATATATTGTGATAACACTAGTGCAATAAATATATCAAAGAATCTAGTAATGCATTCCAAAACAAAGCATATTACTATAAAATATCACTTCTTAAGAGAATTGGTGCAAGATAAAGAAATCAAATTGGAATATGTGAATACAAAGGAATAGATTGTAGACATATTCACCAAGCCATTACCTAAGGATGCATTTATGTATCTAAGAGGTAAGCTAGAGGTCATTCCCCTATCTAAAATTCACTAAATGAAGTTTAGTGAATGCATCAACTAGAACCTATCGAAGATCAATCAATTGGTTCAGAATTGGGAAGGGCATATTATAGATGAATTAGTACTTAAGGTACATTAGAATTTACATAGTTATTTCCTTTGGCATGTGTTGTAAAAGGGGAAGAAGTTTACTGTCATATCTCTAAGAAATTTTTGAAACCAGAATAAAGTCAGAAACCAGAGAGGGGGAAGTCCTCTAAAAGATGAAATATGCTTAAAGAGGGAGAATGTTCTAAATGAACTTGGTAATAGTTTTTGTAGATAGAATTTAGTGAAAGGAAGAGCTCATGCATTTAAAGGGAGTTCTCAAATCCAAAATTTTATTATGCTATGATATGTTGTCTTGCCATCAATGCCAAAGAGGGAGATTGTTGGATATAATTAATTAATTGTGTGTTGTCTTTGATGTTACACAAATGGCATAATCATTATCAATTAGTATATGCTGAGCTCACTCAGGAAGTAAAGATAGTTCTTAGTGTCTACTGAGTGTTCCTATGTTTTCCTAGCTCAGAGGACAATGTCTAAGGAATTCACTCAGGCATCAAAGGAAAAGCTGCAGAAAAGTGAGTGTTAACCAATTTCACTCGGGTAACGATTGAAAGTTGGATGGAGCTAGTGCTAATCGAGCTTACTTGGTTGCCAAAGGATTTTTGTAAGATTGCAGTGTTAACCAAGCTTCTATTGGTTAACAAAGGAAGTCACTTTAGAATTAGTTTCTATTGAGTAGGGTCAACTAGCAAAAGATTTTCCTTTTTTTTATAATTGAGTTTAATTGATCTATCTATTAATTCTAGCTAACTAAGGTGATAAATATTGATTATTGTAATTTTTATTTGAGTCAACTTGACAAGTGGAAGGTATAAGTATAAGGTCAAGTTGTGATTTCAAAGTGTGCAAGTGTGAGTGCAATAGAATGTGCAAACTATGGTGATGTGATTGAAAATCTATTAGTAAGCAGAAGAAGTGAATTTGAAGGATAAGAAGAATATCATTGTGGTGTAGCAAAGTCATATTCAATTAGGAAGGATCAAGTACAAGCTAGAATAGAGATCTAAAATCAACAATTAAGTTGCATTCAAATCAGGTCATTTCATTGTTACTCTCTAACCATTATAGTAGTGATCTAAATCTCTTAACAGATTTGGCTTAACAACTATTTGCAAATCCTCTAACAAGGTGGAAATTCCATTGAATTGTTCTCAAGACCTCTAACCAGGCCACTCCTAATAGGGTGATTAAATCCTTTAATAGGATCACACCTAATAGTGTGTTATGTAACCTTTAACAGGGCTGGCTCTTAATAGGGCTCACTTTAGAAGAGTGAAAATCAGTAACTAGTTACTATTGGTGGTTTTTCCCAAATTGGGTTTCCACGTTAAATCCTAGTGTCAAATGTGTTTATGCGATTTTCTTTATGTCTTTGCAACTAAGTTAAAGTAATGGTAATTGTAGATAACATCCAATGGTTTTTTATGTTAATCTTTAACTGAGCTAATCCAGTTACTACCGAATTATAGCACTCTGTGTGTTTACCAAGCTTCAGTAGTATTTAGTTATTTGTTTGCATTTTGTACTAACATCAAGAGGAATTTAGGATTTATTTTTTTAGTAACTGATTCACCCCTCCCCTCTCAGTTACTCCTCTTATGTTTCCAATAGATTGCATCATAAAAAATCTTGAATTGTACTAGTTTCTTTATGTTTTCATGGTATGTAAATGAAGACATTGAAATCCTCAACAATACCCTACATATGTAAAATGAGAAGTTTTCTAGATGATGTAACTACATGAATTTTTCTCTCTTGTTGGGTCAAGACTATAGGTTTTCTCCCACATGTTGTTTCCTACTAGTGGCTCGAGTGAGTCAAGTTGTAAAATAGGCTTAATATTAGTAAAAATAATTTGGCCATGTCCCATAGGCTATTACTTATCATGAAAAATGAAAATTCTTCAAAAATAAAAATTGATACATCTAAAACCATTTGATTGACTCAAGCTTGTTGTAAACGTACCTCCAACTTGGGACATTGAAACAAAATAAAATGAGATAGAGAAAAAAATTTAGAAATCACAATCTCCTTAAACAGACACTTTTAGAATAATCATACCAAATCATGCCAAATGGTTAAGGGTGAACTAAAAGCTAACTATAATAATTAGCTATATTCAATAGAAGAGAAGGAAAAGGTGTAAGAAGAGATGGAATAACTTGTGGAAAAGATAAATAAATAAATAAATAGTTATTAAAATTCAAACAAGGGAGCCAAATGCTTGTTGTAGTGATCCCAGTCCCAGTATGTTGAAGTTTTAGAAGATAATTAGCCATTATGTTCTATTTGTTGAGAAAATTAGGGCACTATGCTTCATGAGGGAAAATAAATGTTGCAATCATGCCTTATTGATTTTTGAGCCCTCTCTCTTGTTGAATATGTACTAGCCTACAACCAATATATTTTGTAGTCAAACCTATATGAAGAATTTGTGTTACTTCTAGAGATATTTTGACTTCTCAAATATTTTTCACACATTTTTAGAGAACCTATTGATTAAAGATACACATGACAGATAATCCCATCTTGAACAATTGCATCTTTCTTTAAAAAGACTTGACGCTTGCTTTGTTGTTACCTAGGTTATCCAACTTCAGAGTAAATCTAATCCTGATTACTAGAGAACAACAAGAAGGATCTAGAGGTAAAGCATATGTACATTGAATTTCTGATATTAATATGGCACTTTGAATGATTTTTAGATAAAAGGTTACTTACTGATATTGTCGCAATATCATTATTATACAACAAACCATTTTTTTTACTCAAAAAAAAGATGGTTTGCATATCTCATAATATTTACAATTACATTAGAAGAAGCATGGAAGTATATTTTTCAATAACTAGGGTTACTCAAACTAGTTAAAAAATTAATTATCCATGCACATATCCAACAATTAAAATTGGTATCCAATTTGTCCAATTACTAGTCAAAAGAATTTATACAACTTATATATTGTCCAACTTAAGAGAAAACAATAGATACATTTATAAACCAAGCTACATATTGAAAAGTTTATTATATTGAAGAATAAACTTTTTATAATTTCATAGATGGTCATTTTGATAGGATATTAAAATTGTTAATATAGCAAATGTGCTCCAAAAAAAAAGAGGGTTCATTAATTAGATTAATTAATAACTAGTTGAAAATCAATTAATCATCCCTCACTTAAAAACATACACCAATGGAATTTTCTGATCTAATAGATAAATATACAAGAAGATTTTCTCTACATCTTTTTGAGTTGAACCTTTTATCATTTGGTTTTCTATCCCTATAAAGTTGTTAAAAAACATTTCATTTTTTTAAATGGTTGAATAAATGAATTAGTTCTAACTACACAGAGTGCACCAACTTGAAAGAAAAACAATCAACTCAAATCAATGGCTACAATAGTGCACCATGATAATTACATAAAAAGGCACTTTGAAAGCTTGTAGACTT
The DNA here is from genome assembly GCA_028749045.1 of Cupressus sempervirens. NCBI lineage: Eukaryota > Viridiplantae > Streptophyta > Pinopsida > Cupressales > Cupressaceae > Cupressus > Cupressus sempervirens. The sequence goes on along the minus strand of CM053790.1, from coordinate 178,221,675 downwards.
GAATACTAAAAATTTTATGTTGAACAATGCATTTGAAAGCTATATTGCACACAAAAATTTTAATGTATGAGTGTACAATGTTGTATGGCTCTCAAGCTCTATAGTTGTTTCCTGATTTCAGCTTCAAGGAAATAGACATGAGCTTCTTTTTCTGCTCTACTTATGGGGACCTTGGTAGATCCCCTAAATCAACCTATCATTTGTAAGAAATGTGATTTTAGTTGGTCTAGTTCTTGGAAACCACGATGCAATTCTTGGACATTCTTCTGCAAAGAAAATTATAATGTAAGTAGAGGCAAAACTTGCAAACACCAATTGTTTATAAACAAAAAGAAGAGGTGTTGCCATTGGTTCTTATTTTTTTTCTTGCAACAATAATAATTTAGACTTATCATATGCAGAAACTTTATGCAACCATTTTAAAGATCCCCAACTACAATACATCGAAATACCAAGTTTCTAGGTTAAGGATTACATTCTTGGCAAAAAAAAGTAAAATTTTCAATGAATGCACAAGAAACCTTAAAGAAAAGGTGAATTTTTATTCCCTTACAAAATTTAAAACAAGAGAAAATGAATAGCCAAATTTGACTCTTTCTTAGAAATTTCTTTTCCATCTATGAGCACTTCTTTGCATCCAATGTCTGTCAAAGTAGTAGGATCAAATATAGAAAATCATTTTTTTCTACCTTTCACAAGTAAAATTGTGAATCTATTTTCATTAATGTTATCATTTTGTAAAATTTTCACTCAGTATTAATGGCATCACATATTTAATTACCTAAAATTGTGGATTACTCGATATTTTCGTCCAATCAATGCCTTCTTGACTAAGTTCTAATGTCTCTTGAAAAAGGAAAAGCTGCAACATAGATTCATTACAATATGATAAAAATTGAATAAGTTCTCTTAATAATAAATCACAACACATTAGTCCACCTATTTGCATAGCATTAATTCTATAGAAATGATGTTCAAATTAACATCAATTTTCCAAACCACCTACATTAGAACAACTACTTCTTGTAGCTTCATAATCTAGCTAATTATAGAAAACAATAGGAATGGCCTAATCACTGGCAATGAACAAGGAATTTAGAGGGGACAATGCAATTTTTTCCTTAGACCATCACTGGCTTGACACTAAGAGAGTTAAAACTTAAATATACAAGAAGTTCCACAAGAAATCATATCAGAGATGTTATCGAACAAAAATTTCAAAATGCAACCATAGATTTATGGCTAGCAAAAAAAAGCTAGATTCCTTCATAGTATGCACGAAGTTGTTAGGGAGAAGATCTTAATTGTAGTTGTAATAAGAAAATAAAACATAAACATTCTTCTTGTGTTCTAGGCTTGCAAATCAATGGTATTTGCAGCTCCTCAACATCTTGACAAATCTTGTCAAAAACTTGTGATATTACTCAAAACATTCAAATTATATAGAAAGTAGAATTTAGAAGTTTGATGACTTGTGTGTGTGTGTGTGTGTGTGTGTGTGTGTGTGTGTGTGTGTGTGTGTGTGTGTGTGTGTGTTAAAGTATCAACATACATTAATAACATCGTCTATAGGTTATGTTCCTGTAACAAATGGTCTTTTGGTAGAAGGCATCCTTCCTTCTAAGCTTTCAAAAAATACTTTGTCAATAAGCTTCCTATCTACAGACTCTATACCAAAACTCAAGCTGATATTTTTGTGATATTTAATCAAACTACCTTGGTCTTGTAAATCCATCTTTTGACATTTTCACTTTTTAGTTAGATATCCCCTATCATTGAGTGCCTACAAAGATAATCTCTTTTTTGTAGCACATGAGTTTAAATTTTTTAAGACTACCATTACCCCTAGCATGTTATAGCATCATTGGATCTTGAAATATATATCCACTTGTACAATTTGGAAGTTGTGTCTCTACAAAGCTTTTCCAATATAATTCATTTTGTTGAGTTAAGCCACTTTTTTTTCTGATAAGAGCAAGGAAAAATTTCCATGATTGTTTTTCATCTTGACATTTTGGGTTCCCATGCAACTACCTTGCTACATTGTATACCATTTAAGTTAAAATTTGCAAAATTTCTTCTAAAATTAGACTTTTTTATATTTTTCATAGATACATCAGACTATAGAATCATTCAAAGATGATTAGTACATGATATTGCATTATAGAATGCTTTCTATAAGTCATCACATAATTAAGCTACCAACCTACCAAATAGCTAAAACATCCATTCTTTTCAAGCAATTAATAAGAACTTATAATATTAACATTCCTAGTATATGTGTACCTTTGCACAAAACAAACAAATTTCTAATAAAAAAGTTAATTATTGAAATTGACAATAATGGATAGTTTAATTTGGGAATAGAATTTAGTAAAAATTAAGATATGAAAATCATGATAAAAACTCTAAAATATGGAAATATTTTTAAATCACCTGACTGCTATTTGATTTTGTGCTTGAACATTATGTGTTTAATTTCACTGCAAATGTCAACTAGTGGATGGATTTAACAACATTTCTAAGAATGATGTTAGCATCTTTGGGCTCAATTTTTTTAGAATTTTCACAATTTATAAAGTTGAGTTTCTTTTGGAGAAAAATTATTTATGTAGCTCCCCTTGGATGTTGCCCTTTAAATGTGAAACACTGCAGAATTCATTATTCATCAAATTTCTATTTGATGCATAGGTGTCTATAAAATTTGTAATTAACTTGTGCCCATCAAAGACAGGATTTGCATTGTGATGCAAGAGCATCCAGTGGTGTAAGGGCAATCATTTATCACCCAAAAATATGCTTAGTGTTAGTTTCTATTTAAAAGGTTTTCATTTCTAGATACCCATTCGGGTAAAATAAAGATTCCAACTCTCATAGTTCCACTATTGGTTTTCTAGGTTAGAGTTTTTGAGCACCTTCATATATGTGTCAATGAAAAAAATGGGTTATTTTGTGATTGAGTCATAATTATGATGAGTTAGAGTGTTTAAGTTGGAAGGATGATTATATTTTTAATTTAAAACACTCCAAAAAAAGAATTAGGTCAAAAGGCTTTGCGGTTTGAAAGTTGTTACAGTTTTAAGTTGCCTAGAGACATCCTAAGAGTGCTTTTGAGTTAGATTTGAGGCATTAAATAACCTCATATAGGCCTAAAAATGGGGGACAAGAAAAGCATGTCAATATGGCTATAGAGCACTTTGATAGCTTTCCAAAAATGTAAATGGTTTATCAATTGGAGTCTCGGATCAAAAGTTATGCCTCCCGAAAGTTGGACTACCATTTTTGGACTCTTCTAATTTTATGTTGGCTTCTACTATAATTTCTAGAACCTTCTATTTTGGCAGTGGATGCCAAATGCAATATTCTAAAATGTATTCCTAACCCTAAACCTAATGGGGGTTTATTTAAGAATGTTTCTGGCATTGTAAAGGCAATTCTTGGTGGAATTTGAGAGAAGGTATTGTGAGGAGGATTTTTATCCAAGATCTAAGCATTGTAAGCCCATAGGGCATGTATTTGGGTCTATTTGCATGTACTAAATTTAGTAGCATATTTTATTGATAATAATATTTCCCTTTTCCCTTGTTTCATTCATTCTAGTTTTGGTTTGTGTCTTCGTGAAGTGGTATCAGAGTAGGTTTTCCTAAGTGTGTAGATAGAGTGTTGACTATGAGGTGGTTTGCACTAGGACTATATGGTTGTAGGTTTGAGACAAGAAGATGTCTCTAGAGTTTTTACTCCTGAGGTTAGAGCCCTCTAGAGACAAGTCCAAGAATTGTAGGAGGAGATCTATAGAGTGATGAATGTTGTCATAGGAAATGAAAGTGAGGAAGAAAATGAAGAAGGAAATATTGGGCCAAAAGGAGAAGGAGATAGAAAATTCCTAAACTAGGCAAAGGAGAGGCTTTTTAGGGCCATTTCCAAGCTTGGAAAAAGACCTAAAATTGATGTGGGTATGTTTTTGAGAAATCTAAACTCGGATGAGTTGATCAACTAGATCAATGAACTAAAGTAATATTTTGAGTATGAGGATATCAGGGACCAAGAAAGGGTTAAGTTTTCAAAGGCCATGCCAAAATCTGGTGGCAAGAGGTTCAGCTAGAAAGAAATAGAAGATGAAGGGAGAAAATCACAAGATGGGATTGCACAGTGGACAAACTAAAGAAGCAGTTCATTCCTGTTGATTACGAGCTTGATTTGTTCAAGAAAATGCAAGGGTTAAAGCAAGAAAGAAAATTTTTCTAGGAATATATAGAGGAATTTTGCTAAGTTCTTATTAGGGCAAGGCATGCAGAAGCAGACAAGGAGAAGGTTTCTCGTTACCTTAGTGGGTTAAGACCTAACATTCAGGAGGAGTTAAGTCTAGTTATAATGAATAGCATTGAAGAGGCATACTAGTTTTCCCTACGAGTTGAGGAGAAGCTAAAAAAAAGGTTTGATGAAAAGAAAAGAGGGTGCGGTCAAGCAAGAAGGGGTAGTGGTAGGTCATTTGGAGGCTGAAATGAGAACCCGAGAAAAAATGAAGATGTGGGTACTAGCTGAAACTAGAGGAACGAGGGTTTCAACCACTCTCATGATCAAAACTTTGGAGATCAAAGAGGAAGAGGTAGAGGACATGGAAAAGTTTTTGGAATAGGAGTCTTCTATGGTACTTATTTTCATTGCAATGAAGAAGTTCATCATGCCTTTGAATTCCCTCAATGCCAAGGAAGGCTAGATAGGAGAGCTAATGGACAAGCAAGGGTTTCTCATGTGGATGAGCATGCATAGTCATCATATTCAAAGGATACAGAAAGAGGAGAGGTTCTAGTAAATGAAAGGGTCTTACTAAGTAGTGAGACTGAACTTGGACAAAGGAGGATTTTGTTTCATACTAGGTGCAAGTGTGAAGGTAAATTTTGTGATGTAATTATTGATGGTGGAAGCACTGACAAGTTGGTGTCAAAAGAGATGGTTTCAAAGCTAAAGCTCAAGAGGGAGAAACACCCCCAACCCTATCAGATTGCTTGGGTGAAGGATGATCATAAGGTTATTGTTAGTGAACAATGTTTGGTAAAGTTCAAGATTGGGAGCTACCATGATGAGGTTCTCTGTGGCATCATTCTAAGGGATGCCTGTCTTTTATTGTCAAGAAGGTTGTGGCAGTTTGATGGGCATGTTGTACATGATTATCATGCAAATACATACTTTTTGACAAAGGATGGAGTTTTCCACAAATTTAAGCCCTTGATAAAGGAAGGTGAAAAGGTATGCAGTGGTGCTAGGGTATGTCTTGTTGATGGAAGAAATTTTTTGGATGGCATGAAACATCAATGTATGTTTTATGCCATGATTCCTAGAAAAGATAAGGAAGGAAGTAGTGAAATTCCACTTGAAGTTTTAATCCTACTAAGTGAGTATGGAGATTTCATATCTAATAATTTTCTAGAAGGGTTTCCACAAGTAAGCAAAATCAGTCATCAAATAGATTTAATCCCTAGAGCTAGTTTTCCTAACAAGGCTACTCATAGGATGACTCTTACTGAAATTGAGGATCTAAACAGGCAAGTTCAAGAGCTATTGAAGAAAGGTTTGATTTGGGAGAGCTTGAGTCCATGTGTAGTACCTACAATGCTAGCACCAAAGAAGGATGGAGAGTGGAGAATGTATACAAACTCTTGGGCTATAAATAGAAAAACCATCAAGTATTGGTTCCCTTTTCCAAGAATGGATGATCTTATGGACTGTTTGAGTGGAGCTTGGTACTTCACAAAGATAGATCTCAAGAGTTGCTATCAAGAAATATGAATATGAGAGGGAGATGAGTGGAAGATTACATTAAAAACCAAGAAAGGTCTATATGAGGGGTTAGTCATGCCCTAACCAACGTGCCAAGCACCTTCATTCGGCTTATGAATGAGGTACTAAAGAAATTCTTGGGAAATTTTGTTATTGTCTATTTGGATGATATTTTAATTTTCATCAAATCTTTGGATGAACATTTATTGCACATTTTTAGTGTCTTTAAAGGTTGAGGGAAGAGATATTGTTGATTAATTTGAAGAAGCGTAGGTTCATCAAAAAGGAGTTAGTCTATTTGGGGTTTGTTGTATCAGCTAAGGGCCTCAGAATGGATCCAGAGAAGGTAAAGGCCATCCTATAATGGCCTACTCCAAGGTCTGCTACTAAGGTGAGGTCATTCCATGGTCTGGTTAGTTTTTACAAGAGGTTCATTAGAAATTTCAGCGACATATGTGCACCCCTGACTGAAACAATGAGGGGGGATAGAAGAGAGTTCAAGTAGACTACAGGAGCTTCAAGGAGTTTTGAATTGTTGAAGAAGAAGGTGATAGAGAAACATGTGTTGGCACTTCTTGATTTCAATAAAATTTTCCAGGTGGATTGTGATGTTAGTGTCAGTGTTATTGGGGTTGTATTGAGCCAAGAAGGTAAGTTTATTGCCTACTTTAGGGAAAAAATGAATGATGCAAAGAAGGAAGTATTCAATTTATGATCAAGAGTTCTATGCAATAGTTCAAGCCTTAAGGAAATGGAGGCATTATTTATTGCCAAAATAATTTGTCTTCTATATTGATCATCAAGCATTATGGTACCTAAATAGCCAAGGTAAATTGAATTAGAGATATTTGAAATGGGTAGAGTTCATGCAAAGTTATACATTTGTGTTGAAACATAGAAGTGGAAGGTCTAATAGGGTAGTAGATGCATTGAGTAGGAAACATTTTTTGTTGATAGTTATGCAAGTTGAAGTGGTTGGGTTTCATGAACTCAAGAATCTGTACCCTAAGGATCCTGATTTTGTTGAAGCATGGAAGGCTTCTAAAGAACCTGTTACTCTAGATAGGACTAGCTGACTAGATTATTTGATTTAGGATGGTATGTTGTTCAAGGGTCGTCAATTATGTATTCCAAGGAGTTCTATGAGGGAGAACTTGATCAAGGAGAAACATAGTGGAGGAATGATAGGACACTTTGGTCAAGATAAGACCATTACCATTATTAGAGAACATTTATTTTGGCCTCAATTGTCATAGGATGTGAAGAAATTTGTGTAGAGTTGTCAAGTATGTCAAGAAGCCAATGGATTTAGTCACAATACTAGACTTTATCATCCATTGCCTATTCCATTGAAGCCTTGGGAGGACATAAGTATGGATTTTGTTCTTGGATTTTTGAGGATACAAAGGGGTAATGACTCAGTATTTGTGGTGGTTGATAGGTTCTTCAAGATGGCACATTTCATTCCATGCCACAAGACTCATGATGCAGTACATATTGCAAATTTGTTTTTCAAAGAAGTGGTGAGACTACATGGTCTCCCAAAATAGAGATACTAAATTTGTGGGGTATTTCTGGAAGACTTTATGGAAGAAGTTGAGGATGGAATTTAAGTTTAGTTCAATGCATCATTCACAAACTGATGGACAAATAGAAGTGGTGAATAGAAGTCTAGGCAATTTGTTGAGGTGTTTAGTGGGAGATAAGCCCAAGGGGTGGGATTTAATTCTACCACAAGAAGAATTTTCTTACAATAATTCTGTAAATAGGAGTACTAGTAGATCACCATTCCAAATTGTGTATGGGAATAGTCCAAGAACTATACTAGAGATGAGAAAGATGGAGCAAGGGGAGAGGACAAGTGCTGAGGCAAAGAATTTGCTAAACATGTCAAGAATCTAGATGAGGAGGTACATGCACATATTACCCAGATGAACCAATAGTATAAGGCTAGGTAACATCAAAAGAGGAGACATAAGGAGTTCCAAGTAGGGGATTTGATTATGGTATACTTGACGAAGGAACACTTTCCGGTGGGTACCTACAACAAGCTGAAGATGAAGAAATTTGGTCCCTACAAAATTTTGAAGAAACATGACTTAGGAAATCCATATGAGGTGGAGTTGCCAGATGGGATTCACATTTCTCCTATCTTCAATATTGTAGACTTAATAGAATATCATGATGATGGGGCAAATGAGGGGTTGACATTGGAGCCATGTCTGATTCTTACTTCAGTGAAGGAAGAGATTGAAGACATTCCAAATTGTCATGTACGTCAGAGTACTAGAAATAGGCAGTATGAAGAATACCTAGTGAAGTGGAAAGGACAACTAATAGAAGAATCAACTTGGATATCCACAATGAAGGTTTCCCATTTGGGTTTTCCTCTACCAGCTATAAAATGGCAGGGTCAATTTTCAATCTACCCTAGGTGTTTGATGTAGGAGCATCCAATGGTGTATGAGCAATCCTATATCACCCAAAAATATGCTTAGTGTTAGTTTTTTTCTAAATTTTTTTCATTTTTGGATACCCATTTGGGTCAAATAAAGATTATAACTCTCATAGTTCCACTATTGGTTTTCTAGGTTAGAGATTTTGAGCACCTTGAGATACATGTTAATGTAGAAAATGGGTTATTTTGTAAATGAGCCATCATTATGATGAGTTAGAGGGTGTAAGTTAGAGGGTTGATTATATTTGTAATTTAAAACACTCCAGAAAAAGAATCAAGTCAAAAGGCTTTATGTTTTGAAAGTTATTGCAGTTTTAAGTTGCCTAGAGACCTCCTAAGAGTGCTTCTGAGTTAGATTTGAGGCATTAAATGACCTCATATGGGCTTGAAAAAAGGGGGACATGAAAATCTTGTCTAGAAGACTATAGATCACTTCGAGAGCTTTCTAGAAATGTAAACCAGTTGTCAATTGGAGTCCCAGGTCAAAACTTATGCCTCTTAGAAGTTGGACTACCATTTCTAGATTCTTCTAATTTTACATTGGCTTCTAACATGATTTATAGAACCTTTTTTTTTGGTGGTGGATTCCAAATGAAATATTCTAGAATGTACTCTTAACCTTAAACCTAATTGGGGTTTATTTAAGAACATTTTTGGCATTGTAAAGGCAGTTCTTGGTGGAGTTTGAGAGAAGGTATTGTGAGGAGCATTTTTCTCCAGGATCTGACCATTGTAAGCCCATAGGGCATGTATTCGGGTCTATTTACATGTACTAAATGTAGTAGAATATTTTATTGATAATAATATTCCCCTGTTGCATTCATTCTGGTTGTGGTTTGTGTCTTCATCACATTGTGTGCATCTCTTATAGGCTCTTGAAAGGAACTTTGTACATCAATCTAGTTACTTCCACCAAGCATGTTTAGATGTTTTGTGCTATCAAGATGTGAATAACCATAATTTTCATTGCCACAATTGCTCAAATTTAAAGGTGTGGAAAAGATGTTTGATGTACTACAACCTTTTGTGTTACTTCTAATGATAGATGAGTAATTCAACTTTTTCACATTACTTAAACTACCATAGTTAGCAATAGGACCCAAAGGTGTCATCTCACACATAGTACCTCTAATAGGGGAAAGAATAGGTAGCATTGAAGGTGATAAGTCACTCTCTGAATTGATAAACAAATGATGATGTCAGTTGAAAAAGAATGAAGCATCTTTATGAACTGATGGCAAATTTGGCTTCAGATTAAATAGATCGCACACAATTTTTCTTCTCTTATTACTAGAAATTAACTATGTAGACATACTATAGGTGAGAACCAAACCTATTTTATTATTTAAAGGAGTGTTAATGTGTATATTATTTAGATCCTTTGAGTTTTTGTTCTTTGATAAAATGCTTTTACATTGATCAAATCCTAAGACAAAAAGACTTGGGTCAATATTTTGACAGCTCAATCTTGAATTCTCTTTTACTCTATTTCCTAAGGATTATTTGGGATCAAATGAATCATAGTTGGGAACTTTATGGAATTCTTTTGAATCCATCAGCCTAAAAAGTGATTTCATAATAGATGCAAGGAATGGTAAAGGTACTTGTATGTCTTTTGAGTCAGTATCTTCTATGTCTTTCAAGTCACTATCTTCTAGATTTTCATCAAAAATGAATGTATATTTATGTGTTGTTACTAACTGTAACTAATGCTTCAAGGGTGCCACTAAACTGTCAAAAAATATATTGCACTTCACAGTACCCTTCCTTTCTTTTTCTATGTCTAGCTTAGGAATATGTTTACCATGCCCTTCTAAATCCTCATTATTTAATGACACACATCTGTCAAGCAAAACAATGCCCTCAATAGAACCTAGTTCTTGTTTATTGCTAGGCATTGTGATGTTTGTTTCAATTGGCTTAAGAGTTTATTGTCCTTCATTCAAATTATCAATCAGGTGATCCTTTGAAAGCTTGGAATTCTGATGTAATTTGAATTCTTTACTAGGAGTTGATATTTGTTCTTGTTTCTATTGATGGTGCTCCTCCTCGAGATTGAAATGTGTGGTCTTTTGTGGAGGAGTAAGCATGACTTTCTTATGCAACTATGCAATATACTAGTTCTTTTCTCTATCTTGCACATGGCATCTTTTTTGTCATTAGTTGTTGTGATTCCCATAGGATGATCTGTTTCCTTTTTCCCTATCACATTAATTTCATTCTTTTGAGTTGTTAGGACTGAAACTGTAGATATCTCCCTTTTCCAAGTTAAGAGGTCTCTAGGGATCCATTTTTAATTCTAAATTTCATAATAATTGTTGCATTTGGTCCTTCCCGTCACAATTTAAACTAGATAGATGTTCAGATGAAGCATTTTTGGGAATTTCATGGCAATCTTTTTAATCCAATAGCCTGAAAAGCAATTTGCTAATAGATGCAAGGAATGGTAAAGATACTTGCATGTCTTTCAAGTCACTATCTTCTAGATTCTCATTAGAAATGAATGGATATTTATATGCATTTTCTAACTTTGACTGCTTCTTCAAGGGTGTCAATAAATTGTTAGAAATGGCATCACATTTAGAAAGAGAAAACTTAGACCTAGGAATGGAATGTTTGTTTTTGGATGCAACCTTCAAAGATTACAACTTTCTCATTAAAATTGTACAAGTTATGACATGCTATACAAGTATACTTCAATACCTCATGGTAGTGACCACTAACAGTTTGTTTTCCATTTGATTGCACCTCTTTTGTAGGGTATTAAAAAGCTCGATAGACCTTAGGAGATAACCAAGATTCCCCCATGGAAGAATCATAGTGTTATCTCTATTAGGTTATTCCAATGATAGACCTGTATCAACAACCCAACTAAGTTATCATCATATGATCTAATATACCTAATGAATACAATAGAACAATAGTTGAAGGAAGTAGAGGTATTAGGATCAAAATTATATTGCTTGGTAACTAAGCTAAAGATAATTATGAAATAAAAATCAATATTAATACACAACATTCAAAGATAATTAGTTAAAAAAAAATTCTTTCATTATCCAACAAAGTTTATCAAACAAGGTTTATCAAAGAGCATTTTAAAAAAATCATTTTTTTTTTCTTAGCTCTCTTAAGAAAAAGGCTGATAGGAGCATCAATATTTTCCTCATTTGCCTCCTCTTGTGGCACATCTAACGTCAAATTATGATGCCCCCTCCTATTTCAAGGAGTAGGAGGTTGCTACACTAAAGGGGGCTATGTTGCAAGAATAAGTAAATGGGTTAAATTGGCATACTCTTTTTCTTTTCTTAATTGCTACAAGTATTTAATTAAGTAGTACAACATAACATGCATTTTTCTTACCTAAAAATGCCATATCATGTACATTAACATTTTGATCTACCACCATGTCAACATGTTGAACACTTGGAACATGCTCCACTCCTTCATCATGATGTTCAACATGCTCTAAAATATTCAAAAAAAGGTTACACATCAAATTACAATTAAATATGTTAAATTGTATTCATAATTGCATAGTTAATTTTCAATAGAAAATTAATACCTCCACCACTATGATGGACATCATGACCTTCATCACATGTAGGTTATGTGATAGGATATGAAGGTTACAGTGAAATGTTATGTGCATTTTTATGCAGTTAATTTATGTTCAAAACTAACACCAAAAAAGAAATTTCTCAACTACTCAATTCAATTTACTTTTTATTTGACCAATGTACCTATGTCTCATTTGGTGCACCAAATTCTTGGGTATGGCTTTTAGATTATTGACATAGGCATGTAGCCATGATTTTATAACCTTCCTTAAAAGAAATTTTTTTATCTTTATCTGTGAGCTCTACATTGAATTATGTGCCTTATATTTTTTCTTAATATTGTCAGTTTTGCATGTATGATTTGATTAAACAAAATTGTTTGCAAAATTATATTAAAAATATATATGAAATTCCATTGCTGCTACTTACAAGTCAAGACTAAAGATTCATATAGCCATCGAAGCTAAGTTTGTGTTGGCCAACCTTTTCTAGTCTCTCTTTTGTAGCCACTAATGTATCCTTCGGTCTATGAATAGTTTGAAATATATTAGATTATATATTTACAAAGATTACTAATTAGTGCATGAATACATTCTACTTAACACTATCATGACATACCTTCTTTTGCCATGTTCTAGTTCATTTCCTTTATTACCACATAACCTTTTCTCTTTTGCATCTTCTATTATTTCATTTCACTCCATCAGTGGAATCATAGGAGGAAAATCATACTTTTGGTTCTCCTTTAGACCCCTTCTATATTAGTCTCTCATAGTCTTTATATGTCTTGATGCTATTTTGAGAAGTAGGGCAGTGTCAAAAATGTTTTTTCCAAAAAAGTCCTCAAAAGATGTAATGAGCTAATTTTTTAATTGAGGACCCTGGTCATTCCACCCTTTTTTAAAATAAAATTGTTAGATCAATAACTTTATTATAGTACAATAAATGGAATATAAGAAAAATATTGTACCAATGATATGAAACTATGTAGCTTTTACATATGGTGGGTCCAAATAGCCTTAATGTCATATCAAAAAGATGATCGAAGAAAACATTATTTCCTACAAAAATATCATGGGACTATTAGTCCAAAATGAGTTATGTATAAGTAAACTACAATTACATTGTAAATAATAATAATTTTAAAGCACCTAGGAGCTTTCATAATTTTAATAGAAACATAGTTTTCTTGTTCAACAAAATTGTCCCCACAAATGAACTAGTACTAGTCACACAGATTGCTCCAGGAAATGGATTAGCTTCAACAGTATTGATCTTTGTTACTCTATCAACTAAAGGTCTATCTATTAGTGCACAAAATAGGTACATGAGTATAAAATCCACCCAACAAAAAAAATAATGAATGATTAGCACATTAAAAAATATAGCAAAACAAGGTTTTACTAGTTGTACTTGGCATAGATAGGGATGTTTGCATGTTCCTTGTTGCCAACAATGCACTCGACAATATTAGAGTGACAACCAAAGGAGGCATCTGCACTTCATCATAAACAGAAGAATACATTGTTAGAAAAGACATTTGCAATGGATAAAGATTAAATGGGATACTAGCTAGAAGCATCCAAAAATAAAAGTTAACTATTATAATGTTGAAAAAAAACAAAATTATGAAGGGTGCTCCCCTTAATACCATAAACTCATAATAGAAACAAAGAAACAACAACAATTGTAAGAACAAAATATGAACTTTTTATTTTTTTTGCAAATGCAAAATTACAGAATTCACAAGTATAATATGCTAACCCACATGGGTGCCTTCATTACAATAATCTACAAGACTAAGCTGCGAACTACCACCAAAAGTTGTCCTAGACAATGTTTAGGCCTTTCTTAAATAAGCAATTTTATACCACCCAAAAAAGTTCTAGATGCTCAAACTTAATATCTAGGGCTGACAGACCCTAACAATACATATAAAGTCAACTAAATACATATTTGAAAAATTATTTTAGATATTTTAGTAGCCAAATTTCCAAAGGCCATAAACTCTTGAATCATTGCTCTAATTGGCTATTATAACTACTTTTTAGAAATGCTAGATCCTGATCTACAAACTCAAAATGGTGCAATCACCCTTTCATTGAGTTTTCAAACCTCATTCAGGCACCCTAAGGCCTCCAACAATGTGTTGGAAGATTTTTTTGCAAATTTTTCCATCGAAAATCTACAATAACTTTTCTAATACTTAAGCTAGAGCAATAAGACTTTTATGGTAGGCTTATAATTCCAAAATGAACCTTCATGTAGAAAATGAAAATATTTTGAGCTCATATGAGAAACTTACTAAAAATAGAAAAGGCTTATGATTCCAAAATGAAACTTCATGTAGAAAATGAGAACATTCTGAGCTCATATGCAAAACTTTCTAAAAATAGCGAGTTCCCATAAATAGTAACCACCCTATCTACTAGTCCTTATTAAAATAGAAAAGACTAAAAATAAAATATTTTTGGGTGATGCAAGATTTCTCTTACACCCAAGATGCTCCTACATTAGACATTTGGGGTAATTTGAGAAGTGACTCTGTCATGTCTTAGGTGTTCAGAGGAAAACCAAGTCAATTAACCTCCTCCTTTGCTATCCAAGATGAATCCTCTACTAGCCTCCCTTTCCATTTGACTAGATATTCCTCAAAATTTTTGTTCCTGGTACTTTTTCCAATATGATTATCTAGCATCTCCTCAATCTCCTTTGCAACTAAACTAGCTACTAGAATACTCTACTGTGCTTCTACAACTTCATCTCCATCACCTCCTTCATAATACTTTTTCAAATCTAAAATGTTAAATACTAGTGAAATATCCAACTTGGTAGGCAACTCCACTTCATAAGCATTTCCACAATCATGTCTTTTCACTATCTTGCATAATCCAAACTTTTTCATCTTCAGCTTATTATATGTACCTACTAGAAAATGCTCCTTTCTCAAATGAACCATGACTTCATCTCCAATCTAGAATTCTTTATACCTCCTTGTCACATCTACCTTAGCCTTGTACTATGTATTCATCTTTATAATGTGCTTCCTCACTACCTCATGGATGTTCTTCAAATGTTCAACAAATTCTTTTTCTTTAGCACTACTTATCTCTTCTTTATCCAACTACCTCAATTCAGAAGCATTTCTAGGACTACTAACATATACAATCTTGAATGGTGATTTACCAATACTTCTATTGACAGAATTATTATATGCAAATCCTACCTTTGGTAAAATCATATCCCATCATTTTTTCTTGTCTCTAACCAAACATCTCAGCAAGTTTCCCAAACTGCAATTCACAACTTCTGCCTATCCATCAGTCTGTGGATGATGTTATGAACTAAACTTCAAATTTTTTTTTCAACTTCTTCCACAATGTATGACAAAAATGTCTAACAAATTTGGTATCTTGATATGAAATGATACTCTTTGGCAGACCATGTAGCCTCACCACTTCTCTAAAAAATAACTCTGCCACATGAATAACATCACTAGTTTTCTTGCAAGGAATAAAATGTGTCATCTTTGAAAACCTATCAATCATCACAAAAATAGAATCATGCCCACACTATGTCTTTGATAATCAAAGAATAAAATCCATGCTGACATCTTCCCATAGTTTCTCCTGGTATAGGTAATGGCTGATAAAACCTTGTATTCTACTTCACTCCTTTTGCCATGTAACATACTATGCAACTCTATATAAACCTCTTCATATCTTATTGTAAATGTGGCCAGTAATAATTATTGGCAACCAAAGCTCTGGTTTTATCTCTACCAAAATATCTAGCTAAACCTCCACTATAGTGCCTACCCCTAGTTTACATTTTGTTATTATTGCCAAACTCTTTTAGGCTAGTTTTATGCTTGATGATTAGTAGTATTATTTTTGAGATTATTAGATATTGTTTCATATTTAGCTGATTTTATGATGAGACTACTTGGTACTCTATACTTCATGTATGCATGATAATTATTAAAATGATTTCAGTTATTGATGATGATTAGTTAGATGGATTATCATATGTGTTTTCTTATGGATACTTACCCCATACTACATGTGTATGGCGCATGTGTATATTTTCTTTATGTATGATGTTTCTGATGTGGTTAAGGAAGGGAGTCGTAGTCACTTGCTAATTGGGATCTACACAATGCACCACTTCCTACCATTTTCTATTTAGCTTAGAATATATGTATTTTTACATGCATCAATTTTATGCAGATTGTAGGTATTGGGTATCAACTTCCTTGAATTGTTTGGATGAGCATACCCTATCGCATTATCTCAATGGTAAGAGAGGGGAGATAAATTCTTAAGTCCAAATCCTAACCTTTAAACCTATTTGTCTTAGAAAATTAAGACAAATGTCTAAGTTGAGTACCTTCTAAATGCGTCGTATGATGTAAATTCATGATTATAACCCTTTAGTTTGATCTTGTATATGTTTTTCTATGATGGGTTTTCGTATTTTGTCCTATAGGTCTTTGCTAATTTTTCTATTAATTAAGTCTAATTAAAAGATCAAATTAATGATTTAATTTAATGAAAAATTATTATGATATTTTTAATATTTAATTATATTTAATTAATTGAGAATTTAATTAAAGAAAAATAATTAAATTTAAATTTTAGAGTATTATATTAATTTAATTTAATAATAATATATTTTGGAAATCATTTTTAAATAAATGCTAAATATTATTATTAGTTAAGTTAATAAATATTTTATCAATTAATGCTTCAAAAATAAATTAAAGGGAAAAGATATTAATTTGTTAAAGAATTTTAAGATTGCATAAAGCATGCATGAGATTAAAATTTAATAAATTAATTAAAAAGAGAAGTCAAGTGAATTTAATGAAAGATATTTTATATTGCAATAAAGGTGCATGAAAACATAGAAGAAAGATAGTAAAGAGTTAAAGAGTTGTAAGCAAGAAGTCCTCTTGGGCGATCGCACAATTAGTGCCTCAAATTTAGGAGAGAACTCCTTATCAACAATTGAGGGTTCATTTTCGAAGGACGACAAATTTTGGAGAAGGAATTTTCAGAAAAAAAGGTTTTGAAATAAGAAATTTCTCTCACAAATCTTTAAGGTGTTTACAATTTTAGCATTAGAACCAAGTAGATTCTTGTGTTTTGATTCACCCAGTTAATTACATTATATTCCTGTCTTCTTCATGATTGTGAATTCTTTATCTAAATTTCTTTGTGACGAATATTTATATTTGGAATTACTAGTATGCACGTTGATTTTTTCTATTTATGTAGAGACTAAATATCATAGGATCCTCATTCAGTAATTTTATAAATTAGTTTTAAACTAGGATAGGTTTTGAATTGATATGGAAATTTGATTAGTTCGCTATAATTTTCCTATCAAAGTATGGATGGAAATTATGTTTAAAAATATTTTTATATAAAAGTTATTGGAAAGGTTTTGTTTCAAATTTATTAAAAAATAATAATTTTTATAAAAAATAATAAATAATATTATTATTGAAAGGGGGTGGGAATCTCCACCCCCCCGTACTCATTGTCACCATTAAATGGTCGTGATAGCAGGTACACTATAACCTATCACCACAAAGTATAAGGTCAATGGGCCTTTTAAATAAATGCTTTTATATATATTGATTTTTATAAACTTATTATTATTATTATTAATTTTTATTAATAAATTTTAAAAATATATTTAAATTTAGTTAATTTTAATTTAATGAATTTGGTAATTATTATTAATTCATAAGATATTAGTTTAGTTGTTTAATTTCATAATTATTAATTAATTTAATTAAAATTAGTTAAATTAAGCTTAATTAATAATGAGTATTATTTACATGAAGTTATAAAGTTATTCTATTAATAATAATATTGGTTTTAATAAAGTTGTATTCATTTTATTTAAAAGAATCAATTATTATTATTTTAATAATTTAAATAAATAATTACCCTTAAAATTATTTTTGAATAATTGACTTGAGATCAAATTGGGGTAATTGTGTTTTTTATTCAAATACAAGAATGGGTTAAATAGTAAGGGTTAAAATGTAAATTTATACGTTCGAAAACCTACGTTGAACGAAAACTAGAAACCTTACCATTAACTCAACTATATGTTTTCAAATCAAACTAAACTTATGAAACTACTATGTTATCTATATGTTGTCTATGTTTTGGGTTTGGGTTGACTAGAGTGTTGACCAGTTTTGGGATGTCTACCAGAGGCTTGGGAGTTTTGTGATTGTGGTATTATGTTGATTTGATCTTCATCTTTTAAACTCAACCATGGTAATGTGTTGGTGTCCTCTTTGATGAGTTTGATTATATTTTGGTTATTGTTTTTAGTGTTATTGTGGGATAATGGGATGAATGTTATGACACATTGAACCATTTTGAGTCTTTAATCAGTATTTTTGGGATACTTTCTAGTTGCTTGTAGAGAAATGATGGGTTATTGTGATTTATCTTTTGATATTTTCCAATCACTTGTATAGAACTAAGGTGAAATGTTATGATTATTTGATTTGTGCTTTTATGAACTTATAATAGGTTATCTATATGTAATGTTAGGAAGTGGCTTGCAATGGAGGTGGCGGCCCTAAGTGGCTGCCAGGGTAACCCATTATAAGTTGTTTAATAAGTGAAAATACTACACTAAATGAGAGTAAAATGAACCTAATAAGTTTCTTTGTATTTTCTTTCCCATGCCTTGAGTGCTAGTACAAACTAGGATGGGAGTAGAGAGAATGCTTGGTTGTGACCATGCATTGTTAGTATGCCTTGTTAATACGAAAGGATACTAGCACTGCATAGAATCACTAGGGGTTCAAGGTCAAGTTAGACTGTTAGTGTAACTCTAGCATTGATTCGTGTGATGAAACTTGCCCACTTACATAGTAGATTCATTATGTGTATTTGTGTGCCTCTAGGTATAGATGTTGATTTATCCTAGAACCTTTGAGTTAGATTACTTTTAGGATTTCATTGACTTAGAGATTACTTTTGATTTCTGGATTGATATCATGTTTGGGACTTAAGACTATCTCCTTAGCATGGTGGGAGTGGGCCTTTTTGGGTTACCATGCAGTTGGGTGGTAATGCTTTTTACTCTTACTATTGAGATCCTTTCATTGATGTCATGGCTAGAATTTCTTGTCTACTTTTCCTTTAATTCTATCTTTGTGTATTACGATGGATGGTTATATCATTATGATGGATGGTTATATCTTTATGGTGGATAATTTTTACTTGTTGTATTGTACTTGGTTTCATGGATCTAAAAGGAATGATGTATCTATTCTATAAATGTATATTCTTTCAACCTTTGATACCTTTGTGAAATGTATAGTGGATGATTGAGCATTTTAAATTTTATTACAAAGTGGCATCAAAATAAATATATATTATTTAAATAGACTTGGGCTTATAATTATTCTTTCATGTAGATGTGGTATTTATTAAACTTAGTATTATTTAAAATTAAATGTGATTCAACATCTTGGGATCCTTAAGGAATGTAATATGTTATGTTTGCTTCTGTATGATTGTATGTTATTTCTTCCACTACTTTATATTTGATGTGTATGTTATTCTTTCTTTTAAAAAATTTCTTGGAAAACTTAGTAAACTTTAAGTTAATTCTTTTGGATCCCTTTGTGGGGCGTTACATCCACTATGCTTCTCCTTGATGAGATTCTCTCATTGAACTTCTAGGAATGCACAATTGGCTTCCTTTGATCAACATACTATCCTAGATCATGAAATCCAACCACTTTTCCCTATCAAGTGTAACAATTTTTGTACAAGCCTTCCACTCTTCACCAAAATTAAGATCATCTAGATACAAAGCACTAAGTTTCTTGAACCTAGCCCCCTCTATCTACATTTCCATTAGAAAAAGTTGTCTTCTACTAAGAGCATCTACAACTTTATTAGCCTTCCCACTCCTATGTTTCAAAACAAATGTATAACTCTACAAAAACTCAACCCACTTTAAATGCATTTGGTTTAGTTTTCCTTGACTGTTCAAATAGTACAAAGCTTGATGATTGGTATACAAAACAAACTCCTCAAGAAGAAGATAGTATTTCCAATTCTTCAATACTTGAACTATTTCATAAAATCCCTAAGCATAAAAAAAATATTTTCTTTTTGCATCATTCAACTTCTCACTAAAATAAGCAATAGGTCTACCTTTTTGGCTCATAATAACTCCTATTGCAGTACCACTAGCATCATAGTCTACTTGAAACACCTTGTTAAAATTTGGAAGTGCTAAAACAGGTTTCTTAGTAACTTTCTATTTCAATAGATTAAAACTCTTATCTGCTCCTACAATCCAATTAAATTATTTCCTATCCCCTCTCATTATTTTAGTCAAGGATCCACAAACACTGCTAGAATCTCTTATGAACTTTCTATAAAAACTAGCTAGTCCATGAAAAGATCTTACCTCTGTCATACTCCTTGGAGTAGGCCATTCAAGGATAGCCTTCACTTTCTCTAGGTCCATTTTTAGACCTTCTGTTGAGACTACAAATCCCAAGTACACTGACTCCCTCTTTACAAAGCTAAACTTCTTCAAGTTTATCCACAAATTTTCTTCCCTCAACATATCAAACACCTTATGAATGTGGATCAAATGCTCCTCTAATGTCTTACTAAAGATCAAATATTATCTAGGAAAATAATGACAAACTTACCCAAAAAATCCCTTAGTACCTCATTCATGAGCCACATGAAAGTGCTTGATGCATTGGTTAGCTCAAAAGGCATGACTAACCACTTGTACAATCTTTCTTTTGTCTTGAAAGTAGTCTTCTAGTCCTCACCTTCTCTGATACAATTTTGATGGTATCCACTCTTCATATCTATCTTTGTGAAGTACTCAGATCCACTCAAACAGTCCATAATATCATCCATCCTTGACAATGAAAATTTGTACTTGATTGTGATCTTGTTGATAACACGAGACTCTATTCACATCCTCAATTCTCCATTCTTCTTTGGTGTTAATACTACTATTACAACACATGGACTTAGGACTCTCTCAAATCAACTCCTCCTACAACAACTCATGAACTTGTTTGTTCAACTCTTCACTTTCTGCTAGTGTCATTTCTTTGCACTGTCTTATTTGGCAAACTGGCTCCTAGAACCAAATCCATCTGATGATTGATCTTCCTCATTGGAGACAACCCATTAGGTACATTATCTGATACAATAACATAAAACTCTCCCAACATGTCTACAATTTCTATAGGTATTTCCTCTACTTCTTTACTATCTTTTGGAATTATAGAAAAATACATATGCTTATGCTTCATACCTTTGAGAGAAAAAAATTCATCAAAAAAACATATTCTAGCAGCACTACATACCTTTTCTTCTTTCTCCTCCAATGGCTTCAACTTATGTTTCACTCCATCCTTGGTCAAAGTGTAGGTATTTTCTTGCCCATCATGTATAGCATGCCTATTAAACTGCCACAACCTACCCAAAAACATATGACATATGTCCATAGGTATGATATCATAAAGTACCTCATCTTGCTAGCTTCCAATTTTGAACTTCATTGAGCATTGCTCATTGACCATGACCTTGTGGTCATCTTGCACCCAAGCAACACAATATGGTCATAGGTGTTTTTGTCTCTTTAGCTTCAACTTTGTGACCATCATTTCTAACACCAAATTGTTAGTACTTCCACCATCAATGATCACATGACAATACTTATCTTCACATCTGCATCTTGTGCAAAAAAAGCTCCTTCTTTGATCAGGTTCATTCTCATCACTCAACGGGACTCTTCTATTAATTAGGACTTATCCTCTTTCAACATCTTCAGAATGTGATGGTCTGGAATCTTCATCAACATATGCAACTCTAGCTTTGCCTTTTGTTCTTTGATTTTTCCTTCCTTAGTGTTAGGTACATTCAAATGCTATATGTTGTTTTCCTCCGCAGTTAAAACATTTCCCACATAAGCTTCCTCTTCCAGATCCTTGTCCTCTACCTCTTCCTCTTTGATCTCTATTGTTCTAATCATGGAAATGATTGGAATTATTTTCCCTTTAGTTTTGACTGTTACTTCTAGCCTCATCCTAGTTCTTTTGATCATCCTTATGACCACCATAAGATCATTTTCCAGATCTTCTTTTGCAACCTCTTTCACTATTCTTGTTGTCAAACTTCTTGTTGAGTTTATCCTCAACTCTTAGGGAAAACTGGTATGCCTCCTTAATTTTTTTCATTCAAACTAGACTCAACTCATCCTGAAAACTTGGCCTTAACCTATTAAGATAATGGGCCACTTTCTCCTTATCATCTTCTACATGGTTCGTTCTAATGAGAACTTAGTAGAACTCCTCGGTATACTCTTGAACAGATTTTCTCACATGCTTCAACCCTTGCATTTTATTCAATAAATCAAGCTCATAATCCATGAGAATGAATTATTGCTTCAATTTAGTTATCATTCATTTCCATCTGGTGATTTTGTCCTTTTCCTTTCTATTTTTCTCCAACAAAACTTCTTGCCACTAGATCTTTACATGTCTCTTCAATTTCACCTTCATAAACTTGACCCTATCAAGATCATCAATATCATTATACTCAATGTACTTCTCTAGTTCATTGATGTAATTGATCAGCTCCTTTGGGTTAAGATTTTCCAAAAATATGGAAACTTCAAAGTTAGGTCTTTTTCCAATCTTGGAGATGGCCCTAAAAAGCATTTCTTCCTCTAGGTTTAGAACTGCCTCTGCTTCGGCATTTTTGTCTACTTTGTCCTCATCGTCGCTTTCATCCCTTACAAGAAGATCTATTCCTCTGTGCATTTGTTCTTCCACTATTTTCATTTATCTTTGGAGGGCTTGGAAACCCTCTAGTGTAACACCTACAACTCTTCTACCACAATCTCTTCATGGAGGCATCTTTGCACTTTCATTGAAACCCTAGTGCCAGTTCTCTTGTAATCAATGATCTATCTACACACTCAACCCAAACCATGGCCTTAGTGTAAAAACTACCTCACAATAGGTGATCTCTCCACACACTCAAGAACTCAGCTCTAATACCACTTGATGAAGGTTGCTCCCCTTAATACCATAAACTCAACAAAAACAAAGAAACAACAGCAATTGTGAGAATAAAATATGGACTTCTTATTTGTACTACAAATGCAAAATTATAGAATTCACAAGTACAATATGCTAACCCACATGGGTGCCTTCATTATAGTAATCTACAAGACTAAGCTTCAAACTACCACCCAGAGTTTTCATAGACAATGTTCAAGTCTTTCTTAAATAGGCAATTTTATGCCACCCGAGAAGGTTCTAGATACTCAAACTTAATACCTAGGGCCAACAGACCCTAACAATACATATAGAGTCAGCTAAATACATCTTTGATAGATTACTTTAGAGATTTTTGTAGCCCAACTTTTAAACGCTATAACTCTCAAACCGTTGCTTTGATTAGCTATTATAACCACTTTTTAGAAATGCTAGCTCCTAATCTACAAATTCAAAATGGCACAACCACTCTTTTGTTGAGTTTTTGGACCTCATCTGGGCACTCTAAGGCCTCCAATGGTGAGTTTAAATATTTTTCTACAAATTCTTCCACCAAAAATCTGCAATAACTTCTCTAATACTTAACTTAGAGCAATAAGATTTTTATGGTAGGCTTATAATTCCAAAATGAACCTTCGTGTAGAAAATGAGAAAATTCTGAGCTCATATGAGAAACTTACTAAAAATAGCAAAGGCTTATAATTCCAAAATGAACCTTCATGTAGAAAATGAGAACATTCTAAGCTCATATGAGAAACTTACTAAAAATAGCAAGTTCCCATAAATAGTAACCACCCTGTCTACTAGTCCTTATTAAAATAGAAAAGACTGAAAATAAAATATTTTTGGGTGATGCAAGATTGCTCTTACACTCAGGATGCTTCTGCATCACAAATAATGTTGCATTAGTTTCACTTCCAACATTAGATGCCCTATTTCAACATTGAGTAATTGCCTTAAATAAACTCAACGATGTAATAATATTGTAATTTTTAGTAATGTTGTAAAGAGAAATTATTACTTACACAAAGGTTGTGCGTTGCAATCCTCACCATGTTCACCATGTGATGTTACAGGTGTCACAAATTTTTGTAGAAGAAAAAATAATATTTTAGATCATGATCCATAAGATACTATAAAATATAAACATCTAATGAACTTCTATTATTGCTTGAGATTAATTACCGCTTACCTTCAAAGATTTGACTCTATGGGCCAATACTTCTTTTAGTGCTTGCTTGTGTCACCCTCAATGATAATTTTAATAATTTCATCACTGTATCTTTGTATGAGTTGTTGGACCATGAACATAGGGTTAGCATTAAGGGTGATGTCATCTAGAAATTGTGTCTATATTTTAGATTGCATTTGATCTGCTATCATTTTAGCTTATCCCTATCATTTATGACATCAATATCAATAAAATTTCATCAAAATAACTCCAAAGCCATGAAGAAAAGAACATAAAAATACGATATATGTTTCTATATAATTTGAACAATTATAATAATTAAGGTTTACCTTTGCTGAAGAAGGTGTGTGAGATGGTGCATCCCACTTGTGGGTGGTGGTCTATCCATGTCACCCTGTGAAAAAGATTAGCAATTCTTAGTAATCAACAATGAAATAAAGTAATAGACTTACCCAAAAAAATTATTAATAATAAAGTAGATTGTACATTGGAGTCAATATTAATTGGAGGTAATCGATTTAAATTTCATACTTAACAGTCCCATGATAGGGAATTTTTTTGGATCTACAAGATTCAAATTGTAATATATCTGAATCTCTTCCCCTGCACTTATTGATTTTATCACATATATAAAAAGACGATTTCCCTTGCATGCCTTGAATATACAATTCACCAATTTATTAGTTGACACAGGTCAAGAACTATTTATAAATCCTACAATATTCCTTGTTACTTTTGGCCTTCCATCAATATACATAGTGAATGTTTTACTTTGATCATTTTCTTTGCATTGTATATAATTTGGTGACAATGCATACCTACACATACTTTTTTTTTTATTGCACAATCTACATCCAATTTTTTTAATTGTAACAAGGTACTACATACTCCATTAATTCAACAACTTTATTATAATGATCCTTTATGTCATCCATGGAAAATAGGCTCAAAAAATGTAACGAAGATGGAACTATGTGATATATCCTTTCATTAACATAAAAATGAGTCTTCACTAGAGGTAGTTCCTTGGGTATCCATTCTTTCTAAACATGTGTGTACCTTAAGGGAACCTTCCTATCGACTTCACTCTCATTATCATAAGAACATGACCCCACCTTAGCAAGATAAAATTGCATTTTTTTGTTGAATTTTCTTCTAGTCTTTTGACCTCTAGTTGATCTTCCTATTTTAGACCTACTAGATGTCTCACTTTTCTCTTCTATTCTCACATTTTCCTCACTTGAGGAAGATAGATCAAAAAAATACCTATTTGGTGATACCTACAATCCATAAAATGAGAGACATACTAGGAAAAAAGTTGATGTTGATGGTAAAGAGAAGATATGCAAATAAGAAAATATATCTATGGGGTCTATTAACATATGTATATCGATAAAAGACAGGATGTGAAATGGTTGCTCCCTCTTGAGGGATGGCATAAAGCAAATTTTGATGGTGCATCAAAAGGTAACCTTGGACCTTCGAGTTGTGGAGGAATCATAAGAAATAATTTTGGTAGAGGGATGGTAGCTTTTTCTAATCCATTGGGTTTCCAAACTAACCACTTTGCAGAAGCAAATGATGCTTGCTATACAGTTAAACTGGCCTTTGAAATGGGGATCAAAAAATTATGGTTGGAGGGGGATTCTAATAACATCATAAGATGTATAAAAGGAATTAGTCAACCTTCATGGTCTATTGCTAATTTAATTGAAGAGACCCAAAATATCCTTCAAAATTTTAAATGTATCCACTTCACCCATGTTTATAGGGAAGCTAACCTCATGGTAGACTGGTTCGCCAATGAAGTAGTTAGGCAAGATAAGGTGATGACTTGGAATTTGGATGGGAATATTTTGGCAAAAGTGAGGAATCTTATCAATCTGGAAAAAATCTAGGGAAGTACGGTGGAGATCTTATTATAATAATGTTAATTTATAGAAGTTGGGGTGTGAATTATTGTAATTATTATGTTTATGGAAAACACTATCAGGAGATGAGGCTATTAGTGTCATATCAACATGTTTTGTGGGTTGATATTTTCATCCACCTTTTTACCTAGGGTATAGAAAAAAAATTGGCGCTTCTCAGAACCATGAAAACCAGAGCTTTCAAAGGGTTGAGAAAGGTTTGCAAAGGTTGGAATTTATGAGAATTGTAGGGGTGGAGAGTGCATAAATGGTGGGGGAATGAAGTAGGAAAGAGCCTATGGGGGAAGAAAAAAAATGAAAAGAAAGGGCTAAAGTATGGGAGAAATTGGAGAAGGGAGGTATAGAAAATTACATTGCTAAACTCTATGGCTTCGACCTAGATGTTACCAACAGTATGGTGAACTCTTGGAAGGATGAGAGAGTTAAAGTGAATGGAATTTCTTTTCTAGATAATAGAGGAAGTGATTGCTCTCATTTCTAAAATTTTGATAGAGAGCTTCAAATTTTATAGAGACAAGAAGTTGTTGGTGAATGTGGTCAAAGATTTTGCAAAGAAAATGGAGGAGAGGAATGATCTGGTAAAATGTGAAATGTACTATGAAATGGATTCCATCAAAAAATTTGGAGGTATGTTTTATGAGCTGTTATAGAGTATATTTTGTTGGATACCATATCTGATTGGGTGAGAACCCATCACTTTGTTTTTCTTAACCATTTTTGTCATGGCATCAAGATTTCTTTCCCCTATTACTTATTTACTTCTATGAGCAAGGCAATCATAGGATATTAGAAAAAACCCTCTTCGAATCCTACCCTACATGAGGGATTATTGTTGTTAATTTTTTAGTATTTTAAAGCTCAAACCTTAAGAAAATCCCCTGAACCTAGTGCAGATACCTCTGAGGACACAGGCAGCTCTAGTTTCTCCTCTGATTTTGAGGATATTGAAAGTATCAGCTTGGAGGGGGAGGAAAAAATTTTCTCTAAAAAGAAGGATAAAGGGTCAAAGAAAATATTTCCCTCGCCTATTATCCCAAGAAGGAAGAGTCCTAGAGGACATGGGCCTAAAATACAAGCCAGGGTGATGAAGATAACAATTAGGATGGGGAGGATTTAAAATCTGATGAGGAGGAGGAGGAGGAGATGGAAATTAAGAGGGAGGAATCACTTGCAAAGAAAAGGAAAAGGGAAAAATAGTTGGATGTTGAGGGGGTTTTAGGGTCAAGGTCGGATATCTCTACTATTCCTCTTTCCCCTTTTCATCCTCGGGAGCAGGAGAAGGAGAATATTAGAGGAGATGGTGGAGACGTGATTATTAAGGATAAGCAAAATGTATGAAAAAATTTTAATGCCAAAACATCCAAGATGGGGATTGTCAGGGAGACAATGAATCCCCAAATTCTGGAAGAAAAATAGGGCCAGCTCTAGTTTGGGAAACTTATCGATCCAACCATGGTGGTAATAATGGATAATGCTAGAGAAATGGACATGAATCTATTGAATAATGCATGTAATAGCATGACTGAAAACTTCAGGTCAATCAAATGGCTTTACCTTGACCTGGAAGAGGTCAGGGGGGAAATTAGCCAAATGGAAAATAGTAGGAAGAAGCCAGGTCTAGGAAATCAGAAGAATAAGGAGGATAGAATTAGTTTAGCTGAGAAGAGAATCCTAAACCTGGAAAACTATAATCACAATTTGGTGAACTAGATGATCTCCATCCTCAATTCTATCAATGATAACATTATGTCCCTTACTAGAATGTTAAAAGCCAGAGGCCTGTTGGATGAGAGTGAGGACAAGGACAGGGAAAGAGTTAGGGGGGAAGAGGATCTGGCAACCAAAATTACTTTCAACAACTAGACTGGGAAGGTCGAAAGAGCTAGGAGTAGATTGTTGAGGAGACTCACAAAGTCTATGAAGTAGCTTAGATGATGCAAGAGCTTGAGCGAAAGACAAAAGAGTAATCATGCTTTATTTATTCCTATATTTAGCTATTAGTTTAATGTTTTTTTTTGTCAAGTTGGCTTTTTCTTATTCTGGATTTTTCAATGTAAGTTGAATTGGCCTTTTCTATGTCATTTATGTTTGGTTGGGCTTTCATGCTTATTATCAACCATGTGACTTGTCTATGTTTGGTTGGGCTTTATATGCTTATTATTAACCTTGGTTTTTGTTTTAACATTTGGCTTTCAGGATCCCTGTAAAACCTATTTTTCTTATCAAAAATATATGTCTGTCGATCTATGTAATTGTGCAAGATACTAATCAAAGGTATTGAATAGCATACATATGTAAATCATTTATCTTAGGTTAGCCAAAAAATTGGTCTAATCAATGTGTATATATAAAATAATATTAGACATGTTGTACTTAATGTTTATATTTGCACATATGATTTTATAAGAAAAATTTGGTCACCTCACTCGTCAAATTCACCCATATTATAATGAATAAAAATTTATCCGCTTGCAATGCTCTATAAACTACAAATTACGTAGAAGACAAAAATTATATAATGTAATCATTGAAATCAAACAAATTTGTATGAATAAAAATCATGACCCCATCATACTTGACATTGATCATACCTCAATAGACATTCCATTGATCATCGTCTTCATCCATGTCATCATCATTATCACCATCATCATACTTGTCACTTTGATCATTGTCGTCACCACCACCATCTTCATTGCCATCATCTTCATCACCATTATTATGACCATCATCATCATGACCATCATCACCATGATCATCACCATCTTCATCAACATGATCATCATCATCATCACCATTATCTTCAACATGACTAGAATCATCATCTTCTTCTTCTTTTTCTTCATTGTATAACAGTTGTTTGTGATCATCATTTACTTCATCTTCTGATTCTTCAGTATCTTCTTCTTCCATCACATTATACTTTATTGGCCTTCCTCTTTAATCATGTCTAACAAGAAATGACCAACCTAGTTTGTGTGGAACACCAAAGTAAAACACTTACTCGCATTGCCTCGGAAGAACATAGGGCTCATCTCCAACTAGCTCAAATGACCTTGTATTAATCATTATAAATCCACTATCATGTTCAATAATAGCCTTATCAAGATCATTTTCATTTAGCCATAGCCTATACCATTTGATAAAAAAATAGAACTAATTTGAATAAATTAAAGTCACACTCAAGCATATCATCCAAAATGCCATAGGATTGATTTTTAGATTATTGAGGATGTATGTCATTTCTAGATGAAATATTGGTTGCCACAAAGATTGCACTTATCTTGGAATCACAAGTTTTTTTCATTTCATCTAATTTTTTTATGCAAAATTTATGACCATGGCAGTATACATCTTTGTGGTGTTTGATCTACAATTATTTAAACATGTCAAGATTATTTGCATCGATCTATGAGTTAATATTAAACTTATGGCTCATGATTAGTAATCTTCTATGTACCTTTCTATCTCTTAAGCTATATTTTAGATCAAGTATCATTAGCATAACATTGAGATCTCCATTATGATGAGCTTCTTTAACCAACAATGCAACACCATCCCATGTTAATAAGTGACTATTTTTAGGTAAAAGCACAAACCTATGTCACCTTTCATAAAGAAACGTGATATCAAAATGTGACAGTTCAACATTAATGACAAAAAAAATGGTATTTGTGTTTAAAATATGAAGATGATGTAAATTGATGAAATGTGTAGAATTGTATGAATTTTATGCCTATATTTTTTATAAATTTTTTGACTAAGAATTTATTCATTTTATTTTATTTTGAAGTCCCTTTTTTAACTATAAAAAATATAGGATATAGTTCCCGTCAAACAAGTATGTGCAAATCATCTTTTTTTGTTCTGATTTGAAAATATTTTATAAATGACATGTATAGCTAGTAAACAAAAAATGAAATAATTATTATTGATGTATATTTTCTTTGTTATAACTACTCAAGTTTGACCTTGTTAGAATCCAACAGTTTTTTCCTGGCGTCAAAACTTCCCTAACAAATCTATACCTTCTTGAAAAAAATTACATATTCGTGAAGAGGATTCTCTCCTCTAGTGATAAATATTTTATTTTTATTTTTTTGATATGATTTACTATTTTTTTTTCTTTTTTTGAGGGAACATCTTCTGAAATGTTGAAATATCAACTTATAATATTTTGAGATTATAACATATTATAGCTAATCAAAACACTCAAAAATTTATATAATGATGATATTGAATATGAGATCTATAAAAGGGTATTTATAGTTTTTGAAAAAAAAAGAGTTTTGATAGATAAATGAGATTTGACCAAAACAAGTTGTTGTATCATAAATGGTGACACAGATCTATCCTTTTACCCTTTCTTGAGACTATTGAATCCATACCATCTGATGAGGCTAATTATTGCCTCTATCTCATGATAGTTTTTAAACACTTTGTTAATACTCTATTTCATTTTCATCAAGACATTTGTGGATCTATCTTTACCTAAACCAATGATTAACCTATGGGTAGATAGTATGTCATCTTTTGCCAATATCATATATATGATGTAGTATTTCATATAATTATCAAAAATGTGTGTTCTTATATTTGAATTTAATTTGAAAATGTTTATTTGCAATTATCTCTGCATTATAACTAACCTGTTAGCAATGAAGTTGAAGATGATTGGAAGAATTCAAAGATTAGTGTGAAGACAGCCAATAGCATTCAAGGACAAAAGAACGTTGAGGTGTAGCCACGATGGAGAAAAGTCATAATGGTACCAAAGGACATGACAGTGAGTATGGAGGAGCTATGAAGACTTACTACACTCTCTGCATTTATTCTTATTACAAGTGGATGTTTAGACTTTATTATTCCTACCTTAAGCCGTTATCTCTTCTTCTTGCCTTGAGTTGTTAATTTCCTTCTTTCTCTCCTACAGATTTATAGCTAGGTTGTTTACGTTTCTATTTTAGAATAAGCTTTGATCTCCTATATATATGAATCAGACCAAGTGTGTTAGTTTAGTTAGAAGGAAAAATTTTATGAGAACAGACTGTTAACTTTTACAGTGAGTTGTGTTTTTATAGTTCTATGCGTTGTTTCCATGTAATAAATTTATGTAATGTAATGAAATATTTTTTGGCTTCTATCCTATGCTAGTAGTTTTGTTAAATCCAACCAAGGGAGCCCACTTGGAAGGTGAGTTATATTAGGATAGTATAGATTTATTTCCAAGCATTTTTAGTAGTGTAAGTAGAAGTTGTAAGTTCCTTCCTATAGCATCACACTTTGTGAATGTTCCTGCAGCATCTATGAGAATAGTTATAGTGGATGAACTGAGTTGGAATATTTGTTAACCTTTCATTGTATTTCTAGTATTTAGAGAGTTAAGTGTGTTAGTTTCCTACAGCAATAGTGTAAGTTTTTTTTCTTGCATTTTACTTTCCTGCAACATAAGTATAGTGACTCATTAAGAGACCTAGTGCACATACTGTGCTGACCATTTCAAGTATTCATCCCTGGGTTAACAATATTAAATGCACCTCATAGAGAGAAACGTAGTCCTTAGATTGAATACATTATTCCTAAGCATGGCCTAGACAATGACTATGATACACCTATTGTGAGGCGGACCATTTTTTGTCCATTGTCGAGGATGGTGTCAAGCTAGGAGCATTTTTGAGTCATAGTTCTTAGACAAAGTTTTTTTTAGAAATTTCTAGTTTTGAAGCTTCCTTCACTAGTGTGAAGAGTTCAATTGCATGCATTGAAGAGGAGGAGGATGAGATGAATATGGCAGATTTCTTCCATGGGAGTTTGTCAATTTGTGAAGAAATTGAAGAAGAAGAAGTTGAGTTTCCTTTTGAAGATGCAAGCCATGTTTTTCCTACAGCATCATCTTCAAGAGCAGAACCAATAGATACAAGTGGTCTTCAACCTTTTACTAAATTTTTGGCCAGTTTTCTTGATAATATTGCTTTGAATCCACCAGTTGTTAATCATCCAGTACCCAATGTCCCTTTTCAGCAGCAACCTCATAAGCTAATACCTCAAGTAATGTCACAACCTACTTTTCCATTTCCTCTCCCAAGCCTTATAAATACTGATAATCTCAAGAATATACCTACAGATGCCCTTCCAAAGTTCTATGGCCTTGCAACTGAAGACCTTGATACTTCTTGTTTGAATTTGACATACTTTGTCATAGTTTTGACTACAACATTGATGCCCATAAGCTCAAATTGTTTCTAGTAACATTGAAAGAATCAACTCTATAATGGTTCATGGGCTTATGAGCCAATCCAGCAAGAACTTGGGATGAAATGAAAACTCTATTTTTAGATAAGTGCAAAGAGTATTGTAAAGAATCTAGTTCAAGAGGAGATGATGTCTTTAGGATATCATAGAAGGAGGAAGAAACATTGGAAGACT
Source organism: Cupressus sempervirens (assembly GCA_028749045.1). Classification (NCBI taxonomy): domain Eukaryota; kingdom Viridiplantae; phylum Streptophyta; class Pinopsida; order Cupressales; family Cupressaceae; genus Cupressus; species Cupressus sempervirens. The sequence continues at coordinate 178,189,244 of CM053790.1, read as the reverse complement.
ATGTTTCACATTTCTTATATACACTGCAAAAGAACCCTCAGCATGTGTTGTCCAAGGATTCACAAAAGCTAGTCTTTCTAAGAGGTGTGAATAATAATTGTTTAGAAGCACTAAACGTGATGGCTGGTGGTGATGTATATCAAGCTTCCTAAGAGGACCTCGAGAAGATCTATGAGAACTATTCAAGGTCAGCCATGAAGAAAGGCTAATGACCTCGTTCTACAGTCACTAAAGGAATTAGTCAAGGTATTTCAAAGCTCAAGATATCTAACCTATTGTCAAATTTCAAAAAGACATCATCAATTAGGTCACTACACATCTTGACACAATGATTGCAAAGAAAAAGTATACAGAAGATGAGTTACAACTAGCTAAATACTACCCTCCTTGCTGGAAGCAAAAGAAGGATTGCCAATGTAAACTAGTTGCAAGCATGGAGAACCAGCATCTTCCAACTAAGTACCTTAAGATAGATGTAGATGATGAGCAAGTATTTTTTGTTGCTCAATGCTAGCCATGAGCCCAACATCAAGGTATGCCTCAGGACCCTTTGCAAAATTCAAATTCATATGGTAATCAATGAAAAAACTACAATCCCCAATATTCTCCACAATATCAACCTAATTAAAATAATGATGGGCAAAATAACTGACAACAATCCCAATGGCCTTAGAATTCCTAACCATCCTAACCTATCCAATAGAGTAACCAATGGTAGAACCAACACAACTACTAGCAAAACTAGTAGAACCAATGGCAACCACCCCAAGGAAATTGGCAGTCTACAAACCAATGGAGGGGATTTCAATAGTGGCCTAATCAAAATACTAGTATTCCATAATTACCACCTCTAGTTCAATAACCTTCTCTAATGCCACCACCTACAAATCTTGGACCTTAAAAGTAGACACAGTTACCTACACAACCTCAGCCAAATGCAAATAGTCAATAGCCACAATAGCCCATGTATAGTGCTAATGCTCAGCAATATCATGCTTACACTCTGAGTGTTGCAGATATACATTTGATATCTGGTACAACTTTACCAATGCCTAAGCCGTCTCTTATAACTGAAATACCAGATCCTCCTATAGCATCAAAACCCTCAGTTGCTAAAATGGTTGACCCAACTAATGCCACCATGTCAACCCAAGTTAAACCAGTGGTGGAACCTCCTTTTCCAGAAAAAATTATACAAAGAAAACCTATACAAGCAAAGGAACAACCTTTTGATATTGTTGATCAGTTGAAGAACATACATGTCCAAATACCCCTATTTCAAGCCATTAAAGATGTTCCAATCTATGAAAAATTCATTAGAGATACTTTCTTGAAGAAGTTTGGAAGGAAGAAAAAGGACCCCACCACAGTCTGTGTTGTGGGACAATTGGCTAACATTATGTTAGGAAAATTGATCACACCAAAATATTCTAATCTAGGAAGTCTAGTAGTGAGTGTCAATATAAATGGTCAATTTATTAAAAATGCTTTAATAGATCTTGGCACTATTATAAATATCATGACCAAAGACACTATGAAGAAGTTGAAAATAGAAGGACTAAGGGCTACTCCAACAATTCTACAACTTGTAGATAGTTCTACTGTCACCCCCGATGGGATGATAGAAAACATAGTTGTAACCTTAGATTCTCTAGAGTATCTTGCAAACTTCATGATTTTATCCCCCAAAGTTAATCTATCTAGTTACCCTATCATCCTAAGTCAACCATGGTTAGCCATAGCTAATGCAAATATAAGTTGTAGATCAAGGAATATGACCATATCCAATGGCCAAGCAACAAAGAAATTTGATTTATATCCTCTAGCACAACCATTACTAGATTTAAGCACATCTTTTTTGCCAAATTTAGGGGATGAAGAAGAAGAGTTAAATTCTATAGTAGAACTCATGATGTTGTATAAACAATCATTTCTAAAGCTGCAAGAGGAATATTCAGTACTTCAGAGTATCCTTACTAACAGTTGTGTTGTAGAAAAAGATGTATTTGAAAGCTCTGTGTTGGAATTAATCACATATGAAGAATGTGATGAGAATTGTACTTTGCTTAAAGAACCTAACATTCTTCATCCACTCTTACCATGTGAATTAGAAGCAAATCCAATCTCTAAAGTTGCCATGATAGACTCCACCACTATTGTTGAACTGTCTAAAGGTCATAATCTCCATGTTAATCTCAAATTAACACCTATACAATTGGAATAGTTAAAAGAGTTGCTTCAAAGGCATGAAAAGGCCTTTGCATGGGGACTATAGTGATATGAAAGGGTTGAGTCCTATATTGTGCACCCATAGGATATACATCAATGAAGGGTGTCTACCACTCTATCAACCCCAGAGAAGGATAAATCCAAGCCTTAGAAAGATAGTTAAAACTAAATTGAAAAAATTTCTTGATGCTGGTTTTATTTATCCCATATCTAATAGTAGATGGGTGTCACCCTTGGTCATAGTGCCTAAAAAGGGAGGAAAATGGAGAATTTTTGTAGCTTATAGACAATTGAACAAGGCCACCAAAAAGGATCACTTTCCTTTACCATTTATAGACCAAGTTCTGGACACTCTAGCTAGAAAGAAGTATTTCTCTTTTCTAAATGGGTATAGTGGTTATAACCAAATTCAGTATTGCTCCTAAAGATCAAGAAAAAACCAAATTTACATTCCCATGGGGTACTTTTGCATACTTTGTTTTACCATTTGGTCTATGTAATGCTCCTACAACATTCCAATGAGCCATTATTATCATCTTTGTTGATATATCACTTGATTGTATGGAAATATATATAGATGATTTCACAACATTTGGAGTCACTTTTGAGGAAGCAATGATGAGTCTTGAAAAGGTTTTGGTAAGGTTTCAAGAACATAATTTGGCACTTAATAGTGAAAAATGTTCCATGCTCATGTAGGAAGGTGTGGTACTTGGTCATTTCATATCAACTGAAAGAATACAAGTGGATCCAGCTAAGATAGAGATAATTCAAGCATTGCCCATACCTAAAAAATTGAAAGATGTAAGATCTTTTCTAGGTCATGTTGGGTATTACAAATGTTTTATAAGAGATTTCAGCAAAATAGCTAGTCCATTGTATAAGTTACTCACAAAAGAAGCTGAATTTAGTTGGACATCTGAATGTGATGAAGTCTTCCTTTAGCTTAAGAAACTTCTGACTACAACCTCAATTTTACAAGGCCTTGATTGGAATTTACCTTTTCATATATATACAGATGCTTCTGATTATTCCATAGGTGCAATTCTAGCACAACAATCTCAAAATCTTGAAAATGCAATCTATTAAATTAATAAGAGCCTTCATGGACTAAAATTAAACTACACAGTGATAAAAAAAGAATTGCTAGTAGTAGTTTATACCCTAAACAAATTTTGGCATTACATAACTAGCTATTCCATATTTGTTCATATTGATCATGCAACAATTAAATATCTCATGAATAAGCCTACTATAACAGGCAGGCTAGCAAGATGGTTACTATTGTTGCAAGAATTTGATATAACTATTGTTGATAAGCCTAGAAAAGCCAATGTTGTAGCTGATTATTTATCAAGAATCCATCATGATGATACTGAAACTACTTTGGTAGATGATGCATTTCAAGATGAGCATTTATTTCATATTGCTATTCAAACTCCATGGTATGTAGACATTGCTAATTATATTATAGCCAATAAAATACTAGAACATTTTTCTTACAAGGAAAAGAAGCTACTTGTAGAGAAAAGTTTTTGTTTCTCTTGGATAGATAATCTTTTGTTTTACACTGGACCTAATCAAGTTATGAGAAGATATGTGAGAGAGGATGAGACATATGACATTCTACATGCATGTCATAATGAACCATGTGGAGGACACTTTGTGGCAAAAAGAACAGCCTTGGAAATCTTAACAATTGGTTATTATTGGCCTACACTTCACAAAGATGGAGCTAGCTATACACAGAAGTGTAATAAGTGTCAAAGGATGGGATGACCAACAAGAATAGATGAAAATTCTCTTAACCCACAGATGGCGTTAACACCATTTGACAAATGGGGCATGGACTTCATTGGTCCAATTGATCCTCCATCTAATGGGAAATTTTATATTCATGTGTGCACTAATTACCTAACAAAATGGGTTGAAGTCCAATCCATGAAGCATGCTCGTGATGAAAAAGTTGCAAAATTTCTGTAGGAAGAAATTTTTACTCACTATAGTGTACCCAAAGACCTAGTCACTGACCAAGGTGTGCAATTTATCTTTGATCTGATCTCAGAACTGATAAAATAGTATAACATCAGGAACCATAAATCTAGTCCTTATCTCCCTCAAGCTAATGGACAAGAAAATGTCACAAACTATGAGCTAGAGAACATCCTAACAAAAATGGTTCATCTACACCATAGGGATTGGACCAATAGATTACAAGAAGCTATTTGGGCTTACAGAACAACATGGAAGACTACTACAAGATTCAAAACATTTGAGCCCCTGTATGGAAAGTTAGCAATGCTCCCCATTGAATTTGAACATAAAAATTTGAGAATTACACTGGAGCTAGACATTGAACTTCCTGTAGCACAAAGAGAACATCTTCTACATCTTATCTCTTTGGATGAAATGTGCAAAGTTGCTTTGGAATGTATTGAAATCATATAGAAAGAAATAATGGCATGACTCTCATATTATCAGTAAACAATTTCAAGCTAGTGACTGGGCACTACTATATGATTCTAGATTTAAAGACATGCCAAGTAAGCTACAAACAAGATGGTTGTGTCCATATGAAATTAGTCATGTCTTTGATAATGGAGTTGTTCAATTAACTACCATTGATCCAGTGCCTTTCAAATTATTAGTCAATGGTCATAGACTCAAATTATATAAATGACCCCAAATAAAAGAGGACTTCCTACATCAGTTTCAATGGCTAAATTCAAATACAAACAAGGTAACTCTTCCTACAACCAAAGGTGTTAACCTTCTACCTGCCACTCTTCAACACTAATTTCTTTGTGCATGCTCATAATAAAAACTTTATGCCCACATAAAGTTCCAAATTTCTCCATTCACTTTCTCATTCCATCTCATTTCTTTACCTTCCACCCATCCACCTCATCTCATTTCTTTACCTTCCATCCACCCACTTTCCACATCATCAATTTCTAATGCTTTCAATAAACCCCGCGAGATGCTGACGGATGTTATCACTATTGATATCACTTCCACCATGTTTTGGTATGTGCAATGATCAATTAACAAGTACAAATTTTTCAAATTATAATTCATTTATAGTCCACAAATTTTGTCAATTATATTTAATACTACATTCTTTATATTATGGTGGCATTATGCTAGTTTTCTACCCCGTACTAAGTCTAACAAGTGTGGACACTTTTCCTTATTTCGTAGGGGGTAGGAAAGGTTACTAAAACCTAATGACTGCATGTATTCATAAAGATTTTTCCAAATCTTCATATTTCCTTAAGTACATAAGTGGCTAGGTGTCCTACCCATTTTTTTTGAATGATTTTATTGTCAGGCTATGATGTGACTTGTGTTTAAATTTTAAGTGATCTAAACCCCATTTTTGGACAATTTTCACACACTTCCATCATTTACTCTCATTAAAGCCATATTATTGCTTATAAAAAATCATAATGACATTAATTACTTATTAAATAAAATGTAAAAATAGTTTGTAAAACAACAAAAGAAGCTTGAATTTGTAAGCGGGAATAGTGAAGCAATGCAGCTAGTGAAAGTGTTAAAGCATAATGGGTGGACAATTGTAGAGGCAAGAACCAATAGAGCATATCATTTTTCTCTTAGATGTAGAAGTTGTGAGGAGATTTAATGCATGTGGCTGGTTAGGGTACTTTTTAAGTTTGACTACATATGATGAAGAAGCAGCCACATAGTTCACAAGGACATTTGACAAAGGGGAAGCTTCTGTATGGGGCTTAACAGTGGTTGTTATAGTGGTTTCTATAGAGGAATGTATAGTAGAAGTTACTAGGTTACCGACAATAAGAGAACATTATCCCAACACTCATGATGCAAGATCAACCAGAGCTCAATTTGTCATACCATCCGACCCTCAGATGGATATTACCAAGAAAGATTGTAAAAGAATGTCTCTTTTGCCACCATACAATGAACTGGCCATGCACATTATTAGGTACCTCACATGTGAAGGCAGATTTTCATATTTGCATGCACATAATTTTAAATAGCTCAGTTATATAAGGCATAATCATCCAATTAATGTTCCCAATTTCTTGTACAATATGTTTTGTATTAGTGTGGAATAAACTCAAAAAGGAAAAGACAATTCCATCACCCATCATGCCCTAATTAAATTACTCATAGAAAGGTCACTTAGGGATGTTTCTCTCCTATCATGGGCAAAATTTGTCCAATATAAAACCTTACAACCCCAGGTTTCCCTTCATGAATAGCCTAGTGAGGAGAATGTAGTTCCCACTAACGAACCTACTAAAAAAAGCACTCAGGAGGCTGAAACCAAAAATGTGCAAAGCAATGTACAAGAAAATATGCAAGAAAATGTGCAAGAGACTGTGCCTTCACCTTTTCAAGAAACCCAGAAACCTAACTCTAGTTGAACAAAGAGAAAATGAAAATTACAAGAAGAAATCTCTATTCCAGTAAAAGAAGAGCCAAACCCTATAGTTGTGAAGAAAAAGAGAACTAAGAAGGGTTCTGCAGTAGTTACTCTTGCAGCAAAGACACCAAAAGGAAGAGGTAGGAAAAAGGCTATGATACTAGAAGAAACCCTTGTAAGAAGAAGTCCTAGAATGAGAGGACAAATTTCCAAAGAATCCCCCTCATCCAAGCTATCTACTAAAGAATCCCCTATACAGATTGTTCCTGATCACTCTCCTCCTCACCTTGAAACTAAAAACATTCCTAAAAACCCTAACAAGGAATATAGGGTCGAGGTTAATGAAAATCCAAATGATACCCTAGCAGACCAACCAAGTACTTCGAGTTGTAGGGATGAAATAGTTCTTGAACAAGTTTATCCAAACACTACCCTAGTTCCCTATAAATCAACATGATTTATTGATATTGTTGAACAATTATGGTGGGAATAGAGAAAGAGGAAACTAAATGATGAGGAAGATAGCGGTTCCATTACCCTACAAAAACTCATTTTTTAGCTGTTTGGATAACATATGTTTGCTAAGGCCTTATGGGAAGAGGAGAGGAAAAGAATGAATAAAGACATAGTTTCTGTGAATGTAGAAATTACAGATTTGAAAGAGCAATTGGCAAATCAAAAAAAAAGGATGGATCATGCCCTCAAATTGGCTAATCAAGCACTTGCCTATAGACCACCACCATGAATTTATGCTCTCTATTTAAAAGAACAATTTCTCTTATTCCAACTCATGTTAACCCTTAAGAATATAAATGCAAAGTTTAAATCAGCCTAGGAATTTTATGGTTTATATTAGACTCTGCTATCCTAGCAACAAAATTTTCTCTATGAATTATATGTGCATAATTTTGTTATCCCTTCAGAAACCCAATGGAACCCTTTACTTTATATAGGGGATATACATTTAAGAGCTTTGATGTCCTAGATGTCTAATGAAAATAATTATGACAGGAAACTGAATAATTATAGAGATACCATTAAGAGCCAAAAGTAGCAAACTAGAAGTTCTTAGGGACTGGTTCAGGTTAACTTATGGGGATAAGAACAAGGGAGTAAGGGATAGAATCTTCACTGCCAAAGCCAAGGCCTATGCTAATTATGAGAACTTTCCCTACTTTTCTTTCCAGAGAGCTATGGTTGGTGCTAGAAGTTGATGGGTCAGATTACCTGAGTCACTTAAAAGGTCAAAGCCACATAGTCTCATCAACCTAGAAGCTACCCTTCACTGAGCTCCAAAATATCTAGAGCTAGGAAAATAGGATAGACCAAAATTATGGTGCCCACTCGCTATGAAATCTCCAATGCTCATGTAGCCTTTATATGACATTAATGTTGATAGACTTGACAAGCTACAAGACAAAAATAGAAGGGAGGTTTGGGAAAGAACATGAGGATTCTATTACAACTTCAAGAGCAGCAAAAAAGGAAGGGCAAAAGTGGGCAAATTAAGGTCACTGACTAGGAAATGTCATGCTTGAGGAAAAGCATCAATTTACCAGGGGACAGATGATGAGGCTAATTATTGCCTCTATTGTATGATAGTTTTTAAATATGTTGTTAATACTCTATTTCATTTTCATCAAGACATTTGTGGATCTATGTTTACCTAAACCAATGATTAACCTATGTGTAGATAGTATGTCATATTTTTCCAATATCATATATATAATACAATATTTCATATAATTATAAAAAATGTGTGTTCTTATATTTGAATTTAATTTGAAAATGCTTATTTGCAATTATCTCTACATTATAACTAACCTGTTAGCAATGAAGTTGAAGATGATTGGAAGAATTCAAAGATGAGCGTGAAGATAGCCAATAGCATTCAAGGAGAAAAGAACATTGAGGTGTAGCCACAATGGAGAAAAGTCATAACGGTACCAAAGCACATGGTAGAAAGTATGGAGGAGCTATGAAGACTTACTACATTCTTTGCATTTATTCTTATGGCAAGTGAATGTTTAGACTTTATTATTCCTGCCTTAAGCCGTTATCTTTTCTTCCCACCTTGAGTTGTTATTTTCCTTCTTTCTTTCTTGCAGATTTATAGCTAGGTTGTTTACTTTTCTGTTTTGAAATAAGCATCAATCTCCTACATATAGGAATCGGACCAAGTTTGTTAGTTTAGTTAGAAGGAAAAATTTTATGAGAATAGACTGTTAACTTTTACAATGAGTTGTGTTTTTACAGTTCTATGTGTCGTTTCCATGTAATGAATTTTTGAAATGTAATGAAATAATTTTTGGCTTCTGTCCTACGTTAGTAGTTTAGTTGAAGCTAACCATGGGGGGCCATTTGGAAGGTGGAACATTTTTAGTATTGAAAGTAGAAGTTGTAAGTTCCTTCCTATAGCATCACACTTCATGAATGTTCCTACAACATCTGTGAGAACAGTTTTAGTGGATGAACTCAATTGGAATATTTGTTAACCTTTCATTATATTTTCAGTATTCATAGAGTTAAGTGTGTTAGTTTCTGTAGCAATAGTGTAAGTTCTTTTTCTTGCATTTTACTTTCCTGCAACATAAGCATAGTGACTTATTAAGAGACCTAGTGCACATACTGTGCTGACTATTTCAAGTATACATCCCTAGGTTGAGAAGATTAAATGCACCTCATAGTGGAAAAAATAGTCCTTAGATTGAATATATTATTCCTAAACATGGCCTAGAGCATGACTATGATACACCTATTGTGAGGTAGACCACCTTCATCCAATCAAGATTATTTACAATATACAAATGTAATGTATCCCACTCATGGCCAACTATAAAGAAAACAACTAGACCAGTTAGAAACTACATATATTGATGATGGATAAGAATTAATTATCTAGAAAAAAAAAACTTATAATTACCTCTCACTCTCCTCAATCTACATTTCCTCTTCAGGTACTCCCCTTTGAATTTTTTAATAGAGTTGGGATTCCAAATGCAATCTACATAGATATTTGTTGCAAACTTTGGAAGATATTCACTAATGTACACCATGGTTTGGTATACTATATATCCCTCTACCATAGAACCCTTAGGATGTTCTCTTTGTTGAACCAAGCCCTTCATAAATGTTACGTGCCTCTCAACCATCAACATTGACATAGTTTGTACAAGTCCACACAATTCAATCTCCTCAACTTGATGTATGAGGTAGTGTTCTTGAGCATTGAAAAAGGTTGAAGGTAGACACTTTTGCATTTCTAACATAAGCTATGAAATTTTTCTCTTCCAATATTTTATATTTTTTTTTTATCAATTTCTTTAGATGATAACCACCTAAAAGAGATTCAACACGTAAAAACATATAAACAAGATTTTAGATAGAATTATCCAATAGATTACATAAAAAGTAAAGCAAGTCATAAATATAATATTTGTGCAACAAATCTAAGAAATAACACTTCTAACCTTATGTATTTTCTAAGATCATATATAACTTGTTTAATACTATTGTCAAACTAGTGTGGGAGGAATAGAGATAGGGCATTAAAAAATGATAATTTCAATATATTATTAACCAATACAATACTTAGTACATTAAATTTTACAAATATATTGTGAATAGAGAACATGACTTACCTTGATGAAGGTATGTCAATCATGTGTTTTCAACCCTGACCCAAAATCACCTTTCTTTGATACAAAAGTGCTTATATTTGTAGCAAATCCTATGGAAAAAAAAAATTAATGACTTATTTTAATGCATCACTTTGTTACTCCATTAATAACCAAGGAAAGGCACTTGTTTTTATGCAGTCTCCATTTCTATTTGATTCAATGAAATCTTTCAGTTCATGATTGGATTCATGAATGTCAATACAAATTTTGGAAAAAAAATTCTCTATCTTTCCTTTCATCTCATATTTTTCATAGTTTCTCTGTTACATTCTTTCTAATATGCATAGCATCAAAAAATATGTATGATTGGGAGATCCTTGTTGCACAGTAACCTACTAAACTAAGTAGGATAACTTTTTATTCCTTTAGGAATTTGACCATTAATGCCTTGATGACCTTCACAAGCATCAATTACATCATTATTAAATAAAAGACAATATCAAAATATAAATTTCAAACTTTGGACCACAAATTAGACATTACCCTGGTGATTTAGTCAATCGTATTCCAACTTTTGTAGATGAGTTCATGGCCTTGATGTTGTCTCTTCTTTCCCATTTAAAAGATATTTTTTAGTAATTCAATACTTATCATTATTATGGAGAAAGTGCCTAAATTCATCTAATACCTGCTTTCCTAAACTTTTTGAATGATGATATTTCATCTTCAAACCACAAATTGGACATGCAAATTTCCCCTTTGTTTGAAGACCTAAAAGATCATGTACAATTATCATATGAAACTTAAGCATACAACAATAATGTTTAAGCACTCTAATAGACCAAAAATATGTGACCTTAATAATATAACATACAGCAAGAATGAGTTAGCCTAGGGGCATTATGTATTGTCCATGAAAGCATTGCATGCAATTAAAATTTTCTTTGTCCTATTGGTCTAGAGATGTCATACATAGTGACTCCATTCCATAAATTCAATAACTCATCAATAAGAGGTTCAATATACATATTCATATCTTTAACTTGGTACTTGCCTAGTAATTGAATGAATAGAAATATTACATAATTATTATGACTATTTTCATGCACTATTTATAAATTAATTTAGATAACTATTAACTGAAAAAGATACTTGGTACAATCATTGATAACAATATGTGATCCATCTTTATAGACATCCAACGAGGAATGTTATTTTTAATAACAAAAATAAGCCACACTAAGTAAACAGATCTCATATCTCCAAATGGATTGGCATCGTCCACTGTCAATGAAAGCTTGAGATTACAAGGTTCTTCTTTAAAGTGTGGCCATACTTATTCTATTTCTTTAAATGTAGAACCACTCATAGGAATTCATATAATGTCATCTTGAATTCTATTTTGTGCATGGTAATTTATAAATTGTGCCAAGCTAGTGCACCTGAATAATCATTGAAGATGTGGAATAATAAGAATGTATCGAAGAACCTTGTGAGACACTTTTTTTTAAATTTGATCTGGCCAATATCTACTAATATGGAAATCAGGGCATGCCATCACAAATTCATGTTATTTATGATATAGAATGTGATCATTGGGACATACATGTATTGTTTGATACTTCATTCCAATTTGATTCATGATGGTAGATAATTCTCACTATGAATGAAGGAGAATATTTGATGGTGGTAATAGAAAATCACCTATCGACCTACAACAATAAATATGAATTGTTAATATAATGAATAGTAATGGTATGCTAACATTGAAGATGACAAAAATGGCATACCTTAGCATACATGATATTGCTACATTGGATAAACCATTCATAACCTTCAAGTTCACCAACAACACTATAGCAGAGAGAAGAGTTGTTTGGGAGCCTTTGTATAGGGGCTCATGTACCTTCTCAAGTATAGGTATATCAAGACCATTTTTATCATCATTATTAGATGTGCTAGTACCATCATCATGAACATCTTTATCAGTGGTGCCAATACCATCCTCTTCAATCATGTCCTTCGGCACATTATCATCTTCTTCCATGGGAGTGTTATCCTTAGTCTAGATATTCAAACCTTTGTGTTCCTCCAGTAGGAAATCCACTTTTAGCAGTTGACAAAAATCATAGTCCCCTTCAATGTGACCATGTTTCCTACAATGACTTTGGGCTATTGTGATTATAACTCTTTGATTCTTTAAGCCCTTACAATTTTTGCAAGGACAATTACATTTATCAAATTTTCTTCAGAACTAAGACTACAATGTAGCCATTGTCTTGTTATTCTGTTCTGGGTTCATACTATCAGGTGTAGTCATTCTTTATAGGAAAATATATCTGAAAAAATATTGGACATGTTGTACTTAATGTTTATATCTACACATATGGTTTTGAAAGAAAAATTTTGTGAAACTAATGTGTATATCTATAAAAATATTGGACATGTTGTACTTAATGTTTATATTTGCACATATGGTTTTGAAAGAAAAATTTGGTCACCTTGCTTAAATTCACCCATATTATAATATCAGCAACTTTCATTGACATAAATTCAACAACTTTTGTTAAGCCTTTCCATTTCTACTTGTTTGTCATGAGTTGGGGTCATATAATAGGTTGTATTCAATGTAGAGTATGCATATATCAAAGTTGTGACTATTTTTTTTAGTAGTTCGGTATGATTTATTTTGGTAGTTGTTTAGCTTTCCTTTTGTACATGTATACTTGTTTTTGGAAGTGCCAATATTTTTTTTTTTTTTTGTATCAAAGGCACTCAGAACATTCAAACTTTTTCTTCTCCTATAATACAACAATTAAATCCACTTATATATATTGGCCAGCTAGGATAGAGAATGAATTCTAGTTTAGGGAATTATGTGTTGGCAAGATAGTGACTTACATGAACGCAATCAATAATTAATAAATATACATCTTGAAATTTTCATTTCTATCCAATCATGACATAAAAGTATGGATTTGATGAAGAAATTTTTTGGAATGTCTTCTCCATAGAAGGTTTGGTATAATGGATGTCAGAAGTGTAAAAAATGAAAGAAGAGGTAGAGCATTGTAGTGTAATTTGAAAAATTTGTTCCTACATGATTCATGCTATCTTTTTATAATAGTTATGCTCATTTGCATCACCAGACTAGAAAGAATAAAGTAGAATGGAGAAAAGGGATGTTGCTTAGCAAGTGAACCTCCAAATGCTCAAAAATCTATCAAAGAAGAATAAAACACGGAGGAATGCAACACAATATTTCCTTTGGAGAATGGAAATCTGCTCATCCCTAACCCTATTTTTATTTACCCTTATTAGTATCACTATAGTATGTCTTTCAAAGTATGTTTCTCTATCTTAAACTTATAAGGAATCTTAAATAGAATATTTCAATTTTAGAACAAGGAAAAGAATCAAGAACCTAGAATACAATGACTACAAGCTAATGAAGAAGTGATCAAAAAATAAGTTTAGAGTTAGTACACCCCCACCTTGTCCAAATTCCTGGAAACATAAGGTTACATATATTAGCCATTATTCTTATAAGATGTGCCATCAAACAAATAAAACCATTTTGAAAAGATTGTAAGTGCAATTTTCATAGAAAAATTTGACAAACTAACAAAATATGCTTTTCAAGAACCTCAATCTTCAATAGAGATGTTGTGGGTGCATATCTATCAAATTGATTAGATTGTCCTTCAACCAAAAAATAAAACTCTTTCTTATATTATGTTGAATTTTTAAAGCTGGACATCACAAGTGTGAATGCAATCATCACAAATGTGGCTTTGAAGTTTGTGAATGTCTAATGCATGAACTATATTGGGTTTGTACTAGGTATATACTTTTTATAATATAATCTTTAAAATAATTATTAAATTATTTATTCACTAATTATATATTTTTCTCTTACAAGGTTGTCAACACTTTACTTGGCATCTTTAAGACTTCATTTCAAATACAATTGCACACTATTGAGTAGACCTTAAGTGTATATACTGCAAGTTAAACACAAAATAATTTCAAGACATATAAGCTATACTAAGGTGACCACTATGTAGTAGAACCTAAGACATAGTTCACTTAAGAATAGATTTATTTTTAAGTTTAACCAAATTGGCTTTTAATCAATAGATTTCTGATCTAAGATAAAAATGAAAGGTCATTGACCTTTTATAGGCTTGTCAAAGACTTCATCTTAAATATAGCTGCACATAATTGAATAGCTCTCAAGTTTATTTTCCGTGTTGGCTGACATCTCATTTTTAGCTTGATTTCAAAAGTGAAATCTACACGAGGTTACACTTTTTTGGACCTATGATAATCAAATAAATTGACAAAAAAATTTGCAATCATACCTTATTATATTAATTATAACACTTGGCTTTCAAATTAGAAGAAAGAAACCCTATAACAAAGGCTCTCTATCTCTAATTTTGCACACTTTGATGCTAGTGCAAGAGCACCTAGGTAATCCTCCTTGTAATTAACATTTTGTCTTGTATCTAACATTAGCCAAGTAAGATTAGTTAGTGTGTTTTTTTTTTAGACCTTAGAAGGTCTTTCTATGTGGACTAGGTGAATTGGTGTTAGAGCCAAGGTCACTAATTAGTCTTTGTTAGTTATTTTAGCAAGTTTAGGCTTAGAAGCTAGAAGAATGGATTTGAGTTGTAAATGTGTCCTAAACACATAGAAGAGGTGGAAAAGATCCTTTAAGGTCATTTATGATATTTATACATTGATCTAGATGGGTTAGAGGTCCTAGAAACAAGGATCATGGCATAAGTGCAAAGATGCCAAATGTTGTCAAAAAGTTGTCATGACAACATTTGCAATTTATTGCAAAGGTTGCATGCAACTCGGTTACCTTGGATCCCCTAAACATGAGGAGTCAAAAATCCACTAAGATTCCCTAGAATATTTGGAAAAGGCATCTACTACATATTGGAGACTCAATCTCGAGGAGGAGAGTTAGATTGTAACAAGTTTTATGTAAGTAGTAGTGACTGTGGCTATGATTTACTATGCAGACTAAGCATTTTGAGCACTTTTATTGTTGTATGGATTGAAAGAGAAAATTTTGCATTGGATTCATATAGTAGGATTAGTTTCAAGTGTTTATCATTGTTTTTTCTTTGAGCTTAGAGATAGTTTAGTGGCCTTAGTAAATTGTTTTGTAACTAGGTTGTTCACTAGTCTAGTCCAGACCAATTTGTGTTGTCATGGCTCCCCAATGAAATATAACTATGGAAAAACCCTTAAGTTGGATGGAAATTTTAGGGGAGTCAGTTAGTTGTAAAAATATAGGAGTGAGAGTCATGGGATGTAGGAGAATTATTTTTAAGACCAAGCCCGAAGCGAGCTGGTAATGCCCGATTAGAGGTTTGGAGGTGAAGAAACAAGAAAATCTTTCAGGGTTTGAAGGTACTATATGGAAGAACTATATTTACATGTGTGGTATGATCTAAGGAAGGTGTGTGTGAAATTTTTTTAGTTCACCGATCCATAATGGTGAGTTGTGAGAAAGAAACTAGCAAAGCCCTATAAACTAGGTCTATTAGCCCTATTAGCCCTAGATATTAGGATACCTATGTATGAATTCCTTGAGAGTATAAAACCATAAAAATATCTCATAAAATCCAAAAGTGTAGCTAGATGTGGTGGTATTTTTTCAACTTATTTGGAAATTTTTGGCAAAAAGAGCAAAAGGGTCTCTAATTAGGACTAATTCCTAGGTCATTTTAGGCCATTACAAGGAAGAACTTGAACCTGGTTGGAAAGGGCTTGGAGATCCCTCAAAATGCATCCAAATGTAAGAAATAGCAATGGTGATGGAGAGATAAGAACCCCTACGATAAATTTCATGAGTTGATTGAGGTTGGCACTTGGAATCTTCTAAGTGTAGAAGGAAGAGTTGAAGAAATCTAAAGGTGTTTGTCCTTCAAGGTAAAGCACATGGAGTAAGAATTTTGTAGAAGAGTAAGAGTGGGACTTACCTAATAATCTAAGCCTAACTAAATCCTAGAGGAGGTTAATGATCATTGGGGAAAGTTAGAAGGCTTTCCTAAGTACTTGCACAAATACACCCTAGAGCACTTACACCAGATTTCAACAAGAAATTGTTGATCTCAGATTGATGTTGATGAGTGTTAGCACACTCAAGTTATTTATTTAGTTCATGTCAAACAAGTAACACATGCCAAGCAAACCATAGACCATGCTGAGTCATAGTAATTGTCAAGCCACTCATGTGTCGAGTCACTCAAGTGCCAAGCAGACAGTATATGTCAAGTGACATAGGAACCGATTAAAAATTGGATGCCAAGAAATGAAAGTGACGAGTCATAGTAGAAAGATTAATGCATGTCGAGCATCAGAGACTTTAGATGTTGAGTGACACAGTCTTGAAAAATTTGTTTGTAATGGCACAAACAACTGTGTAAACCATTTTTGAGCCGACTTAAGATTGAATTTTGATATGTTGGAGATAAGGAAAAATATCTAGATGGATTCCCCATGCAATTAAATGTAGCCAATTAGAAAATAGGAAGGATTAAGTGGAAAAATGGATGAATCACAATTGTAGACTCATACCTAGCCCTAAGTCACTTAGTCTTCTTAAGGAGGATGAAATCCTAAACTCTCTATGTGTGTAAGGAATAGAAGGGGCTAAGAAAGAAGTTTTCATATGAAAATAGAGAATTCATGGTGGCTTAGAAGTTATGAAGTGAGATTAAATTACAAAATCAATTAGAGCATAACAGAGGATAGAGAACAACATATAGCATAGAGACATTTAATTGAGAAGGATCAAGAAGAGAAGTGTTTAGAGGTGATATTTTATCAAGCAAGCAAGTGCTAACTATAGGATCAAAGTTGAGACATTCTAATAGGTGATTTTAGTCAAAATCTCTTAACAAAGTAGTCTTAACAAGCTATGTGAAATCCTTTAATAGGGTGCTTACTTAGTTGTAAGTTAAAGTCCTTTAACAAGGCACACTTCTAATAGGGTGTTGAAATCCTCTAACAAGGTGAGACCTAACAGTCTTTGTAAGCTTTTAACAGGGAAAAACTTTCATAGGGTAGATCATGACTCATGATCAAAATATTGTAACCTTTATTAGATACACTTTATTAGTAAAATAGTGAAGGTTTGTGGGTGTTGTCCCCAGACCAGTTTTACCTTCTCTCTTGGAGGGTTTCTAGGTAATCATATATGGTGTTATGTGTGTGAATACTTACATGTTTACATGATTTAGATGTATATGCTTTGCATGTTATTTTAGTTTACTCGTTGAATGTATGAGATGGATGTGTGGTGAAATTTTTATGGGCTCAAGGTTAAAGTATTGATTGACCCCCTTCCCCCCTCTCAAAAGTTTGCCTTTACTATTGTAATTCCAACAATTGGTATCAGAGCCTTGTTCTCTGAAAGAGAAGCTTTACAGCTTTGAGGAAAGATCTTGAAATGGAAGTCTACAAGTTGGGAAAGACTATTGAGAACTAGGATATTGACATACATTTCACAATACATCAACTGAATCAAGTGAGAGAAGACCTAAAGAATTCTTTGAAGAGAAGGAAAGAAATTTCCATTTTGGAGAATGACACACAATACAAAGAGATAGATACTACTAAGCTATTTGCAGATGGAGACTCAAATGAATTTGATGCAGTAGTTGTAGATTTGATGGAAAAGAATAGAGCCCAAGCTAAGGAAATCAAAAATCTCAAATTAGAGCGAGAATCACAAACTATACTACTATTTGAAGTGCTTGAACAAAAGAAGAAAGCCATGGAAGACAAAGCCATGATTGAAGAAGACAAAAAGGTTTTGGCCAACAAATTAGAAGAGAAATCATCAGAACTAACTAAGATTTCCAACATGCAATTGGATACTCTAAGTCAAATGTGTTGGAATACTCAAATATGGAAAGAGTACTTATGAGGGGGGGGGTGTTTGTGAATCATAAGTATTACACTTTATCCAATAAAACTTTTAACTCAAAGTAAATTGCATGCATGTAAATACATCAAGTAAACATGAAACTAAACGCATGCATCAATAACTCATAACATTGGAATTTGGTAACCCGAAAACCCTCCAGGAATAAGAAGGTAAAACTAGGGTGGGGATGATACGCACAAAAATTACTGCAGCAATATTGTTCAACCACTTCTGATGGTCTGCCCTGTTAAAGGCCTGCCCTATTAAAGGCTTTACACTATGTCAATAGTGACTTGGTTAGAGGATTTCAAACACTTAACATGAAGTGTCACCCTGTTAAAGGATTTAGTCACCTAATTAAGGATTTACAAAATAGTTTTTATGCTAACCTATCACCATAGTATTTTCATTCTAATACAATTTCTAGAGAGTATTAGGTATCATGAACCTGATAGATTATAATCCTTGATTGCTGAATGCAGGCACCTATTCCGCTTTCTCTCATCTTGATCCTTTTGTGATCTGATAATCCTTGCTTCTAAAAATAGAATTCCTTGTGTACCCTTGTATGTCTTTTCACACCTCTACTTTACAATGAAATTTCGTCTTCCTTATAAAGACATTTGAGAATTTAGGGTTAGGTATGGATCTACGATCCATATTCAATCTTCATTTTCTACTTATTGTTTGCACTTCTTCTATTGGTTGCATGTCTTCATCATTTTTCTTATTGGCTACATGTAGATTTCATAGGAAAAATAAAAGATTCGATCTCATCATTAAATCCTTCGAGATTTACCTTATGTCGGCTACAAAAATTGTTTGCATCATAGTTTGTGCAGTCACAAACTCTTATGCTAATATACTGAGTTACTCAGCTCCTAAAGTATTGCTAATACTCGGCACATGTTGTTTCCTAGATAGCTCGGCACTTAAACAAAATTGTATCACTCAGCACCTTATGTTACTCGACACTTGTTAACACTCGACACCGTGTGTTGCTTGGCACCTTATGTTACTCGACACCTTATGTTGCTCGACACTTATACTTCACTCGGTATCTCGATATCTAATCTTCACTCGGTATCTGATCTTCACTCGGTATCTGAAAACTACTCGGCATATGAAGATCACTCGGCACTTGTTGTGACTCGGCATGCATGATGTACTCGGTTCCAATGTGGAATGTGATTAAGTGTGTTGGCACTCAAGTGTCAAAAACCATTATGAGGTTAACAATCTCCCCCTTTGAAATGAGTGACAAAAACACTTAACTGACCTTATAAGTACATTTAATAATCTGATTGGTATGTATAGACTTTAAAGAAAACTTGATCAAAATTTGTAACTTACAATCTTACAATATATACCTCAAAAATTTTGTAACTCCCCCTGAGTTGATTGTGCCTTATCTATATATCAAGCTCCTCCTTTGTATCTTTTCTCATTTTATAATTTTATAACTCCCCCATTAATTTATCTCATAATATCTATATCTCCCCCTATTATGTCTATTTTTCTCCCCCCTTTTTGACACTTATGTCAAAGAATGTTTAAGCGTTAAGACCATATTTAGCCAAAAATGTGCTATTTACCTCCATAATCATCCTGAGAGATGCATCCCAATTGTTCAAAGCAATTTCCAGTGACTTATGCTAGATGGCAGTCTCGGCGGCAAGATGAATAAGTCCATCTAATGTAGAAAGATTTGGGTCTTTCTTGAGAATGGTTTTAGCGTATACTTGCTCTTTATGGAGTATCTCTAAATGTGGGGTAATGGAGGACTAGAGCTGTATTAATTTGGCCTTGATATTAGCCTCATCTACTATTAATACAACTATTTCTTTGTGAGTGTGAAGCGATTGAGAAAAATGCTTCTCACTTTGAGTTGGATCATTTGGTAATTGCATGCTTGAAAAGTTTAAATTTCTTTCCAAGCTCAATATATTTTGGCTTTTTTCTTGTGTGAAGTATGAAAAATCACACAACTTTTTGTACAATGAGAATATATTGTAAAGTACCTTTTTCACTTTGTCAATAAGCTTAGCCAATTCAACTTGTGAAAGTGCAATTTGACTTGATATTTTCTCATTCACTTTCCCTTGAAATTTTCTTTCTGACCATTCCATAAGTTTTGTATTTGTTTCTAGGTCTTCATTTGTCCCCTGGTCAACAATATCTATTAATTGCTTTGTGATATGCTTTGACTCATCTGGTGATTGCAAACTAAAGGCATCCATAAAGATGTCCTTAATCTCATATAGTGTCTGCTTATGTTTATACTCCTTCCTAAGTATTCCTTATCTTTTCCTCCTATTCAGTTCTTCCTGCACCTCATTGATTTGATCAATGGTTATTGATTTTGAGTCATAGCTTGGTATGACTATCTCCTCATCTAATTCAGGGTCTCCATAGTGAAGTACCCTTGCAACTCTGGTAGTACTAGATGATGGTACTGATATTTGCAATGGCTAGTGTGAAGGAGTTCTCAAGGTAGGCAAATTTTTTAATGTTTGTATTGCCTCCTGTTCTTTAGGGGTTTTCACTATTTCCTCCTCCTTCTGTCTACCATGATCAATTATTGTAATTTGTGGAAGTGCACCTTGTGTTTGTGTTGTAGGATCAGATGTAATAGTTTGTCCTGTTTGTTCTATTCCTTTGTCTACAGCTACACTTGGCTTTTGTCTTGCAGCATCAATTATGCTTGTTGGTATTTGGAATTGACTACTAGTAGTTGTAATAGAAGGTGGTTCTTGTGGATTCACCTTATCTTTTACTGTATTTTCTACTAGTTTTTTCAATTCATCTATACTAACCAATACTAGATCTGTACACAATATTGCTTGTTGTGTTGATTGGTCAAGAATTCTTTTCAGATCTTCTGCAGTTAATGGATTGATATTCTGACCAGAAGTATCAAGAACATCAGTAATAGTTATAGTGTCTACAGGTGAGATGGATGCTTGAGGAGGGATAGGGGGTGGCAATTGTGTGTCTTGCACACTCTGATCTGGTTGTTGCTCTTGCTCAGCTGTTGCCATTACATCCTGTTTTTGTGTCTCTTCCTCCTCTCCATCTTTCTTTTCTTCTTCTCTTTTCTTTTGTTCTTCTTCTTTCCTTTCTTCTTCTCTTTTCTTTTCTTCTTCTTCTTTCCTTTTTCTCATCTCCTCTATTGGTATAGTAGCTTCTTCCTTGTATTCTTCCTCAAGAAAACCTTCAATCTTTTTGTATAAGTTCTTCCATGATTTCATTGTTCTTTGAACAATATCTTCCATCTTGTTTTGAAGTATGAAGAATGCCCTGTATTTAGGTGTAAACCTGTTATTATGCCTTTTGACTGCCTTCCTTACTTGTTCCCTGGTCAAATCCGGCAATACACTTGCTAGGGTTGATTCTCTCATCTCCTTCTCCATTTTTAAGAAAAAATGCCATCTGTCTTCTACAATTTTTGACAGTTCTTTTGGAAATTGACCATCTAGTTCAAGTGGAGTGTACTTCAACTATGCCATCATTCCATACACCGTTTCTTCTATCTTATTTTGTTCTTCTTTTTTAAATTTACTAAAATCAACTTTATTTAAATTACTCAAGTCACCATTTCCAATCTTTTTACATAAGGTATCAACTGATGAATTGCTTACCTTTTCAAATTGGTCTTCTTCATCAGTGTCAGGTTGAGCCACATACCTTCTTCTCTTCCTTAGCTCTTCCTATGTTTCCTTGACTTGTTTCTTCTTGGTAACTTCCTCTTTGACCTTTTGAGTGGAGGCCCTTGTTGATGCTCGTGTTGTTGGCTTTTGAGGTGATGGCATGGCAGCTTTCTTTGATCTGGGCTTAGCTGAAGACTTCTCTGTTGCCTTTCTTATCTTTGGCTCAGCTTCAATTGGTGCTTCCTTGGCTTCTTCTTCCTCTACACCTTCCTCCTTGTCTTCTCCAAGACCTTGAGTTAATTCCATTGGCCCTTGTTCTTGCTCATCTTCATCATCACTATCATCCTCTTCTTCTTCTACTTCAGCCTCAATTTCTTTACTAAACTTCTTCTTAATATTCTTTATTAATTTGTCTTTCTTCTTCAATGTGGAGGCAGTTTTTAATTCCATGTTAATCTTTGATCTTACCACATCATAAG
Organism: Cupressus sempervirens; assembly: GCA_028749045.1. Classification (NCBI taxonomy): domain Eukaryota; kingdom Viridiplantae; phylum Streptophyta; class Pinopsida; order Cupressales; family Cupressaceae; genus Cupressus; species Cupressus sempervirens. The sequence continues at coordinate 178,166,898 of CM053790.1, read as the reverse complement.
TACCAAAATGTGGAGCACTTTTATCTATTTCTTTTGCCAATAATGCAGTTATTGCTACAGATTCCTCATCAATATTAATTTCATCTCCAAATGGCCTTAGCCATCTTACCCTTGGTATTACTGCTTGAATATAGGTAAAATCAATGTCAACTAAGAAACATATATCATTAGTATGTTTTTCCACTAAGGAAGCTAGTATCCTTGATCTTTGCTTCATGGATTTCTTGAAATTCTCAAAATAGCTTGTCGTCAAGGTATCAAAATTTTCTCCCATTTGTTCTATATATTCATTAATTTGGCCAATGATGGTTTTGTCATTTCTCCATGCCACCTCGCCAAAAGAAGGAAATTCATTCTGAACATAAAAGAATATGCAAACTAGGATTGCTCCAAATTTGCATTGAGTGCCCTTAGTTCTTCTTATGGCAGCTAGGTTTTCATTGATTTGTTGCAGTTGCAGTTTTGCAAGATCATAAGTATGATCCTTTTTCACCAATTTGTAGTCTACATCTACTGCAATGCATGGTACACTGCTGAGTCTACTGGATTGATAGAATTTATGGGCGATGACTCTAATAGAAAACTCAACTAGAGGATCCTGTATGGTATGAATTCTCATTCCTCTTTTGTTCCATTGTGCACCAGTATTCTTTTCAATGACTTCATTTGATTCACTTCTCAGGGTTTTGTACTGATCTAGGGTTGGATACCCTGTTACTCTATGTATGATTTCTTTGGTCAGTTTGATGGGAATATCTTCTAACCACAAATTTCCACCATGAATTCTGCTCAGTACAAGTCTAACCCATTCTGTTTTGAATACGGTGGGAAAACTTAAAACTCGGGTCAAACCCTTTTTTCAACGATTTTGGATTCTTCTTTCAAGACTCCATCTTTACACAGTTTATCATATGCTTGTCTAATTTCCATGTCTCCTAGAGCTTCTATCTTACAGTTGTAACATTTCCTCACGTCTTGAACCATTACAACTTTTGGGGGAATATGGGAGAGAGCTATGGTTGGATCATTTTTGTAGGCGACTTTGGGAATAGGATGGAAATTAGGTTTCTTGACCTCATTTGAAACTAACTGGACTTTAAAAGACTCTTTTTCCTCGATTTTCTTTGAACTTGATGCCATTTATGCAAACTAGGGTTTTCACAACAAAAGGATATGAAACTACGTAGCTCGGCACAAATGAAAATACCTTAAGATCGATGAAAAACATTTGAATGAGGTTGCAATCTGCTTGAAATGCTAGATTCTTGTTATGAAGTCTCTCATCTCTCTTTCTTCTCCTTTGCTTCTTGATCGCGATGAGTAAAACTGATTGAAATCATGATAATATACCCTAACTCCATCGCATTAAATGTTCAACTGCGAACTGGACTTATGAAGAAATTTTAACCTAACTCAGCTTCTACTATTTCCATTTTACTCGACTTCCATTGGAGTTATCCAACTCGGCATCAGTTATCAACTTGGATGCTGTTGGGAGCTCAACATCTGTTTTAACTCGGTATCCAAAGACAGCTCGGCAACAACATTTAGTTTTTGTCTTGACATCTTGTTTCATGTAGATTTATACTTTGCTTAGCTTCTTTGTCTTGGGACTAATGTGTGATATAGCTTTGTATATTAGTCCTATGTACTTCTCATACTTAGTTTGATGAAGTGTGATCACTTGACCCATTGGGTGAAGTGATCCCTCCACTTGATGTGTTGCACTCATCTTTCTTTTTCCAAGTCTTATTCATTTGCCCCCTTATCTTTTCGACATCAATCTTTTGTTTTCCTTTGTTTTCTTCAGTCTTGGGTGCCTTTGATCTTGTAGGACAATTTTTGCTGATATGACCAATTTTCAAACAACTGAAACATCTAGTTTGATTCAACCATCTTTTGTAGTTTCCTTTGAAATGTGTTCTTATGCAGTTCTATGGTATATGTCCATATTCTTGGCAGTAGTGACAATTGTACCTGGTGTTGTAATCCCGATGATAATGACTTTCATTCCCTTCTATTTTTGTTGGTTGATTTGATGTCCACATAGGTTTTGATCTGTATTCAAATGCCCTATGTCCATACCTTTTGCAATTGTAACAATGTCCATCAAATCTCTGAGTCCTTATGACATTGGATCTACAATTTTGTGTCATATGTCCTTGCATGTTACACTTGTGACAGAAACTTTTGGGTATGTTTGATTGATTGAATCTTCTACTCCTGCACACATTAGTTGTATGTCCCTTCTTATTACAGTAATGACAAGAGGGTTTTGCATTCTTACCTTTATCACTTCTTTGTTCAGCACTTTTTGATGATTCCCCAACTTTAGTGCTATTGTATCCTAGTCCTGATGTATCATGGGAAGATTTTGGGGATTTCAGCAACTGTTAAAAATACTTGATAGCTTCACTTGATTTATTGAGATTCTCTGCTACCTCTTTTTCTCTATTCAATTCATTCTACATTTGTTCATTTTGCATCTTCAAAGTAGAGATCTCAATATCTTTCACATTGAGTTCATGATGAAGGTTCATCATTTGGGCAAGTGTATCCATCTACATGTTTGAGATCCTTGTCAGTTCAGTACATTTTTCTTCAAGTCTGTTTGCAAGATTTATTTTGTCATTTTCCATCATGACCTTATCATCAACTGCTCTTTTCTTTTGTTCAGTAATTTCACATACCATTATGGCCTGTGATTCATGTTCCATTTTGAGACATCTTATCTCTTCTACTTGAATTTTATTTTTCTCCATCAATTTTGCTATTGTTGCATCAAACTCTTTAGTGTCTCCATTGGAAAATATGTTGGTGGTATCAATCTCCCTGTAGTGTATATCATTTTCAGTTACGGCTAGATCCTTCCTTCCTTTTTTTTCATGAATTTCTCAACTTGTTTCTGAATTCCTCTAAGCTATGCAGAGCAAGTTGCACATCTATTACCTGATTTTCAATGATCTTTCCAAGTTTGAAAGCTTCCATTTTTAGATCTTTTCCTCCAAGCTGTTAGGCTTTTCCTTGTGAGAACCTAGATTTGCTCTGATACCAATTGTTGGAATATTCAAATATGGAAAGAGTACTTATGAGAGGGGGGGTGAATCATAAGTATTACACTTTATCCAATAAAACTTTTAACTCAAAGTAAATTGCATGCATGTAAATACATCAAGTAAACATGAAAATAAACACATGCATCAATAACTCATAACATTGGAATTTGGTAACCCAGAAACCCTCCAGGAATAAGAAGGTAAAACTGGGGTGGGGATGATACCCACAAAAATTACTGCAGCAATATTGTTCAACCACTTCTGATGGTCTACCCTGTTAAACGCCTTCCCTATTAAAGGCTTTACACTGTGTCAATAGTGACCTGGTTAGAGGATTTCAAACACTTAACATGAAGTGTCACCCTATTAAAAGATTTAGTCACCTAATTAAGGATTTACAAAATAATTGTTACGCTAACCTATCACCATAGGATTTTCATTCTAATACAATTGCTAGAGAGTATTAGGTATCATGAACCTGATAGATTACAATCCTTGATTGCTAAATGCAGGAACCTGTTCCGCTTTCTCTGATCTTGATCCTTTTGTGATCTGATAATCCTTGCTTCTAAAAATAGAATTCCTTGTGCACCCTTGTATGTCTTTTCACACCTCTACTTTACAATGAAATTCTGTCTTCCTTATAAAGACATTTGAGAATTTAGGGTTAGGTATGGATCTACGATCCATTTTCAATCTTCATTTTTCGCTTATTGTTTGCACTTCTTCTATTGGTTGCATGCCTTCATCATTTTTCTTATTAGTTGCATGTAGATTGCATAGGAAAAATAAAAGATTCAATTTCATCATTAAATCCTTCGAGATTTACCTTATGTTGGCTGCAAAAACTATTTACATCATAGTTTGTGCAATCACAAACTCTTATGCTGATATACTAAGTCACTCGACTCCTGAAGTATTGCTAATACTCGGCACATGTTGTTTCCTGGATAGCTCAGCACTTAAACAAAACTGTATCACTCAGCACCTTATGTTACTCGGCACTTGTTAACACTCGGCACCTTGTGTTGCTCAGCACCTTATGTTGCTTGGCACTTATACTTCACTCGGTATCTTGGTATCTGATCTTCACTCGGTATCTGATCTTCACTCAGTATTTGAAAACTACTCGACATATGAAGATCACTCGGCACTTGTTGTGACTCGGCATGCATGATGTACTTGGTTCCAATGTGGAATGTGATTAAGTGTGTTGGCACTCAAGTGTCAAAAACCATTATGAGGTTAACAAAATGATGAATGCCAACTATGAATTGAATGTCAAGGACATTGAGATAACTACATTGAAGTTGCAAAATGAACAATTGTAGAGTGACCTAAAGAGGGAAAAGGAATATGCTGAAAGTTTCAACAAACCAAATGAAGCCATTAAATACTTTGAGTAATTATTGATATCCCCTAGATCCAATAATGATACATCTAGATTGGGATACACAAGTACTAAAGAAGGAGAGTCATCCAAAAGTGTAGAAGAAAGGAACAACAAAGGTAAGAACTCCAAACCTACTTGTCATAATTGTGATAAGAAAGGACATACTACTAATGTGTGTAGGAGCAAGACTGCAAATCAAAATGTCAATCATAAGAGCATGGTTCACTACCATAAATGCAATAAGCAAGGTTATTAGGCACATAAATGAAGAACCAAGACCATGCATACACAAAGATAGAAAGGATATTGCTACAGCTATCAAAATTATGGGCATAGAACTTTTAAATGTAGATCAAAACCTATGTGGTCATCAAATAGGAAAGCAAAGGTAAGGAAAAATGACAACTCTTATAATTGGGATTATAATACAAGGTATAGCTATCATTATTGTTAAGAATATGGACATGTTCCTAAGAATTGTATTAGGACACACCTCAGTGGTAACTATAAAAGGGTGGTTAAGTCAAACCACATGTTTCAGCTACTTGAACACTGGTCACATCAGTAGATATTGTCCAACTAGGTCAAAAGCACCAAGTTATGAATTTGATAAAGGCAAAGGCAAGGTAGATGTTAAACACATCAGAAATGAGATGAATATGACATGGAAAAAGAAAGATGACTACAACACATCAAATGGAGAAGGGATCACTTCACTTAATGGGTCAGGTGGTCACACCTCATCAACCTAGGCAATCAAAAGGTATGTGGGATTGATATTTAAAAGCTATATCATACATTAGTTCCAAAGGAAGCTAGTACTAAAAGGACTACATTAGCATGAATATAGATGCAATATATTGTTATAAATTCAAGATAAATCTTTGATTTTTTCATGTTGTTGCCGAGCATGAAATATTTCCTATGTGTGTTGAGTGAAATTAGAAGATGCTAAGCTAGTAGTCTGGCTAGTTGATGTTAAGCTCATAGTGGTTGTCGAGTGAGCCTAAAATTGGTTGATGTTAAGCTTACAACTATGTAAGCACTCAGAATTAATTGCAAGGTTTTTAAAGGGTATTTGATCAATTTTAGCTCATTTTTCATCATTTAAAATTTGAGAAAGAGCGAGCAAAGAAGAAGGTGATCTAGAAATACATTCAAGAAATTGTAGAAATATCTAAGCAATGATTCTATGTTAAGTTGTCATATTTCATAAGGTATTTACCAAGAGCTAAGCTATGCAATTTAAAATTTTATAAACCCTAGTTTCTCATTATGGAATCTATTTTGAAGAATGTAAAAGGGAAGGAAGTTTTTAATGTTAGCTTAGTAAGTAATGAGGTCAAGCAACCCATTTTCAAAGCCATTCCTTACATTGCATATAAGCAAGACCCTTCTGGTGCATTATCGATTATTCCATCGAATGTAACAATGACGCAAGATGTAAGAAAATTCTACAACTGCAAGATTGATAGCATTGGTGACATGGAGATTAGGGAGGCATATAAAAAAAATTGTGATAATGGTGTTTTGAAGGAAGAGTTCAAAATCATTGAGAGAAAGGGATTAACACAAGCCCTAGATTTTCCAAATGTATTCAAGATAGAGTGTATTATGATAGTGCTTAGTCAAATCCATGATAGTTCATTATGGCTGGACAATGGACCTATTAAAATAACTAAGAGAATAATCCATAGGGTTATTGGTTATCCAACCTTAGATCAACCTAAGACACTAAGAATTGATTCTAAGGAGGTGATTGAGAAGAACACTAGAGCTATCTGGAATAAGAGAGGCATGACAATAGATATAATCATTAATCCATTGATTGATTTTTATGTAAGAGTAATATCACACAAGTTCTATCAATCTAGTAGATTAAACAGTGTGCCCTATATAGATGTGGATGTGGGATATAAGATTGTGAAGAAAGATTATGCATATGATCTAGCAAAGCTACAATTGCAACAATTGATGGATAACCTTGGAGCAATCAAGAAAACTAAGAGTGCACGGTGTAAATTTGGTTCAAATTTTATTTGTACATTCTTTTATGTTCACAACACATTCCCCTCATTTGGCATTGTGGTATGGAAAACCAAAAGATCAATAGCAGTGCAGATTGACCTGAGTATATTGAGTAGCTAGGAGAGAATTTTGAATCTCTAATGACAAGCTATTTTGAAGATTTCAAGAAGTCAATGAAGGAAAGAATAAGAATACCAGTACCCTTAGTTGAAAAACATTATGATGACATTTTTTTCTCTTGGATGTTGACTATACATTTGTGCAAGTTGCTACACCAAGAGTAAGATGGTTGAGGCCACTTGGTTATGAAATAAATGTGAATGAAGCCTCTATAGTCATCACAACTTTACTATCAGAAGAGGTAGATAAAAGTACAAAGGTATTTGGAAACTATGAGATAGTAAAGTCTAAAATTACCATGGAAATGAAGATTGCTTTAGCTTTGAAGAAAAAGGAGAAGATAATAAAGGAGTTGAAAGCTAAGTTCAGGGAGGGCATCGAGGAGGAATAAAAAAAAGAAGAAAGGATGAAGAGGAAGAAGAAACCTAAGCACAAACAACTCTAGCTTTATCACAAGCCATGGGACAAGATCAAGAAGAAGAGGAGACTAAAGGTGTCGAGGGAGAAGAAGTCAAGAAAGCACCTACTCCCATTGAGCCAAAGAAGAGGAAGGCCAAGGTACAACCTATGGCAAGGGCTAAGAAAATTGTTAAACCAAGCCAAGCTAAGCCCACTGGACCTACTACAAGAGCTAGCACATATGCAACTACACAAAAGGCTAAGGAAAAGGAAAAACAAATTGAACAAGGAGGTCAAGAGAAAAAGAGACCAAGAAGAAAGTATGTGGCACAAGCAAAGTCTAATGAAGAGAAAACAAAATCAGATGACAATAGCCAATTTAAGGTGGTGAGTCATAATCCTCTTTCAGATCTTGATAATTTATGTAAAAGTGTTAGAAATAATGTAGACCTATTAGGATTTGGTTATGTTGATTTTGATAAATTAGGTAAAGTAGAGAAAAATCAAGTGGAGGAGGCCATATATGCCATGATGGAAAAATTCAAGACAACTCCACTAGAGATTGCCAACTCAATGCCTAAGAGTCTATATGACAAAGTTGAGCAAAAATGGCACTATTGTCTAAATTTGGAGAAACAAATAAGAGAAACACCTCTAGTCCAAGTGATGCCAAAATTAACAAAGGCACAAATTTCTAAGGCTATGAAGAAATGTGCAGTTAGGTTTGTACCTAAATACAAAGCCTTTAGCATTTTACAAAACAACATTGAGGATGTTGTCAAGAAGACCATTCAGATGTGGAAACTTACTTATAATGGGTTGACAATAGTAAAGGAAGGAAAAGAAGAACCCATTAAAGTAAAGGATGATGAATAATATGATGACAAAGGTGACACAGTTGGAGGAGGAATAGAAATGCAAGAAGATGACAAGGCAACAGCTGAGCCTGAGCAGCTAGAAGAACAGAGTGTGCAAGACACACAATTGCCAAGTGTTAGTCTTCCACATGTCACAAGTGAGACTCCTAACTATCAAGGATGTTTTTGATCTATCAGCTTAGAACATTAAACCCCTTACTAAATATGATTTGAAGAAGATCTTAGATTAGTCTACACTACAGGCCAAACTTTGTGACAATCCTATTTTGGTAAGTGTGGATAAACTACAGAGATTAGTGATTGATGTTGCAGGGGAAAAGGTGAATCCACAAGAACCACCTTCCATCATCCCTTTAGTTAATAATGTACAAGCTTTGGTAAAGATCCTAGAAGCCATATCAAATAAGGTTGATACAATTGCCAAGATTGATATTGTAGAAAAGAACGCAATGGAAGCACAAGTTGCTATTGTAGAAACAGGTTAGATAGACTTATCTGCACCTATTGCACAAGGACAAGGTGCAAGTCAAGTGATTGTGGTAGAATGAGGCAAGCTTGAAGAGAGTGAGATGACACCACAACTAAAGGATAAAACTACTATCCAAGTCCTAGTAACCTTACCAGTATCTGGCACTCCATCAAGTCATACTCTTCAGAAGCTAAGCACAGATGCTACTCCATTACAGATCTTAGTGTCGATCTCAAGTTCATCAAAGGCTAAAGAAGTAATTCAATATGGAGATGTGAGCATTGATGAAGAGGTAATTTCACCAAAGTTTGATTTTGATACCATGACAATAGAGCAAATGGGCATATTATAGCAGACCCTAGCAAAGAAAAAGCATTAGGAAATGCTTAGGAGGGAGCACAGGCATAAGCATGCACTTCAAGACATCAAAGACATCTTTTTAGATGCATTTAGTCTACCAAATTTAGATGAGACCAAGCCACTAATGGACCAACTGACAAATATAGTGGAGAAGGTTAGTAATGAAGACCTAGATACAAGTGTCAAATTACTTGAATGGTCAAAAAAGAAGTTCCAAAATAGAGTGAATGATAAAATATCTAGTGATATAGCACTAACATAAGTTGCATTGGAAACTAAGGTTGAGGATGTGAAGAAGGTACTAGAGAACATATTCTCATTGTATAGAAAATCATGCAATCCAAAACTCTTCACTAAAGAGACCAGAAGTCACATTCTAAGTCTGGAGAGCCAAATTTCTACATCAAGTGCAAGACTACCAACAAATCTAGCCCAGAGTGAGAAGCATTTTAGGGCATTGCTTCAAACATAGAGTTAACGCTCACCCCAATATGGAAATATTGCACAACGAGCTAGGCTATGTTGAAACCCTACTAAAGAAAGACCCCAATCTTTCTACTTTAGATGGTCTAGTTCACCTTACTCCAAGCTTGCAATCCAAATCAAGTCATTGGATGTAGCATGTGAGAATTGGGATGCAGCTCTTAAGATGATATTAGATGTCCATAAATATTTTCTAGACAAACACACAATCAATGTATAGCCCATTTAAATAAATGTCAAAAAAAGGGGGGATATATATATATATATATATATATTTTTTTTTTTTTTTAAGGGAGAGAAAGAAAAAGGGGGAGAATAAGATAAAGGGGGAGACATATTTTTGAGAATGAAGAGGAGTAGAGAAAAGCTAGAATTGGCTAAGGGAGAGTAAGCATCAAAATACAAGAAGTATCAAATGAAAGAGAATCAACATGAAGTCAAAGTGTATCAATAGAGACACATTTACTCAATAAGAGTACCCAATTTTAGATATAGAATAGACATATCAACTCAAGGGGAGTCATCAAACTTTAAGGTATCTAAGTAATTGCAAAATTTTGGAATTTTGAAGTTTTGTATATAAGCTTAGTTGAGACATGTTATGCTCGTAAGATTAAGGATGATAATGTATACTGAAGTGTTTTTGACACTCATGTCAAAGGGGGAGATTGTTGATCTCATATTGGTTTTGACAAGTAAGTGTCAACATACTTAAGTTATTTACTTAGTTCATGTCAAACAAGTAACATATGTCGAGTGAAGCATAGACCATGTCAAGTCATAGTGAGTGTCAAGCCACTCATATGCCAAGTCACTCAAGTGCCAAGAAAAAGGAGCTAAGAAAGAAGTTTGCATGTGAAAACAGAGCATTCATGGTGGCTTATAAGTTATGAAGTGGGATTGAATTGCAAAATTAGTTAGAGCAGAATAGAGGATAGAGAAGAGTATATAGCATAGAGACATCTAATCGAGAAGGATCAAGAAGAGAAGTGTTTAGAGGTGATTTGTTATCAGGAAAGAAAGTGCTAATTGAAAGATCAAAGCTAAGACATTCTAACAGGTGATTTTAGTCAAAATCTCTTAACAGAGTAGTTCTAACAGGCTGTATGAAATCCTTTAACAAGGTTCTTACTTTGTTGTAAGTTAAAGTCCCTTAACAAGGCACACTTCTAAGAGGGTGTTGAAATCCTCTAATAAGGTGAGACCTAACCGTCTTTGTAAGCCTTTAACATGGAAAACCTTTCACAGGGTAGATCATGACTCATGATAAAAACATTGTAACCTTCATTGGATACACTTTATTACTACAATAGTGAAGATTTGTGGGTTTCATCCCTGCCCTAGTTTTACCTTCTCACTTGGAGGGTTTTTGGGTAATCATATCTGGTGTTATGTGTGTGAATGCTTACATGTTTACATGATTTAGATGTATATGTTTTGCATGTTATTTCAATTTACACATTGAATGTATGAGATGGATGTGTGGCGAAAGTTTGATTGGTTCAAGGTTAAACTACTAATTCACCACCACCCCCCCCCTAGAAGTTTTCTTTTCCTTTCCTCTTGTAATTCCAATAGAAATATGCATTTACTATTACATCCTATTATACACTAGAAAGATTTTATACCAAAACTCAAGCAACCCTTGGCCAAATGCACATACCATTTTGTAAAGGTATAGGCAAGTGATATTTTTGTAATCATTGAGGACAATCAAGTGTTATGATTTGTTATGAATTCCTCCCATATGTAATCACCAAGGATAACAGATTACTTGGAGACACATCAACACTGCATGTGAATATCTTCAATATGCACTTGCATATTCTACATACATACATACATACATATATATATGAAAGGTTAGTAGTGTTCGACTAAAGATTAATATTCAAGTAAAAGATCAAAATTTATACAAGTCATTGAAATAACAATTCTACAGTTGCTAGACAATATCATTTAAGGGTTTGCAAAGTATTCCATCTCACTATTATCTGAAAATTGAATTCAAACATATACTCTACCCAGATCCTATTTCCTTAGCAGGGTTGAGGAGCAATGTTCCTTCATGTGGTTTTCCCTATTAGAGTTGAGTCATTTTACTATCTAAGAACAAAATTAGGTGTTTGTGACTCATTCTTTATAGAAGTTAAAATCATGCAAAATATTTAACATTACATTAAAAAAAATTTATTGAGACTAGTTTTCACAAAAATCACGAATTTTGTGATTTTTGGTCAAGCGAAACAACTACTTTTTAGGTGAGTAATTCACAAAGGCTTTTGGCTTGGGAACTTGTGGTGAGTTCTTCAATTATCCTATGAACCATCAAAACATGCAAGACATGTGACCTATTTAAGCTTCTTTAAAGCATCATCATCAAAGGATATGTTATCTACATCAAATAGGATAATGAAACAACGCACAACAAGGCTCTCTTGGAATCTAGAGAGATGATGATCTCCATGGATTTACTAAATTCTAGTCGAATGTGTGTGGGGACAATCAATGTTTGATACAAACGCAATGTCATGACCAACATTAGAATAAACCAATTCGACAACATGATGAGTAATGTTATCCATGTTGATCTTCTCAATAGTGTGCCTAGTTCAAGTATGATTCCATAAAGGCAAAGTTTGAGCCACTTGAGTTGTATTAGGATGTTGATACGACAAGACTCATAATTACTCTCTTTTTGGATTATCGCAAAAGGATGAACAAAGAGCCATGGTACCTCAAATGATAAAATAGAGACCAAATATATTCATGCATTTGAAACATCTCAAATGAAATCATCTCATACAAATAGAATGTTTCAAGGTGCCAAGATGTCCAAGTAACTAACTAGGATGTGAAATAGAAATGAATTGAATAAAAAATCATTTCCTGATGTACAAATAGATTTGGAGAGCTTTGAAAAAAAATTCCAATGTTGCAAGCATCATGACAATTGGAAACAATAGTAGATAATTTTTTGAAAACAAAAAAGCCTTCAACCAAAGTTGGAGAAACCAGTGTGGAAATCCGATTTGGAGTTCTAGAACATGCATGTGGTCTATCATCTATTGAAGATAGCAAAGATGGTTTCTCTAAAATGTGTGGGAATAGTTAGAAAGATGAGAGTGTTGAGCTTGAAATTAGCACCATGAAAGAGAATATTGTTGGTTTAGAATTTTCTAAATTGTGTAAGAGTGATATATTTTCCAATGATACATTATCTACTCTTGGGATGTTAGATGGTAAGGAAAACAGATTGTCCATTAGGACTCTTGATGTAATTGGGATTTTAGACCCCAAAAATGGAAATCTTAACCAGCAATGTAATTATGTTAATATCTCCTCAAATGGACTCAAATGTGAATGATGAGAAAATTAGGACTAACAGGCAGAAAAATAGAAACATGGATAAGAAGATGATGGAGGGTGCTAAGGAATATAGCAATGCAACTTTATTGTCATCTCCTTGGAAAGGGGTTTCCCCAACCCTTTGAAGGCCCTTGCAAGCAGAAACACTAGATAACATCCAATGTGTGGTGAGGGAAAAGCAAAGCATTTAGTAAAGGTATTTAAAAGTTTGCCACCACTTTCAGAACATGGAGATATAATGGGTCCTTAGGTAAATAAATTATAATTTTTATAATGGTTTACTATAGTATGATCATTTTATTTCTATAAATCTGATGCAAATATGTGCACAAAAGAATATTCATATCTATATAGTCATTACTGACTTATAAATATTACTCCTCAATTGATCTATTAAAATTAATTATAAAGAATGAAGTAACTGAAATCCAATTTGACATTTAAACAAAAATTTGGATATAACCATTACAAGTTTATCACTCCACAAGCACATTGTTCACTTAAGAAGATTGCAGGGGGTATGGATGTTGCAGATCAACTCCTTTCATCAAGATCAATGTAATCACACCTTCATGTTCCATTGCATGCATCATCAATGATAGAGCTATTGAATAATAAGATAACTTTAGATGTCATAATGCAGGACATCATGGTAGAGACGGAGAGTGGTACTCGGTGTCCAATTAGAATGACACAAGTATGTAATTTCTAAGCTGAATTTATATTGTAAAATTCAAAATAGACTCTTATAGTCCTTTGATTTTTTTTGCATAAATAAAACTATTTTTTTTTTTTACATGAGTTTTATAGGTTGAGTTAGTGGGTGATATTGCTAGCTCAAAATTAGAGTAGTTACACACATGCACTTCATTTGAAAATAGTGAAATGGTGTGATATTTATCATTGATAATATATGGTTGTGATCCAATGCAATATATTTTAATTGGAATCAATATTTCATATTTACTTGGATTTGTAGGTTAAGCTAGTTGATGATACTCATGATAGCTTGAGGGTAGAGCATGCCCACACAAGCACTTCACTTGATAACAGAAGACAAGTAAGATATATATGACTTAAAATGTATATGCTTCTACAAGTAGGTTGAATAAATTATATGTAACATTAAGATATACCAAGAACACATCTTATATACACTATATTATATTTGAAACCGATATTTCATATTTATGCATTTGTAGTTTAAACCAATAGATGATACGTAGGATAGTTTTTGGCTAGAGCATGTACGCATGTCCACTTTACTTGACAGTAGTACATGATCTTAGGCTTTTTGAGTTTCTAGAGGCAATGATGATGTATGTTTTGCTCCATGATGCTCCATTTTTTCCACCTCAAATACAAATCTCTATCAGCAAAGGACAAGTCACATTTTGGTGCTTTGATATCATATTAGCATTGATTGTTGAATCCCATAGTTCCTAGAAATAACCTACAACCAAAACGCTCATCATATGAAGAGAGACAGGAAGCAAATAATGCATGTTCAACTTTGAGAATTGATTTGATGCAACCAAGTATTTGATGATGCATTGAATAGGATTGGATTGGATGATTACAGTGATGAACATTGAATCCTTATAAGAGCAAAAAGGAAACCCTTGATGAAATCCTTGGCAAGGATTAAATTTCATCACAATAATTATCCTTATTTTATGCTCTATGACAAAAAGCACATCACCTTAAATAGAGAAAAATTTCCAAATTTAACTCAAGCATAATAAAATAAAAGGAGATCTAATGAATAAATCAATTATGTGATTTTTTTTTCATTTTACCACTGTTGATTTTATAACAGAACTTAAGACAAATAGAAAAGAAAGAATAATGAAAATGAAGACACGGAAAATACCCTAAGGAAACCTACCAACTTTTGCCTAAAATTATATCAAACTAAAAACAATGATAAGCACTCCTCTGAAATGTATCTGAAGATAATAAAATATACTTTTACAATATAATTACCCAGCACAAAATATCAAACAAAACAAATGGAATGTGATATGCCCTTTTACACAAGAGTTTTCCTTGGATATGAAGGGTTGGACTCTTCAGACTGGTTGCAAGGATAAAAGAAACTATTACAAAGTAAAATGACATATTGAACTACCATATCTTATGTGAATTCCTCCACATCTTTTTGTGATTCCTATTGTCAAAATGATACAACAAAAGATGACAATAAGAATACCTACCATGATGACTATGATGCTTAGACTTCAACAACATATGAAGCAGTGACACAATACAAAGATGACTTTAATAATCATTTAATTAGTTTGAATATGGAGAGAAATATCTCCTGCAGCTATATCATCAACAACTGTAACATCACCTCATATTTTTGTTTTGTTGGCTTCTAGGGTAGGAGATTATCAAGAAAAAAAAATAGATTATGCTAAATAGTAAATCATGCAAAGCTAAAAAGCTTTCATCACTTTGATAAATTTTTAGGAGTAAGTACAAATATTACAAGAGTTGAGAACTTGGAACCATTTTCGGCACTCATTTAACTATCGAGAGCATTTACATTTGAAATAATTTTACATCATCTTTACGGAACATTTTACACAAGCAATGCACAATCATCAAGTTTGCCTACCAAGAACCTCAGAGGTGTCTTTCTTGGTTTTTTGATGGTGGTGACTCTCATTATAGCCACACTTAAGTGTTTATTTCTATTTTAGGCTCTCTAGGCCATAGAAGTGCACAATAACCATGTTCATGCTAAGGGATGACTTTAGTAATTCTCCTCGTAGCTAATGAGAAATTAATTTGGAGTTGATAAAGTTGACTAAATATTCTTACATTGACTCAAAAAATTGCTTGGTAAGATGTATATTTTATTTCATATTTCTCTAGATTATTACAATGGGCAATGTTCTTAATTTTATAAGACAATAGCAAATGCAAGCCACAAAAGAGTTTTGACTTATGCATGAAATATTGTTTTGAAATCTGACTTGCCTTTTTAACCTATGAATCTTTTCAAATTTTGAAAGCAAAAGTTAGAAAGATGATGTAGCATTAAGTTTGTATTATGTAGTTTGCATTTTCATCCCAGATATGGACTTCAACTGAGGGATTTAAACATCTCTCTTCTTGGTTTCTAAAATGTGAAGAAATAGGCTTTTGAGACTTTTGATGTGTAAAAGGTATCTTTCAAATTACAATAGTCAAAATCATTGCCAAGTCAAACTCTGAACATTAAGGATTAAGGGAAGCCAAGATTAATTATTCCCATGGTTTTTGCAGTCAAAAGAATACCTACCATTACTATAGTGTGGATCTTCTAATAACCTCACACTACAAGAGGGCTTGTTTTACGATCCTTGAGTTGGGATATGAGAAAACAAACCATAAGCTAAAGGCTTGTATATAAAAGGTGGAAATTACTAAATCATGAATCCTAAAATTTAGTACGACTCATTTCCATAGTCTTATTTTGTTAGAAACAATAGTCCACCAAGATAACTGAGAGGGGAGGGGGGGTGAATCAGTAATCCAATAATTAAAAAACTTTTCTTCCTTAAACAAACTTAACCATTCAAACAAAGTAAATAGCAACCATACAAAGATGCACATAGACAATTACACCAGATATATTGACTAGGGAAACCTTTGATTAGAGGGAAAACCCCAGTGGATGCCCACAAGATGATGTACTAATGTAAATATTCTTTGTTAGAGGATAGACCCTATTAGGAGTCTATTACAACATTTAGCACAATGAGTCCCTATTAGGAGACTTTGAATCCTTGTTAGGAGATTCCAACTCTGTTAGGAGTTGTGCCAACCCTGTTAGGAGTTGTGGTACAATGTATGCAAGATGAGCCCACTACCCAAACATGCAATTTCAACTACAAGAAGAGCTCACTGCTCAAATAAATAATTTACTATTATTTCTTCTTTTCTTGTTCTTTCCTCCATCCTATCAATCGGACCAATCATTTTCAAACCTTGTAGATTAGGTCACGAACCTCGCATCCAAATACCAAACCTCGGATCACTCAACAAAACCTTGGCAATGAAGTTTCCTTCACTTCCACACTGCTCTACTCAACTTCACATTTCGTACTCTCTGTTAGTTTTTGAACATTCACAATTCACATATATCCATACCATGATAAAGGAAAATATCCTTCCTTTATACCATGTCCATAAAATAATTCCCTAAGTTGGTTGTTAGACCTTCTCAATTAATCATTATAGGACCACATTAAGAACATGTTACACTTAGTGATAACGTTGGTTTTCTACCTCACAACTTGAATATCTTTTTGTACATGCAATATTATGATGAGCGAGCTTAGCCATGTTATCCTCAACATATATCCTTCATGTCCTTAACCTTGATCCTCAAGATATCAACTTTTCTAAGAGATATAACAAGTTTACCAAAACATATCTTTGTAAACTCTATCTCAGAACAAACATCACCAAGACTTACATAACTTCTTCTAAACTTATCCTTTCTTCTTTCAATGTTAACTGCATATGCTAGATACTCAAAATTATCTCCCATAACATTGGGAGGTTATCATGCTTAACTAACCATTTGTATCATCTTGATCTTTCCATTGTTCTTTTGTAAGATGCCACAAAAGACATCAAACATGCTATGTTGACATCAATGACAAACTTAGTCATGCATGTAACACATCATCATCAAACCAATCTTCTAACAATCTCCTAACAATCTCCCCCTTTAGAATTGATGGCAACATAGATGAAAAACATCTAGTTCCAAGAATACCAATAAAAGACTATTCATCTTCAAATCATCTTCATCAATCATACTCCCTCATTGATATATTTCAATATGCTCAATACCAAACTATTATTTCATATACCGTGCTTATGTCGAACATCTTCCTTAGCGTATTGCCAAACTTTTCTCCTTAGCATAATGTTTTCCTACAATACTTCTCCCCCATTTAGCATAATGTTTTTCAGGCCAAACTTCTCCCCCATTGATATCAATGTCAAAGATTTCTACAACCAATATCTCTGCATCAAACTCTGCAACAATTGATACTTATTCAGCTCGAGGGTCAAAAGACATTGTTCACAACAATATCAATCAAGACTCCTAGATGACTGTGTCCATCACATATACTCCCCCATATAGAAAGCATCAACATCCAATCCAGATAAACAATGGTGCTCTGTTACCCTAGATTGATGCATTCTTGCATCTTGTACTCTAGTGCAGGAACGGGCATAACCCCAACCATACCTCGTAAATACTCAAAAGTTTACTTGGGAAGAGGCTTAGTGAATATATCTGCAATTTTCTCTTTTGTGGTTACATACTCCAATCTGATTTCCTTTTTTGCAACTTTTTCTCTCAACATATGATACTTAATAGAAATGTATTTAGTCCTCGAATGCAATACTCGATTCTTAGACATATTTATTGTTCTTTTGTTGTCACAATGTATAACAATAGGTTCACTAATTTCTATCCTTATATTGTTCAACATCTACTTCATCCAAATAACTTGATTGTAATTACGTGCTGCTGCAACATACTTCCAAATTTTGAAGTTCATTCAAATATCTAAATATCCCTTTCACTGCTACATAGTGTGCTTCTCTAGGATCAATCTAGAATCTTGCAACAATTCCAACTACATTTGCTATATCTGGCCTTGTGTGAATCAAACATTACAATCCTTCAATCATAGATTTTTGCTTATTCTGCTCGATAGTAGGTGTCTCATCCTTTGTAGATAACTTGTGTCCAGTTACCATAGGTGTTCCAACAAGTCTACATGTTTCCAAACCAAACCTTTTCAGTAAATCCTTCAAGTACTTGGTCTAAGAAATGAAGATTCATTCTTGCTATGAGTAACCTTTACATACCA
This sequence comes from Cupressus sempervirens, assembly GCA_028749045.1. Lineage (NCBI taxonomy): Eukaryota > Viridiplantae > Streptophyta > Pinopsida > Cupressales > Cupressaceae > Cupressus > Cupressus sempervirens. The sequence continues at coordinate 178,148,452 of CM053790.1, read as the reverse complement.
ATCTTGCTTTGTTTCTTACAACTTCTCCTTGCTCATTCATCTTGTTCCTGAACACCCATTTGGTTCCTATCACATTCTTGTCTATTGGTCTAGGAACCAATTCCTATGTTCCATTCTTTTATACCTGATCCAATTCCTCTTTCATAGCTTGTTTCTAGTAATCATCTTTGCATGCTTCATCTGCATTCTTAGGTTCAACTTGAGATATCAAGCATAGTTCTTCATTTTCTTTGCTCCTTGTCATCACACCTTTGTGTTTGCTTTTGATGATCTATCTGGATGGGTGATTCTTTATCATGTTCTTTCCTGAAGTAGGAGTTGTTATCTCAACTCTTGGTTCTACTGAAGTTTATGAGCTTTTTCCTTGCCTTGGCTCTCCTTCATTTTGTAAATCATTGTTAGTCTCAAGAAATATCTCATCATAGATCTAGTTCCTATTCCAATTACCTTTCCATCTTTATCCCTAATCTTGCATTTTTTTTTGTGAATTGCAACTAATAACCTTTGTCTACTAGTTGTCCAACACTCAAAATATTGTGCTTTAAACCATCAACATAGTATACATCCTCAATGTTAGTTTTACCATCAAGAGTTATATATCTAATACCTTTTACTTGACATGCTCCATTGTTTCCAACTCTGGCAATTCCTCCATCCTGACTTTTGAATTCAACAAACTTGTTCATGTCACCAGTCATATGATGCGAACAACCACTGTCATTTATCCAATTAGATTTCTTCTCAACCTATGATACCAAAGCTACCTTCTCTGGAATTTCTTCTTTAATTGACACACATCCAATTGCATCATCACTAGCACTTAATGCTTGTTCATCATAATCATAATCTTAATTTGCATACAAACAATCTCTATCTTTTCTAGGCTTATGATTTCCCTGATAATTTTTCTCCCTTTAAGGACACTTAGATGCATAATGACCATATTCATCACAACTCCAATATTTAAATATTTTCTTACCTCCTTTTTCTCTTTTTACTAGAAGGGCTACTACATCATCAATCTTTTTTCTTTCTTTAGATCTACTACTACTAGAAAAATCTGCTCTAGCACTTGTGATCCTTGATAAGTTAGGTCAAATACTCAAGGCACTAAAAGTTGTCTTTTTTCTAGTCAATTCTTTGGACTATCTAAGTTCATTCTCAACTGCTTCAAATATTCCAAGCAATGTCTCCTTTGTGAAATCTTTGGTACATGATATCAACAACTGTATCATCTGAACTGCTAACTTGAGTGGTGGTGTTAGAGTCTTCAATATCTTCCATATAACTTAATCATTATCTTTAGTTCCTCCTTGAGCTTTAATACCTACAATAATTTTTGATATCCTACCTATATATGTTCTTACATATTCATCTTCCATCATCTTAGCATCTTGAAATGAAAAAATCCATTAACCTCAACTTCTTAGAATGTTCCCTTCAAAACTATTTTCCAAAGCTTTCCAAATCAAATGTGAAGTAGCGAGTGATTTTACATGATTGTACTCAATTTCAGGAAGTGTAGTCATAGTGCTTCTCTAGCTCTCATATCACACATGAAAAGATCTCTTCCTGCCTTGCAAAAACTTTCCAAATCCTTTTCGTTAATGATTGTCTTTGCTGATTTTGTCTAGATCCAATATCCCAAACCCATACACAACAAGTGTATCTTCATCTTTTCTTTTTAACTGTCATAGTTTGTTCCATCAAACTTCAAACTATCTTTCCTAAACATGTTCACCATGGATCTTCCAAGTTGTCAAACTTTATCTTCAAGGACTTGATTTTCTTATACCAATTGTTAGAAACAATAGTCCACCAAGATAACTAAGAGGTGGGGGGGATGTGAATCAGTTATCCAATAATTAAAACACTTATCTTATTTAAACAAACTTAACCATTAAACCAAAGTAAATAGAAACCATACAAAGATGCACATAGATAGTTACACCAAATATGTTGACTAGGGAAGCCCTTGATCAAAGGGAAAACCTTGGTGGGAATGATGCCCACAAGATGATGTACTAATATAAATATTCCTTGTAAAAGGATGGACCCTGTTAGGAATCTATTATAACATTTACTACAATGAGTCCCTGTTAGGAGACTTTGAATCCATGTTAGGAGATTCTAACCCTATTAGGAGTTGTGCCAACCCTATTAGGAGATGTGGTCAATGTATGCAAGATGAGCCCAATGCCCAAACATGAAATTTCAACTACAAGAAGAGCTTGTTGCTCAAACAAATAGTTTACTATTATTTTCTTCTTTTCTTGTTCCTTCCTCTATCTTGTCAACTAGACCAAACACTGTTAGACCTTGTAGACTAGGTCATGAGCCTCATATCCAAATACCAAACCTTGCATCACTTAAAAAAATCTCAATAGTGAAGTTTCCTTCACTTTCGCACTACTCTGCTCAACTTCGCATTCCATAATCTTTGCTGCTTTTTGAACATTCACAATTTGCATATATCTATACCATGATAAAGGAAAATATCCTTCCTTTATACCAAGTCCATAAAAAAATTCCCTGAGTCAACTGTTAGACCTTCTAAATTAATCATTATAGGACCACATTAAGAACATGTTAAACTTAGTGATAACCTTAATTTTCTACCTGAATATCTTTCCATACACACAATATTATGACAAGCGAGCTTAGCCACATTATCCCCAACATGTCTCCTTCATGTCCTTGACCTCAATCCTCGAGATATCAACTCTGCTAAGAGATATACCAAGTTGGTAAAAACATGCCTCTGTAAACTCTATCTGAGAACAAACATCACCAAAACTTACATAACTTCTTCTAAACTTATCCTGCCTTCTTTCAATGTTAGCTGCATATGTCAAATACTTAAAAGTATCTCCCATAACCTCGAGTGGTTATCATGCTTAACAAGTTGCCCGCATCAGCTTGATCTTTCAGCTATTCTCCTGTTAGATACCATAGAAGACATCAAACATGCTATGTTGCAATCAATGACAAACTCTATCATGAATGTAACATATCATCATCAAACCAATCTTACAACAATCTCCCAACATATTTATGATAAGATTTTATGTTTGACAATCCACGTTTATGCCTGTTTGTGGGAATTCATGGCTAATTTTAGGTTACATGTGGTCATGACATTGGAATAAAAAAGTAAATAAGTTGTTGATCTTAGCTTGGTTGGCATATCTCTAATATTGGAGGTGTCTATTTGAACATTTTTTAATTACAAACTATTAGTTTTTCTTTCTTATCTTTGTGGTGAAAGATCTAGACTTCTACTAAGGTTTTGGTAGTTTACAATTAAAGGGTAGGTTAATCATTTTGATTTTTAAGGAATATGACATGTTCATTGCATGCCTTCAATAATGATGCTAGCTCTTATGAGTAAAAAATGATTTGATGTTCTTGAAAAACATTTTAGGATGTCACTATATGCATTTTTGCTCCTTACAGTGATGATGGTAGATATCACAGAATTATTTCTCAAACTAAGAAAGATCAAGTAGATAGAGGTTTGACAGGAAGAATTAACGGGCAAGGCCCCTACATCTACTTAGTTCTTGCACAATCTATCTTAAGATGATAATAGCTTGAGTGGTGTTTGATTGCAAGGTTGTCTCTATCCTTTTAAATAGTTTCATGCTTGATAGTTAACCCTTAATGAATATCTACCAAATGTACAATAGCAATTTGAATCATGTTTAGCTAATTTTAGAAGAAAGACATCAAAATTACCTATTTAATCAACAAAAGAAAAGAGCTACCACTAAGTAACCACCATATGAGGGAATGTTGATCTTAAATAACATATTTCACACCAAAAATTAGGGTTTTTTCTCACCCCTCTATGCAAATCAACTTCCAAGCATCACTACAAAAACCACAAAAAGACTTACCTCAAAAAGCTCCTGTGAAAATGCAAACAAAATCTCCTCCGGCCAAGGTTTCTTCCTCAAGATGCATATACTCCTAGACCTAGCATACATAGATGAGGGGGTCATAAGAAAACTCAAGATGGAAGTAGGCACTATGTCAATTGTATCTATCGGGTGTTTGTTTCTACTGTACCATTGTCGATGCCAATGTTGTAAGTGCAACTAGTGTTGTGGTTAGGTCCATTAGTGAGCCTCTGCCTCCTAGTCCAATACAATCGAAAGTTCGCTAGTGCGGTATGTGTTGTTGCTAATAAAGTTGTCACTATCGATGCTTTGTCTCCTTTTTTTTGTAGGGACTACTTGAAAGCATTATTTTGATAGGCATATTTTGAGGTGGCTAGAAATATAGCATAAGTTTTTTTCTTTTCTTTTTTATAAACCTGAGTTGGTCAAAATTTCAACCAACTTGGGAAAACCTAATTTGGTTGAAATTTTGACCAACGTGAGGATAAAAATAAAAAAAGGATGAAATCATAGGCCAATATGGCCTTTGGTCGAGAATTTTGGTACAAAAATAAGGAGAAATGTACTAGTGATATATATATTGCAAATGCTTTTTCTAAAAAAATCTATTTTTTCTTTTGTAAGAAAATAGGAAACTATTATTTTTAGTGATGTTAACTCATCCTCAAATGCAGATTTTGAATTTAAATTATTTTTAGGGGTTAGATTGCATTTCAACCTGAATGTTTAGTGGAGTTGGCCTCAATACACAACTATGGGTTGGATTGTGAGGGCACAAGGTTAAATACATTTGTTACAGAAAAAGAAAGAGAAGAAAATATAAATTTAGAATTTAGATTATTTTGAAGGATAAAATTTATTTAAAAGAATTATTTTAAAATATTTGAGAAAATAAAAATAAATAAACAAGATAGGGTCATTTACACAAGAACAAGAGAATAAGTCAAACTTTATGGAAAAATATGCTATTGTCAATTTGAAATAATATAAAAATCAATCTATATACTCTATGATTATTTTAATCCTAATTAAATATATTTATTATTATTATTATATTATATTTATACTATCACCTTTGAAGAATAGATAAAAATATTATGTAAATATGGTTACATGCAAGGGGACTTATATAAATAGTCTTAATCAAAATATCATTCTCTCCAAATAAGACCTACAATAGAGTCTTAATTGGGATTTCTTAAAATCCATGTAAATTTATTGGGAGATTTATTTTTTAAAGATAGTAGCCTAATTGTATTAGAGAACAATATTCAAGCATTAAATTTCTTTAAGAAATATTTGCATTTTCTTTCATTTTATTTTACTATTTGAAATGTTAGAATTCTTTTTTGTAGATAGTAGTGTAAATGCACCAAGAACATTATTCGAACATGTAAATTTCTTAAATAGATATTTACAATTTCTTTCACTTTGTTTTACTATTTGAAATGTTTGGAATACATCTTTTGTGAATGATATATGAATAATTCTTGGAGTAATTAAATGATAAATGAATGTCTTTAGAAATAATACTTAGTCCAAAGAGTAGAAATATGAATATAGATAAAGTCACACACACACACACACACACACATATAATTTTATCTAGATTTTTTTTGGATAAAAGATTATTTAAAAATTGTTTTATCAATAATAAACCTATTTTATAACCCAATTCGCTAGGGGGGCACCTATAGGAAAGAGTTGTGTTAAAAAAAACTCTCAACATCTAGCCTCAAAAATAAAGAAGAATTTTTCACCACAATATTTTATAATTGTCTCATTTTGTGGATACTGTTGTACTATTGAGGATTGCATTTTCTCATATTACAAGTTGTGTCAATAAAATGTAATACAAGATATCTACAATATTAATTCTATTGATTGTCCATAAGCTATTGAATCTTGCCTAGATGCTCTTGTTCTAATTTCTTCAACCAGTATTCTTTATCCTTCAAATGTTATAAACCACATACACTTCCTTCCCAAACTAATTAATAACTATGAGATTCTTTTATAGAAACAATCATTCCTAGAGAGAAATCGGATCTATAAGATTTCCAATGTAAGAAACTAAAAAGCTCTTAGTAGAAGTGTACAAACCCAAATCAAAGAAGGATATATTTAGATTGAACATCTTAAATCCAACTAGAAGAAAGAAGGTGAACTCAATATTTTTCCTTGGTTTCAAGAAAGATGAAAGGCCTCCCTATCTTGTCCTTGTTTCTATAAAAAAATACCGAAAGACATTCATGTCGAGTAAATCTAGGCATAACTTAACATGTACAAAAGTAGAGGCATTCAAAATCAAAATAAGACCTCAATGAATTAAGTCCTCAATGTGAATTAGAAAGAAGATAAAAGAGGATGAAAGATATTGCATCAAGTAGTTTTTTATTTTTATATTAAAAATCTATATTATATAAAGATTCAAAATTAATGTAAAAATACATGAATGAATAAGACAAGGGCCAAATACATGTAAAATGAAATTGATAAAAGATGTCATTATTTTCATTTATAATTTTAAAAAATATATATATAAGCAACAACATCAAGGGTGTTTGTTTGTTATTCAATTCTTGATGTTATCTATTATGAAATTGAACTTATGTTTCTTAGTAGCAATAAAAGAAGATGTCATAATGGTTCGATTGTATATAAGATTTTTTCATTTCTAAAATGACATTTCCAAACACTATATGACAATTTATTATACAAAGTTGTATCATTTGTCAATACATATAACCATGTAGAATTAATATAAACACTATGTGAATATCTCAATCTTAAAATAATCACCCTCTTATTATATTTAATTATTTAAGTCATACTTTTATATAAAAGTTATTTTTATTTCTTTTAATTAAAAATATTGTTCCTCCTAAGGCCTAGACCAAGGTCCTTTTTTATTTGATTAATATTGGTAATTTCTATTATTTTAAATTATTAATAAAAAATAGGGTGATACAAGATCACCCCTTAAGAGTCACATAAGAAGAGTATGGAGAGTTAAAATGCTAAGTTTTCCCTTCTTCCAAACTCTGATGAACTTATATTGGCAAGACCCAATAGATTTACTCTTGGCCCCTCTATGTCGAAGAGACTCTCACTGATGTGGCCTAAAAGGGATAACACACATGTTAGTCATATATAATATGATGCATTAACTCACTGTAAAAGAGTTCATCCCATTGAAACGATATCAAAGATTGTTTATATTTGTGATGGGCTAGTGGTGACAAAAATAGCCAACAATAACCATAGAAATTGGAATTTGAATATTGAAACTTATTCTATTTTTTTGAAAATATTAAATAAATAGATTTAATAATTGACCAAATAATAGTAAATCTCAGAAACAATGATGAGCTAACCCAAATATTTTGACTCTATAGAGATCTTTAGAAAAAGAGATAAACAACTACATGAAGAAGATTGTACAACAAAGCCCTATAAACAAAATTATCAATACAATGCATATGACTCAACTTAATATATATGGCAAGTTTTTCATAAATTTTCTCTCACGTATTGTAAAAAAACCATTTGATTTATATGCATATGACTGAGGGGATTCAATAATCTTAGAGACAAAGACTTGTGTCATCTTGTTTCTAGAATATATAGAATATATAGATTGTGATTCTAAGTTAAAGGGTTTAGAAGTTATAATCAATACAATAAATAATCAATTTTCAATGATTGAAATTAGATAAATTGATTTAATTTTATATTAAAATAGTAAAACTAGAAAACATTTATTTTTCTTATTTTTATATTAAAAAATAATATTATATAGAGATGAAGTTAATCAAAAAATAAATGAATAAATAAGGCAAGGGTCAAATACATGTAAAAGGAAATTACAAAAAGATGTCATCATTTTCATTATAGAATAATTTTTTGTTGTTTTTTGTTTGTTTTTTATAAATAAGAACATCAAAATCAAGGGTGTTTGTTTGTTATTCAATTCTTGATATTATCATTATAACATTGAACTTCTGTTTTTAGTAGTAATAAAGATAAATGTTACAATGACTTCAAGTATAAATAAGATTATGTGATTTGTAAAATGACATCCCCAAAGACTATATGACAATTTAAAAATAAACAAAAATTATCATTTGTAAATACATACATTCATGTAAAAATAAACGAAACACTATGTGAATATCTAAAGCTTAAAATAATCATCCCTTTATTATATTTAATTAGTTTTAAGCCACAACTTTAAATGAAAGTTAATTTTATTTCTTCCGATTAAAAATATTGTTCCAAGGCCTAGACCAAGGTCCTTTTTATTTGAATAAATTAGAATTTTCTATTATTGTACATGATCAATTGAAAAATAGGGTGATACATGATCACCTCTTAAGAGTCACACTAGAAGAGTATGGAGAGTTAACAAAACATACAAGGATAGAGTCTAAAGAGAACAAAAGACTACGTAGACAACTAGACCAATGATAGTGGGTGGCAAAGACAAAACTTGTCATCCTTATGAAACTTATATATTAGTAGAGTCGAGGTTGGTGAAGAGACCACCATTTTATATACTAGCCTCCTTTTTGTTCTTGTCATCATCCTTGTCTTCGTCTTCATCTTCATGAAACTTAAACTTGCTAAAGTAGGGGGAGAGACCCATACCTAGAACTCCTAAAATGTACGTCAAAATTCGCCAATTTTATGGTGAACCTTTGTAGGTGACTGAAGAGCTTAAAGCTAACCTTTTGGCTTTTATGCATTTACGGAGCTCTCTGTAGAACTCGTAGAGTGAGAGGTAGTTTAAAAGTATCATTTTAAAACATTCGCCCAAAACATGTTATGTTCACTTGCCAATATTTGCTCATCAAAAAAAAATTGTATTTTTGGCACAAGTGGACCAATCAGCAACTAAGAAAGGTAAAAAATGATGAACTATTAGTACACGTGTAATCAGCTATTAGTACATGTGCTATCATTTTTTAGAGCTTTTTAAAAGTGGTAATTAGGAAGATCTATAACAAATAACGAATCAGTTGTTGGACCTCTCGACAACTACTAGATCTCTTTCCCTAAATGCAAGTGTCATTTATTATCACCACTAAAACCAACAAACTACTACTACTAGTGAATCCAGGAACAAACTCCTTTATTCTAAGGGTCCGTTTGGTTCATGGAAGATGACGACAATTGGCTTTTTCATAATCCGGATTTGAAAATATTTGTGTTTGTTTCAAAATTGGCAAAATTGAATTAGAATATCAAACTTCTAATTTTGTCTCAAAACTAGGTTATCAGACTTCCCATTAGCAACTAGGAATTGAAAATCAAAACCTCATAATGCTTTTTGAGTGTAAAACAATTAGATTGGACTATTTTTTGGGGCGTTTCAACTCCAAACTTACGCTTAAAAATGTATCTTTCCACTCATCTTCCTAGTGAAACAAACAATAAAAGTAGAATCCCAAAAATAGGAATGAAGATTTGCAAAACCTTAATTTGACTAATTCGAAATTTGTAGAAACGGAACTCGATTTCTACAATTCAACGAACCAAACAGACCCTAATCTCACAAGTTCACATCTCAGAAAATGTAAAAATATGTACCCTCAAAAGATTCTATATGGGCTGGTAAAATGGTCCAAAAAAGTCTACCCCGGCCTCTATAGATGCATTCCAAGCTTTCTCTGCATTGAATTGCCATAATGTCAAGTCTACATTGACTTTCAGTAATCGCTTTAATGGCGTCATAGTTGCAGGATTACGTCTACTATTGTATTGTATTGACAGTCATCATCGCTATGAGCAATCCCCTTTCGGTCATGTGCAGACAATACCATAGCACCAGCCGTGCTACAAGGCTGTGGCCCTGGTTTCAGAAATATTTTCAAGGCAGGTAGTAATTGTCAAACATATCTGTTACCGAATAAACTGCTTAGCTTGCGGATGTGGACGAGGTGTGACGGGCTTTGTCCGGTTACTACAGTAAAACAGTTATTTGTCTTTTCGTTTAAAAAAAATTGGTTTTGATGTGAACAAGAACGAGAAGAAATGATGATGTCTGTAGGCGCTCGCGTAATGAAGGGCGGAAGCGAGGATATCCAGCGAAAAGTTATCAGATGCATTTTCACCTAACCTGTCTCCTCCAAAATTGTGCGATTTCAGGTTTTCGCTTTGCCTGTGGACAGGGGAAGTTGCAGGGAAAGTTAGGGTTAATTATTTACATTCAGATGGCAGTGGAGAATGGGCGGAGCCACACGGAGAGCGATGCTCTGCCTCCGCCGGAGGCCAGCGTTGACGGCGGTGCAGAATTTGTCTTGCAGTCGAAAGGTATGTTTATATTTGGCCTGGCCTTTTCACCTGTCATGTCAATTTAAGGAAACGAATTGGCGGATTCTGTTGAAAGTTAGAATTTTCACTTTGTAAGAATCAATTCTCTTAGGAACAGGAAACATTAGGTTTTAAAACCCTGCAATGCAACATTTAAAGTCGGATGAAAGAATATCGTGTCGGAAGGCTTCAATTGTCTAGAGATTTGCAGTTCGAGATATTTGTCCTGATGAAAATGCAATCTTAAGAATGATTTGTGTTTTGTTCTGTTTGAATTTTGACGAAAAGTTTCTCTTGCTTTCGAGAAATTTCACCTTCATTCTATTATTCAGTAGCAATTTGAATTATTTATCGATTCTGTTAAAACTTATTTTCAATTCTTTCCATTATAGAGTAGCATTTTGAATGTTTATCGATAAAGTTAAGTTTATTTTCAATTTTGTTTGAGCATTTCATTTATTCTATTTGAAGATTATAATTCGGTGCATATGCTGTGGGAAGAGTTTCAACTTTCAAGTCTCCAGAAAATTACAGTTCTACGTATTGATCCTGATAAAATGCAATCACTAAAAGATTTAGATTTGCGTTCTGTTTAAAATTTACAAAAAAAAATCCTTCTTGCTTGCTAGTGAGAATTATAGTTTGACAATTTTTTTTTGATTTTTTGTCAATTGTGTTCTGATAACTTAAACTCGAATTTTGCTGATTGTGTTAAACATATCTTCAATTCGTTTGATAGAAATATATTAATTGGAGACATTAATTAGGGACATGGTGGCACGCCGGGTTTCATTTAACGACTGCGATCGTGGGACCGACGATTCTGACGCTGCCTTACGCCTTCCGCGGCATGGGATGGGCGCTAGGGCTCTTCTCCCTCTCCACCGCCGCAGCGGTCACTTTCTACTCATATTTCCTCATGTCCAAAGTAATTGATAACTGCGAGAAGCAGGGGAGGCGCCACATTCGTTTCAGAGAGCTCGCCAGAGACGTCCTCGGTAAATTTCATATCCTATCTCCAGAATCCACCTCTACATCGTACGCAATCTGCTTAAATGTGTGATCAATTTTGTGTGCATAGGCTCTGGTTGGATATTTTATGCCGTGGTCTCCATCCAGACCACAATTAACATGGGAGTGGGCGTGGGATGTATCCTTCTCAGCGCCGATTGTATGGAGGTAAACTATTTTCTTCAAAGCACACTCCTCTGTTCTCTATTTTGGGACTTTTTCCCCATGATTTGAACGTGTAATTATGCCTGGTACAGATCATTTACTCAAATGGCAATCCACAAGGACACCTCAAATTGAACCATTTCATAATCATATCAGCTGCGGTAGTAATAATTTTCTCTCAGCTTCCGTCATTCCATTCCCTCCGCTACATCAATTTGGGGTCTCTGCTGCTGAGCATGGGGTACACACTTTGCGTAGTTATTGCCTGCATACTCGCAGGTACCATTAAACTTTCCCCCAGTTTCACTCTTCTATCAAAACAAGATTAATAATTTGTTGACGATTCAGTCTGAGCAGGGCATTCTCACGACCCCCCTCATCCACAGAGGGACTACTCGCTCAAAGGTTCAAAAATGGGGCGCGTATTCAAAGCATTTAACGCCATGTCTATCCTCGGAACAGTGTTCGGTAATGGCATCCTCCCAGAAATTCAGGTCATTTTCCTCTAGATCATCCTCACCTCCAATTTATTTTGAATTTTCAATTTTTGGGGTTTGGGAGGATGGATATTTATTGAAATTAGGGCTTGCTGAGTGATTAGATTGATGATATTTTTTGAAATCAGGGTTTGGTTAACTATCCTATTTATTGCACTCTAAATTTGGTGAATGATAAGATTGATATTTATTGAAATTTGACCAGGGATTTAAGTTATTGAGCAGTACTGTACTGAACCGTGACAATGCAATCTTCTTTTAAAGCACGATTCCCATTGTTGTCAACGTAACTGACAGACAGACAACAAAAGAAAAACTTCTGACATGTAGATGGCAATTCTTGCAGGCCACTGTAGCTCCTCCGGCTACTGGAAAGATGTTCAAAGGCTTATGCATGTGCTATGCTGTAATGCTTGTGGCATGCTACAGCATTGCAGTATCGGGCTACTGGGCATTTGGGAACACTGCGCAATCCAACATATTACAAAGCCTGCTTCCTGATGAAGGTCCTGCCTTCGCTCCCACATGGTTGCTCGGCCTTTCTGTTGTTTGTGTACTCCTCCAGCTTTTTGCAATAGCATTGGTAAGACATAATCAATCTGTCTTTACTTTTCCTTAATTCTGGATGTTGTCTCTGAAGCAGAAACTAATTTGAGAACAAATATGTTTAAAAAGGTGTATTCTCAAGTAGCTTACGAGATCATGGAGAAGAAATCAGCAGATGTAAAGAAGGGAATTTTTTCTGCCAGAAACCTAATTCCGAGACTGTTTCTGAGAACATTGTATATAGTGATTTGCGCAGTGATTGCAGCCATGCTGCCATTTTTTGGAGATATAAATGCACTGATAGGAGCCATTGGCTTTATTCCCCTGGACTTCATTCTTCCCATGCTTCTCTACTACAAGAGCTTCAAGCCTGCTCTGACTTCCTCAACTTACTGGATAAATAACGGTATTATGGTTATTTTCACTGGTGTTGGGATAATGGGGGCCATATCCTCGGTGCGCCAAATAGCAATGGATGCTAACCGTTTCAGTCTTTTTAGCAATAATGTTTTGGACTGATGTCTGTAATTTTATTATCCAAGCATATCCAGTATATCTTGAAGGAACTCAGTGTTGAATCGAAAACCCCTAGAAGGATCAAGTGAAAAATCTTCCCCGGAAAGCCCCTGTAACCAAGGCGCGGGTTCCGTAGTCAAATGTACGAGTAACTCTCTGCGCTGATTCCTGAAGATTTTTATTTCAGGGATTGTCAACTGAGAGAATCTAAACCGCCGACTTCTGAGCTGTCATATGCGTAAGTGGCCGTACATATGGATCCGTAAAGAATAGAGTTAAGACGGTGTTTGCAAAGTTCTATTGGGCCTCAATATATATTAAAGTCAACACTCGTGAAGATGCTATAATTCCAAGCGCCTGATGCCGGCCTTAGGCCTGCATCGAAAGCTAATTATGATGGCTAACTCACTGGTTTTGAATTCTGATTAAAAATTATTTTGTCCAGTTAAAAGCAATGTGAAGGTAGGGGGATCGTTGAAATAGATATTTTGTGCATTGTCGGTTGGACGAGAATCCATGTACTATGTAGTATGCATTGAATGGTTGTGGGAAACACTGAATGAGCTATTCAGTATAATTACATAATCAAATACATAACCAAATAGAGTTATAGCATATTTAATTATTAGTCCCTGCCTATATTAGGCATGGAAGGGAATTAATGTTTTCAATTAATTAATTTGAGTAATTATTTCATATTCAAAGGTTTAAAATGATTTATTTTTAAAATATATTTATGTTCATTAATTTCTAAATTCTTATTAGTTGTTGTCATTTTTGTTGGAGTTTAAAATATTTTTTAGACTCACGAAAATATATAAATTGTACCATTTGAGAAGTTTCTTTGGAATTCTAGTATTTTGATGGCCTCCAAATCCACATAACTGCTCATGGACGCGGTAATATCTATTTGCTTTCTCCCTTGCCCAAGATCATGAAAGCCCTTGTTGTAGGTCATTGCAAAGAACAATGTAACTTGATAAACATAACAAGGTTTTCAGTAAGACAGCTTTTGGAAACTGCAAAAATTAGGATGGATTTGAAAGTAGAGAAGAAAGCATTTGTGAAAAAATATGGACTACAATGCAACCTTGAATCAAAAAGGCTATAGAAATTGGAGACTGCAGATTTTGCACTAAATCTTCCATTTTCGGATCCCATTAGCATAAGACATTAGCAATGAGTGTGGATTGCACTTGTCTATATCTTTGCCCTTAGAATTTCCAAAGGCCATTTGGTAAATCCTTCTATTATTTTTACTGTTCTCATAAAATCCTCCATTAGACTTTGGTCAATGTTTATACTTCGTCGAAGCCCAAAAGTTGATTTTAGCATACGAAGATGATTGTGGAATGGTAGCTGCTAGGGACTATCTATATATAATATGATATTTATCTATATCAATTATTTAGCATAGAAAATATTACAAGAATTTTACTATTAAAATTAATTTATGATTTCTTATTTATTGGTGTTGATTTGGTTGAAGTTTTGTTTATTTTAAAATAGTTGACATGAGTTTTTTAAAAATAATTTTAACTCTTATTTCTTTCTTTATAAAACAATCTATTTACTTTAATTCATAATCTTCACTTAAATATCAATTGTCAATTTTATTTATAAATTAATATGAAAATTATTATTTGTTAATGGAAATATACTTTATTAACAAGTCTTTTATTATTTATACATTATCAAAATTTAATTTAACATTTAGATAATATTTTCTTTAAAATCGATATATTTAAATGATTACGTGTTTTCATTTTTCTAGCAATTTAATACTTTACTTAAAATAAAAATGAATTATTTCAAACAATATATTTTTCTTTTAGTTTTTAAATTATTTTCTTTCATAGCTTTAATTATATTTCAAATTAATCAAGTCTAAATCATTGTCCATAGTTGGCATATATGTCTACCAAATCACTTACAACAACTTCTCATAAAATTATAAAATTTTTTTAGTGGAAGTCCATAATTATAATTCAATAAATTTGACCAAATGTCATACACTTGAATTTTCAAAATACATAATAACTATTCATTTTACCAATAAATGTCAAGAAAGATACTTGAAAATTTCAATGAAGAAACTAGGAAACTTTAAAATATAATTCATAGTAAAACTTATCATACGTGTGTTCAAAATAATATTGTAATAGGAAAACAAAAGTATGGTGTCATTGACATCATGTGCCCTCTCATATTTGAAATAGTTCACATGCTTTGTTTTCTTCAAAAGCATTCGATAAGGGCAATGTCATTTTCTTTATTTATAAAAGATACAACCGAAAATGATTAAAAGATAGAGCTGAAAATGGTTATTGCATTGGAGACCCTTGACAATGAAGCTCCAAAATCATCATCTTTCTCAAGACGGGTGATATGTTTCCTCTTTCCATGATATTCATTAGCCGATAGGCTTTCACCTAGGCGATAGCCCATCGAAAAATCCTCACACTACTGCTTGTGACCGGTGCCGGATGTCTAAAGTTTTGCAACCACCGCTAGGATGTCCATGGCGGAGTTGTCATTGCCACTATCTCGACAACCAGCTGCTTCCAAGAGCGATGGAGGGTCCACGAGTGTTGCCACAGACATTCGATCTGTTGACTAATGGAGGCCACGGGTCTACAGTTAGGGCATCATCGGCTCTACATATGTGCCATGCACCACCGCAATTCGGCCACCCAATTTCCCTATAAATTCGACGAGTTAGGGGTTTGTCTAACGGATCACTGGTATGCTACGGATTAAATAGGTATTCCTCCTCTGAGGGCTGCTTTCCATTCTCTTTATATGTTTGCTGCTTCTCAATAACCCTTCTTACGTTGTTTTCTTTTGCTTCCTACAGAAACCAGGTACATAGTAGCAGAGGCGGACAAGAGCGGCTTGGAGAAGTCTCCCGTGACAGCGGTTCTGCTCAGGCATTTTGGTAATATGCCATTATGAGATTCCATTGTCTGTATTTTCTTATTCCTATATTGTTATTTTCGTAGTTTTTCCAAATTTTATAAAATGCAACTATGATGTTGTTGATGAAAGAAGATAAGGTTTCAATGTTTTCCTTGGTTAGTTTTGAATGTTGTTCACTTTTCCTTTGTCTTTACCCATCTTCTGCATTTTGGTTAATGAGATAAGATGTAGTTTAAAAAGTGTGTATACTTGTTCAAATGATTATCAGGTGTCCCCATTAACATACATCATATATTTAATAATTATTTAAAGTTTATTTGCTTGTTTAGATTGTTTTATGTAGATACCACCGTGCTAATACCAGTATCGTTAGTATAGCTGCTCTGGCAATAGCAGTCTGTAATCCAATGACTTACAAGATTGGTTGTATAATATAAAAATGCCTAACTTGCCATATACTTAATGTCTATGACTATTTGGTGTGGGGTATGGTTTCACTCAAAGACATAAACATTTACCTGACCTTTCATGTGTATCGCTATTGACCTTGATATAGATAAACATGGATATATTCCAAAAAAATCTTCAAAAATTCCCTCTTCAAAAAAAATATTTTCAGCAACTTCCTACACAACACCCGTCTACTCTATGAAGACTTATGAGTCAGATTGTAGAGCATCCTCCTCCATAAGTACATTTTGTTGTTCTAGTATACCATCCTCTCTTTGCCCAACATTTAGTTTCTCCTTCCTAGCAATGGATTCAAAAGATCAGTGACAACAGAGATTGTGTCTTGTTGCGGGGTCTTCTTGAGAGGCTTTCCCCTTAACCTTTGAAGAGTATCTCAACCTCTTATTTGTACTCAAATCTATTAAAAACTTTGCTTGCTAACCACTTCCAACAGAATGAGCGGATGCAATTATTACTCTGAAATAGAAATGAAAATTGTTCTCAATTAAAAAAGAAATACTTCAACATATCCACAAGAGAGTATGTAGGGTAACTTATCCCTGGGTTTATTCTTCATTAAAACATCACCAACTGATCCAATAAAAAAGACAAGCGAATAAGCTAGGTCTTCAATGTTGTACTCATTTCTCTCTCTCTCTGCGCTGAACGACTTTGTCCAAGATCTTGTTTGTGCTATACTAGACTCTTGCGGGGTCGTTCTTCATTGTTGACTTGTTCTTGCAATGAAGGGTTAGGAGCACAAAAAATGCAGGTACATCTATTTTCACTTTGCATTCATTCACTAAACCTAATATCTCATGGATATGCATACACCACATGGCTATAGGGGCTAGACTACTTGGTTGTAGGAAGCCACTATACTTCAATCATTCACACAGGAATGATATAAAAATAACAATGATTTAAATGATTAAGTATTCTTGTTAAAAATAGAAAAAGTCCATAACTATATAACCACCGCATATTGTTCAACTCGGTGCTTTTGTTTAGGTATATACTTATTGCCTCATGATGTTGTGTTTAAGCCTATTGATATAGATGTAACAAACATGGACATCAGTTCCTAATGCACAGCATTTATTACAAAAATTATGCAGGGTCTCCAATTTATCACCTTCTATGTTCCACTATGGGGAGCCATTCTCTTAAATGGTTTCACATATTTCCAAGTTATTCGGATGCTCTACGGCTACTAGGATATGTATATGGAATCTTTATTTGTAGTCTGTCAAGCTTTAATACAACAGTTATCTATGTCCATTCCAAAAATAACGAAAACTAGGCCATTTTTGGATCATGTTTATACAGAGCGCGTGGGAAGATTAGTTGTATTACAAAGTTTTGGTTGGAAACAATGAACTTTGGAGCCATTTTGGTTGCCCATTTTGGGATTAAGTAGTGTCTTTAATAACCATTGAATAATTGATATGTTTATAGGGTAAGAGTTTTGATGAATCAGTGGATTGATGAATTACTATGATTCAAAACAATCTAATATCTTATAAACATTTGTTTTGAAGAAACAATATTATCAGAAATAATGAGAGTTAATGATAGCTTTATAATTTTAGCTTCAAAAAATATATTTTCCTTTCTCAACATGAACATCCAACTGGAGATGATTATGTGCCAATAAATTAGGCTTATATCACCCAACTACACAATATTAAACTTTAATGTGTATGAAATCTTTGTTTGTAGTCTGTCATGCTTTAATACAACAACTGTCTATGTCCATTCCAAAGATAACAAAAACTAGGTCATTTTTTGGATCAGATGTTGTAGAGATCAGAACCTACCTCTATTTTAAAATATTCCTTCTAATTTGTCTTTCATATTCAAATATCTTAGGCATGCTTGCAAACTTATTTTCCTTACGATATTAGTGCTTGGATAGAAACTCAATAGTTGCATTTTCACAAGACCAATGTTAAACCCATAAGGATGCTCCTAGAAGCACTCAGAGCGCCTCCACAAGCATCTGGGCAGTGCTTCCTTGGCGCATCTGGAAGCATCAAAGCACCAGAACACATCCACAACACATCTGGAACAGCATCCAGCTATTTCTAGAGAGAATTGGTATCCTAGGTTTGGAGTGAAGAGTTTAGAACTATGCACCACAGTACAACATTGCATACTTTTTCACCTGTATATGTTATCTGCGAGTGTGTCCAATGCAGATCTACTCTTAGTTCAATTAACATTAATTCTGCCGCATTGAGATTTTTGATCAACTTGTTGCCATCGAACTTGCTATAAAATTATAGATTTTGAATTTAAGGATTTAGTGTTTTCTTGGAGAAATTTTACTTGATCTGGCATCACAGTTGGATAAGCACAACATTTTTCTTATAACTAAAGTTGCATTTCATTTGTGTCTTGTTTGCAACATTACATCTGACAAACACAATTACAGTTATATACCTACTTTCCTGTAAGGCGGCATATATTTATCTATAGAGGAATTGGCCCATCTCTGTAATGTTGAACACTATACTTGAAAATTGGATTTTATGGTCGCACTTTGTGTTACAATTGCTTCAATCAATTAGAGGTCATTTGTAACCAAAACATAAAATGTTTGAACAATATCTAGAAAGTTTGAATCTATGATTACATTTTGATTTCCAATTTCTAACTTTGTGATGTGTTGATATTGTGAAGGCCAACAGTCATCATTGTTCCCTCCAATAATCGAGTCTCTTGGTTTCCAAAGACTCTTCATTTGTAATATTATTGGAGCCCATTTATATGTTGCTCCTGCTCATTTTGTAAACAACTTTTTCTTATTAATTCAATACTCTGCAGTCTGGACGTAGCCACTATTGTGGTGAACCAGGATAAATCCGGTGTTGTGTATTTCTTCTTATTGCGACATTTAATTTCTTTGTTTAAATCCTTTCAATTGGTATCAGAGCATGAGGTGTGCAGATTGGAAAATCAGTGTTGAATTTTCCAGAAAGATGGAGGATTTGAAAATAGAGAAATTTACAGGCAAGAATTACAGCCTGTGGAAAGTGTAGATGCGTTCCTTGCTAGTTAAGCAAGACTTGGCTCTTGCAATCGAAGGAAAGTCTAAGAAACCGTCTACAATGACTGATGAAGATTGGCAAAAGATGGATGACAAGGCGATGGCATCCATTTTTCTCTCACTAGCGAAAAATGTCTTGTTCAATGTCTCAAATGAGACGTCAACGAAAGATGTTTGGGACAAACTTCATAATATGTATCAAACGACGTCGGCTGCAAACAAAATCTTCATTATGAAGAAACTCTACAAACTGAAAATGAAGGAAGGGATTGCAATGTCAAATCATATAAATGATTTGAACACCCTATTATGTCAAGCAAGCTCGGTTGGTATGACTCAAGATGACGAATCCAAAGAAATCATCTTGTTATGTTCTTTACCTGATAGTTGGGATCCTGTAGTTACAGTTGTAAGTACTTCAAGCTCTACGAAGTCAAAGCTGGCCTATGATGAAGTTGTTGCCACTTTATTAAGTGAAGACATGAGAAGGAGTAACAAAGACTCCTCATTCGGTGATGCTCTCACTATGGTCAGCACTAAGAGAAGAGGAAGAATCCATCATAGAGGAAATAATAATTACAATCAGCGAAGATCAAAGTCACCCATTCGTTCAAGGTCAAGAGGTAGGAATGGTGAATGCTAGTTTTGTGGTAAGCCTAGCCACACAAAGAGAAATTGTCGGACTTACAAGAAAGCACAAGAAAATGTGAGAAACATGGAAGCAAATACAGCCTATGAGAAAGATGAATGTGCTTTTGTTCTTTCTACAAGTGACACAAAATCAGATTCTTGGGTGATAGATTCCGGAGCTTCTTTCCATGCTACTTCATGTACGGATTGTTTCACCAACTACCGTGAAGGTTAATTTGGAGAGGTATTTCTTGGAGACAATAAATCCTGCGAAATAGTTGGCAAAGGTGACATTTTGTTATAGTTGGAAGATGGAGGGAAATGGTTGTTAAAAGATGTTCGCCATGTTCCCAAATTAAAGCGAAATCTGATTTCGGTTAGTCAGCTCTTTGCCCAAGGATATTATCCCTTCTTATATCCGGATACTTGGAAAGTTGCGAAGGGTTCGAGAATAATTGCCAAGGGAAACAAAGTTGGCAATCTTTATCTCCTTGAGAAGCCTATTTAAATAGGGGCTGCTATGACAATCATGGGCAGCGATGCAACACTTTGGCATCAAAGATTAGGCCACATGAGCAAAAAGGGCCTTGATATAATGCTCAAAAGGGATCAACTATCGGGTCTCCAATCAGAAAAATTGGAATTTTGTGAACATTGTCTTTACGGAAAACAAAAGCGGGTCAGCTTCTTGAAAGATGGACATGATCTCAAGGAGAAACCATTGGAACTTGTACACTCGGATGTCTTTGGTCCGGTTGAGGTAAGCTCTTTAGGAGGTTCAAAATTTTTTGTTACATTCCTTGATGACTGTATTAGGAAAGTATGGATATACATGATGACAAATAAATCTAAATTTTTTTCTAAGTTTAAAGTTTTCAAAGCTCTTGTTGAAAACCAAAGGGGTCATAAGATTAAAAGTTTAAAAACGGATAATGGAGGTGATTTTTGTTCATTGGAGTTTGACAATTATTGTGCAGATAATGGTATTCGTAGGGTGAAAGTTGTACCCTACACCCCTCAAGAAAATGGGGCAACGGAAAGACTCAATAGGACAATAATGGAGAAAGCTCAGTGTGTGCTTTCTAATGCAGGATTGGGCAAAGAATTCTGGGTTGAGGCATGTAATACAGTTGTATATCTCATTAATCAAAGTCCTTCTTCAAGGTTGAACTTCGAAATTCCAGAAGAGGAATGGCAAGGTAGAAGACTCTCTTATTCTCATCTTAAAGTTTTTGTTGTCAGGCTTTTGCACATGTGCCCAAAGAAAAAAGAAGCAAGCTGGATCCTAAATCCGAGCCTTGCATATTCGTTGGCTATGGAGAGGATCAGTTTGGCTTCAGGCTTTGGAGCTTAACTGATAAGAAGATTATTAGAAGTAGAGACGTTGTCTTCAATGAGAAAACATTTCCAGCATTAAATTCTCAGGAAATGTCTGAAAAAGAATTTGTGCCAATCGCTGCACAAAGGAATGTTGGATTGAATCCACAAACAGTTTCTAACACTATTTCATATAGTCCCACCTCTGTACTATTTCCAAATTTATCATCTTCTTCCACTCCTGGGAACACAGGACATGATGATAGTTCTACACAAGAGTTTTTTGATATCTCTTCTCATGACAGGAATTTGTCTCTCCATCACGATCAAGCTTGTGAAATTTTTTCAAACCAAAGTACAAGGGATCCTCTTACTACAATGGGCTATCAGTCAAAGGACTATAATGCTCATCCACAGATGCAGGGTGGGCAAATAGAACCACAGGATATCAATCTGGAGGATGAGAGTAATTTGCAAGCTATGCCAATTGATATCCATGGCAATCTCGTCTTTATATAGAGTATTCACAGTAAACATATGTCACTATATCCATTTGAGCACAGTGGAAACTCAAGCCACAATCTTGGCAATACACGTGGGCAATTTCAGAGTGTAGGTCCAACTAATCCGCCACCTGCACATAATCCACAAGGGGCAAATGAAAACCAGGTTCAAACGTACGTAACAGAGGTGAATGTGCAAGGTGCAGAACTCCATCCACAATGTGTTAGAGCTGTTTCACAGGGTCTGCAAATTGATTTGCACGACGTTAATGTGCAGGGTAATCATGGTGGGAGCACAGACTAGCATCTTGGTAATTCACGGGAACAGCTTCATGCAGAGGAGACATTTTCACGGCAGTTTCATGGCAGTCAAAGTCCCTTTCACTGTGTAGGTAATATGGCAGGTAGAGGTAACATGTCTCCAAATCAACATAGTTTACATACCGATTTTGAGGCACCCAATACAAATATATCACAGGGAGAAGGCACACTTCAAAATAATCTTCAAGCGTTTGATCAAACATACCCTCATGATATTGGAAACAAATCTCACAATTCCAATACACAACAAAGACGATACATTGTCTCAAAAGGAAGCCCTCATGAGTTATGTGATATGACCATTACAGAATCTAATAAAAATCAAAGTGATGTCTATCCTAAAAGGATTGCTATTAAAGATAGAGGAGAACAAGAAAATCCTCAAGGCTTGAGAAAGTCTACTAGAGAAAGGAAAATACCAGCTAAATTCTCTGATTATGAATTATTGTATGCTGAAGATGCAGAGCCTTCAATTCTAGTTTTAGAATTTTTAGAACCATCTACATTCAAAGCAGCTCTCAATGATGTCAATAGTGATAAATGGCAAACAATGATGCGTGAAAAAATGGATTCTTTACTCAAGAATCGAACCTGGGATTTGGTCTCTCTTCCGCCTAATCG
Organism: Cupressus sempervirens; assembly: GCA_028749045.1. Lineage (NCBI taxonomy): Eukaryota > Viridiplantae > Streptophyta > Pinopsida > Cupressales > Cupressaceae > Cupressus > Cupressus sempervirens. The sequence continues at coordinate 178,125,687 of CM053790.1, read as the reverse complement.
AAGACCACTTAGGAATAAGTGGATATATCGTGTGAAAGATGAAGCGGAAGGCAATAAACGCTTCAAAGCCAGATTGGTGGTAAAGGGATTTGATCAAAAACAAGGGATAGATTTCAATGAAATCTTCTCACTAGTTGTCAAAATAACAATTATCCGAACTGTTCTGGGATTAGCAGCTGCATGGGATCTTGAATTAGAACAACTTGATGTGAAAACCGCTTTCCTACATGGTGATGTAGAAGAAGAACTGTACATGGAGCAGCCACAAGGGTTTGTAAAGAAGGGACATGAACACCTTTATTGCAAATTAAATCGGAGCTTGTATGGCCTGAAACAAGCCCCAAGACAGTGGTATGTAAAATTTGATCGCTTCATGGCTGAGCATAATTTCACAAGATGTGAATCAGACCCATGTGTCTACTTCAAGAAATTCCAAGTGGAGAGTTTGTCATCCTTCTTCTTTATGTTGATGACATGTTAGTAGCTGGCAGAAACAAAAGAATTGTTAATGAGTTGAAGCAAAAATTGGCAAGCAAATTTGCAATGAAAGACTTAGGGGTGGCCAAAAAGATTCTTGGCATGACAATCACAAGGGATAGGAAAAAGAGGGAAATCACTTTGTCTCAAAAACAATACATTGAAAAAGTTGTTGAAAGATTTGGCATGGCTGAATCAAAAGTAACTCCTATTCCTCTTGCTGGTAACTTTCGATTAAGTTCTGAATTATGTCCTCAAACACAAGAAGAAAAAGAATTTATGGAGAAAATTCCATAGAAATCAGCCATTGGTAGTATTATGTATGCTATGGTTTCTACTCACCCCGACATTGCTCGTGTAGTGGGAGTTGTGAGCAGGTTCATGAGCAATCTCAAAAAAGCTCATTGGGAAGCCGTCAAATGGATACTAAGGTATCTAAAAGGCACTTCAGATTATGTTTTATGTTTTGGCGGAAACAAAGTTCAACTACAAGGTTACACTGATTCTGATCTTGCTGGAGACTTGGATAAACGAAGGTCTACCACTGGTTACACCTTCACATTTGCTGGAGCTGCGATCACCTGGGCATCACATTTGCAACATTCCATTGCTCTTTCTTTAGCTGAAGCTGAATAATTAGCTCTTTCCGAAGGTGCAAGGGAAATGATTTGGCTTCAGCAGTTACTTGGTGACTTGAAAGTTCATCAAAATGAATATAATCTATTTTGTGACAGCCGTAGTGCGATCTTCATGGCACATAATCAGTCATCCCAACGTCGCTCCAAGCATGTTGATGCACATGCTCACTTTGTTCGTCATGCAGTCGAAGAGGGCAAGCTGAATGTTGTCAAGATTGACACCAAGATCAATCCGGCTGATATATTCACGAAGGTTGTTGCCAAAGAGAAGTCCAAATGTGCTAGAACTTCTCTTGGGCTTGTGAAGAAAAGATAGATCATTCTTTGAGCAAGGTATTGGGTGATCAGTTGCAGCATTAGTTGTCCTTCAGGTGGGAGTTTGTTGATATTGTGAAGGCCAATAGTCATCATTGTTCCCTCCAATAATCGAGTCTCTTGGTTTCCAAAGACTCTTCATTTGTAATATTATTGGAGCCCATTTATATACTGCTCCTACTCATTTTGTAAACAACTTTTTCTTATTAATTCAATACTCTGCAGTCTGGATGTAGCCACTATTTTGGTGAACCAGGATAAATCCGGTGTTGTGTATTTCTTCTTATTGCGACATTTAATTTCTTTGTTTAAATCCTTTCATGATGTGGGCATATGTTTGACAAATGGCAGAGGATATATAATCTGGGAACACGAAGGATTGTTAGCGTTGGAGTGGGAGCAATTGGTTGTTGCCCATCTCAACACAGTAAAAAGAGCAAAATAGAGTATTATGTTGAGGAGAACGATCATGATTGGATCTCTTCTTCCCTCTCGCATACTTATATATTGTCATGGCTCTACAAAAACTGATGAAGGCTTTTCTTTTAAATCATAAATGGCTTCACCCATGTATTCTTACAAGCAGGGAATCTCCTTTTGCACATGCCATGTTATTTGAGAGTTTCTATCTTGTAAACTATGTGTTGTACCCACAAATTGTAGCTATCTTTTCCATAAAATTGTAAGTTATAATGGTTCTTGACATGAATTGTTACAACAACTTCAATGGTTCTCTATGCCAAAATGTTATCCCTGCTGATCACAGTTGATCTGAACACACATGGTTGCAAGCCTACTATCTTTATATGCCATCTTTGTTTCTATAAAGCTCCCTTTGAAGGCAGCCTCTCTAATAGCTTGTTGCTGGTCATATCAGGCAAATCTATGTATGAGTTTCACATGGAAGATGAGAAAGCTTCGCTGAAATTGTTTCCTGATAAAATTAAGCTTGTGAACCTAATGCATATCAGTGGTTGAATGGAACCGTTGAAGTGGTTTCCTGAGAGATCAAGGTAATCGAGAATGCCTATTGACTGTACTCTTGGACCTTGTAGGGGTACAAGCGCTAGTATATATACTTGTGAATTCATACAATAGAACTCCATTATAAGTTATTCAATCGATGGTAATGATGATGTTGATGCCATCTCCTACCTATTGGAGAACTGACATTTGGATGATTGGGCATAATAGGTGTAATAGTACTTGCTGATTTTAAAGGAAGATTATTAATTATCATTTGATTATTTTTAATTTATTTTTTTATTAAAATAATCTAGAATGACAAAATTGCTTTTTTATAAAAAATTTAGTACTAATATTTTACACTAATTGTAGTATTTGTACATAAGTATGGAATCAATTGTTCAAAAGTTTGTCTTTGTGAAATAGAATATGGAAGGAGGGGATGTTGATTTCTAGTTTCCATGTATAAATTTAACCTTATATAATTGCCTAAACTATAAAAACAATATTTGATTCATTCTTTTACCAATTTAGAAATTAAGATTTAACCATTACACAAATCTATCTTACATTTCTAACAAAAGGTAGGGACTCAAGCTCTATTAGAGCTCTTCTTTTGCATGGCAATGTTAAGAGGAGATTTTACACAAAGAAAAAAGGACACAAACGGAGCACCAAACAGTTTCCATTAAAGAACAAGTACAACAAAAGTGTCATGCCCAAAATTTAGGGCAAAAGACAACTACAAATATTTTTTGAAAGGTAATTCTTAAGAATCTCTCACAAGGACTATACATTGTCAACTAGATTAGTGATTGACTAAGAGTACAAATTACCTAACATTCATCTTCATAGGGTTGCGACATACTTACCATTTCCTAACTAAAGTGATCCTTGCTAGGTAGAACGAAGGTTCATATCTACTTTGTTTCAGAAAACAGGGGAGTAGTTTTAGAGATACATCATCATAGTTATATGAAATAAAAGCAATCTCCTATATGCTCTCAATGTTACTATATATATTAGGTTTTACTAGCTATCAAGTCATGGCGTACACTTGGTATGAACTTGATCTTGCATAGAGGGTAGGGTTACAATGCAAGGGTATTCTTATTGAAGATGTGAATGTATATATGTTATGCTTATGGTGTTGCAACATACTATCAATCCCTAACCAAAGCGGTCCTTACTAAGTTGGTCAAAGGTGCATCTTGAAATGGTATTGGAAGTCAGGGGAGACTTCAAGTGGATACTACCCTATTAAAAGAAAACTCAATTCTTCAAGTTTTCAATGTTAGCATATATATACGGAGATGTCCCTCACAAGATTCAGAGCACTTTAAATACTAATAATAAGTATACATAGATGTTCGTGGAGGTATTCAAATATATAAACCACATATATATATTTTTTATTCTTAAGCTTTCATTATGAGATATATATATATATATATATATATATATATATATATATATATATATATATATATATATATATATATATATATATATATATATATATATATATATATATATATATATATATATATATATATATATATATATATATATATATATATATATATATATAGAACTACACATGATACTTAAGCCACTCCATCCATGAAAATATGTACTAGCCTTTCCACCTTTATCCACGTCTACAAATAACCAACTAACTACCATCAAACTCCCCCTTACTAATACTCACTTTTATAACTAAACACTAAGATAAATAGGGTTATTTTAATTTCCAAGCTATCCATCTTTTGTTCTCCTATTTACTAACCAAATTCTAAAACATTGCCCATTAACTAAATGAATTTAGCAACTAATCATTTTTAAGTACCTACTATTCTTTTAATGCTTTGTAATGACTAAGTTCAATTTTCTTAACTCAAATATCACCAAACTAATCTATGAACAGATTCCTACCATCACTTATTACTAAATTATTAAATTGTTGTCAGTCTCATATTCCACAATTTAACTATAAGGTAACAACTATCTTTACCCCACTTTTGAGGGGTCTTTAATCCACTAATTTCTAATCATATTTCATACAGATCTTAAACATACAACCCTTCTTTTATATTGGAGGTTACCTAGATCTATTTAGAGAGACTATAATTACATGATCTAATTATATATTTTTTCAATTCACATAATACTAAATTATATGATATAACGTAAATATATTAACGACATATATGTTATCATTACATCATAACACCCATGTAACAAATCACATCTAAGATATTATATATGTCATTTATTATTAAAATATTTCATAATATACTTAAGGATAAATATACTATTATACTTCACCCCTCAACTATAATACTACTAACTTCTAATTTCTACTAACTTTATTATTATTATTAGATAAAGAACTAATTGAACTTACTCCAATTAAACTAATTCTAAATTCTATGTAATGCATTACTAACTACTTACTAACCCACTTAATTCTATTGTTCCTATCTAATCTACTTTTTAATTAACTCCTAATAACTATTCCTTAGTAAGCCCTAACAAAATCCATAATTGCCAAACATTTACAAATGTCAAATACTACTATCCTAATTACCTTTAACACAATTAAAATCATTATCTACTTTAATACCACCTAATGCTAATAATTTTCCCAATCTTCTATTTCCTAAACATGAAAGACCTACCTAAATAGTCATCACCCAACTTAGGACCATGTGCCATTCCAAATTTTTCATTTCCTATTTCCTAAATCATCATTTTCATGGCTCCAAGTAGTGCTATTTAAAAAGGTGGTTACTTGGAATATGTGCCCTAATGTTGGGGTCGAATTCTATATGAAACATGATGTAATGTACTATTGCTTACCATTTTTTAAACCTTTTAGTTATTATAAAAAGGCGTTTTGCTCCCCCCCAAGGACATAGTCATAGTCACTTGTCTTGGGATGGATGAGAAAAAGTGACTCCACCATTACACATGTTTATTTGTTAGTAGGGTAGGTACTTTTATTGTCTTATATGTGTGTGTGTGTGTGTGTGTGTGTGTTATTTGGATGATAATGGCATAAAGTTAATTGTACATATTTGCACCAGTCCTCACAGGCTTCTTATAAGTTGATCTCCTTTTTTTTTTAAGGTTATTAATCCATTTAGTGCATAGGGAGTAACACTATTATCTTATGGCTTCAAGTTTATTTATTTATATTTTGCAAAAGATCCAAAAGAGTATTCTTTTCAATATTTTATTGATCTATAATGGGAAGGGAATTATTTTCCACTTCCCATACAATTTCTAGAGAGTGGAAAACACTCTCCCAACACTATAGTTATAGTTTTCCATAGTGTTTCCCTTATTTATTTTATTTTTCTAGTATTATTTTATATTATTTTCTCTATGCAACTATGGTATTGTGAATTCTGGCTTGGCATTAGTGTGATATTTTGACACTTCAATGCAAAAACTAAATTTAATGGATCTATTAGAAATCACTTGAATAATTACTTAGCACATGAATTTTCTTTAAAACAAGATCAAATATGAACTAATAGGTTAATCTATTCTATCAATTAATGGAACTTGAAATGATATTTCTTATTGAACTAAGACATCATGAAATTTCTTTATATGAACAATCTTTTGGAAACGTATTCATTCATGATTCCAAAATGAACAAGATAAAAACAATGCAGGTTCATTACATGAGCATCTAACAATAAGATATCTTATAAAATGAGTTTCTTTTACAATCCATTCATGACTATTATGATTGCCAACCTTTCCATTTCATTGCAACTAAAAACATGGTATTGAATTTTACAATACAAATACATATGACAATATACGAATTTCTCTTTACACATCTACAACAATATGCATTCAGAAGTAATCCACTCTCACATTACAAGGAACAACAATAGAAATTTGATATCACAACACATTACAAGATGACATGGAGATGTTGGACACTTCACAACACTTGACTCTTCAATATTGCCAAGGGGAAACCCTAGTTTCCTCATAGGATCTTTCGTCACAAAACCTACAAAAAAACACAAAAAAACAAGGACCATGGGTGCTCTCCACCCAACCATAGGCCTCCAAAGAGACCACCCATTCGCTAGGGGAACAAGGCTCAAACCGGGTCTCACATACAACCTTGCAAAAGCATATATTCCATCCCAAGGATATTTTACAATGGTTCACCAATGCAGCCATAAACATAGGGTGAAGGTGTGCTTTTCAAATGGAGATTTTCCATATCAAACAATACCTACAATAAACAAATTTCTTGCCCTTTCGGGGCTTTCACAATCATCCTCCAAAACATACTACCATCAACTGTAGCTCTCTTAGAGCCCATAATCCATAAACTTCCTTTATAGATCATACTTCCCTTATCACCCCTAGCAAGATATGAATGATTATGGCATACAATAGAGCCCATACTCCAAGATTCTCAATACATTTTCAAGCCCAACTAACCCCTTCACCCTGGACTTCTCTTCCCTTCCCAAAGGGTGAGTGAAGCCCTCACACCCATAACAACACTCATGCACAAAATCATGGAAGATCAAAAGCAAGAAAACAATGGAAATCCAAACTTCATGCTCATCACAACACAACACAACATGATACAAGATGAAACCACACATTTCCCTTACAATGGCATTCTCACTACCTACATTTTCATGAATGCAATACCAAGATTCAACTTCAAAATGGAAGAAAACTATCTACATGTCAAGAACACCAACCTTGAACCCCTTTACAAGATGGACATGAAAGGTTGTAGAAGAGCTCCCTCCAAGCTTCCAAACCCTAAGAGTCTCTAAAGTTAGAGAGTGAGTAGACAACCCCTAATTTCATCCCCAATCCTCTAAAAAGGATCCCAAAACCCCCACTATCTAAAAATGGTCATAACATGAGCAACCTTTTCTTAAACCCTTGTCTCCTAAAAATGTAGCCTTGACCAACTAATAGAGTGTGGAAGAAGTCATGTAACATCCAATTTTCGAATTGCTTGAAACTGACTTGTTTGGAGGGTTCCCAAGGTCATCTAAGCCTTCTAAAGGTTAGATTTGGACCCCCAGCCCATAGTACTAACATGTGGGCACTTAATTTTCACCAAAATAACCCCCTAGGACCACTTTTTGATCCTTAAAAGTCAATAGGAAGTTGGAATTCGAATTTCCCTTGATGGAGACTTCTCATAACATTTTTCCATGTGAGGTTAAATTGGGTACTGCATTGGGGTTAGGTTTAGGTTAGGTTACTTCTTGCCAAACCCTAAATGACATGTAATCTCCACATGGACAACATAAGTGTCAAGCGACACATTAAAACACATCACAATTCACAATGGCATGTCTCTAATGTATTCATGAATTTAAATTTACTACACATGCAAACTCACATTTACAAAATAAATACATTACAATGAGACTTTGAATCTTCCAAAGATTCACCTTGGCTATGTCATGTTCACATGAGCTTGAGCCTTGGTTCCCCATTAAACCCCATGGTCAAATTCCTGCACACTAAACTTGAGTATCAGTAGTCCAAGAAAATCATGTAAGCAATAAGTAAATATGTGCAATAAATCATTATCCCATTCAACACTAGGCTTGCATATTTCATCATTTCAAATTAACTTTCCCTTTCTTAATTATTTCAAATAAAGCATTCAAAATCTTAAAATATCAAAATTTGCATATCACATTTAACATTTGGGTTCCATACTTCATTGTTTCCAATTAACTTACTTTTTCTAATAATTTTCACATAAAATGTTCAGAAGACTATAATATCAAACTTTTCTTATCAACATTAAACTTTACTTAGCATGATCAATTTAATATTCTAAATAACTTCATAATCTATTTTATATCCTAGTGAGAAAATGTTGAATCCATGACTATTAAGTCTCTAAGCATGTGGATTAGGTCCTAGTGCATAACACAATCTATCCTTTAACTCTAATTTCTACTTAAACATTAAATTCTTACATTACAAGCATTTCTACAATTCAATTTCTATTAAAGCAATGCAAATAATTTAGAAAATTAAATGAAATCATTAAATATATTGATTTGGTCTTAATGTGCAGACATAAGTGCCGGTTATCAAAATGCAGATATTAAAATGACATAACCCTATAGTCTCAAAAGTGTATCAAAACGTTGAGTTAGAAGTATCATAATGCAAATATGTCATCTATGCTAGGGCAAGTCGGGTGAGACCTCACATCCTCCCCCCTAGGCATGAACCTCCTCCTAGAGTTCATCAACAAGGTGTGTACTATGATCTTATCTATGTTGCATTTACTAGGTTTGGCCCAACTTAAGTCATCTACCTATTGGTGCTATTAACTAATCTTTACCTTACCGAGGTCTAACTGATAAATTATTTATGCCCATACTTAAGGTTCTTAACATAACGTTTTCCTATAGTCCTAACAGGTATAAGATACAATCTATATCCGTGCTAATAAATTTTTTTTCAAGGAGTTTGACCATTTTTTTTCTCGTATTTATGACATAGAAAAGGGTGACATCTTAGGGATCTTGTCTAGTAGCTTTGCAATGCAAAATAGGAAGGTTTAATAATGCACTAATTTTTTAGATAGTTTGTCAAGGATCCTCCTTGGTATGGGCATTTCAATACAATATTCTTGTCAATGTAATTCTCAATAGCATGCCTCGTAAGAAATGTAAAACTAAAAATAAAAGGAAAAAAAAAATACTGGCAAACAACACAAATGTGGCCACATTGGTAAATACCAATTAAGACAAGACATGTCCTTGAGGCATAATGGGACCAAAATCAAGAAATCTAGCTAAGTAGAAAAATGGTAATTATCACATTGTTGGCAAAACATATAAATGCAAAATTTTGCAACAAGAACCAACAAGAATTCATATTTAATAACAATCCACAAGGTTGATGAAGCCGTACCAAGGTTCCTTGATGAGGGAGAGGAGAAACCATCGTTTTATAGAACTGATGGCTTAGAAAGGAGTCTTATATCCCCTATATCTTTGGGTGCTTCATACATAGATTGTGGTTAAATTAGGTACACAATTACATCTTACACAAGGTTGCAATTTATTGCATATGTTGAAACATAATGGATTAGGCTCCTAGTGTTGAAAACCCTGCTCTGATACCAGAATGTCATGCCCAAAATTTAGGGCAAAAGACAACTACAATTTTTTTTTGGAAGGTAATTCTTAAGAATATCTCACAAGGACTATGCATTGTCAACTAGGTTAGTGATTGACTAAGAGTACAAATTACCTAACATTCATCTTCATAGGGTTGCGACATACTTACCATTTCCTACTGAAGTGATCCTTGGTAGGTAGAACGAAGGTTCATCTCTACTTTGCTTCAAAAAATAGGGGAGTAGTTTTATAGATACATCATCATAGTTATATGAAATAAAATCAATCTCCTCTGCTCTCTCAATGTTACTATATATATTAGGTTTTACCAGCTATCAAGTCATGGCGTACACTCAGTATGAACTTGATCTTGCATTGAGGGTAGGGTTATGATGCAAGGGTACTCTTATTGAAGATGTGAATGTATATATGTTATGCTTATGGTGTTGCAACATACTATCAAATCCCTAACCAAAGCGGTCCTTACTAAGTTGGTCAAAGGTGCATCTTGAAACGATATCGGAAGTTAGGGGAGACTTCAAGTAGATACGACACTATTAAAAGAAAAATCAATTCTTCAAGTTTTTAGTGTTAGCATATATATATATATATATCTATGGAGAAGTTCTCACAAGATTCAGAGCACTTTAAATACTAATAAGTATACATATATGGACATGGAGGTATTCAAATATATAAACCACACACACACACACATATATATCTTTTAAGCTTTCATTATGATATATCGATATATATATGGAACTACACATGATACTTAAGCTACTCCATCCATAAAAATATGTACTAGATTTTCCACCTTTATCCACGTCTTCAAATAACCAACTAACTACCATCAAACTCCCCCTTACTAATACTCACTTTTATAACTAAACACTTAGATTAATAGGGTTATTTTAATTTCCAAGCTATCCATCTTTTGTTCTCCCATTTACTAACCAAATTCTAAAACATTGTCTATTAACTAAATGAATTTAGCAACTAACCATTTTTAAGTACCTACTATTCTTTTAATGCTTTGTAATGACTAAGTTCAATTGTCTTAACTATCAAATATTGCCAAACTAATCTATAAACTAATTCCTACCATAACCTATTACTAAATTATTAAATTGTTGTCAATCTCATATTCCACACCTTAACTATTAGGTAACAACTATCTTTACCCCACTTTTGAGGGGTCTTTAATCCATTGATTTCTAATCATATTTCATACAAATCTATAACATACAACCCTTCTTTTATATTGGAGGTTACCTAGATCTATTTAGAGGGACTATAATTGTGTGATCTAAATTATTATTTTTCAATTCACATAATACTAAATTACACGATATAATGTATATATATTAACCACATCTATGTTATCATTACATCATAACACCCATGTAACAAATCACATCTCAGATATACTTATTATACATGTCATTTGTTATTAAAATATTTCATAATATACATAAGGATAAATATACTATTATACTTCACCCCTTAACTATAATACTACTAACTTCTAAGTTCTACTAACTAACTTTGTAACGTCCTGTTCGGGAACCCAAGAGAAATAAACCTAACATGTTATAATGTTTACTAAACTATTTTTTTAAAAAAAGTTTAAACAACATCAAGATAACATTAATGCGGAAGCAATATGAACATACACATCAAATACACATCAACAAATAGAGATACCGTTTCAATTCCTCAAGGGTTCCTTTACGTTGAATCACATTTAATAATTTTAAATTAATTAGTTTAAGTTTCAAGTACATTGTCTCGTGATCATAATAAATAACAGATACATAATCGCATAAGCAAAGCATAAGTGTAACTAATACAATGAAAGTACATCCACTAAATAACATCCACTACACATGTTGCAGGGTATGTGAAAATAGATACGATACATTAGAATACATGATAACATACATACATCATCTGAAAAGAAGTCTCTGAGATAAAAAATAGGAATGATAAAGGTACATTTTCTACAACAAACATCCAATAGCTAGTAATGTGAGGGGAACCCAAATGGTAAGAAGACACTACCTCCTGACCATGTGGTTACCTAGTTAGGTTTCCACTCCCACCATGCAGGGAAGATAATGAATGATCCTCATATGGCTAATCAAACATAAAACATTGCTAGGCAAGGAATCCCTAATAGCCAAAACTACCTCAAAGGTAACACATGCTACTCAAGAAGATAAGATAATCCAAAAAGAAAGAACACTCAATTCAATACTGACACCACATAACCAAACATCATACACGAACCAAGTATAAACCAAATACCAAGATCATAAGATAAAGTCAACAAAAGATAATCACCTCAAGTCAAAAGCCACATGTCAAAAGTACATCATCCATGAATCACCAATCATCATCAATGAAAGTAAGTAACCACAATAAACACATCTAATAATAAGTACACCACCAGAGGTACACAAAATCTATAGAGGAGACTCAAACTACATATTAGGGAGTGTCATCACATGGGTGCTTGAGTTACCCTAGATTGGTCTCTCAATAGACCCCAGACCCTCAAGCGTTGAGTTACCCTGGACTAGTTACTTTAAACCTCGGACCCTCAACATGACATATGTGGAAATTAGAAAGCCCTCTCAAGAAGACGAGGCAATCATCCCATCCCCATCCTTAGTCTATACAAGCACTCAAGGCATGAGTGGATCAAATATCTCTAATTTATCTTTTTAGTGTGTTTCCCCCCAAACAATTTTTAATTACTAGATTATCACGTATTACATAACTTGCATTAGGTTACCCTGGCACTGACCACTTTGGGTCCTGGACCCCTACTGCAAGCCACTCCCAAGTCACGTACCTAGACAACCTCTCCTAAGCACATAAAAACATAGTTGTGTCCCATACCACAACACCCATAATGATCAAACTCAGTGCCTTAATAGGCAACCTGAAAATAAGATGGTTCTCCCATCCAAGTACACATAAATACTCCACAAAGTAAACCTCATAAATTTTTGTTTTATTTTATTTATTTTTTTTTTTTTGTGTTAAGTTTTTAAAAAAAAACCTTCCCCCCCATAGAATATATTACATCATTTTATTTTTAGATTTATATAAAGTTCAATCATAAATTATATATTAACACTCTTTTTATTATATGTATTTTAAAAATTTAATTTATTTAAATTGTAACAAAACAATACTTCTTCATAACCATTTAAAATTTTAATCCAAAACAATGCCCCCTTCAATTATATAAATTTTTAAAATAAATGATTGTCATTTAAATTTGGTAGGAAAAATTAAGTTGAACCAATCAAATTTTTAATCTAGGATCAAACCCTTTCCAAGTTTAAATTTCTCAATCAAGAACAAATATTTGCATACTAGAAAAAATAACAAATGCAAAAGACATGGAGCAGACAAAAGTTTGAAAAACGGAGAACTACTATACAATTAAGCCACGAGATCCCACCTGGATCTGATGCTAACCTCTGACAACTAGATGCAAATTCCAATCGCAAGCAAAATCCTTCAAGCCACAAAAAATTTCTTTCTTTTCCAAACCCTCCGAGTTGCTCTCCCAAAACCTATGTGTGTAATAATGACCTGAAAACCCTCTAATACAGAATCTAATTACCTTTTAGGGTTTTTGTCACCACCACTTCTAAATTACAATTATTTAATTTAATTAACTCTTTAACACACAATTAATTTGCTTTTAATTAAGACAAATGAATTATTAAATTACTTTATTTAATTAATTTATAACTTTAATCTCATGTGCACTTTACCAAAATATCCTTATTAAGTTCACATATTTTATCTTTTTAATTAATTTCTTCTATTTTAAAACTCATGCACGCATTCATGCAAACTTAAATACTTTTCATAAATTAATATCTTTTAAATTCTTAATTTATTTTTGAACGTTTAATTTGATAAATATTTGTTAACTTACATAACAATAATATTTAGCATTTACTTAAAAATGGACTCTAAATATATTATTATTAAATTGAATAAATATCATCACATTCTAAATTTATTCTTATAACTTTTATGTTCGAATTCCATTCTTTTATTTAATTAATTTCTCAATTAATTAACTATAGTTAAATATTAAAAAGTCATAATCATTTTTCCATTAAATTAAGTCATTAATTTAACCTTTTAATTAGACTTATTTAAAAGAAAATTCATCAAAGACTCACAAAACAACATACGAACAAAAGACTCACATGTTTTTTTAAAAAGGGTAGACAATTTGTTACGAGTCCTCCTTGTAGGACAAGTATTTTAGGTTATGGCTAGGATTGGACCTGATCATTATCTTCCCATTCTCACCATTTGAGTATTTGTAATTGGGCATGCTCATCCTGGCAATTCAGGGAAGTCGATGCCCGGTACCTACATCCTGCATAAAAGACGAGCATGTACATGTATATAATTATATCTAAACTAAACATGCAATGGAAGGGAGTGGTGCATCGTGTAGATCCTAACTAGCAGGTGACTATGACTCCCTCCCTTAACCACATCAAACACGTCAGACAAAAAGATAAAATAAACACGTGCACCATACACATGCAAGTATGGGGTAAGTATCATAAAAGTCACAAGTCTAACATCTAATGCTCAGGTATAATAATGCATCTCTATCAATATAGACATAATCATCATTAAAGACATCACGTTAACATTGTTATGGAAGAAACCAAATTTACTAATTAGGAATCATCAAGACATCATTAACAACACATGAAGTGAAATCAACTAAGCAATTATAACAGATATGTTTGTAATCCAAGACATGAGATAATATCATAATATTGCAAATCTAGTATCTCTAAAACTAATCAATGCATAAAATCAGCCTAAAAGATTTTGACAATGATAGCAAAAATGTGAACTAGGGGTAGGCACTACAAACTTTATTATTATTAGATAAAGAACTAATTAAACTTACCCCAATTAGATTAATTCTAAATTCTATGTAATGCATCATTAACTACTTACTAACCCACTTAATTCTATTGTTCCTATCTAATCTACTTACTAATTAACTCCTAATAACTATTCCTTAGTAAGCCCCAACAAAATCCATAATTGCCACCTATTAACATTTGCAAATGTAAATACTACTATCCTAATTATCTTTAACATAATTAAAATCATTATCTACTTTAATACCACCTAAAACTGATAATTTTCCCAAACTTATATTTCCTAAACATGAAATACCTACCTAAATAGTCATCACCCAACTTAGGACCACGTGCTATTCCAAAATTTTTGTTTCCTATTTCCCAAATCACCATTTTCATGGCTCCAAGTAGTGTTATTTAAAAAGGTGGTTACTTGGAACATGTGCCCTCATGTTGGTGTCAAATTCTATATGAAACATGATGTAATGTACTATTGCTTACCTTTTTTTTTTCCCTTTTAGTTATTTAAAAAAGGCTTTTTGCTCCCACCCAAGGACATGGTCGCTTGTCTTGGGATGGATGAGAAAAAGTGACTCCACCATTACGTATGTTTATTTGATAGTAGGGTAGGTACTTTTATTGTTGTTATATATATATTTTTAGGCATGTTATTTGGATGATAATGACATAAAGTTAGTTGTACATATTTGCACATGTCCTAGTCATGGGCTTCTTATGAGTTGGTCTCCTTTTTTTTGAAGGTTATTAATCCATTTAGTGCATGGGGAGTAACACTATTATCTTATGGCTCCAAGTTTATTTATTTATATTTTGCAAAAGATCCTAAAGAATATTATTTTCAATATTTTATTGATCTATAATGGGAAGGGAATAATTTTCCACTTCCCATACAATTTCCAAAGAGTGGAAAACACTCTCCCAACACTATAATTATAGTTTACCATAGTGTTTTCACTTATTTTATTTTATTTTTCTAGTATTATTTTATATTATTTTCTTTATGCAACTATGGTATTGTGAATTCTGGCTTGGCATTAGTTTGATGCTATTTTGACACTTCAATGCAAAAACTAAATTTAATGGATCTATTAGAAATCACTTGAATAATTACTTAGCACATGAATTTTCTTTAAAACAAGATCAAATATGAACTAATAGGTTAATCTATTCTATCAATTAATGGAACTTGAAATGATATTTCTTATTGAACTAAGACATCATGAGATTTCTTTATATGAACAATCTTTTGGAAACGTATTCATTCATGATTCCAAAATGAACAAGATAAAAACAATCCAGGTTTATTACATGAGCATCCAACAATAAGATATCTTATAAAATGAGTTTCTTTTACAATCCATTCATGACTATTATGATTGCCAACCTTTCCATTTCATTGCAACTAAAAACATGGTATTTAATTTTACAATACAAATAAATATGACAATATACGAATTTCTCTTTACACATCTACAACAATATGCATTCAGAAGTAATCCACTCTCACATTACAAGGAACAACAATAGAAATTTGATATCACAACACATTACAAGATGACATGGAGATGTTGGACACTTCAAAACACTTGACTCTTCAACACTGCCAAGGGGAAACCCTAGTTTCCTCATAGGATCTTTCCTCACAAAACCTGCAAAATAACACAAAAAAACAAGGACCATGGGTGCTCTTCACCCAACCATAGGCCTCCAAAGAGACCACCCCTACACTAGGGGAACAATGCTCAAACTGGGTCTCACATACAACCTTGCAAAAGCATATACATTACATTTCAAAACTTGAACAATTCCATCCCAAGGATATTTCACAATGGTTCACCAATGGAGCCATAAAAATAGGGTGAAGGTGTGCTTTTCAAATGGAGATTTTCCATATCAAAAAAATATGCAATAAACAAATTTCATGCCCTTTTAGGGCTTTCACTAAACATCAATTTCATGCCCTTTCAGGGCTTTCACAATCATCCTCCAAAACACGCTACCATCAGCTATAGCTCTCTTGGAGCCCATACTCCATAAACTTCCTTTATACATCATACTTCCCTTATCACCCCCAGCAAGACATGAATGAGTATGACATACAATGGAGCCCATACTCCAAGGTTCTCAATACATTTTCAAGCCCAGCTAACCCCTTCACCCTAGACTTCTCTTCCCTTCCCAAAGGGTGAGTGAAGCCCTCACACCCATAACAACACTCATGCACAAAATCAAGGAAGATCAAAAGCAAGAAAACAATGAAAATCCAAACTTCATGCTCATCACAACACAACACGACATGATACAAGATGAAACCACACATTTCCCTTACAATGGCATTCTCACTACCTACACTTTCACGAATGCAATACCAAGATTCAACTTCAAAATGGAAGCAAACTATCTACATGGCAAGAGCACCAACCTTGAACCTCTTTGCAAGATGGACATGAAAGGTTATAGAAGAGCTCCCTCCAACCTTCCAAGCCCTAAGAGTCTCTAAAGTTAGAGAGTGGGTAGACAACCCCCTAATTTCATCCCTAGTCCTCTAATAAGGATCCCAAAACCCCCACTATCTAAAAATGGTCATAACATGAGCTGCCTTTTCTTACACCCTTGTCTCCTTCTAAAAATGTAGCCTTGACCAACTAATAGAGTGTGGAAGAAGTCATGTGACACTCCAATTTTCGAATTTCTTGAAAGTGACTTGTTTGGAGGGTTCCCAAGGTCATCTAGGCCTACTAAAGTTTAGACTTAGACTTCCAACCCATAGTACTAACATGTGGGCACTTACTTTTCACCAAAATAACCCCCTAGGACCACTTTTTGATCCTTAAAAGTCAATAGGAAGTTGGAATTCGAATTTCCCTTGATGGAGACTTCTCATTACATTTTTCTATGTGAGGTTAAATTGGGTACTACATTGGGGTTAGGTTTAGGTTAGGTTACTTCTTGCCAAACCCTAAATGACATGTTATCTCCACATGGACAACACAAGTGTCAAGTGACACATTAAAAAACATCACAATTCACAATGACATGTCTCTAATGTATTCATGAATTTAAATTTACTACACATGCAAACTCACATTTACAAAATAAATACATTACAATGAGACTTTGAATCTTCCAAAGATTCACCTTGGATATGTCATGTTCACATGGGCTTGAACCTTTGTTCCCCATTAAATCCCATGGCCAAATTCCTACACACTAAACTCGAGCATCAGTAGTGCAAGAAAATCATGTAAGCAATAAGTTAATATGTGCAATAAATCATTATCGCATTCAACACTAGGCTTCCATATTTCATCATTTCAAATTAACTTCCCCTTTCTTAATCATTTCAAATAAAGCATTCAAAATATTTAAATACTAAAATTTGCATGTCACATTTAACATTTGGTTTCCATACTTCATCATTTCCAATCAACTTACTTTTCCTAATAACTTTCACATAAAATGTTCAGAAGACTATAATATCAAACTTTGCTTGTCAACATTAAACTTTAATTAGCATGATCAATTTAATATTCTAAATAACTTCATAATCTATTTTACATCCTAGTAAAAAAATATCGAATCCATGACTATTAAGTCCCTAAGCATGTGGATTAGGTCATAGTGCATAATACAATCTATCATTTAACTCTAATTTCTACTTAAACATTACATTCTTACATGACATGCATTTCTACAATTCAGTTTCTATTAAAGCAATGCAAATAATTTAGAACATGAAATGAAATCATTAAATATATCAATTAGGTCCTAATGTGCAGACATAAGTGCAAGTTATCAGAATGCAGATATTAAAATGACATAACCCTATAGTCTTGAAAGTGCATCAAAATGTTGAGTTAGAAGTATCATAATGCAAATATGTCATCTATGCTAGGGCAGGTCAGGTGAGGCCTCACAAAAAGAAGAAGAAAGCAGGAGACATTGCAGAAAAGATGAAGTATCCATCCTCACAGGGAAAAAGTCCAATAGTGACTGATCTGTGTGGCTACCAAAGGCCCTGTGATGAAGCTGAGTGCTACAAGAGGAGTGTCGCTGGAAAAAAGGTCCCTTGTGGGGTCTCATAGATCTGGAATGGCCCGTGTTAGGGAAACTGTATGGTCGCTTCACACCCTAAGCCATAGTTAAGGGTGAGAAGAAGGTCATAATAAGTTGTGTCTGGTCTGACTCCTAGGAAATGATAGTTGTAAAATATGGTCATGAAGTTGTAAGGACTCATTGAGATAGAGTGCAATGCAACATTGATCGATGTACCTAAATAAATATGAGAGGGATCTGCAATCTCTAAATAGATAGTAAAATCTCCCTCTAATCTTGTAGTATATGGGGCATTTGAAAAGAAAATGAATTTTAGATTTTGCCTCTACTAAGGTACAAAGTATACACACCCAATCCTCTCTAGCAATATGGTGATTGACCTAGATCCAGAGTCTGTGCGAGCCCACCCTGAAGGAGCCAAGGGAGATACATAGGGCATGTGTCCAATATCTATGTAAGTACTCAGGGCATACAATAATCCCATCTCGAATATCTAAGAAATGCTTGGCGTAGAAAGCCATCCTCAGACATAGTCCCCCTAGAAGATCCACCTAGGTCGGTGTGATATATTTCCTGTAAATGTGAAGTCTGACATGCTCATTCAACTCCTACTAAGAGGGGAGTAGATGAGAAGGAGAATCCAATGAGAACTAGTAGGGAGGAAGATAGTTAATGTTGATCCCAACTGAACTCAGTAGGATATTAGCTTGAGCATACCAACCATGGGCTCTAGTAGTAGGATTAGAGTCAACAATAGCAATCGAGGAGCAATAGGGTAAGTAAGGGTATCTGTGTTTGCCTTCCTCTGAGTCGGCAACGCCATAAAGACGGTGGAGAAACCAAATCAAGTAAAAAATGACTGCAAGTCTGAATGGGTGAGCACCAAACTCAGCCAAAATAATATTGTGGGGGGTAGATCTATGACATCTAATAATCTTATAGAGGAGCATAATATGGGTATGCTTGATCATGGTCTAATCCAAGTCTAAAAGGGAAGGACCACAAACCACCGAACAATAGAGCACTATGGGTCTTACTAAGGAATCTAGGAGGGATAGCTTAGACAATGTATCTTGAAAGTGGTGTCTAAAGCATTGTCTCTCGAGCATGGCAAGGGAACTCAACCCTTTACTAATCCAAGGCTAAATGGTTGATTCAAGCTAAAATGATATCTGAAAAACTTAACCCCAAGGTATGTGTAAGATGATGTAATCTCAACTTCCTAACCCTGGAAGTAAAAATTGAGATGTGAGGTCTTCAAATCATTGAAGACCATGAAAAAAGTCTTCTCAAGGTTCACGACTAGCTGTCTCATGTCACAAAAAGATGCAAGTCTATCCAAAATCCTTTGAAGATCCTCAGGAGAGGAAGCAAGATGAACCACATCATCAGCAAAGAGAAGGATGGAGATCAATACTTGGTGTAGATGAAAACCATCACCTGGAGGCAAGGAGTCAATGAGAAAAGCCTCAAGCTCATCACTGTAGATCCCAAACAAGGTGAGCAAGAGAGGGAAGCCCTATTTCACCCCAATGGTGCTCTAGATAAGATCAGAGAGACCCTCTATGGGCTTGAGTCTACCAATCACTGTCTCATATAACCTCATGATAGTCATCAATAAGATCTCAGAAATACTAATATCTCCCAGTATTTGAAGAAGGGCCACTCTAGGGATGAAATCAAAAGCCTTACAAAAATCTACAAAATAGCAACAGACTTTCTTCAAGTGATGTTGAGCCTCCTCAATAATAGCCCGTAGTATAAAGATATGATCCATGGTCTAGTAGTCTGCCCTAAATTCTACTTGACCTTAAGCCCTACGATTCCTCCTATCAAGCACACTGGATAAAATAGTATTCAAGCTTGTAGCATAAATTTTTCCAAATGTATGCACAATCATAATGGTCCTGTAGTTTTTGGGATTAGAGGCTAGCCCATACTTATGGATCGGGTGAATAAATTGTCTTGACCAAGAGTTCGAAAAAGCAAAACAAACCACTTTATTAAAAAGTGTAGAGAGATAAGGGCCCAAGATCGTGGTACCAAGCTTAAAGAGCTCAGCCTAAAAACCCTCCTCATCAACCACCCTGTTGCATCTCATAAGTTCAATGGCCTCATAAATAATGGAGGTGGAGAATAAGTCCAATGAGGGAGTGGGTTGGGAAGGGGGGTGAGCTAACCCAGGATGTCATACAATTTGGAGACATGGGAGGCAAGGAAGCGAAGGTCGAGGGTGGATTGAGGTTGGCTACGCCTCGGGAACATGATGCACCAAAATAACTTGGGATACTGAATAAGCATGTCTCAGAGGGATCTACCTTGTGAAGCAATAAATAATCACTTCTTATAGTGAAGAAATTGTTTGTAAGAGAGTCATAAATTGGTTAAAGCAGGGGAATGGCTATCAAAAGCTAAGCACAAGGAGCGATGGAAATTTTTATAGGCATTATTAAACCATTGGTTAATAGGACAAGTATTCCATTGAATTGATCTAAGAGTGCTAGGAATGGAGCAGTGAGGGATAGAGAGGAGATCCAACTCCCAAATCATAGTAGCTAGTGAGTGAAACATGGTGGACACCTGACTATGATTTGTGAAGCTAGTGGGGTAAAGGAATCTTCTCAAATGGAAAAGGAAGAGGTCTTGATCACTATCCACAAAATAGAAATGGGTATGGGGGAAAATCCGGGCAGGGTGAGTAGAGGTGGGTGATAAAGGGTGGGAAGAAACACAGACTGAAAGGCTAAGAAGGGCATGATCAGTAAGGGAAGATGGGAGATAGTAAAGTTTTGGATAGAGGGGAGGAAGGAAGCAACAATGAGGATATAATCAACCATGCTCGCACCCCAACTACAAGGCCAACACGTAAAAAGCTTAGAACCTAAAAGCAAGAGAGGCCATTGTAATAGGGAAAATATATTAATCAAATTCCATGTACCATACTTTGAGCAAGTGCAAGAGACATTAAGTGAAACCAAATAGCAATACTTTGTAGCTAGCATCTATACAAATAATTCAATTAACAACTTTGACCTTGCAAAACTTTTATACAGTAGAAGATATATAAAATGTATATTTTGATGCCTGGAAAGACATATTGGATGAGAAAAATTAGTATTAATAGATGTCGCTTGCTACAAAGATATATATAGCAACAAAAAATTATAGAAAATAATATATAGAAGGTTGCTACATTGAATGTAACACAAAGCTGAGTTATTTTGTTGTTCATATGTGATGCTTGCAAAATTGGTAATGTGATTAGTGCATATGAAATTCTTTTAGTGGAGAAGCAGTAAGTACTTGATTTTTGTAAATATGAATAGGAGGTACATTTTCCATTTTCCATCAGCCAAAAAGATATATGTTGTAGAAATATTTTTGAACAACAATCTTATGTAGTAGGCTATTTTGTGTAATACCTAAAAAATTGATAATAGAGTAAGGGTTAATGCATGTGGGATAATTTTTTCTCGTGTTGTCAAGTATGAAGAAGTGTTGAATCTACTAGTCCATGAGGATTGCGTGCGTCATAGTGTTGTGTTGGTCGACAATGTATTTGGTAATTGCTACAAAGTCTCAGAGAATGAGTATTACTTATGATTTTCCATCAATGCATTACTGATAATTTGTGTTTTTAAGAGTAGGAAGTAACTGCTCTACAATGCTATTTTCAATAGAGAAATGAATTAGTTGTTTGTTTTCATTTGTGATAATTGTTTTCAAGTATAGTGAATATGTGTTTGAGGCAACTTCAACACATCTATTTCAATGAGCTTTTTCTCTATCTAGTGCTCCATAGGTTTCAAATTTGTAGTTGCATTTTGGGTAGAAAGCATGGAATGGACTTGAATATGCATTTTCCATAGTTAAATTTTCTACTGGACCTATTTGCAATGTGCTCATATTCATATGTTGTACAATAGGGAAAATAAAATGCTAAATTAAAATGACAAAGGGATTGAAAGAACATACCTCAACTGAAGTCTAGAGCAGTCCATGGAGTGCATCAATTATTCTTTTGTTGTGTAGTTTGTAGATAAATATGGAGGGACTTGTTTTGTAGAGCTGGTTTTTGATCTTTTTTCTTAGTTATGTTTCTAAATTGTAGGATTGCAATGGAATTTCTTTCAAGTTGTTGTATCTAAATGTATTGGGGCATGAAATTTGGATGCATGTATAGCTGTATACAAGTAGTAGAGTTAGTTTTTTTTTCCATATAATTTGACATTATGAAATTGGAAAATGTAATGTAAAGAGGGGATAAAAGAATTATTTTCATAATTTTTCCAATGATGTTTTTTTTATGAGCTTAGCAATGCTTTATTCATGTCAACATTTCCATATTTGATTTAAGCACATTTTGAGTACCTTTTTTGTATGTTGTTGCAACAACAACACCAATTGTTCCAGTGGGGTAGTTAGTTGTGCTTGTGAGTAGCTGCTTTACAATTGTAGTAGGAATGAACTTGTACTCATTTGACATAGTTGGTACCATCTCAAGTGTGTTGGAATCTTTTAGAATTAGTATGTCCTCGATCAACTTTTGTTTTGTGTGCAATGTCAAAGTTTTTTATTTTTAATGCCATGCCTAGAATTATTTTATCTTCATATTTGCTGAAGAGGCTATTGCCAGTGACATTTAATGTTATAGTGAGCTCAATCTAAATATGTAAGTTCAGCATGTAAAACTTCACACTGCTTGGTTGTTTTGTCCAAGATAACTTTGTACACTACCTAGATATCACCTTTGAAACTTTGGCCTACCTTTTTGGCATTGAGATCTTTTGATATAGATTGTTGGCTATCATCTTTTGAACTAAAATATTTAGAGGTAAATTATTTTTACTGTGAAATATATGCAAGAATGAGAAGAGTGAAAAGTTTAGATTCCAAGTACCTTTTACCAAGTTCTTGTTTATCTCGTGGTAGTTCACTTGCTAGTTGCTTTGGTGGATTCATTGTTACTATAGAAATAACTCAAGTTAGAGTTAAAGTGCATAGAGTTGTACAAATGTTACAAGATGGTATGTCTAGTATGCCTCTGTTTTGTAGATGAAGCATGCACTTGCTAGTGAATTTGTCCAAATATGGTTCATGAGTGGTTTGTTTATGGTGTGCATTTGATTTAAGATGAAGTAAATATTGTATTTTTGCATATGTTTTATGGGTATTGTTGTGGTTGTGTTTTGTTTGGACATGTCTACATTGAAGTCTCTTGCAATGTAAAGTTTGTTTTTTTATATGCAGTTAGTGACTATTTCAGTAAGAATGGTTTTGATTTCGATAGTTGTTGCATGTGGTTGTGCATAAACTTTAGATACATTGAGTTGAGCACCATATTAATGAAGTGCAATTTTTATGGATTTGATGTTTTTTGACTTGTGTTGCATTGAATTGGTCACAGGGAGATTTCTTGAAGTGAGTATTGTTATACTGTGTATATGATACATTGAATGGTGGTTGTATTTTCCAAAGTAAATGTCACTATTGCATGGGAGAAAATGTAGTTCTTGCAAACATAACAACGAACATTCTATGAAAGTCATTGAGAATGTCATTTGCATTGGCATGTAGACTACGCATGTTTAGTGTGCAAAGCAATATGTGTGAACTGTGAATTGTGCAAGACATCTGACTTTCAAATTGCCATTCTGCATTTGATTTTAGGCAAGACATTTCATGGTGGATTTTTTTGTGGATTTTGAAGTTCTTTGGATTTAGAGGTATTAAGAGAAATAATGAATTAATTGTTCTTGTTCATGAAAATACTATATATGTCAAGTCGTGTTGTGTTATACCAATAGGATCAAATGCAAGGTCATCCATTGTGAGGCCTTGAGCTCTATGTATTGTTTTGACACATGCTACTTGTATTAAAAATTATTTTTTGATTTGTACTTTTCCACTATTTGATATTTTGGGGATTGGTTTTGCAATTTGGAGAGTGGGAACACATTCTTTCTTAACATCTTGAATGTAATATTGAGATAGCTTATTTCTTTGTTTTTGGCCTATTTTTGCATCATTGAATTGTATCCAAACTATGCCCATGTCTTGTTGTTTGGTATATGCTTTAAATATTTGTTCTAGCTCATTTACAAGGCCATCTTTTGTATTTTTGTTTCTTGCAAAAATGTCAATAAGAATGTTTGGCTTTACAACTATTTGAGCTGGTAGACTGATTGTTTGTGTGTCTATAGTTGTATTACATTGTAATTGTCATCTTCAAAGTCTATTGCATCTAATATTATGTAGCTCCCAAAAACTCTGGAGAGCATATTGTTGTTGTGTGCATAAACATCTTTTTTCATGTAAAATAGATATGGGAATGTTGGCTAATGGGTGGGGGATGAAGGCAGGTCTGATTGAGATAGTGTATGTCGTCATGTGTATGTTGTCCTAATCGTACATTGTTTAGAATTGGAACAAAATTCTCATCCTTCTAGTGCATTGTAATGACTACTGAATAGCATTTGACATTATCAGTCCAAAAATTGTAAGACATTAATTCTATTGTTGATGGTTTCTTGTAAAAAATGTCTGAGGCAAGTACTGGAACTGCTTGGTAAAAATATCCACTAAAAATTGTGTCAAGATTACCAAAGTATGTCGTGGGAAATTGCATTCTATCTCATAGTCATTTGTCAATGTAACATAGGAAGGTTGAACGCACTAGTGAATTTTTGTCTATGAGGAGTACATGTAATTGATTATAGTTCTTTGACATTGTGTCTAGTATTTTTGTACTTAGTGGAATGAAGTTTGATTTGTTGAAAGGTATGTGAAAAGCAGAGTGCAATGTAGTTTTTTCTATATTGTATGTGCCTTTCCTGTATATGCAGTTATTAGACCTTTAGGTTTGTTTGGATCGCTATTAATGAAGTTGTTGTAGATGCGAATAAGTACTTGGAAAATAGTTGTTGTTGTAAATGTTTTTCTAGTTCCAACTCCTCCAATTAGAATTAGGTGCAAAGGAGTTCTTTTGTCCTTAAGCTTTTTCATTACAATGTCCTTGATGATTGCTTATTGTTCTCTATTCAACTTTCTCCTTAAGCTGTAGTACTCATTGTTGTTCTTTATTTGAGGGAGTTGTGCAATTTCAAAAGATTTTGGAGTTGTGTTGTTTAAGTTGTCGCTAAGTTTGGTTTTGATATCTTCATGCATGTCATATTGTTCATCAACTTTGTTAATTTTTCATTGTTGGAAAATGCTCTCATTGTTGTCTTCACTATTATTTATCTCGTTAGTAGCATTGTCAATGTAACCCCAAATTGAATTTGTGCTGTATGAAAACTTTTCTCTATTGTTCTGAATTATATTTTCATTATGTAAATAAACTTTTTCCCATGAGCCGTAATTTTGTTTTAATGTAGTTTTAATTTTAGCGAAGGGTACATATAGCAATTATTGTTCCCTACAATAGTTCTCTAATTATAAATGTTTTTTGAAGTTGATTAAATGTATGATGTTTGGTTTAGCTTTTGGCTTGAGCTTGCTTCCTGTAGTGCCTGCCCTCGTTCACATCTTTTCTGGACATTGTTGTTATTATTATCAGACTATGTTAGACTAGTTTTATGTTGATGGATTAGTAGTATTGTTTTGAGACTATCAGACATTATGTTATGGATTTAGTGGATATATGATGAGATCATTTAGACTTTACATTCATGTATGCATGATGATCATTACATTTCTTTCAGTTATTGATGATGATTAGTTAGATGGCTTATTATCTCATGTGTTTTATTATGGATACTTACCCCATACTTGCATGTGTATGGTGTGCATGTTTGTTCTTATTGTATGGCGTTTCTGATATGGTTAAGGAAGGGAGTTATAGTCACCTGCTAGTCAAGATCTACATGATGCACCACTTCCTGCCATTGCCTGTTTAGCTTAGTATTATATATATATATATATTGTATGTACATGCATGGTTTTTATGCAAGTTGCAGGTACCGGGTATTGACTTCCCTGAATTCCTAGGATGAGCGTACCCTATTACATTATCTCAATGATAAGAGAAGAGAGATAAATTCTCAAGTCCAAATCCCAAACCCTTAAACCATTTGTCCTAGTGAGGTAGGACAAGTATCTAGATATTTTACCTTTTGAATGTGTCGGATGACATAATTCGTGATTTTTAACCCTTTAGATTGATTTTGCGTGCATTGTTCTGTGATGGGTTTTTATATTTTATCTTGGAGGTCTATGGTGAATTTTCTATTAATTAAGTCTTAATAAATAGATTTAATTAATAAATTAATTATTTAGAGAAAATTAATATAATAACATGATCTTTGATATTTTGATTATAATTAATTAAATGAGAAAAAGAATTAAATAAAAGAAAATTAGAAATTAGAAATTAATAATAATTATAAAATAATAATAAAGTAATAAATAAATAATAATAATAAAAGTTATAAAAATTAAAATGAAAGTTATTAAAAAAATTAAATAAGAGTTATAAGCTTGCCTAGGAGTTAACACACCTTTTCCTTTCTCATGTGTCAACAACACGGGGGTTAGTGCACCAATTAAGCACATGGTGTCTACAACCTTATGACTCATCTAGAAGGTTGGAAAAGACACATGCTTAGTTGGTGACACCTTCTAGTTGTTTCTAGAGACATTCTAGGTGCTTCCTGAGAACTCTTTATATTCAGGCATTCCTAGAAGCTTAGACATAGCATTTGGAGAGCGTTTTAAAGCATTGGAGGACTTGAGAAACTTTGAAGAAGGGAGGAGCTTGCTCTGCGGGTTTTCTGAGGAAGAGTGAATTAGCATAAGAATCCGGGTAGACTCTTGTGATTTTACTTATGCTATTTCCGCATCTGGCACTTCTTGTCTTCTAAGGATTTTCCTATTTTGGTTGTATGCATTCTCAATACAGGTAGTTAAAATTTATTTGAGAAACCCTATATGTGTAGATCTGAGGAGATTACAAGGCTAGGGTTTAAATTTATAGCCAAATACATTAGCTGAATTATTGGGTAAATTTAGAGATCAAATAGTTTATAGGAAAATTCTGAAAATTGAAACCTTTAAATAAATTGTGCATATGTTCATTGAAAAATATACATGTTCATATTTTTAAATCTGCAAACATATATATATATATATATATATATATATATATACACACACACACACATACATATATATATCTACGCATATACATTTTTATATATATATACATACATACATACATACATACATACATACATACATACATACATACATACATATATATATATATATATATATATATACATACATATACATATATATATATCTGTATACATATGTATATATATATATTTAATTGAAAAGTCGAGTGACATATATCGCAGTGAGCGAATTTATAAAATCGCATTGCAATTTACGTTTTTAAATAAAACGTTAAAAAACTTTTATTTAAAAAAAAATGATTTGCACATTGCATGTGGGCGGGGAGGGCTGAGCCTGTACCCCCACCTCTAGATTGTGACAGTGGTCAGTGGCGCTGCTGCCGCAGGTTCTGGGACCTCTGTCGCAGGCCTGCACGGTACCACCATGCGGTGGCATTTTTATTATAAGTGATTTTGACTTTGTTAAAATGCATTTTGTGATTCGTTTTCAATTTTTATAAATGTTGGTATTATTTATATATATATATATATATATATATAAATATATATATATATATATAAAAGTGTATATATATATATGTATATATATATGTATGTATATATATATGTATATATATATATATATATATATATATATATATATATATATATATATATATATATATATATATATATATATATATATATATATATATATATATGTATAAATGGTTATGAACAATTATTATTATATTTAAAAGGTCATTCTTTTAAAAGATAAATGACAATCTGTCAAATATTATAAGATAGCTTAATTAAACTTAGTTTAATTAAGGTTAAATCGAAGTTTTAATTATGCAATTTATTGAATTGATAATTGATTTTGGAACTCCATAGGAGTCAATTTTGAACAATATTTATATAAACAATATAATTAGAGAATTGATTATAAGAGTTATAGGGAGAAACCTTTATCCATCTAAACAATTCATGGGTTGGAAAAAAAAAAGTACAAAATGTTCCTCCATTCATTATCCAAACTTGAAAACATAAACTGAGACCTCTACATTTAATTCAATGATGTAATTTTTAGCAAAACCAAAACATGTGCTTGCATTATGTATTCTTTATGCTATTTGTTTTGGGTTTTGGGTTGACTAGTGTTGACCAGTTATAGGACGTCTACCAGAGGCTTAGGGGTTATGATTGTGATGTCGTGATGATGTCTTATTTTCGATCTTTATAAACCCAACCATGGTTATGTGACAGAATGCTCTATGTAATGTTTGTAATTACTGATTGTTATAGTTGAGATTCATATGTATGAGACACTTGACTTAACCAATTTTGAGTCATCGATCAGTTATCCTTGGTTATTTTCCAGTTGCCATGATGGGACTGAAATGTTGATTTATGATGTCATGTTGTGACATGTTTTGACTCAACCATTTTGGAGTCTTCGATCAGTATGATTTGAGATATATTTTGGTTATTGAGAACCAATGGATACTTTTGATTTATCACTGATGCTTTAGTTGCCAATAGAGAGCTGTTGTGGTCATGATTTTTTATGGATGCTTGCTCATGGAAATTTGATGCTTTTATTGTGCATAATTGATGTTCTTATTATGGACTATCTTTTGTGATTTTGAGATTTATGATTCCATGAGCTTAGGGTAGGTTATTTGCTTGTAGTGACAAGAAGTGGCTTGCAATGGGGGCCGAGGCCCTAAGAGGCTACCAGGGTAACTCATTGTAAGTTGGTTAATAAGTGAAAACATTCATACCTAATACTAACTAAATGAACCTAAAAAGATAATTGTTTTGTTCTCGCCTATGCCTTGAGTGCTTGTACAGACTAGGATGGGAGTAGAGAGAGCGCATGGTTGCGACCTTGCATTCCATAGTATGCCTTGTCAGTATGAGAGGATACTAGTGGCCACATGAGGATCAGTAGGGACCCGTGGAGTTTAGCTAACTGCCAGGGTAACTTCTACATGATATATGAGATGACACTTTCCCGCTTGCATAGTAGGTTCCTACATGTCTTTGTGAGCCTCTGGGAATTAGATGTCGGTTTTGTGTTGGAATCTTTGAGTTAGTATACTTTTAGGATTCCTTGACTTATAGTGTTTTTGGATAGCCTGTTTGGGACTTGAGATTATCTCCTCAGCACGGTGGGAGTGGACCACTTAGGTACCACGCAGTTGGGTGGTAGTGTTTCTCCACTCTTATCATTTGAGATCCATTGAGACATCGTGGCTGATGCGTCCTTCGTGATGGTAGATATGTATCCTTTCATTGATGATTAGCATATGTTAGATGATGTTATCTTATGCTTTTGTTTGCATGTTAGATTATTTTCTACATATGATTTAGTATATGTTAGGAGTGACATTCCTACTATGCTAATATCGATTATCTCTTTGGTGATTTGGAATGTTACGCACAGAGGGATGGCTAGGGCCCACGATGATCTAATGATGCTGTTAATGGTTGGGAGAAACCGTGCACTTAGTTATTATGTTTGATCTTAATGATGGATGTTTATATCTTCTATGATGATGTATCTATTGGAATATTCAAATATGGAAAGAGTACTTATGAGAGGGGTGGTGAATCATAAGTATCACACTTTAGCCAATAAAACTTTTAACTGAAAGTAAATTGCATGCATGTAAATACATCAAATAAACATGAAACTAAACACATGCATCAACAACTCATTACAATGGAATTTGGTAACCTAGAAACCCTCCAGGAATAAGAAGGTAAAACTAGGGTGGGGATGATACCCACAAAAATTACTGTAGCAATATTGTTCAACCACTTCTGATGGTCTGCCCTGTTAAAGGCTTTACACTGTATTAATAGTGGCCTGGTTAGAGGATTTAAAAACACTTAACATGAAGTGTCACCCTGTTAAAGGATTTAATCACCTAATTAAAGGATTTACAAAATAGTTGTTAAGCTAACCTATCACCATAGGATTTTCATTCTAATACAATTGCTAGAGAGTATTAGGTACAATGAACCTGATAGATTACAATCCTTGATTGCTGAATGCAGGAACCTATTCTACTTTATTTGATCTTGATCCTTTTGTGATCTGATAATCCTCGCTTCTAAAAATAGAATTCCTTGTGCACCCTTGTATGTCTACTCATATATTTTTAATGAAATTTCGTCTTCCTTATAAAGACATTTGAGAATTTAGGGTTAGGTATGGATCTACGATCCATGTTCAATCTTCATTTTTCGCTTATTGTTTGCACTTCTTCTATTGGTTGCATGCCTTCATCATTTTTCTTATTGGCTGCATGTAAATTGCATAGGAAAAATAAAAGATTCGATCTCATCATTAAATCTTTCGAGATTTACCTTATGTTGACTGTAAAAATGGTTTACATCATAATTTGTGCAATTACAAACTCTTATGCTAATATACTGAGTTACTCGGCTCCTGAAGTATTGCTGATACTCGGCACTTGCTGTTTCCTGGATAGCTCGGCACCTAAGCAAAACTGTATCACTCGGCACCTTATGTTACTCGGCACTTGTTAACACTCGACACCTTATGTTACTCGACACTTGTTAACACTCGGTATCTGATCTTCACTCAATATTTGATCTTCACTCGGTATCTGAAAACTACTCGGCACATGAAGATCACTCGACATTTGTTGTGGCTCGGCATGCATGGTGTACTCGGCTCCAATGTGGAATGTGATTAAGTGTGTTGGCACTCAAGTGTCAAAAACCATGATGAGGTTAACAATCTCCCCCTTTGACATGAGTGACAAAAACACTTAACTGACCTTATAAGTACATTTACTAATCTGATTGGTATATACAAAGTTTAAAGAAAACTTGATCAAAATCTGTAACTTACAATCTTACAATATATACCTCAAAAATTTTGTAACTCCCCCTGATTTGATTGTGCCTTATCTGTATATCAATTTCCTCCTTTGTATCTTTTCTCCCCCATTAATTCATCTCATAATATCTATATCTCCCCTTATTATGTCTTTTTTCTCCCCCTTTTTTGACACTTATGTCAAAGAATGTTTAAGGGTTAAGACCATATTTAGCCAAAAATGTGCTATTTACCTCCATAATCATCCTGAGAGCTGCATCCCAATTGTTCAAAGCAATTTCCAGTGACTTATGCTGGATGGCAGTCTTGGCAGCAAGATTAATAAGTCCATTTGATGTAGAAAGATTTGGGTCTTTCTTGAGAACAGTTTCAACATATACTTGCTCTTTATGGAGTATCTCTAAATGTGGGGTAATGGAGGACTGGAGCTGTATTAATTTGGCCTTGATATTAGCCTCATCTGCTATTAATACAGCTATTTCTTTGTGAGTGTGAAGCGATTGAGTAAAATGCTTCTCACTTTGAGCTGGATCATTTGGTAATTGCATGCTTGAAATGTTTAAATTTCTTTCCAAGCTCAATATCTTTTGGCTTGTTTCTTGTGTGAAGTATGAAAAATCACACAACTTTTTGTACAATGAGAATATATTCTCAAGTACCTTTTTCACTTTGTCAATAAGTTTTGCCAATTCAACTTGTGAAAGTGCAATTTGACTTGATATTTTCTCATTCACTTTCCCCTAAAATTTTCTTTCTGACCATTCCATAAGTTTTGCATTTGTTTCTAGGTCTTCATTTGTCACCTGGTCAACAATATCTGTTAGTTGCTCCATGATATGCTTTGACTCATCTGGTGATTGTAAACTGAAGGCATCCATAAAGATGTCCTTAATTTCATATAGTGTTTGCTTTTGTTTATACTCCTTCCTAAGTATCTCCTGTCTTTTCCTCCTATTCAGTGCATCATGCTTGATCAATGGTTATTGATTTTGAGTCATAGCTCGATATGAGTATCTCCTCATCTAATTCAAGGTCTCCATAGTGAAGTACCCTTGCAACTCTAGTAGTACTAGATGTTGGTATAGATATTTGCAATGGCTTGTGTGAAGGAGTTCCCAAGGTAGGCAAATTTATTAATGTTTGTATTGCCTTCTGTTCTTTAGAGGTTTTCACTGTTTCCTCCTCCTTCTGTCTACCATGATCAATTATTGTAATCTTGGGAAGTGCACCTTGTGTTTGTGCTGTAGGATCAGATGTAACAGTCTGTCCTATTTGTTCTGTTTCTTTTTCTACAGCTGCACTTGGCTTCTGTCTTGCAGCATCAACTATGATTGTTGGCATTTGAAATTGACTACTAGTAGTTGTAGAGATGATAGAAGGTGGTTCTTGTGGATTCACCTTATCTTTGACTGTATTTTCTACTAGTTTTTGCAATTCATCTATACTGACCAATACTGGATTTGTACACAATATTGCTTGTTGTGTAGATTGGTCAAGAATTCTTTTAAGATCTTCTGCAGTTAATGGATTGATATTCTGACCATAAGTATCAGGAACATCGGCAATAGTTACAGTTTCTGCAGGTGAGATGGATGCTTGAGGAGGGCTAGGGGGTGGCAATTGTGTGTCTTGCACACTCTGATCTGGTTGCTGCTCTTGCTTGGTTGTTCCCATTATATCCTATTTTTTTGTTTTTTCCTCCTCTCCATCTTTCTTTTCTTCTTCCTTCTTCTCTTCTTCTCTTTTCTTTTCTTCTTCTTCTTTCCTTTTTCTCCTCTCCTCTATTGGTACAGCAGCTTCTTCCTTGTATTCTTCCTCAAGAAAATCTTCAATCTTTTTGTACAAGTTCTTCCATGATTTCATTGTTCTTTGAATAATCTCTTCCATCCTATTTTGGAGTATGAAGAATGCCCTGTATTTAGGTGTAAACCTATTATTATGCCTTTTGACTGCATTCCTTACTTGTTCCCTAGTCAAATCCGGTAATACACTTGCTAGGGTTGATTCCCTCATCTCCTTCTCCATTTTCAAACAAAAATGCCATCTGTCTTCTACAATTTTTGACAGTTCTTTTGGCAATTGTCCATTTAGTTCAAGTGGAGTGTACTTGAACTGTGCCATCATTCCATAAACTGTTTCTTCTATCTTATTCTGTTCTACTTTAGTAAATTTACTGAAATCAACTTTATTTAAATTACTTAAGTCACCATTTCCAATCTTTTTACATAAGGTATCAACTGATGAATTGCTTACCTTTTTAGATTGGTCTTCTTCATCAGTGTCAGGTTGAGCCACATATCTTCTTCTTTCCCTCGGCTCTTCCTGTGTTTCCTTGATTTGTTTCTTCTTTGTAACTTCCTCTTTGGCCTTTTGAGTGGAGGCCCTTGTTGTAGCTCATGTTGTTGGCTTTTGAGGTGATGGCGTGGCAACTTTCTTTGATCTGGGCTTAGCTGAAGGCTGTTCTTTTGCCTTTCTCTTCTTTGGCTCAGCTTCAATTGGTGCTTCCTTCGCTTCTTCTTCCTTTGCACCTTCCTCCTTGTCTTCTCCAAGACCTTGAGTTAATTCCATTGGCCCTTGTTCTTGCCCATCTTCATCATCATTGTCATCTTCTTCTTCTACTGCTTCAGCCTCAATTTCTTTACCAATTTTCTTCTTAATCTTCTTTAATAATCTTTCTTTCTTCTTCAATGTGGAAGCAGTTTTTAATTCCATGTTTATCTTTGATCTTACCACATCATAAGTGCCAAAATGTGGAGCACTTTTATCTGTTTCTTCTGCCAATAATGCAGTTATTGCTGCTGATGCCTCATCAATATTAATTTCATATCCAAATGGCCTTAGCCATCTTACCCTTGGTAATATTGCTTGAATATAGGTAAAATCAATGTCAACTAAGAAACATATATCATTAGTATATTTTTCTACTAAGGCAGCTGGTATCCTTGATCTTTGCTTCATGGATTTCTTGAAATCCTCAAAATAGCTTGTCATCAAGGTATAAAAATTTTGTCCCATTTGCTCTATATATTCATTAATTTGGGCAATGATGGTTCTGTCATTCCTCCATGCCACTTTGCCAAAAGAAGGAAACTCATTCTTAACATAAAAGAATATGCAAACTAGGATTTCTCCAAATTTTCATTGAGTGCTCTTTGTTCTTCTTATGGCCGCTAGGTTTTCATTGATCTGTTGTAGTTGCAGTTCTGCAAGATCATAAGTATGATCCTTTTTCACCAATTTGTAGCCTACATCTACTGCAATGCATGGTACACTGTTGAGTCTACTAGATTGATAGAATTTATGGGCAATGACTCTAACAACAAACTCAACTAGAGGGTCCTGTATGTTGTGAATTGTCATTCCTCTTTTATTCCACTGGGCACCAATATTCTTTTCAATAACCTCCTTTGATTCACTTTTCAGGGTTTTGTACCGATCTAGGGTTGGGTACCCTATTACTCTATGTATGATTTCTTTGGTCAATTTGATGGGAATATCTTCTAACCACAAATTTCCACCATGAATTCTGCTTAGTACAAGTCTAACCCATTTTGTTTTGAATACAGTGGGAAAGCTTAAAACTCAGGTCAAACCCTTTCTTTCAATGATTTTGAATTCTTCTTTCAAGACTCCATCTACACACAGTTTATCATATGCTTGTCTTATTTCCATGTCTCCTAGAGCTCCTATCTTACAGTTGTAACATTTTCTCACATCTTAAACCATTACTACTTTGGGGGGAATTTGGGAGAGAGCTCTGGCTGGGTCATTTTTGTAGGCAACTTTGGGAATAGGATAAAAATTAGGTTGCTTCACCTCATTTGAGACTAACTGCACTTCAAAAGACTCTTTTTCCTTGGTTTTCTTCAAACTTGATGCCATTTATGCAAACTAGGGTTTTCACAACAAAAGGATACGAAACTACGTAGCTCGGCCCAAATAAAAATACCTCAAGATCGATGAAAAACATGTTGAATGCGGTTGCAATCTACTTGATACGCTGGATTCTTGCTATGAAGTCGCTCAACTCTCTTTCTTCTTCTTTGCTTCTTGATCGCGATGAGTAAAACTGATTGAAATTGCGATAATATACCCTATTTCCATCGCATTAAATGCTCAACTGCCAACTCGACTTCTGAAGAAATTTTAACCTAACTTGGCTTCTACTATATTTCCACTTTACCCAGCTTCCATTAGAGTTATCCAACTCGGCATCAGTTATTAGCTCGGTCGCTGTTAGGAGCTCGACATCTGTTGGAGTTACTCGATATCCAAAGACAGCTCGGCAACAACATTTAGTTTTTGTCTTGACATCTTGTTTCATGCAGGTTTATACTTTGCTTATCTTCTTTGTCTTGGGACTGATGTGTGATATAGCTTTGTATATCAGTCCTGTGTACTTCTCATGCTTAGTTTGATGAAGTGTGATCACTTGACCCATTGGGTGAAGTGATCCCTCCACTTGATGTGTTGCACTCATCTTTCTTTTTCCAAGTCTTATTCATTTGCCCCCTTATCTTTTTGACATCAATCTTTTGTTTTCCTTTGTTTTCTTCAGTCTTGGGTGCCTTTGATCTTGTAGGATAGTTTTTGCTGATATGACCAATTTTCAAACAACTGAAACATGTAGTTTGATTCAACCATCTTTTGTAGTTCCCTTTGAAATGTGTTCTTATGCAGTTCTGTGGTATATGTCCATATTCTTGGCAATAATGACAACTGTACCTGGTGTTGTAATCCCAATGATAATGACTTTCATCCCCTTCTATTTTTGCTGGTTGATTTGATGTCCACATAGGTTTTGATCTGCACTCAAATGCCCTATGTCCATACTTTTTGCAATTATAACAATGTCCATCAAATCTCTGAGCCCTTGTGACATTGGATCTGCAATTTTGTGTCATATGTCCTTGCATGTTGCACTTGTGACAGAAACTTTTATTTTTGGATGTGTTTGATTGAATGAATCTTCTACTCCTGCACACATTAGTTGTA
Organism: Cupressus sempervirens; assembly: GCA_028749045.1. Taxonomy (NCBI): domain Eukaryota; kingdom Viridiplantae; phylum Streptophyta; class Pinopsida; order Cupressales; family Cupressaceae; genus Cupressus; species Cupressus sempervirens. The sequence goes on along the minus strand of CM053790.1, from coordinate 178,089,129 downwards.
TGCCCCTTCTTATTACAGTGATGACAAGTGGGTTTTGAATTCTTACCTTTGTCATTTCTTTGTTTAGCATGCATTGATGATTCCCCAACTTTAGTGCTATTGTATCCTACTCCTGATGTATCATGGGCAGATTTTGGGGATTTCAGCAACTATTCAAAATACTTGATGGTTTCACTTGATTTGTTGAGATTCACTGCTAACTCTTTTTCTCTGTTCAATTCATTCTGCATTTGTTCAGTCTGCATCTTCAAAGTAGAGATCTCAATATCTTTTACATTGAGTTCATGATGAAGGTTCATCATTTGGGCAAGTGTATCCATCTGCATGTTTGAGATCCCTGTCAATTCAGTACATTTTTCTTCAAGTCTGTTTGCAAGATTTATTTTGTCATTTTCCATCATCACTTTATCTTCAACTGCTCTTTTCTTGTGTTCAGTAATTTCACATATCATTATGGCCTGTGACTCATGTTCCATCTTGAGAGATCTTATCTCGTCTGCTTGAACTTTTTTTTTCTCCATCAGTTCTACTATTGTTGCATCAAACTCTTTTGTATCTCTATTGGAAAATATGTTGGTGGTATCAATCTCCTTGTAGTGTACATCATTTTCAGCTATGGCTAGATCCTTCCTTTTTTTTAATGAGTTTTTCAACTTGTTTCTAAATTCCTCCAAGCTATGCAGAGCAAGTTGCACATCTATCACTTGATTTTCAATTATCTTTCCAAGTTTGAAAGCTTCCATCTTTAGATCTTTTCCTCCAAACTGTTAGGCTTTTCCTTGTGAGAACCTGGATTAGCTCTGATACCAATTGTTAGAATATTCAAATATGGAAAGAGTACTTATGAGAGGGGGGGTGAACAATAAGTATCACACTTTAGCTAATAAAACTTTTAACTGAAAGTAAATTGCATGCATGTAAATACATCAAATAAACATGAAACTAAACACATGCATCAACAACTCATAACACTGGAATTTGGTAACCCAGATAAGAAGGTAAAACTGGGGTGGGGATGATATCCACAAAAATTATTGCAGCAATATTGTTCAACCACTTCTAATGGTCTGCCCTGTTAAAGGCCTGCAGTGTTAAAGGCTTTACACTGTATTAATAGTGACCTGGTTAGAGGATTTACAAACACTTAACATGAAGTGTCACCCTGTTAAAGGATTTAATCACTTAATTAAAGGATTTACAAAATAGCTGTTAAGCTAACCTATCACCATAGGATTTTCATTCTAATACAATTGCTAGAGAGTATTAGGTACAATGAACCTGATAGATTACAATCCTTGATTACTGAATGCAGGCACCTGTTCTGCTTTCTTTGATCTTGATCCTTTTGTGATCTGATAATCTTCGCTTCTAAAAATAGAATTCCTTGTGCACCCTTGTATGTCTACTCATATTTTTAATGAAATTTCGTCTTCCTTATAAAGACATTTGAGAATTTAGGGTTAGGTATGGATCTACGATCCATGTTCAATCTTCATTTTCCACTTATTGTTTGCACTTCTTCTATTGGTTGCATGCCTTCATCATTTTTCTTATTGGCTACATGTAAATTGCATAGGAAAAATAAAAGATTCGATCTCATCATTAAATCCTTCGAGATTTACCTTATGTCAGCTATAAAAATGGTTTACATCATAATTTGTGCAATTACAAACTCTTATGCTGATATACTGAGTTACTCGGCTCCTGAAGTATTGTTGATACTTGGCACTTACTGTTTCCTAGATAGCTCAGCACCTAAGCAAAACTATATCACTCGGCACCTTATGTTACCCGGCACTTGTTAACACTCGGCACCTTATGTTACTCGACACTTGTTAACACTCGGCACCTTATGTTACTCGACACTTACACTTCACTTGGTATCTGATCTTCACTCGATATCTGAAAACTACTCGGCATTTGTTGTGGCTTGGCATGCATGGTGTACTCGGCTCCAATGTGGAATGTGATTAAGTGTGTTGGCACTCAAGTGTCAAAAACCATTATGAGGTTAACAGTATCATGTATGACATGTGATTATCTTTACTTTGATGTATCATGGATTAGAATAGGATGTTGTATCTTATTTCTCATATGTATATTCTTTTAAGTTTTTCATACCCTGTGACATGTACAGTGGATGATTGAGCAATTAGAAATGTAATATATAAACATTGGACTTACCATTATTATTTCATGAGGTTTTTATATTAGATGGATTCAATAATGCAAGTTGATTTAGATGTAATTCAACGTTAAGGGAGCCTTAAAGAATGTAACCTATTGTGTATGTCATTTTTACTTTTAGATGGACATTGCTATTGCTTTTGTTATTGTGTATAAGTTATTTGTGGTATTTACTTTTATGTTTAAAAAAAATAAAAAATGCTACCAAACTTAGTGAAATTCTAGGTTAATTCTTTGGATCCCTTGGCAGGGCACTACATTTGGTATCAGAGCCCGAGTTTCTACATTGGGAGCTCTGGGTATTTTAGAACAACTAGAACTTTGAACTATTAAGTGTATCTTTTCAAATTTGAAACTAGGTGAACTGAAATAGAACTTGAACTGTTATTTGCATATTTTTCATACTTCAACACTTAGCTTCAAAATTGAAATTAAACTTAGACTTTTGAAAACATGTGTCTTTTGATTGTAATAGTACTTTGTATTGTTGTAGGATGGTATCTGGGACTAGGTCTTCTGTTAGAGGCCATGCTAGAGGCTGTAGTCATGGCAGAGCTATTAGTGTCCATGAGTCTGCCCATGGGGGATCTGCTCATGATGAGAGCAGAGGAGAGCACGCTAGTAGGCAGCAAGAAGAGAGCCGTAGAGAGGACCAAGCTGAGTTTGAAGAGGTTGATTTGAGATAGATGATGTAGACTATTCTTGAATGTTTACCTCCTGTTCAAGATCAGCCCAAAGCACATCAGACAGAACAAGAGCATAGACCCAGGTCTAGGAGCCCTCAGAAGGGTCGTCAGAGGTCCATTATGTCCACTCAGATGAAGGATCTTTCAAGATCCAAGGTCAAGCCTTTCAATGGGCAAGGTTCTAGTTATGTGGCCGAATAGTGGCTTATTTCCCTCGACAGGATTTTTTCCATGTAAGATTTCAACAGCAATGTTAAGGCAATATTTGCGATCACTGATTTGGAGAATTTTGGGGCCACTTGGTGGACAATTGAGGAGAAGAAGCTAGGAATCGATATGAGTAGTGTCACGTGGGAGTTATTCTTAGAGAGTTTCTGTGAACGATTCCTAACAGAGGAATGAAAGTAGCAAAGGGCTGATGAGTTTCATAATCTCAGGCAGTACACTATGTCAGTGACCGAGTATGAGCGTAAGTTTTATGAGCTCATGTCTTTTTCAAGATTCAGTGAAAATTTAGCTCAGTTGACACAACACTTTATTAGGGGTTTGAATAATCGTATAATTGGGGATGTCAAGGTATTTGAGCCAAAAACCCTCAAGGATGTGGTACATCAAGCTATCCTTGTTGAGCAAAGTGTCAACCTTGGTCAAGGAGGTTTTGTAGGAGCGCCAGCAACATCAGGATCTAAAGGCAACTACAATTTAGGTGGTAACAGGAAGCCTTCTTTTTTTAAGGGGAAATAGTATCAGCAGCAGTCTCAACAGACGTAGCAGAAGAAGGGATCGAATTCTCAGGCTCAAGGTGGTGGAAAAGGTTCTAACTCCAAGAACAACCACAATGCTCAATGCAATAAACAAAATCAGCCTAATCAGCCAGCTTAGAGTAGTCAATCTTTTGTTAGCAGGAACAGCCATCAGCAATCAAATGCACCACCTATGGGTAAAGGATCTGGCAGAAATACAAAATGTTTTTCATGTGGTCAGATTGGACATTATGTAGCTCAATGCTCACAATGAGCACCTCAGTTTTCAGGACCTAGGCCTACAGTTTCAGAGCCTACAGTGGGTGATGCAGGTAGAGCTCATAGAGTGTTTGTAGCAGTAGATCACCATCAGGCAGATCATCAAGGAACAATGGTTGAGACCACAGGTACTATTTGAGGTATATCTCTTTTAGTATTGTTTGATTTAGGAGCTACAGATTCATTTATTTCACCATCTATAGTTTCTAAGTGTAAGCTGGATGTGGTGAAGCAAGATCATGGCTGGCAAGTGGAACTAGCCTCAAGCATTAAGGTCTCCACAAATTTTGTAGTTCATAAGTGTGGGCTTAGCTTAGGAAGCTTTGATATTGCAGTGGATCTTCGAGTCATACCCCTTGGTTCCTATGATGTGGTTTTGGGTATGGACTGGCTTGGCTCTCATAGAGCTAGTATAGATTGCAGGAAGAAGATTATTATGTGCCAAGATGACCAAGGGAATGATGTGAAGATAGTTGGGATACCAACGCCTATATCTCTGCAGATGATTTCTGCTATGCAATTGAAGTGGAGTTTCGGTAAGGGATGTCAAATATTTGCTGTTATGGTAAATTATCTTGATGAGGAAGATCTTGTAAGGAAGACTTTAGATCACCCGATTTTACAGGAGTACGCATATGTCTTTCCAAGTGAGATTCCAGGCATGCCTCCGAAGAGGGACATCGATTTTCGTATTGATTTGATTCCTGGAGCGGGGCCTATCTCTAAAGCTCCTTATCATATGACTACTCAGGAATTGGGTGAGTTATGTCTTCAGCTAGAGGAACTTCTGGCCAAAGGGAGTAATACTTAGAAATGGGTGAGTTTCTTCTTCTTCTCCCCACAATTTTTTTATTATCACAAGGATAGTTGTGCAATTCATGCCCAAAATATCCCTTCCTCTAACACAATCACCCCATGCTTATCTAGGCTTGAAAGAAAATCTGTGCAGAAATAGTATGTGTACCCCTTGAAAAAAAATCATCAATTATGCCCTAAAAATAGTGTAACCATTCTCGCATTTGAGCAACACATAAGTTGAAGTGAATAAGGTATCTACAACTTACTTGTGGTTTTTGGTATTTGTAATAGACTCTTCCTCTATTCTTTAGGCAATCTGTTGATCTTGGAATTGACAATTGATATCTATTTTTAAAAAATAAATATTTAGCTACTGATAGACATCCAAAAATTACTGAAAACTAGAATTAAATTGCATAAATAAGTAAATTTTGTATTGAAGCTATCTTAAATCAAAATTGTTTTGTTGTTTGACATTTAAAATTTAAAAAGAATGTTATTTATGATTATTTGGAAAGTTTTATTCATGTAATATTTTCCTTTTGGCTTCTTGTTTCCTCAGTAAATTTTGAATTCTAAGTTTATTACAGTGTTACTTAAACAACCATTTTTAGATGGCTATATTAAGCCTAAATTATCACTCACATTCTATGGATTTCCCCTTTCTAGTTTTGATTGTATTTTATAGTGTTAATTTTGTCATTCATTTCTCCTAATTTTTTCTAGTTCTTTAATAACCACCTTTACTTTTTCTCTCGAGGTATTTAGATGCTTCTAACTGCATTCATCAATTGATATATTGCCATTTTTTTTATATTTGTCATTCAAAAGTTTTAGGTAGTACACTTACTCTTTTTTTGGGTTGAGTATTAGATATTGATCTCTTATAATTTTCTCTCTTACATTGATTGGTAATAATTATTGCTTCAATGCACTCACAATGATAATTTGCAAGTATTTAACCTTACTCTCATTCTTATAAATTATTAAAATAGTTCCTTTCACCTGAACACTATATCTTAATTTGACATAATATTTATATAATGAAAAAAATAGTTATCGCTGATTGGTTGAAACTAATTCAATTTTTGGAATAAGTGAATGCAATAGTGCATTGCCTAATGATAAGTACAATACTAATTTTCATACAAGGGATTCTGGATAGGGGTTTGAAATGATGATGACATGGTGAGGATTGAACTATCCAAAATTGCAGATTATGTGAGAAAGCCCTGTACTTGGATGACTTTGAAGGAAGGAGGTTTGGTTCTGTTCATGTAAGCTATGAAGGGGCATGACGACGATTTTTCTTCTCAATTTGTCAACTTTTAGATGGACATGAGGGTTGCCATTAATGGTATCTCTTCCAAGAGAATGACACAATTATTGCTATGGTTATGTAGCTATGTATGGAGGGAAGGAAGTGATAGAAAGTTACTAAAGTTTCTAATGAGACAAGCCTCAAAATATTTTTTAGGGAGATGAAGAGCTAGTGAACTTTAGAGATGAATTCAGCTGTGAAGACCTTTTGGAGTCTTTCAATGAGGTATGCATTATGGTAATGAATTATCTTACTCTGGAAGGCAGATTCAGTGTGTGCTATTTTGATCATTTTCCTCTATTAAACCATTTTAGGCACCATGATGAGGTTTCTATTCTTTTCTTACTCCTGCATGATCTGGAAGCCATGGCGATGGAGGTGAGGGATAGAGGGAAGAAGGGTAAAAATAATGCTATCCCTCACTAAGGGCTTACCTTCTGTGTTTATAATTTTCACTTGATCCTTTGTCTTCCTCAATGTATTTTTTTTAGTGGATAACTAGGGCCCCTAGAATCCACCCAAAATTTAGGGTGGGGGTTATTGTGTGGTCCCCACTCTTTAGTCGTCCCCATCTTCCACTCGCTCTAGAAATTCCAAAAACCATAAGACAAATTTAAATTGGTCCCATGCTATTGCTAAAAAGCCTAAAATGGAACACTATTGAAATTGATCTTGTTGATTCTGAAGAGGAGAATGATGGGGGTTGTAGGAGGTTGGGTTAGATGACTAAGAGTCATGTGCAAGATATAAACAAATGACTAATAGACAAATGGGTACCAGAGGGGAAGAGTTAGGGCCATGAGCCAATGGGAAGAGGAAGATGAGAAGAAAGGAGATGGCAGTTAGAAAAAACTATGCTAGTAAGGAGGAAGAAGACAATGATGATGAGATGATGGAGGAGATCTCAGAGTAAGAGGTGGGGAAAGATAGAAAGATAAAGGAGGCCAACTATGACTCTAGACATGTCTGTTAGTCTTACTATGAACACCTTTGACTTCACCTCCACTACCTATCCTCTTACCGAAATTTACAAAGACACTTCCCCGATGACCACTACCTCCCCAACAAGGATCGAGGAAAAAAGAAAAAGATATTGTTTCTTCTATCCCTAATGTGATGTCACTACATGATATGGTGATACCTAAAGGAAAATGTGTTGGCTTCCAAGAGCCAAGCAGTACAATGGGTCATACAAAATGGGAGATTGAAGCTCTTAAAGTCTAATGAACTGATTTGGATGAGAGCTTCGAGATGTTGTCCAGGTTTGTGATGAAGGTGACTCATGCATTGGCTACCACACTCCAACTGCTCTACCAGGAGGAGGATGAGGGTCTCGACATAGAGGACTCAAAGAAAATATATGGCTTCCTGATAGATGATTGGGCCAAGGTCTTGCTCAGAAAAAAGGGAAAGGAAAAGGCTAGAGTATAAAGCTTTGTTGTTTCATGTTTTATTAGTTCCTACCAGAGGCAACAACTATTGGAATCATTAGATGCCAATATATTTTTGGAGAACCAATGAGATTTATAGATTTTTGAAGTTGATTTATATTTCATGAAGTTCCATAATTTTTATTATTGATTCAATTTAAATAATACCATTTATTATGAATCTTATTGTCTACGAGTAAAAAAGACAATGAAAATAAATAATTTCATTCTTAAATAATCAAAAAAATTGAGGGACAACTTTTCCAAGAGGTGCTATCATTAATATTGTTATTAATAAATATGACATAACTATCTTCCTTTCTCATCGGCCAACATGCTATTTCTAAAATGTCTAATCATTCTCCTCCATGTCTCTTTCCAATTTAATATCCCCTCAGCCAAAACTTTATTGATTATTTTAGAATTTTAAATATAAAAAACATTGATTTGGCTGAATTTATTTGAAATCCTCCTTTTTAAGGATGCATGCACGGCATTCATATTTGTTATTGGGCTCTAAATAATTCACATTTTAGATTTAAAAATAATCCTTTAAATTTTTAAAACTCGTAAGTTTGTGCTATGCTAGGTAATATTAGAATGGATTTTAAATAAATAAGGCTCAAGGTTTATATTTGTTATTGAGAGCTTGTTATGTAGAATTTATAGTTCCTTAGTTTTAAATTAACGATAATTAGTTGTGTTATGAATAGTCAAAATAAGTTTTATTATTTTATTAAATTATTTTCAATTTATTTAATACAAAATTTAATTATTATTTATAAGAATATTTTAATATTTTAATTGTTAGTATAGGAGTTAAAAAAGAATTACATATTTAATGTGAAGTCTTATAATTCATGGTTCGAATTAGGCTCTCTTTTTTAGCATGAATATTTTAAATATTTCTCTTTCATGTATTGGAGATTATGAAGTTGTGTATTTATGTTATTGAAGTCATATAAATTGTGTAGCTAATGAGTGCAAATATTATTATTTCAAAAAAGTTGGTAAATAAGTTTATTATTCTATTTCATTAGTTATAGTTAACTAAGTTGTTTCATAGATAAAAGTCCTTAAATTAGTTCTTCATTACATTGATTTGATCTATATTTTTTAATTTAAAAAATGTACTTGTATAAAATGCATTTAAGTTAAAAGCAATTTCTAGATCTGCATATATGCATTTGTGGATCTTTTGTCAAATATCATCTATTATCCACCTTCATCTCAATTTTTCATTTTCTAGATCCATAATACTTCAACAACTACACATATGGCACAAACTTTGGCGCTTGCGCCCCTTGTTTACTATGCTTTGGTTCTCCCAAGATGCTTTAGTTGGTAACTTTTTGGATTGACCAATGATGACCCTTATAGACTTTAATAACTTTTAAAGTAGTTACAACATGTATGTTTTAAGTAGGTGTAGATGTTACGATTAGATGTCTGTAAATTGAAAGAACAATGTTCTAGTTGGTAATAATTTTGGTACTATGTTAGATAAGAACTTGTTTTAGTTAATGTGTGTGTGAATGTGGTGGTAGCTTGCTTGGTGATTATTTGTTGTGAATGAATTGACAATTGTTTTATTATAAGAGTCACCCGCTTGTTTTTTTGACTGTTTTAATATAAAAAACTATGATCTTTATATTCACAATGGAATAATCCATCACTAAGTCACACATTATATTAGTAACAAGAAAATCAATACTCGAAAAAATCAAGCATTCAACAATAATATATTCAAATATTAAAATGACATTGAATATTTTTCTCAATTTAAATATTCACGGGTATGAAGGTGCTCTTATGTAAATCAATGTTTTTTCAGTCATGGTATCTACTTTGTACGGGTGGCTGACAATATTTTATTTCTTGCACCCACCTATTAATAGCCCCCATTCTTTAAAATCTACTTTAATTCAATATAAAAATATAAAATTAAAAGGTCAATACAGTAGTTAAAATCTCTTGAACCATCACCCATTCTTTATAATCTACTTTAATTCAATAGAAAAATATAGAATTAAAAGATCAAATACAGTAGTTAGAATCTTCAACTACAATGCTCTATTGCTATTTTTAATTTCATACCATGCTCTTGAGGGGACCAAAAACCTACCAATGTGAGCAGAGTACCCGTTGCCGACAAGATATTCTAATTTCTGCCCATGAAAGGTGGGTGATTTGGCTTTTATATATAATTTAGTTCAAGTGGCTAGAATCATAATTACAGGCTTTTTCAATGGTGAATTCATCTCATCCTTATTCTCTAAAATTTGCTCAAGAAACAAAACTATCTGCATCAGTCCAGTACATTATTGCTGAAAAGGCGAAAACGTTTAGCATCAATGGCTATTTGGCGCACTGAGGAGATGGTACCCATTATCCCAACACCCGTGAAAATCACCATAATTACATTGTTTACCCTGTAAATTGAGGAATTGTGAGCGAGGTTGAAGCTCTTGGAGTAGAGAAGCATGGGAAGGATGAAGTCCAGGGGAATAAATCCAATGGCTCCCACCAACGCATTTATATCTCCGAAAAATGGCAGCATGGCTGCAATAACCGCACAAATCATTATATACACTGTTCTCAGCAACAACCTCGGAATTAAATTTCTGGCTGCGAAAATCCCCTTCTGTACATCTGATGATTTCTTCTCCATGATCTCGTAAGCTACTTGAGAATATACCTGGTTAACACATTTGCTCAAAGATCAGATTTCTGATTTAAAGACACAGATATCACTTACAACTTCGTTTCACAACTGTGCATAAAAAATACAAGTACCTTTAAACTACAATCCTAAGAATCGATTGAAAACATTCATTACCAGTGCAATTGCAAAGAGCTGGAGGAGTACGAAAATAACAGAGAGGCCGAGCAACCATGTTGGTGCGAGGGCGGGGCCATGTTTGGGCAGCAGGTTCTGCAAAATGTTTGACTGAGATGTGTTGCCAAATACCCAGTACCCTGTTACTGCCACACCGTAGCATGCCACAAGCATTACTGCGTAGCACAGGCATAAGCCTTTCAACATCTTACCCGTGGCCGGAGGAGCTACAGTGGCCTGCAAGAATTGCCATTTTTATTAATTGAAGAGATATCCTTTCGTTGAATATTTGTCAGTTGCTTTACAGTTGTGGGCATCGTGCTAAAGATAATTCCATTATAACACCTGGTACAGAGCTACCCACCCCATTAAAAATCTAGTCTGCCACAATTAAAATCCACATTCCTCTAATTGAAATTGACTGATGCAAAAAACAAAGTAGTCTTATCTTTTTCATCATACAACCATAGATAAGAACAATCTAGATTCAAGAATGTTAGCTTTTCAATCAATGAGATGTTACAAAAAAAATCCAAATTTCTAATCACACTAAGTTTATTTCAATTATACCATAAAACTCATGCCAAGTTGCCGACTACACAACTGACAGAGATAAACATGATAAAAACAAACAGTTCAGCATTCATCAAGGCCCCACAAAACCATTATCCAATAAAATTACAGTTAAAAGGGATGATTCGATGTAGGAAAGTAACCTGAATTTCTGGAAGAATACCGTTGCCGAATACACTTCCAAGGATAGACATGGCGTTGAATGCGTTGAATAGTCTCACCACTTTTGAACCTTTGAGAGAGTAATCCCTTTGCAGGTGGGGCTGCTGGTGAGAATACCCTGCCCACCACAAATCACCCTACAAATTGAAGATTCTGCCACCATACCCAAAATAAAACCGAAAAAAAACAAGAGGGTCATATTGATGGTAGGGATTTCATCGGGATCTAGTGAAATACATATTGATAATAGAGAAGGATTTCATTGGAGATATATAAAAAGTGTCTATGCGAACATAAATAACTTTCTTCTAACAATAAAATGAAGTGGGTTAGAAATGGAGCCACCCTTAAACATCCACACTATGGAAGAAATTAAGCTTCAAAAAAACAAGTCAACTTTAGCCTAAGAATGAAGCTTAATATGTGATTGCGATATTGCTATAGGATTTAACTGTGTAGTTTATGAGTCAGACTCATTGACCCATGTTTCATGAGTAGTGATTCACACGTGAATCCATCTCTCATGAGAATAAATGGAACACTTTCTCGTTGGATCTAGGTGATGCTCATAGAGGTGAAGTACTCTAGGAGTTCACTCATCCCACTACTACTCCAGCTCGAGCGTGCTTAACTACAGAGTTCTCTCTATGGTTAAACCCACCCTACTTGCAACCCCATTTGCTAAGTGTTCCATTTATTCACACCGAAGATGGATTCATGAGATTCATGTGTGAAACACTACTCATGAAACATGGGTCAATGAGTTTGACTCAAAAATTACATAGTTAAATCCTAATAGCAATATCACAATTTGATTTGCTGTGAAAATATCTCCTCCTAACAACATAATGCATAATGTTTAAGCCGTAAAAAAATGGTATTACCTGCATGTAAACATGCAATAACGACACACAATGTGTACCCCAAGCTCAAAACTAGGGACCCCAAACTGATGTAGCGGAGGGAATGAAAGGTGGGCAGCTGAGAGAAGATTATTATTACAGCAGCTGCTATGATTATAAAATGGTTCAATTTCAGGTCTCCGTGTGGCTGAGCGTTTGAATAAACGATCTGTACAAGTCACAATTACAGAATTAAAGTCCAAATCGCATGAAACGAGGTGATTGTGATGATGGGTTTTTTTCTCTTTTTACCTCCATACAATCGGCACTGAGTAGGATACAGCCAACGCCCACTCCCATGTTAATTGTGGTCTGAATGGAAACCACCAGATAAAACATCCAACCAGACCCTGCATATGTGCAATTAAACACATGTATAGAAGCAAATAAGGTGTTTTTCCAAGCTTAATTTTAGTTTTCCATTTAGTATGTGAAGTTGAAAGTGGGTTATGCAGGAATTTTACCGAGGACGTCTCTGGCGAGCTCTCTGAAACGAATGTGTCGGCGCCCCTGTTTCTCACAGTTATCAAGAACTTTAGACAAGAGGAAATAGCTGTAGAATGTGACGGCTGCAGCAATGGAGAGGGAAAAGAGACCCAGAGTCCAACCCATGCCGCGGAAGGCGTAAGGCAGCGTCAGAATAGTCGGTCCAACTATTGCAGTCGTCAAATGAAATCCAGCGTGCCACCATGTCCCTAATTCATCTCACTGATCAACACATTTCTTACAAAAATAGTGTCAGATATAAGTTTAACAGAACAAGACAAATTATATATGTACCTTTAGACTGCAAAACAAATTCAGCACCAGCATCGGGATTGAGCTTGGCCAGAGGCAGAATATTGCTCTGTGTTTCTGCTTCCATACTAAACCCTGCCTTTAACTGCTGCAACTAGCTATCTCAATTAACAGTCAGAGCAAAAGAGTAGACAATCAGAAAACTGGAACTGTGTTTTTTGTCTTATATTTCTGATTTACATTGGAAATGAGGAAAGAGCAGAGTGCTTTATAATAACTGGAGGACTCCCACCCGACCCCCCCACATTCTACAAGATACTTGTGACAATTACGTGTGTGTTAAAACATGACATTCATTAAAAAACAAAATTAATGTTTTTTATTTTATTTATTTTGTTGATGATGAATTATAGAATAAAATGTGAAATGTGGATAATAAAGCTGACACGTAGTCTAATTTAGAAATTTCTAATAGTTTTTTGAAAAATAATCTAAGACTTCTTTGGCACAACCTTCAATGTCTTAGGCTACATGAGAGTTGAAATGGTTCTACAAACAAGTATTGAAGAATACTTTTGTACAAATAGTTTCCAACTCTATATCATTAGCACTTGCATTCGAAGGAGTGCAAGGGGTATACTGATAGGAATATCATGTGAGTAACTATAAGTTGCATGTATATAGTTAAATGTGTTAACATTTGTAAGGGGTATGCCAATATGAATAGTGTGTGAATAACTATAAGTTACATGTATATAGTTATATGTGTTAATATTTGTTAGCATTCTGTAATAACTGGTCATTTAAGTATTTGTTTATAACATTTGTGAAACCATTTAATGACATGTCCATATAGTAGAATTTTGTTGAAGTATACTATTTGAAGTGTTTACATACAAAATCTTTGAAACATAATAAAACAAATCTTATACAAAGTGGATTTATAATAAATCTAACATATGTTAAAGATTTGAAGAGTTCGGATATTTTTTTTCCATTCTGTTGAAAATATATGAAAAAAGGAGAGAACATTAAAAAATTTGTAGACATAATGAGAAAAATATTAAAGAAAGACCTTTTTTTTCCTTCAAAATCTACACAAGTTTAAAGAGCCAAACTTATAGAGAATTCATAAATGTATTCTCAAGTTATAGTTTGATAATTTTCTTTATAGAACCACACAAAATGATGCCAAAAATTATGAAACATAACAAGTATTAGTCCCCTTCTTTCCCAACACTTAGCATTGTTTGAGTCTTACCCCATTTCCAATAGCCTAAGACTTTGCTTTTGAATTTTGTGGCCATATCAATCAAAGGAAAATGGTTGCTATATATGAAGGTTGTCCATTTTTTAAACTCTAGGTATGGCTATAAAAGTTAATCTTCATCTTTCTATTCTATCTATATAAATTATTTCTTTGGGAAGTGTTAGCCCCTACAATTTAAGTATAGTGATATCCCATGCCATGAATGGTACCATATCTTCCTATGGTTCCCTAGGGATATGGGTTTAATAGGTTTTCTTTTTGGTTCATTTTGATTTCAAGGCGAGCCACTGTGATTATTGAACTTGATAACCATGTAGAGAGGTAAATCTAGGGGTTTAGTGCTAATTGTGTACACAATATGTAGTAATTTTGACCAAGAGATCCATTGACAAGTCATGTTTGGCTCCCCAAGTTTGTGTTGACATTATTCTTTGTCCTTTACACATTAGAATTTCTTGGGTTATGTGATCAACATCAATATTAATGTTTGGATTTATATGTATCTTTACTACAATACAAAGAACATAAAAAATAAAAATTACAACATTATATTTTTGTGGACCTTCATCAAATCATTTGTAACAACTGCCATTTTGAACTTGAGTGCCACCTTCTTGATGAAATATTATTTCCAATGTAACTATTGCAGTGGATTTTTCCCATAGGCATTTGGAATCAAAGTGTACTGTGTAGATTGGTTTGTCCATACCATGTGGTAATTATGCTAAGTAACCCACAAGAATGATAGTTGTTCCCCTAAAACTTAATTGTTATTTATGGGGAAAGGTTCACATAATCTAGCATACATTTTCAATGGAAACTTTCTTTCAATGAAGCTCATCTCATAAACAAGGAGATAATTTAAGGGAAGTATGCATGTTGAATGCAATAATTCCTATAGGAGAAACAAGGAGTGGACTTTGTCCAAATATTTCAAGGACATTTATATTTCCACTATAAGTAACAATAACTCTCATTCCTTTATTTGATTTGTATCCCATATATCACTCTCTTCATCAAGGTCATCAACCTCTACATGGTTAACCTCTATATGAGGCGATCAATATGCTAGACATGGTATGCACGAGTGCTCATTTTCTTCCAATTTATAAAAATGCTATTTTTAGTTAGACCAATATCTATAGAAATGGTCCAAAAATGATTGTATAGAAGTATTTGACTCTAATAGAATATTGTAAATTATTCAGATTCCTCATGGAGCATAACATAGAATCAAGGAGAGACAATGATAATTGCCTTTTGTTTCTTACACTTGTACTTGCGCCCATTGAAATTTGACAAAAATGAAAAGGATTCAATTAATGTTACCAATTCCATCTTAACAAGTCACTATGTGTAGGAGTATGGATAGTTCATTGGAAATGCACTTTAATGTGGCTTTATTCTAATGTGATGGAGTATTTTTCTCCTAACATTCACAGTCATGAATGAACAACTATTTGAAATTTTTATAACAGATAGCATATCTCCTATGTAGCTACAATGATCTCAGCTGTAAGTTTGTGATATAGTGTTAGTACTTGGTTTTCTTATACCTTTTTGTTTCATATTCATGTTAGCATACTATGACAACTCTCTGATTTCCTTTCTTCCTTAATTCATATTTGGAAATATATTTAAGAACAATTTCTTTTGATACAACTTGTTGAAAATTTATATGAACTCTCCATATGGATTTTATTTTAGCTTGTGTATGTTTAAACTATCATCATCTTGTGTAGGAGAGTATGCTACCAACCTTATCTAATGAATGACTTAATTATGCACTATTATTTCTCTATTATACTTGATTCTGCTAATCATTTTTTGTTTTATAATTTTAACATAAAGTTTATGTTAATGATTTATCTTCAAGCTATAAATTTATAGTATAAATTATATTCTAAAATCACAATATTCCTAAGAAATCATTTATTTAAGATATCTTTAAACATATTATTGCTAGTATGCTAGCATGCTCTTTTTGAAAATCAAACAATTAAATACAAATGATCTTGAGGTACATAATTTTTTTTTAAAAATGTTAATAAGAATGTTGCACAGTAAGTTCACATAATGTGCCCTTAGGGCTTTAATTGACTGGGTAATTTGAAAATTATGATGTTTAATGCAACAAAAATATAGGATTCTTTTTCCATATAAGTATACTATGCCATATTGAAAGTTTTGATTTGGTCGTAGGATTTGGAAAGCATCCCACTATGTAAAAATCTTAGAATGGAAGCTTGGCTCTCTATTTTCACTAGTTATTCTTTTCTATTAAAACATTTACTGCCAACACTAAAAAAAGAAAAATATTATATATTTTTTCATTTATATTCTTTAAATATCTTAGATCCATGAATCTTAGAGTTTGCATTTACTTAGTTTATATCTTTGAATTTCTACAAACCATATTGTCAGGTATCAACACATCACTTGGAACTTTGCATTTCTTGAGAATGAATGATGTGTGTTTTCATTAAGAGCCGTCAAACATGGATAAATAGTATATTCCATGCTGGTTTAGTATTTGAAATTGATAGGATTCACTTCAATTCGGTTACTAAGTGTTGCAGGAGCAACTACAGGAATAATATTTCTGTATTGTTTATGGGGGGTACTTTGATGTGTTAGGGCATATTTTAATATTTTAGGACATATTTTAATCTTTTGTTATCACTTAGTAAATGATTGATGTTTTAGGTCATATTTTGATGTTTTGTTATCACTTAGTAAAGGATTGAACAAAACATTTACAAGTCTGGTGGTTGCCAAAAACAATTTTTAACTATTTATCATTGTTTACATATTCTCTCCAAAGTCGATCACTGGAGAGAGGATTTGATTTTCTTTTCTGTGGGAAGAAGGTCAAGATATTGTGAAAATTATTTGTACTCTACCCTAAATAGATGAAATAAATAACACTGTAGTGGTTTCCTGTTACTTAGTTTATATTTTTTTCACATTGCAAATTGATTAGAGATGCATATTATAGAACTATTGGTTTCTAAATAAAATAGTAGTGGCATTGTTTTTTGTGTAGAAGTTATTGTTGTAGGAAGCTAGACTCACACAAAAATCTCTGGGAGTTAATTTGGGCAGAAATGCCTCTTGCTTGCATGAACAACATAGGAAGTGGCCTAAGTGTGGTGGAGAGAGGGTAGGAGGAATGTATAGTACTTTCTCCATGGTCATTTGTAGGAACTGGCTACAATTTGAAGAAACATGTGTTTGGTAAGGCAACATCCCTATGTGCTTGTTGTGAATGAATAGACGTAACCTGTAAGGTGTTGTTCATATTTGATGTTTTTTTTTCTTGTAGTCTTTCTCCAGTTTCTTCTTTCCATCCCATTGTGAAGCTTTTATAGGCTTTATTCTTGTTATCTCCTCATCATATTGGTATCAGAGCAAGATAAGGTCTTTCTAGGAAGTGTATGTTTGCAGAAGAATCACAAGCTAAAGCTAAGGCTCACACCATGCCTTCGAAAAGTATGACTCCAAATGCCATCAAAAAGATGATGGAGGAACTTCTAGAAGAGAAGTTGACAGAGTTGAAGAAAGGGTCCAATGACAAGGATGAGGAGAATGAGATAGAAGAAGATGCCAGTGAAGATAAAGAAGGAGAATAGCAACAGGATCCACTAACGAAATTGCCTGCAAATCAAAAGGCATTCGTTGATGCTTTAAAGTCAATAAGAGGAGATGCTGCTGACAAGCTACCTACATATGGAGGTAGTCAATAGTGAGGGAGTGATTGAATGGATTGGAGCAATCACCAATCACTTCAAGTTGAACGAAGTTCCAAAGAATGATAGGGTAAGGATTGTAAAAGGAAAACTAAGAGGATTTGCTCTCTCGTGGTGGAATTATATTCAAGGAGAAAGATTACAAAATAATAAGAGTCTAATTTCTTCATGGGAAGTAATGAAGGAAAAAATCAAGGCACAATTTTTGCTTATAGATCATGAAGTGCAATTGTTCAAAAAGCTGCAAAGCCTGAAGCAACAAGAGATGGACGTGAGTACCTATACAGAGGAGTTCCATAGGTTAACTCTTAGGGCAAAGAAACAAGAGGATGAACCAGAAAGAGTGGCCAAGTACTTAAATGGTTTGAGAATGAGCATATAGGAGGAGATTAGCCTCTTGGCCCCAGATACATTGGGGAAGTGTTTTCAACTTGCTCTTAAAGTTGAAGAGAAGCTGAAGAGGAAGGGTGATCAAAAACAAGGAGGGAGAAGTGGAAGGAATGACTAAAGTAGAGGAAACTTCAACAATAGAGGACAAGGCCAGAGGTCCTAAGGTGAGTCTAACCCTAAGGAGAAAGCAGGTGACTCAAGTAGTAGAGCAAGCAATGGTGGAAGGGGATCTAATGGAGGAAGGTCAGGTGGATCAGGTAGAGGATCCAGGTTCTCAGGAATGAAGCACTACAATTGTGGTTAGATAGGGCACCAAAAATATAAGTGTCCACAAAGGGCATCTACTTCTCAAAATGGTGAAAAGAGAGTCACTGATGTGTAGGAAGATAATGTGAGTATGAACTCACCAGAAGTTCAGTTAATGACAGAGGCTTAGGGAGAAAGTCTCATGTTAAGGAGGACACTTCTTAAGGAACCAGTGAAAGAAGATACCACTCAATGGAGGGCTCTTTTTCGAGTTCAATGCAAGGTGAAAGGAAAGTTGTGCAAAGTGATAATTGATTTAGGTTCCATAGATAATATCATCTCACTTAAGGCTATAAATAAATTGAAGTTGGAGAGACTTCCACATTCTTGTCCATATAAGGTCAGTTGGTTGAACAAAGGGCAACATGAAGTTGTAAATGAGCAAGCTTGGGTAGAGTTTAGTATAGGGGGATATAAGGATAAAATATTGTGTGATATCTTGCCCATGAAAGCTTTCTACCTCTTGCTAGGAAGACCTTGGAAATTCAACAGGAAGGCATGCCATGATGGTGAGAAGAATTCTTATAGCTTCCAAAAGTATGGAGTAACATACAAATTAAATTCTGAAGGAGAAGAGAAAGGGGTTGGTCAAGTTGGACCAAGTGTGTTGATGGTGGGTGATAAAGAGTTCATTAATACTCTTGAAGAAGATAGAATAGGCTTTGCATTGGTGCTAAAGCCTAAGGAAGATAGGAAGAAGGGACATAGAATAGCATGCCCGAAAGAAGTTGAAGAGTTGTTGAACCAATATAAGGACATCATTGCTAAGGTAATGCCTGAGTCTTTTCCACCAATAAGAGACATAAGTCACCAAATTGATCTTATTTCTAGAGTAGTGCTACCCAACAAGGCAGCATATAAGATGATACTGCAACAGAATGAAGAGATTGCTAGGCAAATACAAGAGTTGCTTGACAAGGGGTTGATAAGGAAAAGTCTTAGCCCATGTGTCATACCCTTGGTTCTTGCTCCAAAGAAGATGGTAAGTGGTAGTTGTGTATCGATTCTAGGGCCATTAATAGGATAACTATAAGATATAGATTTCCTATTCCTAGAATAGAAGATTTGTTGGATTGTTTGGTGGGAGCTTCATATTTTTCTGAAATAGATCTCAAAAGTGGGTATCATCAAATAAGGATACGAGAGGGGGAAGAATGCAAGATGACCTTTAAAACTAATGAAGGGTTGTATGAATGGCTAGTTATGCCATTTGGTTTATCTAATGCTCCTAGTACATTTATGCGACTAATGAATGAAGTTTTGTAAGACTTCATTGGGAAGTTTGTTGTTATCTACCTTGATGACATTTTGGTGTATAGTAGGAATAAGGAAGACATTTGTAGCATTTGAAGATGGTTTTTCAAAGGCTATAGGAACAAAAGTTGAAGATAAACTTGGAGAAGTGTGACATTTTGAAACAAGAGTTGGTGTATCTTGGATTTGTGATATCGAAGGGAGATCTGAAAATGGATCCATCTAAAGTGGAGGCCATAATTAATTGGCCAACACCAAGGGCTATTGGAGAGGTTTAGAGTTTCCATGGTTTGGCCACATTCTACAAGAAGTTCATAAGGAACTTCAACAACATTTGTGCACCAATTTTAGACACCATCAAAAGAGGAGGTAAAAAAAAGTTTGAATGGAATAATGTAGCAAAGAAGAGTTTTGAGGAACTCAAACAAAAGGTAGCCAAGAATCCTATTCTTGTTTTACCAGATTTTAATAAAGTTTTTACAATAGAATGTGATGCTAGTGGCTTTGCAATAGGGGTTGTTCTTAGTCAAGAAGGCAGACCCGTTGCATTTTTTAGTGAGAAGTTGAATGAGGCAAAGAAGAAATATTCTTTTTATGATTTGGAATTGTATGCCATGGTCTAGGCATTAAAAAAATGGAGTCACTATTTTCTGCCTAAGGAGTTTATTGTGTATACTGACAACCATGCTCTTAGTTTCTTGAATGGACAAGAAAAACTCAACCATAGGCACATGAAATGGGTTGAGAGTTTGCATGCTTATACTTTCACACTCAAGCATAAGAAGGGACAAGCCAATAAGGTGGCTGATGCACTTAGTAGGAGAGTGCTAATAGTGCAAGAAGTAGAACTCCAAAGCATGGGTTTAGATGCATTGAAGGGAATGTATGTGGAAGATGGATATTTCAGTGAAGCATATGAGGTTTGCACTAAGTTGGAAGATAGTTTTCATTCTAATTTTTTTGAATTCATTGTAAAAGATGGATTGTTGTTTAAAGGTAGCCAACTATGTATTCCCAAATGCTTTATGTGGGAGAATGTCATTAAAGAAAAACATTGTGGAGGTTTTAGTGGTCATTTTGGACTCAACAAGACATTGGAATTGGTACAAAGATTTTATTATTGACCTAAGATATAAACAAACATTAGGAATTTTGTGGAAGGTTGTCTTGTATGTTAAAGGGAAAAGGGAGTGTCAACAAATGTTGGACTTTATCAACCTTTACCCATACCAAATAGACCTTGGGAGTGTTTGAGTATGGATTTTGTGATGGGATTATCAAGGACAAAGATAGGTTATGACAACATATTTGTGGTTGTTGATAGATTCAATAAAATGGCTCACTTTATTCCATGTAAGACCACTAATGATGCTAGTTATATTGCAGGACTATTCTTCAAAGAAATAGTTCGTATTCATGGTTTTCCATTGAGCATTGTATCTGACAGGGATAGCAAGTTTGTGGGTCACTTTTGGAGGACCCTATGGAAGAAGTTGGGCAAAAATTTATCTTTTAGTTCAGCCTATCATCCTCAAATGGATGGGAAAACTAAGGTGGCTAATAGATCCTTGGGAAACCTTTTGAGATGGTTGACACAGGAACATAGAGGTAGTTGGAATGCCATCATACCTCAAGCAGAGTTTGCATACAATGACTCGGTGAATTGTAGTACAGGCATGAGTCATTTTGAAGTTGTTTATGGGAGACATCTAAGGGGAGTTTTTGAACTCAAGAATGTCAATAGTTTGGAGAAAAGGAGTGGACATGCAGAATAGTTTTCTTAGGAAATGGTGGAAGTGCATGAGCATGTGAGGAAAACTCTACAATAGAATAACTTGAAGGTAAAGGATAAGGTAGACTTGAAGAGAAGGAATGTGTAGTTCCAAGTCAAGAATCTAGTTATGGTACACCTGAACAAAGATCGATTACCTCGGGGCAGCCATACATAGTTGATGATGAAGAAGATTGGATCGTGTGAAATTCTAGAAAAGTATGGAGAAAATGCTTACAAAGTGGCATTGCCTCTAGATGTAGCTATTTCACCTATATTTAATGTCTCAGATCTCACATTGTATAAAGGTTCAAACAAAGAAGTTGGTGTAGAAGAAACAACACATGAATCAAATGACTGGATTCAAGAATTGCCTTCTAAAGAGAAGCTACAGATGGAGTGCATCATCAATAGCATAAAGGCCATGAGGAAAAGACACAAAGTGCACATAGAGCACTTGGTCAAGTGGAAGGGCCTTCCAGATTCTGAAGCCACTTGGTTACCAGAAACAAAAATTCTTAGGCAAGGTGGGATCTACAACAGTTGGTCTTCAAGAGGACTTGAGACAAAATTTACCCCCAAAAGTATGCTGTAGGAGCAGCTACAGGAATAATATTTCCATATTGTTTATGGGGGGTACTTTGATGTTTTAGGGCATATTTTAATATTTTGTTATCACTTAGAAAATGATTGATGTTTTAGGGCATATTTTGATAATTTTGTTATCACTTAGTAAAGGATTGAACAAAACATTTATGGGTCTGGTGGTTGCCAAAAATAGTTTTTAATTTTTTATCAATGTTTATATATTCTCTCCAAATTTGATCGCTGGAGAGAGATTTGATTTTCTTTTCTATGGGAAGAAGGCCGAGATATTGTGAAAATTATTTGTACTTTTCCTTGAATAGATGAAATAAATAACATTGTAGTGGTTTCATGTTACTTAGTTTATATTTTGTTCACACTACAAATTGATTAGAGATGCATATCATAGTTATTGGTTTCTGAATTAAATAGCAGTGGCATTGTTTTTTGTGTAGAAGTTATTGCTGTAGGAAGCCAGAGTCACACAAGAATCTCTAGGAGTTAATTTGGGCAGAAAAGCCTCTTGCTCACATGAACACCATATGAAGTGGCCTAAGTGTGGTGGAGAGTGAGTAGGAGGAATGTATAATACTTTCTCCATGGTCATTTGTAGGAACTAGCTACAATTTGAAGAAACATGTGTTTGGTAAGGCAACATCCCTATGTGCTTGCTGTGAATGAATAGATGTAACTTGTAAGGTGATTTTCATATTTAATTCTTTTTTTCCTATAGTCTTTCTCCAGTTTCTTCTTTCCATCCCATTGTGAAGCTTTTATAGGCTTTATTCTTGTTATCTCCTAATCACTAAGAAGGGTATGAAAAACTATGGAGGTTTGATAGAAGGCAAAGACTTTGTAGAATCAATAGCAAAAGCCAATGAATATTTTGATTCACCTAATTCTTATGTCAATGGTGAATTTGATAGAAAAGAGAGTCATATGGTCATTGTATTAAAATGTTGCAAGCCTATAGTGAATTCAAATGCTATATTGTGCTAGAATGTAGACATTCAGAACTAGGGAGAATATGTGGGAAACCATAACCATTCTCTCTTATATCACATTCTACAAGCATTTTTGAAATCTATTTTATAGCAATCTGGTGAATGGCAGTGGTGAAGATGAAAACAAAAAGGATATTTAGCTTTATTTCAAAAGATTGCAATCTGATAAGATAATTGATTTATTTTAATTTTATGTTGACCAAGATTTTTTACTAAAAGATATGCAAACTATTATGTCCAAACCACCTTCGAAAAGGGTTAGTGGTTTTGAGCGTCATACAAGTTTAGGATGAAATGCTCACCTATAATAGCCTATCGGCTAATTAATGCATAGTAGTATTAATATTTAATGAATGTGTTTAAAATAAAATAAAATATTTAAAAGTAAATAGATTGTAAAATAATTTTTAACTAATGAAATAATTCATTATCAAATATAAAATAACATTATTTTTTAGTTTCACCTTGCCTTAGCCCCAACTCCCCACTTTGTCATTAACACCCAAGACCTACCATTTCCACCTAGCAATGGTGGGGGTTTCTCCATCATGCCCACTCCTAAGCCTTCCCCTTCATCCACACCCTCAGGAAACCTCAAAAAGAATGAAACTAATTAATGCCAAAAGTTGAAAAGGAGGAAATTGACCTAGTTGATTCA
The DNA here is from genome assembly GCA_028749045.1 of Cupressus sempervirens. NCBI lineage: Eukaryota > Viridiplantae > Streptophyta > Pinopsida > Cupressales > Cupressaceae > Cupressus > Cupressus sempervirens. The sequence goes on along the minus strand of CM053790.1, from coordinate 178,065,484 downwards.
GTGGAAGATAATGATGGGGTTTGAAGAAGGTCTAGAAGACTTGCTAAAAGTAGGGCTAGAATGAAAATAAAATCATGTAGGGACTGAGAGATTAATGAGGAAACAAAGTCTGGAACTAGTGAAAAAGAAGAGAGAAAAATCAAAGAAGAGAGTGAGGAAGGAGGAAGATTTGGAGAGGATGAGGACTAAAGATACTAGCTCGACATCAGAGGAAATTAAGACTAAGAAAAAGAAGAAAAATTCTAGCTAGGAGACTACCCATGTGTTTGCTAGTTTCACTGTAAACATGGTAGACTTGACATCTAGAGTGGTCCTTTCTCTGGGAAAGAAGAATAATGACTTGCCGATGATGACGACTTCCCCTATATGTGTGGATAAAAACATTAGGAAGATAGTTTCTATTGACCCCATGTTGTCACAATTTTAGGCTATGGAGGCTATGAAAGAAAACTGTGTTGGTTGTTGTTATCTGGTGCAAAGCTTGATTAGTCCCCAAGTGGGAGATTGTTAGTTTATGGTGATTAATCAGGGAAGTATTGTACACTCTCCATAATTCCTTGGTGGGGTTCAGGGCCAAACCAAGCTCTGAGTGGGGGTTTGAGAGTGACGTCCCCCAATACGGTCATGGCAAATAGATTACGATTGTCAAGGGTGTAGCCCCTAGAAAAAAAATGGGCCTATTTTAGTGGCAATTTTTGAGCCAACATGTTGTAACTAACTATTACCCTAAAGTGGCAAAAATCTTGTATAAAATGGCTAAGTGCATGACACAATAATTTCTTCTTGTGGTAGTATTGAGTTGTAAGGGATTACAGTTTGTAATCAAGTTGTAATAATTGGACAATAAAAATATTGGACTCATTTTTTGGTGGATGTAGCCTAGAGATTGGGTGAACCATGTTAAATATTTGTGTGCATTATTATTTTCTTTCATTGAATATATTTGCATGTAATAGTTATTTCTATCTCTTTAAATCCTAACAATTGTTAGGAGTTGTCTAGTAATATTAAGGAGATTAAGAAAAAGATGGTGATGCTTAAGGAGCAATTTGAAGCCATGGATGAGAGTTTCACCAGTCTTTCTAAGTTTTCCCTTAAAGTCATTCATGTTGTTTTTGTTGTTTTCACTCTCCACCTTTTACAACTAGAGAACAATGAGGACAACCTTGGTGTGCAAGAGTCCACAAAGCTTTATGGCTTCCTAGAAGATGACTAAGCCAAAGTCTTGCTAGGAAAGAAAGGGAAGAAGAAGGAAAATGCTTAGGCCTGGTGCTTTTTTTTTCTCCCTTCTGTTGATGACTCTCTACTATTGATTATGTCTAGCTTATACTTTTATTATTAGGTTGTGTGGCTTTGAAGACTGTATATTTTTTTGGTTTGAACTTTGTAGTAGATATACTAGTAGTAGCATAAATAGAGTAATTTTTATATTTTGGAATAACTTTATGCACTTCAATAGATACTCTATTAGTTATGTTTGGATGATGCTTTCTGCTAGTAGTTTTGGCATGGTTAGTAGTGGTGATGTGAATATGTATGCTTGTATTTGGGCTAGGTTTACTGGTTGGGGTTGCTATAGTTTTTGATGTTATGGGAAGGGTGAGATGTTGGTAGTATTTTGTTGTTAATTTTGTGGTTAATGGTTTTACCATGATTATGTAGTGACGGCCATCCCCCTTGTTTTGGTTGTTTTTAATGGCTAGCCTTAAACATCACACACCAAGGAAGAAATTAAGCTTGGAAAGAAAAGTCAACTTTGACTATTTAACACTTTTAGCTTAGCAATCAAGTCTTAGTGTGTGATGTTTAAGTCCGAGTTTTGATATCAAAAAATATATATTTTAGTTATCTAAAGATTACACAAAGGAAATATTAAACTCATCCCTAAGGTATGAGATCCTAAAAAAAATTCAACTCCATGCTTATTACTTTTCTTAATGTCTCCTACAAGATCATTACCAGATCCTTAGCTCTTAAAATTCACCATATCCTACCACTAGTGGTTAAGCTTGAATAGACTAGTTTCATTAACTCTAGGTCTATTCTAGATAATATCATTGTTGTTTGAGAAGGCACAAAATGAGCTTGAAAATCCAAAAAATTTACAATTTATCTAAAGATTGGCTTTGTTGAAGCATACGATCACATGGAGTGGCCTTTCATTTTGGCTATGCTTCAATATCTTGTCTTTTATCCCAAATTTATCCAACTATGTAGATTCTCTATGGGTATACTTCTTGCATCACCATTAATGGTTGCCAATGTAAGGCATTTTACCTTTTTAGATTTATCTATTGGGGTTTTCCTCTAGTCCTAGCTTTATATGTTCTTATTATTGAAGGCTTTAGTTACCTGCTAGCTAATGCAATCTCTTCTAGCCTTGTCAAAGGAATCTCCCTATCTAAGTCACCTGCTCAACTTGTTAATGGGAATTTTTTAGATGAATTATTTCTCACTCTTTTTGAGGATGAAGATAATGTTCGAGCTTCTCTTTAATGCTTGGACACTTTTTTCCTTACTTCAGGTTCTTCCATTACAAATAGTCCTTTTTTCCAGCTTAGCCTTGTATTTCTCAATATAGTAGGAAATGTTACTAACATAGGGAAATATTTATCCTTTTAGACATTCCTTTGGCCTTTCAAGCTTCATCTATGGATCTCTTGAAAGTAGTTCTTTCCAAGATAGAGAGGAAATTGGAATAGTACATCACTAAGCCACTCTTTTTAGCTAGAAAATTCCAAAAATGCTCTAAAGTTTTGGTTTCTACCCATGTATATTGTTATTCATGTAGGGATCCTTCCAAGGCCTCCTACATGAATCTTAAAAAACTCCTTGGAGATTTCCTTTTGGGATTATAAAGATGATCAACATGAGTTTCACATAGCTTCTTTGGAGTACTTCTTCCTCCCTAAATATTATGAAGGTTTGGGCCACCTTCAACCCAGAAGCAAGGACTTGCCTTGTGTGTTGAATGGGTTATCTATTATTCAATTGGGGATGAGGCATATAAATTCTTCTTTAACAATGAATTTATTCAAATTTCCCTATTAATAGCCAATCCTAGAGGGGGATTGACTTTCAAACCCTTCTTGTAATAAAGGACATAGTCATATCTAGGGAACTTTCATTGCCAAAAGCATTTGGAAAGATTGTGAATCTAATAAGATTTGGCTTTAGTGGGTTGGAGATGGGTTTTTAAATAGGATATCTATAAACCAACCCAATCTTTGGTGGTCTCCACTCTTTTCTTTGTAGGGTTTTCCACTGACAAAGGTCTAAGGGGTTAATGCTCTACATTTCTTTAAATAAATAAGGTATTAAAAATCCCAAGGATCTATCCTCCAGAGTCACTGCGAGTCTTCAAATGTGGGGTGACCTCCAAATTTAGTTTTACCTTAGTCATCCAAATCAATAGACTTTTGATTTACTTGTTTCAAATTTTCCTACACTTTTTCTTCACAAGCTTGGTATCCAATCTATTAAGGCCTAGTGAAAGGATTGGAAGTGGTATACTTGGACTCCTCTTTCTAGTTACAAATCCAAGATGAGTTATCACTGGTTGGTGCCACATTTTCCTATGGTTACCATTCTCAACTAGTAGTGGAATTTGTAGTCTTCTAAGAAATCTTAGAGACTCAAATTATAAGGAAACTCAGGTGCAAAAATAGCTTCCTACACTAATCTCTTAAGGAAAGTATTGTGCAAATTCTTTTAAATCCTTACAATTTTAGATTCACTTTTGGTAGAACAACAATATTACAATCAACCATGAATATAGAAAATAGATAGAGAAATAATAACACATAAACACATAGATATGCCCACCCTTCGAAAACCTACATAATGTATTATCTTCAACACAAAGGTTACACCACACTTGTAATGCAAGTTCTTTCAGGACATGGAAGACTTATCTAGTAGCAACCAACAATACACTACTCACTCACTCACTATTTACAACCCTCAAAGTGCTTATATAATGTGCTTTCCATTATTAGGGAATCTTCCAAAGATAGCTCTTATGCATCATAGGAATCCCTCATAACCATTTCAGTCATGATTTCCTTACACACAATTAAATCTTCCAAAGATAGTTCTTACATGCCATAGGAATCCATCATAACTATTTTTAGTCATGATCTCCTTACACACAATTAGATATTCCAAAGATAGGTTTTATGCATCATAGGAATTCGTGATAGGTATCCATCATAGGAATATATCATAATTCAAGATGCTGACACATGCAAGTGGAGTGACACATCAACATGCCAACTAGACATGTACACTCACACTTAATCACATTATTTGTAAAAAATACATTTACAGAAAAAATAATAAGAATATGAATTATCCAAGGTTGAGACACCTTATTCCTAACATTCTCCCACTTATCGAACACCTTGTAAGAGCAACAAGAACATAACAAGAACTAACCGCTATAGGCTAAAAGACCCATAGACTCTAAACATCATGTGAACTTCTCTGTGCCCACTAGTTTCATCAATGCATCTGCAACATTCTTTATAGTATCTACCTTCTCCAAATTTACCTTTCCATCTTCCACCATATCTCTAAAAAAGTGAAACTACACATCAATGTGCTTCATTCTTGCATGGAAAGTTGGATTCTTTGCAAGGAAAATAACAGTCTGATTATCACAAAAAATAGTAATTTGTCCTGCATCAACACCAATATCAAAACACAATCACCTAAGCCAAATGGCTTCCTTAAACGCATGAGTAGCAACCATGTACTTAGCTTCTGTAGTGGAAAAAGCAACCATAGGTTGTCGCTTACTCATCCAACTAATGGCACCACCAAACATAGTGAACACATAAGCACTAGTCGATCTCCTACTATTAATATCACCTACCCAATCTAAATCCACAAATCCATGAATAAAAACTAAATGCGGAGCTCCAAAAGAATTACCATGATAACAAATGGAATAATCTAATGTACCCCTCATATATCTAAATACTCACTTAACTGCATCCCAATGTACCCATCTAGGATTAACCATAAACCATCTTAGAACTCCCACTACTTTGGCAATGTTTGGTCTAGTACAAACCAGAGCATACATAAGACTGTCAACTACACTAGCATAAGGTACTCTACTCATGTCCTCCACCTCACTAGGAGATTTTGGACAATCATCTATAGATAACTTTGTTCCCATAGAAATAGGAACACACAATGGTCTATAATATACCATGCTAAACCTTTCCAACATAGACTTCACATACTTTGGCTTAGCCAAAGTTTTTGATTAGACCTATCTCTACTGATTTCCATATCCAAGATGTACCTTATTGCCCCAAGATCTTTCATCTCAAACTGTGCTAGCAACTGAGATTTAAAATAAAAAATCATACTATTACCCTTCCCAAACAACAACATATACTCAACATATATTGCAACAATAAGAAGGCGATCATTTTCAACTCTGAAGTAAACACAATGATTTGATTTCAATCTTACAAATCCAATTGACAATACAAAGGCACCAAACTTAAGGTACCACATCCTAGGAGATTTTTTCAAGCCATATAGAGATTTCTTAAATCTACAAACCAAAGATTCTTTACCTTTAACAATGTAGTGCTCAGGCTGTGACATATAAATCTCTTCCTCGAAATCACCATGAAGGAAAGCTATCTTCACATCCATCTGTTCTATCTCTAAATCATATGATGCAACAAGAGATAACATAAATATAATGGATGTCAACTTTGCAATAGGAGAGAATATTTCACCATAATCTATTTCCTCTACCTGAGAATACCCCTTCGGAACCAATCTAGCTTTGTACCCTTCAACAGTGCCATTTGCATAGAATTTTCTCTTGAACACCCATTTGCTACCAATAGGTTTTCATCCTTTAGGCAAAGGTATTGTAGATGCTTAAAATCATCCCAAAAGACTATATTAATTTATTTAATATTGCGCTTGACATTATATTTAATTATTTATTAATTAATTATATTTGTCATATTCTTCTACCTATCTAATTAAATTTATTTAATTAAGTAGGTTCATTTACCTAAAGTATTTAAATTTAATTTTAATACTTCTAGCCTTAATGTGTTAAATTTATTTAACACATGATTCTCCATAATCCCCTTTTAAAATAAATTTTATTTATTTAAATCCTCACATCTCATTAATTCTTCTAAACCCATTATTAAATTAAATCCTATTTAATTTAATCTTAAGCCTAGCCTAAAACCTATCCTACACCCATTATTTTCATCCTCTTAAGCCTACTTCCTCATTTAATCCCACTTAATCATCCTAATCACCTTCCTAATCCCCCTCATTAACCTAAGTGTGTACTCACACGTGTGTGAGAAGGCATGCTTCCACACTCCTCTTGCACTCTTGTCTCCCACTCTTCTTTTCAAGTTTGCTCACACATGTGAGCAAACTTTGAATATTTGACCACTTGCATGGCTTGCTTATGTGTCTCCTTGTGGCACTATGTGATGCCACATGGATTCCACCTCACCAAGCCCTCCCTCAAGCCTATAGATAGAGGCCTTGTCTCAAGCATTTTCATCTCCCATTATTGCATTGTTATCATGTTGGTTTTAGATTTGAGCTTTCATAGTAGTTTGAGTTTAGAGCTTGTATAGTGATTTCTAGGTTGCATACTGACCTTTGGTAGCTGATTTAGAGTTCATCTACATTGTTAGAGTAGATTTATAACTTGCATTTCTCATCTCCATTTCATTTGCATCTTAGTTTAGCTTTCATCATAGTTTAGATTCCTTTGTTGCATTTCATATCTTCATCTTTGAATGCCTTCAAGAATGGCTTTCTCCATAGCCATTGTTTGAGGTGTTCTTCATATCCATATAACATAGGCTCATAGTTGAATTCCTCACACTTGCAGATCCATCATCAAGAGATTCAATACATTGTTGTGTTTGGGAGAGCACACCAAACATATCTCCAATCTTAACACACCAACAAGGCCTCTCATGGGTGCCTTTGTTGAGTTGTTTGAGGTTGCTTGAGGATTTGACTTGATTGGCTGGTTTGAGTTGCAAAACTCAACCAAGCATTAGTTAGTTTTTTATTTCATTTGATGAATACTTGATGCATATTTTAGTTTGAACTAATGTTTTCTTGTTGATTCATGCTCCCTACAAGCCACTTCTAAGCACCAAGTTCAAATGTTTGCTATGCTAAACATTCATTCATTCAAATGAGAGTGATTAAGCCATACAAGTTCATTAGCCCTTAAGTTTAAAGTGATAAGAATCACTACAAACTTCCTTAGTGATGAAAATCACTATTGTTTTTGTTTTTTAAATCTTCAAGGTTAATTCTTTGAATAAAAACCATTAGTAAAAACCTATAAGTCACCAGTTAGCAAAAATAATTCAAAAATTTGTGCAACTCTGTCTATAGGTGTAGACAACAAAATGTAGGTGTAGACGACATTTGACGCAAATGCTAAACTATAGAGATGCCAAAATGCGTAGACGGTAATTAACACAAACGACAGATGACAACTAAGTATAGTTTTTGAGGTGACGTGACACTGTATCAGACGAAGATGACAAAGTAAACTGCATAGACACCAAAAAGTCACAGACAACAAAGGATAGGTTGCACACAATAGCTTATGATATGCAGATGACATAATAGTTTTTCATAGACGAGAAAAAGAAAACCTAGACGATAGAATGAAAAGCAAAGGGGTGAAGGATTTCTCTTTTGAGGAAATTTGTCCTTTTCCATTTGATAAATCCATCAATATGGTACTATTTGCACCCGGTTTCAAAATTCCTAAATTTGACATGTATATGGGAGAGACATGCCCCATCACACATCTCAAGGAATTTTCCATTTTGTGCCAAGAAGTAGCCTATAGTGATGATTATCTTAAGAGACTCTTTGCATGAAGTCTTGGAGGCCTTGCACTAGAATGGTTAATGAATTTACCTAAGGGCTCCTTTACTTCCTTCAATGATTTAATAGGCAAGTTTATAGCACAATACTCTTACAACATTGAACATCTGCCTCATTGAGTGATTTGTGTAACACAAAGCAACGAAATGGTGAAACTTTTGCCAACTTCCTACAAAGGTGGAGACATCTTGCTAATTGTATGCCATATAAAATTGAGGATTCCCACCTTTTGGATATATTTATCAAGAACTTGATACTTGAAATTTCTTTCCACATGAAGATGGCTAGCCTCGAAGACTTTTCCACTTTAGTCAAGAAGGGCAAGAACATTGAAAATGGACTTTTGGAGAAAGGTGCCATTAAGCATTATAAATCATCATCCTCACACAATGACACAAACAAAAATAACAAACCCAAATTTTGGTCCAAGAACAAGGGTGTCACACATGATGGTGTCACTGATGTCAAAAATCTTCAAGGAAGGAACAACAACAACAACTGCAATTGAAACAACAACAATTCGAATCATGACAATCAAGGCAATCAACAATCTCATAACCAGACAATTTTTTCCACGCAACAATGACAATACCAATTACAATCATGAATATGATCGAAATAAGAAGTTCACTAACTTCAGTGAACCCTTGGATGCCATCTTTCAAAAACTGGTGGATCACAATTTTATGGTTTTTCCCAACACACATCCTTTTGATGAAAATCAACCAAAATCCAAGTGGTATAGGGAAAATGAATATTGCAAATACCACTGCATCAAAGGGAATGACATAAAAAAGTGTATCAAGCTCAAAATCTTCATTCAAAATCTTGTTGATGATGGGGAAATTGAGGTAGAAGGAGGTCCAACCTCTAAAAATGCTAAATTGAAGATATTCCAAAAGCCATTTCCTGCTCACAACAATGATAGCAACAATACCAACAACGTGAATCAAGCTTCCACATCAAATGCATTACCTTATGATTATTCTACTAACCACATATTAGGATTTGACTCCTTGTGTGGTAAAATAGAAACCAATGATATATGTGGATTTGACTCCATGTGTGGTCGTATTGAAGAGGTAGACACTCATGTGAATACCCTTGTCCTACAAGCAGCTGATTGTGATGCAACCACTCAACAAGGAAGACTTACTTTGCAAGCTACCACTCCTAATCACACTAATCCATCCATGCCACATGCACCTACTGTGCCATCCACTTCACAAAGGCCCACTTCTCACTATGATGTGTTATCCCAGTTAGGTAAGACTCCTACACAAATATCCATTCTTGAGCTCCTAACCACATCACCCATCCACAAAGAAATCTTGGAGAAGGCTCTTTTAGAGTCTCGTGTTCCTGAAAACATTAATGCCTCCCAATTCACTACCATGATTGGAAACCTTGCCGCACAACAACACCTTGTCTTCACAGATAAAGATTTCCAAGGTCCTGATCCCCACTATAATTTGTCACTCCACATTGAAGACCTTATACAGCAACATAAGATTAAAAGAGTCCTTATAGATAATGGATCTAGTTTGAACCTATGTATATTGAAGATGATTCATTTCTTAGGACTTCCAGAAGACCTCCTAGATGTCAATAAGAGGATAGCAATCAAAGCCTATCATGAGAGGGAAAGAGAATCAAAAGGAGTTATCATGTTACCTCTAAAGGTTGGGCTAGCCATCATAAATACTAAATGCCATGTCCTAGACTTGGATTTTCCATATAAAATCTTGCTTGGTAGACCATGGATACATACACTCAAAGTGGTACCATCTACATATCATCAATGCTTGAAATTTCCTCACCAAGGAAGAGAGGTCACAATCCTAGGGGATGCTACTCCTTTTGCATTTTGTAAAAGATTGGAAGGCACACCAACAAATTTTTGTCCAATTAGTGAGTTTACTAAGGTTATACCAAAGCCTCTCACCATAATAGAATCACCTTCCAAAATGGTACCAAAGTTAGCCAATGATGATTCCAATTCCCACAAAGGAAACGAGAAGGTTGAAGATGCTAAGGTTAACACCACAGGAAAGAAGGTTACTTTTGTTGATTTAGGAATGGGAAAGTATAAGTTTGAAAATGCCTTGTGTGTTGGACAACTACCACTCTCCCCCCATTCCTTTGGAAAACCTTCACAATTACCACTTCCTACATATAAAGATACAATGCAAGTTAACAAGACAACATTTGAACATTGGGGCTCACTTAGTGATGAACACATGGAATCTAATATCCTAGATTGGCTATATTATGATGGAAAAGATGAACCTATGGAGTTCCCTAAGGATAAATATGTTAAGGCCCCTCCCATTATCAAAAACATGGGATATCATGGTACCAGCCTTGGACCTAAAGAAGATGGAATGAGACAACCCTTAGAAACTAATAGCTATCCTAAAGGACGTGGTTTGGGCTCCATTAAACCTAAGGTATCCTTTGCTGACAACTATTGTATGGTTAAATTTGATTCTAAGACTAACAAGGAGGAATTCTTTGAAATACCCTTCTAGTACATTGAAGATGACCTAGATACTCGTGTTCATACCATTACCATAGTTGACCTTTCATCCACCAACCTACCTCTCACCAACACTGACATGATAGATTGGGACCTTCAAGATACACCACCAGCTCTCGATATCTGTAAGTCTGATGAGGCAGTGATGGCACTCTTTGGCCTTAAGAATCTCCAAGATTAAAAACATGAGATCAAATACAATGAGGAAGCCTATTTTGGTAGCCAAGTCAACTCTCTTAGTCGCAAAAATGAAAAAGAAAAAAAAAGAAACATCCTCTAGTGAAAACCCTTCTAGGGAACTTTTGGATGAAGGAAAAGATAAAATAAAGGATGCATCTTCTGGTGAAAATCTCTTAGAGGCACTAGAAGAGGGGGAGATTGACTTGCCATTTAGATCTTTACCACCAGAAAAGTCATCTATTTTGAATGAGGACACAATTCCAGTTAACTTGGGTACATAGGATAATCCACAAATCAACTACATTGTAGCTACCCTAAGTCTTGAAGAGCAAAAGGCAATGACTAAATTCTTGAGAAAGGGTAAAATCAATTTTGCATGGACCTATAAAGATATGCCTGGTTTAGACATGGATTTGGTTGTGCATCACTTGACAGTAGATCCCAAGATTAAACCAGTGAAGCAAAAGTTGCACAAAATGCATCGTAAGGTAGCACTTTTAGTCAAAGAAGAGTTGCCGAAAATGTTAGAAGAAAAGTTCATCCACCCTATTGACTATCTTGAGTGGGTCTCCAACATTGTTCCTGTAGGGAAAGCATCTGGGGGCATCCATGTTTGTTTAGATTTTCAAGATTTAAACCTTGCATGTCCTAAGGATGATTTTTTGCTTCCTAATATAGACATCATAGTGGATTTGATTGTTGGACATGAGATGTTGTCTTTGATGGATGGTGTCTCCAGTTATAATCAAATCAAAATTATAGAAGAAGATCAACATAAAATGACATTTACCACCCCATGGGGAACCTTTTGTTATCAAGTCATGCCTTTTGGCTTGAAAAATGCCAGCACCACTTATCAATTTGTAATGACTACCATATTCCATGATCTTCTACATGTCATAATGGAGGACTATGTTGATGACATCCTAGGAAAATCAAAGACACATGAGTCCCATATTGATGTACTCACCACCATTTTTGAGAGATTGGAGAAATATACAGTGCACCTAAATCTTAATAAATGTGTGTTTGGGGTCAAATCTATCAAGTTGTTAGGCTACATTGTGTCAAGAAGAGGTATTGAGGTAGATCTTGCTAAAGTAAAAGCCATCATGGACATGCCTCCACCTACCACATTGAAACAACTTCACAGTTTTCAAGGAAAGTTACAATCCATTAGGAGATTTGTGTCACAATTAGCAGATAAGGTCCATCCACTTCAGCATTTGCTTCGCAAGGGAAACAAGTTTCAATGGGATTGTCTATGCCAAAAAGCATTTGAACAAATCAAGACATATTTGGCTAATCCTCTAGTTCTAGTCCCTCCAGTTGTAGGACGACCATTGATCCTATACATTTCAGCCACTTTAGTTACCTTAGGTGCTCTTTTGGCACAAGTAGATGACAATGGGAATGAGAAAGCTATATACTATCTCAATCGAACATTAGATGGTTATGAGTTGAACTACATTGCTATTGAGAGAGCTTGTTTGGTAGTAGTCTTTTGCATGTAGAAGTTACGCCATTATATGCTTAATCATACTACATACCTCATTGCCAAGATGGATCCACTCAAATATTTGCTATCAAAAGCTACCCTCACTGGTCAATCAGAAAAATGGGTCTTGATTTTAGGTGAATTCGACATTGTTTATAAGGATCATAAGGCCATTAAAGGACAAGTAATTACAGATCAGCTCGCTGAAGCTCCTCTTCAAGGTGACCATCCCATTGTAGCAGATTTTCCAGATGACACAATTATGACTATAGCCCCTAGTACACCATGGAAACTATTTTTTGATGGATCCTTTACACAAAAGGGACTAGGGGTAGGAGTTTTGTTTGTTACACTGCAAGGAGATCTCATTCCTAAATCTTATAAGATGTCATTCCCTTGCACAAATAATATAGCTAAGTATGAAGGATTAGTCATAGGGTTGCGTCAAGCTATCAAATGGAATATGAAAACCTTTCTTGTCTTTGGAGACTCAAAATTAGTCATTAAACAAGTTACAGATGAATACCACACAAAGGATGAGAAGTTGTTGCCATACAATAGGATAGTGGAGGATCTTAAACAACATTTCACAGAATTAGTTTTTCAGTAGATCCTAAGGGTTAATAAAAAAGCAGCAGATGCCATGGCTACTATTGCCTCCATGATTGCCATGCCAGAATATAGTCTTAAATGTGAGTTTCTTGTTGAGAATCTCTTTACTCTTGCTTATGAGAAGACTGATTCAGAGTTGGTGTGTGAGATTGTTGGTCCTGAGTCTCCATGGTATGCTAAAATATTTTCCTATTTACATCACAAAACCATTCCCATAACCCTCACCCCAAATTATAACAAAACCTTTATCCGTCACACGGCCTGATATACCATCCTAGGTGACACACTTTTCTGAAAAACACTTTGATGGAACCCTCCTCCAATGTCTCAGTTTAGATGAAGCCAAAATGACATTAGAAGAGGTCCACCAAGGGATTTTTGGTGCCCATTCTAGTGGCCTTATGTTAGCAAAAAACCTTCTTAGGATAGGTTACTATTGGCCCACTATGGAAGCAAATGCATATCATTTTGTGAAGAGATGTGTTCCTTGTCAGCAACATGATGATTTGATACATGCTTCCGCCCAAGACCTCCAACCCACCATCACTCCATGGCCCTTTTTTTGTTGGGGATTCGATCTTGTTGGTCAAGTATACCCAAATTCCTCAAATGGCCACAAGTACATTATTGCCACCACTAAGTACTTCACAAAGTGGGTTGAGGCTATTCCATTAACCTACATCACTAGAAAATAGATTTCAAAGTTCATCTTGAACTACATTATCTGTTGTTTCGACATACCTCAAGACATCATGAATGATAATGGAACCCCTTTCAAAAATTAGGAAGTTGCCACATTGTGTAAGAAATTTGGAATCACCCAACATTTTTCCACCAGATACTACCCCCAAGGCAATGGCCAAGCTGAAGCTACTAATAAAACCATTTTGAAAATCCTAAAGAAAATTGTTGACACAGCTGGCCATGATTGGCGCATCCATCTTGCTCTCACCCTTTGGGCCTATCGTACCTCCATCTATACCCCCACAAGAGCCACTCCATTTTCCCTTATTTATGGTTTTGAGGCTATCTTACCCATTAAAATTGAGCTCCTTTCCCTCAGGATCTCTCTCAAGAATCTGATCTCTGAAGAAGAATATAGAGTTGCTTTCTTGCAAGAGCTACAACTCCTTGATGAAAGAATCCTCAATGCCCTAAACCACCTTTGCATGTATCAAAATTGCCTTTAGCTTCAGTATCATAAGAAGGTCAAGCCATGAGAGTTTGAGATGGGTGACTTAGTTTTGCAGCATAACATGAGGAATCTCTAGAACTATGAAAAGAAAGGAAAGTTTGAGGCTAATTGGCTAGGTCCATTTATCATTACAGGAAAATATGGTTCTGGGGCATATTAGATTGCTACTCTAGAGGGAAATCCACTCCCTAAGCCTGAAAATATCTAGCATCTCAAGTGGTTCTATGCTTGAGCCTTGTAGTTCCTATACAATGTTCTTATAGTCCCACAAAAATCTAAAAAAATTAGAAAATCAGAAAAAAACCCAAAAAAATTCATAAAATGTTCTTGAAGAAAAACCTAAAAAGAAGAAAATGTTCTTGAAAAAAGTATTGTCAATCCATTTTCTATAAGGCTCATTTCACTTCACCTCATTCCACCATTCTAGTTCTATTTGTGCAAAGTTGTATCTAGCTTTTTGCTTGTCATGCATCCAATAAAAGACCTCTTTTCTGCGAGGCTTCATTTCACTTCCATCTTTTGAAAGACCTCTGATTCGTAAGGCAATTTTCCATCAAGTGTTTTCCCCATCCCATCACATTGAGGTTTTTCACAATAGTGACCACACTTGGACTTACACAAAATTACCATTTGATGCTTAATGATTCAAGAAACTTGTTTGCTTCACAACCCTTGCTGAAAACACATGATTTTATGATCATTGAAATTTGATTTGACACAATATTATAGGATGAATCCTTCCTATAGGCGACATTGCGACATTCATTTCTTGACCTAAGGTTCTTGGTAGGAACTATAGACTAAATGACTACTTGGTCATGAGGTCTCTTTTTGGTTGATTTCATTTTGTGTGTTAGTGGAAGCCTTTTATGGTACACCTTGATCTTCCATATTTTCGTCGTGCCTAAATGGCTCTCATTGACCACATGTGTTTTTGTGGTATGATCTATTTTGAGGCTTTATTTCATATGTGTTTGTTTCATGTTATGTTAATGTGTTGCACAATGGGGGCAACAACTTAGCACACATTCCACCAAAGATCCCTAAAAAGACTTTAGGTGTGCCTAGACCTCTCCATGGCCTATATGACATTGACTCCATCATGACTATGTAAGCTACACATGTTTTCCTAAAGTCTCTCTATTTTTGCGTTTCTAGTCCACGCAAAAGAGCCTTGACATTTATGCTTCTATAGCATATAATGCATAAAATATTTTGCAAAATCAAAATATGATTTGATCTCCATATAAACACAACATAATCTCTTGATATCATGTAGTTAGGTTTCATGTAGCTAGAGTCTTCATTCGAGTCATGCTTGGGATGAGGTCCTATTCATTTCCCCCCTCCTATGCTACGCTACTAGGTTTCTATGAGTGACAGTTTGGATAAATATTCATTTTAGGTTGCACTTTTATTAGATTGCATTGTTAGTTCATTCCATTAGTTACATACATCCATTTTAATCATCACATCTAGTGGCATCTACATCATAATCACATCTCAAATATATATAGTGCATGCATACATGTAAAATAAAACAATGCATACATCTCATAATTGCAAGCAAATCTGCATCACACTCATGTTAGACATCATACATAATAAACATCACATCACATAGCATCACATCCTGCATCACAAATGTAAGTATCCACATCATAGATATCATATGCATCACATAAATCCATACAAATATAGGACCATCGAATCATGCCATGTATATATCGAAAAATAGTGTCTATATAGTCTGTATACAAATTATGTAGAATCATATAGTACAAATGCATCATCAAAAAATCGCTGCATCTGCACATATCTATCAAAAAATTGATCACTATAAAAAATCAAACTACTAGCTGTGAGGGCCCAG
This sequence comes from Cupressus sempervirens, assembly GCA_028749045.1. Taxonomy (NCBI): domain Eukaryota; kingdom Viridiplantae; phylum Streptophyta; class Pinopsida; order Cupressales; family Cupressaceae; genus Cupressus; species Cupressus sempervirens. The sequence continues at coordinate 178,049,661 of CM053790.1, read as the reverse complement.
CCCCCTTGTATACCCCCCTCGGGGACATCTCTGTTGTCCTACAGACTACTCTAATTTGGCTCTACCCCTTGAGATCCAGCTCTCAAAATCTGGCTGTCACTGATCAACAGGCACAACCTCATGATATAGCGATCTATAATAGGCTGTCTCTCGTATGGCCTGTGCCTCTGCTTGGTTGGTTGAGATGGCCTCCTACATGACTGTGATGGCTGACCCAGGCTACAGTATCTGTCTTTGCCTGTGGTATCCATCTAGCTGCACCGAATGGGTAGCTCGCTCAGCTTGTAATGTGGCTACCTCTCCTTGGAGTCTCTCTAGCTTCGCCAGCTCCTCTGCATCTACATGGATCTCCATACCTATAAATTCCTCGACATCTATCCATGCCTATAGGGCCACAAGGCCTCATGTGCACTATCTCCTCTAGCCCTTTGCACCTATAACTTTACCTGTATGGCTGCCATGACCTGCTCTAAGCTATCCACTCATGCCTGCTGCACCTGTGCTACACCCTCTAACTAGGCTACTTCTACATGGAGGCTATCCTGCTTAGCCCTCACTATGTCTAGGTCCTCTTTCAGTGCCTATCCCTATACCTATGCTTGCACCTATGGTGCTACCCGTGGCTATGCCTATATTGGCACTAGCCTTGTACCCCTCCTCTCACTGGCTCTGTGCCTATGTGGTCCCTTCTGTGCCTCTTGTGCCTTAGGTGGCATCATAGCCACTTGTCCCCCATCCCTTACATCATCACCATCCCTTTGTGCCTACTCTACTAGTGGAGGTGTCCTAGGCACTATGAGCACTAGATGCATCGGTAGTCACTCTGACATCTCCCCTATCCTACCCATGTACCTAGGGCACTAGATGCATCGGTAGCCATGAGCTCCGTACTAACTGTAGCATGGTCCCATGACACCATAAGCAACCATACTCCCAACAGACAAAAAGATATAGGAATCTATCTGGCACTGCATCCTGTGTCCTGCCAAATTGGTGCCACACCATTGAAGGCATGTAGTGCTTAATAATGTACATGGAATGACCAATGATCTAGTAGTTAGTTTGCGTGTAAGGGAGGTACATTTGATCCTCCGTGTCATCCTCTCTGCCTACTACTAGCACTCTCCCCCACTGCTCTACCCCATTATATGGAGTCCACTCAAACATAATAATCTAATCAAGATAGTGCCACCAAAATCCCACAAACTTTGTGAAGGTGTACATGATCGGAGGTCAGTATCTACAGGAAAATGGCTCGTTGGGATTTTTGGTCTCCTGCTTAGTAATTGACCATGTGACTCTGATATGCTCCCAAGACCAAACTATTAGTAGCATCAGCTCTAGAGCCATAGTCCTTTGTGTTTGATATGCACACATGTGCAGATTGTGGTATAGCTTTGCTAGGATAGTCTGACCCCAGCAATAGACCTCTCTGTCCTCCTATAGCAGGGTGCTCAACACCTACACCCAACCGATAGGCCATTGATGTCCTATGTGATCTGGTAGCATCTGCCATATGAGTGAGGCCAAATATACTACTAGCCTTGGTAATCTCTGGTCCAAGGCTCCCCTCGATGATAGCCATGACCTTTGGATTGGAAACCTCTGCCATCATTTGCTAAAGCACTCTTGTAGAAATGGATCTGACCCCTCTAGTATGTACTCTAGATAAGCCCCTCAGATCGACACTCATAGGATTTTCCACATGTCCAATAGTGTGACTATAGCCTCCCTTATTGGCAGATGGAAGCTCCCCATGGGTGTGTGCTATTGCTTGATGAGCGCTGATAGTTGCGCTGAGTGTGCCCTCAGGCCGGGCCACTCATACACGTGCTCTAGTCTGCATAGCTACACATGTTCCCAATTTGCATCGGTCAGTCACTCCTATATCACCATGGTCAGAGGATAGTGCTCCCTCGACCTAAACACTAATGTGTCCTCCTACAGTGTAGACATGTAGAGAGTCAGTCCTTTAGCCTATGCCATCCCTAGAATGAGGCATCTTCCCTTGTCCTCCTCCAATTTTTCCCAATCGACGGAGCCACTCATCGATGTAGATACTAATAAGTCATGATGTTGATCAGTGAAGACGCCAATCCACGTAGATGAAAACTCTTTTGTCATCTGTAGAGATGACGACCTGTAGTTCATCGTCTCTACTCACCCTATCCCACCTTTTCCATTCGCAAAGACAACAAGATAAAACTTGTTGTCTGCGCAGAGTCTCATACCCTTTTCTGGCATCTGCGTAGATGACAGGATTGAGCCTGTTGTCTCTACGAACACCTTCATTGCCACTTTGTTGTCTACATAGATGATAGGGTGGAGACTCTTGTCTTTTCCTTGATGACATTTTGGCCACATTTATTTAGCTATAAATGACCCTAACCTAGCCTAGTCTACCAAAAATATAAAGAGGATCAGATGACTTACTAGTGGGCCCATCTTGCCTAGTTGGTGGTACTCCTAAACATGCTCACCAAATTGTAATTGATCAATGGGGTCCATGTTTTCTCTGGATGCTCTACTCTCAAGGTGTGACAATGACCTTCTTTGAACCCCTTGGAGGCTTATATAGCCGCCCCCCCCCCCCCCCCTGAGGACCCTGTTTGAGTCCATGTCTTCCCTGAGCCATGTTCGTTCCTTGTTCACCTGCAAGTTATGCAAATATCATCATTTATTCCCTTTTTCTTATCTTTTTCTTCTCTTTCTAAAACCTTTTTGCGAAAATTGCCCAAAATTTATTTTTTGCGCTATTTTCACGAGGGGGCACCCTCCTCCTTTATCATCACTGTAGGACTCCTACCTTCTCTAGGGCAACCTATATTTTTCTTTTCTTTGATATGATGCTATCCTAACATCACATCAAAGAGGGGCAAAATGTAGACCCTTAAAATCATCCCAAAAGACTATATTAATTTATTTAATATTACCTTTGACATTATAGTTAATTATTTATTAATTAATGATATCTGTCATATTCTTCTACCTATTTAATTAAATTTATTTAATTAAGTAGGTTCATTTGCCTAATGTATTTAAATTTAATTTAAATGCTTCTAGCCTTAATGTGTTAAATTTATTTAACACATGATTTTCCATAATCCCCTTTTTAAATAAATCTTATTTATTTAAATCCTCACATCTCATTAATTCTTCTATACCCATGATGAACTTAAATCCTATTTAATTTAATCTTAAGCCTAGCCTAAAACCTAGCCTACACCCATCATTTTCATCCTCTTAAGCCTACTTCCTCATTTAATCCCACTTAATCATCCTAATCACCTTCCTAATCCCCCTCATTAGCCTAAGTGTGTGCTCACACGTGTGCGAAAGCATGCTTCCACACTCCTCTTGCACTCTTGTCTCCCACTCTTCTTTTCAAGTTTGCTCACACATGTGTGAGAAAAATTTGAATGTTTGACCACTTGCATAACTTGCTTATGTGTCTCCTTGTGGCACTATGTGATGCCACATGGATGCCACCTCACCAAGCCCTCCCTCAAGCCTATAAATAGAGGCCTTGTCTCAAGCATTTTCATCTCCCATTATTGCATTGTTATCATGTTGGTTTCAGATTTGAGCTTTCATAGTAGTTTGAGTTTAGAGCTTGTATAGTGATTTCTAGGTTGCATACTAACCTTTGGTAGCTGATATAGAGTTCATTTGCATTGTTAGAGTAGATTTATAGGTTACATTTCTCATCTCTATTTTATTTGCATCTTAGTTTACTTTGCATCATAGTTTAGATTCCTTTGTTGCATTTCATATCTTCATCTTTGAATGCCTTCAAGAATGGCTTTCTCCATAGCCATTGTTTGAGGTGTTCTTCATATCCATATAGCATAGGCTCATAGTTGCATTCCTCACACTTGCATATCCATCATCAAGAGATTTAATACAGTTTTGTGTTTGGAAGAGCACACCAAACATACCTCTAATCTTAACACACCAACAAGGCCTCTCATGGGTGCCTTTGTTGAGTTGTTTGAGGTTGCTTGAGGATTTGGCTTGATTGGTTGCTTTGAGTTGCAAAACTCAAGAAAGTATTAGTTAGTTTGTTATTTCATTTGGTGAATACTTGATGCATATTTTAGTTTGAACTAATGTTTTCTTGTTGATTCATGCTCCCTATAGGTCACTTCTTCTAGAATATAGGTACAAGGTCCCAAGTTTTTTTTTAATCCAATGAAACCATCTCATCATCCATGACCTCAATCTAGGAACATTCATCTTCCATATCCAAAGCCTCTTTCATAGATCTAGACTCAATAGTATTAGTAATCAAAGCAAAGGCACAACTGGAATCTAACATAGAATAACCAAAACTTTCTAGCTACTATTTTACTCTCATGGATCTCCTCAAGGGTTGAGGTTGAGGTTGTTCTTCCTCTTCTTCTAAACTATCAGAGCTACTAGAGCTCACCTCATCATTAGACGCAACATGGTCTTTCTGTTCAGTCTTCTCAAGGGTAGGAGGCAACTGAACAATATCTTCCTTCTTTTCTTTTTTGTTTGGCTGTAGCACAATAGGAGAAGATGTTAGCTCTCTAAAAATAACATTTCTACCATACAACACCTTACTAGTCACAGGGTCCCAAAGCTTGTATCCTTTCATACCAATACTGTATCTGATGAAAATACATTTGACAACTTTGTTTTCCAACTTGGATCTTTTCTCCTTTGGAACATGTGCATAAGTTTCACAACCAAAAACAAAAAGATATCTAATTGAAGACTTCTTACCAAACCATACTTCCATGGGTGTCTTACCAACAAGAGCTAATGTAGGAGATCTATTAACCAAATAGCAAGTAGTAGCCACAACTGTAGACCAAAAATTTTGTTCAAGACCAAATCCACTAAGCATACTCCTAGCCTTCTCCATCAGTGTCCTGTTCATTCTTTCTGCAACTCCATTTTGCTATGGGGTATAAGGAGTTGTCTTATGCCTCTCAATACCTCGTTCTTTATAGAACTATTCAATCTTTGCTGAGAAAAACTCAACACCATTGTCAGTTCTCACACACTTAATCTTCTTAATAGTCTAATTCTCTACAAGGGCTTTAAATTCCTTGAACTAACTAAAAACTTGTGTCTTACTTTTCAAGAAATAAATCCATGTCCTTCTACTATAATCATCTATGAAAGATACAAAAAATATAGACTTTGAGATTGAAAGAACTTTTATAGGACCAAATACATCAGAAGATTTGTGAGAACTAGAGTAAAATTGAACATGATGTTGTTTACCGTAGACATAATGTTCGCAGAAGTCAAACTCGAGATTACAATCATTTAACCCCTCAATGAGGTTCTTGTTCTTTCGGGTCATGAGACTCTTCTCACCAATGTGGCCAAATATCATATGCCACAACATTGTCTTTTCTATAGGAAGCTTTGCTTCCAATGTGTTTGCACCCTTAGGTACACATGCCGCACTTCCATCGGAGCCAATAACTATAGTCTTCTTTACTAGCTATTTCAAATGGTGGGGATGAAGTGATAGCTAGCTCTTCTTTGAAATAAAAGAACTATTGCACTAAGAAATGCATGCATCAAGCTAAAATATAATACCTCTCCTAGTACCCTTAGTAAGCACCATAACTCCTCTCATCATCTTACATCCATCTTTAGAAAAAACAACTTGCACACCTACATCATTCAACATACTTACATATAATAGGTTTTGTGCCAAATTGGGGATGTGCATTACCCCATTGATTACCTTTACTTTTCCATCAGGGAATCTGATAGTCACCCATCCTCATCCAAATATCTTTAGGTGAGAATCATCACCCAAGTACACCTTTCCACCATTGAAAGCTTCATACTTTGAGAACCAGCTTTGATGAGAGGTCATATGGAAAGAAGCACTTGAGTCTATCAACCACACATCATCAAATGCATGTGTTTCTAGGGCTGCAATGAAAGCATTGCCATCTTCTTGAGATTTTTCTAAACTTGAATGTGAGCCCTTCTTCTTCTTCTTTGGCTCTTTACAGTCTTTATGAAAGTTCCCAGTCTTATCATAGTTCCAACATTTTGCCTTGGAATTTCTAGGAGTCTTTGATTTTCCATGGGATTTGGATCTACCCTTTCTAGACTTGTCATTTTGCTTGCCTCTATCATTGGATCTACCACGAATAGCAAGAGCTTCCTTAGACGAATCTGATGACTTTCTCCTTGTCTCCTTAGATAACAATGAAGACACCACATCATCCATTCTAAAAGTGACTAAAGTACTTACAAGAGCCATCACAAGATGGTCCCATGAATTTGGTAAGGAACATAACATGGTCATAAATCGACTGTCCTCCTCTATCTTGACACCAGATGATGTCAACTGTGTAATCAGTAAATTAAAAGCATTTAGATGATCTATAACAGATCCTCCTTCCTGTATTCTTAGAGAATACAACTTCTTCCTTAGGAACAAATTGTTCACCAAAGATTTGGCCTAATACACAGACCCTAGCTATGTCCACAAACTATTTGCAGTCTTCTCATCAAGAACATTTAGGAGAATTTAATCAGCTAGATAGAGTCTACTAAGACCCTTAGCTTTCTGATCCTTGAGATCCCAATCCACTTGAGATATTATTGTGGGTCTCACATCAAGTGAAGTCACCTCCCATAGATCATTATCTTCAGGCAAACCTTCCATCTTGAGTTTCCACAACTCAAAATTACTGCCATTAAATTTATCCACCTCCATTTTTCCATATGTTGAACTAGCCATCTCAATCTGCAAATAAGTTTTAGAATGCTCTGCACAAAAATCCTACTCAAACTTGAGATTAGCTGAAAAAATCCTACCCAACAACTAGGATCAAAATTTGATCAAGCTCTAATACCACTTGTAAGGAAACTTAGTTGCAAAAATAGCTTCCTACACTAATCTCTTAAGGAAAGTATTGTGCAAATTCTTTTAAATCCTTACAATTTCAGATTCACTTTTGGTAGAAAAACAATACTACAATCAACCATGAATACAGAAAACAAATAGCAAAATAATAGCACATAAACACAAAGATATGCCCGTAGGGAAAAACCTTTCAATAAAACAACCCCACCCTCCAAAACCTGCACAATGTATTATCTTCAGCACAAAGGTTACAACACACTTGCAATACAAGTTCTTTCAGGACATGGAAGACTTATCTAGTAGCAACCAACAATACACTAATCCATCATTATCTACAGCCCTCAAAGTGCTTATATAATGCACTTTCCATTATTAGGGCATCTTCCAAAGATAGCTCTTATGTGTCATAAGAATTTTTCATAACCATTTTAGTCATGATTTCCTTACACACAATTAAATCTTCCAAAGATAATTCTTACACGTAATAGGAATCTATCATAACCTTTTTTAGTCATGATCTCCTTACACACAATTAAATATTCCAAAGAAAACTCTTATGCATCATAGGAATCCGTCATAGGAATCCATCATAGGAATCCATCATAATTCAAGATGCTAACACATACAAGTGGAGTGACACATCTACATGCCAACTAGACATGTACACTCACACTTAGTTACATTATTTGCAAAAAATTCATTTACAAAATAAATAATAAGAATAAGAATTATCCAAGGTTGAGACACCTTATTCCTAACATAAATTTCTCAATATTTAGTTAACCACCACAAAAACCAAGATTACACACTTTTCCTAGTGTTTACTTTTTCAAGGGCTTACCTTGGGTTCTAGACTCAAGCATTTCAGAGCTCTTGATCCCAAGTTCCCTTTTCATGAGGAAGCAATAAAATTCCTTCATATATCTTCTAGTTTTGTTAGTGAGCTCAAAGATATTGGAGTTGGATTCATAATATTTTATACACATTAGGCTGAAACCATTTTCTAGGCATATGTCTTTGTTGGGTAAATCCCCCACAATTCCCTTCAAGTTCTCCTAGATTTTGCATGCTTTCTAGATGGAGATTCTATTCAATCTTTAGAAGGAGAGGAGTGTTGCTATATTTTTTCATAACTTTCTTGATGTAAATATTTGTTGGCAATATGGCTAAGTATGTGATGCAGGGGCATCTGAGGTTCCTGAAGATTTTGGCAGTTTTCACCGACTTTTTTTGTTAACCTATAGTGTTAATCGAGTTGTAACTAGTATTAACCTATAGTGTTAACTAAGTTTATTGTTAACCAAAAATGTTAACCAAGTTCAAGGTTAATGAATAGTGTTAATCAAGTGTTCCTTCATGTGTCAAGTAAACCTGATAATTGGTGATACTCAGAAGTGGTTTTTTGATGCTTGGTCATGTCTTGGTTCTATCTTTTACCGAGTTGTCTATGTTTAGTTTCTAGTGTGAGGTGACCTTAGAATTTAATTTGGTTGTATGTATTTAATTTCTATTGTGAGCCAACTTTTGGCTTAAATGTGCATTTAATGCAAGAGTTTATTTAATTTGTAACATATTAGGCTGACCTGTGGCTTAGTTGGGTATAAGTAGGGGTTCTTGTGGAATCTTGAGTCATTATTAAGTGTGGGATCTAGCATGGAAAAGATGGACTAGTTGAGCAAGTGAAGTTTTCCTAAGTGTGTGGATAGAGTGTTGAATGTGAGGCAATTTATGCCTAGATCTTGGGTAAAGTTTGAGACGAGCTAGTAGTTGAGGCTTGGGAAATAAGGAGATTGCTTGGTGGGATTGTGAGATTAAGTTTAGATTTTCCTTGGAGGTTTCTACTAGAATGTGGATCTAGACTAGCTAGGGTTTTGGTTCGATCTTGAGGGATCTTATAGAACTATTATTGTAATTACTATTATATTTGGCCATAACCCAAAAGGCCTTACAATTGGTTATATTGCATGAAAATAGTTATTTTTTGAATATATTATTGTGAATTGGTATCAAATGTTGCATTGTTGATTTGGTTCCACTATGTGATTACTTACTAGGGGCTAAGACATCTCCTTTGGAGATTCTCCTTCCTTGTGTTAGGATAAACCATAGATAGAAATAAAAAAATACATGCAAATATAACCAATAACAGAAAATAATAGAACACATAGAAGTGAACACAAGGCACCAAGATTTAATGTGGTTCACCCAATCCCTGGGCTACGTCCACCAAACAGCAAGTTTGATCTTATTATAATCCAGTGATTACAACCTGATTACAATCCGTAATCCCTTACAATTCAATACTGCCGCAAGAACCAATTTCACATCACAACATAATGAAAAATACCTAACCCTAAGACCTTTTATACAAGTATTAAACTGCTTTAGGGTTATAACATGTCGGCCATATGTCGGCTACCATGTCGGCCATGGCCCAAATTTTTTTTCGTATTTATGAAGTATGTACAGTACTTTCCTAATTAGTCACCACAATCTAACAATCTCCCACTTGGGGACTAATCAGGTTCCACACTAAACAACAATCTCCCACTTAGAGACTGATCATGTAGCAATACAACTACCACATGGGGCTCCCACTGGATCAAACCACCCTGGACTCTGCTATTCTTTTATTCATGTTCAGTCTAAAAGACCAACCGAAGCTAAAGAGGAGTTCAGCTTCTCCCTTGTTACAACCTTTGTCAACATATCTGCTGGATTTTCATTCGTATGTATCTTCTCTAGCTTTAACTGTCCATCCTCCAAAACTGACCGAATGAAATGGTACCGCAACTGTATGTGTTTGGTCTTAGAATGCAAAGCTAAATTCTTAGCAAGATGAATGGCACTCTGACTATCTATAAACAAATAATTATCCTTCTGAGGATGTCCCAATTCTTCCAAGAAGAACTGAATCCATATCATCTCCTTGGCTACCTCTGTAGCAGCAACATACTCTGCCTCTATAGTGGATAAAGCATTAATCTTCTATAGCCTAGAAACCCAGCTCACGGCTACCCCACCAACAATAAAGACATAACCTAAAGTACTCCGCCTGGTATCAATATCCTATGCCAAATCTGAGTCAACATAGCCCTATAAATCAGTAGTAGAGCCCCCAAAGTATAAACATTGATTGGATGTCCCTCTCAAATATTTGAGAATCCACTTGATAGAATTCCAATGCTCAAATCTTGGATGACTCATATACCTGCTAACGACTCCCACTGCATGTGCAATATCTGGCCTAGTGCATACCATAGCATACATCAAACTTCCTACAGCTGAAGCATAGGGTACCTTGGACATCTTATCCTCCTCTTCCCGTGTCTTGGGACACATCTCCTTAGTCAATTTCAAATGACTAGGTAAAGGTGTGCTGATAGATTTAGCATTCTCCATACAGAAACGTTGCAACACCTTCTCAACATAATCAGCCTGAGATAGCATCAAGGTTTTGTTCTTCCTATCTCTGCAAATCTTCATACCAAGGATTTGTTTTTCTGCCCCCAAATCCTTCATAGCAAATGGATGTGCTAACTGGTGTTTTAGCCCCTTAATATGATCCATGTTAGACCCAACTATAAGCATATCATCAACATATAGACATAAAATAATGTAGCTATCATCACCCAACCTCTTAAAATAAACACAATAATCTGAATGACACTTGTTATATCCATGCTCATGCATAAAACTGTCAAATTTCAGATACCATTGCCGAGGTGCTTGCTTCAAGCCATATAAACTTTTCTTCAATTTGCACACTAAGTTCTCCTTACCTTTGACCTCAAAACCCTGTGGTTGAGCCATATACATTTATTCATCCAAATCACCATGAAGAAAGGCTATTTTAACATCCATCTGCTCTAAATGCAAATCTTCAGTAGCCACAAGACTTAAAATAGTACCAATAGAAGTCATTTTAACAACAGGAGAAAATATCTCATCAAAATCAATTCCCTTTTTCTGTGCAAATCCTTTTACAACTAACCTGGCCTTAAATATTTTCTTACCTCCTTCCTCTTCTTTCAACCTGTAAACCCACTTATTTTGTAAAGCCTTTTTACCCACAGGCAACTTGCACAAATCCCATGTCTTATTTTTCAGCAAAGAGTCCATTTCATCTTTCATTGCAGACTCCCATTGAATCTTAGTATCCACCTGCACAGCTTCATGATAACTTTCAGGTTCACCAGCATCAGTAAGTAAAATAGAATACAAAGAGGGAGAAAACCTTTATGGAGGTCTAATTTGCCTTGTTGACTGTCTAACATTTACTGGTGTGTGTGGTATTTGTTGTTGCAGTTGTTGCACATCATGAGGAATGGCTGAAACATCAACTTTTGGAGTATCATCCAACAGTACATAATCATCTTCTTTCTTCTCATGTTGCTGCAATAGATCTTTGTACAACACTTTCTCATTGAATATGACATCTCAACTTCTAACAATTTTAAGATTGTCAAAATCCCAAAGCCTATAACCAAATTCATTAATGCCATATCCAACAAAGACACATTTCTTTGATTTAGCTTCTAGCTTGGTTCTATTTTCAAAGTCTATATGAGCAAAAGCTTCACAACCGAAGGTCTTGAGAAAAGAATAACTCACCTTCTTACCAGTCCATGCTTCCTCTAGAATACCACAGCCCAAAGGAGTAGAGGGACCTCTATTAATCAAATATACTACAGTATTGACAACCTCTGCCTACATGTGTAAGGGCAACCCAACATGCAACCTCATGCTCCTTGCGCGCTCCATTATAGTCCTGTTCATGCGTTCAGCCACTCCATTTTGTTGTGGAGTCCTTGGAATAATTTTTTTTCTATGAATACCATTAGTGGAGCAATAATCTTCAAATTCATGACTGCAATACTCACCACCATTATCAGATCTGAGACATTTTAATTTCTTACCAGTCTCATTTTCTACCAAGCATTTCCATTTCTTAAAAGTTTGAAATACATCAGATTTCTATCTAAGGAAATAAACCCATACTTTTCTAGTTGCATCATCAATAAATGTAACATAATAATGAGAGCCACCAAGGGATGCTACCTGAGCTGGTCCCCATACATATGTATGCACAAGCTCTAATTTCTCCTTTTTGTGTTCCTTCCCTGTCTTTACAAAACTCACTCTCTTTTGTTTTCCATACACACAACTTTCATAGAAATCCATATTGACACATTTCAGACCTGGTAAAACTTTCTTTGAATGAAGTACTTTCATACCTTTATCACTCATGTGCCCAAGTCTATTGTGCCACATCGCTATATCAAAATCTACAACAGCTATTTGTTCTCCCTGCTCAACTGCAGCAATTGTTCCTGAACATTCATTTTTCTCTGAAACAATCAAAGTAGAAGGAACAATATGACCTGTACAAAGATATAAGGTGTGTACTTTCACACCTTTTGCTACTGCAAGGGAACCTTTTGAAACCTTCCAATTTTTATCATTAAAAGTAACTACACAACCCTCATCACCGAGTTGCCCTGCTAAAATTAAATTCCTACTTAGTTTTGGAACATGTCTTACCTCATGTAGTAGCCAATGATTCCCATTCTGCAACTTAATCTTAACTTTTCCCTTTCCAACAATCTGACAGGGTTCATTATCCCCCAAATAAACAAGCCCAAAATCCCCTTAGACATAATCAATGAAATAACCTCTATGAGGTGTAGCATGAAATGAAGCACCAGAATCTAAAACCCATGAATCATCAACACTCTCTAAAGATAGAAGAAAAGCATCCTCTTCGGATTTGTTACTTACCACATTTTCCTCCTTGTCTCCGTCTGATTTATCTCCTTCATTTTTCTTTCGATTCCAGCAATCTTTCTTTTTGTGCCCTGGTTTCCCACAGTACCAGCAATCATTTGGTCCTCTCGATTGAGACCTCTTCCCCTTTGACTTTCCTCTTGATTTCCCATGATTTCTAGAGTTACTTCCTCTTTTAGTCGTTCTGCCCCTGCTTTGTGCATTTAAAGCACTTCCTGATGTAGATCCACCTGAGGATTTCCTATGAGTTTCCTCACTTAAAATAACACCGATCACATCATCATGTTTTAGGGTACTAGATCCAGGAACAGAATTACTCACAGCCATTACCAAGCCATTCCAACTTTCAGGTAAAGAACACAAAATCAAGAGAGCCCTAATTTCTTCATCAAAATTGATACCCACAGAAGATAATTGACTAGTAATAGTATTAAACTCATTTAAATGATCTGCAACAGATCCACCTTCTGCCATTTTCATATTAAATAAACACTTCATGAGAAATACCTTGTTTGAAGCGGAGGGCTTTTCATATAGTGTCGCTAGGGTTTTCATCAAATCCTCTGTCATCTTTGCTTTTTTAATATTAAATGCCACCAATGGTGCCAAGCATAACCGAATGCTTTCGAGTGCCTTTCTGTCTAAGAGATCCCATTCAGCCTCTGACATAGTTCCTTGATACTTGGCTTTGCCTTCCAATGGCTTCCATAAATCCTTCTGATATAGATAGTCTTCCATTTGCATCTTCCATAATTAGAAGTTGTGCCCATTAAACCTATCAACCCTCAGCTTACCATCATCTGCCATCGCTCCCACTCAACCGTGAGACTCCTTGTTAACTGTGAGACTTTCTTGCAGAGGATAACTGAAAGACAACCTCGCTCTGATACCACTTGTTAGGATAAACCACAGATAGAAATAAAAAACTACATGCAAATATAACCAATAATAGAAAATAATAGAACACATAGAAATGAACACAAGGCACAAAGATTTAACGTGCTTCACCCAATCCCTGGGCTACGTCCACCAAACAGCAAGTCTAATCTTATTACAATCTAGTGATTACAACCTGATTACAATCCGTAATCCCTTACCGCTCAATACCACCGCAAGAACCAATTTTGCATCACAACATAATGAAAAATACCCAACCCTAAGCCCTTTTATACAAGTTTTAAACTGCTTTAGGGTTATAACATGTCGGCCATAATATGTCAACTACCATGTACAATACTTTCCTAATTAGTCACCACAATCTAACACCTTGCACCACATCAGATGGTATCATAACATAGTTGTTCCTGAGCATGTAGATAGATCGCTGAAGTTGATGCAATTTGCACTAGGACCTTGGGTTGGAGAGGTTTTTTTGGGAAGATCTTGATTTAGTTAATATTGTGGTGGATTATTCTTTCTAGAGTCCTACATCTCTTGGTTGTGAGGTGGCATAATGTGGTTCTAATTTACAATTGTAGAGGACTTACAGATGGATCGATGGATGCAAAGATGGAAGGTTGATCTTGTTGGGGCATGATTGTAGAGGGTTTGTGTAATGTGTATTCTATATCTATGTTCCTAGACTTGTGATGTGTTCTTGGTTGTTTGTGCAAGGTAGCATGTTGCAATCTAACTTGCAAACAATTTTGGTTTGTCACAAGGTGCATGGGAAGGATTTGTTACAGAGGCTTTATGGAGATCTTGGAAGATGTCTTTGAGAAGATTGGACCTTGGGATGATTGTGAATCTCCATGATGTGGTGGAGAAGAAAATTTCAAAGATATCTACTTGGTTTGAAGATAGATTGACTGATCGAGTTAAGGAAGGGATGGTTGAGTTTCATAGAGTTTAGCAAAGTTGGAGCCTACCAATTTGGAAGAGAGTTGTCTATCTAGTTAAAAGACTTGTTCGAGAGAGAAGATGACATAGCAAGGTTGAGGTGGAAGAGGTTGGTTTTGTTGATCAGTCTATGGAGTCTAATGTGAAACCTGTAGGGAAACTTGTGGTTGTTGTTGAAAAGGTTCCTAACCTTGCTGATGCTAGGATGGAGATTGGTTTTCATCATTAGCTAGTTCAGTCTGACATGGGAATTGTAGAGCATTTGTTCATGGATGATCTGATTATTGTGGGTGAACTTATGATGAGCAATGAGATTGCTAGTGTTGGGAGGCTAACATTTGTAGGTGATGCTGATAATGTGGATATGGTATTGAATCTACATGGTACTATAGATCTGTATGTTCTTGATTTATTGATGGTTGACATGGATGAAAATTTACCCGTGAAACATCATGTTCAGTTTGTTGATGAGAGTGAGCATGTTGATTGGGTTGTTGAGATTCAAGAGATTTTGGTGTTTTGATGGATGCCACAGGTGTGGGTGATTCATGGTTTGTTCTTTTATATGTATGGATTGGCAAGCATTGGGTGAAGATGAAGTAGAAGTGTGGTTCTCATGAAGGAATAAAGTGTGGGACATACTTTTATTTTTGCCCTAGGAGTCTAATGTACGGGCATATGAGGTTCTTGAATATTTTGGCAGTTTTCACTGAGTTTATATGTTAACTAAGTTACAGTGTTAACTTGTAGTGTCAAATGAGTTATAGTGTTAACCTATAGTGTGAACTAAGTTACAATGTTATCTGAGTTCAATGTTAACTAGCAGTGTTAATTGAGTTCATAGTGTTAGACAAGTTGCAATGTTAATTGGGTTCCTATGTTAATCAAGTTCCAATGTTAACCGAATGTTCCTTCATATGTCAAGTAAACCTAATAGTTGTTGATACTTGAAAGTGGTTTTCTAATGTTTAGTCATGTCTTCATTTTGGCTTTTCTTGATTTGTATATGCTCAGTTTATAGTATGAGCTGACCTCGGCATTTAATTTGGTTGTATGTATTTAATTTCTATTGTAAGATGACTTGTGGCTTAAAAGTGCATTTAACACAAGGGTTTATTTAACTTGTAACATAATAGGGTGACCTATGGCCTAGTTGGGTATAAGTAGGGGGTCTTATGGAATCTTGAGTCATTATTGAGTGTGGGATCCAACATGGAGAAGATGGAGTAGCTAAGTGAGCAAAGTTTTCCTAAGTATGTGGATAGAGCATTGAATGTGATGCATTTTACACCTTGATCTTGGGTAAAGTTTGAGAAGAGCTAGTAGCTGAGGCCTGGGAAATAAAGAGATTTCTTGGTGGGCTTGCGAACACAAGTTTAGATCTTCCTTAGAGGTTTCTACAAGAGTGTAGATTTGGAATAGTTAGGGTTTGGATTGGATCTTGAGGGATATTGAAGAATTTTTATTGTAATTTCTATTGTATTTGATTGCAACCTAGAAGGCCTTATAGTTGGGCATACTGCAGGTAAACAATTATTTTTTGAATCAAGTATTGTGAATTGGTATAAGATCTTGCATTCTTATTTTGTTTCTGCTGTGTGGTCATTTGCTTGGGGCTAGGACATCTCCTTTGGGGATTCTCTTGCCTTGCATTGCGTCAGTATGCTAAGTTAATATATTGGTTGAGTTTTCATTTACGCCAACATATACCTTATGTGAAGAAGACACTATGTACAAATGAAGTTTATATATTTGAAATGGAAAATTGTCTAAATATAAGATAGTTATTCAGTAAAATAGATATAGTTTTGATGTGTACGAATGACATTGTAATAATTGGAACATGCACAGTTAAGGACATATAGTACAATATGTTAGGATGACATATGTAAGTGCACAAGTCTATACAAATAGTACACAAGGAGTTACATAATAAATACCAGTAAAAGTAGTGAACATAGTAGAACAAGGCATAATGGTAAATGGTGGATTATAGGTAAGGAATTATTTTGGTTATGATATAATTAATTAACTAATTAGGGATGGCATCCTAATATTATCCTAAAGAGAGAAAGAGTTAATTTTGTATTTTTCCAAGTGTGTGAAAGCTTGAAGGCTGACTAGGCAGTTTTGATAAAATGTAAAGGTATAAAGGGAAGATTGTAATATGTGAAATAATGTGCAAGTTGTATTATATATGTTAACTAATATGCAAGCTATATTGATGTGAATTATGATATATGACTAGAGGTATGCGAAGAGAAAAAAAGTAAAGACCAGATATTGAAGATATCAATAGTAAAGAGACTTTTGTATCTATATCTTTATATCAAGGAACTATATTGTATAATTGCATGTTTGGGTAGTGGGTTCATCTTGCATACATATTGTAACTGAATATACAAACCCCTAATAGGGTTGAAAAGACTCCTAATAGGGTTGAGGCTTTTAACAAGGCCTAGTCCTCTAGCAAGGACCAAGACACTACATGTATGTAATAGATTCCTAATAGGGTGAACATCCTTAATAGGATACTTTTTTTTAGTGGATCATTTTGTGGGTATAATCGTCATTGGAGTTTTCCCTTGTCTAGAGTTCTCCTAGTTAACAAAATATGGTGTTATGAGTTCTCTAAGTGTATGGTTATGTTTAATGTTCAACATTGTTAGTTTACTTTCATATAAAAATTATAAGGTAATTAGCAATATTTAGTTTTGTGCTAAAGTTTGTAAAATACTGATTCACCCTCCTCTCAATATTCCCTATTTCTAACAATTAGTATCAGAGAATAGTTACTTCGAAGAGGCTTAACAACTTGACTTAGATCCCTATGAATATGGAACAATTATAGAGGAATCTTGAAGAAGCCCTTGAGAAGATTGATCTTCTTACTAAAGAAAGAGATAACCTAAAAGAAAGATACGAAGATGCAAAAGTCTAGATTGGGAAATTGAAAGATAAGATTGATCATCTCAAATCTAGAAAGGAACCCACAAAGAAAACAAAAGAGAGTGATGAGGTATGAACATTAAAGAAGGAAAATGTGATTCTGAAACATGAGTTGAAGATTGAACTAAGTATGAAGAAAGATGATAGAAAGGTTGAGTCAGATATAAAGTTTAAAAATATAGATCTAAGATCCTATATTACAAAAGTGACATATGAACTTGAGTCCATCAAGATATAGCATGCAGAACTTGAGAAGTAAAATATTATTATGAAATGAGAGTTAACCTAGCTTAAGAAAAAAATAGAAAAGTTATATTCCATTAGTGAGAAAATTGATGAGCAACTATATTATCAAAGACCTTCCTATGATAAGAATGGCCTTAGATATTTCATTGGAGAAAAATCAGAAAAGAAATTCGAAGCAAGAAAGGAACCAGATCTAGTTGTTGAAACTCCTAAACCTAAGAAGAATGATCAGAATGAGATTGAACCAAGTCAATCCAAAGATGTACCAAAAGAAGTTGAGAAAAAAAGTCAACCTGATAAATTTGATGAACCTAAGAAAATAGAGAAAGTTGAATCGGCTAAATAGGTAAGGTATGAATTCAAAGGAAGATGCTTCCTTTCTAATGAAGTTGGTCATATAAAGAGATACTATATAGGTAAGTCATTGAAACATACTAAAATTTTTTTTGTTATAATTTTCATGGTTTTGGTCATAAAGGAATTGATTGTAGGAAACCTAATTTTGATAGCAATAATAGCAATAGTAGAATGTTTAGAGATACTAACCCTATAGATAATTAAAGAATAATATCCTCTAGAAGATATAATGAAGGAGAAAGATCTAATTTAACAAGGGGTAACATTGTGTGTTACGAGTGTAACAACTTTGGATACATTGCCAAAAATTGTAGAGTACTTGTTAATCCAAATGGACCTAATCAAAGAAGTACATCGGTATTTCAGCTATGTAACAATTTTGGTCATATAGCAAGATTTTGTACAATGGACATGAGGATCATCAACATGAATCCAAATTTTAGAAGAAACTAAAGAAAAAATCCTAGAAGGAATTATAGCAACAATAATAGTCAGAAATATGAACTGAAAGAGCATGTGGAAGAATTCAAAGAAGTATTTGTCAAAGAAAAAGATCCATCAAGTTCACATGTAGTATTAGAAGAACAATATTTTGATACACATGATGACATATTAAGGTCATCTATTGTATGTGATTCATCCTATTTGAATTAAGAACTTTTTATTGAAGATAGAGTACCAAAAAGAAAAAAATGAGGTTAGAGATTGAGTTAAGAGTTACTTAATTGATGTGAGGTAGAAGATGATGAGTATATTCTCTAGTTAAGAATGCATGTCACTTGGAGATCTCATGAAGTTATATGAATGAAAACAAGTTTACTGGTTATTAGAAGTAACTTTTATGAATTGAGAAGTTGCACATTTAATGCAAAGTTCATTTGATGAGATATAGGTTGTACAAGCAAGATTGTGTGTATCATTCAATTGTGTGAAGAGTTAAGGAGCAATCAAGAGTGATTTGACAAAAAAATTGAAGAAGAATTAAAGTGTTTCAAGTGTGAGGTTTAGAAAACCCTAAATTATGCATCCAAGTGGGTATTTCACTCTAAAGAAAAGATTTGATATATGAAGTGTGTTTAGAATGTTGGTCTTAGATTGGTTTTGACAATTGAGTGTCAACACACTTGACCAATTCTTAAGTTGATGCCTAGTATAATACAAAAGCTGAGCTACAATGTGTGCTGAGCCAAAAATTCAATAGGTGCTGAGTGAAGTTCAGGTGCTGAGTGATAAGTGATGCCAAGCAAAGTATAGATGCTGAGTCACTATAGGTGCTGAGCAAAGTATAGATGCCGAGTGAAACAAAATTACTATAGGAGTCGAGTGAGATAGAATTCCTATATGTGCCAAGCGTCAACAATTAGTAAGTGCTGAGTAACACATAATCAACATATGAGTTTGTGCCTTCACAAACTTAGATGTAAACCATTTTTGATTTGACTCAGGATGAATCTCAGAGGATCTTGAAGATAAGATCGAATCTTTTTTATTACCTGTGTAATCAGCATGCAACCAATAAGAAAAATGGAGAAAGCATTCAACCAATAGGAAAAGTGAAAGAATTGAGTAGGAAAAGGAGAATGAATATTGATCATAGATTCATACCTAACCCTAAGTCTTCAAGGCCTTTAAAAGGAGGATGAAACCCCATTATGTGTGTGAATGAGTAAGAGTTTATGGAAGAATGGTAGTAAAGTGCAGAGGGATGTAAAGACTTAGAAAGAGCACAACAACATTGCAAAATTCAGTTGATTAGAATAGAGTATCAAAATTTTGCGGAGAGTCATATAAGATCAAGTGAGGATTAGAACAGATAGAGAGAAACAAGGATCTAGAATGAACAATTGAAGATTGAAAGTCATTAGGTCAAGACTTTCTAATAATCTCTAGCCATTGTATTAGGAATGAAAATCCTATGATGATAGGTTGGTTTAATAGCCATGTTGTAAGCCTTTAAACAAGGTGCTAAATCCTTTAACAGGGTAACATTCCAAGAGAGTGTTTGTAAATCCTTTAACCAGGTCACTTTTAATAGGGTGTAAAGTCTTTAATAGGACAGGCCTTTCATAGGGCAAACCATTGGAAGTGGTCAAACTTTGTAACCTTAAATAGTTACATATTGCTATAGTGATACTTTGTGGGCATCATCGCCACTCCAGTTTTACCTTCTCATTTTGGAGGGTTTTTGGGTTACCAAAATCTTGTGTTATCTATTTTCATGCATGTCTTTACTCTCATGTTTATTAGATAAATTAGATGCATGTGAATGATTTTAGCTAAAAGTTTTGAAAAGGTTAAAGTTAGTTACTTCTAATTCACCTCCCCTCTTAGAAGTAAATCTTCCCACTTGTAAATTCCAACAATTGGTATTAGAGCCAAGTTCTCACAAGGAGGAGCCTTACAGCTTGGAGAAAATATTTGGAAATGGAAGTTTAGAAGCTTGGGAAGATCATAGAGAATCACAAAATTTATGTACAACTTGCTCTACACATTTTGGAAGAAGCTAGAGAGGAACTGAGAAAATCCTTAAAGAGAAGAAGAAAGATTGCCATAGTTGAGAATGATACACAATACAAGGATATTGACACCTCAAAATTGTTTGCCAATGGAGATTACAAAGAGTTTGATACAGCAATAGCAAACCTAATGGAGAAGAATAGAGCCCAAGTAGAAGAAATTAGAACACTCAAGATTGAACAAGAATGACAAGCCATGATGCTTTGTGGAGTAACTGAACAAAAGAAAAGAGCCATTGAAGATAAGGCTATGCTAGAAGAAGACAAGAGAAACCTTGCCAATAGATTGGAAGAAAAGTCAATTGAGCTTGTAAGAATTTCAAACATGCAACTAGACACCCTAAGTCAGATGATGAATGCACATCATTAACTAAATGTCAAGGATATTGAGATCTCTACACTGAAGATGCAAAATGAAAAACTGCATAATGACTTGAAAAGAAAGAAGGAAATTGTAGAGAGCTTCAACAAACCCAATGAGGCCATCAAGTACTTTGAGTAGCTACTGAAATCACCAAGGGCTAGCAAGGATACTTCAGGACTAGGATACACCAGCACTAAAAAGGGAGAGTCATCCAAGACTATAGAACAAAGGAGTGACAAAGGTAAGAACACTAAACCTACTTGTCATTTTTGTGGTAAAAAAGGACATACCTCTAAAGTATGGAGGAGCAAGAATTCCCATTAGCATGACAAACCTAAGTATGTAAGTCATTGTCATAAGTGCAACAAGCAAGGACATCAAGCACATGACTATAGGACTAGGACTATTAGAAGACCAAGATTTGAAGATCACTACTACAATTGTAAGAAGTATGGACATAGAGCTTTTGAGTGCAGATCAAAGCCTATGTGGACACCTAATTAGCCAGCAAGAGGAAATAACCATGGACAACACTACAATTGGGACTACAATACTAGGTATAGCTATCATTACTATCAAGAATATGGACACATTCTTGAAAATTGCATAAGAACACATTTCAGTGGAAACTATAGTAGATGGCTCAGCCAAACTACATGCTTCAGTTGTTTGAAGATTGATCATATCAATAGGAATTGCCCAAGAAGGTCAAAGACACCCAACTCAGAGATCAACAAAGGAAAATAGAAGGTAGATGTTGAACACATCAGAGGAGAAATAAATAAGAGATGGAAGAAGAAAGATAGGAGCAACTCATCAAATAAAGGGATCACTTCACCTAAAAGGTCAAATGGTCACACTTCATCAAACTAAGTACAAGAAGGAATGAGGGACTAATTTACAAAGCTTTATCATAAATCAGTTCCTAAACAAGAAAGTACTAAAAAGAAGAGATTAGCATGAATAGATATGAAAAGACAAAACTCCAACATTTCATAAGTGTTATTAAGTTAGAAAATTTTCCCTCAGATGCCAAGTAAAATCCTAGTACATGCCGAGTTGATTGCCAAAATTAGTAGAAGCCAAATGATTAGTTGTAGCCAAGTTGGTAGAGGAAGTGGAGTAAAGAGAAATTTTAGTTGAAGCCAAGTGATGGATACTTCTATGGATTTCGAGTGGTGAAAAGACAATGGAAGCTGAGCAATGCAAAAATTCTTAAGAAGTCGAGTGGATAGTTATAAACGCACTAAGCATTAAATGCTATGAAAATAGGGTATATTATTGCATTTTGAATTATTTTTCTTCATCATAAATGAAGGGAAAAGATGAAGAAGAGTATAGAATGACTTCAAAGCAACAAATCTAGCATTTTAGCTGATTTCAACAATGATTCAGCACAATTTCATCAAATTTGAGGTATTTACATTTGTGCCAAGTTACACAGTTTCACATTTTCTTTGTGTT
This sequence comes from Cupressus sempervirens, assembly GCA_028749045.1. NCBI lineage: Eukaryota > Viridiplantae > Streptophyta > Pinopsida > Cupressales > Cupressaceae > Cupressus > Cupressus sempervirens. The sequence goes on along the minus strand of CM053790.1, from coordinate 178,027,268 downwards.
CAAACCCTAGATCACATAAATGGCTTCTAGCTCTAGGAAAACATAGGAGAAAGATTTGTTTGAGGTTCAACTAGTGTCCAATGAAGTAAAACAACAAGATTTTTGGCCAATCCCTAAAGTGGCATATAAAAATGACCTAGCTAGAGCCCTATCTGTAATACCTCCTAAAGTAGTTATGGTTCAGGATGTTAGAAGATGTCACAATTGTAAAATTGGAGCCATAGGAGACATGGAGATGAGGGAAGCCTATGAGAGATTGTGTGAAAATGGAGTTTTGAAAGAAGAGTATCAAATTGTTGAGAAGAAGGGTTTGACACATGCCTTAGAATTCCCCATAGTTTTCAAAATTGAATGGATCAAGATAGTGCTTAGCAAGATACATGATGGAAGCATATGGTTAGAGGATGGTCCAGTAAAAATTACAAAAAGGGTTGTACATAGAGTGATAGGGTACCCAATCCTAAATCGGCCAAAGACCCTTAGGAGTGATTCTAAGGAAGCAATTGAAAAGAACACTGGTGCCAAGTGGAACAAGAGAGGAATGATAATAAACACCATCCAAGATCCTCTTGTTGACTTTTTTGTTAGAGTTATTGCACACAAATTTTACCAATCTAGTAGACTTAATAGTGTACCATGCATTGCAGTGGATGTGCATTACAAACTAGTGAAAAATGATCATACTTATGATCTTGCAAAACTGTAATTGCAACAAATCAATGATAATTTAGCAGCAATAAGGAGAACAAAGGGAGCATAGTGCAAGTTTGGTGTAATTTTGATTTTCATATTTTTCTATGTACAAAATGAGTTTCCATCTTTTGGTAAAGTTTTCTGGAAAGAAAATAGGTCTATCATAGCTCAAGTTAATGAATATATAGAACAAATGGAAGCTAATTTTAAAATCCTAATGACTAGCTATTTTGAAGACTCCAAGAAGACCATGAAGCAAAGGCTAAGAATACTAGTTTCATTGGTAGAAAAGCATGTAAATAATGTATGCTTTCTTGTAGATATTGACTACACCTATATTCAAGTTGCTACACCAAGAGTTAGATGGTTAAGACCTCTTGGCTATGAAATAAATATAGATGAGTCATCAATAGCTATAACTGAACTACTAGTTGAGGAAGTGGACAAAAGTGCACCGCAGTTTGGAACGTATGATGTGGTAAGGTCAAAGGTAGATATGGAGTTAAAGATTGCCTCGACACTAAAGAAGAAGGACAAACTTGTGAAGAAACTTAAAGCCAAATTTGGTGAGGGCACTATAGAAGAAGAAGAAGGTGAAGAAGTAGAAGATGATGAAGAAGAACAAGGATAGGAGACACTTGCATTGACCAAAGGCATGGGTGAAGATGAAAAATAAGAAGGTTTCAAGTAGGAAGCGCCCAAGGCTGAACCTAAGATGAGAAAGGCACAAAAATAACCAGTTGCATAGCCCAAAGGAAAGAAGAAAGCAACAAAGCCAAGCCCAACCAACCCAACTACAAGGGTAGATACCAAAGCAACAACACATGTGGCAAAGGAACTAGGGAAGAAAAAAGCCATAGAGCAAGGAGGGTCTATAGAAAAAAAGAAAAGAAGAAAATATGTTGCACCCCCAGAGTTAGATGAAGAAAAGACAGAGTCTGACAATGATCAATTCAAATTGGTAAGACATTCCATCAAATATAATTTGGAAAATATTTGTGATAACATTAGGGACAATGCATTTTTGACTGGATTAAAAGGAATTGATTTTAATAAATTGTCAAGAGAAGAATAGAACATAGTGGAAGAGTCTAACTACACAATGATGGCCAAGTTCAAGACTACCCCACTTGAATTGCACAATTCTGTGCCTAAGGAGCTAAGCTCCATTGTAGAAAATAAATGACATTACTGCCTTAATATGGAGAAAAAAAATAAGGGAGTCTACATTGGCTCATGTGATGCTAGACCTTACAAAAGGTCAAATAAGCAAGGCTAGCAAGAAGCATGGGAACAAATTTGCACCCAAATATATAGCCTTTAGTATTTTACAGAATAAAATAGAGGATGTTGTAAAGAAATCCACATAAATGTGGAAATTAATTTATAGATTGACTACTATCAAGGAAGGGTAGGAAGATCCCTTTGAGGGAATAAATGATGAGGAGGAAGAGGAAAATGAAAAAGAGGAGGAAGGAGAGGAAGAAAAAGAAGAGGTAATAGTGGAGAAGACAAAACAAGGTGAAGAGGCAACCAGAACAGAGTGTCCAAGATACACAATTGCCACCACCAAGTCCTCGACATACAACACCTGTAGAAACTATAATTGCAAGGATGTTCCTGATACTTTAGGTTAGAACATCAATCCACTAACTACAGAGGATCTCTAAAAGATCCTTCACCAAACAACATTGCAATCACAATTATGCACAAATCTTGTTTTGTTGAGTGTTGAGGAATTGCAAGTAGCTATAGCACAGATTACCAAGGAGAAGGTGAACACACAAGAACCACTTTCACAACCTCGCACAACTACATATGATCAACCAAAAGAGCAAGTAACACAAGACACAACTGCTAAGGCTGATCCCACAATAATAGAAACAACAACTATTGAGGAGCCAACAAAGGAGCAGAAAGGACAAGATGTTCCTATAGCACAAAGCCAAGGTGCACCTCCTCAAATCATTTTTATTAATTAGGGTTGAAGAGAAGAAGACTAGGAAGAGGAGAAAACCCCCAAGAAAAGAGAGCAAGAGGTAATATAGACACTAGTAAACTTGCCTACCTCAGGGTCTCCTACCAAATAGCCAAGCATTGATGCAGTAACACTACAAATCTCAACACCAGGCTCGAGCTCCACCAAGGTAGCAAGGGTACTTCATTATGGAGACCTTGCACTTGATGAGGAAATTGTCATACCTAGTTATGACTATAAAAAATGAACCTAGCATAGATAAATGAAGTGCAAGAGGCACTAGAGAGAAAGAAGAAGCAGGAGATACCTAGAAATGAGTATAAACAAAAGAAAGCATTAGTGGAAATCGAAGACATATTCCTTAATGCATTTAGCTTGCTAGTACCTGATGAAACAAAGCCCATCATGGAGCAATTGTCTAACATAGTGGACCAAGTACAAAACAAGAACCTTGATACTAATGTCAAATTATTAGAGTGGTCTGAAAAGAAATTTCAAATGAAAGTTAATGAGAAGATATCCAGTGAGATAGAACTATCATAGGTTGAACTGGCTAAAAAGGTTGAGAAAGTTAAAATAGTACTTGGGAATATATTCTCATTGTACTCTAAATTGTGTGACTCATCATTTTTCACACAAGAAACTAGCTAGAGAATACACTGCTCTGAACAAAATCTTAAGATATCTAGCACATAGCTGCCTAAAGATCCAATTCAAAGTGAGAATCATTTTGCAACAATGCTTCACACTTAGAAGGAGTTAGCTGTATTGATAGTAGAAGAGGCCAATGTCAAGGTCAAATTGATGTAAATACAATTTTCTATTACCCCACATCTGGAAGTACTACATAAGGAAATGGACTATGCATAAAATGTTTTAAAGAAAGACCGTAATATATTTACCTTAGAAGGCCTTGTACATCTTGCAATAAGGACAACCATCCAGCTCAAAGGACTGGAAATAGCATTAGACAACTGGGATGCTTCTTTGAAGATGATAATGGAGGTAAATAAAACATTTTTGACTAAATATTCTATTCTTTCTTAAGATCCTTTGACATAAGTGTCAAAAAGGGGGAGATATAAACATTATGCATATAATAAGAATGGGGGAGATACTACATTCTTTGACATTCTTTGATGAAAGTAATATAGAATATGAAAAGGGGGGGATATTCATGTAAGAAGGAGATAATCATAATTTTGAGGAAGTAATAAGGAGATACAACCAAAAGGATGCAAAAACTACAAGAAGATGTGAAAGGGGGAGAAGAAACAAAGGGGGAGTACAAAGAAAGAAAAAATAGGGTACACAAAAATAGAGGCAAAGGAATGATAAGGCAGATAATGGAACCAACATGAGACAAATTTAGCTTAATGTTATTTTGGTTACAAAATGGTACATCAGCTCAGGGGGAGTTACAATCTTTTGAGGTATACAAATTTTTTGAACAAGATTATGAAGTTTTGTACATATGCCAAACAAAATGTGTAGTATACTCATAGAGATTAGATTCATAATGCTTAGTTAAGTGTTTTTTCCACTCATGTCAAAGGGGGATATTTTTGGTCTCAAATTGGTTTTGACACTTGAGTATCAATACACTTAACCAATTTTGAAGTTGATGCCAAGTATAATACAGAAGCCAAGCTATATTGTGTGTTGAGCCAAAAATTCAATAGGTGTGGAGTGAACTTTAGGTGCCGAGAAAAGTTTAGGTGTTGAGTGATAAGTGATGCCAATCAAAGTATAGATGCTGAGTCACTATAGGTACTGAGCAAAGTATAGATGCTGAGAAAAATGGAAGTACTATAGGAGCTAAGTGAGAGAGAATTCCTATATTTGCTGAGCATCAACAATTAGTAAGTGCTGAGTAACATAGAATCAACATATGAGTTTGTGCCTTCACAAAATTAGATGCAAACCATTTTTGAGCTGACTCAGGATGAATCTTGAAGGATCTTGAAGATAAGATCGAATCTTTTGCATTACCTATGTGATCAACATGCAACCAATAAGAAAAATGGAGAAAACATGCAACCAATAGGGAAAGTGAAAGAATTGAGTAGGAAAAGGAGAATAAATATTGATCGTAGATTCATACCTAACCCTAAGTCTTCGAAGCCTTTAAAAGGAGGATGAAACCCCATTATGTGTGCACATGAGTAAGAGTTTATGGGAGAATGCTAGCAAAGTGTAGAGGGGTGTAAAGACTTAGAAAGAGTAGAGTAGCACTGCAAATTTTAGTTGATTAGAATAGAGTATCAAAACTTTGAGGAGAGTCAAATCAAATCAAGCAAGGATCAAAACAAATAGAGCAGAATGAGGATCTGGAATCAACAATTGAAGATTGCAAGTCATCAGGTCAAGACTTTCTAATACCCTCTAGCCATTGTATTATGAATGAAAATCCTATGATAATTGGTTGGTTTAATAGCCATGTTGTAAGACTTTAAACAAGGTGCTAAATCCTTTAATAGGGTAACAAAGGGTGTTTGTAAATCCTTTAACCAGGTCACTTTTAACAGGGTGTAAAGTCTTTAATAGGACAAGCCTTTCACAGGGCAGACCATTGGAAGTGGTCAAACTTTATAACCTTAAATAGTTACATATTGCTGCAGTGATACTTTATGGGTGTCATCCCCACCCTAGTTTTACCTTCTCATTTTGGAGGGTTTCTAGTTTACCAAAATCTTGTGTTATCTATTTTCATGCATGTCTTTACTCTTATGTTTATTAGATGAATTAGTTGCATGTGAATGATTTCAGCTAAAAGTTTTGAAAAGGTTAAAGTTAGTTAATTTTGATTCAATCCCCCTTCTCAGAAGTAAATCTTTCCACTTTTAGATTCTAACATAGAATTCATGTGTAGAAATGGATGTCTTTGTTACATAATGTAGAAGATGAAGGAAGAGCTAATGTGAAGATAAGCCATGTTAAATATGTGATTGATGACCCTAGCACCATATTTTTTACAACACTCAAAAATATCATTCCCCTAGAAGATATGGTTAGTTACCTAAGAAGAAATTTTTAAAATGTAGGAGATGAACAAATCTCTGAGGAAATTAGCCATATATACAACCAAGATACGAGTTATCAACAAAGCTTTGAATATCTAAAGGATAATGACCTAGTTAAGTTTCTATTTTATTATGAGTTTGATGATGAAGAGTGGGCCAAGATAATATTAAGAAGAATTCATGATGGAAATTTTTTGGTTAGGAAATAATGTGGTTGATATCACTAGATTATGTAATGAAGGTTCACAATGGTAGTGGCATAGTGATAAGTAAGATCAATGGTGGTGGAAATTCATGAGGTCACTAGATTATGTAATGAAGGCGGTATACTAGTGAATGAGATTAATATTAAGAAGTTAGCACTTGACAACACTAAGCTAGTTTAAAATGGTAGAGGCATAGTGATAAGTAAGATCAAGTAGGATGATGTCAAATTCTTGAGTAGAATCATAGCAGAAAGAATGTGCTAAAGCTCTAGAGAAGATGATATGGTAGTTGGCTTTATTAAAGTAACTTATAAGATCTATATTAATAGAGAGAAAGTCAACTTGTGCGAAATCCTAAGAGTGCAGTTGATAGAGAACTTGGAAAAGATAAAGAAGGTTAAGAATAGCTAGTTTAGATTCCAATCCTTGATCACTCATATGTTTTTCCTTCTACTGAAGAAATTTCCATTTATGCAAGCATCAACCACAATGAGGAGTAATAGGAGCACAATGGAAAATATTTCTAAAGTTTATAAAAAAAACCTTATTGAGAAGGTAAATGACACTGCAATTCTGATTCTGAAGACATACCAAACTAAAATGAGGGAGAGATTTAGAATTCCACCCTCCATGATAGAAAAAGTACAAAGAAGACATTTTATTTATGGTGGAGATATATTTTACATACATTGAGGAAATAGAGCCCAGTATGTTGTATGTTGCACCCTTGGGATATGAAATCACTGAAGAAGAAATAGAAGAATATATGAAGGCTATCCTTGAATCATATAAAGATGAGGAGTTTGATATATTAGGAAACTATAAAGAGCTGATCCAATAATCTAGCCAAGCTCAATTGAAAAAGTTAGCAAAGAAGAAAAGAGAATCTATTATGAAAAAGATTATGGAATAGGTAGGAATGACAATTGAAGAAATAAGTGTAGTGAGGCAGACAATATCTAGGATGAAACAAATTGTTCAACAAGGGATGGTGTACATTCCACCCTTGGCATATGTTGGACCATTAGAAGGAGTCAAAGTGGCAACACCTACTACTCCAACACCTATTGCCCCTTACGAAGCTGTATCCCAATAGAAGGCACCCATTACACCTACTATTCCACTAACCAAGGAATTAGTTGAAAAATAAGTACAAGTTGTAGAGGTAAAAAGGAAATTAGTTAGACTGGCAGAGGTGAAACAAGAGTAACCAAATTCTCCTAGAAAGAAAAGAATGAAGGCAATGTAAACATGACCAAGAAAGAGGCAGAAGGAACTAATGCCTAGCTTTCCTAGAAAGAAGATGTGAGGTCAAGTAGAGCCATGGAAGATAGTAGAAAATAAATCAAAAAGTGCACTCTTAGGGAGAAAGGCATGGAAGCCTAAAATTTAGAAGGTAAACAATGCAATCATCAATGAGGGGAACTTTGTTCAATTAAATAAGTTTTATCATTTATATACATGGATTGACATATTAGAGCTTCAAAATGCTATTATTAGACATATTATTCTATCTAATAAGAATTTGTGGATGTTAAGGATGAAATCCCAAAATACCTCTATGAAAGGCTAACAAATAGAAGGAAGAGAGTGGCTGATGAGGACAAGGACATCAAGAAAAGCTCGATAAGGAAACTTTGTCAAGTTGATAGTGACAAACATATGGCTAGTTTAATAAAATGTTTAGAGCCATATCTAAGAAACAAGAAAAAGTATATATTGATAATGGGAGGAAATTATCAGGATGTTAACGAGGAGACTGGAAAGGCTATTGTGCAGATGATGTCAGACCTAAACAAAGCAGCAACAATGGCTCCACAAATCTCATTTGGAACTGATACAATGTAGATTAATGGCATAAAGGTCATAATTGATACAACTCAGAACCCTTTCAAGGATTATAGTACAAGAATTATTGGAAACATCTCCAGCTACACTAGTTCAAAAGAAGAAGTAGATGAAGAAGAGAAGAAAAAGAGAAAAGAAGAGAAAAGAGAGGAAGAAGAAGAAAGAAAAATGAAGAAGGAAGAGGAGAAAAAAAAAAGAAAAAGAATAAAGGAAGAGGAAAGAAAGTGAAAAAAAGAAAAATAAGGAGAAGAAATAGAAAGACGAAGGGGAAGAAAAGAAAAGAAAAGAGGATGAGAAAAATAAGAGCAAGAAGAAGAGAAGGAGGAAGAAGAAAAGAAGAAGAAGGAAGAAGAAGAGAAGAAGAAGAAAGAGGTAGAATAAAAAAAAGATGAGAAGAAGAGAGGAAAAGAAAAGATGAGAAAGAAAAGGAGGAGGAAGAGGAAAATAAGGCAAGTGCACCAAGAACATCTCTTACCCTTGCAACTTTAACAAGATTAGATGATGATGATCAATTAGAGATGATATTATCTCTAAGAAAGATAATCAACAAGAATATATAGGTGAAGAGTTTGCAAAAAACTCTTTTGTATGTAATTGAAAAGTTACAAAGTATACTTGTAGTGATATTTTTAGACCTAGATCTAGAGGATAGAGCTAAGGCAATTATTCAAGAATTTGATGTTGAGTTCACTAAGGGTCTGTTTGGTTCCTGGAAGATGACAGGAATTGGATTTTTCAAAACTCGAATTTGAAAATTTGTGTATTTGTTTCAAAATTTGCAAAATGGAATTAGCATACGCGACTTCCAATTTTGCCTCAAAACCAGGTTTTGTGACTTCTTAAAAAAAGTAGGAATTGAAAATCAAAACCTGGTTTTGTTTTTTAAGGAGTGTAAAAACAATAGATTGGACTACTTTTTGAAATTTACCTTCAACTCCAAGCTTACGCATAAAAATGTGTCTTCACACGCATCTTTTGAATGAAACAAATGGTTCCAGTAAAATCTCAAAAATTGCAATGAAGATATACAAAACCTTGATTTGGCTAAACCAAGGTTTGTACAAATCTAGGTTTTTTAAATTCCACGAACCAAACAGACCCTAACTTATCAGATGTGGCATTAGTTCAAACCCAAGCAAAGAATGATGCTCAAATGTTTGACACTGTGTGCCAAAACATTATGAATGTTTTAGGAGCTCTTGATGCTTGTATCATAGATCTTAGGAGATTTGAACTAGAAGGAAAGGAAATGTATACCAAATGTGATATATCTTTTAAATTTTCAAAGGATAGTGATGATGAGTTTTAGAGGAAATGAGATGAAGTTAAGGCACTAGTATATTAGCTTCAATAGCTAGAGACCATAATTGAAGACATTGTAGGGAAGATAAGAAAGACTTCTGATGAGATAAGTTTGATGGACTTAAATAGGGAAATGATTGCAAAGAGGTTCTCACTCTTGAGAGAACACCTATCATTAAAGATCAACACACTTGAACAACAAGTGGAGGAGTGTTTGAAAGCTAAGACATCCTTTAATAAGTTTATATACTCAGACTTGAATACAGTAGAAATTGCATTCTATAGATTGTGTGCTCTCTTAAGAATATCAGAGCGAGTGAAGGGTACAAGGGAGAAAAAATTGGAATGTCCAAAGGAAAGTTTTGATGACTGTATTTCAAGCTTATCCACCTGAGTGCAAAGGAAAAGTTCTACAATTTTGACATGTATAAAATTTTTGACACCTTTTTTATTAATTTGAAAAGGGGAGAAGTATAGGAAAATTCTATAAAGTATAATGTAAGGGGCTAGTGATATGCAATATTGTAATAGGGGTTATAAGGAAAGATGGTTATAAATGTAGTGATCCACAAATTTTGAATTTTGAAGTTTTCTAAAGGCCAAACTTTGAAGAATGTTTTTGTATAACATTTTTGGACTTAGCCAATTTTCCTATATTTTGCCATCAATGCCAAAGGGAGAGATTGTTGGAAATATGGCTAAGTAGCATAAGTTAGTATATTGTTGAATTTTTCATTTATAGAAACATATAATATGTGAAGAAGGAACTATGTATAGATGAAGTTTATATAGTTAGACATGGAAAATTGTATAAGTATCAGATAGTTATTTAATAGAGAACTAACAGTTTTGATGTGTACAGATGATCGAGTAATAATTGTTAGGATTAAACCACCAATAGAAATAACAATTACATGAAAATATAAATAATATCATAAAATATTGAATCACGTAGAAGAGAACACAAGACACCAAAATTTAATGTGGTTCACCCAATCCCTGGGCTACGTCCACCAAATAACAAGTGCAATATTATTATGATCTAGTGATTACAACTTGATTACAATCCGTAATCTGTTACAACTTGATTACAATCCGTAATCTGTTACAACTCAATATCACCATAAGAAATAATTATCACATCACACATAATGAAAATTGCTAACCCTAAGAACTTTTATACAAGTATTTTTGCCACTTTAGATTTATAATTAATTACAACATGTCAGCCCAAAATTCTTGATAAAGTAGGACCCAATTTTTTTGAGCTAATACCTTGAACCCCAAGGAACTATGAAGTATGTATAGTACTTCCTTGACCAGTGACCACAAACTAATAATCTCCCACTTGGGAACTGATTAGGCTCAACATTAAACAACAATCTCGCTCTTGGAGACTAATCATGTAGCAATATCGCTACCACATGGGGCTTCCATTAGATCAAACCACCCTGGACTCTACTATTCTTTTATTCTGTTCATCTAGAAGACCAACTGAAGCTGAAGAGGAGTTAAGCTTCTCCCTTGTAACTACCTTGGTAAACATATGTGCTATATTTTTATCTCTATGTATCTTGTCCAAATTTAACTTTCCATCATCCAAAACTGATCAAGTGAAATGGTACTGCAACTGTATGTGTTTTGTCTTTAAATGCAAAGAAAAATTCTTGGCAAGATGAATGAAACTTTGACTATTTGTAAACAAGTAATTATCCTTCTAAGGGTGTCCCAAATATTCCAAGAAGAACTGAAGCCATATCATCTACTTGGCTTCCTCTATAGCAACAACATACTTTGCCTTTGTAGTAGATAAAGCATTAACCTTCTGCAATCGAGAAACCCAACTCACTACTGCCCCACCAAAAATAAATAAATAAATTGTAATATTTTACCTGGTATCAATATCCCCTGCCAAATTTGAGTCAACATATCCCTATAAATCAGTAGTAGAGCCCCAAAGTGTAAACACTTATAGGATGTACCTCTCAAATATCTGAGAATCCATTTCACTACATTCTAATGCTTAATTCTAGGATGACTCATGTACCTACTAATGACTCCCATTGCATGGGCAATATATGGCCTTGTACATACCATAACATGCATCAATCTTCCTAATCCTAAAGCATAAGTTACCTTGGACATCTTATCCTCCTCTTCTTATGCCTTTGGACACATCTCCTTAGTCAACTTCAAATGCCTAGGTAAAAGTGTGATGACAAATTTAATATTCTTCATAGAGAAACATTGAAATACCTTGGCAATATAATCTACCTAAGATAAAGTCAATCTCCTATTCTTCCTATCCTTGCAAATCTTCATACCAAGTATTTGTTTTTTTGCCCCTAAATCCTTCATAGAAAATGAATGTGCTAACTAGCATTTTAGCCCCTTAATGTGACCCATGTTAGACCCAACTACAAGCATATTGTCAAGATATAAACATAAAATAATGTAGCTATCATTATCGAACCTCTTAAAATAAATACAATGATCTGAATGATACCTACTATATCCTTGCTCATCCATAAAATTGTCAAATTTCAAATACCATTGAAAATATGCTTGCTTCAAGTCATATAAACTTTTCTTTAATCTACGCACTAAGTTCTCCTTACCTTTGACCTCAAAACCCTATGGTTGTGCCATATATATCTCCCCCATAGAGATAATCCTCCTTCTTTCCTACATGAATCTTTCTAAATCTCTCTAATAAAGTAGAGATTTCTCATGCACTATTCTCCCCATACATCTCTTTACCCAAATCACCATGAAGAAAAGTTGTTTTAACATCAAGCTCCTCCAAATAAAAATATTTAGTAGCCACAATACTTGAAAAAATGTGAATAGAAGTCATTTTTATAATAGGAGAAAATATCTCATCAAAATCAATACTCTTTTTTTGTGCAAATCCTTTTACCACTAACTTGGATTTAAATATTTTTTTTACCTCCATCCTCTTCTTTCAACCTACAAGCCTATTTATTTTGTAAATCTTGTTTACCTATAGGCAACTTGCATAAATCCCAAGTCTTATTTTTCAACAAGGAGTCCATTTCATCTGCCATTGTAGACTCCCATTGAGTCTTAGTATCCACTTGCACAACTTCATCATAACATTTAGGTTCACCAGCATCTATTAGTAAAATAGAGTACAAAGAAGGAGAAAATATTTTTGTAGGTCTACTTAGCCTTGTTGACCATCTGACATTCACTAGGGTGTGTGGTATTTTATTTTGTGGTTGTTATAGATCATGAGAAATTACTGGAACATCATCTTTTGAAGTATCATGCTTTCTTCTCATGTTGCTGCAATAGATCTTTGTACAACACTTTCTCATTGAATATGACATCCCTACTTCTTACAATCTTATGATTTTCAAAATCTTAAAGCCTATAACTAAATTCATCAATTCCTTATCCAACAAATACACATTTCTTTGACTTAGCTTCTAGCTTGGTTCTATTTTCAGAATCTATATGAGAAAATGCTTCATAGCCAAAGGTTTTGAGAAAATAATATATCACCTTCTTACTAGTCCATGCTTCCTCTAGAATACCAAAACCAAAAGGAGTAGAGGGACCTCTATTAATCAAATATATAGTAGTATTGATAATCTCCACCCACATGTTTAAGGGCAACCCTGCATGCAACCTCATGCTCCTTGTACACTCCATTATATTCTTGTTCATACATTCAACCACTCCATTTTCTTGTGGAGTCTTTTGAATAGTTTTCTGTCTATGAATACCATTAATGGAGCAATAATCTTCAAATTCGTGACTACAATACTAACCACCATTATCAAATTTGAGACATTTTAATTTCTTACTAGTCTCATTTTCAACCAAGCATTTCCATTTCTTAAAGGTTTGAAATACATTAGATTTATGTCCAAAGAAATAAGTGTATACTTTTCTAGTTGCATCATAAATAAATATAACATAATAATTAGAGCTACCAAGAGAAGATAGCTGAGTTGGTCCCCATACATATGTATGCACAAGCTCTAATCTCTCACTTTTGTTTTCCTTCCCACTCTTCACAAAACTCACTCTATTTTATTTTCCATTCATACAACTTTCACAAAAATCCGTATTAACAAATTTCAAACTTTGTAATACTTTCTTTAAATGAAGTAATTCATACCTTTCTCATTCATGTGCCCAAGTCTATTATGCCATAGCATTGTATCATAATATATAATAACTATTTGTTCTCCCTACTCAACTGCAACAACTATTCTTGAACATTCATTTTTCTCTAAAACAATTAAAGTAGAAGGAACAAGATGACTTGTACAAAGATATGAGGTGCCTACTTTCACACCTTTTTCTACTATAAGGGAACCTTTTGAAACCTTCCAATTTTTATTATTAAAAGTAATTACATAGCCCTCATTACTAAGTTGCCTTGCTAAAATTAAATTCCTACTCAACCTTGGAACATATCTTACCTCATGTAGTAGCCAATGATTCCTATTCTACAACTTAATCTTAACTTTTCACCTTCCAACATTCTAATAGGGTTCATTATCCCCCAAATAAACAAACCCAAATTCCCCTTGGATATAATTAATAAAATAGCCTCTATGAGGTGTAGCATGAAATGAAGCCACAAAATCTAAAACCCATGAATCATCAACATTTTCTAAAGAAAGAAGCAAAGCATCCTCTTTGGATTTGTTACTTACCACATTTTCTTCCTTGTTCTCTTCTGGTTTATCTCCTTCATTGTTCTTTCAAGTTCAACAATCTTTCTTCTTATGCCCTGGTTTACTACAATACCAACAATCTCCTTGTCCTCTAGATTGAGACCTCTTTCCCTTTGACTTTCCTCTTGATTTCCCATGATTTCCATAATTGTTTCCTCTCTTACCCATTCTGACTCTACTTTGTGCATTTAAAGAACTTCCTGATCTAGATCCACTTGAGTTTTTTCTACAATTTTTCTCACTTAAAATGAAACCAATCTTATCATCATATTTTAGGGTATTTGATCAATAAACAAAATTTCTCACAACCATTGCCAAGTCATTCCAAATTAGAGTCAAAGAACACAAAATTCAAAGAGCCCTAATTTCTTCATCAAAATTAATACCCATAGAAGATAACTAACTACTAATAGTATTACACTCATTTAAATGATCAACATTAGATCCACCTTCTATCATATTCATAATAATTAAACACTTCATAAGAAATACCTTTTTTGAAGTGGAGGGCTTTTCACACAATTTTACTAGGGTTTCCATCAACTCTTCTATTTTCTTTTCTTTTGTAATGTTAAATGTCACTAATGGTGCTCAACATAACCAAATTCTTCCAAGTGCCTTTCTTTCTAAAATCTCCCAATCCTCATCTGTCATAGTTTCCTGTTTCTTTGTTTTTCCTTCCAATGACTTCTATAAGTCATTCTGATAAAGATAGTCCTCCATTTGCATTTTTTATAATTGAAAGTTCCACCCATTAAAATTCTCCACCTTCAACTTACCCTAATGTACCATCGCTCCCACTCAACTGTGAGACTCCCAGTTAGCTGTGAGACTTTCCTATAGAGGATAACTAAAAAAAAACCTCACTCTGATACCACTTGTTAGGATTAAACCATAGACAAAAATAATAGTTAAATGCAAATATAAACGATATTAGAAAATATTGAATCACATAGAAGAGAACACAAGACAACAAGATTTAAAGTGGTTCATCCAATCCCTAGGCTATGTCCACCAAACAACGAGTCCAATATTATTACAATCTAGTGATTACAATCTGATTACAATTTGTAATCCCTTATAGCTCAATATTGCCACAAGAAATAATTATCGCATCATACATAATGAAAATCCTTAACCCTAAGCCCTTTTATACAAGTATTTTTGCCACTTTAGGGTTATAATAAATTACAAAATATTAGCCCAAAATTCTTGATAAAATAGGCCCCAACTTTTTTTTTTTTTTTTTAATGGTTCAATGCCCTGAACACCAAAGAATTATGAAGTATGTATAGTACTCCCCTAATTAGTTACCACAAACTAAAAATCTCCCATGTGGGGACTGATCAAGCTCCACACTAAAGAAAAATAATTGGAAAGTGTGTGATTAAGGATAGATAGTAAAATATGTCAGGATGGTGTATGTAAGTATGCAAGTTTGTATGGACAATACAAAAGGAGTTATGGAATAAACACCTATAACAATAGTGAACAAAGTAGAACATTGCATAAAAGTAAATGGTGAATTATAGGTTAAGGAATTATTTTGGTTATGAAATAATTACTTAACTAATTAGGGACAAACATTTTAGATGTTAACCCTTAGAGAGAAAGAATTAATTTTGTATTTTTCCAAGCATGTGAGTGCTTGAAGTCTGGCTGGGTAGTTTTGATAAAATGTAAAGGTATAAAGAAAATATTGTAGTATGCATAGTAATGTGCAAGTTGTATGATATATGCAAACTAATATGTGAGCTATATTGATACAAATTCTAATATATGATCAAAGGTATGTGAAGAGTAGCAAAGGAAAGACTAGATATTGAAGAGATAAGCAATAAATAGGTTTTTGAATCTATCTCTTTCTATCAAGGACCTATATTATATAATTGCATGTTTGGGTAGTGGGCTCATCTTGCATACATTTTGTAATTGAATATACCAAATCCTAACTGGGTTGAAGAAACTCCTAGTAGAGTTGAGGCTTTTAACATGGCCTAGTCATCTAGCAAGGACCGAGACACTATACGTATGTAATAGACTCCAACATTCTTAACAAGATACTTTTGTTTAGTGGATCATTTTGTGGGTGTTGATCTCTAAGCCTATGTTTACATTAGTGTCCAAACACTTAGTCATATACAAGGAAAGATTACAAGATCATCACTATGACTAAGTTATCTAGTAAAGGCCAAGCATACAATGTTTATATTGAGAAGGATAGTGATTGTCAACTATTCAGTAGCGACCGAGTAGATGAACAAGCCAAAAAACATAGTAGAGATTGAGCATGTTCACAAGTTACTAAGATCCAAGAAAAAAGGATTATAGAAGTCAAGTAACATAATGAAGATATTTACATGACCAAGCATGAGAGCATTCAAGTGCTGAGTAGTTTAGTTTAATAGATAAGTTTGTAATGGCACAAACACATATGTAAACTACTTGGCCAAGTTTTCTATGATATTTAATATATTAAGAGCTAGCTAAGGAGTTGATTACATGTCATTATAGAAGGTAATGATCCCAATGCATGAAATCTAGCCAATTAGAAAATGGGATTGAAACAAAAAAAATGATGAAGTGTAAGCCATCGATCAAGATCTAGAACCTTCATAAGATATCTATTTAAGGAGGATTCTAATCTTATAATCGATGAGAGTTTGATGATATGTGCAAGAGTATTCTTATGCACATGAGAAGGAGAGAAGGAAAAGTCTAAAAGTAGAGTAAATAGAGAGAAATCATAGAAGTGAAGGACTAAACAGAGTTATGAAATTAGAAAATCAAATCAAAGATATAGTAAGGAGGAGACCCAAGATTATCTTGTAGAGAAAATCGAGGGTTAGAAAATAAATCAATTAGTGTTAACTGAGATAGGATAATTCTCTTAACAAAGTGGTCTTAACAAATCTATTTTAAAATCCTAAAAAAATCCTTCATTTTGAGTGTAAAATCCTTTAACAAGGTGAGACTTGATAATCTCTTAAACTTTTAACAGGGCATAACCCTCACATGGTAGATCATATTTTATGATCAAACATTGTAATCCTAACATGTTAACTTTATTGTTGCAACCAAGAGCTCCAGAAATTGAGGCTGACCACAAGGTGAGCCTTGCAACTATAGATAGTTCCTCCCTATTCCTGTAAACTATAGAGTAAAGGAGGGATGGCTCGACCAAGGTCAAGAAGGACCTATCCTCCCCATCCTCATGATTCAGAGGTCAAGTAGCCCCTTCTGCCCATTGTATCATGTATAGATAGAGCAGCCCCTACTATTCTATGGCATCAACATCACTCACTTTGCTGCTATAGTCACACTAACCAGTGGCATCACTCACTATAGATGGGGCCCTAGGGCTGGCTGCCCCAGGGAATAGAACAAGATGCAACTCCTGCCCGATTGTACCTTCTTGGTTGAATTGCCAATTCTTTATTGGATAAGAGTGCTTGTTTTCTCCCCAAGCCTATCTCATCTTCATCTCCAGGTTATCCCATCCTAGTTCTGGCTAAGCATATAAAAGGATAGCTCGGTCAATAGTAATGGTTAGATTTGAGGAATCCCATCTAACAAATTTGAAATGGGAGATTATTCTTCGTGTTCACCGAGGAGGGTTCCCCATCTATTAGAAAGGGTTCCCCCATTGGGGAGGCCCCATATATTAGAAAGGGAAGGCCCATTCTGGTATGAACAAACCCATCCTCCATTTCTAGGAAACTTCGAAATGGGAGTTGATTGGGTAAGATCACTCCCTGCCCTTTTGTTTTGAGAGTGATACTGACGCCTCCCTTGGCTGGCCCCTTGTGGGAGCGGACCAAAGGCAAATTTTTTTAGTTAGGGTTAGTTTGTTCCTCTATTTTGCCTATATAGGACTTCAATGAATCGGATATGAGGATGCTTAGAAAGAAATAGAACCCGTAACATTCCTCCCATTTGGCCAACCCAAATCAACATCTAAACTGGGCCGACGCCAACAAGCAAGAACTCAATCTAATAATAAAGGGTTCCCTGGGGCCCATAGAATTGTAAGGTCCCTTGCACCTTGTCCTTGGGGTCCTGGGGTTCTTGTCCATCCCCCACCAACCATTCCCCTACCCATGACAAGAGCACATTCATAAAGAATGGGGTCCTTGTTTCTTGTCTAACCATCTGTTGGTCTGACTTTTTCTGCAGTAAAAACTTTTTCAGTTAAACCATAGAAAAGTCAGATGTTCTATGTCTAAAGTGAAGCATAGGGTTTTGGATAAAACATCTATAAGAAATAATCGCCATATAAGCCCTATATTCATCCCTATTCATAAATGGTCGGGTGCGCAATTTTCAAATTTTAAAAGAAGCGAATATGCTTTCATATTCCTTTTCCTTTCTCCCGGGTTACCTTTCTTCCTATTTGTCCCAACTGTCAGATCCGATTAGATCTACCGCTGGCTTTACCTCGCTATTGAGAGTTGCATGCTCATTAAGTATAGCGAGATAGCGAGCATTGAGTTTTTTAAGCGGTGGGACCATGAAGTGAAGGTGCGGCGATCGGAGATTTGCTTATTAAATGTTTTATTATGCAGGTACACTTTGCAATTCGCCATAAAAAAGGAAGGAGAGGGACCCACTAGAATATCTGACATCAGAGCTGGAATGTTGATTTTTCCGGAAGTTCTGCCACCTTGCTATCAGAAAATTGAGGTGCTTCACCATTAGCGAAGTAGCGAGGCCACGTGAAAATCTAAAAATGATGAAATTGCATCTTGCTTATATCATAATTACACCAGGTGGCATGACCAGTCATAAATACCGTTGTCAGAATCAGTTTTAATTAACAAAAGTAATTACTGGGTACCCCTTGCATTTTCCGGCACAGAATCCTTTTAAGTGCCGAAGCTCGCTACCTCGCTATCAGAAAATTGAGGTGCTTCACCGTTAGTGAGTTAGCGAGGCCCCGTAAAATGGCAAAAGATCGGCAAGATCTTTGATGACGTGTAATGACAGATGACTGTGATAAATTTTGACATGTGCCAGCTATGCAGAGATCCGATTCTCATTAATACCTATCTGACTAAATGTACAAGAAATCTTGAACGTCAGTTTGAAGTAGATCAACGGAGCTCGCTACCTCGCTATGAAGAGTTGCAAGGAAGATAATTACAATGATATAGTGAGTTGGGCCCACCGCCTTCTTTCTTAAGAAGTCCTATAGCATATCTTTCGATCATTTCTTGATCCGATCAACGGTTGTCGCCGCCTCGTTATGGCAAGGTGCTTGTTCTTTATGCATAACAAAGTAGCGACATGCTGGCACGTGTTCTCTGTCATCAGTGGGTCTAAATGTAAGCGCCATCAAAAGAAAGAATTATGTACGTGGCAAGCTCTCATTGGGTAAAATAACTGACATGGAAAATATAACTCCTAGTTGTTCTCTTTGTACCGCATGATCGTAGGATCTTTGAAGATCAACGACGCAGTTTTAAATAAAAAATGTAGTGCCACTCTCTGTATTAATTAGACAAGAAAGCTTCGTCCGTGAGGAAAAATAGAGTATAATACAGAGAGATTGCATCAGTTTCATTTCACGTGAGAAAAGATTTGAAGCCATTCTTGTGCAGAAGCTATTATTGAAAGAAAAGCGTGCCAAGGTTGATAAAAAATTGTCAAGTTATCTGTTTGCTGAAATTTTGCAGGAATACAAAGGAGAATTGAGACAGAATTCAAGTAAGTAAAACTGCCATCATCTTTGTGAGCTTTTAAGTTTTAAAAAGGATAGCCCAAGATGCCTCCTAAGAAGGGATTTACAGGAGCAGTAAACTACCTGGATAGAAATGTGCATGATGATTTGCTTGAGTTACTTCTTGAATCTACTGTAGAAACGGTGCAAGTTAAGAGGTTAACCTCACTCAACCCTAGGCTTAGGGTAGCTGATGGATTGTATGATAAGGGTAATTGGGTCCGGGATGCTCAAACTGCTTAAACTGGTTTGAGTTTATTCAAAAAATGGTTTGCAGAGAGAAAGTTATATGCCCCTCATGCCAATATTTGGAATTTTGATCTTGGGAAGCTTGTTGTCCCCAGCGTGTTTATGGATTTTGACCTGCTTGAAGCCATAGCAAAAAACTATGACCAAGCCACTAAGGTAGTGAGGAGAATAGATGGTGAGGCTTTAGTTACCATCAGTCCCAAGGAGATTAGGAAGGTTTTCAGTCTGGGACCCCTCACCATGTATCATGTGCCCATTAATCTGATAGATTTAGAAAAAGAATATATATCCAAGAGGGATGTAGTTAGACAGGGTGCATTGAAAGCCCACATAGGCCGAATTGGAGGACTCCCAACCATAACATCATCTTCTAAAGAGCCCTTCAAGAAATCATGTTTTAATGCCAGGGCAGTGGAGATATATAGGACCCTGTGCAGAGTCTTCGGAGAGGGCGAAGAAGACTTTATTCCGGGGAGCTTCATGTATATGATCACCCAAATCTCTTCTTTTGGTGTGGAAATAATTTTTGATTTTGCATCTTACTTGGCAAATGAGATCCATCATGGATTGGTGGGGATTGCACAGGGCAAGGTGGAAAAGGTTTGGGGTCAGTATTCCTTACTGATGCATATGTTTCTTTTTAAAGGGGCCACTTATTTTGGTAAAGAAATGGTTTTAAATAGAGAACAAGAAGGGGAAGCACTGCCAGTCCAATTATGGAGTGCAGACATGACCTGGGAAGCAGAAAATGCTAGCTTCGTTAGATTTGATAGGCACTTTGCCTCCAAACTAAGGTGCCTCATATTGAGTGACAATCCCAGAATCCCTAAGGCATTAATGCACCTTGTCAGGCCTATGGACAAAACCCATAATCTAAAAGTTTCACATAATTGGGGAGATATTATCCCATATTCAGTCTCAACGGTCATCAGGGTCTATGGATTCAAAGGAACACCCCATGTGTTACCCTATCAGGTACCTTTAAAGGTAGGGATAGCTGAATTTTTGTGGCAGTTGGGAGGAGTGGAGGAGGCCTTTTTGCACAAAAGGGGGACAGGATATATTTTTCCTACTTGTACTATAGTCCACCAGTTTGTGATAACTAAAGAAGGGTGGGTCTTTCTCCATAAAATTTTGGATCAATATAAAATGGCAGTGTCTCACTCTCATTTTTGTGATATAGAAGGTTTCTTCAACTCTGCCCTTAGATTGAGAATCAAGCTTCGTCCAGTTCAGCATGAATTCTATTTTCCTGAAGATATAATAAGAAATGAATACTCTCTCCATGAGCAAGAAATAAAGAAAGAAAAATGGAGAGTCTATTCAAAAGTTTTGGAATTCATTAATTGTTTTGATAAAGATTTCAGTCCTCTTAGTAATGCTGCAAACAATGCAGATAAAATACATAAGCTCATGAGTAATTTCTCTGAGATAATGGAAGTAATGAATGAGAAGAAACAGCATTTTATTAATTCTTTTCCAGATAAAGCCAGAGAAATTATGAGAAAATTGGTTTTCACTCCCAACATTGGAATAGGTCCACTGGTGGTACGAAAGAAAACAGGATATACTATTGTCCGACAGCAGGTGCCCGTTGTGCATAAAGAAAAACAGATAGTTGAATCCACCAGCACTGTCTTAGAAGAAAGACCTCCTGAACCTTCCCCCAAAAGAAGGAGAATAATAAGGGAGGAAGAATCCCCTGATGAAAGTGGCTCACCTTCTCAAACCCAAATAAGAATTGAGGAAGAATAGCTCACCAATGAGCAATTCGAACAAATGGGGTCACAAGGAGAAATTTTTGTTACACAAGCAGAGATTGATGAAGGGAACCCTCAGGAACCCCCTGTACCAAGTTTTGAATTAACTACAGCAGATTTCAGAGGAAGGGAATTGGACCCTATTTTGGAACAAGCCAGTCAGCATTTTTTGTCTGATAACAATTTTGTAAGATCTAGGGCTTTCCATCAGTTTGCGTGGAGAGTAAACATGCACATTTTTGAGCAAAGGTGCAATAATATGAGAGCAGAACATCCAGAAATGGATGAGACCTCCATTCAAAATCTAATAAAGGAACAAATGGTTCAAGAGTTCCAAAATATAACCCCTGATGAGGGAAGACAGATGGTAAAAAATGCTAATGTTTTATTATTGCCCAATTGGGACATTGCTGACGCATTAATTTTTAATTCTGTTTCAAATAATTTAGGACTCCAGGATCCAAATAAAGAGGAATTCTTGGGTACAACATTCAGCAATGATCAAGCTGCCCTTGTTATGTGGTCCCTGAGAAGAGGATCTAGAATTACTTCATCACAGCCTGATGATTCAGGATTAACAGGGAATATCATTGTAAGAAGAGTTGCTGACACTTCAAATGTACAGGCAGCCCACATGAATGTGGATTATTCTAAATTTTCCCTGGCTACTGCGGAAAGAGAAGAGAGGGAAATGATTGATATGCATAATAAATATGAAGTAGTGGTGGAAGCCTATAATCAAGAGGTAAAAAGGAGAATTGAGTTAGAAAACAGGGTATCTCAATTAGAAAAGGTACTTGGAAAGAGAAAAGTGGGAGAATCCAGTACATTAAGAATTGCATATCCCCCACAGTCATCTGTGGGATTAACCCCTATTATTGAGATACCTGACACCCCTGAAAGACCCCAATTCTATACTGCAGAGGAATTTGAAGCAGAAAAAACCAAATTACATGAGTGGCAGATAGAATTTAGAAATCAGCAAGAAGAGAAATGGAGGCAGGGTGTGACATATTTGAGGGATAAAATACAATGGTCAAATTTTTATGATCAGTTGACAAGGATTGTAACCCTCATAGATGAGTTAAATAAA
This sequence comes from Cupressus sempervirens, assembly GCA_028749045.1. Lineage (NCBI taxonomy): Eukaryota > Viridiplantae > Streptophyta > Pinopsida > Cupressales > Cupressaceae > Cupressus > Cupressus sempervirens. The sequence goes on along the minus strand of CM053790.1, from coordinate 178,004,682 downwards.
GAAAAGAATGGACTAGATTCTCTTGCACAGAAGTGGAGACAGAGGAATAATGATGTTACAATTATTTGTATATCTACAGTTCAAATGCCTTATCATCAGGTTGAAAGAATTTTTGATTTATTGAATCAATTAGATAATTTTGAAAATAAAAGAGATTCTTTACAGAGGAAATTGATACTCTGTTTTTCAAGATATCTTGCTAAAAAATTCACCGTATTTCCTTGTGCCTTAGAATCTGTTGATGTAGTAAAGGAAAAGGACAAATGGAAAAAGGAAATGGATGAATTATTCGATAACAGAATAACAAACATCATCAGTGAGACTAGCTATTGGTTTTGGGCAAAGACAAATGAAGAGCTAGTAAAAATACAATTGTATTATGCTGATATAAGAAAAGAATTCGATGATTTAGAAGAAAATGCCAATTCTTTAATAAAGATACAAAGAGAAACCCTAAGTTTTGATTGGCCAGATGATGATACCTTTAACAGATGGAAAGATCAGTTTAGTGAACAGATGTCAGGAGACGATGACGAGGAAGATGTAAGAGTAATAGTTACTTTTGTAGTCATCAATGATGACATAGAAAACCCCCAGGTTAAAGTGATTTTGCATGTAACAGAAGATGATACATCACTTACAGACCTTATGGGTATGTACTCTGAAGATGAGGAATGATTGTGAGAGCAGATCATAACAACCAAGAAGCATAACAGAAAGGGACCCGCCAAGAAGTGCTGTTGTAATCAACCTTTCTGTTATTCTTGTTTTTTGTTTTTCAAAAGAAGGACACCTGTCACCTACTGTAGCCTGAAGCTTGTTGCATCTCACATTATTTAAGTGAGATCCCAAGGCTAAAGATGGGTCCGAATTTGGTTTTCACTAAGTATTGTGCTTAGTTCTATTTTTGGTCCAAACATTTTGGGAAAGAAATTTATAGTATACTTTTTCTGTCAAAATTTCTGAGATATGGATGAATGTAGAAAGAACTGTGCTTCTTCTCTGAAGGTTTTTCTGGGTCTTTTGTAAATGATATACCATTTTCAAAGGAAATGAATACAAATTATGAACTGTCCCCATATCTGTTCTTCTCTGAATTTTGTCTCCTTTTTAATACTGAGCTACCTTGATGTTGTGTGAGTAAGAGCTTATGCAATTGATTGCAATTTAGTAAGACTGTACATCCATTTGTTATTGCTGTTAATTCAATGGATTAAGTAAAGGCTTTGATGAATGTGATGAGGTTGCTTGGGTGTTAATAAGGATTTTTGAATGATAAATTCTGGTAAGAATTGCTGATGAAAATTCGTTGCAAGGCAACAAATTAGATCTAAGAATTTACTTGACTCTGAATTCCCAATGGATTAGGCACTGATCGAAAGTATTTCAGGCAAAAGAGAAGTATATTATAACTAGCTTTTTCAAAATACATCATAAAATTAATTTTCAATTATCTTTCCTATAAGATTTTCAAAGTTGGCCAGCACTTGCCTGCATGGATTGTTTTAGCTTCATTTAGCCATTGTTGTTAGAAACATCTATAGGGCTATAGAAGATTTCTTGGCCATATCTGTTCAAGGGATGTGTTTATCAGTTATTTACCTATATGTTTGAGGATTTAGAGATGAGAATCAAAATGAAACTAAGGATAATTCTCATACAATTATTCCATCTTTGAACCATCCTCGGGTGCACCCGCCCTGGTTTTACAGAGCCAAAAGAGTAGAAAACCGTCTAAGGTTTTGTTGAAATTGGGCCCTAGTACTTTGCATATGCAAGTGATAATGAGAATTGGCTATTCTTTAGGTTGTGTATGTACTGATATCTAGGTACTAAGCCTTTTGTCGCCTAGTAGTTTTAGCACTATTAACATCAAAATAAAACACCAACACCATCCATGGCAAATATAGAATAAGGATAATGGGGTTTAATTTCCAACCGAAAGAAAGGGGTCCACCTTTATTCCTTGCTGAGCAAGAAGATATAAAAGCCATGGGTCCCTCGGAGCTTTCCCCCTCCCCAAATCAATAATTATATCACTTCCTCAACACCTGCTAAGAATCATCTGGAATTGCCCCCTCCCCCAATTCATACATCAGAAACTTGCCCATGAAATAATGCTACTAAAATAAAATGGCAACTATCTATAATTCACCTATAATGAGCAATTTGGAGTTTCCCTCCTACTCATGACAGTAAGAAATTAAGCACATGTTGAAGTAACATCGGTTCATTTCGGTAGAGGGCCAGATGCACCTCTATTCATTGACATGATCTCTGCTAAATCAGTGCATTCCACAGATTATGAATCAATCTTGATAATGTTGATTCAGCTATTTGTGTGCAATAATGGCATTATCTAGCATTCTACCATCATTGTGATAATCGAGCATTACAACTATATCTTCTTGGGAGCCCCACCCAATGGCACTATAGTCCACCGGTAGCCTTTGCCATAGTAGGGGGTTGTGCATGGGCATGTTACCCCACCCCCTACCCTAAAATTGATAGGATAGGCCCCCTAGCCTAGCCCCCTAGCCATTTTATGGCTATAATTTTAGGGAACCTAGCCATTTTATGGGGGCCCTAGCCAAACAAAGTGGTGTCTTGTTTAGAAAAATGCCCAAAGCCATAGAATAGTAGGGGGTCACCGACTCCAGTAGACTAATAGGCTCACTTTAATAATCTATTTAGGGCCACCTAATAGGCTTGCTAACACTTGGTCTACCTTGCCCATGAACACCCAATCACTTTCAAACTTGTCCACCTAACCATGCAATACTTCTGCAGTTTCACTCTGCAGAGAAAGTGTCGATCAAGCCGTAGCACACTACTAGTGCAGTGGTGCATACAGATGCAGGCCTTGTTGGAGCTGGTCCCCTACTATTCTATGGCCCAATATTCATCCCCCCTACTATTCTATGGGGCATGTGTAGGTAGGGTTCATCCTGCAGAGTAGCCATGTTACATATAGAATCTGCTCGACCCCTTACAATAATTTGTTTATGCCAGAATGCATGCAGGGGGCCCTTACCCGGCCGAGGGTACTTTTGTGTGTGTGTCCTCAACATGAAAAGATGATGTTGGACTAGCACAATAATCATCGTAGGGCCCCCCCTATATAATGTGGGGGCTCGTAGGTGCTCAAAAATTGGAGTGGCCCCGATGTAGCCGAACTGATGGGTATAGATTCTGTCACACCGAACCCCTACATATCTGAGGAATCAGGATTCGATGCTTCTGGTGCATGCAGAGTGCAACTATAAATAATCAGCCTAAAATTTTATGGGCAACCCGTTCACAGCACAGATCCAACTATAGAAATAAAGTTCATGAAGATGACCTCGCATAGAATAGTAGGCATCTTCTCATCTATCTTCGCATCAGCCTGCTAGAGCTGCAAATGGCCCACCCCCTTCGCTTCCCTACTATTCTGGTGCAATTCCCTATGTGGGGTCCTATAAAATTGTAGGGGCCCACCCACTATGAATGAAGACTAGATTCTAGATCCGAGTAGATAGCCATCCAAGTATTTTCATTCTGCAGGCAAATGATGAATGGCGATCGTTATCACTACCATAGAATAATCTGTTTGGGGGGAATTGATAGGATAGGGCATATGCTTAAGCTGCCACCCAAGTGCCCTCTACATGCATGCCCCTCCCCTACACCCTATATTAAACCCCTAAATAGATTATTTGATTATTGTGGTTATGTTGTGATAGTCCTATCTGATACTTCTCATCGGTACAATCCCACAAACAACAGTTTAGGTTCCCCTCCCCTTAAGTGCACATTGTGCATGCAGAGGAATGACTCTATAGGGCAATAGCCCCTAGGCCCCCTACTATTAAAGGGGAGGGGAGGCCTTACTATATATAGGCCCAATATTTAGCTGCGTGCTCTCTCAGCAAACGTCAGCACCAGGGAGCGAGAAGTCTCAGCTTAGTTGAGTTGGTGATGCTGCCCTACTATATCTATGGGGTAGATTCGCATCTATACATGACATTCCTCCCCAACTACTACGTAGGCCCTCAGGGGATCTCCCCCCAAACTGGGAGGGTGATGGTGGCCTATAGATAATAGGGTGACTTAGGTAGGGCCCCACCATTTTATAGGGGGAGGGCCCCTTTCCTAATCTTCCTCTGCATGCATGCACATGAAGCCCTTTATTCTATTATTCCCACCCTCTGCATGCACCTTTGCATGCATCTCGATTCAATAATATAAAAGGGGCCCTTACAATACAAATAATAGGCCCCTAGCCCTATAATTTTTAGGTATGGATCTGCCCGAATAATATGTTTGGGGGCGGCCATAGCCATAGCCATAAAATTTTAGGTAGGTAGGTAGGCCCCCTAGCCCCCTAGCCCCCTAGCCTAAAAGGCCCCTACCCCTAGAATTTTATGTTATGGTGGCCCTAGCCATTTTATGGTGCCCCCCCTCCCCCCCATATAGACAAATAGAGAAATTGATACAATTAATAGGATGGGATGGCCTATCCCTAGAATTTTATGGGATGGTAGGCCCCTATAATTTTATGGATCTACCCATTTTTGTCTAGGCAAGCGCAATAAAATAATAGGCCCTTACCCTTACAATAATTTGTTTGGGGGCCCTTACCCTTACAATAATATAGAAGGGGGGACAATACAAATAATAGGCCCTTACCCTTACAATAATCTGTTTGGGGGCCCTTACCCTTACCCTTATAATAGTAGGGTAGGGTAGGGTCTGCCCCCATACCCATAAAAGGGGTCCGAGGATGGATAGCTGGCTGGCTATAATAGTAGGGCAGGGTAGGGCCCATCATTTTATTTATAGGCATACCCATCATACCATAAAATTATAGGGGTCCCCCATAAAATTATAGGGGCCCCATCCCCCCCCATAGATAAATGAGAAATTTATCTATTTATCAATTTATCTATTAGGGGGGCCATAAAATGATAGGGGGCTAGGGGCTAGGGGGCTAGGGTTGTAGATTAGATTATTGTTGGAGGGCCTTAAGAATTCTACTGGCTATTGGGTGGGGGGGGTCGATCTGAATCTTTGTGGTCTGACTGATGTTGCAACCAAGCCCGTGTACATGCATGATAGTACCATCGGTGCATTGTGCTAAATAGTCTGTCTGTCTAAATAGTGAGTGCCAGAATGTTATCCGTATATGATAGATCATTTTGCATGCACCATGGCGCAAAACTGTGGGCCCTACAATTCTATGGGGAATGTCTATAATATGGAATGGAATCGAACAAAATATGGAACCAATCTGATGATGAGAGCAGGCATGACCTACCCGATGTAGGAGATGTGGCTGCCCATTCTCCATTCCGGCCTAGAATTTTATGGGCCCCTACAATTTTATGGGACAATTAATTAGAATAGGGCAGTGAGCCCATGGGTAGTAGGTAGTAAGAAATGGGTCTATGCCCGAGACCATTCCCATTCATTTGGTGCGGCCTGATCCGGTGGAATGACAGAGTGTCTTTAGCCCCTATGAACATCTCCCTTGAATGTCTTAGTGAGGGCCTCTCTAACTGGGAGTGGTGGGTGTCTGCTCTGGCCGTTCCTAGCTTGGCTCTGATCATGGTATTCCAGGACGAGTCGAAGGGTGGCACTGGATGGAAGGAGCATGTGTGACGCTGGGTTGGGGTTTTGTCCACCAACTGGTTGCTCCTCTGGTCTGGTTTTAGTACTGAGGAACCACCCATTGCGGTTACACCTTTGGAATACCCCTCCAAGAAGATTAATTTTGCCCCCCCAATTCGAACTAACTTTATGCCAACGACTATCGTTTAGATGGCCTTCTACACATAGGGGATAAGGATGCCCGTCCTATGTGGCGAGTTTGGGAGGGGCCCCTATCCTTTAATCAAGAGTAGAGAGATTCCTTCCCTGGCAACTATATAGTATAGTATAGTAGAGTATAGCATAGTATACTATAGTAGGGGCCAGTGCAGAGGGGCCTCGATTGATAGATTGAGCCCACCCACTTTCTATTGTTAGTTGGGGGGGGGGGGGGGGGCAGGTCATTTATGCACCGCTCAACCTACCTCGAGGCCCCCCAGGGGCCTCTCATAGGCCCCCTTTCTAAACTGCCCTACTTTAGAATGGCGGGGGGTTCAATAGGGCTAAACTAAATGACAACTAAACTAGACCCCTTAGAATAGTAGGGCAAACACCAACTATAGTCTAGAATTCCCTATGCCCGAGGAATCTACTATAGAAGAGGGGGGGAAACTATACATAGTAGGCACTCTCCCGCCCCTCTCCCCCATCGAGGGCCTATCTGCCCTTTCTATAGTGGGGGGGCTTGTGCAGATGTAGGGAGAGGAGGCCACCCCTACTAGACTATATAAAGGGGGGCCCTCTCCTCTATAGTGGGTGGGATAGAACCAACCCTCGATAGCACTCAATTAGTGCCTACTATCCATAGGCTCTTCTAGTAGCAAGCTACCTTACAATTCTATGGTATGGGGCTGAACTATAGTTACTGATTTGATGGCAGTAGGTGCCCTACTATTTGCCAGGGTAGTGGTTGGGGGGTGGCCCTACAATTTGGCTGGGGGTGTGAAATCGCCTATAGAAATAATGCGCATGTTACGTCTAGAAGAAAGAACTTGTTCACCCCCATGCACCACCTCGATTCTAGCACTTATTATAGCAGCAGGCATTCTATAGTTATTGATTTGATCCCTACTATTCTATGGGCCCCCCCTACTATTTTATGGTTCTAAGGGTAGTGGTTGTGGGTGGGAGGAACTACTATACTATATTTGTGGTGAGAGAAAGATTGCCCTAGAAGAATAATAGGGCAAAGCTTAATTTTATTCAGTTCAGTGCGGGCCACCTAGTTTCACAGTCTCTGAAGCAATTTGATTCTAGGATCGGGCGAATGGTTCACTAATCTTGATTTCACATGTGCCATCTAGAATGTATATAAGACTTTGGGACTTCACTAATTATCCTAACTAGATTGTTGGTTAGAAGCACGAATCGACCCAGGCAATATATTAAACTCTTCAATTGCTTAGATCTACGTGTCAGCCCCTACGTCAGCATTCCATTTCCCAGCCATTCTACCTCCCTCGTGGTAGACCCTTTAGAATAGTAGGGCATTCAAATGAGGGCCCTTAATATCTATTGGCCTTCAAAAGTTGATTCGGCTCATTGATTGATCAGTTTACCCATCACCCTTTTAGGGTAAAGGGAAAGGCATAGGTTGTGTAGCCATCAATCCAATCTTGGCCATCTCTCCACCATATAATTCCATTTATAGATAAAGATACAGTGATGGTTTGAAAGCCATAGTTAGTAGTCATCAAGGTAATTGGGGATCTAGCCCCAGCCATGGATACAGATCGATATCGAGCCAAATCCTGCATCTGCACCACCCCTACATTTTGAGATAAAGTAGCAGTTCTTTATCTAGTTCACCAAGATCCATATGGATAAGAAGCAGATCCAATTTCTCGTAGGGGCCTAGATCCCATTTCGGGTGCAAAGGCATAGGTGGGGATAGGAGCATAGCCAACCATTGCTTACCTCAAACCTGTAAAAGATCCAACGGAGGCGAGGGTAGAGACCACATGAGAAGCGAGGGTGGTAGCATAGAGGATAAGGTAGCAAGGAAGGGGGCTTGGGGTAAGAGGGAAAAGGTATAAGAGCCTATTCCAGATCCATAGAATGTGGATCCCCTAGAAAATTCTGTATGCCCTACCCTCGCCTATCTATAGTGCTCTCATTTTTGGGGGAGAGGGTGTAGGGTAAGGGGGGCCACAATATAGTTATAGATTTAGATCGATGCAGAGGCCCTACCCCTACCCCCTACCCCTACATTTATAAGGGATAAGGGAAGGGGAAGGGGCCTCAGTTTTCCCACAAGGTGGGTGGGAGGAGATTAGTTGTGAGAGAGACAAAGGCATATTGAATAGACTTTTTCCGCATCAGCAGATCCGAATCCAGTGCCAGTAGCATATCCTGCATTTGAATTTCCAGATCCATAGTTAGTAGCCCCTACCCCTACCCCTATATTGTGCCAGGAAAGGGGCCAGGGCTTGAGATCAAGATCCAAATACTACAAATCAATGCAGAACTAGTAGTTCCATATCAGCATCGAGATCCAGTAGCGAAGGTAGCAGAGCTTGTTCGACCATACACAAACATCTGTTATGATTTCACATTTTTCAATATTTTTGGTTCCATATCCATCCACTTCTCATGGGCGGGCTATTCTTTAGTCCTCACCTTCCACAATAGCCATGGTCAATCGCAGCCATAGTTAGTGACAAATTAAATTACCCGGCCACTTCATACCCAACTACGGATCCACCTATAACTTTGAAACTCACCCCAACAGATTTGATAAGAAGGAGACACCATCACTTACTTCTACCTATAATTTTATGGGCATCCATACGGGCGTTGCTCGAACTATTTACCCTACTAAAAATAGGGCCCTACTGATAATGCCTATATATAGTAGGGAGTTCCTTCTGTTGCTTAACTATCTTCCGTGCCTCTGTTACCGATGAACAACTGCAAGGCCCACCCATCCTGCTTGAGCAAGTGATACTGACAAATAGTGGATAGGTGCCTAGTAGAAAGGTAGGATTGCTACACTCCTTCCTACTGGCTGCCAACTAAATGATAGGCCATCCAAATGAAAGGTAGGAATCCATCCCTATGCTCCACCCAGCTAGAACAAAGAAAGAAAGGTAGGAACCCCTACACTCCATCCGGTTAGAACAAAGAAAGGTACAGGTCAACAAAGAATAATCGTTACCGAACCTTTCCATTTGAACAAAATGGGGTTGGGAAGGATCAAAGAAGAAATACCCTATAGAATAGTGTAGCATTTAAGAAGGATTGACCTTCCCTGAAATGCCCTGTAGGGCACTCTTCATTTCACACAATGAGAGAAACTGAGTCTCTTTCACTAAATAAGGAAGGGGGTCAGCCCTACTTATCTATAGGTGACCAGGTTGATCAAAAGAAATTGCATTGACTCATATATAATATAGATCCAATATTCGACATAAGGCTGGCATGCTGGTCATTCTTTCTATATGTAATTACGTGGTTTTATGGGGAGTGCCCTTATAATAGTAGGGCGCTGTATTATACCTTCATCTTGAAGTGATTCTGGGTAACTAAAGTATTGTATTACGTGTTTAACTATTTTTGATTGTGATGTATTTCATTTATGTTTCAACATTTTAGTTTTTATGGTAGATCTATGAGATGAATTAGATGTGGATTTGTGTTATTAGTTTTGAAGCTAAAAGTTTAAGATCCTAATTCACACCCTCTTAGAATCTTGTTTCCCATATACTTATTCCAACAATTGGTATTAGAGCACAGTTCTCTTATTAGGAAGCCTAATAGATTAAGAGGATAAGATTGTGGAGATGGAAGCATACAAGATGGGAAAGATCATTGAGAATCAAATGATTGAAATCCATACAGTATTGCAGAAATTAGAAGTAGCAAAAGAAGAGTCAAGGAAAACCCTAAAAGAAGAAAAGAGTTATCTATTCAGCTAAATATCACTTAATACAAAGAAGTTGACATAGAAGGAATACTAGACAATTGGAAGACTAGAAATAATGACGAAGCAATGACATAATTGATAGAAAAGAATAGTGTCATAGTAGAATAAGTAAAAGACCTCAAGACAACAATAAATTCAATCAGTTACACTTTGTGAAACAATTCAACAATAGAAGAAAGAAATGGAAGACAAGCTCATGGCTGAAGAAGACAAAAGATAGATGGATAGAAGATTTGAAGAAAGATCATTTGAAGTACAAAAGATGACAAATAATCATCTTGATATGATAAATCAATTAGTAATTGCAAATTAGGAAGCACACAAAAATGATTTAGAGATCACAAATCTAAGACTATAGAATGAGAAATTGAAAGGTGAATTAAGGCATGAAAAGGATCTCATGGAGAGATTGAACAAACCCAATGAAGCAATTGAGCACTTTGAAGCAATGATAAAGTCACCTAGAACAAAAGATACCTCTAGACTTGTATACAAAAAGCAATCTTCATCTACCGAAGAAGGGGAATCATCCAAGAGTGGAGAGAAAAAGAATACAAAATCAAAAGGAAAATGTACATGTCATTACTATGGGAAAATTGGTCATACAACCAACATTTATAAAAGCTGAAATGGTAGGAAATTTCCTAAACCTAAACCAAGTGTTAATTGTTTTAATTACAAGAAAGAAAGACATGAAGCACATGAATGTAGAACAAAGAAAAATGAATCAGTGAGGAAGATATCTTAATTCCAAGGTCATTGTTGTAATTTTCAAAAAGTATGGACATAAAGCTCATGAGTGAAGACTCAAGAAAAAGTCAAACTAGTTACCTAAAAAACAAACTCATACAAGGAAAGACAATTCCTACAATTGGGATTACAATACATGGTACAATTTTCATTATTGTGGAGAATATGGACACATTCTAGAGAATTGTATCAAAACACATTCTAGAAGGAATTACAAAAAATGGTTACATGGAGAGATAGTATATTTCAATTGTCTCAAAGTTGGACACATCAGTAGAAACTACAAAACTAGAACATCAACACTGGCACCAAGTAATGGAAATCATAAACCTGAAGGAAGGAAAATGCAGATAGAGATAGTAAGAGATGGAAGTAGTAGAGAAGATGAAAATGTGATCACCTAATCTGATGGATTGGGTGATCACACCACATCTCACTAAAGAAAGAAGATATGTAGGAACTGTATACTAAATGTTATATTTTACATCAATTCCTAGCATATAAGTGATAAAAGTTCATATCTACATAAGTAAAAATGTATTGAAAATTGTTAGAAAAAGAAAATCATCAAGTGCCGAGGATTAGTGGTATAGTCTTGATGGATATTTTTAGTATAGACTGAGTGAGCAAGGAAAATATCACATCGACCGAGTGAATTGGTTATGGTTGTGTGAGTAGCCTTGACCGAGCTAGTTTCCATACACAAACTAAGTATGAAGACATTAATTGTAAACTTAAAATGAAAGATTGAAGGTATTTATCAAATTTGGTGATTCATTTGCATTCACCAAGTGATCAAAGAGCTCTCAAGAAGATATCAAGGTGATCAAAGTAAGTTTAGTGAACAAAGAAAAAGTATCACAAAAGTTTAACAATAAATTTTTAGAACAAAGTTGTTAGAAATGCTTTAGAATAACTAAGAGGTGGGGGGGAGGGTGTGTGAATCAAAATTTTCACCAAGTATAGTGAGCCCATTCAACCATTTATTCATCCAAGCTTTAACTTTTCTAACCAAAAAGTTATTGTAAATCAATATGCAAGCATAACACATAAAAGTTCAACACATAACACAGTGATTTACATGGAAACCCAATTTGGGAAAAACCACCAGCAACATGCTACTCAATTCTCACTCTTATGAAGTGATGCCCTATGAAAGGCTTGCCCTGTTAAAGGCTTACAACACACTATTAAATGTGACCTTGTTAGAGAATTTAACCACCCTGTTAGAAGTGGGCTTGGTTAGAGGACTTTAGAGCATTCACTTGGAATGCTACCCTATTAAAGGATTTACAAATGGCTATTAAACCAACCTAAGTCCATAGGGTTTTCATATCTAATACAATTGCTAGAGAGTATTAGGAAATCTTTGACCTGACTACAACATACAACTCAACTTTTAGATCTCAAATCACTTCTTAGCTCATACCATTGCCTGGCTTTCAATCACTGCAACTCTGACAGCTTGGCCTCCTTTCAAGCTTAGTCACCTTAAGTCTCTATGCTCAATTTACTAGTGCAATCATCTCTTCTTGACCACTTGTAGAAGTAGAGCCTTTGTGCTCTTCCTTCTTCTAGATGTCTTCTCCTTGACACCCTTCTAACCACTTCTCAATTTGGTTCTTAGCCAACAATAGCATCTGCAACATTTGCTTCTTGATCTATGACTCCTTAAATAGAAGTCTTAGAGTTCTTTTCCCACTCAATTCTTCCATCCTTTAATTTCAATTCGTATGGATTAGTTAGGATTCATTTCATCTAACCCATATTTTGTTTCCTCTAGAAACTTGTTGAATAATCCTCTTGAATTCACCCAAAAATGGTTTACATAGAATTCTGTGGCACCAAATCATCATCCTTATCTTCCAACTAGTTCATAAAATTCAAGATAGCAAGTTTGTTGGCTCAGATTTGGAAAATCTTTGTCATTTGAAATAATGTAGCAGCTCAGCACTATTGAAATACTAGTGCTTGACACATATTGTATTACTCGGCATCAACTATGTTTTTCTTGAGGCTCGACACCTAAAAATCACTTGGCACCAACTAAGATTTTTTGATGCTCGTCACCTAAACTTCACTCGACACTTGAAGATCACTTGTCATATACTAGAATTTCCTATTACTTTGCTCTAACTAAGAATTTCTTGGCTTCAACTAACTTGCTCGGCACCCACTAATGATCTTAGTTTAAGCTTTATAGTTAGCCTTGTTACAACTTATTCCTTCAATGTTTCTAAGTGTGACCAACCTTTGTATCTTTTGGGTATGTTATCAATACATCATTTAGCCATTGTCTTAATTGATCCTTGCACTTCATTACAACATCATAACTCAACCTTTCCCTTAGGTAGTCTTGTTACATCTTGTTGATCAAATCCTCTTCATCAATCAACTAAGTGATATTACTTGGATCTTATAAGAAAATGTCATTCCTACAAATAGCAGATATGGCATCAATGACAAAACAATGATTAAAAATATTCTTGTTAACAACAAACTTTTTTCTTTGCAACAACCTCCCTCTTTGATCTTCATCAATGAGCTTTTCAATCCGATTTCCAACAAAAATAAGTATCATTCTTAGTGTCAAATTTGATATTTAGTGATGATATTTGTGAATTTTTTTGATTAAAAACCTAGTCCAAAATAACATCTAGAAGTGAAATAATGAAATATAGTAGTGCACAAATAATTAGAAATGATCAAAGTCTTCCACCCAACTTCATAAATTCAGTTAATATTGAAAAAAAAAATTGATGATATCAGAGCTTTATCATCAATTCTGCACAAAGTCTTGACTGTTCAAGATTTAAGATCACGTCATCAATGTAAAGTTAGAGAAATCATAGATTTTGATATTAGAGTAGCTTATGAGAAGCAATGAATTGATGGAATCCTAAAGGAATAATGTAAGATTGTTTTTGAGAAAGGGCTTATCCATGCCCTAGGATTTCTAAAAGTTTTTAAATTCAAATGGATTAAGGGTTGTGCTTAGTCAAGTTCATGATATAAAAATTTGGTTGGAAGATGGGACAATAAATATCAATAACATAATCGTCCACAGGGTAACTGATTACCCTACATTGGACTAACCAAAGAGCATAAGAAGTAAAACAATGAGTGAAATTGAAAATTTGACCAAGGAAAAGTGGAATGGTCATGGAATGTCAATTAATAGAATTGAGGACCCATTAATTGACTTTGGTGTTAATGTGATTGCATACAGGTTCTATCAATCTAGTAGATTAAACAACGTGCCCTGTGTAGCAGTGGATTTGGACTATAAAATTGTGAAGAAGGATCATTCATGTGATCTTTCCAAGCTACAACTATTGTAAATATAAGAGGAGTAACTAAGAGGGGAGGGGTGAATCAATTACTAAAAAAATAAATCCTAGATCCCTTAGATGTCAATATAAAGCAATCATGTCAAAACTTAGTTCTGTTGATGTTCGGCAAACAAGGAAATGTTGTAACTCGATAAACACTATAATTGCTTGACAAACACTTAACATGAAAAACTTTATATGTAATCTATGATTATCATTATTTTAACTTAGTTGCAACCATATAAAGGAAATAACATGAACACATTTCACACCAAGATTTAACGTGGAAACCCAATTTGGGATAAACCACCAATTGCAACTAGTTATTATTTTTCACTCTTCTAAAGTGAACCTTGATAGGATCCAATCCTATTAAAGATCAAAAAATACACTATTAGGTGCGGCTCTATTAAAGGATTTAATCATCCTATTAGGAGTGGCCTTGTTAGAGGTCTTTAGACAATTCAATATAAATGCCACCTTGTTAGAGGATTTACAAATAATTGTTAAGTCAACTCTATTAAGAGATTTAGATGATTGCTACAATGATCAGAGAGTAACAATGACATGACCTGATTGTTAGAAATGCTTTAGAATAACTAAGGTGGGGGGGTGAATTAGTTATTCAAGGTCCAAATATCCTATTCAAACTTTTTCATTAAGTAAAGTGTACCCATCAAACTTATTCATGCATCCAAGCTTTAACTTTCATATTTAGCAAGTTATTGTAAATCAACATGCAAGCATAACACATAAAAAGATCAACACATAACACAGTGATTTACCATGGAAACCCAATTTGGGAAAAACCACTAGTAACATGCTACTCAATTCTCACTCTTTTGAAGTGATGCCCTATGAAAGGCCTGCCTTGTTAAAGGCTACAAAACACTATTAAATGTGACCTGATTAAAGGATTTAACCACCCTATTAGAAGCAGGCTTGGTTAGAGGACTTTAGAACATTCACTTGAGTTGCCACCTTGTTAAAGGATTTAAAAATGGCTATTAGACCAACCTAAGTCAATAGGATTTTCCTTTACCCTAACTAATACAATTGCTAGAGAGTAACAATAAGGGGTTTGACCTAATTACAACATACAACTTAGTTTGTAGATTTCAAATTACTTCTTAGCTCATAACATTGCTTGGCTTTGAGTCTCTGCAGCTCTGACAGCTTGCCCTCCTTTCAAGCTTAGTCTCATTGAGTCTCCATGCTTAATGTACCAATGCAATCCTCTCTTTTTGACTACTTGTCAAAGCAGAGTCTCTGTGCTATGTTCTTCCTTCTCCTAGATGCCTTCTCTTTGACACCCTTCAACCACTTCACAATTTGGCACACCAACAACTCTTGCTTCTTGGTTTGTGACTCCTTAAATAGAAATCTAGAATTTCTTTTCCTGCTCAATTCTTCCCTCCTTTAATTTCAATTCGTATGGATTAGGTAAGATTTATTGAATCTAACCCATATTTTTTTCTTCTAGAAACATCATGAAGAATCCTCTTGAATTTGCTAAAAAATGGTTTACATAAAATTTTGTGCCACGAGCTCATCATCCTTATCCTCGAACTAGTTCACAAAATTCAAGTTAACAACTTTGTCATCTTAGATTTGGTGAATCTTTGTCATTTCCAATAATGCAACAGCTCAGAACTATAGAAATTCTGGTGCTCGACACATACGGTGTTACTCGACATCAACTATGTTTTACTGATGCTCGAAACTTGAAATTTACTTGACACCTACTAAGATTTTCTAACACTTTGCTCCTTCTATATCACTTAGCACTTTAACTTCACTTGGCAATTGAAGTTCACTCGACACACACTAGATTTTCCATTTACTCAGCTCCAATTGAAAATTTTCTTAGCTTAAACTAGCTTACTCAACACCCATTAATGAACTTAGTTTAAGCTTTGGAGTCAACCTTATTCTAACTTATACTTCTAATTTTTCTAATTGTGACCATCCTCTATGTCTTTGAATATGTTATCAATACATCATTTAACCATTATCTTAGCTGATCCTTGCACTTCATTTCAAAACCATAACTCAACCTTTTCCTTAGGTACTCTTGTTACATCTTGTTGATTAAATCCTTGTCATCAATCAACTAAGTGATAGTACTTGGATCTTATAAGAAATTGTCATTCCTACAAATAGTTGGTTTGACATCAATGACAAAACAATGATTGAAAACATTCTTTTAACAACAATCTCCCTCTTTCAATCAATCTTCATCAATGATCTTTTCAATTAGATTTCCAACACTGATTGGATGCAACTAAATTTTTGATTACATATCTCAATTCTAGCTTATACTTGATCCTTCTTGATTGAATATATCTTTTCTACTCCACAAGTATATTCTACTTATCCTTATGATTTGCTTCTTCTTGACATTATCAAATCTTCAATTTTCTCACACACAATTCTAAATCTCAACTTGACCTTATACTTATATCTTTCATATTGTCAAGTCAGCTAGAATACAACTTAGAATAATTAATATTCATCTTCTCAATTAGTTAGAACCAACAAAAAAATCAATTGAACTCAATATGTTAAAACAAAAAATCCTTTGTTAGCCAACCCTACTCAGTAGACACTAACTCAGAAATGATTTTTCTGTGTTAACCAAATGACAAATTGTCAATACTACATACTAGAAAAGTTCCTTTGGTAACTAAGTGAGCTTGGTTAATAGTGGTTCCATCCAACATTTCCTTCATTAACTAAGTGAGCTTAGTTAATACTCATCTTCTACAAAATTTCCTTTAACCCGAGTGAACTCAGTAGATACTTCCTTCTAAGCTTGGAAAACTTAGGAGTGCTCGGTAGACACATAAAACCATCTTCAATGCCCAAGTGAGCTTGGTACCCACTACTAGTAATGATATGACATTTTGTGTAATATCAAAGACAATATACAATTAATCAATTGTATCCAACAATCTCCCTCTTTGGCATTGATGGAAACACACCATGTCATAACACAATACAATTTTTGAGGCAGGAACATATCCTTAATTTCATTCTAATTCTCATTCATGAGAACTCCCTTTGTCAGTGTGAACTCTTTTTCTCTTCAGTTTCTCCTTCTGTCAAAAAAATTTTGTTTGCAACATCTTCTGCCAAGTTCATTCTCTCTCTTAGATAATTCTTCTCTTCCAATCTCCCTCTTCACTATGACATCAAAATTCTCCTTCTTTACAACTAAAATTTCTATGATATATGGTAGTGTACAAATCCCTCTTTGACAACACATGCCAAAGGAAATACCTTTGTTAATATCAATGTACCTCAAGTACTAATTCGTTTGTAATAAACTCTAGTCAATATTTCACCAATTGAATGATCTTCAACATGCTTTGGTTGATGCATCACTAAACTTTATTTAGCGAGCTTCAAATAGGGGAATGGCCCCTAACTTACCTATTAGATACAGAAATGCATCCTTAGGTAATGGCTTGGTGAATATGTCTACAATTTTCTATTTTGTATTTACATATTCCAATTTGACTTATTTATCTTGCACCAATTCTCTCAAGAAATGATATTTTATAGTAATGTGCTTTGTTTTGGTATGCATCATTGGATTCTTTGATATATTTATTGCATTGGTACTATCACAATATATGACTATTGAATCCTTGATCTCTATCTTCATTCCTGCCATTAGTTGTTTGAACTAAAAAATGTTAGAACAATTAACTACTGCTACTACATATTCTGCCTCTGCTATGGATTGAGAGATACAATTTTATTTCTTGCTTGTTCAAGAAACTAGTCTTTTACCAAGAAAGAATGCTCCACCACTAATGCTCTTCCTATCATCAATACTTCCTACCTAGTCAGCATCTGTAAATACTTTCATGTTCAAATTGTCTTCTATTGTGTACCATAAACTATAGCCTTTAGTACCTTTTAGATATCTCATGATTCCTTTGACTAACATTAAGTGATTTTCTTTGGAATTTGATGAGAATCTTGCCACCATAGCAATTGCTAATGTAATATTTGTATATGAGCAATGTTAGTATGCTAATAGAAACCAAATTTAAATAAAGCTTCTACAAACTAAATAAAATTCATAAACTTCAAGATAGACTAAGATGAGCTCTTAATTGAGAATATGAGCCATTAATGGTCTCTCTCAATAAGAAGCTCTCTTGTTGAGTAGCTTTGTCTAAATAGATAGGATGTATGCTCAAGCTTTATGCTTCAAAAAGGGCTTCAAATGGAGTTGGAATTTGGGTGTGAGTGTATGGTTTTGATGTAAAATAGCTTCTCAAAATGGCATTATGACTTTACTTCATGGATTGTGTTATTTTTCAAAGGGGAAGGATCCAATTTATAGGCAAGAGGCTTGAGGGATTGAGGGCTAAGATGCAAGGATGGGAAAAAGCTTATGGAAGGCTCAGATTGCATGAGAGGAGAGCACATGGATTGTGCTTCCTTATAGCCAATCAAGGAGTGACACATGTCACATGGTGAGAGGATGGAGGAAAGGGTAAGGATGAGTCAACAAAGGAGGCTCAAGAGATATAATCTTCATAAAGACCCGAATAATGACTTGTAAGAGCAATAAAAGGGCTTGTAAGAGTCATTTATGACCTAGTGGACTTCATAAAGTTTTATGGTTGAGATATTTTGAGGGTGATGAGAGCAAATTCGACTTGGACTTGATTAGGAAGGTTCTAAGCTTGTTTAGGCTTGTGCAAATGATTAGAGGATGGATTAGGATGGTTTAGGATTAGCTTAGGGATAGGCAAGTGGATGGCATTTAATGAGGGTGGGTGAAGGAGGAGATATTTGTTAACTTTGGCTTGGGTTAGTAAGTCTTAACCCATGTTTAGGGAATGTGACAAGGTTAGGAGGGGATTAGGATTAGGTTTAAAGACATCTTCTAGAAGAGTCTAGATTTTGGAGGAGGATAAAGACTTTCTAGAATAGTCTAGAATTTCCTAGGATGAGGATGAAGACTTTCTAGAAGAGTCTAGAACTTCTTAGGATGAGGATAAATTAGATTTTTAGGAAATAAATAAAGTTTTATTTATTTCAAGGGTTTGGGTTGAGGAGATATTTATTAAAACTTTTTTAATAAACATGAGGATTAATATTTAATTTTAATTAAATATTTTGAGTTGGGATTAGGGGTAGGAAATGATGGGATTAGCCTTTAATCAAAATTAAAGAAGGATTAGAAGATTTTGGAAGAGGTTATTGGTCATAAGGAAATTGGCCAACTTTTGGGAAAAAAATAAATTTTTTATTTATTTTAGGATTTTTGGTCAATTTATTAATTAAATAATTAATAAATAAGGAAATAATGTTTAAATAAGATTTAAACATTTTTGGGAGGGATTCCTTAATTAAATATTTTTAATTAAGATAAAAGGATTTAATGGCATAAAAATTAATTAATTAATTAATGATGATGTCATCGGGAATTTTTCAGAAAATAAAAATACTTTATTTTCTAAAGGTTTTTAGGTGTCTACAATATTAGGCCTTGTATGCACTACATATTGCAATTTCCCAATCATTGATTTGTATGTGGTCTAATCTACCTATTTGGAATCATCATTCTTGGAAAGCTTATATCCAGTAGACATAGGGGTTTTAACTCATCTTGAATCCTTCATTCCAATTTTTTTTAGTATTTCCTTGATGTACTTAGATTGAGTAATGTAGATGCCATTTTTGTTCTATTGAATCTACAGTCCAACAAATTTTTTTATCTCACCAAACATAGAAATTTCAAATTATCTACTCATTTCTTCTTAAAATGCCTTGCATGAGTCATAATTTTTTGTGAATAAACTATCATCAACAAATATTTTTACCAATACAATGTTCTTGTCTAGTCCCTCTTTGATATGTAGGCTACTATTTTCATTTGTTCTTTGAAAACCAATCTATACCAAGTAGTTATGTACTCTTTCATACCAAGCTCTAGGAGCTTTCTTGAGACCTTATAATGCCTTGTGTAATTTGCAAAACATGTCCTTTTTGCTAGGATCTACAAAAGCTTCTGGTTGTTCAGTGTAGACTTCCTCATCAAGAATTCCATTCAAGAATGTAGATTTTACATCCATTTGATAAATTTAAAACCCTCTACATGCTGCATATGCTAGTAATGTTCTAATACCTTCTAATCTTGCAACAAGAGCAAAAGTTTCACCATAATCAATACATTCTTCTTGAGAATAGCCTTTACATACTAACCTTGCTTTATTTTTGGAAACTTTTCCATCTTCATTCAACTTGTTTCTGAATACCCAATTTGTGCCAATTACATTTTTATTCTTGGGTCTAGGAATAGAAGTCCAAGTTTTGTTCTTCTCTATGTGTTCTATTTCTTCATTCATTGCTTCAATCCAAATTTCATTATCTAATGCATCTTTGACAATTCTAGGTTCAAATTCAACAAGTAAACATGTACCTTTCAATTTGTTTTGTGTCATTGTTCCATCTAATTTATCTCTAATTATCTGATCAGGTGAATGATGCCTTTTGACATATCTTGCTAACATAGGTTCTTTGGATTTAGAATGAGGTTCACTAATTTCATCATGAATTTTAGTATCAAGCTTGGGTCCTGCTGTTTGTGACTTGGGTCCATCAGACTTGGTTTGCTCTAGCTAGGTAGCCTCTAACTATGACTTGGGTCCTTTAGACTATGACTTAGGTTGTTTGCAACTTAGTAGTTGTTGGCAATTTTGGGGACTCAAGAGGTGAAGCCTCCTTTCTTTCATATAGGTTTGATAGGGTATCAGGTTCATAGTAAACAAATCTTATGTAATCTTTTGGCTCTTTGTTGCTTTATTCTTCACACTTTTCATATTTCATAAGGAGTTTGATTTGAATCTTTCTTTAGCTATACTCTATTTAAGGTATGAACTATAGTACTGATTGCTTCTTTCCAGTATCTGATTACAACATTGTTTTCTATCATCAATGTCCTTGCACAATCCATGATGGATTTATTCCTTCTTTTAGCTATACTATTTTGCTAAGGTGTACCAGGGGCTGATATTTATCTTTTAATTCCTTTTCCAATGTAGAAATTATTGAATTCATTGGAGGTAAACTCACCATCTCTGTCTAATCTCAAACATTTCAATCTTTTTTTAGTTTCTTTTTCTACTCTTGCCAAGTACCACTTGAAGTTTTGAAAGGCTTTTGATTTTTCTTTTAGATACATAATAGTCATCATTCTAGAATAATCATCAACAAAAATAATGAAATTTTTTTCACCATGATAACTCTCTATTCTAATAGGTCCACATAAGTCTGTGTGAACAAGCTCTAATACTTATTTAGAATGATAGCTTTTGCATTTGAGACTAGTCTTTCCCATCTTACCAATTTGGCAATTTTTTGCCTAAATCCATATTAGGTTTCTTTAGACTAAGAATACCTCTTAGTCTTCCATGTTTTCTTATCTTAACTAGATTATCAAAGTTTACATGACATAATATTTTGTGCCACAACCATCTTTCATCTACTTGAGAAATAAAATATGAACTTTCACTAAGATCAAGATAGAATAGGTTACATTTTGTTTAATTTCCAGATCCAACTTGATTTCCTTTTCCATCCAATAGTTTTGCCTTTCCATGCATGAACTCTACTTTGAATCCAATGTTATTCAACTGTGCCATACTTAGTAGATTATGCCTTAGTCCTTCAACCTAATAAGCATTATCACATACAATTTCATTAGTTAAAGAGATGCATCCTCTTCTTTTTATGTTACAAGGTTCATTGTTTCCAAATCTTACACTACCACCATCATAATTTTCCATGTGTTCAAACATTGATTTATCTCTAGTCATATGATGTGAGTAGCCACTGCCAATAATCCATGTATCATTTTTTCTAACATGAGAGATAAGTGTCACCTTATCTCCTTTATCATTTGATTCATCTTTTACAACAATATATACCATTTCATCTTCACTGTTGTTAAAATCTTTAGCCATAAAATAAAATTTCTTACCTTTGTCCTTGTAGTTCTTGAATTCCTTCTTGCCATTGTACTTTGTAATTTTATTTTCATCTTTATTTTCTCTATTTGGAAACCTAGCAGCAATGTGACCAACTTCTTCACAAGAAAAATAGATTAGACGAATCTTACCTTTGTATTTTCCTCTACCTTTTGAATATTTTCTTGCAAGTAGGGCTTCAACAACTTGAAGATCACTTTTAGAACTTTCTTCTATCTCCTCTTCACTTCTTGATTGATTGGTCTTTGATTTCTTTCCCTTTTCTTTGAGTAAGAGTTTGGCTTCAAATGCAAAATCAATATTTTTGGAACTAAGGACATAGTTATCATAGTTATCCAACTCAAAAGCTGTCAGTCTTCTAACTAGAGCATCCAAAGTTATTTTGTTATTTGGATCACATCTCATCTCTTGAATAGTAGATAATCTAATTTCATAAATAGAAAGAAGAGTCATGAGTACCTTGCTTATAACTATTTTGTCATCAATGTCTCCTCTAGATGCTTTGATTGTGCTCACACTTGCTTTGATTCTTTCCACATATTTTGCAATGTTTTCATCTTCTCTCATTTTCATTTGATCAAATTAGCCTTTGAGATTTTTTTATTTAGCTCTTCTTACATTTTCATCTCCTCCATAAATATTTTTCAATTTGGTACACATTTCATGAGTTGTTTTGCAGTCTTTTACTTCATCAAATTCAACATAACTAAGAGCAGATGCAATATCAATCATCATGATGTTATGATTCTTCTTTTTAGTAATATCTTGAACTGATAATGTTCTAGTGGGAGTCTTGTATTAAACATTAAGATAATTAAAACTTTAATCATGGATGGTTTCCATATGTAACCTCATAAGTCCTTGCCATGTTGCAAAGTTGACTTTGTTCAGCTAGGGAATCTCTCTTCTATAAGACATCCTAATCTTTAGCTTAGGTCCTTAAAACCTTCTCTGCAAGAACCAAAACAAATCTAATACCAATTTTTGGAAATATAAGAAGAGTAACTAAGAGGGGAGGGGTGAATCAATTACTACAAAAGTAAATCCCAGATCCCTTCGATGTCAATAAGAAACAATCCTATCAAAACATAATTCTATTGATGTTCGAAAAACAAAAAAATGATGTAGATCAGTAAACACTATAATTGCTCGACAAACACTTAACATGAAAAAATTTAGATGTAATTTATGATTATCATTATATTAATTTAGTTGCAACCATATAAAGGAAATAGAATGAACACATTTGACACCAAAATTTAATGTAAAAACCAAATTTGAGAAAAAACCACAAATTGTAACTACTTACTATTTTTGACTCTTCTAAAGTGAGCTCTATTAAGAGCCAACCTTGTTAAAGGTTACAAAACACACTATTAGGAGTGACCATGTTAGAGGATTTAATCACCTTGTTAAGAGTGGCCTTTTTAGAGGTCTTTAGACAATTCAATAGAAATGCCACCTTGTTAGAGGATTTACAAATAACTGTTAAGCCAACTTTTTTAAAAGATTTAGATCACTGCTACAATGATTAGAGAGTAACAATGACATGACCTGACTGGATGCAACTAAATTTATAATTACAAATCTCAATTTTGGCTTATGCTTAATCCTTCTTGATCAAATATATATTTTCTACTCCACAAGGATATTCTACTTATCATTTTGATTCGCTTCTTCTTGACATCATCAAATCTTCCATGCTCTCACACACAGTTCTAATTCTCAACTTGACCTTATACTTATATCTTTCATATTGTCAAGTTGGCTAGAATACAACTCAGAATAATTAATATTCATTTTCTCAGTCGGCTAGAACCAACAATCAAATCAATTGAACTTAATATGCCAAAATAAGAAAATCCTTTATTAGCCAACCCTGCTCGGTAGACACTAACTTAGAAATGATTTTCTTATTTTAACCAACTAAAACTCGGTCAACACTACATACTGGTAAAGTTCCTTTAGTAACCAAGTGATCTCAGTTAACACTAGTTCCATCAAACACTTCCTTTAATAACCGAGTGACCTCGGTTAACACTCATTTTCTGCAAACTTTCTTTTGACAATTGAGTGAACTCAGTTGATATTGCCTTCTAAGCTTGGAAAACTTAGAAATGCTCAGTACACACAAAAAATTGTCTTCAATGCCTGAGTGAGCTTGACAACCACTAAATGTTAATGATATGACATTTTGTATAATATTAAATACAATACACAAGTAATTAGTTGTATCCAACAACAACTTCACCAACTTGCAAAGTACTTAGCAGTAGTAAGAAAAGTAAACAACACTTCTTGTAATTTTGGATCCCTATTAGTTTGCATATTTTTCTATGTAGAAAATTATTTCCATACCATTGGAATAGTTGGATGAGATAGGAATAAAATTTTTATAGATCAACTAAGTGATTTGATAAGTAGATTGGGAGAGAATTTTGAACCAGTAATGGACAAGTACTTTGAAGAATTCAAGATTAAGATGAAGAATAGAAGAGAATTCCAAGATGAGTTGTGGACAAATATTATGATGAAGTATGTTTCATTGTGAACACAGATTTTTTGTATGCACAAACAATTTTTCTAAGGGTAGAATGGCTAAGGCCAATACCCTATGAAGTAAATGTAGAAAAGGTACCTACAACAGTTACTACACTTCCAACAAAGGACATAGATGCTAGTGTCAAGCAATTTGGTACATATGAGACTATAATTGTTGAGATGACTACTGAAATTGGCACACCTAAAGAAGGAAAGAGAGGAAAGAGAAAATTTATCAAGGCTATAATTAAGGAATAAGGAGAAGAATTATGACAACCTATAAAAGTCAAGTAAGGAAAAGGGAAGGAGCTTGAAGTTGTCAAGCCAAGGGTGACCAAATAGAAAAAGGTTGTTGTGATAGAATTTAAGGCATAGGTAGACCTAAAGAATGAGATGGAAGAAATGTTCACACCTGAGAGGCCAAAGGGCAAGGTGATCATTACTAAGAAAATGACTGCACAACCCCCTACTCAGCTATCGACTAGAAGTCCATCCAAGAAGAGGAAATTGATCAAAGTACAAGCTAAGTTGAGAAGAAAACTAATTATTGCACAAAAGGAGGATGAAGATGATGAAAATACAAAGTCTAATGAACCTAGCAAATTACAAATTGTGAATAGATTCCCTCCAATGACTATGAATTAGGTATGTGAAAAATTGGTTGAATTTGAAAATATTTTGGGATTCAAAGACCTCAAATATGATTCTTTGAGTAATGATGATCAAGTTAATCTTGAAGGAACAATGATTGACATGATGATCAAGTGCAGACACACACCCTTGGAATTGGGAACTAGATTTCTAGTGGGTTTATACAAAGAGTGGATGCTAAGTTGAAATGGGCAGTGTCCACTAAGAAGAAAATAAGAGAGATAACATTGACACAAACTATGCTAGATTTAGGGAAGACTAATATGTCTATATCCCTTAAATATTTTGTTAAGAAGTTTATGCCAAGGGACAAGGAATATCAAGTTTTTAAAATAATCTCATGAAGTTGAGAAAACTAGTATTTGAGTATGGAAAGAAGCATTTGGATTTCTTGCTCCATTTGTGGAAGTGAGGGAAGGATGAGATGCAATAGAATTTGAAGATGAATGATGGGCCTCCAAAAGGCCATTGTTCTAAGTTCTTTTTATCTTTTTTTCAAGTAGTTATCTTGCAAAAATGGTCATGCCTTTGTGGTTTTAAGAACATAAACTTATGTTTTTATGTATATGTTATATATATGTTAAGACATGAAGTAGAAGTATGGATAGTTCAAATATGCTATATTTTCTTGAATCTATGGACATAAATGGTATAATGAAGCAATATTACATGCTGATAAATGTTTCCCCATATATGCTATGTCTTGGGTAGTTTTCCTCCTATAGCCACAGGATTTGCAAGAGTGGTAATTTAAACTTTAAAACTTTTCTCTAATGTTGATGATGAAATAAATATATGTATGTGTAAGTTGTGTGTGCATTGAATGTTTTGTAGGTACTTTCTATGGATATTAAAAGATCAACACATCAGAGCTAAAGTCAAAGACAACTGGATTGTTAAATTGTCACAAGTGCAGCAAGTCATTATATGCTTTCGATTGTTGTAGTGCATGAATGTAGCTTCCACAACTTGCTATATTCCTCAAGGATTTATTCATGGTTAATGTTGTTTCTATTTAGAACTTCATGATTCTATAATTGATCCTCTTTAATGATGTGATCATAGAGTTAGGAATTAGTTGTAGTTTCCTTTAAATAATGATTGCTGTAGCTTTGAGCATAGTTTTGGAAGAAGAATAGAATAAGTTGATTTTCATAGTAGTAGAGTCTAATACTATTTTTAATCAAGTGTAATATTTCACCATGAATGAATAGAATGCACAATTCAAGTTTATATCTTTTATCTTGATTGTCTTTTCTATTCACTCATCCAAAGGGGACCACTTGGTTAGTGAATTGTTTAATTAGAATAGATTTCATTTCCTCCTTGTTTCTAAGTAAGGTAGAATTCTATTGCTCCTACAACCATTGATAACAAAATTAGTGAACTATTCCTACAAAATAGTTGCATAGATAGGTTTACCATTTGCAACATTACTTTAAGCTTTGAGTTAAGTTGTTTCAGTTTCTAGCATAGGTTTCCTTTAGCATTTCCTTTTCTTTAGTTGTAATGACTTAAAGAAGAACTAGATCATATAATTTGGAGTCACCATCTCAAGTTTATGCTCCTAGGTTGACAAATTAAATGAATTCAGTATACTATTTTAGGTAAAACACATGATGTTGTCTAAGCATAGAATCACTATGAAAGGATGTCTAATCCTTCAAGTTACTAAGGTATTAAGCTCACCAACCATTTTTGGCACCATTACTAGGGAAGGTGTCAATCTAGTTCAACCCTAAGGTCATTATGTTAGTTTAAATTCTACATTATTTCACATGCATAGAAGAAGAGACCTCCTTAGGAGATTTCTTCCCCCTAATATTGAAGAAGACATTTTTAAGCCTGAGCCTAAAGAACCTCACAACAAGAATGAAGAAGAAGAACCTATTGGTCATGTTTTTACCTTGTTCCTACATGAACATTTTTTGCTATGAATTTTTTTCTCTTATGAACAAATTAGGGATTGATTTTGTCAAAATTGGTTAAATCTAGAAGAAACCCTAATTAAAGAAAAAATTGGGCCCTAAGCAAGCCTTTTAGGTCATATATGTTCTCACCTTTTAAATCAAATGGGAAAATTATTTTGAAATAATATATATTTTTTGGGAACCTTTTTAAGAAATATTGTTTTGGCTCCATAGTTCCATGAAAATTCCACACTATCAAATCTCTTTGGAATCTATGGTAGGTGCCAAGTCGTTATAAGAATTTGCATGGTTTTTTATACATGCAACATGGAAACTGAGTGGGACCCAGTTAGTTCTTCAAAATAGTTTCAAAGGTAAATTGCCCTTGCCATTAGATCTTCCAAAATCAATGGTGGTTTCTATCTCACGACTAGAAAATGGGAGGGTTTCACCGATAGTGACATGATGACCTCTTACAAAAGTGAAACATGATGAGCCCAAAAGTGGATATGGTGCCAAAATTTTTTCCATCATAAATAAGCTTTGCTAGCATGATGAGTTGTCAGATATGTCAGTCATAGTAAAGGAGGTACGAAAATAAGAATGTGATGTTTTCTCTTTTCATGATGCCAATTTTTTGCAGAATCATAGTGGTCGCTATGTCATGACCAGAAAACTTGTGATTTTTATCAGTAACAACATAACACCTTCCTGTAAAAGTAAAAAATAGTGGGATTAAGACATAAGACAGGCGCTATAAAGTTTTTCATCATCAGTGAGACATGTGATCATTATGGAATGTCAGGAGTAGTAAATATAGTAACAAAAATGGAATGTGTAAATTTCATGTTACCAGATTGCCTCAAAGAATATGGTGGTCACTATGTCATGACCAAAAAATATGAGATCTTCACTGGTAATGACATAACACCTTCCTGTGAAAACAAAACACAGTGGAACCTAAATTCACAAAGCAATACCAAAAGGTTAATTATTATAAATACCTTGCCAACATGTCAAAATGATGTCACATCACCTGCCACATGGATTCACACTCAGAGGAAAGACACATCTTAGTTGGAGCCATAAGAAAAAAAATATATCGATGGTGGGCGTCAAGTTGCTATAAGAAGTTACTTGATCTTTAGAACACACAACATGGTGACAACAGGGAACATAGGAGGACCCACCCAAATTTTCATAAAGTGTAAATCATCCAATCAAAAGTGCATCAACGATGGTCTCTATGTCACATGCATGAGTTGCTCGATGTTTATGCATAGTGATATAGTGAGAGTGCAATACATGTCTGTGAGTGCTAGTGGGTCCAAAAAAAGTTGCTAACAGTGGAGAGAAAGGCTTATGTGGAGAAACTCAATTAGGTTGACTGCCAACCTGACAAGTGGAAAGTGAGTCACTCACGATTTTGTTCTTGGATTGTCAAATTTTTTGGAATTGACAATGTGTCTTAAAGATAGAAGGTGATGCCACCCTTTTTCTCCTTACGATTCATTTATGAAGATTGAAGGCTCCCCATGTGAACCGAAAATAGAGTATATTGCAAAGATTTTTCCACTTCTTCTCTACACAAACAAATTTTAGACTTTCAAAGAGCTCAGAGCCATTGAAGAATTGTTCCTAGTGTGATTAGAGTGTGAAAGACTTTCCAATATTCGTAGTGTGTCATAGAATTATAGTGAAAGAGAAAAATTTAGCCAAGTAAGTATTCAAATCCATTAGGAATTTTGGTATTCTATCTTAGTAGTAAAATGCCTCCAAAGAAGGTTTTCTCAGGACAAGTAGATTACGCTAGTAGAAATAAACATGATGATTTTCTTGAACTATTTCCCAAATCTACAAATGAGTCTACCTAAGTGAAAAAGATAATTCTTGTAAACCCTAGGCTTAAGATTGCTAATGACCTATATGATAGAGGGAATTGGGTTAGGGATGCAATTACAACCAAAAATAGGGCTCCATCTTTTTAAGAAGTGGTTCTCAAAATGAAAACTATTTGCTCCCCATGGAAACATTTGGAATTTTTTATTTGGGATAACTAGTGGTTCCTAGTGTTTTATGGATTCTGACCTACTTATGGCCATTGCCCAAAATTATGGCCTAGCATCTAGGATAGTAAGAAGAATAGATGGGGAATGCCTGGTATGAATAAATACTAAAGAAATTTAGCAAGTTTTTGGTTTAGAATGTTTTTTAGATTATCATGTACCCATTGGCTTGCCAGGACTAGAGATGGAATATTTATCTAAGAGGGATAGGCTTAGGCAAGGTACACTAAGGGTACACTTGGGTTCAAATAGAAATTTTTAAGTGGTTACAAGATCTATAGAAGAGCCTTTTAAGAAGGAATTTTTCACCTCTAGAGCCCTAGAAATATATGACTCTATGTAGGATTTTTGGCAAGGATGAATAGAGTTATATGCCAATACAATTTATGTATATGATGGCTTAGATTTCTTCATTTGGCATGGATATTATTTTTGATTTTGCATCCTATATTGTAGAAGAAATCCATATAGGGTTAGTTGGAATTGCCAAGAGCAAGGTAGAAAAGACTTTTGGCCACTACTCATTGTTGATGCCCATGTTCTTTCTTACAAGAGTTAAATAAATTGAAAAGGAGATAGTTCTTAACAGAGAACATGAAGGCAAGGCTCTATAGTCCAGCTATGGAGTGCAGTTATGACTAGGGATGCAGAAAATGCTAGTTTTGTGAAGTTTGATCAATATTTTGCCTCTAGGTTAAGATGTCTCATATTAAAGGACAATCCCATAATCCCCAAGGCATTGATGGATTTTATTAGACCCATGGATAATTCTTCTAATTTTAAAGTGTCACATAATTGGGCTAATATCATACCATACCCTATTTCAACAATTTTTAGGGTTTATGGATTCTAAAGGACCCCTCATGTATTGCCCTACCAAGTACCTCTGAAGATGGGAATAACTAAGATGTTGGGGCAAATAGGGGGATTGAAGGAGGCATATTTGGTTAGAAGAAATAGAGGTTCAATTTTCCCACTTGCACTATAGCCCACCATTTCATAATTACAAAAGGTGGATGGTTATTTTTTTTATAAATTCTTGGATCAATACAAGATGGTTATGTCTCATTCCCATTTTTGTGATATTGAGGGATTTTTTGATATGTTTAGACTAAGGGCTAAAGTTGGCTCCAAAAAACATGAACCTTACTTCCTTGAGAGTATAATAAGGAATGAGTTCTCTTTGCAAGAGTAAGAGATGAAGAAAGAGAAATGGAGAGTTTATTCTAGAGTTTTAGAATTCATCCATTGTTTTGATAATAGTTACAAGCCTCTTGTTAATGCAAAAATAGAGGTAGATAGGTTGAATAAAATCATGACTACTTTTCCTAAAATCATGGAGGTCATAAATGAAAAGAAACTATTTTTTATCAATTATTTTCTAGAAAACTCCAGAGAGGTCATGAAGAGATTGAAATTCACTCCTATAGTAGGATTAGGGTAGTTGGTTATCCAGAAGAGACTTGGCTATAATGTGATCCAAAATAAAAGAGCCATTATAGATAAAGGCAAACAGGTAATGGGATCAACCAGTGTTGTTCTTGAAGAAAGACTTAATGAACCCTTGTCTAAGAGGTAGAAAATAATAAAGGGACAAACACCTCACATTGAGGAATATTCACCTACACAATCCCCATTACAATTTGGAGATGAAAAACTGACTAGGGAGTAGATGGAGTAGTTGGGATCCCAAGGGGGAGTATTCATCACTCAAGCAGAGTAGGAAGAAGGAAATCCTCAATAACCTCCAATGCCAAGCCTTGAATTATATATGGTAGATTATAGAGGAAGGGAGTTGGACCCTATGATGGAATAGGCTTGCCATGAGTTTATATTTGATGATGATTTTGTTAAATCCAAAGCCTTCTATCAATTTTCTTGGAGAACAAACATGAAAATGCTTAAAGAAAGATATAAAAAATTGAGAATAGAGCATCTAGAAATGGACGAAGTAGATGCAAAAAATTAGGTCAAAGAAGAAATAATGTAGGAATTTAAGAACCTAACCCCTCAAGAGGGAAGATAAATGGTAAAAGCATCTGGTGTTTTGTTGCTACCCAGTTGGGATATAACAAATACTTTGGTTTTTAATTCTATTGCAGACAGACTGAGTGTAGAGGATTAGGTGAAGAAAGAAATGAAATGTGCTAAATTTAGTGAGGACTAGGCAACTTTGGTTATCTGGTCAATAAGAAAAGGATCTAGGACTAGCTCTTCCTAGCTTGATGATACTGGGTTGATAGGCAACCAAATTGTGAAAAGAGTTGGAGAAACTACTAGTGTAGAAGCTGTACATTTGGGTGTTGGATCAACCCACGTCACTTTAGCCACAACTCTTAGAGATGAAAAGGAAAAGATGGAGCTACAAGAAAAATATGAGAAGGTTCTAGCTGCATATAACAATGAAGTTAAAAAGAGGATTGAATTAGGGAATAAATTGATGGGACAACCCACCAAGCCTAGAATCACTTATCCTCGTCCACCAATGAAGCCTTTTAAATCAAATCCTCTGATTGAAATTCTAGATACACCACAAAGGTCACAGTACTATACTACAAAATACTTTGAAGAAGAAAAGAGTAAATTATGGTCATTGCATGTGGAATTGGATATACAATACAAGGATAAGCAAAGAAAAGCTCTCATGTATTTAGTTAATAAAGTTGATTGGCCCTCATTTTATGAGCAATTGGAAAAGACAATAAATATATGGGAGGAGATACAGGAAAATGATGAAGCCTTGAAGCCAATTGTTAACAAATGGAGTAAAAGGAATCAAGAGGTTACTCTTTTATGTTTTTTAGTCATTAGTTTATCACATGAATATATAGAAAAGACTTATGACATTGCCAATTATCTCTCAAAATTTGATATTAAAAGAGTTGGGTTACAAAGAAGGATCATTAGCTATCTAGATAAATACAAGAGTGTCACTTTTAGACCATTCCCACTTGCTTTAAAGAAAAAGAATAAATTGAAAAATAAGGAAGAGTGGACCCAAGAATTAGATGATTTATTTTGCCTCTAAATGAATGAAGTTATAAATGAAAGAGGAAATGCATGGTGGGTAGCCACAACTAAGGAAACTGTAAAAGTGCAATTATTCTTTGATTCTTTAAGGCAAGATTTTGTTGAGATTGATAAAATTGATGAATACATTATAAAGAAACAATAGGACATTCTACAATTTAATTGGCTAGATGACACACCTTTTGACAAGTGGATGACAAAATTAGTTGATACAAAGCAGTTAGAAGAAATTAAGATTGATGATGATGAATAAATGGAACAATATGAAATATAGATTATTAACACATCATCAAGAGATCAAAAGGAAGAAGAGGAAAAAAGTGAGCAACCAACTGTAGTTGCTAGCACATAAATCCAAGCTGATGACTTGGTAGAAGAAGAAAAAATAAAATGATTTCCCTCAGTGATAAAAACATCAGTTCCAATTGATGATATAGAAACCAAAGAGTCATATATAATGGTTGTATTATTAGTACATGATGATGCAAGTGGAGATCCTTGAGTTGGAGTGAATTTGCATGAATCAAAGCCAGACACATCATTAGCAAACTTGATGGCTACAAATTCCAAGGATTCAGAATATTAAAAGAGCCAATCATGAAATTTGTAGCATTTGAAAGTGTAATAGAAAATAGGCCCACCAAAATGAATGTTATGATGTAAAATTTTTTTGTTGCACAAATTTTTGCCCTTTATGATAGTAATAAATGTAAATATCTTTTGTCTAAAGGACAGTTGTCAGTTCTCTACACTTGAATCTTGTTGCATCTAACCCTATATAAGTGAGATTCCAGGGCTAGCTAAAAGGTCTAATTTATTGCATAATTTTAGTTTTTACTAAGTTTTGTTCGATCCAGTTTCTTGGTGTAAACTTTATGGTGTGCTTCTCTGCAAAAAATTGAGAATACATAAATCTTATAGGATCTTAATGTCTTATTTGGAGTTATTTTGAGTTTTGTTTCAATTGTATAAAATTTTCAAAGGAAATTAATACAAAGATGAACTTTCCCCATATCTGTTCTTGCTGAATCTTGTCTCCATTTTTATTACTTGGTCATTTTGAAGCTATATGACAAAAGCTTGTTCAATTGAATGCAATTAAATCAAATAGTATGTCATTTTACTGTTGCCTTTAATTCAACAATTAAATAAATGCTTTAGTAAAGTTGATATGGTTTCCATGGTAATAGGATGAATGTCTATAAGAATGATTTTCAGTGAGAATTGCAGATAGGATTGATTGTAATGTAGTCAATTAGATCTAAAAATTGAATGGACTTTGAATCCCAATGGATGAGGCACTGATCTATTAATTCAGTCTAAAAATGGAGAAGTCATGGACAAGCATCAAGCTTGAATTTTTTTTTTTTTTACTTCACTATTTAAAGAATGTCAAAGCTGGTTAGCACTTGTTTGCATTTAATCTCTAAGTCTTAGTTAACTACTATTGCCAGAAGTATTTATAAATCTAAGAGGAATTGTGATCGAATTTTCTATAAAGGATGTGTATTATTGCAAAGTGTCATGAAATGGACGAGTCATGAATAAAATATCAAATTGAAACATCTTTCATCCCTCAAGTGCACCTGCCTTGGTTGTGCAAAGCCTAAAGAGGAGGAAGTCTTTTATGATTTTGTTGGAGTTGGGTCTAGATATGAAGAGAATGTAACTATCTATGGGAAGTAGCTGATCCTTAGGTTATTGTAGTCTTTATAATTTTGGTATTAAGTATTTTGTTTCTTAATAGTTTAAAAAGACCAACAAAACCTTTTGAAAATCCATTTGCTACTACTCAAGAACAAATAGCCTTATCCTCTGAAGAATCCTTGCATTTGAAAGATCTTTTTATTGAACTTGAATACCAAGATACACTTGACTTTGTTATCTATCAACCACCACTACTAGGTTCTCCTCCAAGAATGGGTCAGCCTCAATGATGGGAGACCCCTCGAACATGGCCAATCATGGCACGAGTTTGCAATAGTGGAGAAATTTCAAATCTGGGAACCATGGGGTACACATTGTTTATGAAGTAGCAATATTATGTTTTAATGGTGAAATATAGCATTAAAATGTATTATAAATGCATTTCCCTTGTAATAGGAAAGAGATCTCCATGAGGAGACAATAATGCATTAAAATAGGAGATATGGTTTTAATAACCAACCTTGTATAACCACCGGCAACTCTTTAAAAAGAAAGAGTGGCAACTGAATGGGCAGTTGGATCTAAGAGAGGGAGAGCATTACAAGATTTAGAGGAAGAAAAGAATTGTGAGAAAGAGAGGAGAAATATTGGAAAAGAGTGGGCTCTCTGGCCTTTAGCCAGAGAGCCATATATGTTATATAGAAATAGTTACTTTTATCTTATATCTTAGTTGTGATTGTATTTGCAGTCTAGTATCATCTTTTCTTCCTTGCATTCGGTCTTGTGTGTTGCTGTGTTTTCATTTTTCACATTTATAATACACTCGATGAGAGAACGGTGCCACTGCAAGTAGAAAATGGAGGAGCCATGCAATATGTAGATAATCGACATGAAATGGCCAGCCCAGCAACTTGATTTGTATGTGGCAATTTGTAAGTGGGAGGAGGGGTTGGTTTAACGATTTTGAGTCTCCAAACAGTGTCTTTAAAATGACAAGGTGTTGCAATGGTGTAAATAGACACCGTGAGCCTGAGAGAAATCTCAATGAACCCAATAAGATGGGGAGAGTAGTCAGTTTCAAAAGAGGGAAGAAGCTGGGTTGAAGGAAACCCAATTTTTTTTGATCTTGTGACTATATGGAAATAGAACAGTTGGGTGCAGAATTGGGAAGAAGCTGAGTGTGGAGGAAACTCTCTGAAAGAGACATCTCAGGTGTGGCTTTATTATTTGAAGAGAAATGTTCACACCTTGGGCTTTCTATTTATTATCTTAATGAGCTTTGGATATATGTGGTTTCATATGTAAGAAAATTGACGTGAAGAAAGCTTAGTTATAATGTATTGGGTCTAAGCTTGGAATGGAAATACCAAAGTTCCAAATGGTCTTAGTGAGCCAAATATGGTGTCTAATCATGAAGATTAGTGAAGTAAGAAGTTTTGAAGATTTTAGTTCATAGCATGTTACATCACTCAACTTAAATTTCCTTCTCCTATCCCTCCTCAGCAAGGTAATCAAAACTTGAAGAACATACCTTCTGCTACACTTCACAAGTTCTACGACCTAACTACTGAAGACCCTGAAACATTCCTCTTTGAATTTGATATCCTTTTTAGAAGTTATAACTACACCAATGATGCTTACAGGTTGATGTTGTTTCTATCCACCCTAAAGGAAGCTACTCTGAGATGGTTCATGGGGTTGGTTGCCAACGTTGTAGCAAACTGGCCTGCAATGAGCAACTTGTTTCTTACAAAGTATAAAGAATACTACAGGGGTCAAGATTTTAAAGGGGATGCCATTTTCAAAATATCCCAAAAGGATGATGAAACCTTGGAAGACTGTGCTTCACAGTTCATGTTCAACATGTAGTGTAATACACAACTTCAACTAAACAAGGAGTCAAATAAACATCTATTTTGAGAGGTGTAAATAATGGAAGTATTGAAGCTCTAGATCTTATGGAAGGAGGAGATATCACTCAAAAAAGCTAGACTGATATACAAAGAATATGTTTAAATTATTCTATGACCACTATGAAGAAAGATATGGGACTTAGAGACCTACCACATAAGTCTAATGGTTGTTAAGGAGTATTAAAGATGGAACTATCTAGTTTGCTATCAGATTTCAAACAAGACATCATCAATGATGTAGCCACTTAGCTCGATACCATGTAGGTGAGAAAGAAGAAGGATGAAACTAATACCATGCTAGTTGAATACTATTTGCATTATAGGGAAAATAAAAGACACTATAGATGCAAGTCTGTTGCAAGCCTAGAGACACAACCAATGCCTATTGAGTTTAAGCCATTGATGAAAATGGAGAGGTTCTGTACATTTCTCAATGAAGGCCATGGGCTCAAAGACAAGATATGACACAAGATCATCTTCAAAATTATAATAGTAACAATCAATGCAAAAATTCTCAAAATACTAGTTTGAGTGGAAACAATAATTGGTAGCAACCTTAGTAGGGTTAATTGGCAGCAACCTTAGTAGGGTTGGCAACAACCTCAACAAGGTTGGAAGCAACCTTAGTAGGGTTGGTAGTAACCTCAATAGGGTTGGTAGCAAACCAAAGTTTGGAATACCCAACCTAGTCAACAATCCTTGATGTCAACAACCTATTAAAAATCTCTAATGCCTCCTCTTATAGCCACTAATACACCTCCCAAGAAAACTTACCTACCAATTTAGCCTAATCTTAATCCAAACAATACCAAATAGCTAAAAAAATAATAAAGCTATGCTATTTCCTTCAATGATATCCACTTAAGGTAAGGTAGTACTCTTCCTTCACCCCAAAATCCTATAATAATTGAAGTTGAAGATTCCCAAACTGAATGAATAGATGTGTCAGACTAGCAAACCTCTCCTATAGCCAAAGAACCTCTATTTTCTCATAGGTTGATGGAACAAGGCTAGCTTGCAGAAATCCATATAGTAATTGATTTTCTTAATTAGCTGAAGCAAATGATAATAAAAATGCCAATACTTGATGCTATCAAGGAAATTCTTGCCTATAATAAAGCTATCAAGGAATCATGTATCAAACAACTAGGAAGAAATAAGAAGGATCCAAAAACTATTCTTGTCTTAGGATAATTTTCTGATTTAATGTTGGAGAAATAAACTATACCTAAATATTTTGAGCCTAGGAGTCCCATGGTTACTATCATCATTCATGGGATGCAAGTTCAAAATTCTTTATTTGACTTAGGAGCATCTATAAATGTCATGAAAAAGGAGGTATTGTCTCTATTGCATATCATTGGTCTAAAAGAAACACCAACCATACTTTATCTTTTTGATAGTTCTACTATCAAGCCGATTGAGATGATAGAAGATGTCATAGTCACCTTAAATTCTTAGGAGTATCCAATAGACTTTGTTGTCCTCTCTCTAGAGGGTAACATGGGTGGATATCCTTTAATTTTAGGGTGACCATGGTTAGCCACTACAAATGCCCATATAGCTTGTCACTTTAGGAAGAAGATAATATCCAATGGTATCCATACTAAGAACCTAACTATATACTTCCCTGCTTAGTCAATTTTGCTAGATGACCAAGTAATCTAGCTAGACTCTAGTGATGATGATCTAGAGATCAATTCCATCAATCAACTAATGATGATAGGTCGAGAGTCATTTGTAGCCTCTTGAGAAGAAGATGAGATCATTTCATCTATTATAATGAATGAGTATGGAGTAGAGCCTCAAGTGTGTCCTCAAGAAAAATGTGTCCTAGAAACCATATTACCACCTTTGAACACACCCCAACATTCAAAAGCTTCTCAATTCCTTCACTCATTATTACCTCATGAGATGGATTCTTCTCCTTTTACCGAGTTATTCATGATATATAAGGTTACTAAGATGGAAGTTGGTCCAAAAAGAGAGTTGAATGTAAACAATGCCTTATAACATTCCCATTAGAAAATCATGTTGTAGTTACTAAAAAAAAATAAAGAAGCATTTGCTTGGGACTACATGGACATGAAAGACTAGATCCTATGCTTTGTAATCACAATATCTACATCAATCCTAACTTCAAACTTGTCTAACAACCTTAGAGGAGAGCTAGCTTTGTTTTGAAGCATATAGTTTATAATGAACTATAGAAGCTATTAAGCATC
The DNA here is from genome assembly GCA_028749045.1 of Cupressus sempervirens. Classification (NCBI taxonomy): domain Eukaryota; kingdom Viridiplantae; phylum Streptophyta; class Pinopsida; order Cupressales; family Cupressaceae; genus Cupressus; species Cupressus sempervirens. The sequence continues at coordinate 177,967,046 of CM053790.1, read as the reverse complement.
AATTTATCTACCCCAGCTCTGATAGTCAATTGGTCTCACCCCTAGTTATAGTACCAAAGAAGGGAGGAAAATGAAGAGTTTGTGTAGATTATAGAGAGCTCAATTTAGTCACTAAGAAAGTCCACTTCCCCTTACCATTTATAGATCAAGTTCTTGACAACCTAGCTAGTAAGAAATATTTTTCTTTTCTAGATGATGTTGGCCTGGTTTTTAACCCTTTGAAATTTTATTACATCCTATAGTGAACAATCTCTAGTCTCATGTGTAAGTTTGTGAAGTGTTCTAAACCCTAGGTAAAATTGTCAAATTTTCATCAAAACCTTGTTAGTGTGCCCTAGCTTTTCAAATTTTCAGGAATTAAGTTTTTATAAATTTTCACGAGAACTTTGTAACCGTAATGTTTTATTTTTACCCTTTTTCTTGAAGTTTATTTTAAGTTACTTATCCAAAATTCAGAAACCTTTCACTTTTACCTAGCCTTAATCATGTTTTCACCTTTCATGTTTCCTTAATACTTTATGAAATGTTTTGATCGTTATAGTTAACCTTTGTCAATCCTTGATCTTTGGAAGATCAACGATAAGCACATGCCTGTATTCATAATTTGTTTGACTTTTAGCAAATGTGGGTAAGTGGCTTTATACCACATTGCATTTCATGACGTTGAGCATTTTAATGAATTTGGAATGACCAAATTGTCAAAACTTTTCATGGCTATCAATGATTTTCAAAACAAATTTAAATTGTGAGCTATCTATTGGTCGAGCTAAGAAGTGGTGTCTCTTTCAGTGTTATATTTATGAGCTGTTGATCTTTTAAAGATCAATGGTGGGCATATTACCACTTCATGAAGATGTGTAGAGTTTAAGAAAAGTGATAAAGTTCCCTAACAACACATGTCTTCATTGATGTCACAAAGGATGTTAATATAGTTCAAAAGACATAAGATATGTACACCATTGATCTTGAGAGGATCAATGGGTAGTGTTTACCCACAATGTGAACATGCTTGAAGTTTAGTTGAAGTGAGGAAGCACCTACATGCTATTTGTACAAGTGGAGATGGAAACTCAAAATGTTTTCAAGCCACACCAGGGTGGTAAAGCATGGTGATATGGAGTGAAATAATTGGTAAGATAGTCCATGTGTTGCTAAGTTGGAAAATGATGATACTAGTGGGTCCGTATTTCTAAAGCCAAAGTTATGAAGATCTAAGGTCTTTTCTTGGTTGTCAATCTTTGGAAGATCGATGATCAGTGCTTCATCACTTCATGAAAGTGCTAAAACTTTATGAAATATAGGAATTAAGAATATGCTTGCTTGATGCATGACAAATCTTTGAAAGTGTTAATGCAACTTTTTTGATTTCAAATCAAGCCATCTGATACTTTGTGATGGATGGTGGAAATTTAAAATTCATGGTAAAATATGAAATTTGACTATTGAAGCAGTAAACCTTATCAATGCTATCTCGTGTGAGACTTAATTCTATAATAAGATCCTAAATTATCCATTATTGAGTGGAAAACCTCATAATTCCTACAACATGAATAGTCCCAGAGCTAGGGCAAGAATTTTTAAGGTTATTAGTAATCTGCAAAGTGATTCATAGAGGCTGAAAAAAAAGAAAATGTGGGTAAGTTGTTTGAATTTCAGAGAATTAAGAAATTGTGATCATATTAGGGTAAATTGAAAAATATCTCCATGTAAGAATTTTTCTAGCAAAGTAGATTACTTGAAAAGGGAGTTGATGATGACTTTCTAGAACAAATGCCACTATAAATGAATGAATTGGCTAGGGGTAGAGAATTGATTTCAAAAAGCCCTAAGTTACTAGTTAGCAAGGGTATTTATGCCAAAGGAAACTAGTTGAGGGATGTGGAAGTGTCTATGGGAGGTTTAGAACTTTTTAAGAAGTGGTTTACAGAGTAGAAATTGGATACTGCAATAAGCAATGTCTGAGAATTTGGCATAGGTAAACTGATTATCCTTGGAGTTTTCCTTGATGATGACATAATGGTAGATATGGCCAACAAATATGATGAAATTACTAGTGTTGTAAAGAACCATGTAGGGGATAAACTTTTTAGGATTTCACCTAAACTGATCAAAGACGTATTCAAGTTGAACCCCAATCATGCTATTCATGAAAAGATTGGTATGGAAGACCTCCAAACCAAATATGATGCACAAAGGATATATCTAAGGGGAGGGCCATTGCAACAACACTTTGTTAAGATTGGATCATTGGCTTTAGTCACATAAAATACCCTTGGGCCCTTGTTGAAAAAATATTTTAATCCTAGGGCACAGGCCTTATATTTCTCTCTTTGCAAAATCTTTGGTATGGATGAGCAAGATAACATCCTAGGCTCTATTGTCCTTATTATTGCTCAAAATGTTCAGCATGGAATGAGCTCAATTCTTGACTTTGCTACCTTCTTGGCTGAAGAAATTCATAATGGTCTAATTGGAATAGCAAGGCTAAAGTTAACAAGCCTTTCTACTAGCATTTAGTGTTAATGTATATATGTTTATATAAATGAGTTACCTTCTTCTCCAAAGAGATGAAACTAGAATTGGAAAGAGATGGAGAAAGACTCTTGGTTCAGTTATGAGTGTAGATATGATATGGGAGGTCATTGATGCCAGCTTTGTTAGATTTGACAGGTATTTTGCTTCAAGGCTCATATTGTTTTTGAGAGGGGTTAGCCCTAGAATACTACAATCCCTATTAGAACTAATAAGACCTAAAGATCATGTCAAAGGGTTGTTGGCAAGTCATAATTGGGGAGATACCATACCATATGCTATCTCTACTATCTTAAGAGTATATGGTTTTTTGGGGAAGCCCCATGTGTTGCCATACCAAGTGCCTTTGAAGGTAGGAATTGCTCAATTGTTATGGAAAATTGGATCAGTTGAAGAGAGGGATTTGCTAGGAAAATCTAAAGGTTCTTCCTTTCTAATGATTACTATCATTCATAATGTTGTGTTTGTTAAAAAGAGATGGAGAAACCTGGGGAAGTTTTTAGACAAATATCAGATGGCCCAATCCCATGCCTATTTTTTTGATTTAGAGGGATTCTATGACCTCCTCAGGGAAAGGAGTAAGGCTAAGATTTAGATACAAACTATATATTTTCCTAAGGACATAATTAGAAACAAGTTCTCATTACAAGAACAAGAGGTTAGAAAAGAAAAACGGATACTTTATAGTAAAGTCTTAGATTTTATAAGTGCTTTTGAGCCAAAATATGATCCCTTGACAGAGAAAAAATATTGGAGGGTGAAAATAGATATGTTAATGAATAATTTTGTTGGGATCATGCAAACCTTGAATGACAAAAAGGAGATCATAACAAAAACATACCCAGACAAGGTTACTAAGGAGGAAAGGAGGTTAACTAGTAGGATGATTATGACCTTGTGCTAGTATACATTGCAGAGAAAGGCCAAGTATGTAGTGACTCAGAACATACAATATTTTCCTCCATATAAGAGGCAAAGATTTGAAATCCCTCTTGACACACATGCCCCTAAGAAGAAATAAATAGAGGAGGGTTCATCTTCTCATGTAGAAGAATATTCACCATCCCAGACTTCACTTGGAATAGATGATGAAGCATCTCTAAGAGAATAATTGAGGCAAATTAGAGGGGAAAGAGACATTGTGATTATGACTATTGATATTGAAGGAGGAGTGCCTGAAGAGCCTCCTATGCCATCTTTTGATCTTACTATTGTAGACTATAGAGGTAATGAAATAGACCCCATGATTGCACAAGCTTCCAAAAAAATCATTGATGATGAAAACTTTGTAAAGTCTAAAGCCTTTGCACAATTTTTGTGGAGGAGAAATATTGATAATTTTGAGACTAAGTGTAAATCAATAAAATTAGAGAAACCAGATAGGTTGGACTCTAAAATTGAAGATGAAGTTAAAGATACCTTCATGGAAGAGTTTGCACACCTAAACCCTAAAGGGGGAAGGGAACTTTTGAGAGACTCAAGAGTTTTAATTTTACCTAAGTGGGACATAGCCAATGCTATGACTTTTGATTCTGTTAGAAAGGAAAAGATATTCTTTTTTAAACTAAGGAGAGAATCATACAGGTGCATAGAGGTTTAAAGTACAACAATTTGAGAAGAGAGACAAAACTAGGCAATAAGAAGTTTCAAGTGCTAAGCATACCAATAGTCTCATTGTTTATAGAGTAGATGATGTAGATAGTGAAAAGGTAGCTAAAATGACTAGGGAGATGATGGATTTTGGGGTGGTAGGTTTTGAAAAGGATAAAGGTAAATTCCTAGAATTAAATGCCAAGTTTGAAGAAATATTAAAGGCATATGAGGAGAGAGGGAACAAGATACATCAACTGGAAACATAGGTATCCTAAATGGATAAACAATTAGGGAAGAAAAAAAAGGGAGAATCTAGTAGGCCCCAAATTACTTATCCTTATCCACCAGTGCAACCTTTTAAATACACTCCTCATGTTGAAATTCTAGATACTCCCCAAAGGCCTGAATTTCATACTACAGAAGACTTTGAAGAAGAAAAGAGGAAACTATGGGCGTTTCATGTAGAGCTAAATGTGCAATATGAGGATAAGCTAAGGCAAACTCTCATGTATTTAGTTAATAAAATTTATTGGCCATCATTCTATGAGAAACTAACAAAGACAATAAATATATGGGATGAGATAAAGGTGAATGATGAAGCCTTGAAGCCAATTGTCAACAAATGGAGTAAAAGGAGCAAAGGTGTTTCTCTTTTATGTTTTTTCTGTCATCAATTTATCCTCTAAATATATAGAAAAGACTTATGATATGACCAATGATCTCTCAGAATTTGATGATAATAGAGTTGAGTTACAAAAGAGGATCATTAATTATCTTGACAAATATAAGCATATTAATTTTGAACTCTTCCCACATGCCATTGATAAAAGGGATAAGTTGAAAAATAGAGGAATGGGCTCAAGAATTGAATGATTTATTCTTCCATCAAATGAATAAGGTCATAAATGAGAAAGGAAATGCATGGTGGGTGGTTACAACTGAATAAATTGTAAAGGTGTAGTTATTTTATGATTCTTTGAGGAGAGATTTTGTTGAAATTGATAGAATTGGGGTATATGTAATTAAAAAGTAGGTGGATATTCTAAGCTTTTATTGGCCAGATGACATACATTTTAACAAGTGGATGGTAGACTTTGTCCATTCTAGACACTTAGAACTTGATGAAATTGATGATTATCAAGATGAAATTCAAATAATTGATACATCAATACAAGTAGAAGAGGACAAGAATAGACAATTAGCTTCAATTGCCAGAATTAAGGTTCAAATTGATAATATATCAACAAAATAATTAGATGTAACTATAATTTTGGTATTATGTGATGATGTGGATGAAAATTCTCAAGTTGAAGTAACTCTATCGATATCTGAGCCAGATCCATCACATGAAGTTCCATTGGCTACATCTTTTGAGGAGCTACAACAACATTGAAGCTAATTATAAACTCCTTAGTAGTAAAAACATGTAGTAGAAGGTGGTCCCACCAAAGAATATTCATGATGAAAATATTCTGTTGCACTAAATTTTATTTTTTGTGACAGTAATATTGTAAATATTTTTCTATCTTAAGGACAACTATTAGTATCTTCTATTCTTGAAGCTTGTTGCATCTCACACTATTTAAGTGATATTATAGGACTAGAAGAGGGGTTCAAGTCATTGTACAATTTTAGTTTTGCTAAACTTTGTTCAATCCAATTTTCTTGATATCAACTCTTTGATGTACTTCTCTACAAACTCTAAGAATACATTGATGTTAGAAGATCATAGTGTATTATCTTGAAGTGTTTTGAGTTCTGTTACAATGTCATATTACTTTCAAAGAAAATTAATATAAAGATGAACTATCCTCACATTTTCTCTCTAAATCTTGTCTCCATTTTTATATCTAGTCATCTTGAGATTGTATGAGCAAAGCATGTCCAAATTGAATGTAGCTAGGATATATTGTATATTAGCTATTATTGTATTTAATTCAATGAATTAAGTAAAATGCTTTAGTGAATATTATAGAATCTCTAGGGAGTAAAAGGGTGTGTGTAAGCATGGATTTTAGTGAGAATTGTTGAAAAGTTGATTGTAGTGCAATTAATTACGTCAAAGAATTGGATAGACTCTGAATCCCAATGGATGAGGCACTAATTAGCTATTTTAGTTAGCATATGGAAAGATCATAGAAATATGTCAAGAAAAAATTTAAAAATTAATATCAGCTTTACTTTTAATGTTTGAAGAATGTCAAAGTTGGTCAGCACTTGTTTATATTTAACCTCTGAGTCTTAGTTAGCTACTATTGCTCAGAATTATCTATAGATCTAAGAAGAATTGTGACCAATATGCTATTAGGGATGAATATTGCATAAAAAATTTCATGGAATGAATGAAATATGAACGTATTATCAGTTTGTGAATCTTTTATTCCTCAGTTGCACCCACCTTGGTTTTGTAGAGCCAAAAGAGCATAAAATCTTTCATGATTTTGTTGAAGTTGGGTCCAGATTTAAAGAACATTTAGCTATTTGTAGGAAGTATCTAATCCTTAGGCTATTGTGATTTTCATCATCTTTGTATTAAGAATTTTTTTTCTTATTAGTCTAAAAACACCAATAGATGGTTTTAGTGGTTACAATCAGATACAAATAGCTCTAGAAGATCAAGAGAAAACAACTCTCACATGCCTATGGGGAACTTTTGCCTACTCAGTTTTACATTTTGGAATGTGCAATGCCCTAACCAAATTCCAATGAGCTATCATAAGTACCTTTTCTAATGCATCTACTGACTATATGGAGATCTACATGGATGATTTTAGTATTTATGAGACTACTCTTGAGGAGGCAAAAGCTAACATAGAGACTGTTTGGACAAAAAAATTGCATGCTTCATTTTTAGCCCCATTTCAAATTTTGAGTCAATACAAGCCCTATGAATGCCCTTTTGATGAGATTGTATGCAGCTATCAGTATGAGGCCTAAAAGGTGTTCAATGTTTCTAACACCCATCATCTAGCATGTCCACCAGTTCCATGAAGTTAAAACATCATTCCAAGCTATTTGGCGAAGTCCTGTTTTGAGTGCATTTTAAATTTGCATTTTACCCTAAGTGTCAAACAACGATAAGAGGCCATGTTTGCACCTGAATATCTCGCATCCAAGATTCTGTCATGATTCACCACTTTTTGAATGTCTAACATCCATACCTGAGAACCTATGTTTCAGTTTTTGAGTCATTTCGAGTCCATTTGACTAGGTTTTGAATCCCTCAAAGTTGGTCAGTTACTATTTTCTTGCTTTTGCAATTAATTTTGAATTCTGGGAAGCCCTGTTTGACGTGCTATAACTTTGACCCAGTTGACCAAAATGCTAAAATTCCTTTTGTGTTGCATTGTAGAGTCAGAGACTTGTTATGTTACAAGTTTCAGCTTATGATGAATCTGTTTGATCAATTTTTAAACGTGATTCCAAATGCAATTTTTATCTTCTCACTAGTGTCAGCAAGTGCAGATTGATTAGAACCCCTGTTCATGATGTCATAACTCAAAATCTCTGATTGATAAGATCGAATGGATTGTACCACTATGTAGTACTATGAAAATTCTTTAAGTGTGTTAGTTTGTAAGTCATGAAAAATTCGTATGCACACTTTTCCAGGCCAATTCCATTTGCTAAAATCGCCTTTCAGTCAATGTTCCTAGTTGCAAAATTCTGAGTAGCCTACTTTGAACATCCGCCATTTGCACCCAGTTATTTGTCATGAACCTAAATCATAGATCCATAATGTCCTCATGATAGAAAATGAGTGTCCCAATTTTCATTTCCCAATGTGCTCATTTGCCTAGTTTTCCAAGCCAAATCCAAACCCAATTTAGTGTTTTCTGACATTTTTCTTGCAGGTAACTCTCAAGGGTCAATTTCGACAGTGAATATCTTTTGACCCCGAATTTGTCATGAGATGAGATTTGACAGGATGCAAGAGTGTAGAGTAGAGAATCAATGGGTTAGATTTTAGGGTTTGGTCAGAGGCTTGGGTTAGTTTTTAAAGCCAGGCAATAGGCCTCCTGACAGAGATTTCACAGTGGTGTGAAAATGATTAAAATGGTTTTCAATTGATTAATCAGTGATTGAATTTGTTTCTTATCAGTGTGATGGGTTCGATGGATCAGTTTTCCATATTAGTCGATCGAAAACAAAATTTTTTTTAGCCAGACCCGCTTTGGGGCCTGACTGATTCCATCAAATTAGTCCGAGTGTTATGGCATTAAGGAGATGCATTTTGTTATAATTAGAGGGGCGTTGTTTGAATGGAAAGCATCTATGTGGCAAGAGATCCATACAATGGATGAGTCTAAGGTTTTTCATATGAATTGGAGAAAAGGTGTGACTTTACCCTGATGTCCACATGATTGAAGAGGAACTTGAAGTATAAAAGATGTTGCTGCGTGTTATAGACTTTCATGAGTGCAAGGGATAGATTGCATGTTTTTAAAAGAGGATCCGCATTGCTTGGTGCTGGAAGAATATGTGTATATATTCTTATCTTTAATGGCTGGTGACTCCATGTTTGCAGAGGGTTTCTTGCTCACACTTTTGGGCCCAAAGGCGTCAGCAAGAAAGGAGGGTCATAGACTTCATGCATAGAGCAATAAAATAGGGAGTCCTACATTAATAAGGAGGCAACCACGCCACATTAGAAGTAGGGTAGCATGAGCAACAATGCGACAAAGAGAAGGAATGACATCTGTTGCAGTTGTTGCTTTGGAAGTTGAATTGAAGAAGACTATGATTAACGTGGGCATTGGCAAAGAAAGAAAGCCGCCTTGCAAGGTGAAGATGCAGGGACACCAATGGAGTGAGAGTAGGAAAAGTCAATGTTGGGGAGCCAACAATACAAACAGAAAAAGAAGCTAGTCCACGTCCATCAGCAAGAAAGCTTCCATCAAAAGAAAACTCTATCCACACAAATCACACACAACAACATATATTAAAGATGATTCATCCACAAAAGTAAAAAGAAGACCCTACACATGTTAAACATGATCCATGCCAATGCCTTCAAAGACCCATGTTTTTGATTGAATGAAGAAGATATGGCTAAAAAAGATCAGAACAAAGGACAACAATTCTAAGAGTATCCTCCGCAATGCAAAGAACATTCAAGCTAATAAGTAGAAGCTCGCTGCAATAAAAAGAGAACACTTCACGTAGTCAAAGGCACCATTCATGCAAAAACACACATCTGCGCGTTCAAAGAAGCAACATCCATACATTAAACAGAAGAAGATTTCACCCATCCAAGGCTAGTAGCACGTAGAACAAATCCCGCAGGCAAGGTCACAACAAAAAAAAGAGAAAAGTGACCTAGCACAAAGCCGTGGCAGCATAAGAAGAGCCCTTGTATACAAAAAGACTTGTGCTAAATAAAAATGAAGCCGCAGTACTGAAGCTTATATCCCACATACTTTGTGGGGCGTGACAAAAGGTTTTTAAATACTATTCCTCTCAATAAGAAATGTGTATAAGAAAAGTATGTTTTGTAAGTTGGGCGCAACTTGTGTGGGTCCATGGTTGATCAGTCCAAACTGACGTCAGCATGATGAAGGCCTAATTTTGGATGGATGCGCAAGTGGGATGATGTGGTGTGTTTGAAGGCAGAGCTCGAGAGATGTTGACAAGTGGCTCGATCTAATGACAGGCGCAAAAATTGCAAAATCAACATGGTCGCTGGTTAAAAAATGTGGGAATGTAGATTTTTGTCAAGTGGCACCGTGGGTCCCGTGGATGATGAGATGGCATTGCAAGGTAGGTTCAAGCGAGAAGCGACCAGATTGTGACACGTGTCATAATCCAACGGTTGGCGCTTCCTCACAAAAACAAAGTGTGCACTAGATAAAAAATGTGGGATGGTAGATTTTTGACATGTGGTATGGGTCCCGGTGGCACTGACATGGCATCTAATGTAGAGGTGGTCCAATCAAACAATGCCACATGGCACCGGTCAAACAAAGGGTTGACCATGGGTTGGGAAGAAGGAGAGAATTTGAGGACTTAAAAAATAATTTTTAATTATTTTTTTTAAAAAAGGAGTGGGTACATCAAATTTTTAAATTTCAAAAGGGGATTTATTTTAAATTTTAACTTTAGATAAATTTAAAATTTTCAAATTAAAAATTAAAAATTTATAGACAGACTTGAGCATTTTTACCGGAGGAGTGATTTTCAAATCGACTTTATGGAGGTTCCTGGTATGCAAAATAGGCGATGTTATATATCATCAAAATTGTGAGAATCCAAATTTTCCAATTTTGAAATCAATTTTTGCACAGGTAGCAATGTGTTCGAGTTATAGGGGGATTTGTCTCAAGTACATGAATTGCATTTGTATTCAAACCAAGAAGTTCAGAATTGTTTTCCAACATGGTAATGACCTGAATGTGAACAAAAGACAAGGAGAATGTAGTTTGGGGCAATTTTTAACCACATTCAAATCAGTTGAATCTGAATTTCATCAGCATTTCATTTAGTTCAGATTTTTTGGTAAGAGGTTTTCATTATGAAGTTATAAGATATTTTGCCAATCAATTACAGAACAATGATGAGAACAAATTAGATCAAATAGTAGAGAGATGGAGGTTTTCAGTTGCACAAGATGGAATTCCAAATGGACACTTGTCATCTTTAGTTTCAATCCAAGAATTCATCTCCTTGCTATATTATTCTTTCTTTCTTCCATTTGAAGGGTTCCAATTTTTGTGACTAAGAAACCAGTAGGTTCCAGTTCTGGGGAGAAAATTTGCACATTACTGTGAGACCATATTTTGGTTCCAGTTTTGATGTTTTTCCTTGACTATGATACCATTCTTTAGCATATTTCTCTCATGTGAAAAGCAAGTGTAAAGATAATACAAATAGTTCTTAGATGTTAGGTTGTTTCATGTTTTGATTTCATGCACCTGAATGTATATTTTCAAAGAAAATGAATACATATGAGCAATAATTTCACTAGTTTCATTCTGGTTCTTGTCTCTTGTCTTAGTAATCTGTAGTCTTATGTGGTCTTGGAACAAAGAACTGAGATCCGTTTGCTTCCCCTTAAGGTTGTATATCTGATATATCTTGCTGTTGGAAATAAGTGCCAAGTAAATGCTTGATGTGTTTGACAGGGTTGCTGATTATCTTGAGAAGGATATTTCATAAGAATGAGGTCTTAATGAACACCGAGGTCTGAATCACAAGGTGATTAGATAGATCTAATGTTTGGGTATATGTAATATTGTCTTGATATCACAGATGTATGTATTGAATTCATGAAATTGCCCAATGGATTAGGCACTGATCAGTTATAAATTCACTTGTTATATTGCTGCATGTTTGAGGATTTGTTGAAACTCAACATCAATAATCAAATGCTTTTCCCTTTTCATGTTGAAGAGCTATAATAGAATGCCCTCACTCAGCTTATGAGGTTCCTAGATCTGCATTTAGCTACTGGAGATTGATGTTATTTCATGAGTTATAAGGAGAAATAAGGGTTTTATCTGCTTCATATTAGATTCAGTGTATGCTTTGATAACTGGTACCATATAAGGAATCTATAGGTCTACCCGCCTAGGTTTTGCAAAGCTTGAAGAAGAAGAAGGGTCATGCTTTATAGTTGGCCTGTTGTCAGAAATGGCATGTTGAAAATGGGAGTTAGCTGCCCCTAGATATGTCAGTTTCTCAGTGGGATAATTGAAAACCCTCCAACATTTTCAAACACCAACAGAGACAATTCTCAAGAGATGCCAAGACTATAACCTTTCCCTAAATAGTGAAAAATATGTTATGATGATGGAAGAAGGAGTAGTATTAGGTCATTTCATTTCATCAAAAGGAATCCAAGTAGATCCAAAAAAGTTTGAAGTCATTAGTACATTGCCTACACTAGAGAAGCAAAAGGATACACAAAGTTTCCTAGGACATGTTGGATGTTATAGAAGATTCATCAAGAATTTTAGTCAACTTGTAGCACCCCTTTATAACTTGTTAAAAAAATATTCTAAATTTTCCTGGGACTCTAAGTGTGCTACATCTTTCCTACAACTTAAAGAAGTTCTCACCACAATACTAATTTTGAGAGGGCCCAATTGGGGACTACCTTTCCACATCCATATAGATGCCTCAGATTATGCTATAGGTGCAATGTTAGGCCAAAAGGTAGACTCAATTGAACATGATATTTATTTCATTAGTAAATATTTGTATGGTGCAGAGTTTAACTACATAGTCACTAAAAAAGAGTTACTTGTAGTTATTTATGCACTGAATAAATTTAGGCACTATATTACTAGATATGAAATATTTGTTCATACTAATCACTTTGCTATAAATTATTTGATGAATAAGCCTACAATATGGAAGATTGTCTCACCAGTTGCTACTTATGCAAGAATTTGATATCACCATAGTAGATAAACTTGGCAAGGCCAATGTGGTAGTTGACTTTCTCTCTCAGTTGCATGTCCTTGATGATCTTGTAGCCATTGACAACAACTTTATAGATGAACACCTTTTCCTATTATCAACACAAAATCCATGGTATGCAAATATTGAAAATTACCTAACCATAGGAAAGATGCCAGTTCACTTCTCTACCAAAGAAAGAAAGTTACTAGTTGAAAATAGCTTTAACTATTCTTGGATTTCTGAATTTATATTTTATACTAGTTTTGATCAAGTAATGTGTCGATGCATAAAGAAGATAAAACATATGATAACTTGATGGCATGCCATGATGAGCCCTATGGAGGTCATTTTAAAGCCAAATAGACAACCTTTAAAATATTGACAACTAGGTAATATTGGCCAAGTTTACACAAGGATGCAACTAGATACATAAAGAAATGTGATAAGTGTCAACACATGGGAAGACCCACTAAATCAAAGGAAATTCCCCTTCAACCTCAAGTAGTTGTTTCACCCTTTGATAAGTGGGGGATTGATTTTGTAGGTCCTATTGAACCCTCTTCACAAGGTGAATCTTATATTCTAGTTTGCACAGATTATGTAACTAAGTGGGCAGAGGCCAAACCCATGAAACACCCAAGGGATAAAAAAATTGTTAGGTTCTTGTATGAATCCATCTTTACATAGTTTGGACTCCCGAGGGAGTGGACATCTGATCAAAGAGCTCAGTTTTCATTGAATATAATAGCTTCTCTCATGGAGGAATATACTATTCGACATGGTAAATCACCACCTTACCATCCGCAAGCTAATGGCCAAGTAAAGGAGATGGAAACCATTCTCACCAAAACAATAGCACTTCATAGGAAGGATTGGGACACACACCTTCCTAAAGCTCTTTGGGCTTATAGAACCACCTAGGAATCTACAATAGGTTTCACTCCTTTTGAGCATGTATATGGTAGGTCAGCTTTAATTCTTGTGGATTTTGAATATAAAACATTGAGGACTACTTTGGATCTTGATACTAAACTTACTATTGCACAATAAGACCAAAATTCGAGTTTAAATGGCCTTGATGAATGCTATAAATCTACATTAAACAACACCAAACTCATCCATAATCAACAAAAAAATGGCATGATAATTTTATCAAAGATAAAATGTTTGTTGTGGGAGATTGGGCTCTTCTTTATGATTCCAAGTATTAACACAATCCAGGAAAATTTCAAACTTGTTAGTCATAACTATATGAAATTATTGGTGTATTCCAAATGGAGTGGTCTAGTTCTCTACTATCAATCCTATTCGATTCAAGTTATGTGTTAATGGGAATTGCCTCAAGCTCTATAACAAACCAATTAGTTATGAGGAGTTCTTGCAATAGTTTCAATGTAGAGAAGTTATACTCATTCTTGCAGCTGAGTAGTCTGGGTCTTCTCCCTGACTACTATTAAATCTTGATTCCATTTAAGATTTTTATAATAAATACTTTCTTTTTAATTTAATTTTTCCACCATACACTTCACCTCACCCTCTCTCTTCACCATCTTTCCATCACTACAAATGATCTTTTCTAGAACACTTTTCCTATAACACTTGCTAGGTACATGCCACATAACCTTGCATATGTTTATTTTATTTATTATTTATTATAAATTTTTGTTCAAATTTATTACTCTTGCATATTTTGATCTAGTGGAACCCATGCCCTTACTTAGTTGGGGGGGGGGGGGGGATATTCACTTTTTTCAATTTTTCGAATTGGATGTAAACTTTAAAAGTTATTGTCTTATGAGATGACTATCATCACATGTTGATGACCCATCCTTCTGTGATTATGTCATTAAGAAAATTAAGGACATTAAAAGTTGAGCTTAAATTTTAATTACAATTAGCAACATGTTTGGGGTGATAGACCTGTACACAAGTGAAAAATTATGAGACTTGATGAAAGAAAATATATCATGAGCTTTCATGCATTAATTTTTTTAAAGAAGCATGTAGTAATTATATGTGGTTTTCTCTATCTATAATGTCTGGTGTCATAACACTGCAAATTTTGCTAATTCACCATTATTGAGCTTTGAGAACACCACGATTTTGCCAAAATTCTATTGTACATAATAATGGGTGGAAGTCTTGATAGATATGAAGCAATTGATCACAAGGTTTTGTTGGGTGATGTGGCTAGCTATGAGATTTTTAGGAGAAGAGGATGGTTAGATTACTACCTTAGTGTTAAGGGATTTGATGAAGATGTTGCTCTTCAATTTTTGAGCACCTTGAAGGATCTCTTTGCAATGATTGAGGGCCTAAGAATTGAATTGATAGAAGATATGGTGGCTAAAGTCACTGGGTTTATTGGGACTCAAAATTGAAGCCTTGATTTTGAGTACCATTCTAAAAATCATGCCCTATAAGTATTTTTTGATGCATGTGTACCTAGCTATCTATTTAAGGCCTAAGAGGTATTTAATGTTTCTATCACCTTGCATTCAGCATATCCACTCATTCCATGAAGATAAATTTCCATTCCTAGCTATTCTATGAAGTTTTATTTTGGGCAATGTCCAAATCTGCATTTTTGCCTTAGTGTCAAACAATGAAAAGAGGCCTTGTTTGCATTTGAATATCTCACACTCAATAATGTTTCATGACTCACCACTTTGTAGGTGTTTAGTGTCCATTCCAAAGAACCTATTTTTTATATTTTGAGTCATTTTGATATGTTTTGACTAGGTTTTGAATCCCTCAAAGTTGGTTGCTTACTATTGTTATGCTAATGCAAATTGTTCTAAATTTTGGGATGCCTTGTTTGGCTTGTTATAACTTTGACCAAGTTGACCAAAATGAGAAAATTCCCTTTTAATCTCATTTTAGAGGTCAGAGACTTATTATTTTTTAATTTTGAGCTTATGAAAAATTTGTTTGATCAGTTTTTGAATGCAATTTCATAAGCAATTTGTGAAGTTTTACTTGTGTCATAAAGTGTAGATTGGTTGGTACCCCTGTTCGTGATGTCGTAACTCTGAATTCATAATAGGTAATATCAAATAGATTGTAGCATTGTGTTATACTTTTCTTTAAGTGTGCCAATTTGCAAGTTTTGATGAATCTATCTGCACACTTTCCTAGGTCGATTCACTTTGCAAAAACTACTTTTTTGCTAGTGTTTCCAGTCTACAAATGTTGAGTAGTCCACTTTGACCACCCACCAAATTTTCCTCATTATTTTTCATGATCCCTAATCATATATTTATATTGTCCTCATGAAAATGAACTAATGCTCCAATTTTTGTGCCCCCAAGTATCTGTTTACCTAGTTTTTGTAGCCAAATCTAAGCACGATTTATTATTTTCAAACACGTTTGCTTGTAGGCAGTTTTGAGAGGAAACTTTGATAGTCTATATCTTTTGACTGAGAATTCATCATGAGACAAGATTTGTTAGGGTGCAAGAATGCATAGCAAAGAATCAATAGTTTTGATTTTAGAGCCTGTTTAGGTGTTTTTGTTAGTTTTTAAAGCCAGTTAAAGGACCTATTGTCACAAAATTGATAGTTAGTAGTTAGATGGTAATATGAGCTTAATGGATATTCCAGTGATGCATAAGGGTTAAATTAGAGTGTAATAAGTATCAAGTTTTCCATGGATCAATTTGTTATGGAAGTTATTCAAAAACAATTTTTTTTATAGCCAGACCCACTTGGGGCCTGACTAAATTTTTATAGATTGACTATGCATTGCATGTTGAAGTTTTGATGAAGTGTTATGATGATTTCCTTTAATTATTGTAAGTATTCAAAATGTCACATAACTTGTTCTAAGACTTAATAAGCATGCCAAATCTACACAAAATTAAAAGGAAACAAAAGATTGAGGAAATTGATGAGAAGACAGTTAAGGAAGTCTCTCACAAATGGAGTCTTGTTAACAAATAGAAACAAATCTAGATGAGAAAGCTAGTGGAGATCACCAAGAAGGAGTATGCTACATTTTATAAAAGTCTTACCAATGATTGGGAAGAGCATTAGGCAGTGAAACATTTCTTTGTAGAGGGACAACTTGAGTTCAAGGCTAACCTCTTTGTCCCTTTTGATCTTTTTGACAGAAAAAACAAGCTTAACAATATCAAGTTGTATGTTAGAAGAGTGTTTATCATTGACAACTATGAAGATTTGATCCCTAAACATCTTAGCTTTGTTAAAGGGGTTGTTGATTCTAAAGATTTACCCTTGAATATTTCTCAAGAGACACTGCAACAAAACAACGTATTGAAAGTCATTAGGAAGAATCTTGTGAAGAAGTACATAGGGATGTTCTTTGAGATTGCAAAAAATGAAGAGGATTATAAAAATCTTTCTGAGGCATTCTCAAAGAACATTAAGCTTAGCATCCATGAAGATAGCTAGAACTGAACAAAGCTTGCTAACTTGCTTATATATCAATCCACCAAGAGTGGTGATGAGATGACTAGCATTAGAGGACATTGACCATGCAAGGAAGCAAAGCTGCCAAGGGAGAGTCCATGAAATTACTATGGTTTTAGTTGCATCAATTTTTATTGCATAATAGCAGGAAATGGGAAGGTAGCTACAAAGTGTGGAGAAGTCAATCTTCACATTAGGTTGATGGGAGCAAGACATAGCAGAGGATGATTGGAACACATCCAAGCTAGGGATAAATTTCCAAATGGTTTTGTTCTAATTACCTCCATCGTGGAATGATTTGTATCAAGCAAAAAATCAGCCAAAATCCAAATTGTGTGTTTTAACCTTTAATCAAAGGAATGGTGTTATGACAAGCACCTTGTATACAGAAAAAGCCTCAGTTTATGTAGGGTAAAAGAGGAAGTTTGAATAATAGAAATATGTTTTCTTTTAGCTCTCTTTATTTTCAAAGTGTTTCACCTATGTGTGTCAAGACACTTGGCATGAGTGCAAGGGAAATTCAAGGTGTCAATCATGAACATAAAGCAAAGGGAGAATTCCACAAATGCCTCCAACAATCATGGCATGTGTAAAGTTTGGATGCATCAATAGGGCATCTAAGTGGTTTGACAGAAATAGGATGTCTAAATAGAAAAAAATTATTTGGAGTAGAGGTTTAATCATAGAAATATTGGAGGGTTCCTCTGATCATCTCCAGTTGTAGAGGAGTGAAGGTAAAACAGAGAAGGGAATCAAGTGATTAATCCCACATTGGTGGCAAGAGACATCTCATATGCATTTATAACCCCCAACACTTCAATATAAAGTATTTGAAAGACACATAGGCTTTTGAAGCCTTGACCATATATGAATGGGGCCCAGGACTGGAGTGAAACACTAAGAATTTTTTTGAATGACATCAAAAAAATGTGGTAGTTTACTAGAGCCTTAGATGAATCGTGAAATGACATGTTGCAGTTGACTAGACGTAATGGAGGAACAAGATAGTAACACATGGTAGATCCGATAGTTTTCACCATGTTGCCAAGGAAAGATGCAAGGAGGACAAGTATAGTGACATGGTGACTGGCTGATGTGGCATGATGATAGGATGATGGTGTAGCATGATGACTTGGCAATGATGTGGCAGAACCTAACATGTGTCACATGGTCGCTATGTTGTGATGGCATCGCATAATGCTGGCTCATCATGTGACATGGTGACCAATGATGTAGTGGCATGGGTGACTTATATGAGAACACATGGTGATGAGGTGTCAAGGTTAGACCAATGGTATGGTGCCACATGGCACACATTTGGCATCTAGGTAGACTTAGGAGAAGAATAGCAGGTTAATAAAATATTATTTATTTTAATATTTTAGTCAATGTATGAAATGAGTGTTCATGCTTTAATAGAAAAAAAATCAAGGTTAAAAAATTTAAAACATATAGTTTATACAATAGTGTTTTTAAAAATATTTAAAAATATTTTGCATTTTAATGTGCAAAACTAAAGTTGGAGCCTGAAACTTTGAATGACTATCAAGGGGGATTTTTCGCCTGAAATATAGACTCCAATATATCATTGGAATCAAAAAAATACAAACTTTCCAATTTTGGAGTTGTTTTTTGCATAGGTGGTCATTGGTATGTGCTATAGGGGGATTTGTAATTCCTATGAATCCATGGTTTTTGATGGGTGTCTCACGTTTTTAGTTGCAAATATTAGTTATGTTGACACTTGACAAATATGATTGTTACAGTGTGTAATATTTTGATCCTAGTTGAAGTATTTGGCTTCTAATTAGTAGTTTGATGTATATTTAGTAATTGTTGTTTCCTACCAAATTAGTTATGTTTTCCATCAAATACTGAGATTATTTTCAACTTCAGAGGCAAAATGAGTGAGGATTTGATTTGCTAGTTGTTGGGAGAGATTAGAGAGATGTTTTTAACTTCTTGGTGAGGTTTGGCAAGTGGACACATGGTGGTTGTAGAGCAGATCTGAGAATTCTTTCCTTGTCTATATATTTCTTTGTTTTTCTTTGAGGGGGTTGGTTGGTTTTACTTCCTATCTATTGAGTAGAGCTCTAGCTATGAAGGCCACACATCCATTCTTGTGCAATTTTTTGGGCTCATTTCATGTATTATTTCTCTGAGATAATGAAAATTGATGATAGATCATGTAATATATCCTGAGTTTCATTTAATGTTACCAATTAATGTATTTAGTCTTTCCAAGGATAAATACAAAAGTGATTTACAATGAATTATTTGTGTTCACTTATTCTATCTCCTAATTCTTCACATCTTGTTAACTTTGTGATTGAATGAATAAGGTTCATTTAATTTAAGACAACTTGGATGAGTTGTGTGTTAGATATGTTGTTTCTTTTAATTCAAGGAGTTAAGTAAATGTTTCAATGATTTGATAGGGTTTTTGGTGTAAGGAGGGGATGCTAGTAAGAATGGATTTTGGGGATTTCAATTGATAGATTTAATTGTAAGGAAATTAAGTTATGTCATCCTGCTGGTAGTGACCCTATGTTGCAATGGATAAGGCACTGATCACTAAATCAGATACAAGCTAAGATGAAGGTCATTTGCACAAATCATTTTAATCAAATTAGTTCAATTTTTGATGTTTTGTAGTGGGATGAAAGGAATTAACCATCACTTAGCTTATGGGTTCATAGGTTATGATTTGTAGCTATTTCATTCCTATGTTATTGTATAAGTATCAAAAGATATAAGGGTTTCATCTGCTATTAATAGGTTCAAATTTTATGTTTATTTGCATTGGTGAACCTTTCCCTCCAGTTTATCTTTTCCCTTGGAGTTTATCTAGTGAGAAACATTTATCATTCAATACTTCACTTGTTAAGGTCATTACAAATACCTACATGCACTATATTTCAAGATTTTGGCTCATCTGCAACATGACTATAGATAGGTAAACCTTCCCAATTTCTTGTTTAACATTGTTAAGAGGTAATATTCTTTAGTACAATTAGGAAAGGATCATTCTATCTCCCATCATTATTTTATAAAATTAGTTGTGGAAAGGGAATTAAACAAATAATCAATCAGGACATGGGAAGAGTTTTTGTAGTTAAATGAGGTAGAACCTAGATTGGTCAGTCTTAGGGGTTAGGGTGTTGGATGAAGGGAAAGGACAACCACTAGTTTTTTTAAGGTTATTCCCAGGACTAAAAAAAGTCTTGAAGCCTCCCCCTCTAGTTCTAGACCAACTGAGAAGATGATTTATAAAGTTGATGCGTCCATTTCTAGCAAAAAGAAAAGCAAAAATAGAGAAGCTGTTAGTGCCCCCAAGACTCCATCATCTATTAAGACTAGTTCTATGATTAGGGAAGGCAAAGGTAAAGCTATGGAACTAGAAGAGGAAAAGTTAAACAATAACCTAATCATGATAGTAATATTAATGAAACCTTGCACTTGCAAGAGGAGGAATTTTTAGAAAAACCTCCTCAAGCACCTACGGTAGAAATATCTGCAAGCAAGAGGAAATAGAAGAATCCTCCATGCTTGTCTACACCCCCTACAAGGAAAAGTGTGAGGCTTTCTAAAGTAAATAGGGTTATTAAAACCTCTATTCCAATGGTTAACCTATAGTCTTTTGAGTTTGTGAAGGAGTCCTCTTTGCAGGGAAAATTGCAATAAAACATAGGCAGATAAAATGAGTGCAATAACCAAAGTCCAAAACTTGAAGTTGACCTTAGTGTTAACTATGTACTTGTTGATAGTGATAAGGAGTTTGATGATCATGAAGCATCTAAGGAGTTTGGAGAAGGTCTTGATATGCAAGATACTGGTGAGAATTCTAAGGACTACCTATAATTTAGGCAATAATTTATTGAAGTAGAGAAAAAGATCAATCAGAATGGACTAGATACACTAGCTACAATAATAGCTAAATCCAATAATTAAGAAAATGTGGTGAATCCACTTGTTATAATGAAAGGAGAATGCTCTATGCCATAAAGTGCCAATAAAATTCCTCATCCAACATTAGATTGGATATAAATTTTTAACCAAGAACCATTGCCACCACCGAATTTGTCTACACCTTTGTCTATAGGGATCAACTTGTTCCAACAATTGTGATGGGAACAAGTTCAATGGAAGATGGAAAGAGAAAAATTGAAACATGTTATTAATGAACAAAGCTATTAGTTGAAATAGAAATCAGACCAAAATGAAATTTAAAAAAGGAAGATTGAACAAGTCATAGGATTAATTCCTAAACTGATAGAATGTAGATCAGCATCACTAGTATATGCATTGTTTCTCAAAGAACAACTTGTAAATTTCAAATTGACTAGAATTGTGGAAGGGCTTAATTCCTCGATTTCAACTCCACATGAGTTTTATGATGTATTTCAATTTTTTACAATTCTTTTGAAGAATTTATTGCACAAATTATATCTACATAATTTGGCAATGCCTAATGACATAGAGTTGAACTCACTCCTTTATATAGGGGATGTGCAGTTGAGAGTAGTAATGTCTTGGATGCAGAATGAGATAAGTAGGAAACATCAAGATGCACCTTACAAGGAAAACTAAATGATAGTTCCTCTACTAATGAGACCAAAATTTCAAAACTCTAGACATACATTTTTGGATTGGTTTTGTATTCTACGAAACCTTGGTGGAGCTAGTAAAGTATGCCTCATCAGAGAACAAGCCTTTGCAGATTGGGAGCAACACTCATCTCGAGATTTTGAGACAAAAATTGTTGCTTCAAGAAAAAGGTGGTAATGGATGCCACATGACCTAAAGATAAGAGAACTCCACTCTCCTTAAAATTTTAACTCTTACTACTATCAGAATTCCATGGTATATCGATTTGGGAAGGAGTTAGTGCAAATATTAGCTTGCATTAAGGTATCAACATCCCATTCTCTTGTAGCCACTACTAGAAGTGAATGACAATGCAAAGGATTATGATAAGAAAATAGAAGTTTAGTGATGGAGAAGGCTCAAGGAAAATTATGGATACTTTGACTATGTTAAGAATGAGCCAAGGGAGAGGACAACTAGTGATTGGAGAGTTTGGGCCAGGATCATAAACTTCATGGTTGCTGGGGACTAGCAATAGCTCAGTTGAGGGAATGATGGGCCTCCAAAAGTCCATCATTCTAAGTTCTTTTTTATCTTGTTTTCAATTAGTTATCTTGCAAAAATATCCATGACTTTATGGTTTTAATTAGGTGCACATATGTTTTTATGTATATGTTATATATATATGTTAAGACATGAAGTAAACGTATGGATAGTTTGAATATGCTATATTTGATTGAATCTATGGATAGAAATGGTATAATGAACTAATATTACATGCTGATAAATGTTTCCCCATCTATGCTATGTCTTGTGCAGTTATGTTTCTGTAGCCATAGGATTTGCAAGAGTGGTAATTTGAACTTTACACGTGTTCTCTAATATTGATGATGAAATAAATATATGTATATAGAAGTTGCATGAACATTGAATGTTTTGTAGGTACTTTCCATAGATATTCCAATATCAACACCTCAGAACTAAAATCAAAGCCAACCAAATTGCTAAACCATCACAAGTGGAGCAAGTCATTATATGCTTTCTATTGTTGTAGAGCATAAGTGTAGCTTCCACAACTTGCTATATTCCTAGAGGATTTACTGATGGTTAATGTTGTTTCTATTTCAAACTTTATGAGTCTATAATTGATCCTCATTAATGGAGTGATCATAGAGTTAGGAAGTAGTTCTAGTTTCCTTTAAATAATGACTATTGTATCTTTGAGTGCAATTTTGGAAGAAGAATATAATAAGTTGATTTTCATAACAGAAGAGTGCGATACTATTTTTAATCAAGTGTAGTCTTTCACCATGAATGAATAGAATGTGTAGTTCAAGTTTATATCTTTTATCTTGATTGTCTTTTATGTTCACTCATCCAAGGGGGGTACTTGGTGAGTGAATTGTTATGTTAGAATAGATTTCATTTCCTTGTTGTTTCTAAGTAAGGTAGAACTTTGTTACTCCTACAACCATTGATAACAAAATTAGTGAACTGTTCCTACAATATAGGTGCACATATAGGTTTATCATTTACAACATTACTTTAAGCTTTGACTTAATTTGTTACAGTTTCTAGCATAGGTTTCCTTCAATATTTCCTTTGATTTATTTTTAATGACTTAAAGAAGAACTACAACATATACTCTACAATCACCATCTCAAGTTTATGCTCCTGGGTTGACAAATTAAATGAAGTCAGAATACTATTTTAAGTTGTTTGAGCAAAGAATCACTATGAAAGGATGTCCAATCCTTTGTTACTAAGGTATTAAGATGACCAACCAATGATTACAAACAAGAAATGGGCAAGTTGATTGAGGAGATTCAATAACTTGTCAATTGAAATGAATAGAAAGAGACAATCACAATTGAAGATGACACTAAAACCCCTCCACCTAATACAAATATACTAATAGAAGATGAAATTCAAAGCTTAGCAAATGATTCAAGAAAAATCTATATGAAATCAAATTTGTTACAGATAGTTAAATAACCAAAGCTTGAAAATAATAAGACTGATGATGTTAATGTCACATTAGTTGTAGATGATGCAAGTGCGAAGAAACTTGGTAAGGATTTAATTGTATATACACCATTCATTTGTATGAAAATTTAAGAAAAGGAAGCAAATTTTGAGAAATATTCTTGCACTAAATCGATAGAGGATGAAGTCACATAGAACGAGAAAGATGCTACTCAAGCTCTTATTCAATCACTGAGTGAAAGGATACAGAACCAACAAATGTGACACTATGCAACATGTTATTTCTACATAAGTGCAGCAACTAAAGTTGAGATCAACTAAAAAGGGAAATCAATTGCAATTATCAGTATCCAGTGATACACTCTCACAATCTCAGGATGTGACTCATGTAGGTGAGGAAGATGATGAGTTAGTAATCCTTGATAAGGTAATTACATTACCTAAGTATGATTTGAATAATCTTACACTAGAGAAGATGCAAGAATTGTAAATCTTGTTGAGCCATAAGGAAAATCAAGAATAACTGAGAAGAGAGAAGAAGAGAAGATAGGTACTTTATACTATCAAAGATATTTTTGCAGATGCTTTTGGGATCATAGATTTGAACAATCAACATACAATTGTGCATCAACTAGTACATTTAGTTGATCAAATTTAGTTAGAATTCCTCAAAATAAATGGGAAACTATTACAATGGTCTAAGAGAAGAATACCACATAAATTTCTACAAAAAGTCTCACAAGAACTTGTACTTAGACAAGCTGAGCTTTCTACTTCTATCACAAAGTTGGAAATAATTTTGACAACCATCAATTCTTTATATTTTAAATTGTGTCATATAGATTTCTTCACAATAAATACTACACACTCATTAGAGATATTTCATGCAGACATAAGTGGAAAAATTATTGCATTGGGCAAGAAGATACATTCAAGCTCATCCTCTTATAGTGAACTAAAATTTAGTCAAAAGAGGTTAGTTGAGCTTGTTGCAAACATGAATGCTGATGATATTCCTATCAAGGAGTATTGTAGATATGTTACTATGATAATATGTTACATTCATGACCAAATTTCTCACTGATGTCAACATATCGATTTTTTATGGTATTTGATAGAAGAACAACTAAAAGATCAAGTTAGTACATATGAATAGTTGAGTATTATAACTATCCGAGGTTATGACAGATACTTCTGTGTATTTAGTGTAATTGTTAATGTGCATCTTATTATGGTTTTTTTTACTTTGGTTGAATAGTTAAGTTTATTTAAAGAAGATGAAAGTTTTAATTGTTAGATAACTAATTCACCCCCTTGCCCCCCTCTCAATTATCTTGGTGGACTATTGTTTCTAACAATTGGTATGAGAGCATCAAGTCTTTGAAGATAGAGTTTAACAACTTTGGGATATCCATGGTGAACATGTTCAAGAAAGATAGCCCAAAGTTTGATGGAAAAAGTTATGATAGCTAGAAGGAAAAGATGAAGACACATTTGTTGTGTATAGGTTCAAGATATTGGATCTTAAAAAAATAAATGAAGACAATCATTGATAAGAAGGATTTGGAAACTTATACTAAGGTAGAAAGAGATCTTTTTATGTGTGACATGAGAGCTAGAGAAGCACTATTGAGTGCACTTCCTGAAATTGTGTACAATCAGGTAAAATCACTTGCTACTTCACATTTGATTTGGAAAGCTTTGGAAAATAGTTTTGAAGGTGATGCACATTCTAAGAAGTTGAGGCTAAAAAGTTGGATTTGTGAATTTCAAGATGCTAAAATGATGGAAGATGAATCTATTAGAATATATATAGGTAGGATATCAGAAATTACTATAGGTATCAAAGCTCAAGGAGGAACCAAAGAAGAAGATGAGGTTATATGGAAGATATTGAAGGCTCTAACACCACCATTTAAGTCAACAATTTATATGATACAGTTGTTGATATCTTCTACCAAAGATTTCACAAAGGAGGCATTGCTTTGAAGACTTGAAGCAGTTGAGAATGAGCTCAAATAGTCTAGAGAATTGACCAGAACAGAAATAACTTTCAGTGCCCTAAATATTTGACCTAGCATATTAAGGAGGACAAGTACTAGAGGATATTTTTCTAGCAATAGAATATTTGAGGAGGATAGAAAGATTGAAGAAGGAGTAGCCCTTATATTAAAAAGAGAAAAAGGAGGTAAGAAAATCTTTAAGTGTTGGACTTGTGATGAATATGGTCATTATGCATCTAAGTGTACTAAAAGAGAGAAAATGTATAAGGGAAATTAAAAATCTATAAAAGACAGAGAGTATTTGTATGCAAATAAAGAAAATGATTTTGATGAACAAGTAGTAAGTACTCGTGATGATGAAATTGGATTTGTGGCAATTAAAGAAGAAATTCCAAAGAAAGTAGCTTTGGTGTCACAGGTTGAGAAGAAATCTGATTGGATAATTGATAGTGGTTGTTCACATCATAGGACTAGTGATATGAGCATGTTTGTTAACTTTAAAAGTCATTATGGAGGCATTGTCAGAGTTGGAAACAATGCAACATGCTAAGTTAAAGGTATTGGATCTATAGCTCTTGATGGTAAAACTAACACTAAGGATGTATACTTTGTTGATGCTTTAAAGCTCAAAAGTTTAAACCTCAATATTTTGAGTGTTGGATAACTAGTGGAGAAAGGTTATCAGTTGCAATTCATAGAGAAGATATGCATGATCAAAGAAATAGATGGAAAGGTAATTGGAATGGGAACTAGATCTAGAGGTAATGTATTTCAGTTTAATCCTACTAAAATGATATGTTTGGTTGCAAAGGTCGATGCCAATTGGTTATAGCATAAGAGATTTTGTCATAGAAACTTTGATAGTATTTTGAAGATTAGTAGAATGTTTGTAGTTAGTGATTTTCAAAAGATTATAAAGCCTACTAACACAATTTGCAAGGAGTGTATTTTGACAAAGCATCATAGAACATCTTTTCCCAGCAAGAAGTTTACCACCATAGCAAAGTTGGAGATTGTACACACAAATCTCAGTGGTCTTATATAAGACTAAAGTATTCTATGATGAAAGGTATTTTATGATTCTAGTTGATGACTTTTCTAGAATGATGTGGGCTGCATTTCTTAAAGAAAAATCTGAAGCATTTGATAAGTTTAAGATATTCAAGAATAGAGTTGAGAATGAATCTGGTATGAAGATTAAATATTTAAGATTAGATAGAGGAGGAGAATTTACTTCAAATTATTTTAACATGTTTTGTGAAGAAAATGGAATTAATAGACAATTATTAGCTCCGAGAACCCCTAAACAGAATGGTGTTGCAGAGAGAGGGAAGAAGCCAGTTATAGAAGCTGTAAGAGCTATGTTAGTAGAGAATAATGTATCCATGATGTTTTTGAGAGAAGCTTGAATACAATAGTCTACACTATGAATAGAGTGCAAGTCAGGAAAGACACAAACAAGACCCCTTATGAATTGTGGTCTGGTCACTCTCCTATAGTTAAGTACTTTATAATTTTTGGTAGTAAGTGTTATAACAAAAGAGATGATGATATTGGTAAGTTTTATACTAGAAGTGATGAAGGTATGTTTCTTGGTTATTCATTGAAAATCAAGGCATATAGATGTTATAATTAGAGAACTAAGACTATTAGAGAAAGTGCAAATGTGAGAATTGATGAGAAATTTAGGATACAAGAGAGAATAGTCAATTACAATTCAGATGGTGATGTTGTTACTAAGCCAAGGAATGATGAGGTATTTCTTAAGACTAACAATGATTTGTAGAATGAAGGAGATCCAAGGTAGGAAAAAAGTTCAGAATCTTCAACAGAGTCAAGAGTTGAGATAGAAACTCTTACTTTAGCAAAGAATATGATAAAGAATCACCCATCCAAGAAGATTACCGAAAGCAAAGACAAAGGTGTGATGAAAAGAAGCAAAGTAAATGAAGAACTGTGCTTGATATCTCAAGTTGAGCCTAAGAATGTAGATGAAGCATGTAGAGATGATTATTGGAAACAAGCCATGAATGAGAAATTGGATCAGATAGTAAAGAATGAGTCATGAGAATTGGTCCCCAAACTAGCAGACAAGAATGTGATAGAAACTAAATGGTTATTTTGAAACAAAATAAATGAATAAGGTGAGGTTGTAAGAAATAAAGAAAGATTGGTATGTAAAGGTTACTCATAGAAAGAAGGGATAGATTATTAGGAGACTTATGCTCTAGTAGCTAGAATAGAAGCAATATGATTATTCTTAGCCGATGTAGCACAAAAGAAATTGCAAGTATATCAGATGGATGTCAAGTTAGCATTTCTAAATAGAGAACTTGAAGAAGAAGTGTATATTGAGCAACTTGAAGGATTTCCTTTGAAAAATGGCAAGGACATAGTATGTAGACTGAGGAAAGCATTATTTGAAGCAAACACCCAAAACTTGGTATGTAGGGTTGGATAAACATTTGACAAAACTTGGATATAGCTAAGGTATGGAAAACAATAATCTATATTGGAAAGAAACTAACGATGGTTTGATGATTTTGGTAATATTTGTTGAAGATTTCATACTTGGAGGAAATGATGAAGAAAGTAATAATTTTTTTGAGGGGATGAAGAAATAATTTGAAATGAGTATGATAGGAGAAATGAGATATTTTTTAGAATTATAGCTTGTACATAATAAAGAAGGAATCTTTATTTCTCATAATAAGTACTTGAAGGATTTATTGAAAAGGTTTGGTTTGGAAACATGAAAACCCATTGGAACACTTATGGTAACTAGACACAAGTTATCTATAAAGGATGAAAAACCTACTATTGAGTAGAAAAAGTATAGATCTTTGATCAGAGGATTGCAATATCTAACTCACACAAGGCCAGATATAGTAAATACAATTGGAGTTGTTGCAAGATTCTAAGTTGATCCCAAAGAAACACATTATGTAGCAGTCAAAAGGATATTTAGATATCTAAGGGGAACAACTAATTTTAGATTGTAGTATGAAAAATCTAATGAATTTACTCTAAATGCTTATACTCATGTTGATTGGGTAGGTGGCATGGATGATAGAAAAAGCACCAATGGTGGAGTCTTCTTTCTTGGAGGAAGATTGGTTTCTTGGTTAAGTAAAAAGTAGGATTGTACATCACAAAGTACAATAGAAGTAGAGTATGTTGTAGTAGAAAACAATTGCAGTCAAGTCATTTGGATGAAGCAGATGCTAAAGTATGTAAGGATAGAAGTTAAGGAACTTATTTTCATACATTGTGACAACACAAGCACAGTAAATACATATAAGAATCTAGTGTTCCATTCTAAGATTAAGCATATTTCTATTAAGTATCATATGTTGAGAGAGAAAGTTGAAGAAAAGGAAATTAGATTGGAGTATGTGATCACTAAAAAGAAAATTGTAGATATATTCACTAAGCCTCTTCCCAAAGAGACTTTTGAGTATTTACAAGGTATGCTTGGGGTTGTGCCCCTTCCTACATCAATGTAGAAGATGCAAGAGTGCATCAGTGTAGTGTATTAGAGCATAATATTTATCTGGACTGAATGCTAATGCTTCCTTAATGGGGGAGTATCTATGATGGGTAGAGTCACCTAGGAATCTTGTTGAATGTTGTTTTGAACAATATATTTTGACACTCAAGCTAAGTAAGAATCAGTTGTTGCAGAGTTTGATGCAAAAAAGTTGGTTGCGGAAACCTTTGACATTAATGTTAATGGGGGAGAATGATTTATGAAGAGGATTTGAAAACTAAGATGAACAATCTTTTGTTGGTATTCTTGGAACTAGATTTTTTTCATCTATGTTTCCATCAATGCCAAGGGGGGAGATTTTTGCAAGCATGAATGTTGATGATATTCCTATGGGGGAGTATTATAGATATGTTGCTATGATATTATGTTACATTCATGACTGAGTTTTTCATTGATGTCAAAATAATAGTTCTTTTGTGTTATCTGGCAGAAGAACAACAAAAAGATCAAGTTCATACAGATGACTAGTTGAGTATTATAACTATCCAAGGTTATGTGAGATGCTTCTATGTGTAATTGTCTATGTGCATCTAATTATGGTTGTTTTTTACTTTGGTTGAATGGTTAAGTTTATTTAAAAAAGATGAAATTTTTAATTGTCAGATAATTGATTCACTCGCCCCCTGCCCCCCCTTTCTCAATTATCTTGGTGGACAATTGTTTCTAATAGAGGTCATAGCTAAAGATATAAAGATACAATATTTTTCAACTTCATTTAGTGCCATATAGAGAGATTATAAAAAATGTGGTCTCTATTGGTAAAGACATTTTCAAGAAAGAGACACATTTCTCACATATTACTAGATTCATTGATCTAGTTGCTGAGCTAGAGAATCAATTTCAGATTTTGAAACAAGTATAGGAAATATGGAATAAGGGCTATGCCAATATTGTGGTAAATCATGAACAATTTTTTGATAAGTATTAGTTAGCCACTGCAACCCCAAGTTCCATTAGTAACAAGAACAAGGGGGATAAGAGAACGTAACAAGGGATATGAAATAAAGAAAGATCATGAGAGAGAGGTAGATTAGAAAAAAAAGGGGATATAAATCAAGGAGAAGATACATGTAGATTAGATATTAGACATCATATCTTATAGGATCTCATTATGGTCTCAGAGGGAGTATAAATTTTTGAACAGAATGATTTCATGACAAAGCGTTTTGCCACTAATATCAAAGGAGGAGATTGTTGATCTCTAAGTCTATGTTGCTATTGCCACTAATGTCAAAGGGGGAGATTTTTGATCTCTAAGTCTATGTTTCTAATTAATGTCCAAACACTTAGTCATTTACAAGGAAATATTACAAGGTCATTACTGTGATTGAATTATCTAGAAAAGGTTGAGCATATAATGCTTATTTTGAGTAGCATAGTGATTGCCAATTTTTTAGTAGTGACCAAGTAGATGAACAAGTGGAGCAATATAGTAGAGATTGAACATATTAAAAAGTTACATAGAGCTAAGAAAATAAGATTATAGAAGCCAAGTAATAACATGTAGATGTTTACATGACTAAGCATCAGAGGATTCACATGTCGAGTAGTTTATTTTTAACATATAAGTTTGTAATAGTATAAAAAAATATGTAAACCATTTTGGCTGACCTTTCTATGATATTTAATACTTGAAGAGTGATCTAAAGAGTTGATTAGTATCATTATAGAGGGTAATAATCCCAAGGTGTGCAATCCAACCAATTAGAAAATGGGATCAAAACAAAAAAAATATGATGAAGTGTAAGTCATTGATAAAGATCTAGAAATTTCTTAGGACATCTATTTAAGAAGGATTCTAGCCCTAGAATCAATGAGATGTTGATAAGATGCATAAGAGTATCCTTATGAATATGTAAAGGAGTGAAGGTGAAGTCTAAAAGAATAGCAGATAGAAAGAAATCAAAGTAGTGAAGGATTGAACAAAGTTATCAGATCAAAAGATCAAATCAAAGATATAACAAAGAAGAGAGCCAAGATTACCTTGTAGAGAAAACTAAGGTTAGGTACTAAATCTTTTATTTTTGATTGAGATAGGGTAAGTCTCTTAACAAAGTAGTCTTAATAAATCTATGTAAACCTCATAAAAAAGTCCTTACTTCATTGTGAGTATAAAATCCTTTAACAAGGTGAGACCTAATAGTCTCTTAAGCTTCTAACGAGGAAGACCCCTCATAGGGTAGATCATATTTTATGATCAAACATTATAACCCTAATAGGTTAACTTTATTGATGCAATAATGAAGATTTGTGGGTTTCATCCCCATGCCAATTTTACCTTCATCTTGAAGTTATTTTGGGTAACCAAATCATTGTGTTATGTGTTGAACTATTTATGGATGTCATGTATTTCATTTATATTTCAACATTTAAATTTTGATGATATATCCATAGATCAATTAGGTGTGGATTTATGTTATTGGTTTTGAAGCTAAAAGTTTAAGATCTTGATTCACCCCCCTCTTTGTATCTTTTTTTCCATACACTTATTCCAATAATGTGTACCATCTCCATCGGGGTTTTCCCTTGGCCAGGGTTTCACTAGTTAAAAAAAATGGTGTTATGAGCTCTCTATGTATATCGCTATGTTTATTATTCAACATTGTTAGTTTACTTTCATATGCAAGTTATAAGGTAATTAACAATATTTAGTTTTGGGCTAAAGTTTCTAAAATATTGATTCACCTCTTAGAAATAGGGATAACTGAGAGGGGGTGGGGATGTGAATTAGTAATATACAAACTTTAGTTTCTAACTGGATATTATTACTTACTTTAAACCATGTATAACAAAGCAACAAAGTAATGCTAAATGTTAACAATAGTAATGCACAAAGATAACTCATAACACCATATTTTGTTAACTAGGGAAACCCTAGCCAAGGGAAAACCCCAGTGGGGATGATACCCACTAGATAATATACTGATATATAAGTTCCTTATTAGAGGATAGACCTTGTTAGGAGTCAATGAGAAAATTTAGTATAAGTAGTCCCCATTAGGAGACTTTGAATCCCTATTAGGAGATTCTAACCCTATTAGGAGTTGTGCCAACCCTGTTAGGAGTTGTAGTACAATGTATGTAAGAAGAGCCCACTACCCAAATATGCAATTTCAACTACAAGAAGAGCTCACTGCTCAAACAAGTATTTTAATACTATTTATCTTCCTTGTCTGATCTTTGATCTTCATCTTGATATTAGATCACCAGATAGGTCATACAAAACTTTACATATACCACTTTCACAAAAGTTCACCCACTTCATATAACTTCACAAGTATATACAAGCATTTTTCTTCCTCATAATATCAAGATAGCACACTTCTTATTGCAATAAGTCTTTTGCATAAATACCATGCCTTTACATAAATTACTCCTGGGTCATCTAGGACAACAATTCACTTTTCCAAGTTAGAGTAAACATCTAGGATGCCATCACTAATTGGACAACTAATTATTTTGTAAACAAAACAATGCTTTCCTTTAATTTCACTATCTTGCATCATCAAAACATGATTATATCTATTTTGTATAGTCTGTACAAACTTTTGAGGTTATACAATATGTTGTCTACAACATGTTATAAACAAAACAATACACTTCTATAAACAAATTCTATACTCAGACAATTTTTTGAGGCTACCAAACACTAAGTATCTTTATTTCTAAGGTTTCCTATCAACATGTACATCATGTGTTGCCATTAATGACAATAATTACATATCACAATTAGCCAATTGTCAAAAATCTCCCCTTTGGCATTGATGGCTACAAAATAGGGAAAATTGGCTAAGTGACAAAACTTAACTATCAAAATAAACATTACATCTATTAAAGCTTGTTCAACTTTACATATATGCTCCCCCTTATGATATACTTTATACTTTTACAATCTTCACATGTATTTCTCCCAACAATCTTTCCTTTTGTCATTTATATACTATACAAATTTTTTGCTTTCCAATTTTCCTCCGCTATTACTACCCCTTTGACATAATTGACAAAGGTCAAAATGTCAAGATGCTATCCAAAAACTATCAAAATTGTTGTCCTTAAGCTAATATGATCTTCAAGCTATCCATACCTTTGTTCCATGTCTCTTTGGTAGACTCAACTAATGTCAGAATTGTACACAAAGCATATGATACAATCTCAACTGCATTATTATCTGAATACAAAAGGTTTGTATATTTGTCCTTGGCTTTGACACATTCCTCTAGCTACTTCTCAACAAAAGATAGCTTTAGAGCAATAGATTCTCTAAAATCAGATGTTCTCTTCAAAATTTGTTCTTTCTAAAGTTCTAGTTTCCTGATCTTGTTGTGAATACTAGCAATTTGACTCTCAAAATCATCAACTTTTCTAGAAGGGTGTAGGATTTGGCTGGGTAAAGCTGCAAGCTCACTTATCTTTGCCTCTATCTAACTATCTGAATCCTTAGTCAATTTTTTTGATAAGGTACACTTAACATACAATGCTTTCCCTTCCTGCTAACATTTCAGGAGTTCTTTTATGCATGTATTATTATTGACTAAGTCATTCTTGATATTTTTATAGATGGTGCTAAACAAGTTAGCATCATGGGAAATTTTAGCCTTCACCTCTACAATGTTCAACCGATTTGTGAACTCTTTATCAAAGGATTTTAGCATAGCTTGTGCTCTTTGTTTATGAACTAACTCAGTATGCTGAACTATCAAACTATTGTACAATTTGTCAGTTACTTCCATTAATGATCTTTGTAAACTCTTCACTTTCCTAGTTTTCTCAATTAGTTTGGTTAGGGATAAGATCATATCTATTTTATCATCATCATCGATAGCTAAACTTGTAAGAGAGAGTTGAGTAGATGAACTAGATGGTTTAGTCTCATCCTCCCTCTAGTTCTTTGCTATTTCTTGTGCCCTTTTCTCTTCCTTTTCTTTCCTTTCCTTTTCTTCTCTTCCTCCATGCTTTTCTTTTTCCTCTCTTCCTCTACAATCCTTCTCTTGTCTTCATCTTCCTTTCTTTTCCTTTCTTCCTCAAGCAATTGCTACTTGGCTTCCTCTATCTTATGCTTTTCTTCTTCTAGTAACCTCTTCTCTTCCTCTATTTGTTTCAACTTTTCTTCAATATCTTTAGTATTAGGTATGTTCGGTTTAGAACTATTATATGGATTGGCATCATCAATGTTAAGAGTAACATTGGTTTGATCAATCTTCATGGTGTCACCACTTACTAATACTTCAAAGGTTTTAGGAGGTAGAGGAGATTCTACCTATGACTTTGACTTCATCTTATTCATAGCTACTATAGTCTCCTTTCTCAACTTATCCTTCTCACCAACCATAAATAAGAATGGCCTCAACTTATTCCTCAAATATGGTGTGAGGTTATTCAATAATCTCTTAATTTCATCTTCATCATTTGTATCACATATATTCCTTAGCATAGACTTTTGAAATTCAAGGTCTTCTTTCTTTCCAAGAGTCTTCTTATCTATATGTCTCTCGTAGACTTTCTGGTTCACTACTCCTTTGACAACTTTCATACTAAGATCATTTTCTATAATATATCTCATAGTAGATATATCAATATGATCCTTCTCAAAATTATTGAATCGATTATAAAACTTGTTCATCTGAACAAAGTGTTCCTCATTGGTAATTGTTGTGTTAATCTTCTCAATCTTTGCCTTCCAAGGTTGCCGAGCTTTGCTTGTTGCTTGCTTAAGTGGAGTCACTTTTTTAGCTTGTTTGGTTTTCTATTCCTCCTCTTCCTCATCACTTGACTCAATTGTTAACAATGTTTTCTACCTCTTACTAGGTTTTGTGGCCATCTATTTGACTCTCTTTGCCTTTGAAGATATTGCTTCAATTAATCTTTTTGATTTTCTTTTCTACTCATTGGGCTAAACATCAAATATTGCCACATATGGTATGCTTTGCTCCAAAGATGTCTTAGCAACTAAAACTAACGAGGGTTTTATGTTTAATACACCTTGCTTCAATGTCTATTTGATGGCCTTAGATTCACTTTCTAACATTTTGGACTCAGATAGTGCCTTCTTCATGATTAACTCAACCTTCTTGTGAGATTCCTTCTTTAAGGTTGCTTGATGAGCATGCTGTGTAATCTCATCAAATGTGCCAAATTTTTACTCAACTTTATCTTTCTCAGTGTTCAACAACAAATAAATGTAACTAACTACAACATCATCACTCAACTCATAGCTCAAAGAACCCAAAAATGTTTCCTAAGGTTTCACTACTTGAATGTAAGTATAATCTATCTCAACTAGAATGCATATGTTTTCCTTGAATCTATCCACAATTATTGGTGAAATCCTAAATCTTTGTTTCATCTCATTTTGGAATGTTTTCATTATCAAATTACCACTATCCAATATCTTGTCTGTAGGGTGCCTTCTGCATACCTCTATGATCTTCTCCATAGAGCATCTATTACTACTCATTATATCTATTACTGATAAGTAGGGAAATCTCTTTAGTACATGGAAGAATATGTGATTTTATCAATGATTGGAATCTAAACAGAGTATTCTTTTCTCTCTTAATCTTTTCTAGGTTTTCCAAGAGTTTCATCCTCAGTATTTCACTCATATTTACTTGTTCTTTCTCTGAAAATATCTTGTAAGTTACATATATAAATATAGCTGAGAGTTCATCTATCTTAGAACTTGGACAAACTAAATAAGCAATAATTCTACTATGAAATCTCACATCATCCTACTTGATGGAGTTGATTACCATAGTCTTCCCATTGTGTATTGCCTTAGTATAACTTTCTACTTTCTTCTTTACCATCTTTTCACCTATGGGTACACTACCTTGTTTGCTAAGACCAGTTACCTCATGTATAGGGTTGGTAGAAATGTCTACTACATTATCTTGCATCCATAGTTTACCATCATGTATTCTACTTAGTATAACTTGTTTCCATTCATCTATATCTAATTCATGGTAGAAATGATACTTAAACAATTATAATTCCTTTAATTGTTCAAATCTGGGCTTCATTGTCATGTTGTGGTTAAAGACTAGTTCCATATTCTTATTCATATATTCACTATCAATCAACCCAAACTTGAAATTCAAATAATTTTCTACGTCTTCTAGATAGACTACATTGTTTGGAGTGATAGACAATGCAAAGTTAGGATTTTCATCACTAGGTTTTATAGAAACTATTTTAAACTTAGGTCTATCCCCATTCTCAACACTATGAACAACTAACATATCCATGATTCTTTATCAACACTATCTTTTATTGAAAAATTTTTGTAGAAAAATGATAAAATACCTCTTTCCAAAAATAGGGTTTTCTTTGAAATCGCTTTAACAAGTCAATTCAGAATGCTTTTTGCTTCAAATGTGTTTGTAATGTCATAAAATTGATTCTGTACTCCATTTATCCCTCAAATTGAGCTCGCATTAATTGCATACTTTTGCAAATATGAAAAAGCTATTACTTGCATTATGCAATCAACTTACTGCTCAAGATCATCTATGCGATCTTTAAACGTCATCCAAGGTTTACTATAGCCTCCTTCCATTATGACAAATATCCTTAAAACATTGCATCATGAAATTTTCTATAAAAACTTACTTTTTAGAATCAATTCTTACTATAGTACCTGTTGTCGTATTCACAACACACGCCCCATTCCTTATTTGAAATGGGGACCCCCTACTTTTTTTGACTCCTAGACTCATGGTTCGGGAGTTGCGACAAGAAGAGTGTTATTAGACCTTAGGATTTCAGAGTCAAAATTTGAAAGTTGAGTCCAAAAAGCACAAAATAAAACAAAATTGAAAAACACAAAAAATTAAAAAATATGAAAAATAAAATAATAATAATAATAATAATAATAATAATAAATTCAAATGTGTTGCTGAGGGCGCGCATACACCATCAAGGGCCACACATCCCAAGCACTGCCAAGGGCTGTGTGCTAATAGCATGCATTGCCACAAAGGGCTGCGCCCCCAAAGCGCACATGCATGACCAAAGACTCGTGCACGTTTGCACCACCGCACTTCCAAGGCACCATGCATGCTTGACAAGCCGCATTTTCACCTCTAGTTATGTCTGAGTAGCCATAAAATGGGTTTATTATATATCATTTAAGTATAAGTTCTTATACTTAAGATATATTTTAATATATGTGACGAATCTTTTGAGATAGGTTTCAGACCTCCCTGAGATAAGGTAAAGATTCTAAGAAATTTCAAGGCTTCAGAAATCCAAACTTTGCCAAATTCTAGGACTTCAAGAATCCAGACTTAGCCAAATTTCAAGGCTTCAGGATTTCAAACTTAGCTAGATTTTAGGATTCACCTCCAGTTTTGTTTGAGTAGTTAGTGTGTCTTTACTATGCATTATTAACTCTATGGACTAATGTTTACTTCTTTTGCAGGTAAAAATGGCATCCTCAACTTGTCAAGGTCATAACTTTTGACTTGGGCCTCAAAATTCAGAACCACATACAACATTGGAAAGAAGAACTGAAGATCTAATCTTAGTCCCTAAAATAGTGAGCCTTTGATTTTCTAAATTTAGGGACCAATGAAGGTTTTGACTTGAAATTTTGAGCAAAAGACCTCCAAAAAGGTAATTTAAAAATGCCTAGAAAAAAATTGCTAAAAAATATGAAAAAGTTGCAAACATTTGATTGTCTTAGATAATCTGGATCACTTGGTTTCTCGTCGGGAAGGATTGGATAGGTGGAGAGAAGAAAAAGGTCAAAGATACAGAAGTTGGACACATAAAGAAAATCAACTTCATCATCTTATGCAGCTATTGGGGACAAGATTCAATGCAGGTGCCTTGAGATTTTCGATTGAAGAAGCGGAGGGAGTGCAAGTTTATGAAATTAATTGGGTATAAAGAGGATGTAAATCATCAGAAAGGGGCATGGAGTGTATACAAAAAGTGATCTAAAAGCTCATTTGAGAAAAACCCAGAAACCATTTTCAAAATTGGGAACTTTGATTTTTGGTGAATTGAGCTCTGCAGGTCCGCAGCTCTGCATTTTTTTGAGCTCTGCAGGTCCGCATTTTTGAGCTCCACAACTCCACATTTTTATGTAGCTCCACAATTTAGAGGTGCACTGATAGTTGATTGCCAATTCCAAAAATAGCACTTTCCATGCATTGGGAGCACATTTTGATGGCAAGTTTAACACTGACACATGCCTAGTGAAGGGGCAACTTCTATTTTTGGTGTCTCCATGCACTTCTACTTCGAATGATGGCTTCCTCCTACTTTCTCTCTAATACTTTCATTTTTTTTGACATGTAAAGGGCTCATGCATCCAAATAATGAGTAAAATATGGATGAAGTCCCTCTAAGCACCAGTTAGATTACTAGTTTGTATATATTTAGTTTGTTTTAATGCTTTAAAAGCATTTTATTGCATCAAGATATATCTCACTCTCAAAACAAATTGAGGAGATTATTTCTTATAAATACCCCATTGTAAAATGTAAAAAAGGGTCACCGTTATTATGTAATAAAGTTATGCTTTTGGTGCTAGCATTTGGAGTGTACTTATTCTTGCCTGAATATGTCATTGTTTTGTGAATTCTATTCATGAGATTGTGATTGAGACAAAGGTTTATTGCATTGTTTCTGGTTGTGCAATTTTTTAGTTCTAGTGTTTGCTACAGATATATGAATTTCGTTGATGTAACAAGCTTGAGAAGAGATCACCCAATTGTGTCTACATAGCTTTTTGTCTCGCATGAGCGCACTTTCTATGGCCTTGCGATTTGATGAAGAGTGAAACATCATTCGATTTGTTAAAGATTCTCACCGACGATTGCATCAGTGGATTCTAGGAAGCACTACTCTTATTTTCATTGGTTTCCTACTGATTTCTTCAAGGGTTTAACTCGCAGCGTGTTGTGTTCCATAGCTTATCTTCGTTTAGGAATTTCAATTTCAAGTCATTTGATTTCATGTTTTTGCTTTCAGTTTTGTTATTTGCTTTGCTAACCCCCCCTGTTAGAGTAGGACCTCATACTAGCTACATTGTTAGAGTTGCATTCATTGAAAAAAATAGAAAATACAAAAATATTGTTCTTTTGGTGTGATATTTTGAGACAGGGAACATATTTTACTTGATTCCAAGGTAAAAGAGTTTTTGGAACCAGCAAAGGCCTCCTCATGAACATTCACATTTATCTTCTACTGAGCGGATTTTGGTACGTTGCAAGAAAAGACCTTGGAGTGGATCCTTAAAAAAAATTTCTTTTCAAGAGAGGAATTACACTATGGATTCTTGCCGTTGACCTCGTGCAAAATGAATGCCCAATAGTACCAATAACTCTAAATACCATCATGACTTCTTTAGATGAGCTCCAAATCACAAGCAAGATTAGATACCATCTAATCATAACTAAATACACCTTTTCCCAACTTTTCTCACTCTAATTTAGTCTCTGAATGAAGTTCTCAAATACTGATGCTATGAACAAGCTTAATTCAACTTAATTTAAGCAAACTTAATGACTGAATTTGATCTTCCTATCCCATCATCATCTAAATTTACTTTTGAGATTATTGTACCTTCCACAAATGCTTCATTAAGTTCTTCTTGAAGTTCATTTACAATGTTACTTTGTTCTTCATTGTCTTTTCTAGTTCTAGAGTTCCTTTCATGCGTTCTTCTATTATTTCTTCTGTTCCCAAAGTTTCTTCCATTGTTTCTTCTATCTTTGAAGTTTCTATCCATTTTGTAGTACTTTGTTGTGTGTTTGAAGTTGTTGCATAATTGACATATAGGTGCTCTACTTCTAGGATTTTGCTAATGATCAGGTGTATGATAATTTTGATTAATGTGTCCTAAGTTGTTACACTTATAACACATGATCTATCTTCAATTTTTATAAGATCTTCCTTCTCTCGACATCCTTTCATTAGATATTCTTCTATCTCTAGGCTTAGCATATCTACACATTCTACTATTTATTCTATTATTATCATACTTAGGTTTCCTACAATCAATTTCATTATGACCCATACCATGACAATTTTGACAATAAAAGTCCTTAATTCTCCTAACAAGGATTCAAAATCTTCTAATAGGGACTGCTTATATTGAATTTTCTTATTAACTCTTAACATGGTCCATCCTCTAACAAGGAACTTATATATCAGTATATTATCTAGTGGGTATCATCCCAACCGAAGTTTTCCCTTGGCTAGGGTTTCCCTAGTTAAAAAAATATGGTGTTATGAGTTATCTTTGTGCATTACTATTGTAACTATTTATCATTAATTTATTGCTTTTTTATGCATGGTTTAAAGTAAGTAATAATATCTAGTTGGCGACTAAAGTTTGTAGATTACTGATTCACCCCCCCTCTCAGTAATCTCTATTTGTAACACAAAATTGGGGTAATTCCCTTTCCTAGTTACTAAAATGTGAACAAATTTTATTTTTTCCAAACATACTCCACATCATGGATGCTACTATGGATGCAGTTCTTGTTCTTTTCAGTGACAACCATAGTAGCTCAGTTAATATTATTTCCTTCATTCATTGATCAAATTGTCTTGTATATACATGTTTCTTAACATCATTTAAATCAATTAAATTAATATTATACTATTAGATTCTAACTCATTCAAGTGCCCATTGAATACCATATAATTTTCAACACTCTAACTCATCATACTTTCTTCACATCCTCTTCATTAATAAAATCATCTTCATCAATCAAATGTTATTTTACTATAGTAAATTAGCATAATGTCTAACCAATTAAGGCTTGATATCAATGATAACATAGAAACTGATATGAATCTTACACATAAATTAATGACATTATTTTTTGGGGCTAACAATCTCCCCCTATGGCATGGATGGAAACACATAAACATAAGATTTTACATACAAAACATTACATCATAAGGTAATCAAATGTATGTATTGACAACAACAAAAATATTTCTTTGTTTGACTTGATCTGGGTTCTTTGAAATAGGTACAACATTAGGTTCTTCACTTTGAAAAATTCTCCCCCTTTGGGTGTACTTCACTTTCTTATTGAGCAACATCAACTTATATCATCTTCTCCCCCTTTAGGATATCATTTCTTCATAAGTCTCCCCTTTAAAAAAATTCATACTTGTTTATTCTTTCATACTTTCATATTCTCCCCCCCTTTGACAAAAATTCAAAAGGTAACTATAATTTCTAATGTGGAACTTATAAAACCTTGTAGTTATACCATGTATCTTGCATATACTTTTACATTAGTTTCACTACAGTCTTTTTTACAACTTCTAGAAACAATCCCTAAAGAGAGAACTCTTGCATCAACTATAGAGAGATATATTTGTTCATCCAAGTATTGATGCAATATGCATCCTTTAAGAGAGAACTCTTGCATCAACTCTAGAGAGATATATTTTTTCATCCAAGAATTGATGCAATATGCATCCTTTCTTAGTAAATCTTGGATAGGGGAATGACCCCTAACTTACCTCTTAGATACTCAAAATTATCCTTAGGTTGTGGCTTTGTGAACATATATATAATTCACTCCTTAGACTTCACATATTCTAGCCTCACCTCTCTTGTACTTGCTCCCTCAAATAATAATATTTGATAGATATGTGCTTGGTTTTTGCATGCATCACATGATTCTTGGATATATTTATTGCATTTGTATTATCACAATAGATAGTGATAGGCTTGGTAACTTCCTCTTATATTCCTTCCAACAATTTCTTGATACAAACAATATTTGAATAGTTATGTGTAGTAAAAAATTACTTAGCTTCAGCTATAGATTGTGATATACAACTTTGTTTTTTTCTCAACTATGTAATCAATCTTTCTCTTAAAAAGAAAGCTCCACAACTTGTACTTTTCATGTCATCAACATTTTCATCAAAATCAACATTAGTGTAAACTCTAAGTTTAAAATTTCCTTCCTATATGTACCACAATCTATATTCTTCTCTTCCTTTTAGGTATCTGAATATCATTTTAACAACAATCATGTGTTTCCTTACGATTAATGGAAAACCTTGTTAGCCCAAAATGATGATGCAACTAAGAATGTTATAAATTAATGTATGTAAAACAATTACAATAGTTGTTATATTGTCATTGATGTCAAGTTTTTTTGATTAGACATTATGCTAAGCAATAGAGTCCCATATCAAGTTGATTGAAGAAGAGGATTTGAAGAAATCATATTGACGACAAGGTTAACAAGTATGGTATTCAATTGTTACTTGAATGAGTTGCATAGTGATAATGTAATGTTCGTTTGATTATTTTGCAATCATGTAACATCATAATGTATTAAGCTATATAAGATGCAACTTGTGATAACTTTAAAGAGGGAAGACAATGTTCACCAAGTGACTGCAATGTTCATTGAGTAGTTGGCTAAGAAAAGATAAAGTGTAGTGTTAACCGAGTAAGTTTAGTATTGACTAAGTGATATATTAATCAAGTGAAATTTTATGTACACTAAGTAACAAAAGGAAGATAAAGTTTGAAAAGATGGAATCTGAAGTGGACTTTTAGTAAAAATAAAGAATGTTCAAGAAGTTCAAAGGAACAAGTAATTTTTTTTAGAAGATCAAAAAGTGGAAAAATAAAGTGAATAGAACATGATGGAGATTAAAGAAGGATAAGGATGATAAAAAAAGTTCAATAAAAGTTCTTTTCTCTAAGTGACTAAATTCAATGAATGTGAGATCAATGATTGTAGTTAAGAAAAAATTAGAAGAATCTAGAAGCACAAAGATTACTTTTTAAGGAGTAGTCGAGTAAGTTTTTTGGTTGTTGGTTGAATACCAATCAAATTTGAAGAGACGAGATCAAAGTGAAAAGTTGTTGAAGCTGAAATAATCAAGGTGAAACAATAAGAGAAGAGAGAAGAACAAAGAAGAGTCATGACATAGTGAAAACATGAAAGTGTGAATTAGCTAGTAAGAGATTAGAAGGAGGAGATTAGAAATAGAGCAAGAGAAAAAGAGATTTGGATAAGGAAGGTAGTGCTAAACCTAATAGACCAATCTATACTGCCACGTTATTATCATTGAAGAAGAAAAATATCATAACCAAGTATACCTAACAAGTCTGGGAAATCCTATATGATAACATGATTAGTGGTGTTTATAAGTCCCTTAGAGAAAGTCACTCCCCATACAAGATCAAGGAGTGATAAAGTCTAGATGATATTTTGGTGAAAATTTGCTAACTAGGTCACATTGATAATGCGTATGTAAACTTTTATTCAAGGTTGCCTCCTAGAAGAGCTCACTTCAAAATAGTGAAATTTTGGGTTTTCAATCCCATGTAGTTTTTCCCTTTACAAGGATCCCATGTTAAAAATCTTGGTGTTAAATGTGTGATTGTTTTTATGTTGCAAGTTGATTTGCATGATATTTAATTTTTACTTCAACTTCATAATAGCTACATAAATGATCTGTAACAACTAAGTTTTAAATAGTCAGTAATAATATAAATAGTGAATGAATAGTTTGGAGTAAATTGATTAATTGAGTTATTCGTGAAGTTGAATGAGATCATTGAGTAAATCCTTATGATGTTTATGGATTTTTTTCGGTACTAAAGTATTTGAAGGGATTGTATAATAGCTAGACATAACTGATTAACCCTCTCCCCTCATCCCCCTCTTAGTTATCTAACAATTAGTATCAAAGCACATTGATTAGAGAAAGAATTTAAAGAAACTTGAGCTAAATATCTAAGGATGTATAAGAGAGAGCTAGAGAAGATGAATATGGAGAATTTATCATCATGGAAAGGAAAAATGAGGTTACACCTATCTAGAATTAGAGATAATAGTACTTATTGTTTAGCTAATGAATACATTGCACCTCCTACTCCTATGATAGTGGAACAAATGACTAAAAAGAGGAATTACAGTAGTGTAATGACTAAGATTGCATCTGCACTTAATGGCATCGAGTTTGATGATACAAAGAACTACAAAAATGCTAAAAAAAATGGGATAAATTGGCACATGCACAGTGTGGAGATCCAAATGTCTTGAGAGCTAAAGCTGAAATTTTGAGAGGCAAGTATGATGGCATGAGAATAAAAGAAGCTTCAAATGATGCATAGTATATGAATCAAATTAAAGAAGTTGCAAGTGGAATCAAAGTTGTTGGAGAAATTATCATTGATAGTGAAATTGTAAGTAAAGTTCTTAAAACTCTTCTACCTATTTTTGCTATCAAAGTTTCTATAATTCAAGAAGTAAGAGCCATGCCTTGTAATATTTTGATACTTGGCAATTTACTTGGTTGGTTGACTACATCTCAATTAAGAAATTATGACTATAGTATGGTTACACTTGTAAATGCTTTTAAACTTTCACTAACTATTGAAAGCTCAAAGAAATAAATGAAAAGTAAGGAATAAAGTGATTCTAAATCTGAATATGATTTGGATGAACTTGAGACATTGCTTGCAATAAGGTTGGCAAGAGGCAAATATTCATTCAAAGGTAAATTGGCCTTGATTTGTTTCAACTGCAATGGAGTTAGTCATTTTGCTACTAAATGCCCTAACAAAAGTAAGAGTGACTAAAATGAGAAGAAATATCATAAGCATAGGAAGAACAAGGACTAAAAAGACAAATATATGAAATCATGCTACATTGCTAAAGAAGAGCACACCAAGTCTTGTACTGATGAAGAAAATGTAGTAGTTGAGATGGTATATATTATTATCAAGGAAGATCCCAATGGAAAAAGCTATGAGAATGAAACTACCCTTATCTCACATGTTAGTAAGAATGAGTTAGGGATTATAGATAGTGGATTT
This sequence comes from Cupressus sempervirens, assembly GCA_028749045.1. Lineage (NCBI taxonomy): Eukaryota > Viridiplantae > Streptophyta > Pinopsida > Cupressales > Cupressaceae > Cupressus > Cupressus sempervirens. Next base: position 177,922,134 of record CM053790.1, on the reverse strand, counting down.
GAAAATAGATTCATAAAAAAATTGATATAAGGATGATAAATATGTTTTAATTATTGTTTTGTCACTGATGTCAAACCTACTACTTTTTGGTAAGAAAATTTCTTATATGATTTATGTACTATCATCTATTTGATTGATGAAGAGGATTTGATAAATTGAGGTAACAATAGCACCTAGAGGAAAGGTTGAGTTATGATATGAAAAGGAGTACAAGGATCAACTAAGATAGTGATATTATAGTGCATTGATAATGTAATTAAGATTGCAAAGGTTAGTTACACTAATTAAGTTTGGAAGAACAAGTTAAATGAAGTTTCTCTGCCAAGCTTGACAATTTGCATAGTAGGTGCCAAGAAAAGTTAGTACAAGACGAGCGAAAAATTAGTGGAGCCGAGAAAAGTCAATTTCAATGTTAGCTAAGTGAAATAGTGTAAGCCAAGTAAAGTTTAGTTGATTCCAAGTACTACTAAAATTTAGTTAATGCTGAGTGATATGATAGAGGATGCCGAGCAACATAGTGTGTGTTGAGCATCATAAGCAAGTTAATGCCGAGTGTTACCATTATGAGAAAGATCAAGAATTAAATGAATTTGAGCAACCAAGTTTGATTTCATTGATTATGTGAACCATGTGGAAGATAAGATTGATGAGTTGGTGGTACACATTTCATGATCAAATTTTTTGAGGCAAATTCGAAGAGAATTGAAGGAGAAGCTTCTAGAAGGGAATTAAATGAAATGAGGGGTAGATTCATTGAATTCTACCTAATTTGACATATGTAATACCCTGCCTAGAGATCCTTGGAACAAGGATTCAATAAAAGCAAAGATATTTTTTTTATAAGTATGAATGCACATGACAACATCATACAGAGATCACAAAAACCGCAACAGAAGACTTTACCACAATCTTGACAACAAGTGAACCTCTGAATACCACTACCAAACTGACACCCACAAACAAAGCCAATAATGACCATGTACATGATGAGGGCTCAAAGGAATGGCCACTCATCAACAAAACACCAAGCTGAGGTAAAATGCAAAATCTTGAAATTTGGCTAAGTTTGAAATCCTGAAGCTTTGAAAAATGGCTAAGTATGGATTTTTGAAGCCTTGAAATTTCATAGAATCTTTATCTTATCTCAGAGAGGTCTGAAACATATCTCAAAAGATTCGTCACATATATTAAAATATATCTTAAGTATAACTTATACTTAAATGATATATTTTAAACCCCCTAGAAAGACTATTTTGATTTAGAAAGGTGCAAAATCCAAAAGGGTGTTCAAAACCAACTTTCAAACCTTCCTCGGCCAAGCTTAACTACCCCCTGTTTCTCGTGTGAGAAAGTGCACTGGTCTCAAGTTTGACACGAGATCTTGCATCACTTCATGGGAGGAAGTGCATGGATTCACATGAGGATTTGTTGCACAATGCACAAGGATTCACATTCTCAAGTAGGGAAATGCATTCTCGTGTGAAGAAGTATATTCTCGCATGAACAAGTAGATTCTTGTGCGAGAAATTTCCTATCCACATGAGAAAACACATCAGTTCGATAACAAAAAAGAATAAAAAGCATAAAAACATGAAAACCTCCACATCAGGAAGTATTGGATCAAATATAAATTGAGGAATGAACACTCAAGAGCATAAACAATAAGAAAGAGGAATATCTAACCATCTAAACCAAAGTAGCAAAGAACATAATGAATGCAACATCACAGTGAACAAAAGTAACATCGCAATGTATAGAAATAACATCACAAAAATTGAACAACCAACTAAGTATGTGGTTCCTTCCAACCGTCAATGGCATCATAAGGCCATCATGGGCCCTAGCCATCACCCATGTGTAACATCCCAAGCCATCGATCAAATTGTCGGTACTGTTGTAATAGGGACATCACTACTAAATGTGCTAATAACCAAAAGCATAAGGAAATCTAACATGTTAGTAGTACAACAGAAGATAAACCTACAAGTAGATAACATCACCTATCACATGTTAATCATCATAATAAGGAATGCATCAAAACTAAGACCATCTAAACATGATAAACAATATCCCAATGAAAGCATAAATTACAAGAAGCATACTTTGTAAACCAAAGTACCAAGTGAGAACCTTCAGCCATGGTCACACTAGGATAAAAGATTGCCTCTATACACCAATCCCTAGTAGTGGTAGAGGTAGCTATGCCTCCCAACCATGTGGCACCTATAGGTCCACATTCGTCGTGCTGATGGAGATAATGATAAAACCACAAACACACACACAACAACATCCATGGCTAACACTCATGACAGATAGTATGATGGCTATAACCAAGAATCTAAGACAATGCAAGGAGTACAGGTCCTTCTTAGACACTCAATAGGCTACTAAGTAGGGGTTGACATCATGGAGAGTCACTTGGCATCAAAAAGCCCAAGCTCAGACTTGTGCAGATTCAACATCCCTCAATAGAAAGGCTCTAGCACCCCACATTTTTATTATCTTAAGTTTTTATTACCAATCACACATTATTTTAGTTATCACTTATATAAAGCTCCCTCTACCAACCCATGGTGCCATGATCACCCAGCTATAAGATAGAAGCCCCCTCCATATGCTACCTATTGTTGTGTTCACAATGCACACCCCATTCTTTACTCGGAATGGGGACCCGCTACTTTTTTGACTCTCAGACTCATAGTTCAGGAGTTGGGAGAAGAAAAGTTTTATTAGACCTTAAGATTTTAGAGTCAAAAATTAAAAGTTGAGTCCAAAAATCACAAAAAAATCAAAAAATTGAAAAACACAAAAATTTAAAAAATTTGAAAAAAATAAAAATAAAAATAAAATAAAATAAAAAAATTTCAAATGCGTCGCTGAGGGCATGCGCGTGCCACCAAGGGCTGTGTGCCCCAAGTGCGCATGCACTACCAAGGGCAGAGTGCATGCCCCTAAAGGCCCCACACAAACCACCAAGGATAGTGCGCGTGCTGTCAAGCTGCCTTTTCACCTCCAGTTTTGTTTGAGTAGCCATAAAATGGGTTTAAAATATAGCGCCACCAAGGGCCGTGCACCCAAAGTGCGCACGCATGACCAAAGGCTCATGCACATTCATGCCGCAACACTTCCAAGGCACCATGCATGCTTGTCAAGCTGCCTTTCCACCTCCAATTTTGTCTGAGTAGCCATAAAATGGGTTTAAAATATATTATTTAAGTATAAGTTCTTACACTTGAGATGTATTTTAATATATGTGATGAATCTTTTGAGATAGGTTTCAGACCTCCTTGAGATAATGGAAAGATTCTAAGAAATTCTAGGGCTTCAGAAATCTAGACTTAGCCAAATTTCCAGGCTTTAGGAATCTAGACTTAGCCAAATTTCAAGGCTTCAGGATTTTAGACTTAGCCAGATTTTAGGATTCACCTCCAGTTTTGTTTGAGTAGCTAGTGTGTCTTTAATATGCATTGTTAACTCTACAGACTAATGTTTGCTTCTTTTGTAGGTAAAAATGGCATCCTCAACTTGTCAAGGTCATAACTTTTGACTTGGGCCTCAAAATTTAGAACTGCTTACATCATTGGAAAGAAGAATTGAAGATCTAATCTCAATCCCTAAAATAGTGAGCCTTCAACTGTCTAATTTTAGGGACCGACGAAGGTTTCGACTTGAAATTTTGAGCAAAAGACCTCCAAAAAGGTCATTTAAAAATGCTTAGAAAAAAATTGCTAAAAAAGATGAAAAAGTTGCAAACATTTGATCATCTTGGATAATCTGGATCACTTGGTTTCTTGTTGAGAAAGATTGGAGAGGTGGAGATAAGACAAAGGTCAAAGACATAGAAGTTGGAGACATAAAGCAAGTCAGGTTCATCATCTTATGCAACTATTGGGGACAAGATTCAATGCAGGTGCCTTGAGATTTTTGATTGAAGAAGCGGAGGGAGTGTAATTTTATGAAAGTAATTGGGTATAAAGAGGATGTAAATCATTAGAAAGGCGCATGGAGCGTATACAAAAAGTGATCTAAAACCTCATTTGAGCAAAACCTAGAAACCATTTTCAAAATTGAGAAATTTGATTTTTGGTGAATTGAGCTTCGTAGGTCCATAGGTATGCAGGTCCGCAGCTCTGCAGCTCCACATTTTTATGTAACTCCACAATTCAGAGGTGCGCCGATAGTTGACTACCAATTTCAAAAATAGCACTTTCCATGCATTGGGAGCACATTCTGATGGCAAGTTTAACACTGACACATGCCTAGTGAAGGGGCAACTTCTATTTTTGGTGTCTCCATGCACTTCTACTTCGACTGATGGCTTCCTCCTACTTTCTCTCTCATGATTTCATTATTTTTGACATGTAAAGTGCTCATGCATCCAAATAATGAGTAAAATATGGATGGAGTCCCTCTAAGCACCAGTTAGATTACCTGTTTGTATATATTTAGTTTGTTTTAATGTTTTAAAAGCATTTTATTGCATCAAGATATCTCTCACTCTCAAAAAAATTTGAGGAAACGATTTCTTATAAATACCCCATTGTAAAATGTAAAAAAGGGCCGCCGTTATTATGCAATAAAGTTATGCTTTTGGTGCTAGCATTTGGAGTGTAGTTATTCTTTCCTGAATGTGTCATTGTTTTGTGAATTCTATTCATGAGATTGTGATTGAGCCAACGGTTTATTGTGTTGTTTTTGGTTGTGCGATTTTTTAGTTTTGGTGTTTGCTACAGATATATGAATTCCATTGACGTAATGAGCTTGAGAAGAGATCACCCGATTGTGTCTACATAGATTTTTGTCTCGCATGAGCACACTTTTCATGGCCTTGTGATTTGATGAAGAGTGAAACATCATTCAATTTGTTAAACATTCTCACCATGGATTGCATTAGTGGATTCTAGAAAGCGCTACTCCTATTTTCATTGGTTTCCTACCAATTTCTTCAAAGGTTTAACTCACAGCGTGTTGTGTTTCGTAGCTTATGTCCATTTAGGAATTTTGATTTCAAGTCATTTGATTTCATGTTATTTTCTTTCAATTTTTTTATTTTCTTTGCTAACCCTCCCTCCTATTAGAGTAGGACCTCATACTAGCTACATTGTTAGAGTTGCATTCATTGAAAAAATAGAAAATACAAAAATATTGTTCTTTTGGTGTGATATTTTGAGACAGCGAACATATTTTACTTGATTCCAAGGTAAAAGAGTTTTTGAAACTAGCAAAGGCCTCCTCGTGAACATTCACATTTATCTTCTACTGAGCGGATTTTGGTACGTAGCAAGACAAACACTAAACCTTGGAGTAGATCCTTAAAAAGATTTGCTTTACAAGAGAGGAATTACACTATGGATTCCTACCATTGACCTCCTACAAAATGAACACCCAATAGAAGTGGCGCTAGAAGGAGGGCCCCAAATAAAGAACCTGCTATTGGAAACAAGAAAGATTTTATAAAATTTTGAAAATTTTGCACCCTTGCAATAATCTACACTCCGTAAAAGTTCAGAAATCACTTCTAAAATTTTCAAAAATTCAGGTTCGTAGGTCCGCAGCTCTGCAGATTTGTAGGTGCACAGGTTTGCAGGTCCACAGATTTGCAGGTCCACAGATCCATAGCTCCGTAGGTCCACAGATCCCTAGGTCCACAAATCCACAGGTCTACAAAATTCTATGGTGCACTATTTATGAGAAAGTGTGCTTCTCTAGAGGTGCACTTTTCCAGAATAAACACAAGTTGCTAGAACTTAGTCACTTTCATAAGCATCACAGTGATAAAGGGATTCCAAGAACTCCACCCATTCACATTACAAATTTCATCATCATCATTCATTTTACATTCCACTTCACACATTTCCATCATTATGCACCATGTCTTTCTTCAATGCCCAAAGTTCACCTTTGAACCTAACTGGACCATTACATGACTTACCCAAAAATCCTAAAAAATTTTGCCCACGGTTCATCTATGGAGAATCACGAATAGTAGAAGATCATATCAAAATTTTCAAAGAGATTTGTAATTGAAACTAGATTCAACATATGGATGTGGTATGCCACCTTTTTCCTTACACTTTGAGGGAAAAGGCATTCAATTGGTACCTCAATCTTCCACCAGCATCAATAATGGATTGCAACTCCTTTTAGAGCAAATCTCTAGAACAATTCAAGATCTATGTTGATCTAGCTCTTCTATATCATCAATTCATCTCAATTAAGAGGGATCCACATGAGACTATTTCACAGTTTAATCATCGCTTCTATGGGATGCATCAAAGAATGGAGTTTCCATACACTGTACCATAAGAGACTGCCATCCAGATCTATTTTGGGACAATGGATTCATTAACTTCTATTTTTCTAAGAAGGCTTCCACCTAGAGATATTGATACCATTGAAATGGTTTTCAAGGAAGTTGTTACATTCATGAATTAGGTTACTGCTGCTCCAATGCCAACAATTACATGTTCCAGATCTTGAGGTTGGTGAGATTTTTTGAATCACAAAGTCATCAAGAAGAAGATACCAATTCTTCCTACTATGATTTTGATTCCCCATTGGATAAAGATAAGATACCTCCCTCAAAACAAGATTGGTCATTAGAAGAGATGGATAGAGTGTTCAATTTGGTCTCAAGTTTGACTGAGGAAATGTCTATTTGTGGGTATTCTACACATATATCAAACCATGCAATAACTAAGTCATGTAGAATCCATCTATTTGGGTTCCATTCAAAAGAAAGTTTTCTAGATTTCCTATTAGCTTGGGAGATTGCAATGGAGGGAAAGTATGATTTCGAACAAGCTTCTTTGGGATACGAGGCAGAAAACATCTTGGTCAATGATAGTAATAAATCCTATAATTCGAAAGGGAGGTTGGGAATTTAGTTTCCTAGTCTAAGGGAGCCTAGGGTGGAACCTAAAGTGTTTCCATGTGCACATGAAGTGGTGTACCATGAGATGAGACCACCAGAAGGAGAAATTGCAATGTGTGAGTGTACCCCTATGGTGGGGGACTTGCTGGATCAGGTGATATCTTTCCATTATCCCTCTCAGTTTGATGATTTTCAATTTGAATATGATGCTAAAGGTAAGAGAACTTATTTTTTGATTAATCATGGCCATAAAGAGTTACCACAACTTCTAATTTTGTGTGATTTGTGCCTGGAATTTGAACCAAGATTGTCCATACTTTATTTTTCTAAGTACAAAGACAAGTTAGCATTTTTGAGAACTATATAGGGTGGCTCATTACTATTGCACATAATGAGAAATCTACTGACAACTACCCCAAATTCTTATTATTCAACATTTTTTTTAGATAAGTTTTGGTTTTTCTTAGTCTTTTTAGTCTTTCTAGTTAGGTGTTGCATTTTTTCTTTCAGTCATGTGTTCATTTTTTTTAAAGTTATGTTAGTCCTAGGGGGTAAGGTGTACTTGGAATTTTTCTCAAGATTTTACTAACCACTCTTTGGTCCCAATTTTAGGAGGAGGTATTTCTTTGTCAAAACATTTGGACGATTTTGTGTTTTATGCCAACCAAGCAATAGACATTTCTTGTAGAATTAGGGGACTTTCAGTCTGCAGATCATAAGCCTATACCAACAAGCTCTCAACACTTTGAAAATTTTAAGATTTGATTTTTTTGGGTGTTGTTGAGTTAAATTCAAAGATGATGAGGAATGATCCAAAATTCAATTGGTTCAAGCAGAAGGGGTCTCCTCGAAAGGTTACTAAGATCATTGTTTGGCGTGAGAGCTTCCTAAAAAGTTCTAAAAGAGGAATGCAAGGGATGTTCATAAGAGATTGAATCCAAGAAATGACACTGATGTTCTGACTATATAGTCTAAGCGTAGTTAGGATATAGAATTCAAAAAAAAAAATGGTGTTAAGTCTGAAGGATTCTAGATATCTGAAATGGCTAAAGATACGTTACAAAACAGAAGTATCTTCAATTCAAAGTATTGTTTCACCAAAAGTAACATGTTAAATGACATGGAGCAATTATGCAAAAGACTAGAAATTAAAAGAATGTGACATCCCACCAAGAGCCCTCGAATTGATTCTCTAATCTGGTCAAGCAAGTGATTGATAAAGAGCCTTCGTGGAGATTCCGAATGAATAAGCCAGATTGTTTTGAGTTGTTAGAAAACTTTGATTGACTACACCTTGACACATCAAAAAGAATGAATACACAACTCACACACTGAGCTAGAAGGTTTCAAGTTTTGAGATTTTGACTAAGAAGTCATCCAAAAGACACTTGGGATGTTTGAAGCTTGGTTGGTGTTTGATATACATCGAAGGAATGTTTGCTGATGAAGAAATGCCTTGGTCATTTCTTCCTTTTTTTGGAGCTATTTGTTGTCATGTTCACAACACACGCCCTATTCCTTACTAGGAGGACCCCCTATTTTTTTTGACTCCCGGACTCATAGTTCGAGAGTTGGGAGAAGAAGAGTTTTATTAGACCTTAGGATTTTAGAGTCAAAATTTGAAAGTTGAGTCCAAAAATCACAAAAAAAATAAAAAAAATTGAAAAACAGGAAAAATTAAAAAATTTGAAAAAAAATAAAAAAATAAAAAATAAGATGAAAATAAAAAATTCAAATGCATTGCTGAGGGTGCGCGATGCCACCAAGGGCCGCACGCCCAAAGTGTACGTGTGTGCCACCAAGGATAGTGCACGCATGCCCCTAAAGGCTGTGCACACCTCAGAAGGCCGCGTGCGCGTTGCCACAAAGGGCTATGCCCACAAAGTGCATGCACATGACCAAAGGCTCATGCACAATCGTGCCGTCGCACTTCCAAGGCACCATGCGTGCTTGTCAAGCCATCTTTTAAACTTCAGTTTTATCTGAGTAGCCATAAAATGGGTTTAAAATATATCATTTAAGTATAAGTTGACATATATTTAATTTCTTATTACTTATACTTAAGATATATTTTAATAAATGCGATGAATATTTTGAGATAGATTTCAGACCTCCCTGAGATAAGGTAAAGATTTTAAGAAATTTTAGGGCTTCAAAAATCTAGACTTAGCCAAATTCTAGGGCTTCAGGAATCTAGACTTAGCCAAATTTCAAGGCTTCAGGATTTTAGACTTAGCTAGATTCCAGGATTCACCTCCAGTTTTGTTTGAGTAGCTAGCGTGTCTTTACTATGCATTGTTAACTCTACGGACTAATGTTTGCTTCTTTTGTAGGTAAAAATGGCATCCTCAACTTGTCAAGGTCATAACTTTTGACTCGAGCCTCAAAATTTAGAACTGCTTACACCGTTGGAAAGAAGAATTGAAGATCTAATCTCAGTCCCTAGAATAGTGAGCCTTTAACTATCTAATTTTAGGGATCGACGAAGGTTTCGACTTGAAATTTTGAGCAAAAGACCTCCAAAAAGGTCATTTAAAAAATGCCTAGAAAAAAATTGCTAAAAAATATGAAAAAGTTGCAAACATTTGATCATCTTGGATAATCTGGATCACTTGGTTTCTCTCTGAGAAAGATTGGATAGGTGGAGAGAAGACAAAGGTCAAAGATACAGAAGGTTGGACACATAAAGCAAGTCAGGTTCATTATCTTATGCAGCTATTGGGGACAAGATTCAATGCGGGTGCCTTGAGATTTTTGATTGAAGAAGTAGAGGGAGTGCAAGTTTATGAAAGTAATTGGGTATAAAGAGGATGTAAATCATTAGAAAGAGGCATGGAGCATATACAAAAAGTGATCTAAAACCTCATTTGAGAAAAACCCAAAAACCATTTTCAAAATTGAGAACTTTGATTTTTGGCGAATTGAGCTCCGCAGGTTCGCATTTTTTTGAGCTCTGCAGGTCTGCATTTTTGAGCTTCGTAGATCCACATTTTTATGTAGCTTCGCAATTCAGAGGTGCACCGACAGTTGACTGCCAGTTCCAAAAATAGCACTTTCCATGCATTGGGAGAACATTCTAATGGCAAGTTTAACATTGACATGCCTAGTGAAGGGGCAACTTCTATTTTTGGTGTCTCCATGCACTTCTACTTTGACAGATGGCTTCCTCCTACTTTCTCTCTCATGCTTTCATTGATTTTGACATGTAAAGGGATCATGCTTCCAAATAATGAGTAAAATATGGATGGAGTCCCTCTAAGCACTAGTTAGATTACCAGTTTGTATATATTTAGTTTGTTTTAATGTTTTAAAAGTATTTTATTGCATCAAGATATCTCTCACTCTTAATACAAATTGAGGAGACGATTTCTTATAAATATCCCATTGTAAAATTTAAAAAAGAGCCGCCATTATTATGCAATAAAGTTATGCTTTTGGTGCTAGTATTTGGAGTGTAGTTATTCTTATCTGAATGTGTCATTATTTTGTGAATTCTATTCATGAGATTGTGATTGAGCCAAAGGTTTATTGCATTGTTTTTGGTTGTGCAATTTTTTAGTTCTGGTGTTTGCTATAGATATATGAATTTCGTTGATGTAATGACCTTGAGAAGAGATCACCCGATTGTGTCTAAATAGCTTTTTGTCTTGCATGAGCGCACTTTCTGTGGCCTTGCGATTTGATGAAGAGTGAAACATCATTCGATTTGTTAAAGATTCTCACCGACAATTGCATCAATGGATTCTAGGAAGCACTGCTCCTATTTTCATTGGTTTCCTACCAATTTTTCAAAGGTTTAACTCGCAACATGTTGTGTTGTGTAGCTTATGTTCGTTTAGGAATTTCAATTTCAAGTCATTTGATTTCATATTATTTGCTTTCAGTTTCATTATTTTCTTTGCTAACTCCCCCCTGTTAGAGTAGGACCTCATTCGAGCTGCATTGTTAGAGTTGCATTCATTGAAAAAATAGAAAATACAAAAATATTGTTCTTTTGGTGTGATATTTTGAGACAACGAATAGATTTCACTTGATTCTAAGGTAAAAGAGTTTTTGGAACTAGCAAAGGCCTCCTTGTGAACATTCACATTTATCTTCTACTGAGTGGATTTTGGTACGTTGCAAGACAAACACTGAACCATGGAGTGGATCCTTAAAAAGATTTTTTTTCAAGAGAGGAATTACACTATGGATTCCTACTGTTGACCTCGTGCAAAATGAACACCCAACACTACCCTACCCTACCCATGCTCATTCTATGAAAAGTGCCCACAAGCATGCATACTCCCATCCCAACCCCAATGATCATAATTTTGAAAGTTCCACAGAAGATTGGGCCTCACAAGTCACTCGACAAATGTATGTGCACGTACTCATGTGTGGCGCACCACCATCACAACGATTAAAACACAAGGACAGGATGAGAAGACAATGCAAAATATAACACCCAACTGAAAGCAACATAGGGAGGATAGATTTTACACAAATCCCAATGCCAATAAAACCATACATCATGAAATCACTCAACCAGCTCAATCTAGGAGTATGGATTCTACATGAAACCCAATGATGCAACAAGACCCAACATCATGAACTCACTCAATCGGCCTCAATCCAGGAGCATAGATTCTACATGAATATTAGTGTCCACAAAACAATAACAAAGATCCAAAAGAAACCATAAAACTAGATTTAAAATCACTCAACCAACCACAATGTCAAGAGTACAGATGCGACACACACCCCCAATGCAACATAAAAGTGCAATAGTGGTTTGACTAATATCCAAATAGATCATCAAGGTCCATGACCCACATTGTGCCAAGAAAACTCGAGAAAATAGGGTGGCATGCAAAATGAGGTAAAAACTCAAAATTTTTGAAAAACTTCAAAATTAAAACCCATTTGGCCTTTCGGTACAAAAATACCAAAAATTTAAAAAATAATCAAGTTCAAACACTGTATGCAAAAAAAGGTTAGCATAATGGTGCAAAACTCCAAAACGCTCATCTCAAAAAATAGGCAAATGTTCATACCCACACAACTGGGTAGAACTAACATACAGAAACAGAGGGGAACACTAGTTCTTAGCCTCCAAACAAATGGTTACCAAAAGAAGTAGAAACAGAGCCGAAACAATAAAACAAGAAAGCCCTACCTCACAGCCAAAATGGTAAAACGACGATTTGAACCATAAAATAAATAGCTCGCAGAAGTAGCTAAAACTTGTGGCAATCCAAGGTTTGCTTGAGTTGGATCCAACAAGCTCAACCATGCGATGATCCCACACCCATAGCTCCCATAATGAATAAAACAGTAAATCCTCATGAAGAGGATTTTGGGTTTTACTCTCCAACTTTCTAATTCAAAAGTGAGAAGTGAGGAATTAAATTTCTTTTTAGATACTCATTCACTTTTTGAGTGAATAATCGATTAGGGCATTTAACTAGCCAACCTAGTTAAACTCCAAATCGACCCAAACAAAAATAGGCTATTCCTAGAAATAGGAATTCATCTATGAAAAAGCTACTAGAAATTAAAATAAATCAATTAAAAAGATCGAAAACCAAAAACACATAAATTTCTTTAATAACTTTAGTGACAATGCGAACCTCTAAATGCACAGACATGCTTACTGGTCTAATGACATAGTGCAAATGAGTTTGGATTTAATAATCACTGAAAGGTTTAATAAAATAATTAAAATAAGGATATATTGACCATACAAGGATGACATTGGTAAAATATGAATAGTTGAATCACTAACTCCATGTGCCACTACCAGGGATATAAATCCTACACACTAAACAACACAATCAAGTGCAATTGCATATAATAACATAGCTGAAGCAATAAATGCATTAAATCACCTAATTTAACCATTTATTTAATTATATTAAGATAATCTATTTACATCACTCACGTTCGCATAAAGCATAACAATGCAAGAATGAAGTAAATAACCATAGTATTAAATTCATTGCATAACATAATCAGTGATATGTCCAAATATCGGATAACCAGATATCATCATAAAACACACTGTCATCTCAAAATGGCATCATCATGTAATATGATCAACTAAATAGCATAGTAGTCTATCATCTATGATACTAAAATCAAGGTAAACATCTGACCCTCAGGTCATCTCACATGTAAAACATAACATAAGGAACGATATCTCTTAGATCAAAATAGAACAAGGTAAATGTTCACATCACATAACCAAATAATCCAAATGGACAATACATTTCCAATCATTTAAGCATTTAATAAAGGTTGATTACTCTGCATTAAAAAGGCATTTAAAACACATAAACAACCACAGTCATAACATGAGTAACCACTGCTATAGGAACCTAGTCCAGTGTAGCATGGTAATAGTACACAGTGCAATCTCTGCACACATCTCAAGGTAATCATGGATGTAATGCCCCACCAAGGGATCCAAAGAATTTCACTAAGTTTGCCAAACAATTTTTTTTTTTAAATACGAAAGTTAAACCATTTAGAACTTACGCATAGTAACGAAAGCAATAGCAACAATCCAACTGAAAGTAAACGTAACATAACAGATTACATTCTTTAAAGATCCCTTAACATTGAATCACATCTAATCATAACTTATTCTTATAACATCACATCCTTATGAAATAACAATGATAAATCCAATGTTCTTAAACATTATACAAGCGTCCTTTTGTAATTATATTTTAGTTTAGCTCAATCATCCACTGTACATGTTACAAGGTATGAAGGACTTAAAAGATTAAACATCCATGTAAATAAAGTACATCAACATCCAATATTAGTCCATGATGCAATTAAAGCAAATGAAACCACAAACCATACATGATACATCATCATAGAAGATATAAACATCCATCATAAAAGATAACCATATATTACAACATAAATAACTAAGTGCACAGTTCCTCCCAACCATAAATAACATCATTAGACTATCGTGGATCCTAGCCATCCCTCCGTGCGTAACATTCCAAAGCATCAAAGAGATCATCGGTATTATCATAGTAGGAATGTCACTCCTCAAACATCCTACTAACATGTAAAGTAAAGCATAATATATCATCAACTGACATATGCAAATCATCAATGTAAGAAACATACCAGTAAATACATCCATCGTAAGGTATATCATCTATCATAATGATCCAAGAACATAATGAAGGTAAATACCAACCAAGAATACTTCAGCCATAGTGTCTTGGATAGATCTCAAATGATAAGAGTGGAAAAACACTACCACCCGACCGCGTGGAACCTAAGTGGTCCACTCCCACTGTGCTGAGGAGATAATCTCAAGTGCCAAACAGGTAATCAAAACCAAAAAGTATAAATACTCTCTAGGTCTAGGAATCCTAAAAGTATACTAACTCAAAGGTTCCATCACACAAAACCAACATCTAATTCCCAGAGGCACAACAATGACATGTAGGAAACCTACTCTACAAGCAAGAAAGTGTCATCACATTTATCACGTACAAGTTACCCTGGCAGTTAGCTAAACTCCAGGAGTTCATACTGATCTCATGCGGCCACTAGTATCCTCTCATACTAATGAGGCATACTATGGAATGCAAGGTCATAGCCATGCATTCTCTCTACTCCCATCCTAGTCTATACAAGCACTCAAGGCATGGGCGAGAACCAAAACAATTATCTGTTTAGGTTCATTTAATCCCCATTTAGTGTGTAAATGTTATCACTTATTAACCAAACTTACAATGAGTTACCCCGGCAGCCACTTAGGGCTCTGACCCCCATTGTAAGCCACTTCTTGACACTACAAGTAGATTACCTACCCTAAGCTCATGGAATCATAAAATCACCCCAGTCCTATATAAGTGACTGGAAAGAAATACCAAAAGATAATCCATAAAAAGAATCATCAAATAACCATGATAAAAGCATCAAATATCCACAATAAGAATCATCAAATCTCCATGAGCATCTGAAAAGCATCCATAGAAAATCATGACCACAATAGTTCTCTATTGGCAACTGAAGGCATTACTGATAATCATAAGTATCCATTGGTTCTCAATAACTAAAATATATCTCAAAATAAATCACCATATCCATTGGTTCTCAACAAGCGACCAAGAATATCTCAAAATCATACTGATCGAAGACTCCAAAATGGTTGAGTCAAACATGTCACAACATGACATCATCAAGAAATAAATCCACATTTTAGTCCCATCTTGGCGACTAGAAAGTAATCCAAGGTTAACTGATCGATGACTCAAAAATATGGTTAAGTCAAGTGTCTCATACACATACATCTCATCTTCACACATGAAGACTGATGAATAATAATAATTAGTAAATACAACATTTCATAGAGCATACGATCACATAACCATGGTTGGGCTTATAAAGATCAAGACCAAATAAGATCAACATGCCATCACATCTCATAACTCCTGAGCCTCTGGTAACAACCTAGGACTAGTCAACACTAGTCAACCCAAAACCCAAAACAAGAAGCATATAGAATACACAATGCAAACACATGTTTTGGTTTTGCTATATTACATAGTTGAATTAAGTGTAGAGGTTTCTAGTTTTCGT